>CM062603.1:35574378-36864719 GCA_031470985.1 Agastache rugosa | reverse complement strand
TCGACGAAGCCCTCTTCAATGGCAGCAGGAATGGAGGAGTTAGTGCAATTTTTCATGAACTACCTTACATTAAGCTCTTGCTTTCCAACCCTAAGTACTGCAACAAGTATACAATGATAGGTCCAATATATCCAACTTCTGGCCTTGGATTCGTAAGTCCCTTTCATTTTCCTACATATTTTGCTTTGAAATACATATCCAGATTGAATAGCTAATATCTTACTGAAATAATGCAGGCATTTCCAAAGGGTTCGCCACTAGTTTCTGATGTTTCAAGAGGGATTTTAAAACTGACAGCGAGCAAGGAAATGGAGAGAATTACAGAAAAATGGCTAGGAAAATATAGTGGTGGAACTGACTTCACCTCTCGAAGCCTCAATGTAGATAGTTTTGAGGGGCTCTTCTTGATTGCTGGGCTATCATCATCACTAGCTCTGGCTATATTCTTGTCCACTTTCTTATATGAGAATCGGCATGTATTAACGTCTACTGCTTCGATGAAGGAAAAGCTACTCGGACTTGCTAGAATATTTTCTGGGGAGAGAGACGAATCATTATCATCAAAGGAATCGCGAAGTAGTGATGGTGGAGTTGGAGTTTCAGCAGCAAGTCCAGCAGTGAGCATTTCATGTGATCAAGAAGGGATGTTTTCACAAGATGAAGGATTCTCAACAGTGGACATTACTCCTATCCAACCACCACAGGAGGCAAATTCATGAATATATTTAGTTTGTTGTTTATCTGTACAGAAACATTCTTTGGCTCTCAATGTAGAAATCACATAGTGGAATAGTGGAATAGTAGAGTTATATACTACTCCCTCCGTCCCTAATAAGTGTAGTCCACTTTCCTTTTTCGTCCGTTCCCCATAAGTGTGGTCATTCCTTAAATGGATATGACCCCACTTAAAATTTTACCCTTTTACCCTTTAAAAATAACTAACACTACAACAAAGTGGGTCCCATTCTCCACTCACTACACATCTACCTAACATCCTTCTTAAAACCCGTGCCCCTCCCTCCGAATCACACTTATCAGAGACGGAGGGAGTAGTATGTACTTGAAAGGTTATTATAGTTATTCAATTTGAAATACAGAGTTCTTGTATGATTCATCCATAATAAATAGGAGATGAGATTATTAAATTATTATTATTATAAAAAAATATAAAATTAAGTATGTCATAATCGATCCTGATTAACATTTATCTAGGCAACATCCAGCATTCGGGAAGATTCAAGTTCGTGAACATAAAAAATTAATTGAAAAGAAACAAAATAATTTTAAAAAATAATACCCTATACACATAATGTTTTATTCAGGGACTGATTCGATATATATTCCCATTAATCTCCATATAGCCTCTTATTTTAAAAAACTAGTAAGTAGCCCGTCGAGACTCGACGGGAAATAATTTTATGTTTTAATTTACGTGTATACATTTTAAAAATAATTTTATATCGTATTTAAAAGTTGTGATATTGTTCGCGTTAATTATTAATCAAACTTAGAAAATTAATTTTATTTCACGTATCTAAATTTATTATTAGGAATGACAATGGATCGGGTATACTCATTCATTATGTATTTTCTAAATCTAAATTTGTTTAGAATTTTTCTACATGTTTGTCCTAATCTCGGTTAAAATAGTGACTTTACTGTACATACGCGTCTCAAATCCGTTGAGTAATACTCGATAAAAATATGAACACTCCAAGTAAAATTAATTAAAATTAGTAAAAATTCTTCTTTCTATGTTATTTGAACCGTCTCGTTTTATGCTAAATTACTCGATAAAAAGCTAAACAAAGTTAATATTAATTAAAATTAGTTAAAAATCTTCTTTTAAGTATATTTGAAACGTCTCGTTGGTTCATGCTAAATCGATATCTCTAATCTTTGCCAAAATGTGGAAAAAAAAATGTTTACATCTTCAATGTAATATTAATTAAAATTAGTAAAAATCATTCTTTCTATGTTATTTGAACCGTCTCGTTGGCTTATGCTAAATTACTCAATAAAAATCTAAACAAAATTAATATTAATTAAAATTAGTAAAAATCCTTCTTTTTAAGTATATTTGAATCGTCTTGTTAGTTCATGTTAAATCGATATCTCTATTTTTTGTCAAAATACAGAAAAAATATGTTTACATCTTCAAGTTTTTTTGTTCATTTCTTTAGCTACATATCCCACATTTGATTCAATGTATATATTTTCAGAAAACACTAATCGAAGTTTTTAGAAAAACATGAATGAATAAATAAAAGGATTCCATGTAGACATGTTGATTAAATATAGTATTTATTTAGTCTTCATAGAGAGAGTTTCATTTACAAATTTTCTATAGATTATTATATAGTATGAATTAAGAATGTACTCCCTCTATCCACAATAAATTTGTCACATTGTGGATGACACAGGTTTTAATAATTTGTTGGTTGATTCTATTGTGAGTGGAATAAGGGTTCCACTTTTATATAGTTTTAAATTGGGTTGTGAGTGAAAAAGTAAGTGAGGTGTGTGAGGTCTATTACTATAAATGGATGTGGCAAATTTTTTGTGGATGGACCAAAAAGGAAATTGTGTCAAATTTATTGTGGACAGAGGGAGTATAAAATAAGGATTTATAATAATGCATTCCGAAATTGTTATTATTTTAATATGCATAATAGAAGAAATTAATTAAATAGAGTGATAGATAAATATGAGATGTGATTAATAGATAAACATGTGATATTTCAAGAATATGAAATTAATAAAATTTTAATTAATAAAAATAAAAATTAGAATATATATGAATTAAAATTAGACAAATTACCAGAATAAAGGAAAATCTGAACGGAGCACCGTGAAGGGGGCAACTTTATTTTCGTATTAGTAATAAATAGGATTAAAGTTACTTTATGGCCTGACCTTTGGTGCATTAATTATTTTATGGCATGACCTTTAAAAAATTACAAAAATGGTCTGATCTTTGGTCCGTATGCCCACTTATGGCACATGAGCAAAATACCAATGACGGAAAGATGATGTGGGCAGCCGAAGTATGATTTGGATATTGAAAGTATTATGTGGAAATTATATTGTCCACGTGGACTTCAGCCTCTGTGGAAAAGAAATAAAATCAAAACTGTAAGTATTAAGATTAAAACTAAAAGAAAAAAAAATCAAATGAAAACCAATAATATTAATTTTCTTCATTGATGGTGTGTTCTTCATGTTCATAATTATTTCAAATTCAACACCAAACAAATTGGCTGTCACACACATATAGATGTAAATCTCTTGTACTTATTATCGAAGAAGTCAAAGTTTCAATTTTTCAGTTTGTTTGTTTCTATCATCTTCGACCATTTCTTATGTCTAAACTATTTCACAACATTGCATCATGTGCTAATGCCTCAATGAATCTAATTGCTCTCTGCACTTTCTCTAGCTGAATTATTTGATATCATTTTCTAAAAAAATTGGATAGATATAGCAAATAAACTTCAATGCCTTGTGACAATTTAGAGATGAGTACTGAAAGCAAGATAATCTGAGGTATAGGTTATAATTTTATAAAATTAAATTTTATTGGATGTTATATAGTTAAAATAGTAATTAAATCTGTTATTATTATTTTAAAGGCAAAAACTCTAGTATGGCCAACTGCAATTTGTTGTTGGCCGTAATTAAGCATTTATTAAGGGGATTGAGGGATCATTAGAGTTAATTAATCTAATGATCAAAATCAATTAACTCTGCATAGGTGTATACTGTTGACAAAATGTATATAAATGAAAAGAAGAACAAAAAAGAAACATTTTCTTGAATAAAATCAGTGGCTACGAAGAAGAGAGGAAAATTTAATTATGAAAGAATCCCTCAATCTATGGAGAGTACACACATAATCAAAAAAAAAGAACCTTCAACATATAACCGTTGATCAAAATGAATAATCAAAACTTTCAACATACGATGATACGATAACCATTGATCAAAATGAATAAACAGACTTGGATCGGTTCCTCAATATATAATACACTGGGGTAGAGTTCTCATTTTATCTCTCCCCTATACCAAATTCAGCCTGAATCAAAAGCCATAAAAATAAATAAATAAATAAATAAATACCTACAAATATTTCAGAACATCAATAATAGTAACAGTAATTATGATCATGTCACGGTGCATTTGATTTTTGGCGCCAATTTGTATACAAATTTTTCAGCGCCCCTTTTTGCTTCATTCCGTGTGGTTGCCCCAGTATCCGGCATACAGCCATCGATGTGATCACTCTCAGTATGGGGATGAGGATGATCATAGTGATCACTCTCAGTATCAATCCCAATCCTCTCAATCGATGGACAAATCTCACACAACACCAACAACAACTCTTTTTCCCTCCAACACCCTATAAACCCAGCCATTTCAACCACCTTAAGCTTTGTATGAACAAATCTCGCAGCCTCCTTTGCCTCTTTTATACCCGGAAATGGCCTCCTTCCATCATTCTGTCATGACGGAGCTCACCAGATTACTCGAGTTGAAATTAAAATAAAATTAAGCAGAAACATACATACACATAATCAACAAACTTGAAACCAAACCAAACCGAACCGAACCAAATTGTAGATTACTCGAGTTGAAATTAAAATAAAGTTAAGCAGAAACATGTATACACATAATCAACAAACTCGAAACCGAACCAAACTAAATTGTACGAGTAGAGATTAGAGCGGATACTAGACATCAAAATAAAATTAAGCAGAAACATATATACACATAATTAACACATAATTAACAAACTCGAAACCAAACCAAACCAAATTGTACGAGTAGAGATTAGAGCGGGATACCAGACTCGCAGCGTACAACGGGTAGCTCAGCTGTGACAGAATGAAAAAACATCAACAGATTAGACCTTGTCTATATCTATCAATAAATATCAACAAATTTGAATCTCGAAAAGAAACTGATTTCACCTCAATCCTAAACTTGCGTAAATGTGGAGATGCTTCGATCAATGATGTGAAGAAGAGCAGGCTTTGACCAGGTGCTTTAAAAATTTGCAGTTCCAACCGTTTGAGAGAGAATAATTGAGGCAAATCACGAGAAGCAACAATTGGCCTAATATCAGTATCCTGAGATCGGAAAATTAAGTTAAAAGACTAGTTAGAAATTAAAATTATACATATATATATATATATATGAATAAGCAAAAGAAAATGAATTGAAGTTGATGATACAACCAGAAATCGAAAATCCAATACAAGCTTCTCCAACTGAACTGAATAGCTCCGGTGTTTCTTTGGTTTTATAACAAAGAGCAAACCAAAGTCGCCACTTAAAGTTAATTCGCGGAGATTTGACATCTTCTCCAATCTCAAACTGTTTTCCCCTCCTTCGTATGTCAACGAGACGAGATTTATAGCAGATATTTCCACACTCTCCATATTCAGGCATCTCGTTATCTCCAAAACTCTCAAGCGTGGTGGATCCACAACCCGAAGATTCGTTGTACGATGAGAGGAGAGTATGCACAGCTCTTCAAGATTCGGACACGAAGCTAGAAAGCAATGAACCGTGGCATCCTTGATATCAACATGGGCCAATCTAAGAACTCTCATGTGGAGAAGAGGAGAACTCCTCACCTTATAATTTGGAAATGTGTATCTACTGTTTGATGAAAGGTTCAACTCAAGCCTTTCAACTTTGTTATTCATCACGAATTTCACCCAATTGTCGACTGCACGAGACGTGCTGTGACCCCTCCCATATCTGTCGGCTTGCACATTAAAATTAATGATTATGCCATCAATGCATCGCCCTTGACCTTGATGAAGGTACAAAACAGTATTCACCATAGACTCGAATTTTTCATTTCCCATTACGTCTCCGTTGGCAGTATCCCTATGATCAAATCGGAGAATGTTGTGAGCAAACATCGACAAGTATCTCCACCTACGCGCCAAGAGACTGGTCCTTGCAGATTCCTTGAGGCTTAAGTAAGATAGTATGTAGATTAGTACATCATTAGGTAACTTATCAATTTCCTGCATGAGAAACATATTTAACATAAGAAATACGAAATATGAATCTGTAATATTTTAAAAGTCATTGATTCACAAGAAAGACGAATATGTAAGATTAAATAAGCATATAATTTACATCAAAAAATACGCGAACACAAAGGAATAAACCCTACGTACCATTCTGTTCTTGCTTTCGTTTAATTTTCTCGAATTCACACTGTAATGGTGAGGCTGAAAAACAAAATGATGTCAACTTTATTGATGACAACTTTGTTCCCTAAAAGAGAGAATTAAGGGTTAGATTTTATGTAATAGGTATATAAGATTCGACAGCTAACGATGTTACCATCTCAAAATTTGAAGATTTTGGCGTAGATGGAATGTTTACACATATCAAAATTCTTCAATAAACTTGCATTATATATATAACATTATCTAATTTCTAGGATCAAATTAATATTACACATTAACAACTTATTATGGAAAGAAATCATATATATATATATATGAACCAAAAGTAACAGTTTGATAATATAATAACTTGTCCGGATATTATCTTAATATAGTCTTCAAAATTAAATTTTTGGAGAAAGAAAAACACGCTAAATTCAACAAGATTGGTAGCAAGTAAACCCTAAATCCTAAACCATAATTAAGCACCAGACTTATATATAGAATATATTGTGCATGGAAATTTCCAAACATTGAAATTATAGAAAAATAATTAGCTGTCGCAAAGATCTTGGAGCAGAATCACATAAGTTTGTTATCTACGCGTATTATACGAGAAATCTTTCAAGAACGCGTGGACTTGTCAATCTAAAAATTAAGAAGATTGTGATGACTTTAATTAGTATATATTTTACATTTTTACTGAAAGTTCTGTCCAGTTATTTCAGACATTAAATCAAGTGCTGCACTTGCATGCACCATTTTTTTAATTAATTAATATTTAATTAACCCTAAATTATAAAATTAATTGAGTCTTAATAAATTCTAAATTTTTTTAAGTAATTAATGAACTCTAATTAATTCAGGATTAATTAATAAATCTAATTATCCCTTAATTACTCGTAAATTTCTCTTATATTTTCTAATTACAATAAATTTTATGGTGAGGTTGATTGTACCCAAATTTTTGCCACGCATAAATTATAACTTTATTTTTTTTATTTTGTGAAAAAATTAAAATTCAAGACTAGGAAGTCCAATTGTGTAAATTTCTGGACATTTATGAAATATCAGGCCCACGGGATCGCGTAGGCCCAATAAGATTACTTAGCCCGTAAATTTATAAATTTCAGCAATAACCGCGTAATTCAATAAGCTTTTGGAATTCATAGTCACGCAAAAATAATTTATTTATGATCCTGAAGAAGGATTTTTTTTTTTTTTACGAAAGTTCCCCCCTTTTTTTTACGAAAGTTCCTATTGCGCCCTTTTATACAGTAATTTGCTATGAAGTATGGGATAAGGCTTGCTATGATTAAGTGGGATGTTTTAATACTTATAAAGAATTAATATTGTGTTTGGTATGGTGTATTAAATTCTCTGCAAAACATATTAATTATGGTAAGAAGGTGAAATTATAGTAATTTATTCTTATATTTAGTTGCAGTATTATTTATACCACCTCATAGATGATATAACATAATAACAACAATAAGTATAACGCATACGGGCCCGAATTTTATAAAGGGTCTCATACTTTGTACCAAACGAGATATTAGAGTGTATAATATATATTATACATCCTAATCACTCCTAGCAAACAAGCCCAATAATAATAAAATGGTAGGTTCGTCACGTGTAAAATTCAAGAATTTAATAATAATATAAGTACCAGAAATAGGTATTTTTATGACAATTTTTGGCAAAGATCTCGGAGGACTGAAAATCAAGTATTACTAAGTCAATAATTTCATGAAAATTTTTAATGTTATTAGTCCGATGTATCTACATTTCCTGCAAAAGAATTTGCATGGAAATTACACAATTATTTGAGATGAAGTATAGTTATTGTTAATTTATGTGGATAAGTGGATTATTTATTGCTAATTTTGCTTGACTTCAATATATTATTAAAAATGTGTTTGTTTTCACTTCATTTTTAGTTGGAGAACATGCATATGGAATCCTCCGTCCCCAACTTGTATCACACTCTCGTCTCTCTATATCACACTATTAATTTCACTATTTTAAAAAGATTTATTTAAAAAAAAAGTTCAGTAATATATAATGTACCTTAATTAACATTTATTATAAAAAAAATTAGAATCTAAAAAAATGAACCCTAATAATCAATTAAAAATTAAAAAATTCAAATTAAATATAAAAAAATATGTATAAAAACCTTATTTGGATGGATGAACACTAGTTAATAATTGTAAAATTATACTTTTTAACATTATAGATTGAAATTGAAGAAGAAAGATAACAAAAATATAACTAAATATGAATTGTTGAACAAAACGAGACACTAAAATTCAAATTTCTAGTAAAACGGACCATCTAACCGGTCGGATCCACCCTCCATTTCATTCACACACACCCACACATGTGCGTGTGTGTGTTCGCGTGCAAATGAAGGGTGGATCTTGCATCAATTTCATTCAAAAGAGACCGATCTACCCTTGCTTCTACTCCTACTCTCCACCACTGCCAATTCCTTCACAACATCTCTCATGGAAGGCCTTTTCCCAGCCTCCATATCAGTACACCTCAAAGCTAACAACACCACATCTTCTACTTGCTCCTTTAGGCTCGAATCCAAGAACTCATCCACAACATCGGGATCTCTCCGACACCTCTTCCCTCGTCCCACACGCCTCTCGCCCACCCAACGATGTCCATCCCCTCACCAAACGAGGCGTCCAACACTCTCTTCCTCATCACCAGCTCCAACAGAACCACACCATACGCATACACATCAGACTCCCTACTGCTGGTTGAGAACGCGTTCTCTGTCACCAAAAACATGCATATTTTAGACGCATACTAAAAGGAATCGATAAAGTATTCAAGAAAGCATGTACCATTATACCAACCTGGAGCAATGTAGCCAGTGGTGCCCTCAACTGCAACTTGTGTGGAAGAAACCGACTCATCCAAGAGCTTGGCAATGCCAAAATCGGAGATGTGCGCCTCCATTTCTGAGTCGAGCAAGATGTTCATAGGCTTGATGTCGCGGTGCATGATGGGAGGATCGCAGTCAACTGCATCATATTTCTGTCATTGGCAAGATAATTAGTACTTCAAGCAACGCAAAAAATATGGCAAGAAAGAAAGAATCTTGGATTTGCTTTTGGATTTACCTCGAGATATAATTGATAAACGAGATCGTTATAATCTCCAGCACCCTATCCATCAGTGGTTTCAAAAGGAATATACTCGTATTGAACAGCATAAGGCATTGATCTCATGACTTCCTCAAAAACATCAATGCAGAAACCGGTTATTTTAACAGCTATAGTTTCTTGATTCCTTACAACCTTAATAAATTCGGTGAATCCCTTTTTGACAGGAACTCCAACTCTTAACTTCTTCCCAATTATTGGAATCTCCCAACCTTTAGGCACATTGCTCGTCTGGCCGGGCCACAAGATTCCTTGGAGATTGTCCCTTTCTGTCGAGGAAACTAGCTCATGAGCATTTGGGTTCAGTTCCTTTGAAATCCCATATTTCTCTGTCCAAAATCCAACTGTGTTGTCTCCTTTGCCAATCACATTCACTATCTCAAACACAGATGGCTGCAACTGACCATTAATTATATGGAAATCGCCGCTCAACCCTTTGAACTTATAGTTTCTAATGAAATCAACAAATGAGGGATCACTATTTGAAGTCCCAATTGCTTCCAAATCTGTCAAATTCCATCTTTGCACCGGCTTCTTGAACCGTGGGGATGCCACTCCAACGCGCTCGACTGCCTCAGCTAATGCTGTTACACTGTCATAGGACCACAGCCCTATAACATTAAGTTCTGTTCTGTCCATCTCTGGATTCTCCTTATGAAACCTCTTACTCCATCTCTTCGAAAATCTTCTAACCTCCTCGGATCTTGGAATGTAAGCCTTCACACCTAGTACACCTTGCATTGATCCAATAGTGTCTGAATCCACAGAATCCAACAAACTAGTCAAAACATCAGCAATAATCCAAGAATATCCCTTCTTGATGATAAGAAATGCTGATAGCTGGACTCTGAGCCATTTCTATTCCTCCATGGTCAGGACTTTTTGCTTCCATTGATGGTGAGACGTCGTCCTTTTCTTGGCAGAAGACTCTAGCAAGTCCGCAGAGCTTTTGCTTGAATGGAGAAGTAGAGGTCAAGATATACCGATTCTCGTACATGAAGATGAACAAGAATACAGCTAGAGCTGATGATGATGATAGCCCTGCAATCAAGAAACCCTAAAACTGTCAAGATTGAGGCTTTCTGAGGTGCTCACAGTTCCATCACGACCGGTGCAGCCTTCTTCTTCTCCAAGCCACTTATTTGTGATTCTCAACATTTTCTCATCTTATTTCAGATTCAAGATTTCTCTTGAAACATCAGAGAGTAGTGGTGAGCCCTTTGGGAATGCCTGAATGTTTTGCATTAGTTCTCAGCTCTTTGATTTTGATGTTGGAAAAGTAAGAGAGAGAGAGAGAACTTACAAATCCAAAGCCAGAAGTCCTATAGGTTGGTCCTATCATAGTGTACTTGTGGCAGTATTTTGTAAGAAAGAGCCCAATGTAAGGGAGTTCATCAACAATTGCACCTACTCCTCCGTTTCTGCTGCCTTTGGAGAGGGCGTCGTCATATTCTTCCAACGAGCTGTAATTTCTGAACTTGGAGCTATCAAATTTCATACTGTCCATCAAGAATCCACTAACAAAGGAGCCCTCTTGGTAGCCAACATATTCTCCATCCTTTATCAGGTCGTAGACGTCGTTGATTTTGGGCTGCAGCTGCTGCACTGTTAGCATGGATGTCAAGTTTGCAGTGTAACTCGACGTCAAAACCAGCACCACAAACACCCACACAATCACCACAAATTTTGTTAAGTTGCTCTTCACTTTCTCCCCTGTCATAATAATTAGTTAAGACAGAACAAGAATGAGGTCTTTAAGGACTATAGCAATCAAGAACTATGGACTTACTATGTGCAAAAACAAGTGTTGAGAAAGAGAACCAGAATATCATCCCAACTTGCTGCATAGGTGGACCTTGGAAATGTTTGTTTAAGCGATGCTCGAGAACCCAAACAACAAATCCAGTGAAGACGAAAAATGCCCCGATGGTTAGCCATAGGCCCGTTGTTAGAGGCTTAATGAATATCCAAGCATTCTTCCTCTCATTATCCTTGATTGGGACAACTGTTGCCACACCAGATTCTGTGTAAGGGAAGGTGAAATCTACGTACTTCGATCTGTTTGCTACAATTGTCACATCTCCTACAACTGCATCATATTTCTGTCATTGGCAAGATAATTAGTACTTCAAGCAATGCAAAAAATATGGCAAGAAAGAAAGAATCTTGGATTTGCTTTTGGATTTACCTCGAGATATATTTGATAAACGAGATCGTTATAATCTCCAGCACCCTCTCCATCAGTGGTTTCAAAAGGAATATACTCATATTGAACAGCATAAGGCATTGAGCTCATGACTTCCTCAAAAACATCAATGCAGAAACCGGTTATTTTAACAGCTCTAGTTTCTTGATTCCTTACAACCTTAATAAATTCGGTGAATCCCTTTTTGACAGGAACTCCAACTCTTAACTTCTTCCCACTTGTTGGAATCTCCCAACCTTTAGGCACATTGCTCGTCTGGCCGGGCCACAAGATTCCTTGAAGATTGTCCCTTTCTGTCGAGGAAACTGGCTCATGAGCATTTGGGTTCAGTTCCTTTGAAATCCCATATTTCTCTGTCCAAAATCCAACTGTGTTGTCTCCTTTGCCAATCACATTCACTATCTCAAACACAGATGGCTGCAACTGACCATTACTTATATTGAAATCACCGCTCAACCCTTTGAACTTATAGTTTCTAATGAAATCAACAAATGAGGGATCACTATTTGAAGTCCCAATTGCTTCCAAATCTGTCAAATTCCATCTTTGCACCGGCTTCTTGAACCGTGGGGATGCCACTGCAACGCGCTCGACTGCCTCAGCTAATGCTGTTACACTGTCATAGGACCACAGCCCTATAACATTAAGTTCTGTTCTGTCCATCTCTGGATTCTCCTTATGAAACCTCCTACTCCATCTCTTCGAAAATCTTCTAACCTCCTCGGATCTTGGAATGTAAGCCTGCACACCTAGTACATCTTGCATTGATCCAACAGTGTCTGAATCCACAGAATCCAACAAACTAGTCAAAACATCAGCAATAATCCAAGAATATCCTTTACTCATCATCCCAGCCTCCTTCGCCATCTTGAAGAAACGCGAAGCAAGAGCTGGCAGCATATGAACCAAGAACACCCTTGTTTGCATTGTCTTCAACTTGTACAATTCTTGAAGAATCTGATCATTTCCTGCAGACGGAGACACGATACTTTGGTATGAAACTAAAGCATTGCTCTGCAGCAGACCCTCAGTCAAAAAAGGCATTAGCCCACTCCCATAATTAGTATCCTCATACACAAAAACAACTTCCCTCCAACCAAAATTCTTCACAATTGCTGCCATTGCCTTAGCCTGAAAAGCAGAGCACCACGACGATCTGATGAAGTAGGGTGATTCTGTAGGCGATAGCAACGGGCTCGTTGCTGGAGATACTATTGGAACTCTCACTTGATCACCAATATCTATCACAAAATCTGCTTGGACAGATCTCTGTGGCCCGATTATCGCCATCACTTGAGCATTCTTCAACAGATCAATAGCTGCAAGAAAAGTCTAATGAGAATTTGCTACAAAAACAAGTTCAAAAAAAGAAAAGAAAAAGCAGCATTACCAGCTGAAGCTGCAGCCACAGAACCAGTGCTGGCATCTCTGAAATGAGGCACAATCATAGTATTATAACTACGTTTCGAGTAGAAATCTTCAATCGCCATAGAAATGAAAGTCTTGCTGATCTTTCCAACAGTTTGCTTAAGATCAAGAATGACTCCTACATCAGCCTTTGCTCAAGTATCTGCAACTGATCAAGCATACCTAGTTCACTTGGAATAGCACCATTTAGCTTGTTAACTTTCAGCACATAATTTGAAGGTGTTCCCGCCCTCACAGCTCACTTCACCACAATCAACACACAAATGTTGATTGCCAACGAATGATGAAGACGAAGAAATCAGCTAGCTAGGTGTTGTAAAATTTGGTGAGACTAAACTTTCAACGCAGACATGGCCTTGTTGCAAATGCTTCATGCTCCCGCATGCCGGAAGCACAATAACATCTTTGCCATCGTAAACAAAGAAATTGTCCTCAATTATTAGAAAAATCTTCCCATTTGGACCTCCTCCAAGGAAAGGGTGCAACAACATATATGTAGGCTCAAAAACAAGAGGGAAAGTGAACAGTTTCGACCAAGCAGACTCCTTCATAACCCAAACAACTACGTATGATCGTTGATAAACATGATGAAGACACAGCAAGTGAAGGCATCCCCCAATCTCTGCCAAACTGTAATCCGTATGACTAAACTTTCGTGATTTATTTGGTGATTTATAGGGTAGCTTAATCCTTCCAAATTCTTCACTCTCCAAATCAAAGCATTCAATAAAATAATTTTTACCTATCGCAATTATCCAGTGAATCTTTCCACATGCAAACACCCCAATTGTATCACATACAGAAAGGCTCCCCAGCTCGACTGTTTTCCATGAATTTGTCTTCGAACTATAAATGTTACCTTTTTTAATTCCCCGGTGAGTTGATGACGCAAACACCTTGTATGCGCCATCCCAACCGAACCCATATTTTTCAGTTCCTACACCTTTTAACTTGGGTAGTTCCATGAAGACCATAGTTGCTGGGTTCCACAACCAAACACCCTTGTCGCTGAATCTGATAATGCAAACTAGCCCATTACAGCAACCCATAAGCAAGGCTTCTGTCAGCAGCTCATGATTAATATTCATTTGATCAATAGATGATGATTCATTCAACAATTTCTGTAGAGAGCATTGCATAATTACGTCGCTATCACATTGAAAGATGACTCTGACTATGTGGTTTTTTGTCGAATTTCGGAGGTGGCTTTCGATGAATCGTTGGTCGCTAATTAAAGATAGCCATGATTTAGAAACGCACCTGAATCTCAAGACTGATTTCACCGGCACTCTTGACAATATTTCTTCGATGAGTTGTTCACAAAGATGCGGATCCACCTCCGGCGGCGCTGGTTTACTGAGTAATTCCATCGGTGCAGCGGCGGCATTCGGTAGTAGCGGCGGTTCCTCTCCGAACACGGACAAGGCAGACAGCAGCTTCTCGATCGAAGACATAGAAACGATCAAACAATACAAATTGTGTACAAATTAAGAGGAACCAGAAAAAAGAGGATGAATTCAATGCGGTTCTGGATTTGAATGGGTTTAAGATTTTATTTTGATTTGTTTATGGTTTATTTTATTTTTCGAAGATCCATATAGCTCAGAAATGAAGAAATGAGGCGGCGGAAAGAAAGGGTTTCTTTGAGGGTGGTTGTCTCTCTCCTGTCGCCGATGATTTCTTCGTTCAATAATCAAACAGCCCTTTTTCTTCCAAAAAAAAATTAAATTTATGATTTATTTTAAATAAAAAATTAATCGCAGGAATTAATGATTAAATAAATTATAGTTGGATAAATATACAAATAACTAGTTAACCTGGTGGTGGCTGGCTACTTCGCTAAGGAACCAACGGTCATGGGATCCGGACGAGATCCTCTGTTCCCAATTTGTGTTCCACTCTCCGTGTCCCGCTATTAATTTCACTATTTTAAAAAAATTTATTTAAAAATAAAAATTTAGTAATATATAATGAACCTTAATTAACATTTATTATGAAAAATTAGAATTTAAAAAAATTATATATCCTAATTTTGGAATAATGAACCCTAATAATCAATTAAAAATTAAAAAAATACAAATTAAATATAAAAAAATATATAAACCTTATTATGATGGATGAACCCTAATTAATAATTGTAAAATTATACTAAAACATTATAGATTGAAATTGAAGAAAAAAAAATGACAGAAACATAATTAAATATGGATTGTGGGACAAAGTGGAACACCAAAGTTGGGGACAGGGGATCCTAAGTGCATGGGATCAAGTCCCATCTAGAACAGCATTCCTCTGCTTTTTAGTATTTACATTTTGTTCAATTCATTTTTTTCATTTTCTCTATTTTTATTCTTATCCTCAATTATTTTTGTTCTTGTTTTTAAATTTCTCTTGTTTTTTAAATTTTAATTTAATTTTTCCAATAAGAATTGTTAATCCCCATATAGGATTTATTATACCCAAATATTACTTTTCTTCTCATGAATTATTACTTATTATTCTGACAAATATTACTTTTGAAAAATATTGTTTTTGTTTATGATAATTGGTACATTGAAATGAATTATTACTTTTCTTTTAGTGAATTTTTAATTTTTATCCCGACAAATATTACTTTTGAAAAAATATTACTTTTGTTTACTACAATTGGTATATTGAAATAAATTATTAATTTTCTTCTCGTCAATTATTACTTTTTATCACGACAAATATTACTTTTGTTTGCGATAATTATTACATTGAAATAAATTATTACTTTTCGTCTCGTAAATTATTACTTTTTATCACAACAAATATTATTTTTGTTTGCGACAATTGTTACATTGAAAAAAATTATTACTTTTCTTCTCGTGAATTATTACTTTTTATCCCGATAAATATTACATTTGAAAAATATTACTTTTGTTTACGACAATTGTTACATTGAAAAAATACTACCTTTCTTCTCGTGAATTATTACTTTTTATCCTGACAAATATTATTTTTTGACAAATATTACTTTTGTTTACGACAATTGTTACATTCAAAAAATATTACTTTTCTTCTCATAAATTATTACTTTTTATCCCGACAAATATTACTTTTGTTTACGACAATTGTTACATTGAAATAAATTTTTACTTTTCTTCTCGTAAATTATTAGTTTTTATCCCGACAAATATTACTTTTGAAAAGTATTACTTTTGTTTACGACAATTGTTACTTTGAAAAAATGTTACTTTTCTTTACGACAATTGTTACCTTTTATCTCGACAAAAGTTACTTTTGAAAAATATTACTTTTGTTTACTACAATTGTTATATTGAAAATATGTTACTTTTCTTTACGACAATTGTTACCCTTTATCTCGAAAACTGTTACTTTTGAAAAATATTATTTTTATTTACGAAAATTATTTCTTTGAAAATGTTACTTTTATTCTTGTTAATTATTACTCCCTCCGTCCCAGTTTAGCGTGGTTCAACTAATACTTTATATCTCACATATAATTAAATATGAACCACACTTTTGGGGGATGGAGGGAGTACTTTTTATCTCAACAGATGTTGCATTGAAAAATATTACTTTTGCTTACGATAATTATTAAATTGAAAAAATATTTACTTTTCTTCTCATGAATTATTATTACTTTTTATCCAAAAAATATTACTTTTTGAAAAATATATGTTTGTTTACGATAATTGTTACATTGAAAAAATATTATTTTTCTTCTCATAAATTATTACTCCCTCCGTCCACAATAAATTTGCCACATTGTGGATGGCACGGGTTTTAATAATTTGTTGGTTGATTGTATTGTGAGTGGAATAAGGGTCCCACTTTTATATAGTTTTAAATTGTGTTGTGAGTGGAAAAATAAGTGAGGTGTGTGGGGTTTATTACTATAAATGGATGTGGCAAATTTTTTGTGGACGGACCAAAAAGGAAATTGTGGCAAATTTATCGTGGACGGAGGGAGTACTTTTTATCCCGACAAATATTACTTTTGAAAAATATTACTTTTCTTCTTTTAAATTATTACTTTTTATCCCAACAAATATTACTTTTGTTTACGATAATTGGTACATTGAAATAAATTATTACTTTTCTTGTGAATTATTACTTTTAACTCCAACAAATATTACTTTTGTTTACGAAAATTGTTATATTGCAATAAATTATTACTTTTCTTCTTGAAAATTATTACTTTTTATCCCGATAAATATTACCTTTGAAAAATATTACTTTTGTTTACGACAATTGTTACATTGAAAAAATATTACTTTTCTTCTCGTGAATTATTACTTTTTATCACGACAAATATTACTTTTAAAAAGTATTGCTTTTGTTTATGACAATTATTATATTGAAAAATAAAAAATATGTTAATTATACTCTTAGATTAATTAAGTAAAAAATAAAAGAAGAAAATATGTTAATTATGCTTGTTAATTTTTTTAATTAATGATTTAAAAATTGAATAATTAATAAAATAAAAATATATGGAAACATATCCTACTTGAATCTATTATTCAAAACTGAAATTTATTAAAAAAAATAAACATAAAACAAGAAAGAAAGAAAATCAGAAAAACAAGTGAAAAATAAAATAAGGAAATGTTGGAAGCTATTAGCGCCAAAGGAGAATCAAACCTGCGTCTCAGCCTCAACATCAACGGCCTTAACCAACTAAGCTAACACCGACATTTGTTAAAAGTATCTCAATGTACGTATATGTATCTGGTTTATTGCAATTTTCTTTTTTTTTAAATACTAGGCGGGGCGGGTCAGCGAGTGGGATCCGGTCTCTTGCTTGAGACCGGTCTCACCCAAGACCAACCCAAAATTAATTTGTTGACATACGTCGTTGTTTCTAAAGGACAGATATATATGAAGTGTAAGTTTGAAAGAACAACTCCCTAATGCTATGCCCCAAATCTTATTTGGAGTTAGTGGTGTTCAACGGGATCGGAACCGGAGGAACCAAACTAGAATCGGAACCGAAATTTGGAACCGTTTTTTTTTCAATACTATTTTTCAGTTGCTTACTTCGGATGACTTCGATGATGATTTCGAATTTGATATCGACATGTAGTAGCTTGTTACTATCCTAGACGGTCACTCTTTTTCCTACTTTGGTGTTTTTTCCATTGGATTTTCGCCAAAGATGTTTTAACGAGGCTCGGCCCTAGAGTGATCAAATCATGTTATCTTCAAGGGTTTTAGGTTGTTTACGAAGTCATCAATAATATCTATTTCGTTTCAGTTTTTCATTACAAATAACGCGTGTCCACAACTTATCAAATATACACAAAAATAGTTAAATAAAAATAAAAATTTCAGTTGGGAACCGACGGAACCAAACCGGAACCGTCCGGTCACGGAACCGAACCGAACCGGAACCTAAGTGACAAACGGTTCGGTTCTGGTTCCACCCACTTGGAACCGGGAACCGGCGGTTCGATTCCGGTTCGAAACCGAACCAAACCGTTGGGCACCTCTATTTGGAGTCTGTGTAGACTTTATTCTAATTTTTATGTATTTAATTAAGGGTAAATCTATTCGGATCAATTTGATCCGGATCAATAGAGGTAAATGTGTCAAATTATAAAAAATAAAAATGTATATTACCTATAATTCTCTTATTTAAGTTTATGAATTTTTAAATTATAAATTTAAAAATGAATTAATTTTGTAGTGTGTCGATAAATCTTTCAAACTTCCAAAAAATGCAACTTGAAGATTAATTAATTATGAATTGACTATCAATTATTTTCAGATATATAATATTGACATTTTTGATGCAACTTGAAAAGCAAAAGAAATTACTATCGGAAGAACCTTAGCAACTTGAATATAAATTAAACTTGAAATGAATACTAACATGATAATCAACTTAAATATGTATATAAATTATTTTTACTTATTTTAGTTTTTTTGTGAATATTTTTGGAAGATGACAATTTATATAGGATTTATAAATAATTCTACAAACGCAAAAATAGCTTAAAAGTAGCATCATGCGTATCAACCATATATATATACACATCATTAAAAAAATTGTATATATATGACAACGAAACACAACTTAGATGGTAAAACGCTTTCCTTCAACCTTAAAATCGGAGGTTCGAGTCATGTGTGTGTGTATTGTGAAACTAAAAAAATTATTTATACATATATATATATATATATACATACATACACATGATCCGAATCATGTATATTTATTTGTAGTTATCTTATTTAAAAATCATGAAGTCGACGTAATTAATTCAAGTAATTCTTACATAAAATAGTAAATCATAATATAACTTTGGCAAGATTTGAAAATAAATAAATAAAATATTAAATTTATGCTAGTGATGTTTAACTGAATGTTATTACTAATACATATTAGTAGGGATGTCAATCGGGCCAACCCTTTCGGTTTCGAGTCAACCCTATCGGGTTATCGGGCTATTCGGTCTAGGTTAAATCGGGTTGATTTTTTTTCGGGTTGAAAAAACTCAACCCTAACCCTAACCCTTCGGTTTTCGGGCTGGCCCGTCGGGTCACAAAGTTTGTAAATAAAAATTAAAATGTATACATTTTCTTGACTATTCAATATTTATCGCAAAAAAACTACACACAAAAAACTTAAAAAGTAACAAAACAAAAATACGAGTAGCCCAAAAAATAGAAACTTGATTAAATCTAAAAAATAGCATCCAACTAAACAAGTCTAGTAGCACTACACGACATGAAAAATAACAATAACATTCAACATTAATTCGTTATCTCACAAATGAAACTAAACACTTCAATGACATTCATCTTCTATGATTTATGTGTAGAGCAAAAAAGGGCGCGACATACAACTACTACAACTAATTAGTATTATGTATTATTTATTTTATTTTTTAAAAAATACATCAGGGTTATTCGGGTTGACCCTAATCCTGATCGGGCTAGCCCGGATAACCCTTCAACCCTAGCAGGCCAGCCCAAATAGCCCGGTTATGTATTCGGGTTGTAAAAAATCAACCCTAACCCTTTATTTTGTTCGGTTTATTCGGGTCGACCCGTCAGGTTTGGGCTCAATTGACATACCTACATATTAGTGATGAAATTGTACTTTAATTATAACAGTTGCACTAGATGTGATTCAATTAGTGAACAAATGAACTTCAATAATAATTTAAAAATTTAACTTATTTCTAAAAATGGAAGGAAATATTATTTTTTTGTAGTTAAAATAAAATTATCAATAATATAAAAAATATTTCGATTTTGGATTTTTCTGTTTCCTTGGTTCGATTCGGTTCGAATTTAAGTCAAAATTTTCGAATTTGTCTATTTGGATTTTTAGCCGTTTCGGGGCCCTTATTAAATTTTGGCATTTTATTTATAGTTAATGCCAAAAAAAATAAAAAAACTAAGATTGACCCAAAAAAAAATGTCGAAGTTATACAATACAAAATTAAATTTATGCGGTCACTAAATGATAGTCGTTACTCATATATATTAGTAACGAAACTACGCTTCAATTGTAACAATTGGACTAGAGATGACTTAATTAGTGAACAATTGAATTTCAATTGCAACAACTGCACTATGGGTGAACAAAATAACAGAAAATTGAATATCCCAAATGAACCAAACTGAAATATTAAATTATATAAGTTTGGATTTTTGGTTCGTTTCAGATTTATTTTATTTTTTTAATTTTTTGATCTTGGATCGGTTCGCTTTGGTGTTTTTAAATATATTGAATTTAGTTAGAAATTTGAATTATATATATTATAATTTTATTTAAATAATTTAACATATTTCTAAAAATGAATGAAAATTTATATATTTTAAGAAAATAAATTACCAAATTTTTAAACGCAATAATTCACTTAATCCAAGTAACTCGTGCATAACATGTCTAATATCCATATCATGATCCATGTTCACACAAGGTAGTGGTTGTGATATTGATTCAAAATGGAACAAAACAAATTATAGAGATTATTTAATTTTGATTATATGCATGGAAAATTAAAAAGATTTATGTATGTTTAGAAGATTGATCATCAATTGTTCTATAACTCTATTCATGTCACCAATTTAATTCACACCATAAAACTAGTCAAAATTCTCATTGAAAATACAAACATTTAATGGAATTTTTGTTCCCAATATATATATATATATATAGGGATGGGGTTAGGTGAAAACCAACCCTTAAGTAAAAACTAGAACCCACATTTAAACCATTGATCATGATTTCATCAATGGACAACATTAATAGTTAACTTCTTTTTTTTATATTTTATAATTATTGGTGATAAATCGATTAAGGGTACTCAGGGAACTTTGAAATATTAGTTTTATAGCATCCGTAATTTACTCTTCCAAATCTTACCTGCCAAATATATGATATAACGTTTGAATTGACTGTATTTTCTTTGTTACCATATACGATAGAACACCTGCTTCAACCTCTTTGTGAGACTGCAAAAATAGAAACGCAAAACCCACTTTCATCTCTAGCCGAGATTCTAATATACATAAACATTAATTTAAGAATGATTATAAGGCATGGCGCCTAGCAAGAAGAAGAATAAAACGACCATCGTTCCCGAAATTCCAGTGAGAAGCAATTTCGTTGAGGAACAACGCATGTGGTTTTTTTTCAAAATAAAATAATGTTTCGTCTCTCGTTTTTTTTTTTTTTTTTAAGGTTAATGTTTCGTCTCCTTTCCTCATATGTGTGGGTATGATAATATAATAATGTTTTAGATTAGTATATTTATGTAATTTTGGTTGTTTGATGTTTCTGAAAACAATATATTTGTAGTGAAGAAGCATCATAAGAATGAAGCCAAAACATTATACTGAATGTATATATGTATTTCCCATATTTGATATAAAAGGTTCTGAAAATATTTTATTAGTGATTAAAAAGCATAATATGAAGGCAGCCTAAACATTATATTGTGTATATGATTCACATTGTGATAATTCTGGCACGTTGTATCTTTTTTTAAAATCCACTTACACATTGTATTGCAACAAGTAAAGAAAAAAATTGCTACAACAAATTAAAAATATACATTGATAAATGAAACCAACAGTAGTGAGTGCCAAAATTCATATTAAATGTCTACAAAAACAAAGATAACAAAAAAAAGCAAAGAAAAATTAATCAATTTTCAAACATAAAATCAAATTCAAAAATATAATGTAAATGAAGTTTGATTATTTCGTTTGGAGTTTATTGTAATTTAGACGAAATTTGTGCAAGATATTCAATATTTTGAAGGTTTCCATATTTGATGCTTGCATGTGGTTCAAGAAACATTATATTGGTTGTAAAAAAGCATAATATTAATGATACAAAAACATTATATTGTTAGATAAAAAAACATAATATTAATGATACCGAAGTATTATATTGTTCACGATAAAGTCGAGTCTAATGTTATATTATAACACTGTAATTTTTTTTTTTGAACAAAAGTTGTCTGTCACTCAAATAACTTTAATAAACTAGGCAAAACACTTAAATTACAAATTAAAACAAAAAAATAAATAATAAACCTGAAGAATTCATCGACGTGCTCAAAACTAAAATAAGCAGAAAAGAAGTGAAATTTCTGAATGTATGGAATAAAAAAAAATTTAATAAGTATCACTGAAATAGAAAAATAAACTAAAAAATAAATAAAATATGCACCTAGCTCAAAATTGTAACCGTCCATAATTTTGTTAAAACCACCAAAATTAAATGATATATATACAATGGATCCCATTAAATAAGGAGATAACGGTTATTAAAATAGAGCAAAAGACTTTACAATCCTTAACCTTAATCACGTCTAACTAAATAAGTAAAATAAGATAAATCAATCTCAACCATTAATTATATGAATTCAAAGGTTGCTATTGGTTTCTAGTTTCTACATAAGGGATAGTTTCTATTTGATCCATCCCCTATATATATATATATAATTATTATATTAAAATTATGGATTGAAAAATGTATAAAGGATAGGAATGTCTTTTTATATTGAAAATAAAAAATTATAGTATTAATTAATATTCATTGGATCCTTATTTTGTGCATTTAATTCATATTGTATTAAAAATCAATACTATTATTTCCAACAAATTAAACTTAAAAGTATTTAGAAATGAGCATTTCAAGTCAAGTCATTAACAAGGTATATTTTTCACAAGATGAAGGATTCTCGATAATCAACAACATATGCAATTACAACGGATGGATCATTAACCACATAAAAATCAAATTTCTAGTAAATTGAAAGGCCTCCATTGCGTGCAAAAAGACCTATCTACCCTTGCTTCTACTCCTCTCCACCACTACCAATTCCTTCACAACATCTCTCATAGAAGGCCTTTTCCCAGCCTCCATATCAGTACACCTCAAAGCTAACAACACCACATCTTCTACTTGCTCCTTTAGGCTCGAATCCAAGAACTCATCCACAACATCGGGATCGACAATCTCTCCGACACCTCTTCCCTCGTCCCACACGCCTCTCGCCCACCCAACGATGTCCATCCCCTCACCAAACGAGGCGTCCAACACTCTCTTCCTCGTCACCAGCTCCAACAGAACCACACCATATGCGTACACATCAGACTCCCTACTACTGGTTGAGAACGCGTTCTCTGTCAACAAAAACGAGCATAGTTTAGACACATATGAAAAGGAATCGATAAAGTATTCAAGAATGTAGGTAACATCATATATACAAACCTGGAGCAATGTAGCCAGTAGTGCCCTCAACTGCAACTTGTGTGGAAGACACCGACTCATCCAAGAGCTTGGCAATGCCAAAATCGGAGATGTGCGCCTCCATTTCTGAGTCGAGCAAGATGTTCATAGGCTTGATGTCCCGGTGCATGATGGGAGGATCGCAGTCAAAATGAAGGTACATTAGGCCTTGAGCAGCTCCAAGAGCTATCCGATAACGAACTTCCCATTTTAGGGGCGGTCGAGGAAGAATCTCATGCAGAACGTCATGTAGGCTGCCGTTCTCCATATAAGTGTACAAAATCAGACCATAATTCTTCCTCAACCAGAAGTCTTCGAGCTTAACTAGGTTACGGTGTCTGACCTTACCAATGGTCTGAATTTCGCGTACCATGCTCGTGTTCCCTCCCTTCGATCCAGCAAAAGATAGCTTCTTCAAAGCGTAGACTTTTGTTGGCATCAATGTCACCTTGTATACTATCCCATGTGCTCCCCTCCCGACAATATATTTCTCGTGTAGATTCTCAGTAGCTCCCATTACTTGATTGAGGAGTGATGAGGCACCTTCCTCTGCATTAACTAAAACGTTCCTTTCGTGGCCCTTGTGCCTGAAAACAACATAAGAAACTCCAAGAACGAGGATAACAGCAAAAAGGGATGATCCGGAGACGACCATTGCAATATCAACACGATTAAGGCCTCTTTTTATTGACTGTCTACCACATATTTTGAAGGTGTTACTGCCCTCACAGCTCCCTCCACCACAATCAATACACAAATCTTGATTACCAACGAATGATGAAGGCGAAGAAATCAGAAATTTCGACAATGCACGCAGAATAGGACCAGCAAAAGAGTTGTAAGAAACATTGACCTCAGTTAAAGAACGGAGTTCACCAACAGTTTCCAAGCTTCCAGATAGATTGTTGCAGCAAATATCCAACTGCTCCAGCATTTTCAGCTTCCCGAATTCCTGTGGGAGACGGCCTATGAGCCCGTTGCTGCTGAGATTCAATGATCTTAGGCTCTGTGCTTCGACCTCAAGTCCAATTGAAGGAGGAATGGGCCCTCCTAATTGATTGCCCCCGAGCTGCAAAGACGAAAGCTTCCCAAGTTGAAATAACGAGGTAGGAATACCTCCTCTGAAACGATTCTCACTAAGATCCAAAATGGTTAATTCCCTCAAGCTTCTTAATCCGGAAGGAATCGTCCCATTTAACAAATTGTTACTCAGATCAAGCTTCGACAACTTGTGGCAGCCCGACAACTGTGATGGCAGCACGCCTTCTAGACGATTGTGTGAGAGACTTAGATACTCGAGATTCACAAGACTTCCGATCTCAGGAGGCATACCGCCACTGAACTTATTATAAGATAAGTCGATAAAAGTAACATTAGCAAGATTACCTAAACTAGAGGGAATCGAACCGCTAATGCTATTGTTACTAACATCCATGTATTCAAGATTTGAATGCTTCACAAAATCCGGAATTCTACCTTCGAGATTGTTCTCCTTGAGAATCAGCCTCGTCAGAGTAACACAACTTCCAATATCAGACAAAATTCTTCCTTCAAAGCTGTTATCACCCAAGATAAGCCTCATCAACTTCTTCCCAAAGCAAAGATATGGTGGTATAGGGCCGGTGAACTTGTTTCTCGAGAGGTCGACTACAGTTAGGCTACTATTGATACCCAAGCCTTGAGGGAGGACACCGGAGAACTGATTGTCAAACAAGGAAATTTGACTCAACTTCTTCATCTCAGTGATTTCGTTTGGTATCTCACCAACAAGATTATTCTCATAAAGTTGAAGGCATTGAAGGGTTCGAATCCTCCAAATGCTCCTAGGAATCTCTCCACTCAAATTGTTCGCAAAAAGCTCGAGTATCTGCAACTGATCAAGCATACCTAGTTCACTTGGAATAGCACCATTTAGCTTGTTAACTTTCAGCTTCAGATCAGTTAAGGCCCTGCAATTTCCCAACTCAGGCGGGATTTTTCCAGACAATCTATTTTCAGACAGGTAGAGGAGATTAAGCTGAGTAAGATTACCTAGAGAAGACGGGATAGAACCGCTTAAGCCACAGCTAACTGCAGCAAGCTCGGTTAAGCTACTACAATTTCCTAGTTCTGGAGGAATTCCTCCACTGAACTCGTTGAACGACAAAACTAGACTCCCCAACTCTTTGCAAGAAACCAAACTTGGGATCCTGCCATCAAGATTGTTATTTTCCACATACAAAACCTGTAAATGCTCAAGATTGTTCAAACTATCAGGCAATGCGCCTTCAAACAAGTTATCGTACAAGTAAAGTTCTTGCAACGCGCTGCAGTTGCCTATAGACGAAGGAATTATGCCAGACAACTTATTGTTGTGCAAATCCAGAGCTTCAAGTGCACTCACATTTCCAAATTTCAAAGGAATTGGACCAGTAAGATTGTTGTCATTAAGGTAAACCAAGCTCAAAGAAGGGATTTGAAATAAAGATTCAGGAATCTTGCCACCAAGATGATTAGACCACAAGCTTATATACTCCAATTTCTTCAAATTTCCAAGATTTTCTGGAATTTCTCCATAAAAGAAGTTGTTGGACAGGTCCAGAGACTCAAGATTAGTACAATTTCCTAGAACTGATGGAATTCTACCAAAAAAGTTGTTATAGCTCAAGTCAATCAATTCCAAATGCTTCAAATACGCGATTTCTGGCCCTAGTTGGCCTGAAATCGCCAAATTAGACAAGTTTAACTGACCAACAATGTTGCTGTGACTGCAATGCACACCAAGCCAGGAACAGGGAGTGGAATCAGAAGCATTCCAGCTGAACTTGATGGATGGAGGTACAACTTTCCAATGCCTAACAAGTGACAGCAGAGTTGTACCTTCTAAATTCACAGCATTCACCCCAATTGTTGCAGCAGACAGCAAGAAAATCAGCAAAAACCAGCTCCAGCAAATTTTCATCTTAAACAGCAGCTACCAACTCACTAGTGGGGGGAGAGAGAGAGAGAAGGGAGTTCGTAATTTCGCCAAAAAGATTCAATCTTGAAGAGGAAACTGAGCTGAACTAACTATAAACAAAAATCCCACATGAAATTTTCAGGAGAAATCTTGAAAACAGAACAGAAAGGCAAAAGGGTGCATCAATTTCCTCACAAATTTCAATCTTTGGTTAAAAAGGTTAGGGGAAAAAGAGAAGAACGGAAATTAGAGGGCTGAATCGCTAAAGAGCTTACACGGTTACATCCAAAAACCGAACTCGAAAACTAAGATATTTACAAGAAATTACTCAAATTTTTAAACAATTTGAGATTATTATTGAGTGTGAACGCTGACACGGGATTTGAAAAGAGAATTGCTGCCGCCAAGAGACATGAATAAGAAATTAAATTAACAATACCTGTGTTTTTTTGTTGGTTGCTGACTTGCTGCTGTCAGTCATTCAACTTTCAACGCGTTTTCACATCTTTTTTCAGATAAATTTAAATTAATGCGATTTTTGTGCGGATTTATCAAAGACATTCTCCCTTTTTGTTCAACTTCCACTGAAAATGCCCACTCTTTTGTTGATTCTGATTTGCGTTTAAATAATTCTCATTATCAAAAAATGTTTCTAATAAATTATAGAAATTAAAGTCGAGCTCGTTTCGAGTAATAAACTTTTTCTTTTTCTAATATATCATTTTATATTTATGGCTCTCCGTGCGGTACATGTATAAGAGATATGTCATACATTCGAATAATAAAATTTAAAAATAAAATAAGTCAATAGGTTAAAAATCTAAAGAGAATAACAAAATAATTCAATACGAACCTAAATAATAATAATAAGTCAAAACATACATATTTAAAATTATAAAATATTTTTAGATTTATTTCAAAAAAAATATATTCTATTTTAAATTACCTCAATTGTATTTTAATCATATGTTTGATACCGAATATTGTCTAGAATTTGTTACATTCAACTTTATATAATTAATAAAATTGACATCAAAATTGAATTGCAATTAATTTACAATTCTACTATTTTATTTTAATATATATATATATATATATATATATATTATGAATTATTGCACGTAAATATAGTGGACACAAGAGTTTTATAAATTTTCTTGTCATCAAAAATAAATTTTTGAATAGAATGTCCATGACATGTTGCATCTTAAGTTATATATATATATATATATATATATATATATATATATATTTATATATATACATATGTATATAGTGCAGATCAAATAAGAACACTTTCTTAGGTGAGAAATAAGAACAAATCTAGACCCTTGATTTTTGTTGATCTACGGTCTAGATTTAACCGTGCATTTAGTTAATGTAATTTATGCATTTAAATGTCAATACATTAAAATATTTATGCATTTAGTTTCTGCATTTTATGCATTTCCGATGTAAAAAAAAATGCATTATTCTTACGTTCTTATATAAGATGTGTTCTTATATATATATAGAACTATCCCCTATATATATATTATCTCCACTAACTATTCCAACTTTAAAACAGAATTTTGGTGTTTGATCGGACTTTTCATTTTTTTGAGGGAGTTGACTTTTCATTTTCAATAAATTTAATAGTACATTTTTATAAGGGGCTACTTTTCATGTCTTTTCCATTATATCGAGTACTCATTTTCAATTGCAGTATTTATCAGTCATGTTACATTAAGTATTCAAAATGCCAATACACATTATTATCGTAAATTATATTCAATCTTCAGTAGGTCTCATGTGCGATCGGTCGCTTATACGCACTCGGCTCGACCCGACCTGTAACTCGGATCACATATATATACTTGTAAATTTCTTTTTCAATTTAATATGCATAATTATGAATTTGAAAATTCTTATTTGAAAGAAAATTTCTCATTATCTTTATGAATCCTTAATATTTTAAAACAAAATGAATGAATATCGATTAATATGGTATTCGTTTATGAGAGTCGATATCTCACACACAATTTATGAGCACCTATTATGAAAACTCGAAACGTGTAGTCCATGTAGTCATTTCTTTTAATTATATATGTATTCATAAATTGTGAACTTATAATGTGTGGTCGGCATATTTGGAAATGGATTATCCGTTAGGAATTCTGTTGGTAAATTTGACACGACATTTTTCCGCCAGTTTCCGTTGATATCTTTGTTATACAATTTCCGTCACCTATCCGTCGTTAATTTGTTGCCGAGTACTAATAGATAGTTGTTTGTCTATAAATCATATATGTCGGTAAATGTGTGTTTTTGTAATATTTTATGTCATTAAAAATTGAGTATTATGCTAGCAATTTGTCAAATTTGTAAAACTAATTCTAGAAGTAAAAAAAAAACTAGAATCCAAATTTTGATTTTTCAAAATAATTCCAAAGTATAAATAAGGATATGCGACATTGCTTTGAATTGAAATGCGTCCAACATTATCACTATTTCTCTCTCTTTATCACTATTTCTCTCTCTTTCTCTGTGTTTATCTGTGTGAATTAAAATTGGGAATTAATTCTGTTTATCTTTTCTGGAATTGAAATTGGGAATTAATTCTCTGTTTCTCTGTGTTGCTTCTTTTCCAACATTATCACTATTTCTCTCTCTTTCTCTGTGTAAATTGAAATTGGGAATTAATTCTATTTATCTTTTCTGGAATTGAAATTGGGAATTAATTCTCTGTTTCTCTGTGTTGCTTCTTTTCCGATAAATTTGAATGTGTGAATTGTTTATTATGATTTATGAATTATTGTTCGCAAGTATCATCAACACAAAAGATTATAAATTTTCTTGTCATTAAAAAGCAAAAACAATGGGAACACTTAATTTTCTTGTCATTAAAAAGTAAAAACAATGGGAACACTTTTTTAACTAAGCAAAAATTGTGTTTTGTATATAAGCGATTTATCACCTCATGTTTAGAAAAACTATATAGTTTGTAAGATGCTATTCAAGGATGGATTGTCAATACAGAAACAAACAGAGTATGATTTTATTTCTCTTTTACATTGGGAATATTCATCATCGACAACAGGATGACAAATAGCTTAGTCTAAACAAATAGAGTAACAAAAAACACATTTGAAAAAAAAAACAAAAACAAAACAAAAATGAATCTTAGTTCAATCATTCAACATATTTTATTAACAACTTAGCAGAAAAGTAAGGGTTCTTGATTTTAGGACTAAAGCTGATGACTCCATAACAGAACAACAAGGGATTGCACAAAATATGAAGAGATTCGACAAATCTACCTAAAGGAATTTCTACCTTGATGCAGCTCATCAAGATCTGTTCTGTAGATTAGGAACTCAGCCATCTTCTCATAGATTAACCTGCATAATACCATTAGATTTTCCAAGAGACAGGCAATAGTATGTTGTTTGACCATGGATGTCAAGGTTCATGGGTGTTAAGAGGCTCAAATTCCAAATGACGGATGCCTGATGAGGGATGTGATGGTTTCCTAAGTCGAATGGAGCTATGTACTATGTGTATGACGGATGCCTGATGAGGAATGTGATGGTTTCCTAAGTCGAATGGAGCTATGTACTATGTGTGAGTTGTGAGGGTTGGGAGCTCGAATTATGAAAAAAATGATAATGTCATGATGTAATGGTGTCGAAAATTGATCTGGACATACTAGCCCGATCATTGAAGAACACCACTTTGCTTCAATGGATTTAAAATGCATCAAAATGTCAGACAAAAGCATGTAGTTTTACACAACTACAAATCCATGCAATCCAGGATAACATGTAACAGATCACAACAGGTCAACATATAATTCTAAAGATGGCACAGCCTCAAATGCATGTCCTGTGTATCTATATTATAAATGGACTAACAAAATGTTTTCCACGGAGTGCATTCACATATATATATGAAGGGATGCTGATGTTGATGATTAGATGATGAATGGGATACATGCAACAGCTGCATGATGCATCCTATCGTGCAGTGCTTGCATTTGTCAGGGCTTTAAGAAACGAGATACATCCCCTTCGAGCTACTGGTAGGTATTTGCAGGAAGAACTCCATTGACATTTTGGGGAGGAGCTTGGTAGACTGAGTCCTTCCTTCTCCCAAACGGGTTTTTCGAATATGTATCTCAAGGTCAAGAGAAAAACACCAAGATATAAAATAGATGGATGTAGTTAGAAAAGCTTTCGTCGTATTAATGTATTAATAATGCTTGCTCAAGTGAGTGGAAGTGCATAAGGGTGTGCAGAGGGGCAGCGTGGAAAGAGTAGGATTAAAAGAAAATTCAATTGCCTCCTATATGCTATCAAGTTATGAAAAAACGCAAAATCTAAAGGATATTGAATACGCATGCCAACAGCACCCGAACTGGGTATAACATAACCCTGCAAGCTGTGGTGCACATTAGTGGCACTGTTTACATCCTGCATGATGTAGCACGATTCATTAAATACCATGGATACCATAGTGCAGAAATACAGGTTGAGCATACAACTATTAAACCGATTGACAAGGCAAAAATCTTACTTCAAATTCAATGAAGCAAACAGTATGTCTTTCTTGTCGCATTACTTTCATCTGCTTAAAACCAGGTTGACTGCAAAGAAAAGGAATACAATAAATCTGAGAATAACTAGAGCGATCAACCATGCGTGATTATCCAAAACAGCAACAAATTCATGACGTACACGCTAAAGAGTCCCCCGAGCTCGTCTTCATTAATATTTGCACCAAGATTCCCAATGAAAAGAGTATTGCAAGGAGGATTGTCTTTGTTATTCTACAAGAAAGTAATGTATTCTGTCAAAGAAACAATTATGTACTTGGGAAAGAAATGATAGTTATCACAGAATACAATAATCAAATCAAATAAACAAAACTGTAAAGCAGCAAGAAACAAAGTGAATAATCAGCAGAGAGCATATAATCAACATAAGAGAACACTGAGTTACTTAAAGAATTCATTATCTAAAATCCTGGCTACAAGATAGGAGTCGAGGAATACGGAAAAAATACCCGGGGTTGCAATAGTCATGCTGCAAACTGAGAAAGGTAAAAATGACTAATTGTTTTTCTTAACTCTAAAGAAAACTTCACCTAGACTTCCTTAAAAACAACAAAATCGTTCTCACCTGGACTGGTACGTAACTGCTAGGTGCAGGTACAGGAGCTGGAGCAGGCATTGGCACGGGAGGAACAGCATAACCTGCATATGGATCATAATGGGGCGGCGCTCCCATCACTGGGGACATATACCTGAAATCAATCATGATCTGATATTTAGTAAAAGTAACTTAAGCAACAGTGGTTTCAATCAACATCTTACAATGAGTTTCTAAGATATTGGATTATCTCTTCTGTTATAAAAACAAGGTCCTCTGCAAGGGTAAAGATTGATGCCAAACATACCCATGTGGTCCCCAAACAGCTGGAGGGGGAGGATGAAAAGGAGATGGCGAGTAAGCAGTGCCAGTGTGTGTATAATCACCACCTATCCGCATCCGTTTACTCTGGTCATAAGGATTGGAATCAGCAACTATCCCTGTATATCAACAAAATTCAAAGAAAGGAAAGAGGATCAGAAGAGGTTAGCACGCAACTAATCTATGGACATTAACACCACCCAAAGCTAACTGCCACCAGTATTGCAGTTTGTTTAGGTACAAAGAATGTAAGCTGCTAATATAATCTTCACTTCCACCACTATCAACTCCTAGTCCGAAAAAGTGTTTGTTACATGTATATGCACGAGGAAGAAGGTTGAAGCGTACCCCAAGGATTATATACTTATTACAAGTTGTTTGACCACAAATAAAGTAGCATTCCAAGTTCCAACAACATTTCATAAGAGAACTTTCTATATCACCTCATGAGGTCTAACAAGGGAAAAGAAGAAATCGAAAATTGATTCCTAAAGTAAACAATTTGCCTGTCCTTACAAATTTCTATCCAGAAAGATGTTGCATAAGTTACAAGTCAAGAATCAGACTATGAATCGAACCAGCAGCTAATACAAACTAACAAAAACCACATTTATACGGTACGACTCAAATGATCGGAGGCCATCACAAAACTTAAGACATGCGCTGAGCTATTTAATGAATATATGTAGAAAAAACTCACCCCTTTTCACAAAAAGATTCTTCTTTGCCATCTCAGTGTGCAAGAGAGATTTCGACTCCGCATCAAACACCATATCCTAAATTCCCAAAATCATTCGCATTAACTGACAATGATTAAAAAGCACATGAGCCGAAATTGCTAAAAAGCATTGCAATTACCTGAAGTGCATCCTTGGCAGCAATAGCATGCTGCCCGGTGGCGAAAAGAGCAAACCCCATCGGATGCTCGCCTTTGAAGTTCACCTGCGACGCCTCATACCCCGGCAGCCACCGCAGCAAATTCTGCAGCTCCCTCTCCTTCACATCCTCCGGCAAACCCGAAATAAATATCGTACGCACCTACGAGACGCGCAAAAGTTAAGAGAGAGAGAGATATATATATATTCCCCCATCATCATCACCACAATCTCAAAACATGGCAATCACAAATTACCAATTTTTAGAGAAAAAATGATTAAATCTGGGGTATATAAAATTGTGCGCTTTTACCTCGTCCGAGGGAGGGCGGGAGGCGGAGTTTTCCATAGGAATCTGCGCCGGATGCGGGTGAGGGTGGGGGTGGGGAGGAGGGGGCGGCGGCGCGGCGGCGGAGGCCGGCGGAGGCGCGGGAACGGGTGGCCATTGCTGGTGGTAGGGGTGGATTCCGGTGCCCGCCATTTCGGCAGATCGATTGGATTGTGGGATTGTTTGTAGCTCTTAATTCTTGCTAGGAATTAGACAAAAATTTGAAGATTTGGAGTTGCAATAATTGCAAGATTGAAATTTGAGGAGGAAAGGAATTGAACGCGGAAGAAGGGTTTCTCTTTCTCGCTTTGGAAAAAGGGTAAACTTGTTTCTACACTTACTTAAATGGGTCCTCCCTCCATCCCACCGAATATGGCCTATTTGTTTTCGGCACGGAGATTAAGAAAAAAAAAATAAGGTGTAATAAAATGTTAATAAAGTAACTTTTTAGTTAATAAAGTATCCTTTTGGTCAACACTGTACTAGTAAAGTGTTTTTTAGTTTAAAATAAGTTCTAATTCTTTCCCAAAAAGAAAACATGTCATATTCGGTGGGTCGGTCCAAAATGGAAAACATGCCATATTCGGTGGGACGGAAGTAGTAATATATACTACTCCCTCCGTCCAATAACAATGTATCACTTGCTTTGGGCACGGTTATTAAGAAACAAGAGTAAAAGGAGAAAACGTGGTAGGTCCCACAACTTTTGAAGAGTTAATTATTTCCATTTTTTGAATGAGACCTTGCTACAAAAAATAAAATCAAGATCTTGCTATTGAGACGTAGGGCGTAATAAACACACACAAGGAGTAAAAATAAAAATAAAATAAAAAATTAAAAGACTGAACAACAGTTAGGTCGAGCTACTCAATTCCGAACCTAAATGTTATGGATAATTTTTTTATTTTTTGAGTATTTTTTTCAAGGAAGTAATGGACAAATTTTTTGAGCAAACATTAATTATTAGGATAATATTATATTCCTTCCGTTCTTTTTTAAGTGTTTTATTTAACTAAAATTTTTGTTTCCAAATAAATGTTCTATTTCAAAATTTGAGAGTAAAATAATGATATTCTTTCTATTTTATCCTTTTTTAATGGTTCTCGTAATTTGTTAATTAGTTATATGTATGTATACATTAATGATGGTAATGAATAAGATTACATATGTAAATTTCTTTATTTCCTTGGTATGTGTAATTTGATGGTGATGAACACTTATAAAAGAACGGGGGAGAGTATTCTTCATATTCATGGCGTATTTATAAAATAAATGTTATCGATAGTTAATGACAGTTGGGAGTATATAGGCCAAAATCCAAATTGGTCCAACCTTCATTGAGTTCAATTTTAAAGTGATTTTATTCATGTTTAAACAACTATAATTGCCTGGAATAATAATGTCTTTGAGAAATAGTTTGTTAATCCTCATTTCTCTACTTAACAAGCAAATTGTTACTCTATCAGTTTGTCAAGTATATGGATGGTGTGGTTGATCTTATGAATCAAAAATTAAGACCCAAGAGTAATAAGTAATAATACTATTTGATGTCGTTGTGACGTGCATCAGCTATATTCGGTGCGAATTGGATAAATCTTTACTTTTGTGTAATAGCCTACAAAATATACAGAAAAGGTAAATCACACTTGGAAAACCAAGTCTATGTACGAATATGTTACTTTAGTTTTCTAAAGTGTTTTATCAATGATTTTAGCAACTGAGTGTAAATTTGAGTAGTTTGTAAATTCAGTCAAAATTAAGGAACACAATTGTTATACAACATATTTTTTATATTAGACACAGATGGAGTTTTGTTTAATTTTGATCTGTTATTTTCACAATGAGGACATTGAGGAGAAAGTTGGGATAGCCGAGAATTTATTGGATGTATCTTCACTCTTTTTTACCTATCAGAATATTTAATGAACTTTGAAATTTGTAGTTCTTTTTAGAAGAAAATCTGTAGTTTCTGTCAATACAAACTATCAACATGGTGCTTCCTGCTCACTAGAGCTGAGCATTCGGTTATTCGGTTTGATTTTGGTATAAACAAAACCAAATCGAATAATTCACATTTTTAAAAATTAAAACAAACCAAATCAAACCAAACAAACCGAATAACCGAATCGAACTAACCGAATTTTTAAAAATTAAAACCAAACCAAACCAAATTAACTAAACAAAAATATGTTCTAAATATTTCATCCAATATCAACTAAAATATGTTCTAATGCAATAAAATGATAATAATTTAAATATTCTAAATCAATGGAAGGAAGGGAAGAGCGAGATAGGTTTCAAAATTTAGAGTTCAGACGTGAGGACGCAAAATGTATTTTAGTATAAATTATATAATACTAGTATGTTTCATTAAAAATTAATATATATATATATATATATATATAAATTAATATATATTATACATATATAAATTCGATTTGGTTTGGTTTTCATGGTATCAAACCAAACCGAACCAAACATATCAAATTTTTTAAAATTAAAACCGAACAAACCAAACAAACCGAACCGAATTCTATTTTTCGATTTGGTTCGGTTTGGTTTTTGGTTTTCGATTTTTTTTGTTCACCCCTACTGCTCACATAAAAATTGCAAAAATATTGAAGCATTTTAAATAAACATTACATAATTCCTTCAACCAAAAACAAAATAAAAAAGGTACATTCAAGAGTGTATCATTACACACAACAGACAACAATATACTCTCCATATGCATCAGCTAGTAGTACTATTTCTAACCTCGTAATATTACAACCATAACCCATCAATTGAAGAAATGGAAGCATAACAAATGTTTCCAACACAACTACTGTAGTAAAAATTCATGGCAATAAATCCCTTTTCTAGTACAACTGGGATGATTTTCAATCTTGCCAAAACTAATCTAAAATCACAACAACAACAGAGAAACATAACTGTAGAGAGGAGGCTGCCTAGCTGCAGATTTCAGCATCAGCTGCCTATGCTTTCTTATCTTATTATATAAATAACTGAGAAACACAAGTTTTTTTCCCAGCAAAATTCCATAAACCATAGAAATAACAAGTTCAGAGATCAAGAAAGACGAACTCTTCGATAGCAGGCACTTCACCTATCTTCTTGAGGGTTTCCTTGTTAGGTGCCTCGTCTACACCGATGGCCATGATGGCCTTCACCCTCTTAACAGTCCGGCTAACGCTCATGAAGCTCACATTCACGTTACTTTCTCCGAGAATGTTTCCAACCGTCCCGATCATGCCAGGTTGGTCAACCTGGCGGCAGAGTATCAGATTTCCCTCAAGGCTAACATCCACACTGAATGCTCCCACGCGTGTGAGGTGGGGCATGCCGTCCTTCACTTTCCCCTCAATGCATATGTTTCCGTTGTCCAACAATGCACTATCAAATCTTGACCCGACGTTGCTTATCTGAACCTGAATCGATTCAATAGGGTTTTCAGGAGAAGAGTCGACTACTATCTTTTCCTCGCTGATTCTTAGACCTTTCTGCTTGGCTATGAAGTCTGCATTGACAAGGTTGATATGGGCGTCTGAGATAGGCTCGATGATACCCTTTATTATCATGGCTCGGATAAGTCTCGTGTCCAAGTTGTCAGAGTCACGGGATGAACCATAAACCACCTTCACAGATTGTATTCCGCTTCCTCCAGCAACTAACTGGACGCCTAGTCTACCGAGCTTCTCAGCCAGAGTAACGTAAGGAGCCAATTCAGACAGAACCTGATGGTAATAATCGAGTTTTAAACATCATTGATGAGAGTATGCAAGGAAATGCTAAAGATAAGTATGAGCAAATAAAGGATTTTTACCTCAGGAGGAACCATTGGAGCATTTACTGCAGTTGCAGAAAGCTCCCCTCTCAGTGCACCAACAACAGCCTCCGCTATTTCGACTGCAACTCCTTCCTGTAATGCAGGTAAACAGCAAATGTTAATGTAACATAAAACATTCGCCCGAAAAGAATAAAGGCAATGATGCCAAATATTATTGGCAAATTCATACCTGTGCTTCCTTTGTGCTAGCACCAAGATGTGGTGTGACTGTGACATTCACGTGTTGCACTAGTTTGCTATCTTTCGATGGGGGCTCCTCAGTAAAAACATCGAGGGCTGCCTGTAAATATCAGGATTGAAAAACTACTTAAATTCCATACTGAAATTCCGGTGTTAATCATGCTATGAGTCTCATTGTGGCAAAGAAATTAAGACAGACACCATTCACATTGTGCAAAATATGAAGTCCAAATATCCAAATATGACTGCAGATGAAAAAGGAATATAAAGTTCAGAAGATCATTCATTATTTTTAGAATATTTTCCAGCAATATCATCAACAGAAAGGATATCAAAAATTCAAACCTGGGCAACTATTCCTTCATCAAGGGCTCTCACTAAAGCATCTTCATCAATGACACCACCACGGGCAACATTAATTATGCGTACTCCCTTCTTCATCTTTGCAAATGTTGCATCGTTGAATACCTTGTTAGTAGTAGGAGTAAGAGGCATGTGCAGGGATACAAAGTCTGCTGTGGAGATGGCTTGATCAAACGATACCAACTCCACACCAAGAGCGCGTGCTCTATCAGCTGGGGCATATGGGTCGTGCGCAATAACATGCATCCCAAGGCCCTTTGCACGTCTTGCAACCTCGGAACCAACTTTACCAAATCCCATGATAGCTAATGTCTTCCCAACCAGTGAGACACCAACATACTTACTACGTTGCCATTGTCCTGTAAAGAGCATCACAGCATACAAGTAAGGTTTTGAAGCTATGAAATAGGTATTTAATATAGCAAAAATAAACTTAAATGTGGTTCTAAGTACGTATTCCGCGCAGACCTGCAACATATTATACGACTCTTTGACCTTAAAAAGATATATATAGATAAATAGTAGATCACACACACACACACACACACACACACATACACATATATATATATAAGTGGAGAATTCGAGAATCTCTTCTCCTCAAATCTACAACACCACTGCACTGACTCTGTAGTTTTCTATAATATGTTACCATAAATGTTTCTAACCACCAACAAGCGGCGGCTTTCCCGCTCTCGCACATTTACTATGGAAGAAAGTCGTGCAATATGAGTGAAATATTTTATTCATCTACCGCATAATTTATACATATTTCAAATGTCTTGTAAGTTGTAACATAAATCAGATTTTGTTAGGTGGCAATAAACATTAAAAAAGGCACATAGCAGATCTCTGTTATATTAATCGATCAATGTGCAGAACCTGATTCGTGGAACTATATTTAATATTTCGATGTGCGCATGATTACAAAAATCTATATTTGATTTTTGTTAGTATACATTATCATTCAGATCTGTATCAAGCATCAATTCATTCAACTATTCTAAATTTAGTTTTTTACTGCGTCAGGAAGCAATTTATGCACACACTAAATTTTGTCGTAACAGGAAAAAGACAACATGAAATTCAGCACTGAATTACGGATCCACCGTCAAAAAAAGGAAAATTGCATCATACCGGCCTTCATGGAAGCATCAGCCTGAGCAACATTCCTCGCCATGCCAGCTAGCAGAGCAATTCCATGCTCCGCCGCCGCGATGGTATTCGCCGTCGGCGCATTCACCACCAAACAGCCGAGCTCCGTCGCCGCTTGCAGATCCACATTATCAATCCCAACGCCGGCGCGTCCAACCACCTTCAGCTTCCCCTTCGCCGCCTCAAACACTTGGCGCGTCACCTTCGTGCCGCTCCGCACGATCAGCGCATCGAACTCCCCGATCTTAGCGCACAAATCCTCCGGCGACAGATTGTACAGGCACTCGACATCCCCGTAGCTCCTCAGCAAGTCGAGCCCCGCCTCTCCGAGTTTCTCGGAGACCAGAATCGTCGGCTTTGGAGGTTTAATCACCGGATCTGAATTCCGCGGCTTCGACGCCAGCTCGGATTCCTGCGCCGTCTTCAGGACGCTGACAGCCGCGGCGGCGGAGCCGCGCGAGCTCGGATTCCTGGAGGTGGCGGAAATGGAGAGTTTTTGGTGGGAGATGGAGAAATTCGAGAAGGAGAGGCGGGTGGCGGAGGGACGAGCGGCTGTGCTGTGGAGCGGAAGCTGCGGCGATTGGTCCGTCAGCTTGTTTGTCGCGGAGGAAATGGAGGTGGCAGCCATTTTTTCGTGTGTGTTTTTCTCTCTCTTGCTTTTCTCTCTCTATAGGTGAGTGTGTGTAGTGTGTGATATTTGGTGCGTCAAAAGTTGTTGGAGAGGGGGAGTTGGGGAGAAGGGAAGTTGGGGAGAAAGAGAGAGAGAGTAGAAGCAGAGATTTTTGCGGAAAATGGCTAGGGAAACTGTGTATATATAGAAAATTTTGAATTTATTGGTCAAGTTTCTTAGATCTATGTCTCGGAAAGTAGGAGACGTATATTAAGATTCCTTATTTTTTACTAAATTTTTGCCCAAAAAAACTATTTATATCAGATATGATTTTAATCTTTTGCTATTTTAATTATTTAAGACAAAGAAAATTCGAGAATATACGTGCAATAGTGCGTACATCATATACCAAAATTTTAATAAGGTTGACTGAAAAAGATTCGATTAGATGAACTCTTTAGTGCGATGGGTCAACGCCTAGAAAGTTGACTTTTTTTCTTTCAAAATAGTATTTTAAAAAAATACAATCAATTAATAAATTATAATTTAGATTAATAAATTATAATTAAAAATTAATAAATTTTGAATAGAATTAATAAATTCTAATTAAAAAAAATTAAAGAAAAATGAAGATGAAAAAATTAAAGAAAACAAAAATAGGAAAAAAATAAAATAAAATAAGGCAGGCACGTCCACTAACTTATTTATTATGTCCACTCTAAGAGTTTAAATTAATATCCTTTATTTCTTAAAAAATTAAATTGAATTAGATAGTATGATTGTCATATGCAATGCACATTGTTGAATAAAATATCCATAAAACTTTGCTATAATTATATGACGGCGACTTATGAATTAATCATTTAAGTTTTTTTACATTACTTTAAATTTAGTTATTTACACTTTACACAACTTACAAAAGTTAGAACTTAGAACCATCTACCGCTCGTGAAAACAATGAAATATCCTTAATAATCGACATTTGATGTAATTTCATGCAAAGAGTTAATACAACAAAATAAAGTTTCTAATAAATTTCAAATTGTAAAATGTAATAAAATAATAAACATATTATAATGCATGATATGAACAAAGGAGTGAAAACTATGCTAGCTTGCATTTTATTACAGTGAAATTTTTTCTCTTTGGGGACCAAAATCACATTATTATCCTATATATGTTATGATGTCATTTTGTACTTCAAATCCAACAAGCTTGGATCGCTTTCTCCTAATAAATTGGGAGTGACAATTTTGACCCCAAGCCAAGGGGTAGGTGATGGATTGTGACATTAATTATATATATATAATTGCATTAACATGATTAAGCAAATTGAAATTTGAGTAGAATCTTGGTTTGTGGTAGTTAGATTATTGACATTTTTGGCTTGGTTGCTTTATGAAGTGTGTTGGCTAACTAATATTTTAAAATTTAATAGGTTTTAGATTTTTATAAAATACTCCATCTGCCCCTTAAAAATGTGGTTAGTTTGTCATTTTGGGGCGTCCCCCATAAGTGTGGTTAGGGCTGTCAGATTTTCGGGCCGGCCCGGCCCGGCCCCGAGCCCGCCGGGCTTTCTGGAAGCCCGGCCCGAAAATTCACCGGGCCGGAAAATATGGAGTCCAGCCCGGCCCGAAAAATCATTTTATACATAATTTTACCGGGCCGGGCCGGCCCAAGCCCACCGGACTTTTGTCTATTTCGGGCCGGGCCGGCCCGAAAATTCATCGGGCTAGAATTTGCGGAGCCCAGTCCAGCCCGAAAACAAGTCGGGCCGGGCCGGGCCTGTTTTGACAGCCCTAAGTGTGGTTATTTTAGTACATGATTTTTACCCTTATACCCTTAAAAAACTTTTAATATTTACAATAGGCTCACTGAAAAATCTCACTAACACTAACAATTGTAGGTCTCTTTCTCCACTAAAAATACCACTACCATTTACTTACCTTATATTAAAACTCGTGCAGCACTCCTTGCACCACACTAATGCGGGACGGAGGGAGTAGTTTTTATGATCTTATACTCTACACTCATTCATATTATGGGACTTATTTCAACACATAACCAAGTTCGATATATTAATGCGTTATCGTATTTTTTTTAAGAAGTTATTATATATTATATATATTCTCGATTCAATATATATGACTCGAGTTTTATCAAAAATTATTAGAATTCATTATCAATGCATGGTCTTAGACTCTTAAGCTCACTCGGTTAGTCCTTCTCCTTTTCACACGTGAACACACAAATATAATAATTTATACCATGTTTTTATTTACTTGTCTAAAATGAAATATTGTTATTGTGAATGTTATTAAGTAAGGGTACATTAATTTAAACATTACTACTTTATTTAAAAATATAACTATGATTGAAAAAGGAATAATAAATAGTATTGTGCGGACGAAATAATGAATACGTATGTGATGACAAAAATGCACATCGTCAAAACTCAAGTAGCAGTTGGTCAAACGAAAATGTGAATTTGATTGTACAAGAGGTTTTTATTTTATTATATTTGTCCCTACTTATTATTATTTATTTTAAACATATTTGTCCCTACTTATTACTTTTAGAAGCAAAACATCATTTGTCGATATCAAATTCCTAACTTTATCACGAAACTTCAATTATTTTTCGTTTCATAATAATTAATTGTATTAATGGTATAAGACACTATGATGATACAAGCACATGCAATTGTACTGTCAAAGCCTTAATAAACTTTTGAGACTGTTTTTTTTCCCACTTTTTTTTGATGGACTCAAATCAATGAATGCAATATTTAATAGAGTTGTACATACACTTACTTCATTATTATTTTCATAGTATAAGTTTTAAATTGATTTGACCGGTAAATCGGATCTCACCAATACTTTTTGATAATAATATCTTATAAAATGTATATAATATAATAATATTATGATATGATTTTGGATTAACCGGATAATAATGAGATTTCGGACATAACTAATACTCCCTCCGTCCCATCCATAACGTCTCGTTTCCATTTTAGTCCGTCTCATTCATAACGTTCCCTTTCTAAATAAGAAAATAATTAGGGTCTTAATCATCTAGTATTAGTTTCCTAATTATTTAACCAAACTAATATTAGATGATTAAGCCCATAATTATTTCCTTATTTAGAAAGGAACGTTATGAATGAGACGAACTAAAATAAAAACGGGACCTTATGGATAGGACGGAAGGAGTATCTTTTTTTTAAGAGAGGACATAGCTAATATCTTACTATCTCTATTTATGATTTTGAGTTTTCCTCTGTTATTTATGAAGTATATTTGATGGTTAATTTTGCTAGAAAAAATATTCATGTAACCATTTACAATTATGAATATTAAATTCCACTAGAATCTCTGCAGTAATTGTGATTAAAATCCATTATAAAAGGGTTAGAACTATTTATCTGCCATATTATCTCTGCAGTATTTGTGATTAAAATCCATTATAAAAGGGTTAGATCTCTGCAGTAATTGTGATTAAAATCCATTATAAAAGGGTTAGAACTATTTATCTGCCATATTTTAAAGAAAAAAAAATTAAAAAAAGTTTCCAATGTAAAGCAATTTAAATTGATATATTTTGGAATTTTGGAATCTACACTATTTTTTTTTTTTGTTAAGGAGGAATTTACACTATTTAAAAAGAATGATCAAATAAACAACTATTAGTGGAACTTACAATGATTAATTGATTATGAACCTCCAGCCATCATGCCTTTTTGGCGACTTTTGATTTTTATTTAATCCATCCTTTTTATTTATAAATACTCAGTTCGTATATTTTTATTCTGTTTTAACATAATGTATTGCCATTTACATTAAAACTTGATTTGTACTTTTGCGTTCAACTCCATACTTTATAAGTAATTAACAAAATCAAAATAACAAAGATTCAACCGAGATAAATAAAATTACGATAATTTTTTTATAAGATAATGGAGTACACAAACCTAATTCAAATAATAATACGATTATACGAAATACAAATACATAAATACGCATATTCCCCCGCATAAATACGTGAATATTCTCCAACCACTTTCCACTTAATAAATTAATTATGTATCTCCTTTTTCCTCAAAATAATTGTTGCGGGGTCCACTTTCTTCTCATTTTATTTCACGTGCTGTAATAAATGCAAGCGTGATATTTATATTTACTTACTCCAAATCCTGTCGCAAGATATGATTCGTTGATTGCTGATGATGGTGAACTGCAGATGTACAATTATAATACTCCATCAATCCATCTGAAATTGTTTTTGTTATTGTTCGACACGGTTATTAAAGAGAAAGGTAAAAAAAGAGAAAATAGATAGATCTTATTATTTTTAAAGAGTTAATTATTTCCTTTTTGGGAAATAAGACAATTTCAGTGGGACAGCACAATAAGAAAAGGAGGACAATTTCAGTGGGACGGAAGGAGTATAAATTCATTTACTCTATTTTTGTTTAGAATTTTTTGCTTTTAATTAAATATAAATATATTTTTTTTAGTGCTAATCCATAAAAATACACACTTTCACTTTACACAAATGAAAAATAAACACCTCCTCCAAAACAAATAAATTTTACACACTTTTCGTTTGAAGAGCCGATATGACACTTGATTGTGATTTATTTTAATAAAAAAGTGACTAATGATTGCTAATAAATACCTGCTGCATATTAAGCCTATTTCCCTCTCGAGTACCATATCCCGCTCGAGCGGGAAATACTTATAAATTGAATTAACCAATTTCCCTCTCGTGTATACATATTTCCCACTCGAGCGAGAAATAGGTATACACGAGAGGGAAATAATTTTACCCGAGAGGAATTTCAAGAAAATATGACTAAAAATCGACTAAATTATTATAAGTTGAATTAACCAATTCCCTCTCGTGTATAACTATTTCCCGCTCGAGCGGGAAATACATGAACACGAGAGGGAAAAAGTTTTATCCGAAAAGGATGTCTATTTATGAAAAAAATATCCAAACAAAATAAAATTAATCAAGATCCCGCTAACTAACCTTTTATCCCGACATGATTTTGTACTTGCCGTAGCTTTTCTTCTTTTTTTTCTCCCCCCAAAGTCACAGACCTTATTTTTTGTGCTATGAGTTGATGTTTTGTGGGCCATTCTAGGGTTAGTATTGTAGGTGTGTGTATTTTTCATTTGTTTTGCATGTGGTGTGTATTTTTCATTTGTTTCAACTCAAAGTGTGTAAAATAAATTTTTCCCTTTTTTTTTTAATTCTCAAGATCAAAACGGTGCCATTTTGATCCATGCAACATTTCGGCGAGCCACGTTGAATTTTTTACGCTAGAATTTGGGTATCATGATAATAGAGAAAAAATATATCAAAATGTTGTGTACTAATTTGTCAAAAATTAAAAAGCGTGACTGACATTATTGAAATTGAGTCCAAACGTTGTTAACTCAAGCTCTTATATTATGAACTTATTATATTTATTGTGTTTATTTTAAATTTCTTTAATTTCATAACATGTAAGCTGAATCCTCATGCACTGCGTGGGTGTTAGTGTTACGCTAATAAAATATATCTTAAATCAAGTGTGATGTATATAATCATCAGTAACGAAGATTGGAGGTTCAAATTATGTGTGTGTGTTTGAAATTAAAAAAAAAACAAAGATTTTATTTTGAGGTGGCAAATTTAACATAGAATGATATTGTTTGTAGTGGGCAAAATCCGTTTACTTGGCCCAAGCCCAATAAGCATACCAAGTTGGCCCAATAAGCCTGGCCGATTCAACCGTCTAGCCCAATAAGCTATAGATCAACCTGGACTGCCAACTTGATCGGATACTCTATACTCTGGCCCAAAGGCCCATCAAATCGGCCAATCAAGCTGGCACGGTCAAAAGAATCAAAACATCAACCCTAAGGGCACATCATGCCGGCCAACCTGGTTGACATGGTCAGAGAACGTATCTTGACAGTTCCAACAAAATAGCAACGGCTTGGAAGTGTAGGGCTGATAGATCTAGGGTTTGCGAAAGTAGCTAAAAGAGACAATAACGTGATGACACAAGGATTTACGTGGTTCGATCGATGTGATCTACGTCCACGGGAGAGAATATAGAGAGCTTTTATTATGCTTGAGAGTACAATGAATATTGAATGCCCCTTACACCTCTAATCTTGCATCTATTTATAAGCCTTGGGTTAAGCCCTAATCCTTCTAGAGATCGGACTCCTTATACATATCTGGTTGCTTGATACATGCATATCCGATTCCCATTCGTAGTAGAATTCTATCTTCTTCCAAAGTAGGGTTTCGTTACTTGGTCTTCAAGGTAGATGTGGACTTTGTTTGGGCCGAACTCTGTGGGCCGAGCTTTAATATATAGGCCCAAATAGCCTTAGGTCGGGCCCAGGATGAGGCCGGTACTATCACATCCCCCCCCCCAAAAAAAAGAGGAAAGAAGACTTGTAGACGCAGACTATGAGAGCTTATTTTCGAGGTGATTGATCGCGCAAATCACCTGTACGAGCTTCTCTTACCGAGCTGATGTGCCGAGCTGAAGTATCGTGAAGAAGAGGCGAGCCGAGTATCGCCGTCCGGTTAAGTTGGGGCGGTAAGTCAATTTACCCGGCCCATACCCGATGCAGGAGGCGGGAAAAGTAATGGGCCATTTAAACTGTGTTGAGGGACGGTACATATACCGAGAAGGACGGGCCCACGTTCACACGTGTCGGATGCAACAGCGGGATTCAAATGTATATGCACCGAAGTTGAAACGTTTGTTTTTCACATTATTTCACATCCGCCGCCCTTAGCAGAAAAGAAACTCTTGCTCCAAAAAAGTGTGCTTCTTCCCCAAAATCCCTAATCTGGCCGTTCCGCATCGCCGGCGTTCACTCCGTTGGTTCCTCTGCGCACAGTTGCAAATCACCCGCCGGAGCATTTACCTTCTTTTTGAACAAGTAAGTATGGCCTCCCTTTCTCAGTGTAGTAGTAGTGACATCGATTTGCCTCCGTCAGTAGGCTCGAGTAGAAGTGTTGCTTTTAGCATTTTTTCATTAGGATCCCTGGTACCTACTGTTGAAACGTTAACAGTACCCCCGCGTGTAAAGGGAAAAGTGGCGGATTACCCTTCGTCCTTAAATGAGACTAGGATTAGGTTGCTTGCCAAAACGTATAATTTTCCTGTTGACGCCGAATTACGTAGCCTCGCCCCGAGGATAGGGCCTGCTCTCCCCCAATGGGTTTTGTGACTATTTATGAGGACAGTCTGCACGCTGGTCTTCGATTACCCCTCCCTGAGCCGTATTCTAAGCTCCAGAAGAAGCTGGGCTTAGCGTTAGGGCAGATAATGCCGAACTCGTTTAGGCAGTTCACGGATTTGGGTGTGGCAGCGGTAGATAGGGGTTACCAAATATCCGCCGAGCTCATTCATGAGCTCTTTGTCTTCAAAAAGGCGGGGGGCTGGTATTACGCTGCAGCCCGGACTGAGTTCAAGGGGCGAACTCAAAATAAGGTGGACAAGTGGCACCAGAAATTTTTCTTTTGCCGCCACGGTAGTTTCATCGACTCGATTTGGAGGCTAGAAAAGCCTTGCGAGTGGGTAATAGAAGAGGTCGATAAGGATTTGGAGTCCGCCGTAAAAGCGATGAGGGATCACGGTCCTTTGAGGCGAGCTACAATGAAGACTCCCTAGCTGAAGCGGGGTTGAGCCCGTATGAGCCTCAAAATATGGTGGATCCGGCGATGGGTGAGGCCCCGCTAGTGCTATTAGGATTGTTGTGCTGTGTTTATTTATCGTCCTAACTCTTTTCGTGATTTGTATTTGCAGTGAAGTTCGGGAAGATCAAGGGGGCTGATGGCAAGGCTACAGCTCGCGGGGCTAAGAGAGCGAAGCTATCTGGACGAACTGCCTCCTCCTCCGATCAGGATCAGCTTGCTGGGGCTGCTGCGGCAACTGTTCGCTCTCCTTCTCCCAAACCACCTCAGAAACGGTTGAAGGTCGGGGACCAGCTCGAAATGGACATCATTGATGTCACGGGTAGTGACGCGAGCCCGGCAGCTCCCTCCAACAAGCTGGCTGGTCTGCCTTTTCCCGAGGTGAAGAATTATTTTTTCATTACACAGTTTCTCTTAATTGTTGCAGGTGTAGCTAACTGTATTCCTTCTTGCAGGGCCTTGATATGTTCGTCAGTTGGCTGAAGAACAACGTCGAGGAGATGTCCTCGAAACACGAAGAAGAGAAAAGCCGATACTCCGAGAAGCTGATGTCAGCTATTGCCCGGGCGAAAAAAGCTGAGGCCGAGCTGGTGAAGGCTGAAGAGGGCAGAAAAACCGCCAAGTCCGAGTTGGTTGCTCAGCTCGCGAGGGCCGAGGCGGAGGCCGAGAAAGCTCGGAAGCTTGAGTCCGAGCTGATTGCGGCGAAGGACCGGGAGGTCGACCTTGCGGCTAGCCAAGGTGAGCTCTTCCGGGCCTTCACAAAGAGGTTTCTGTTGTCGGAGAGTTTCTCCGAGCTTGCCAATGACCTGGCCATGCTCATCACCGAAACTTCGCCGCGTCGCTGAGCAGGCTGCCAAGGACTTCTCCGGCCTGGACGTATCCAAGTACGGCTTCGAGCGGCTAGGGGATGAAGCCCTACCTTCTCGGTATGCCAGGGTGGTTCGAGATCACCTCGGCCAGTTTCCCCTCCTGGAGAATCTTGCCGGCTCGTCCACGCTTCTATCTGTCGAGCAGATTGCTGACTGCTCGGTAGACCGGGACCTCGACCTGGATGCTGCTTTCGATTCCCTTCGCGACGAGGAAGAAGAAGGTGAGGGCCCGGAAGAGGAAGTGAAGGAGGAGCAGGAGGCTGGGGCTGGTGAAGATCCGGCCGCTGACAAGGACTTGGACGGTTCCCCCTCCGAGCAGCCACCTTCTCAGGACAAGGAGGTCGGCGATGTTTTAGTGTAGTTGTTTTTTTTTCATTGTATATCTGTACTGAACATCTTCGAATCAATGAATTTGTTTTCTTCTTTTTGAGTGTAGAGCTTGGATTCTGTCGGTGTTTCTACTTTGCGCATACAAATAGCTCTCCTTTCACAAGACCTGGTTGACCAACGGTCCATTGCTGAGCAATGGAAGGACAAATGCCGCCGAGCCGAGGAGCTTTTCAGCCATAAGTGTACTCTGCTGAAATCCCAAGAAGCCGAGCTGACGAGATGGCAGATGAAGTTCGAGGCACTTTGTGAGGAGGTCGAAGTCAAGCGTCTCACTTTTCAAGAGAGTACCGACTTGCTTCAGGCCAAGCTTCTTCAGGCTGAGGAGGAGTTGGAAGTTGCCCGAGGTCGAGCTGGTCGCGTTCCCAAAGATTACGAGATGATCGTCGAGGAGCATGCCGAGTATGAAGATATTATCCGTCGCGGGGATGGTATCACCATCTCCGAGGCGGAATTAAAGGCAAAAGAGGACTTGGAACAATATATCGTGCTAAAGGAAGCACTCGGGTCCGAGTCTTTTGGGCTTCAGGGTGCTTTTGAGATGCTGAAGGAGAGTGCGGGCAGGTATAAGTGTATTTTGGACCGCCGACCTAAGTTACGGGCGCTTTTGGCATGTGGTGCGGGTGCAGACCTTTCTTCTTCTGTTCGGACTATGCCTGCTCGCGAGGTGAAAACGGCTTCGTGGGGACATCAGGTCGGTCCGAGCCAAGGTCGGCGAGCTGTTGGGCGAGGTTCAGCTACCCCGCGAGGTCGGGGTTTTTCTGCTGGAAGAAGTCGAGGTCGGGGAAGGGACCGAATTTCGATTGACGATCTCTTGGGGCCTTCCTCATTCGAGGAAGATTGGCTTAGTTTTAGCAAGAAACGTCCTCCCCCATAGATTAGCTCGATTTTGCCTGTAATATATGTACACACAAACTTTTCCAAAGAGTTAGAAATAAAATCGTATATATTGGGTTTTGAACTTTCCTGTTCTTCGTGAAGATTGCTTCCTTGGTTTTTTGCATGTTGCATCTTTGAGGGAGTTGGACTCAGACCTCTTTGTGTTGACAAGGAAACCATGGTTCGGACCTTGTATTTCTTCCTCTCGGGGGAACTTGGTTCCGACCCCAGTTGAGAACTAATTATCCTTAGGAGGGAGTTTGACTCGGACCTCGTGGGATCTTCCTTTTTTGGAGGGAGACGAGCTCGGACCTCGGAAAGGGTTTCCTTTGCGCATTATAGGAATTTATTACCCCATGTCGGGTCATTACTGACCACGCAAGGCAACCGTAGTTTGACCTTATGAGGGGATTTTTGATATTAGGGATACTTCGTATAAGCAAATCAAAAGACACAAGATGCAAGATGAAAAAGAAATTTTATTAAAAAGAAAACCGAAAAAGAGTTTTGACGAGCTCGTTAAAAACAAAACATTAAAGACAAAAAAGACAAAAAAGACAAAAAAGAAAACCTAAGACTCTATATGCAAGATTTTGCTGCTTATACGAAGAATCTCTTTAGATGGGCGATGTGCCACGTTCTGGGTATTAGTTCGCCCGAAAGATAGGCAATTTTGTAAGCTCCTTTGCCGAGGACTTCGTGTACTCTGTAGGGTCCTTCCCACGTAGCTTCGAGCTTGCCGAGCTTCTCTGAGAGGCTGATCTCATTGTTTCGAAGCACAAGATCACCGACCTGGAACTGTTGGGGTTTAACCCTTTGGTTGTGATACCGAGCCATCTGCTGTTTGTACCGAGCTTCTTTTATGCTGGCTAGTTCCCTTTTTTCCTCCAATAAGTCTAGGTCGGTTCGGCGCTGCTCTTCGTTAGCTTCGGCGGAGAAATTGATAGTTCGGGGACTGGGTGCTCCAATCTCGACAGGTATGACTGCTTCTGACCCGTATACTAAACGGTACGGGGTTTCCCTCGTTGGAGTTCGGGGTGTAGTCCGGTACGACCATAGGACGTTTTGGAGGTTGTGGATCCACTCTGTTTTCTCCTTCTCTAGGCGGGCCTTGAGTCCGTTCACTATTGTCCTGTTGGTGACTTCGGTCTGGCCATTAGTTTGAGGTCGGTTTACCGAGGTGAACTTTTGCTGGATATTGAGTCCTTCACAAAATTCTCGGAATTCTCTACTCGTAAATTGCGTACCATTATCCGAGATGAGGACTCTTGGTACTCCGAACCGGCATACGATGTTTTTCCAGACGAAGTCAACAGCTTTCTCACTTGTGACTTTTGTGGAAGGTTCAGCTTCTACCCACTTGGTGAAGTAGTCGACGGGGACTATTAGAAACCGCTTTTGCTTAGGTGCCGGGTAGAAAGGCCCTACGATGTCAATGCCCCACTCCATAAATGGCCACAGACTTTGAATAGTAGAGAGGTCGGTCTGGGGTAGTCTTGTCACTCTGGCATGCAGCTGGCATTTTAGGCACTTCTTCACGAACTCTTCCGCATCTTTTGCCATTGTTGGCCAATAGTACCCGCATTTCATAATTTTCTGAGCTAGCACCCGAGCTCCAATGTGGCTTCCGCACGATCCTGTGTGTACTTCATTCAATATGTAGTCCGCTTCCTTTGGTCCAACATATCTTAGGAGAGGCTGTAAGTATGACTTTCGATAGAGGACCCCTCCCTCAAGGACGTACTGCGTGGATCGAGCTAGAATTTTCCTAGCCTCCGTCTTGTCCTCGGGCACTTCCCCGTTCTCCAAACATCTTATTAGGGGGGTCATCCAATTTGGGTCGTCCTCTATGATCGCATTGACTTCTGCCTCTTCTATACTTCTGTTTCGGACTTCTTCTACTAGTATCGAGCTGGTCGGGGAGTTTGCCAGCTTGCTTAGCTCGTCAGCTCGGGTATTTTGGCTTCTGGGAATGCGAACTATTTTGAAGAACTGGAAAGACCGTTCAAGGAGCTTGACCTTCTCCAGGTACTTCTTTAGCTTCTCACTTTTCGCCTCGTATTTCCCTAACACATGATTGACCACGACTTGGGAATCACAATGAGTTTGGACAACTCGGGCCTGAAGGGTTTGGGCGAGACTCAGTCCGGCAATGAGAGCTTCATATTCCGCCTCGTTATTCGTAGTGGGGAACTCGAATCGCAGCGAATATGTTAATTCCTTTTTCTCTGGGCTGATGAGGAGTATGCCGGCTCCACTTCCTTTCTTTCCTGAAGCTTCATCCACGTACATCTCCCAGCAGTCTGGGGGTGTCTTCTCTGGGACTTCCTGGGGTTTGGTTTTGGCTTTGATCTCTTTTGGTTCCTCGAGGTCCTTATACTGAGCTTCTGCGAAGTACGCTAGCCTCGCCCTTTTATAGCTCGACGGGGACCGAACAATATAGAATGTTCTCCTAGCTCGATTGCCCATTTCGCGATCCTTCCTGAGGCTTCCGGTTTAGTAAGAACTTGCCGAAGCGGTAGATCAGTCAAAACTTGTATCGGGTGAGCTTGGAAGTAGGGTTTCAGACGCCGAGCTGCGTTTATCAGGGCTAGGGCGAACTTCTCAAGAGGCTGATACCTCGTCTCTGGGTCTTTGAGAACTCGGCTGACGAAGTACACCGGTAGCTGCCGATCTCCTTCGTCTCGGACCAACACTGCACTTATTGCTTCATTCGATGCCGCGAGGTACAGAGAGAGGGGTTCTTCCTTTTGGGGGACTGACAAGGTTGGTAAGTCCCCGAGATGGCGCTTGAGCTCCTCCAAGGCTAGCTCGTGCTCACGTCCCCATCCAAATTTCGGTGCCTTCTTGAGAATTTTAAAGAATGGGAGCTGTTTCTCGGCAGCCTTGGAGAGGAAACGACTTAGTGCAGTTATGCACCCTGTCAACCTATGCACGTCGCGGATAGTCCGGGGTACCTTCATCTCCTGCACGGCTCTAATCTTCAGTGGGTTGGCTTTGAGACCTTCTGGCGAGATCCAGCACCCTAAGAATTTTCCAGATCGCACGTTGAAAGTGCACTTCTTTGGGTTCAGCTTGAGGTTCGCCTGCCTTAGTATGTTGAGCGTAGTTCGTAGGTCATTCACCGCCGAAGCCTCTTCTTTGCTCTTGACGACAATGTCGTCTACGTATACTTCGACAATCTTGCCAATATGATCTCGGAAGAGGAAATCCACCATTCGCTGGTACGTCGCCCCGACATTCTTTAACCCGAAGGGCATGTATTTGAATGCAAAGATCCCGAAGCTTGTTGCGAAAGCTGTCATGATCGCATCTCCCTCATCCATTAGAACCTGATAGTATCCTTTGTAGAGATCGAGAAAGCAGAATACTTCGTGTCCCACTAAGGATTCGATCTTTTCATCGATGTTGGGGAGAGGATAGCAGTCCTTCGGGCAAGCTTTGTTGAGGTCGGTGTAATCTACACACATCCTCCACTCTCCTTCTTCTTTCTTTACCACTACCGGATTAGATAGCCAAATCGGGTACCTGACTTCAAACAGAAGCCCTGCCTTCAACCATTGCTGCACCTCGTTGTAGATAACTTGATTTCGTTCGGCAGCAAATGATCGCCGTTTCTGCTTGACCGGGGTTGAGTTCGGGTTAATGTTAAGCTTATGCGTGATGATTTCCGACGACACCCCCGTCATGTCCGTTGGAGACCAGGCGAAGACATCTTGATATTCCCTTAGGAGCTGGATTACTTGCACGCGTGTTTGAGGTCCCCGGCAAAGCCGACCTTGACGACCTTCGCTAGATCCGTTTCGGATAGGGAACCGTTCCGCCGAGGTGTCGGGGATCGACGTCGTTTCTTCCGGCTCCTTGGGATACTTTGATTGCTATGCACAGGGTTGACCTCGGAGAGCAACTCGCATGCACTCTTTGGCCTTTATCCGGTCACCTCGGACGATGGGGTTCAGTACGAGGTCGGAATCTTTAACGGCGGGTGGTAGGGCGAAATGATGGCCCCATCGCATTCGGCCAATCCCGACCTAGTATGATGTTGTAGGGGAGTTCGCTTTAACCACATAGAGGCGAACCGGTTTATCGACGCCGGTCGGCGGCCGCCAATGGCAACGTCGAGCGCAATGGTCCCTTCAGTCGCGTCTCTTCGCGTAAAGCTCTTGAGAGGCAGGGGTGTGGAGTTCACCCGAGCTGGGTCGAGGCCCATCCTATCCAAGCAGTGTTGGAAGATGATGCTCACGCTGGCCCCACCATCGATGAATACGCGATGGACCATCTTGTTGGCCACTCCGACCTGTATCACCAGGGCGTCATTGTGTGGTGTAGCTGTAGGCACAGGGTCATCCTCGGAGAATGTGACGGTTTCCTTCTTCGAACCTCTTTTCCTTTGCTCCTCCCCCCGACGCGGACCGGTGGTCCGCGAGCTTCGCCTTCAACTTAGTTTTGTCTTGCCTGGGGGTAGCCCGGTGATGGTAGAGACCACTCCGTCGTACTGTGGTGCGTCGTACGGAGGGTCGTCATCCTCCTCGTCGTGATCGACCTTAGCTCGCTTATTGTGGGGAGCACAGCGACCTTGTCCTCCTTTCCGTTTTTCTTTTGTGTTTTTCTTCCCCCTGGCTTCGTATTTCCTCAGAGTTCCCTCTTGGGCTAACCTCTCTATCTGTTCCGCGAGGTCGCGGCAATCCTCCGTGTGGTGCCCATGGTCATCATGGAAGGAGTAGTGCTTGTTTCTGTCCCGAGGTTTAGACTTTGACATGGGACGTGGTTTAGCGAACCAGTCCTCGTGGAGTGCGAAGATCTCGGCATTCGTTTTCATAAAAGGAGGTCGTAGGGACGGCTCTGGTCCCACCCGAGGTCCAATCCGGGACTGGATTGGTCCTGATCCGAGCAGGGACTGAATAGGTCCTCTTTGGAGGCGCTCGTGGGCACTTCTCCGATCACGATCACTCCGACCTCGATCCCCTTCAGTTCTCTTCTTCTCGGTCTCCTCCCGCTTCAATCGGTCCGCATCCTGGCCATCGGCGAACTGGTATACAATCTTCCACATCTCCTGGGCTGTCTCAGGTTTTTGCTTAGCGAGCTCTTGGTTCAGGGACCCGGGAGCAACTCCATTTCGGAAGGCCGAGATGAGGAAGACATCGTCGATTTTATCGACCTTCAAGCTTTCCTGCATGAACCTGGAAGCGTACTCCCTTATAGATTCCTTGTCCTTTTGCTTCACCGATAGGAGGTAGGCTGTGTCTCGGCGAGCCTGAACCTTTGTATGGAATCTTTGCTTGAATATTTTTTCCAAATAGGTCCAGGACCCTACGCTGCCAGTTGGGAGGCTGTTAAACCAAGCTCGGGCATAATCGATCAGCATTTCGGGGAATAGCTTTCACATGTGTTCCTCCCTGAGACCACAGTTGTGCATCTTTGTCACAGGAAACGCGTTAAGAAGTTAAGGGGATCATCTAGCCCATTGTAGGCCGGAATGTTTGGCAATTTGTACACCGTGGGGAGTTTGGTGTCAAGCAGCTCGTCGGTGAACGGGCTGACAAGCCGAGCTGGTTCCTTTTCATGTCGGTGTCGGTTCCTCGGGGGACTGCGACTCTCGCTGTAGCTCGGACTTCGGCACCTTCTGGGACTCCGAGATCGCCTTTGTGTATGATGTCGCACAGGAGTACGCTGCGAGCTTGGACTACGGCGTCGGCCGAACCCCGCCGGGGATCGTGTCTCTCCCTTAGCTCGGTTTCGCCTCTCAGCATAGCGAGGAGCTGTAGGTAGGGATTTTTGCGTGGAACTCTCCCTGGCCTCGGGTATGGGAGACATCCGGGTCGTCGCAAGAAAGCGTTTGAAACGCTCCTTATTTGCTTTAGCGAATTCGGCCGCGGCGTAGGTGGTGGTAAGGTCAAAGTCTCAGGAGAGATCATCCTCCTTCAGCTCGGATCCCTTCGGCTCCGACTCGTCGTTGATTTCTTCGATGTACCCTTCTGGAGTATCACCCGTTCTGAAGGACTGTCCGTTATGCGTCCTCCGATGCCGATTTTGCGTCGGGTTTCTCTGAGGGATGTACTCTAGCGCGGGCATCCCTTCGGAGGGATTTCCTTGGGGTCCCCAGGCGTGCCTCTCGCTGGGACCGAAGCTGCGCTTCTGGCGATTCTCTTGGCTTATGGGGCGAACTGCACGCCGTTAGGATTCCCTCGTTGGCTTTGGGCCTCCCGCACGCTTTGTGATCGCGTTACCATCATAAATCAGCTACGTAAGAACCGTTGATGAGGTTCCCACAGACGGCGCCAATGATAGATCTAGGGTTTGCGAAAGTAGCTAAAAGAGACAATAACGTGATGACACAAGGATTTACGTGGTTCGATCGATGTGATCTACGTCCACGGGAGAGAATATAGAGAGCTTTTATTATGCTTGAGAGTACAATGAATATTGAATGTCCCTTACACCTCTAATCTTGCATCTATTTATAAGCCTTGGGTTAAGCCCTAATCCTTCTAGAGATCGGACTCCTTATACATATCTGGTTGCTTGATACATGCATATCCGATTCCCATTCGTAGTAGAGTTCTATCTTCTTCCAAAGTAGGGTTTCGTTACTTGGTCTTCAAGACAGATGTGGACTTTGTTTGGGCCGAACTCTGTGGGCCGAGCTTTAATATATAGGCCCAAATAGCCTTAGGTCGGGCCCAGGATGAGGCCGGTACTATCAAGGGCGTAGTTGGATAAGATCAGTATACTAAACCCTAACAGCAAGCCGTCCTATATATACAACCCGACTAGGTCAACCTGGAGGGAGATTCCAACTGCACAATCATTCTCACTCCCTCATACGCTTCTCTCGATCCCATCTCTACTTCCGTCGCCTTACTTTCTTGCTCTCACAGACCGGATATAGCCAACTTGGGTTATCTCCGTCATCAACCATTCATTATCACATACTTACTGTCACCGTCTCCACCATCCTGACGCATCCGACAACTTGGAACAATCATTGGCTCATTGATTCCAACTTGTTCTTTCTCTCTTATTTGCTTTTCTTAGCATTTTGCTTTACTATTCCGTTACTAACTTGAGCGTCGGAGGCTCTACGGTCGACACTCCCCACCGGTGCTCAACCTAGGGCTCTTACATATTTTGTGTTAGACAGGTTGCTAGTGCCCTATCAAACCGGACGTGCTTGACGTCATCATCAATTGTAGATTTAGCCTCTACATTGTTTAAGTCGAGTTGTTCATTGTTGAGAAAAGAAGCCCAATTTCATCGTTTTGGGCTCAGGCCCAAAATTATTGTGATGAGAAAAATTTAGGGATGTAAACGGGTTGGGGCGGGGTCGAGTATTGTTTCCCCATCCCCATACCCATTTCAGAATTCCATACCCATCCCCGTTCCCATCCCTGTTTAAATCGGGGCGGGGATTACACGTCGGGAAAAGGATACCCATCGGATATCCGTTAGATAATTTATTTTATTTTTAATAATTTATTATAACAAAAAATAATTTTAATAATTTATTACAACAAAAAATAATTTTAATAATTTATTACAACAAAAAATTATTAATAAATATTATTAAATAAATCAATATAATATAGAATAATTAATCGGGTCGGGTTCAGGGCGGGGATCTATACCCCGTACCTGACCCGAACCCGATTCGGGTTTTATGGTTTAAACCCATCCCCGTCCCCGACCCCGACCCGACAACAAAAATTTTCACCGGAATCCGAACCCGTAGGTAAAATTGTCATCCCTGGGAAAATTCATCTCCCTCCAAAATAGAAATGATCAAAATTCAGAAAATGACAAATTTTGAATTATTTTTTGGGTGGTTTGCTCAATAAGAAAAGCCTAACTGGCCACATATTTTCAGTATTTAATTACAGCAAAATCGATGGTTTCTGAACAATTTATCTGAAAATTAAGGGCGAAATCTGCTGTTTTTGCACTGTATATCTCTGATTATCAGTCGTATATTTCCAGGTATTTCGAGTTGCGAAGCTTCTATTTTTCATGAATTATGTAGAGATTTTGTATTGTATTATCTGATTATGTTTTGAACTAGAATCGCAAAGAACTGTTTGTTTTGTGAATTAATTCCGATTGAATTTTATAAATATTTGCTTATTGAAAAGGAAAAAAATAAAAGAACAAAGAGTGGAAGCTTAAGCTGAGCTAGTGATAATTCTGTTTACAGTCAAAACAAAATAATCTTTTGGTGATCATTTGTGTATCTGAAGCAAAACATATCTCAATATGGTTTGATGATGAAGAAAAAGAGATGAGAATTTGCTAGAAGAATTGGAAATGTATTAATTGATGTATAGTTGGTGTGGATTTGGGAATGTTAATACCTTATCTAAATATCATTATCTGGAAACTCAAAATGATGATTTTAGGCTCAAAACTGAAATTGCTAGAAGTTTCTGGAAATTTTGTTTGAGTGGATCTGTGAGTAGTGATACTGCAGCTGCGTATTGTAATGAGAACTAGGTGAATTTGGGAGTTAAGGTGAATTTAATGATTGAAACATACTTGCTTTAAGCTCATTTCGGGCTCATTGTGAATACGTTGGAGTATGTAGTTAGTAGCAAATCATTTTAGTTAACTTTCTTGAATTTATCTTCGATCATCTTAGTTGCGAATTCGTGCTATCCACATGGATTTGAATGATCTTAACAAAGTCTGGGAAGTCAAACCTTTAAAGAAGGTTCGTGAAGATGAAGCGAGGGATATTCTTGAAAGAGTGGCAAAGCAGGTGCAACCTATCATGCGGAAGAGAAAATGGAAAGTGACGGTCCTCTCTGAGTTTTGGTGAGATGATATTTCCTCTATGGATTTGATGTTTTTTCAACGTTTTCATGCTTAGCATGCTGGCTAATGTGTATTTTTCATTTGCAGTCCGCCTAATCCGTCTCTTTTAGGGCTAAATATAGGAGGAGGAGCCGAGGTCAGGTTGAGACTGCGCAGACCAAACAACGAGTGGGATTTTTTCCCTTATAATCAGATTCTCGACACAATGCTTCACGAGCTTTGTCACAATGAGCATGGCCCTCACAATGCGGATTTCTACAATCTTTTGGATGAAATAAGAAAGGTTATTGTGTTGTTTCTCTCATTTTTTGGGGGAATATTATGGCTTGATATAAACATTGAATGTTCTAAAGCCTCAATTTTTTGTTTCCTCTTTGTTTATGTGTTTTCTTGGATCAATTACTCTCATTTTCTAACAATGTAGCCCAAGCAGTCACATTAGATCCTTAGAATGTGATCATACTTGAGCAGATTCCTTTTACTTATTCTTCTCGATTATGTATGCCCATCTGATTAAAATTCACCTCGGTTTTAGGAATGTGAAGAACTTATGGCCAAAAGCATTACTGGAACCGGGCAAAGATTTGATCGCCCCGGGAAAAGATTGGGTGGATATTCTCGTCAACCTCCTTTGTCTTCTCTACGTCAGCAAGCTCTGGCTGCTGCTGAAAAAAGGGTTCAACGTGAAGCTCTGTTACCCCGTGGGCCTATACGCCTCGGTGGCGATAGTAGTATTAAAGCCGTGCTAAGTCCAGTTCAAGCAGCTGCAATGGCTGCAGAAAGGAGATTACATGATGATTTATGGTGTGGATCTAAATCATTAGACTATGAGGGGCCTTCCGAAAGACCAACTGGTTCGTTGGACGTTAGAACTGCTACAAAGTCTGTTGTTGATTCGATATCTATCCAGGGCCAGAAAGATGCCTCGTCCTGGCAGTGTGACACGTGCACCTTGTTAAATCGGGTAAACCATGCTGCCATTTCGAATTTGCTTCTGATGTTCTTTCTTCCCCATGGTTATTATCTGTATAATACTAACTCTACACAAACCTTAGTTTCTATTTTATGAATATGAACATCATATTTCGTATTTTAGAATTGCTACATAACTTGCTTCAATAAAAATTTCTGTCCATTTTGAACATGGTTTTTATATGCAACTGTTTAACTAGGAATATGAACCTGTCTATGCTATCTATCACCGACCTTAATCCTTCGTTTATTAATGCTAGCACCACTGTTGAAGTTCCCTTCCCCCCCAACAACAGTATTGCTGAGTGTATATTTCTTGCAGCAACTAGCTCTTATATGTGAAGCCTGTGGAACATCAAAGAGTAAAGACAACGGAGATAAGAAGTTTAAAGTCTGGTCTTGCAAATTCTGCACGCTAGAGAACAGCACTGAGATCGAGAGATGCATGGCTTGTGGAGAGTGGAGATACTCGTATGGTCCTCCTACGTCAGCTCTCGGACCATATCAAGGTACCTGAAGCTGGGAATTATTTAAGTACTGAGAAAGAACATTAATCTTCATATGCAAATTGTTTGATAACATACTCAGCTAAAAATTATGCAAATCTTGTAAATTCCTTCCCCCGTATACCGTATATGCATGAAAAAAGCCTAGTAGTAAATAGTAATACATCATTTACTATGTTGCAATAGTTGGGAATTTAAATTAACCAAACATGAGATTAAGTGAAGTTGATGATGCCATACTTACGAATGCTTGCGCAAGCTCAAATCTCGTGCTAGTTTTGCCACTGTGTGAAAGCTGACTATTAATATTGTGTATTAGTTTAAGTCCTAAGTATCTTATTCTAGAAGATATTGTCTGGATTTTGTTGTCATTAGTGCTCAAAACCTTGCTGCTGTGTAGGTCTTAGGTATTATCTATAGCCATTAGTTTAATGTTGTTGAATTAACTGACGCCAGATTGTCTTTTTCTCTATCTGCTTGCCTCCTCATTCACATCACTTCTTTATTCGTTTGCTCTTTCGGTTAGAAACGTCTATGCTAATCTGTCTTTAGATCATTCATTGGTTTTGTAATTTAATTTGCTAACCATCTAACTTATTTAAACTATATTTTCTCTTGTACGGATAAATCAAATTTGTGTTTATTTTTCTTTAATTTTATGAGCTACCTTGATCTTGATCTCGATCTTGAAGAACTTGGTGGAATTCTAACTCGAGATTTTCTAGTCACGAGATCGCCACTCCACCCACTACTATGCTAATTTAGGAGACAAATTGTCCCAAGTCAACTCTCTTATTTTTTTTTTAAATTTATTTAATTTCTTTGAAAATATTGGAATTGGGGTAGGTTTTTTCTTTTCTCCCAACTCTAGCTTTTATGAAGATTGCAATGAATGATCCTATTCCTACCTATCTGAAAAATGACTTGGGACAAATGTACGGCAGTAGAGTATTTTGTAATTATTATTTAGAGTGGAAAGTCTTTATACCCACTTTTCAAAACTGGGATGTAAGCTACAGCCTTACCTTTTAAACCATGTAAGCCATACCCACTTTCCATTTAACTGTTTGTATATGGAATAAGGGAATACCTTATCAATTTTATAATAATAAATATTTTATCCTTCTATAGAATTTCTTTATTATCTGCTTTGCTTATTTTAATCCAGTTTTCAAATTTGGAAATAAATCATGCAACACTATCAGGCCCATCACACTTCCGTATAGATAAATTCTACTTATACCAACCTCATACCTTTTTGACCGGAATGCTGCCGGGTATTTCCGCCGGAAGTTTTAGGGACCCCGTCCAACCACACGATCGCAACCGATGGTTTCCAGACGCAGACTCCTTCAGCAGCACACAGCACAGCCCTCGTTCGTTTCCTACTCGGGGCGTAGGGTATTTAGTCGGTATTTATAGAATAAATAGACACTGGAAGGGATGAGCAAAAGCCCGAACTTTATTTAGGAATTATATAAAACTTATTACAACATAAGTATATCTCCTTTAGAGAGGAGACAGACTTGTTTAGCTACCTATGGTAGCGGAATAGAAATACATCAACTATATTATCCTAAGCTAAGAACTATAACAAATATTTATTTTTGAGAGCAGAGGAGATAGTGTAGAAGAATGCTGGTGGAATTTTTCGATGTCTTCTGCTCTCCAAACTCTTGAAATATATAGAGGTTGGAATTCTCAACCTCCTCCCTTCATTATTGCCTCGGATGCCTTTATCTGTGGCCAGCCTGTGTCTGACTCAGCGTAGGACCTCCTCTGTCGTCCATAATTGAATAAGGACGCCCAACTTTCGGTGCTACTTTAATCAAACCGCATTATCTTTGTTCAATAATGCTTTTCCTGTGCTTTTACCCATTTGTTATTTAGTGGGTAATTACTTTTCCCTCCACCCACTACTGTCGTTTTCTTTTTAGTGGGTGCTCCAGCTCAGAGTCACATGACTCCACCAACCTGTGTCGGGAATCTACTTTTTTCCCGGGGCCCTTGGCGCTCTTGCTTTCGGCAACGCCTTCTGTTCGAGATGCTCGTGGGACCGAGCCTTCTCCTTTCCCTTTCTGGGCATGAACCCCTTTCCGAACTCTGGTTCTTTCTGGTTCTGACAATCCGAACAAACTCGCTCGGACCAGTTCCCAAAATGACCCATGTTGCAATATTTACGATGAGTGTCTTTACTCGTCGTAATCTTGTTTTCCCAGAGCAAGGTTCTCTTTCTTTCGAAAGCTTCCTCTGCGAATCTTGTAGACTTTCCTGTCATGGTATTTAACAGGAATGATCCGTTCACAGAATTCTGAAAGAATTTGAACGGGAACTTGACTTTGTCCATCTCGGTGAGACAGACCCATAAACCCCATGCTCTTCTTGTGGAGATGAGATCTTCTGGCAATGTTGAGACTAGAGTAGTCTCTTTTTCTGCAGGCGCTTTAATCTTTTCCAGGGCGCGTGCATCAGGTCTTCGAAGCCTAATGTAGTGAAAGGCTTCATGATTTCCTTTCCCTGCTGGTTCTGGGGCTGCACTGATGAAATACAACTCCAAAACGTCACCTCGGCTAAGTTGCGGATTGTTAGCCCAGGTATCATAAACCGCTTCTTGAATCCACTTGGGTAGATTCTTGATTTCGGCGAATGATGGGGATGTGGTATAAACTGAAGCAAGTGCTCCGAATTCATACCATCTCTTGACTTCGTGTGGATCTGAATTTGGCATCATCCACACCCGAGGATATTTCCCCGAGACATCAACCCTTATTTTTTCGGGGTTGATACATGTCCTTGTGTTGAGCTTCTCCCAATTGGCTTGATAAACCTGCCACGAAGAAGAAACTTCAATCTTATCAGTATTAATCTTAGAATTGCCAGTCATTGGCCTAAGACTAATCTCTCCCTCTTTTTCCCCAGAGGTGCTGGGTTGACATGATAGTTCAGAGTGTGATCCCTGAATATCATCTTTTTCTTGGGGCAATGGTTCCGAAGATACCACCACCTTAGAACTCGGGCAAGAGGTATTTGAATCCTCTGCTACAGGTCTAGAGCCCTGTACTCGAAACTCTTCTTTTACCAAAGGATCTTTGGCCACCCGAAGGATTGGTGTTTGACATGCAGTCCAGAGTTGACTCTGAGACCGTATGCAAGCTCGTATTCTCTCGGTGACTTTCGTCTTATCGAGAGTTTGCAATCTTCCTGCTTGTTCAGCATTCAGAACGCACTCGTCCCACTCGCCGGATAACATCTCCAGATTTTCTCTGAGATGTCTATGGGCTAGTAGAATGGAGTTTACGTCAGTTTGCTCCATCTCTTGTTAAGAAATCTGCAAGAATATTTTCGTGAGATTTCAGAATGACAATATCAAAAATATAATATTGGCATTCAGCTTGCCATCTAATTAATCTAGCCTTTTCAGGCTTAGATTCCATCTTGTTTCTTAAGAAAGCTTTAACTTGTGTGTTATCAACTTTCAAAGTAAATTTCTTTGCAAGTAAAAATAAAGGCCATTTTTTAAACGCCTTTCTGACTGCAAAGAACTCTTTCTCGTTGATGTGCCATCTCACAGCCTCATCATCTGAGAATAAACCACTGCAGTATCTACAGGGTTCTTCTCCATTAGGAGTGATCTTGGTTAAGACGGCTGCCCACCAATAATCACTAGCATCTGTATACAGGACCAAGTTATCTTCGTCCTGAGGTATCGCGAGCTTTGGGAGATTTTTGCAAACCTCTTTTAACTCTCTCATTCCTTGTTGATGTTCTTCTGTCCAGATAAACGGAACATCCTTTTTCAGTAATGAACTGAAAACTTTTCTGTATTTCGCGAGATCTTTAATAAATGGTCCCGCAAAATTAACAACTCCCAAGAAACTCTGAAGTTGTTTCTTTTCTTTAAGATCTTCAGGAAAATTCTGAACCTTTTGAACAATATGGTCCTGCAGAATAATTCCTGCTTCATCGATCTCAATACCCAGAAATTCCATTTTCCGAGTTGCCACTACTGCCTTCTTTTCAGACAGTACTAAACCTTCTTTATAACAAACATCTGCAAAGATCTCAAGATGTTTGATATGTTCTTTCATATCTTTTGATGCTATTAAAATATCATCAATATAGACGAACATAAAAGAAAAATAATCTTTAAATAGATTATCCATCTTTCTCTGAAATATTTGAGGCGCATTAGCTAACCCCATTGGCATTACGTTCCAAACATAATGTCCTTGTGGAGTGGAGAAGGCTGTAAACTTCTTACTCCCTTCCTCCATGCGAATCTGGTAAAAACCTGACTTGCAATCAAACTTAGAGAAAACCTTAGCATTTCTAATGCAGTTAATAAGGTGTTCCCTACTTGGGATAAAATATCCATCAAACTCTAGAATGTCATTAATTCCTTTATAATTAATAACCAGTCTAGGTTTACCTCGTTTGATCTCACCATGATTTCTTACCGTAAATCCAGATCGCTATAGGGCGAGTTCCCTGGTTCGATCAGCTTTAAATCAAGGTGTTCCTTGATTATCTCCTTCATATCCTGTTGATCTTTGAGGTTCATCAGGATTGGTCTGTATCTCACAAACTCATACTCCTTTTCCGGCTTCGCCTTCAAGGTTGCATTAAGCTTGTTTTTATCCCACCATGCCAAAGGATTCTCACTGTAATTTCTTTTGATTTTCCTTTTGACATCTTCTAGGGATATCTTCTCCTCTTCCCTAATATCTTGATAGGATATTAAAGAAGCTTTGAGGATCTGAATCTCTTCATCTTCGAGATCCCAATCTCTGATACAGCTTAGCACTGCTTCGCTGAATCTCCTTTGATCTTTCATCTTTGGGTGTCGAAGTTTTCCTTCATCACCACGCTTGCTGCGAAAACTCAATGGTATCTGGCGATTAAAAGCCCCTTTGAGCCTCTGGACAATGATCTTGTGATCGCAAATGGTTGTGAACACCAATTGTCTTCTTTCATTATCCTGCATATATCTTTTGAACATCTGTAGGAAATTGTTTCCTAACAGAATGTCTGCACCTGTATCATGGAAATAAATTGGTGGAGTTTTAACCTTGTACCAAGGTGTACCTCTGGCTCCTCCAATCAGAATTTCCGTCTCTTTTACTCCTTTAGCAAGGAGCAAAATTTTCTTTGAGAAATCTCTTCCTGCAATTCGGGGTAGATCATCTTCTACCTCTGCTGGGAAGACTTCGTTTTGCAAAGACAAATCCCTCGCACTCGAGTCAATATAAACAAAATATTCTGCCTTATATTTTTCATATAGCATCCCTATAGAGATGTATATGGAAAATGGACTTGTCATTCGATTAATAGTTTTCTTCCATTAATCGTAACTTCCATTCCATCTTCTTTGTTTGCCCAAGGTTTGTGATCTTCAAGAAAATCCAAACCCAATAGCAAAACTGCTTCTCTTCCAGCTCTGCCTTTGATCTCCATCACTTGTCCCCCAATTTCCAGGGTGCCTTTGTAATGATTGATCTCTGGCTGCTGTAGATAGTAAAGCACATTACAGGGGAAGTTGGTTTCCCACCTTGTAGTGTCAAACTTTACTATCACTTCCCTCCATCCTCGGACATTTCGCATTTACCGGAACTTTGTTACTACGAGATGTTTGAGCGTGGTACTTCTCGAATGAGACTCCTACTCCTTCCATATGGCAAAGACATAATTCTGTCTCCTTGGAAAGATAATCTCCCTGAAGTTATCCTGAGACTTTGGTCGTGTCTCATGACTTCTCTATCTCGGATTTGGATATCCACATTCCTTAACCGAGCAATTTCAACTCTATCGGGACAAACCGCTGTTGTCACCTTGTTGAAGATATCTGGTATCTCAATAAACTTCTTTCCCAGAAATAACTCAGTGTGATGTGAGTTGGAAAGAGCATATGATACCTGATAAGTAATGGAGTAAGGCCTCGTTTCCTTCCTCCAAGAAATCCTTGCGTTTAAAGTCTGATAAAGCGTCGTGCTTTGTCGAAATGGGTATCATTAAGATTGTAAGCAATCTTAGGATAGATGATTCCCACTACTTGTCCTGCACAGAGATCTCCCGCTATTGTTCCCAATACGGAATCCTTCAGATTTCTGACTCTTTTATCGCATATAGCGATATCAATCGGCGTATGAACTCCGGTAAAGAGAGTCGACTTTAACATCAATCGGATTGCTCCAATATGAATCAGTTTCATCTTTTCACGACTTCGGGCTTCATTTTTGATAAATCTTCCCGGATGTCATCGGGCCGGAATCAACCGCATCTCCACTTGATTCCCCGTAGCTCTATAGGAAGCGACATTTCTCGCCTAGAAATTCCATAGACGATTTGTTGTTTCCTCGCTCCTTAGATTAAAGTTCCTTAGAACTTGATCTATATTACTTGCCGAAAAGCCTTGATACTTTTGTATATTTAGACTCTTCTTCATGATCTTGTCAATCAGCTTTGAGAGAGAGTTGTGCGACCGGAAAATCCCGTCTGTCCTCTTCTCCCGATGAACAATCTCCGGATCGATCCGACTCCGATCTAGTTCCATCGACCATTACGAATCTTCTCCGTGAAGACTTCTTCTTGTTCATATATACTCTCATCCGAGGGTATATCTTCGAACCGATATACTTGTACCAGCTTCTCGGTAGTAGACGGCATCTTCGATATCCGGAGTGGATTCGAATTTGTTGATACCTCTTTCTCGTTGTCCGGGCAATTTGTGGAAATATGCCCCTTTGCACCGCACGTCTAGATTGCAATCTTTGAAACTTTCATTAACTCTAGTGTGAGTTCTTCGAAAGTCTTCTTGACGTGTCCTTCCGAGATTTATCATCTCCTCGGAATGGATACCTATTCCTTGATGGTCCACTTCTTTGGCTCCGATTTGTAAGATCCGGCCTTCGTCTTGACCATCCGGTTCTTGGTTTCCAAGAATTTCTTTTTGGATCTCCCCTTCGATAGTGGCCGAAATCTATTTTTCTTGTATTTCTTCAAATTTCGGTGGTTCTCCTCCAATGATCGTTGGTAGATCATTGTCTTCGCGATTTAGAGGAGCAAATTTGTTAATCCTCCTCGCTTTTTTCAAGTTCTTCGTAGCCGTTGCTTGTTGACACCACTCCGAGAGCTTTCGATGTACATAAGACATCCTTCTTGCCACGTTTTCGTGATCACCCGGTTCGTAATCCCGGATCGGCATCTCTTTCCATGGACTTGGAAATTTCGAAAGAAGATTTCCGGTGCCACTCTATCATCAACTTTAGATTGATGTTGATAAAGAGTAAAGAGTCGTAGAAACTTGTTGAGCGATTGTTGATCCAAGACCGCAAGTCTTAGATTATACAATGCCATCAAGTATTTCTTTCTCTTCTATATCATATCCTTCGAAATATCCTTCTCCCGTAAAATGGTTCTTAAAAAGAACGGCCATATTCTCGGACATGTTCCGTATAGTTTTCACTATTAAAACATGAATTCTTGATTTCAACGGGAAAGAATTCCCATGCTGTCTTGACAACTCCGGCAAGACTCATTTCGAGAATTCTTACGAATCCTTCCTTGTTCAAATCGAGAGTTCTTCCGCAATTCTCGTGGCCGACGTCCACTCGTCAATGATCGATTCTCGATCTACGAAATTAACTTCATCGAGATCAAGCATCACTCCGTAAGGATGAATGGGATCTAGGGTCGCGCTTTCCATAGGGTGTATCTTGCACGCTTTGGACGCGGCCTTCTTGCCCTTGTCCTTCTTGTCGCCATGTATGCATCATTTGGGGTATGTTGATCATACCTTGCTCCACCTGAAAGTCTGGATCGCATTAATAGCTCTGGTGCATTTTGAAAATCTTGTTGATTTCCAATAACGGCTCACAGTGGTAGTTGATTCACCGGTTTGTGGGTTTTGGACCACATTCTGGTTCATCTTTAAGTCCACCATCGTCATGTTAGCAAAAGATTCTGCTAACTCCTGGAGGTCGTCAAGCTTGATTCGTTCAAGATTACTCATTTCTTCTTTTCACGAATCATTCTTTTCAAGGTTTCTATGTTGGGATCCTTTTTGGTTTCTCCCACTGGCTTTGGATAAGTGGGTTCATTACCAAAAGGATTTCTCCCTCGACTGGAACTAGGTTGTTGTTCCAATCTCTCAATCCGTGATTGGATCTCCTTCAGGATGTTGTAGATTTCATCCTGTTTTATAGCCATCTTGTATAGATCGCGTGGTACACCATACAGGCTATCGCCATAATGTTGTACTGTCTTCTGTATTTCTCTTAGATCCGCCGAAATTTTGGAGGAATCTGGAGAAATCTCTTGATATAAAAGAGTAGATGATACTCCTTTATCCTTCTTTTGTTCCATCAGAGCTATGGAGTAATATATGAATTCCAATTTACTCCCATATGGCTCCAATGTCTTCTTCTCATATCATGTTCTAACTCCATTTCAAGGAGGATACACTCATGTAGAAGATCTTCTTTTCTGTTGATTCCTCGGATGAAGGCATCAATCAGTTCCTTATTCTCGTTTCGCTGAATCAAAAGGTTCAGCTTGTCTCGCCAGTCTGTCAGAATCCTCTGATATCTGGTTCTTCTTTGCTCCAGAATTCGGAGACGTTCCTGGAAATGTCCACACCTTGAACATTCTTCTAGGTCCATCAGTCGGTATGGTTCTGATGGTTTTCTCTCATCACGTACTCCGTCCTTAGATGGAGATATTTCAACTCCTCGAGGAAGTTCTCTCTTCTTCTCATCTCTTGGTGGCAAGAGATAATAGATTCACAATCCACTCTTAATGCTGCAGAGTGGAATTCTCTTCTCCAGATGGCTATTGCAGTCTGGGTTCTTGTTTTCTTTACCTCCAAATCATGGAGATAATTCCTGTAACCTTCGCATCTCGGACAATTGTCCGGATCCATAATTTTCTTGATGTCTCCTCCGTTAGGATAATACTTAAAGCAATAAATAAAATATAATTCCTTAATAAAACCAGGGCTCTGATACCATTTTGAAAGCGTAGGATCGGTTAGCAGAATTGGTAATAAAGAAATACATAGCCATTTAGAAAATAGCTTAATATAGAAGGATAAATACCTGTTATTTTAATTAACTTGGTCAAATTTCCCAAAACCCCAAAACACACAAATTAGGACACAAAAAAGTGTCACAATTGTTGCCTTTGAAAGGTCAACCTAAAGTGGGTATAGCTTACATTGTTTAGAATGTAAGGCTATCTCTTACATCCCCATTTTTTGAGTTGGTATAATCATCAATTAAGACTATTATTTAATGCAACTTTTTTTTTGTATGACTTTATTTGGAGGTCTTCTACATAGAAGTCAACTGGTGTGTGTGTCTTCGCCCTATATTTTGGTTTTAGTTATTTATTGAAAAGTAATTAAGTTTACTATTTTGGATTGACTTATTTGTCAATATCACTTTCAAATTATTATACTACAAAATATCCAGTTTTGCAATTTATATACTGCAGATTATAGAGGAAATCAGGACCTATTTATAAGAAGGGAAAAGGTGCATTCAATTTATTGGCAGCGCCAGGCAAATACCCCCTGAACTTTGTTTAGGTGCAAATTCAACATTCCCTAAAGTTTTCGGGTGCAATTATCCCCTCGTCGTGATGGAAACTACACTTTCGTTGACAAAAAAAAAAAAATTGATTCATTTTTATTCTTGTGGACCTTTACAATTTCTAACAGTTATATACTACATAATTGGTGCTAAAAGCTCAAATTAGGAAAAAAATTATTTCGAACCCTAGCTCACAACTATCAAAATTCAGGTGAATTTCTTCAATAATTTGCACGAAAAAGGATGACGGACCATTTGAAGAATATGAGATCATCAATGTCAACAACAAATAGTTGGCTTGGATTGCAAATTATTAGAGAGCTTCGCCTGAGTTTTGATAGTTGTGAGCTAGGGTTCGAAACAAATTTTATTCTAATTTGAGTTTTTAGCACCAATTAATTCTTGGAAGTTGTAAGGGTCCACAAGAATAAAAATGAATCAAAAATATTTTTTTTGCCAACGAAAGTGTAGTTTCCGTCACGGCGAGGGGGTAATTGCACCCGAAAACTTTAAGGAAGGGTGAATTTGCACCTAAACAAAGTTCAGAGGGGTATTTGTCCGGCTCTGCCAACATAAGGGGGGTATTTGCACCTTTTCCCTTATAAGAATAGAGTTCGAAATTGTAGAACTCACACCAATTTAAATTTTTTTAGTTTTTCTTTTCAATTTCAATCTTTTTTGTTAGTGTAATTTTACAATAATTCATCAATCTTTATAATTAATTTTTACAATTAATTTATACTGTTTAGCTAATAATTGATTATGATTTATGAGGGCTAATTATTTCATAATTATGGTATAAAATTTGTTTAAGTTTAAATTTTTAGTAATAAATATTAGTTAGGGTTCATTATATAATAATAATTTGTATTTTATGAAAAATATTATAAAAATAATAAAATTAATAGTGAGACATAAATTGTGGGGCATAGTTGATTAGTTGTGGGATAGAGGATCCGAATCGAAAATAAGGAGTGTGGGTTACCTTGTTAGAGTGATTTAATGCGTAGATTGAATATGTGGCTTTGCCTAATACTACTATTTATTTTTGTTCGTATCATTGTGATTTTTGCATATAAAGTAGAATATAATTAAAACAATGAAACACACACATACCTAATTTTTTATTTTCTCCTAATGACAGCGTGAAATCAGCTTACATGTAAAGGGCAAATGGTTCAGAATATAGGTCGAAATTTGTCGGCTCCTTTTCAAAAGTTTTACGAACCATTTCTACACTAGGGTAGAGTAGATAGTTTAGGGCTGTCAAATAACGAGCCAGAGTCGAATCGAATCGAGTATTAACAAGCTTAATATTGATTCTCTTGTTAATAAATCGAACACTGAAAAACTCAAGACCAACTCCCTAACATAAGTGAGCTTAATTTAGCTACGGCTGAGATTGGTGGAGATTCAAGCTCAAGAAACAAGCTTTTTGTCGATTCGAATTTTGAGATTTGACCATGATGTGCTTCTTTGAATCATACTCATGAACGTACATTTTTTTTTCAAAACAATTGCAAGAAAAAACAAGCACGTTTTTTAAGTCGAAGATCTGAGTATTATCATTAAGTTACAAAAATGTAAAAGTTTTCTTTGTAGCAAATATATTTAATTTCAGTCGTTATCTAGCTAGGTATTGTCTGCAATGACGATTTAGACGAGTTAAGTGAAATTAAACATTAAATAATAATATTAAACAAATAGAGATCATTTTCGTCTGTGTTGTATGTTAAAAACTTGTTGATCGTGAAATCAAAGTCTGAGTTATTATTATTATTATTATTATTATTATTATTATTATTATTATTATTATTATTATTATTATTATTATACAATTTCATGCCCGAAGCAGCTGGCTTTAATTATACCTCAACTACATATAACTTATGAGAATTGAGAAGTATGTAAAACAAATTATTTAAAATTAACGTAAATATACAACTAAATTAAAATGAAAAATAACTGAGGGACTTTGTACTGTATGTTAGCAAAAATAGAAGTTTTAATTATATTTATTTATGAATATAATTCATATACTTATTCTTATTAATGAGAGAAGTCCTAGTAGTAACCTACCTAGTCAAGAATGGCGAAAGTTCCCAACAAAGTTCAAACGATCGGGTTGAAAATACAAAGGTTGACAATTTGGAAAATTATTTAATTATATAATCGACGTTTCATTTAGTTTAAATAGAAAATTAGTTTACATTGTCAACATAGCATACCACGTTAAAAATTATATGATTAATTACGCGCATTGTACTTACACATGTTTATAGATCAAACTTTTAGAGAAGGGACGAAATTATTTAACCATTAGATCTTTGATAAGCAACTTAAATTATATGATAATCGTAGATTATTTACAAGAAACAAATTACACTTGTCAAGTCATATACGATGGGGTTAATTTAAAATATATTAGTAGAATTCGAACTCATATTATTTTATCACGACACTCATGCAATATCATGAGTTTGAATATAATATAAATACATTTCAGGCTAAAATATCATGTGCGCGTTCATAAATAATGATTTTTTTTAAAATTGATTTCCCTAAAAGAAAAAAAAAAATCGATATATTTCGCTTTGTGAGTATTTAAGAAAAATAGTTATTCTTGTGCTCGGGTAGAGTAGCCGCCTGTGCTTTTCATAAGAGACATACAAGTCATACGTGTGATTTGTTAAATTCTTGTCACGATTCATTTAAAAAAAAAATTGGGTGGAAAATGATTGCGAAATTAAAAAGTTACTTTATTATACCTAATTTTTTTTAGTCTTTGTGTCGAAAAGAACTAGGTCATATTGAACGGAATGGAGGTCCCCAAAAAGTGTGATTAATTAGCTATTTTGGGCCGTCATTTATAAGTGTGTTTTCATAAATGGAAATTACTTGACTAACTTTTTAACATTTTATACCTCACAACAAATCAAATATGTGAGGCCCTTTCTCACTCAACAAATATTTACTTATCTTTTTCTTAAAATGCGTGACGCACTCTCCGCACCACACTATCCTATAAGGGAGGTAGCAGAATATAATTTTCTCACTGACAGTCACGTTTGACTTGCTAATTTAAGTTAATGTGACAAGTCATATTCATTGTTTTACATTGAAAAAAACAATAAAGAAAGAAAACTAGTTGTTATGTACATAACCGTTGAAATTGTGGTGTCAAATTTCATGTCAAAATTAAGTGAATGAGACTAATCATAAATATTATAATAACCCAGCTATTATTTGGCTGCTAACACCTAGCTATCAAATCTATCAAATTTTCTATGAATATTTTATAAAAACTGACACTCATTCAATATATCGAAATATTTTATTCACATGATATTTTGATTATTTAATATATAGGTATATATCATTTCACTATTTTTTTATCATATATATATATAATAAGACGGTATATATATGATGTTAGTGATACATATAAATTAAATGTAATTTTTTAGTTGAATCAAATGTAATTTTAAGCAATTAACTAAACTTGTGTGGAGAGTTAAATAAACAGAAAAGAAGACGATGTGCATTAAATACTTACAATAATGGTCTCTAATTTTGATATTTTCGATTGTATATATATAACAAAAAATTAACCAAACCTTATTGGTCACTATGAGTAGGGGTGCATAAACGGGTATCCATGGATACCCTACCCGTTTTTTCCGGGTACCCGTACCCGCATAAGCTAAAATTTAATACCCGTACCCGTCCCGTTTTAGCAAACCGGGTATCCAATACCCGGCCGGGTATACCCGACCCGGGTAACGGATACCCGGTCTACCCGTTTAAAAAAAAAATGCCAGCTCCATTTTTCAATTTTTCACCTATATTTTTAACTCGATTTTTCGACAATTATAACGACGCAAATAATCATCAACAATTAAAAACAACAACAAAAATTTAATAACATAATTATTAAAACATGTCGCTATTAGATAATTTTGTTATAGTGATTTTATAATGGTTTCCTGTTTTTTGCTGTTGATGCTCCATATGTTGTAACAAACCTGCATTGCTATAAAATACCTCATTTTTTCATTCATGATTCATCAAGCTTGTGATTCCATATTTTGCAGCTATCTCTCTATGGAGCAGACTTGCGTGATCGTGATGTGCTCTCAAAGGTTTGTTTTCACTTTATCAGAGAAATGAATGTAATTGAGTATAATTGTATAAAACTATATATATATTTTTAATAATATAATTATTTTTTGACCGGGTATTGACCGGGTATCCGATACCCTAACGGGTATACCCGGTACCCGGAATTTTGAAAAAACTAATACCCGTACCCTATCCGTACCCGGAAATTACGGGTATTGGATACCCGTTACCCGGCCGGGTACGGGTAGGGTACGGGTTACCCGAAAACCCGTTTTCCGTTTATTCACCCCTAACTATGAGATCAATAATTACTTCATTTAGTGAAAGTGGTGATAAAAATTAGTAATGGTGTCCCAGAGGAAGTGCTTCATGAGATTTTTATTTTTAAAATTGATTTTTCTTGTATTATGCTCTACAATTGCATGCAAAGAAAATACATTAAAAATACAATAAAAATTAAATTGTTCAAACTACAAAAACATTTTACAGATATCGAAATCTAACTGATAGAATTTGGACTCATGATCTAACAATTACTAATTCATTCCACCTATTAAGGCACCATAGGCTTAGCATAATAGTTTTTACAAATAAAAGTACTTTATTTGAATCGTAATTGTTTATAGATGTTGTAAGTAAATTGTTGTTGATCCGATTTGTGAGGATAATATTAATCAATCACTTCAATTAATTTGACTATGATAATGGTAGTACATTATTAATTTTACTATTGTGAAACTATGGTTTTCTTTATTCAAATTAACTAATCATAATCCTAAGGATTCTGGGGACCCATCTATCTGTTTTGATTTTATTTTATTTTTGTCAATTTTTAGGGCTCTAAATTCCAATAAAGCACGAGAAATCATCATGATATTTTTTGTAGTTTATTGTCCCTGTTTCAAAAGTTGGTTTATAAAACTCTGTTTGGAAACTTTGATTTGAAGTAATAAAATCATGTTTTTTCATAAGGTATCTCAACTTCAAAAAGTATTACTACGAATATTAGACTAAAATAAAATTCAAACTTGACTTGAACTCGTGTATGCTTCAGTTTTTAGAACTTGAGCTCGGATCACAAGTTTAATTAATTTTTTTTATTAGAATTTTGAAAATGGATAATAGTATATGATATTTCGTTAAAAAAAATCAAGTTGTAACAATTCAATTGACTTATTAACTCAAGCTCTCTATTCTTTAATGACATTCTTATTAATAATCGTGTCAAAAGAAACGTGTCACTTCAGATGAACGAGAGCATAAAATAAAAATAAAAGGATGGTCACAAAGATGTGGAAGGTTGCAGAGTAGGCCTGACAAATCGTGCGTGTCGGATCGTTATCGTGTCGACCTGGCATGTTAAGGTCAAATCTGAACATGACCTGTTAAGGATTTGCTCGACACGACACGAATCCGATCCGAAATGTTAAAATCCGAACACGACACGAACACGAAAATCACACGATTTCTATTGTGTTGACACGATACGATAACGACACGACACGATTAAAACACAAATTTATACGACACTATAAGCTATATAAACAATAAAAACATTAAAAATCAAACTTAAAACCCTAAGAAAATTAATAAATTAATAATTAATGATGAAAATAAAAAAATAATAAATAATTATCGGGTTACACGAATCCGACAGGAACCCGACACGAACCCGACCTGATAATTTCGTGTCCATATCGGATTACACGATAACGACCCGAATCCAATAAGACTTGACACTAATCCATTAATTTCGTGCGTGCTCGTATTGGATTATCCTGTCGTATAAAAAATTGTCAGCCAACCGGAAACGTGGGTCCAGCAAACTCAAAAGGCGATTTTGCAAATAAATTCTGCGTGAGATACCCAATGTCTATAAATACGCTCACGCCGCTCATTTATCGCTGTCACGCACTATTCGGGACTATCGTGTTAGACTGACACGTCACCATACCGATTCCTATTGGTCCGTGTCACGCACGCTCCATTGTCGCGAGTGGCGGGCTTTAAATAATCCAATTCCCTTATCAAATTTGCTATTGCCACGGCCACCCCCCGGAAAGAGGGAAAAAAAATACAGTATAAATATAAATTATGTAAATATTAATTAATTAATGAACGATGTTTTATGTTTATGTTTAGGGTGAATGGACGGAAAATACACAAATTCTGGTTAAATTTGATTTTTTTATATGAATTTTTAATTTGGTCAAAAATACATGAATTTTAAAATTAATCGTATTTTTCACACAATTTTTATTTTGGACAAAATCGATTCGGAGTTGGCAGTCGAAATTTTCAACATGACATAGTCGTCCGATTACTTAAATGAAGTCATTTTTTTCCTTAGTTGTGAATCTAACTAAAGGACACCATTTAATAATTGGACGACTATGCCATACTGAAAATTTCGATTGCCAATTCAGAATCGATTTTGCTCAAAGTCAAAGCTATGTGAAAATTGCTACTATTAAATTCAAAGTTTATTATATTTTGGCCAAATTGAAAGTTCATGTGAAAAAAACCGTTCGCCAAAGATCGTGTATTTTCCGGCCATTGACCCTTATGTTTATGGTAATAATTTTTAGGGGAGAAAAGGGACCTACAGAAATTGGATATAAATGCAAGCTTATATTTATTTGATCTTAGGTAACAGTTTTCATATAATTTAATTTATTCATATGATGGTATTGTAGTCCATGATCGAATATATGAATTAATTTATGCCTCGAATAATATTTTTCGTGAAACATTGATTCCATTGACTATTCTGCTAATCAGATTTTGAACGCATTTCTTTTTTTATTAAAATCCTCATAATTTTTAAAATATTTAATTAACAATGTTGAACTTTTGATGGGATGATGCTATAAATAGTTTGCTTCATAATTCAATTTTTAAATTTAATTTTGAAATTATATTAATTTTACGAGCTTAGTATATTTTATAGGTTTGTAATGCTACGAGTTGATACGATAAATACATACATGTCATTAATGTCATAATGTTTTCTTGACATAGTTCGGCCTACTATGTGAAAGAATTTAATGTAAGGTGTCTATTTTCTGTAAATTCATATAATATAAATTGACCTTTTTATGCGGTTGTTCATATCCGAATATATTTAAGATTTATAATGCTTATTCATGTTTATAGTATGCCATATTTAATCATTTATATGCTCTACATTAACTCGTAAAATAAATTACAGGTGTTATTTGTTAACTCATTATAGTTGCATGATTTTATATTCGTTTACTTGTGGTACGTAAACTCAAAGATATATTAACGATGTACAAATCTTGTGAATTTATAAATGCCATGCAAACTTCAAAAAAACTAAAAAAATAAATGCCATGCAAACTTGAATTTATATCCTGAGATGAAAGTATTACGTGAAAGAATTTAATGTCTTAATTACTACGTAAACAAAATAGTATAGCGTTAAAAAGTAATGCTGGTAACATTTAATTTAACGTGCAACGAAAATAAATAATTGCACACATAAATTAGCAATAGACTTTATCGGTTTATCCACCCCTTGTGCACGTAACAATCAAATGACCAAAAAAGAGAGAGACACACACATACACATTCATATATATATATATATATATATATATATAATACTACCTCCGTCCCATTATTCTTGTCTCATTTATTTTGGGCACGGGTATTAAGGAGAAAGTGTTTAAAGGGTAAAAAGATAGAAAGTGGTGGAGGCCAAAACTTTTTGTGAGAGAAGCATATTTCCTTTTATGGAAAACAGGACAAGAATAACGGGACAACCCAAAAAGGAATACAAGACAAGAATAATGAGACGGAGGGAGTAATAATTTTTTTATGACTTGAGGAAAGGAGGAACTGTGGAATTTGAACGTTAGATCTCGTCGCTTACAGACTGAAGTTGCACAATATTAACATTAGTCATTGCAGATATCACATGAATTTTAATTTTTAGCATTAAATTAACTTGCAAAACATATATATGAAATATATAGGGTAACATTACTTTGGTACTTCTCATACCACTTTATGAACTATGCATTTTCATGTGAAGAAATAAAAAAAACCATAATTTTGATATTAAAAGCGATAGGTTAATCTACTATAGCCCTCTACATAATTCCATAATATATCTAGAAACCTCTCATTTTAGTTAAAATTGCAAAAGATCCAACTAAAATTGGAGTACATCCCAATCCCATATACATAGTTTTTGTAATTTTGTTTTTGTACAAAAACAAAAAACCACTAAATTCTCAAATTTCTCACATTTCTCTTTCACAAATCACCTCTCCCTCTCCAAACCATATTATTTTTATCTCAACACCACCCCACCCCCCCCCCCCTCGCCCCCCACCCCCTCTATTTCTATTTCTTCTTCTCTTTTCCCTCTTCCAAGAACCTTCTCTCCTCCTCTTTTCCATGGATTCATTCATCTTTCTCTCCTCAACATTCCTTTCTCTCTCCTCCCATCCTGAACATTTCTAATTCCTCAAAACTATGATTTCTCCACCGATTCCCCATTGATCAATCCATCCATTCCCACCACCACAAAAGAAAGAAATAAAGAAAGAAAAACGTCTTTTTTTTTTTTTTAATCCTCTCATATTATTCCCATCAATCATGAGGTCTCTGCAAACCCCGCCCTCCGACGCCGGAAAATCCAACCGCCGCCGCCGCTCCCACCTAACCCTCCCCATGCCCCAGCGCGACCCCGCCCTGGCAGTCCCGCTCCCCCTCCCCCCCAGCTCCGCCCCATCCTCCTCCGCCGCCGCCGCCGCCCCCTCCTCCTTCCAGCTCAGCTACTCCGAGCTCGAGCGCGTCAGCCGCATCGGCAGCGGCGCCGGAGGCACCGTGTACAAGGTCGTCCACCGGCCTTCCGGCGGCGTGTACGCCCTGAAGGTGATCTACGGCAACCACGAGGACGCCGTCCGCAACCAGATGTGCCGCGAAATCCAGATCCTCCGCGACGTCGACCACCCGAACGTCGTGAAATGCCACAACCTCTTCGACCACAGCGGCGAGATTCAGGTGCTGCTGGAGTTCATGGACAAGGGCTCCCTCGAGGGGACCCACATCGTCGACGAGCGCCCCCTCTCCGATCTCGCGCGCCAGGTGCTCGCCGGATTGTCCTACCTCCACCGCCGCAAAATCGTCCACCGCGACATCAAGCCCTCGAATCTCCTCATCAATTCGCGGCGGCTCGTCAAAATCGCCGATTTTGGGGTTTCCCGCGTCCTCGCCCAGACGATGGACCCCTGCAATTCCTCCGTCGGCACCATCGCCTACATGAGCCCGGAGCGGATCAACACCGATTTGAATCACGGCCAATACGACGGCTACGCCGGCGATATCTGGAGCTTGGGCGTCAGCATTCTCGAATTCTACTTGGGCAAGTTCCCCTTCGCCGTCGGAAGGCAGGGGGATTGGGCTAGCCTGATGTGCGCAATCTGTATGTCGCAGCCGCCGGAGGCGCCGCTCTCCGCCAGCCGCGAGTTCAGGGATTTCATCTCTTGCTGTCTACAGATAGAGCCGGCGCGGCGGTTGTCGGCGACGCAGCTGCTCAAGCATCCCTTCATCGTGCAGTATGCTTCGCCGGGAAGCGGCGGGGGCAACATGGTCCATCACCAGGCGCATCAGCTGCTGCCGCCGCCGCCGCCGCCGCGCCAGCATTATTCCTCGGCTTGAAGGTTTCTTTAGCGTTAAGTTGGGAATTAGTATTTTTGTTTTTCTTTCTCCAAAGCTTAAATTTTTATGGGGTTGAATGAATTTATGTCTTAAAAATGGTAGTAATTGTGGGATGAATTGATGTTTAGGAGAGAGGAAATTAGTGAGAGGGGAAATCGTTTGTTTGAGTTTCTTGAATGATCATGTACAACAACAAGGCTAAAATGAATGAATTCTATTATCAAAACATCACTTCCAAGATTCTAATTTTCTGTATTTTCTTGATTTGGGATGGATTTAATTCAATGCCTTTTATTTTCTTGCTTTGGGGTTAATACTTAATTCTCCTAATTGAGTTATTGGAATTTGCATTACATATACTAGTACATGTTGGTATAAATAGATAGTATGCAAAAGGGAGAAATTTGGGTGCAAATATTCTTTTTCTTCTCTGGGAATCCTTATCTTTTTGAGTACTAAATCAAACTTTATTCATGGTCGGATTCATATATTCCATGTTGTTTTGCTATATATGCTTTGATACCACATCTTAAACAGTCTAACCTTAGTTTCTAATTTGCTGATTTTAAGGTAAAGTTTGATGGTCTTATGATGAGTTTGGGCAATTTCAAGATTTGGTTTAGTTCTTTTAGAAGCTTTATCTTTCACCTTGTTGCTTTTTTGCAAGGACATATATGTATCAATAATGAAGCAAGAAACCAAGATAGTACATGTTTTTATGCAGACATGTGATCATTTGGTTTCCTTTTTTTTTTTCTCTTTTTTTTTCTTTCTTTTCTTTCTCAGTTTTGATCAGTGGCTGTCTCTTGCTTTTCCCATGTTACCTTATCTAGGACAATTATCATACATTACACATCTTTACTATATGAAAGCTTTGCTATTATTGATTATGTTGTTTTCTCCTTTTCTGGCATATTTTCTTTAGATATTGTATGAGTTTGAATTGGAGTTATTATGTAATGCTAGCTAAACTGTTTATTTTCTGGGCCTGACTTTTCTTCTTACCAGAAAATCTGCTCTCTCTCTCTCTCTCTCATGTTGGCAGTTAGGTTTGGCTGATTAAAAAAAGAAGTACCCAAACCGGAGGCAACACCAAAACATAAGTCTTGAACAGTTATATTTGAGCAAGAATTACTAGGAAACTACGTTGTCCAGAGACAAAAAGACTGCAGAAGATGAATGAAATACTAATTTCTAAATCTAATTTGTCTTCTTCAATTTGACTTGGTGAAATGGATTTGCATCACACCAGGTTTTGAGTCAAATATTAAACCGAGTTGAAAAGTGGAAATGGTCTTATAAAGTTACAATCTCATGCTTTCAATTTTTATTTATTTTTTAATCATAGAGAAGAAGAAATCATTTTGGATAAATTCTATTGCACGGTATTTTGGATAAAATCATATTTTTGTGTAGTGGTCCAAAAGCCAGAGATTATTATGTTTCTTGTTTCTAGTCTTATTTTGTCAATATCTATTATGTGGACAACATTGACATTATAACTACTTATTTTAAGATTTGCTATTCCTCAAAAAAAAAAAAAAAAAAAAAGATTTGCTAATGCTCCGAAAAATGAGATGTAAAGATGGCAAGGAATAAAAGATGTGGAATGACTTATTTTTGTTTGTTTTTTTAATTCGTGTTCAATTCCGTTACTATATTTTATACGCTATGAAATAAATATATGGGTGAACTTATTGATAAAAATAAAATAAAATATGAGGCAAGAGACCACCAAAAAAAGCTAGGTTTTCAATTTTCATTTTTTTGTGAAAAAATTGCTCTTCCTTCCTTTTAACTTATAGCAAATCTGCTTTAATTTTGACATTTTTTTGAGCATATAAAATAACAGTCCCTCGAAAAACAAATTATAAGAAATCAATTAAACATTTTCCAATACTGAGTTTCATTGCTATTTATTCATATTTATCTATCTCGAAATTACCTGAGAAGAAGATCAATTTCGAAAAATTCGTTAATTTTTTTAGACCCAGATCATAAAAGCTTATATTCACGACCATTTGATGCAAGATTCCTCGTTCAAAAAGGAAAATTTGTCATTCACATCAACTTACTCGTGCAAGTTTTAGCATGACTAGCTAAATTACGGGCAACAACATTTACCGATCAAAACATATGTAAATTTCCGATCACAAAACATGTTGAAAAACCATTTCCATTATCTCCAGATCTGTTAGAGCTTTACTAGAGGTGATTAGGGTGTATAATATATATTATACACCCTAATATCTTGTTTGGTACAAAGTATGAGGCCCTTTATAAAATTCGGGCCCGTATGAATTATACCTATTGTTGTTATTATCTAATACCATCTATGAGGTGGTATAAATAATACTGCAACTAAATATAAGAATAAATTACTATAATTTCACCCTCTTACCATAATTAATATGTTTTGTAGAGAATTTAATACATCATACCAAACACAATATTAATTCTTCGTATTAGGATATCCCAACTAATCATATCAAGCCTTATCTCATACTTCGTAGCAAACGAGTCCCTTGAATATATCTACGAGCATAGAGGCACATATAAATGAAAACGTTTTTCGAAACGCATTTAAATAAAAACATCAATCTTAACTATTCCATTATTAGGTTGCTTTCTAATTGAGTAATTTTCAAATGGTTTCTATAAAACGGAAAATAAAATTTGATGGCCCATACAAATTGCTAATTGGGCCTTAATTGCTGTTTGATTAATGAACTGACAATACTAAAGCTCATCATACATTTTTGTACAATTTGTTTTAGGCATATTTGTTAAGGGCTGAAAATCTTATGGAATGGTATTTGTCCAATATGTTATCTTTTAAAATTCCTATTTTTCCTAAAATATTCGTGAAGGTTGTTAAAATTTCTGAGTGTTTTATCAATCTTTATTTATTAAAGATTGATAAAATACTATAACTCAAACTTGGCCCAATCTGATATTCGAGCGGGGCACGAGGAGCTTGGATCGGCCTGACATTTTATATAACTAGTAGAGTGTTACGTGCACTGCACGTAATATTGATAGATTTTAATAATATATATATGTCAAATATAAAATAATCATATGATATTAGATACTAATAATAAAATATTATAATAAGGGTGTAATAAGGAAATTAAATTTTGTAAACAAGACTCTTTTATAATATGTATAAATATGTTGAGAATGAGCTGAAAATATCTATTTTGGTGGCAGATATGTAACTTAAAAATGACCAAATTCTGATCCGACATGAGCAGATTTAACTCAATTTCTTACATTGGCCCGCTGGCTTGGACTAAAATTACTATGTGAACTTTATACATTAATAAACATAAAAATAAAAATTATGATACATCTGATCTAATCTTCACATGCACAGTTATAACAATTTATTATTCATAAATCTAATTATTGGTATTTATTTAGTTTTTCGCATGTAGTGGTTGCATCATTGGCCTGACCCTATTTATTGTCTTCTACAATGTTCCACTACCACAACATGCCCACATATATATAAAATACTTACATTTTCCTTTTTTTTTTTTTTTCCTTTTCGTATTTTGAATTTATCATTTTGGTTTTACTTGCACGCAAATTTGGTATTATTTGCAAATATATAGTTACTACTAGGGGTGTGCATCGGTCGGTCGGTTCGACCGACCGACCAAAACCTCAAAAACCGACCAACCAACCGAATCAGATTTTTTCAACCGAACCGAACCGACTTCCAGGTTCGGGCCGAACCGAAACCGACCCGAAACCATCGGTCGGTTTCGGTCTGTTGTCTAAAAATCGATAGTAGGTGTGATTTTTTTTTTCGAGAAAAAACCTGTTTTTATCCTATTTTATATAACTCATTACGAAATTTCAAATCATTACAAATATCTAATAAAAACATCACAAATTGCATCCTAGTTTCAAAATATAATCATTACAAATAACAACACTCCAAAGTCCAAAAACAAATAAACAAATCTTTGTACAAAATCCTTCAAAACAAATAACATAAATAAGTCTTCCATTACATCCCTTCATCATTTAGCTTTGAGTGTTCATGGGATCATCATTCACATCTCCACCAATGCCAAGACTTCTCAAAGCTACAATAGAGACAAGAACAAATTAAATGGTTAAAACAATTACATATTAAATAAAGAAATCAATCACAAAGTTATTAAGTTAAAAAAACCTTCTTCATGCTTTTGATTGCCTTCCAAATCCTCTTCGATTGTAATGGATTGCTTATTTTTCCTTAGCCAATCTTGAGTACAAACAAGACTCTCAACAATTCTAGGAGTCAACGAACTCCTAAAAGAATCAAGGACCCTTCCTCCGGTGCTAAAAGCCGACTCGGATGCTACCGTAGAAATAGGCACCGAAAGTATATCTCGAGCTAGAAGGGCAAGAATAGGCAACCTAGGTTCATTAACCTTCCACCAATTAAGAATGTCAAAATTCTTTGAGTTATCAATCCCTCTATCTTTCTCGGATAGGTAAACATCCAAATCATTAGACACTACATCTCCTCCTTGAAGCTTTTGTTTTTTGTACTTCTCTAGCAAAACATAAGGAGTTGATGAAGCACCTAATTCAACTTGTGAAGAAGCTCCAACTTGTGTTGCATTACTTGAAGATGGACACAATAGTTTATAACCTTCATACAATTGGTAGAGCTCTATTTTCACACTCCTTGCCATTTCCGTACCAATTTTTTCTCCATACAACTCAACAAGAATGAACTCAACAACTTCAAACTTGTATCTAGGATCGACCACAACACTAAAAAAAATAAGTTTGTTCATTTTTGTTGGATCACCCTAATACTTGTCAAATTTTTCCTTCATTTTCACCCTCATCTCCCTCACCTCTTTGTTCGAATTTTGCACCCATTCTTTCAACAAACAACACATATTGGTAATCTCATGCAAGAAAACATTTGAAGTGACGTACAAAGACCCAGAAACCCTCACAGTCAAGTCATAGAAAGTTTTCAACACTAGACTCAACTTTCTTGCATTATCCCAATCCAAAGAGTCGGGAACACCATTTGGAAGATCAACCTTATAAAAGGGATCTTTCGATTCAAAAAGCTCAAAAGCTTTTTCAAATTTACAAGCAAAATTCAACATATCATAAGTTGAATTCCATCTAGTAGGCACATCCAAACACAATAAACTCTTGCAATCAATATTTTCTTCCTGACAACATATTTTAAATCTTGCAAGTCTAGCAGGAGAGTGCCTAACAAATCTAACAGCGTCCCTAATCTTTTTAACGGATAAATCTAGCTCTTTCAAGCCATCTTGCACAACTAAATTAACAATATGAGCAACACATCTCATATGAAGATATCTTCCACCTCCCACACAACAATTACGAGCAACCAATTTAGCTTTCAATGCAATAAGAGCAGTGTCATTCGAAGAAGCATTATCAACAGTCACAGAAAACACTCTCTTAATCCCCCATTCACGCAAACAAGCATCAATTTGTCTACCAATATCATCACCCCTATGACTCTCAATAGTACAGAAATTGATGATTTTTTTTGTCAATTTCCATTCCTCGTCAATCCAGTGAGCAGTGATGCACATATAGTTAATCCTTTGCAAAGATGTCCAAGTGTCTGTAGTAATCACTACTAGAAAAACGCTCATAGATAACGGAGATTCTCCGTTATCTATGTGCCTAAAACTCCGTTATATATAGTGGTGTTATGTATGATGCGCTCATACATAACGGAGAAAAATCGTTATCTATAATATTATACATAACGGTTTTATCCTAATACATAACACTGTTATCTCCGTTATCTATAATTGTTATACATAACGTTATAAACCGTTATGAAATATACTTTATACCGTTATGAAATATCCTTTATATGTTTTAAACTTCACCATAGACAACGCTGATTTATATTTTAGATAACGGTTTTTTTCCGTTATCTTATTTGCAATACATAACAGCTCTTTACCGTTATATTTTTTTAATTTACCTAGTTTTAAATTCTTAAAAATGATAAATAATATTTTTAAAATCATAAAAATAATAAATTTATTATCATCAAAACATAGTCTTACATATATTATCATCCAAATATAGTCAAGATACACGATAATATTGTTTCATAAAAAGATCTATCTATGCGAGTATCATCCAACACAAGTAAACTAAACTTTGCTAGTTCCAAACTCATAATCATCTCTTCTTCGCCGACTCCACCTGCCCATCTTCACCGGAAGCGCACTTGATTCCTTGCAGTCATGACTAGCCACTTAATTAGCTTCTTCACTCGGATCATTTTTCTCCTACAATCAAACGGTCCCAATCATTCCTAGCAATGAGAAAGAATTCAAATATTATCAATCAATAACGATAAGAGCAATACATAACCCTTACAAATTAAATTATAAAATCAAGACAATATAGCAGACAAAGTGTGAATGAAATCAATATAATTATAAAATTTTAGGCAATGATAGCAAAACACCACTATCATTTACATAACCTCATTAAGTCCAGCAAGCTACTGCAAATATATTATATATGCAGGATCAAACGTGTCGAACACAATGAATTTAGTATCAGCAGACTTGTATATTTCCTTGTAATTTATCAATCTTCCTGCATATCATGTTTCAATTCTTTCGAGGACAATAACAATCTTAAGCTACTATGGTTGCTCATTCCTAATTAATAGCCTTCAAATGTTAAAACGGATTCCAAAAAAATCCTAAATACATTTATATCCGATTTTGTGACTCAAACTTGTAATTAAATATTATCCATGGCAAGAAACGGCCCAACAGATATACCAACATTATTCCAATTGTTACTGAAAGCTAAAGGACAGTAGCTAATTGGATTAAAGTGATCCATGCCACATTCGAAATTAGCAAAGGTAAAAAGTTGAAACTAATAATGCAGAAGTAAGTTAACCTGGTTTGCAGATCCAAGGCTTCCTCTCAGGTTTTGAGGCGCTATCTCCGCTATATATACTGGCACCTTGCACATTCAAACGGGGAGAAACACCAACCTCTCATCGACTTCAACTATATTCCAATGACGCATGTATCTGAATTATTTACCGTGTAGGAGATTATGCCCACGCTAAACCCTGCCAGCAGCCTTCCCATAAATAAGAATGATGAGTCCTATAGCAGTATATTAGAAAATTTACACTATAAGTACTTGGATGAAGTATACGTCGACTGACATTCATTTTGCATGTATGTCATTTACAATTACAGACTATTAACATGAAAGTGTATCAATGTCACAAATTCAAAAGAAACACTAAGAACATTATACCTCAGAAATAGTGAGGCCAAGATCACTAATGATCTCAGATTGTGTAGGATTAGAATATCAAACAATCAAAAAAAGATTGAAGATTGTATAAGGCAAAAAAAAAAAATGGCTAGTCGTGAAGGGTAAACTCTATACAGGAGTAGTAAAGAAACAACATTGAGTAACAAAATCTAAACCTCCGACCCAATTTATATTAACCACCCAACCATAAGGAGAACCTAAATATGCAGCTCAAGAAGACTAATAAAACTTGGCTCTACGTCTATCAAGCTGTATACGAATAATGTGTTCAGGAAATTGGGAGTGCTGGTGGCAAGACAGTGTGGGGGGAGGCAGCGGATGTCGGGAAAGTTCTAGAAGGTGCTGCATTTGATGTGGTTTTGGATAACAGTGGCAAGGATTTGGATGCAGTGAGGTTTGCATCTACTTATGAATATAGAGTTTTGCATTTGCATTATATGGAAATGAAATCTTTTATCATTCTTGATTTCCATCTCAGAAAATGATTCTATTAAATTGTTACCTATTAATAGTCCTGTAGCAGATTGGGCTAAGAGCATTGGCGTAAAGCAATTTCTGTTCATCAGCAGCGCAGGGATTTACAAGCAAACAGATGAACCTCCTCATGTTGAAAGGGTATATATATATCATGTGTATATATACTTCCATAGTTATGTCACACTTACACCTGAAATAGGAGAAAATTTAACTTGAGAAATTGAAATCTTTCCTAAATAGGATACTGTGAAAGCTGATGCTGGTCATGTTGGTGTTGAGAAATACCTCTCAGAAACTTTTGATAACTGGACCTCGTTCCGTCTACAATACATGATTGGCTCTGGAAACAACAAGGACTGTGAGGAATGGTTCTTCGACCGTAAGTAGACAATTTTAAAAGCATAGAGCTTATTTGTTCATGTTTATTTCTTATAAATATGTTATATACTCAGAAGATCATGGCACTGGAAATAACTAAATAAGCAAGTTCTTGCATTCATATTTTCAGACATGAACTTGAAATCAAGAAAACTGCAGTAGCATGGTTGTTATGATGCATACCTACAATTTCTTCTGTTTTTAAGCTCTATTTTGAAGGACATACGTCGATTCTTGACAGGTATAGTCAGGCCCGTCCTGATACCTGGCTCGGGGATGCAGTTAACCAATATTTCTCATGTGAGAGACTTATCGTCCATGCTTACTTCAGCTGTTGAGAAGCCAGGCGCTGCAAAAGGTAACATCTTCAACTGTGTCAGTGACCGCGCTGTGACACTTGATGGAATGGCAAAGCTTTGCGCTCAAGCTGCCGGACTACCTGTAGAAATAGTGCATTATGATCCGAAAGCAGTGGGGATTGACGCGAAGAAAGCATTTCCCTTCCGCAACATGGCACGCTGAAGTTACTAAACATAACATACAAATTTGCAGATAATAAAATGAGCTATCCTAGAGTTAAGGCATTTCACATAGATCAAGAAAGAAATTGTCAAATTTGATAGAAGGGCATGCTAATGGAAACATGAGTGATATTCAAAGAGAATTCTATAACATAATAAGACCAATAAAAAACCTCTTAACCAGATGAAAAATTTTATTTTTGGCAATAATGAGCAATATACTTACTGCAGCATTTCTATGTTGAGCCAAGAGCTGCAAAGGCTATTCTTGGATGGAGTGGTACATCAAACCTTGCAGAGGACTTGAAGGAGCTCTACGAAGAGTATGTTAATATTGACAGAGACAAGAAAGAAATTAAGTTCGAGATAGATGACAAGATTCTAGCAGCCCTCAAAGTACCTGTGACAGTATGATTACAGTTTCCTGAGAAACTGGTAAATAAACAGCATGGCTGTGAAATTGGGAAAGCAAGAGGCAATATTTGGAACTCTACGAAAAAAGCAATTAAGTACAATGTTCTAATCTTTGAATATTTTTGTGCAAGGTGAATTCTCATATTCTAAAGGAACTATGCGCCTCTAAGTCCGATACTCGGCTTAATCCCTGTACCTGCAATGCCCCTGCTTTTGTTTGCATAAATTTGAAAAAAATGTCCTAAACACAACAATTGAGTAATAAATCAGAGTGATCTTTCTATTATCTCTTTCCTTGCCAATCCAGTGGGAGTATAATCATACAATTTTAAGAAGCCACAAGTTTCTTGATACAGAGCCTCCTCCTGAACAATGAATTCAGAATTTCAACTTCAAAATAGAACATAAATTAGATCTTTATTCTTTACAATGTGAACAAGAACCCAAATAATATCGACATATTTTACCGGATAAGATATTTTGAATATAATATGCTTATACAATTCAAATGCAATAGGAAATTATGGCCCTAAAATTTTGGCCCCTGCTGTTCAATGAGAGTGCTTACAAGAAGCAAAATGGATATAAATGATCATAAGTAACAATGCAAGCCTACAATAAAATTCATAGATCGGCATGAAAACCAGTATGAGTACCAAACATTACCAAAATGAAAATGATGAACTCAAGCAAAACAGCAGATACTTCACCACAACGATAATATAACATTCATAACAAAAATTTGGGCGTGATAAGTGATAACCAGTATGAGTACCAAGCAGGCAAGCATTAACAAGAAAATGTTGAACTTAATTTCAAAGTATAGCAAAACAGCAGATAGTTAACCAGAACGCCAGTATATAACATTCATAATAAAAACTGCTAAACTCATATCGGAAACGGACTCGTTTTCCGATTCGAGCATCGGATAATTCTGAAGCAATTCATCCATCTGCTTGATCATTTTCTGAATTCGGGCAGAGATGAAATTCGGGTCGGCCCGAACCGCGGAGGTCCAGATGTCGACTCAGCCTTTGTAAAAGCCCAACTCCTCGCCCATTTCGAATCCAGTTTTCAACCCAAACTCCAACTCAATAGAGAGATCTATGGTTTCTGTTTGGGGATCGAATTTCAGAGAGAAGGGAGGGGCGATTGGGGATCTAGGAATCCAGCGAAGTCGTCGAAATGAAAAGATCTAGGGCTTTTGAATGGGGATCGAATTTTTTTAGAGAAAAGAGATAGGTTTCGATTGGGGATCTAGGGTTTTCGATTGAGAGAGTGAGCGGAGGCGGAGGCGGAGCCGACGGCGGCAAGATCGACGGTGTTGGTCTCACCGGAGAAGGAGATGAGAAAGAGAAGACACAGAAGGCAAGTTTTCTATGTTGGTTGAGAAAAGTATGTGAAGTTTTGGGGTAAATAATTATTTTGGAATTAAACAATTAAAAATAAATAAATATGATGTTTAACATAACGGTCGGCTTAACGGTTCAAGTAATCGTTATATATTAAACGTTCATACATAACGTATGGCATAACAGTTCCCTAAGACCGTTATATATATGATTAATAGATAACGCTCATACATAACGTATGACTTGACACCGTTATATATGTACGTAGATAACGGTACATACACAACGGATATTTATAAACACGTTATCTTTACAAAAAGTGCGCTCATACATAACGCATTTTAAAAATGTCCGTTATGTATGTAGTGTTATGTATGAAAGTTTTTCTAGTAGTGAATACAGACACTTTGACCAGATTTTTTGAAAAAATCCATCAACACCACCCTTTCATTCACAAACAACTTATAAATATCACGTGATATGGTCTACCGTGAAGGAATATTGAACTTAGCTTGTAATGCAGCAACAAATTCCCTAAACCCTTCACCATCTACAATTTTAAAAGGTAATTCATCATTAATAATCATTTCAACCAATTTAATCCTACAAAATTGTTGATCAAATCTCCAAGTACTTAAACTACCAACTACAATGGACTCATCACCTCCTTCCTCAAGAATCGGTTGCAAAGAAAATTGTGATTGTCGCAAATCCGAACTATTATTAGGATGATTTTTGCATTTAGTCATATGAGTGTTCAGATTAGTCGTACCGTTTGTTTTGGTGTCGCAGTAGTAGGTACTAGGACAATATTTGCACTTTGCCTTCTCCCTTCCATCTGTATGTGTAAACTTCGTGAAATGCTCCCACGCATCAGATTTAGGCCTTCCACCAGTTTTCTTCGAGGTTACTTCTCTCGAAGTGGTCGGAGTAGTCTCTTTTGAAGGGGGCGGTCCGGGAGGAGGCGGCATTTCTCCTTCATTTTGATTTTCAGCCATGATCTGTAAATCAATAGAACATGTTATTAATAACTTATTATTATATAAAGAAAAGAATCATTGTAATAATTTATTTTTCGGTCCGGTTTACATCTTGCACACCCATAGTTACTACACTAATTTCCTTTACATGAAATACCAGACATGGTCTAGTTGACTAGTAGTCAATATGTAAAGAAAAGAATCATTGTAATAATTATATTTTTTTAGGGTTATACATATTACACAAATAAATACAATTTGACTGTAATTATATATATTTATGATTATCCTCATGCGATCTTGAAGCATAACTATTTATGATTATTCAAGCATATGTATCTATTATACATCGGATCATAACATCTATTTGACCTGTGTATATAAAAATAAGATATTACAATTGAATTATGTCTTTTCGGAAGCATTCAAGCGGCAATAAAGTTTGTTTGTGACAGAAAGTTTTCAGGTTCAATCCTTACCGCTTCCATTTTTCATGACAAATAAAAAAAAATTATTTTTATGATTTTTACCATATCTAATCCATATTAAAAAATGGAAAATAATGAAAAAGAATCCTTGTGTATGAGAAGGAAAGAAATCAAACCAAAGATTCAACCTTAAAAGCATTGAGTTATTACATGATTATCAAACATAAACATATTAAACTAAAAAAACTATAAAAATATTAAAACTTAGATCGAAATCCAAATCATATTGAAAATTGCACATTGGCCGCTACTTCTTGGAAACTTCCTGCCGGCCCCTTGAAGACAGTATCTCTCTATCTTTCATTCAAGACTGGAAAAAATCTTCCATAATTGCATAATTTTCCACTGGGACTTTTCCTATTCGTATTTCTTGGTATACTTGTTTAAGTATATCTCTATGTAGAATTATAGTTTTCTTTCTCTTTCTTCGCGTTTGAAGAAAATTATTGGGTTATTTTGGTTCAACTGAAACAGTTTCTGGGTTCGAATCTTTTGGTTCAGTAGAAAAAGGCAGAAATATTGTTTACTAAATAATAAAGGTAAAAAAAAAAACCCAACTTTTATCGTCTGCTACTCTTTTTTTGTCTTTGTTTTTTCAAGTGGGTTGCTTTAAGGGATCTTGATCTGAGTTTAATTGCGGTATCTATCTAATTTCGAGTTCTCAAATTTAGTTTTGGTGCTTTGCGTTTATACTTTGATCTGGGCAGTTTGTTTCTTAGTTTTCTTCCTTTCTGTTGACTAGGTCTGACTTAATGCAGAATCTGCAGATTTTTGCATTTTTTTCAATACCAGATGATGTTGATTTAGGTTAATTTATCATCTGAATGTTGTACTGAAATGTTGTTTTTATTGTAGCAGTTCATACATTGAGCATTCTTGCAATTACATTGCTTGTTTCCCCCTTAATTCCCTTAATTTCTGGTTCTGTTCTCTTAGTTTGATGGTTTTCTTGTAATTGAACTGACATTCTAGCATTACATGTTAAACTTTTAGGGATGTAGTTATCTTCTGACTTAGATTTTGGGGCTTTAGTTTTAATGTTTATCAGTTTCTGCAGATGGGATCCGTTGAAGAAAAGATAGACCTTGATTCTGATGAGGAGATCCCATTTAGTGTGTCTCAGCCTACAGTTAAAATGCATTCATTGAATTTTGAACCGTCTCGTCATATATTGGCACACCCAAAGTTTTCAGCTTCTTGGGTAAGAAGAGAGGTGAATCGAGTCAGCATCCTCAGAAGTATATACATTGTCTTGATCAAAGCGAGGATCAACGTGTTGCTGCCATTTGGGCCCTTAGCAATTTTCATGCACTACTTTACCAAAATGCATGTAAGAAAACTTAAATTATTTATATGGAAAAGGGATAATGCTTAAAATCCCTAGATGGGGTGGGGTTATGTTGTTTTTTGATCTATGATCGTTACGTATTGTAGGGATTGGTCTTCTTCTTTAGCTTAGTTGGCATAATTCCTTTGGCAGAGCGCCTTGGTTATGCTACTGAGTAAGTAACTGCTCCACAAATGGAATTCATTTTTGTCCGTTAGTTATAGTTTCGTGTTTCATGGATTAAAAACTGATGTACTCCATTCAATTGTATTGTAGGCAACTTGCATGTTATACAGGTCCCACTGGTACGCTTCCTCTTCCATTCCCGTTTTATTTGTCCGTTAAAGTTGCTGATTGCTGCAAATTTCATCTCATAAAAATTTCTAAGGTGCCTCAGCTGCTTACTGAAAGATCATATGGGTAGACCGCAGATGAAATGTTGTTTTCATATCTAAATTAAATGAGCTGCCTTTGTTGTTGTGATAATGAATGGCTCCCCGTTTGTGGATGCCAATTATCTCAGGCAATTGATGAGTAGGTTTAATGTATTGATTGAGCTAGTTTGTATCAACTATTGCTCAAAAGATTGCTGATTAAAGGTGGTGTTTGGAACTCGTGTTTGTGAATGTTACCTTGAAAATGAAGGAAGCCCCAAAATTTTGCTCAGGGATAGGAACCCTTATTAAAGAGATGAACAAACTTGTAATATCTCCCAAGGGCTTCGTGATAGAACTCAGTTGACTATATGGCATGTTTACCTCCCATTTTTTCATGAAGGATCACCCAATAACTTTTGATTTAAGATAGGTAAAATCAGGTTTCAAATCTAAGTTTGGAGCTATTCAATAGTACTTTGATTTTTGTGAATAAGGCATGAAGAAGTTTTTCCATGAGTCATGTATACTACTTACACCAAGGGTTTGTGGTAATTATTTGTAAGTAAGTTTGTTTTTTGTGTCTTTTACATTAGTTGTCTGACTTCTACGATCTTAGACTTTATGCCTCGCAATTGCTTTTTTGACAGTGGGCCAAGATATGTAGACTGTCCAATTTTATATGTTTTTCATTGTTTAATCTGCAGTGGGTGGCCTTCTAAACGCTACATTTGGCAATGCTACTGAGATGATAATTTCAATTTATGCATTGAAAAACGGAATGATAAGGGTTGTTCAGCAATCTTTACTGGGTTCCATCTTGTCAAACATGCTTTTGGTGCTTGGTTGTGCCTTTTTCTGCGGTGGGCTCGTTCATCATCAAAAAGTCCAGCTTTTCAATAAGGTGGTGGTCCAATTGGGTGGAGTTTTGTTTTGGTTTTCAGTTTGACAACTGCTGGGGCATGGAATTTAATGCCCCTAGCCGAAGTAAAAAACTAATGCGTGTCAAGATTTTCAGGCCACCGCGCTTGTGAATTCAGGGCTATTGTTAATGGCGGTTATGTGCATATTGTTTCCGGCCGTTCTGCAATTCACTCATACAGAAGTGCACAAGGGCAAGTCAGAGATGGCTCTTTCACGAGTGACCAGCATTATAATGCTGATAGCTTATGCGAGCTACCTTTTCTTTCAGCTCAAGAGTCAGAATAATTTGTATAGTTCTCTTGATGAGGTTTGTACTCCATTTCAATCTTATTGAGAGTAGTAGTGCGTATAGTGCTTATAACTTGGGCAACATGTGAACATTCATTCTAGAATGTTCTATGCTGATTACAAGATGTACATTCAAGTATTTTTCATGAATCTGCAATTTATGCATTATTTGATAATTTGCTTGGCGTTTATGCAGGTTAGGGATAACGACGAAGGTCCCGATGATGATGAAGTCCCTGAGATTAACCCCTGGGAAGCAATGGGGTGGCTTGCTGTTTTGACTCTGTGGATATCCCTTCTATCTGGATATCTTGTTGATGCGATACAGGTAATAAAACTCGTATCACTTTCTAAAGTAATCTTTTTTCTGATCGTATCACTTTCTAAAATGTGACTACAACATTGGCATTTCTTCAGGGAGCATCTGATTCATTGAACATGCCCGTCGCTTTTATTAGTGTTATTTTGCTACCAATTGTTGGGAACGCTGCAGAACATGCTAGTGCTATCATGTTTGCGATGAAAGACAAGCTCGTGAGTGTTGGAATATCATACCAATCTGATTTTGTTACGTTTTGTACTTTCGTTCATTTGACAGTTCTGTTTCCAGGACATAACTATTGGAGTTGCAATTGGATCTTCTACTCAGATATCAATGTTTGTAGTAAGCCTTAATGAACTTACTCGTCTTTAATTTCTACTCGCGTATGAAAGCATAAGCTTGGTTCTTTCTCTGTTCTTTCCAAATGTAGTTGTAACCCGATAATTTGGATTTCCGAGATGCAAGTTTAGATTTTGACATTCCAAGCAAACTTATGATTCATGAGCTTATGGTATTCGCAGATTCCGTTTTGTGTAATTGTTGGTTGGATTATGGGAAAGCCTATGGACTTGAACTTTCAACTCTTTGAGACTGCTACACTATTTATCACAGTATTAGTGGTGGCGTTTATGCTTCAGGTTTGTCTCTCTCTAATGTTCCAGCATGTATCCCTCTATTGGCATTTATTCTATTACGTAGATTCCTAGCTAAGCGCCATTGGTTTTTCCCGATTGCATCTATTCTAGAAATAATCATTCACCACTAAAATCTATTTGTGACTTACTACTGGATATATCAGTTTCACTGTGAAGTTCTTTATTATTGCTGCTTCGTCTCAATGCAGGAAGGTCAATCTAACTATTTCAAAGGTTTGATGCTTATTCTGTGCTATATCATCGTCGCAGCTAGTTTCTTCGTGCACGTTGATCCAACAAAGGGTTAGTCTTGATCAACTTTTTATGAGTTACTGGTATGCCTATGTTTTTGATCGTTTGACACGAACGGTGAAAGACCTTTCACCCTAGTAGTTGCTATGTACTAAGCATGTAGTTTAGTTATATGTTTACGGTATGGCTAAATCCGACTATTATCAATGGTATATTCCCGTGTGACACCATGATGGTAGGAAAAGTATAAGACGAACCTAATGCTGCAGCGATTGAACTGTTAGGAAACTGGTTATTACCTTTTGAGCTGGTGTTGCTTGAAGATGCTAAAATCATGAAACCTCTATAGTTTATATATACATCGATTGAATAAAATTATGATATAAAATTATATTACTAAGGAATTGAAAAAAGGTGCGTAATAGTCATCTATGAAGATAAATACTACTAGCTCTTATTGATTTTTCCAAGTCAAAATGCATGTTTAGGTTCCCACGCGTTTAGACATCTTAGAATTGTTTTCTTGAATTTAGTTTCAGTAACTTTTATTGTTAAAATTGAGTGCATGTATTTTCATTTATGATGAAATTAGGTCATTGTGTAAATTTCAAGTTTTATAATTTTATTTTGTTAAAAGTAGGTCCATACTTTGATTTATGTTAATATTATACACCAGAAACAAGTGTCTAATGATGGCATACTTCTACAAGGAAATTCGAACGCCTTTGTAGAAATCATGACTATTTTGAGCATAAATGTAGCGCGATAACTTCTCAAAACTCATTTTTTTCGTTGTATGCACTAATGCAGAAGATGATTGAGTTGGTGGACTGACGAGGCTCGTGCTGCTTAAGAAGATTTTGACTCGATTGTAAGAACACATAGTAGCTGATCTTTTGTTCATTGGTGAGGGATGGCGTCTTGGCTAGATGACGAGGAGGGCAGCGCATGATTTCCGCTCGTGAAGGAGCAGTCCTGCAGCAGGTAAACCTATACAGCCACAGCCACTGCATTCCCTCTTACCCTCCACTCATATGTTGTACTCTTATAGTTTTGTTACGTTGCTCGTGCGAAAATCGAGACTAATTTTTTGGCCCGTTGTAGCAATACAGGTTGTAATTTTAGTGATTTAGATTGATGCAACGAATTGGAGTTGGAGCATGTTCTTGAATTCAATTGTCTGAAAATGTTTTTTGGTGATATTGAAAATCTTCTATTTCTGCATATTGGTTTCATTTCTCTTTTTTTATTAAAGCCTTGTAGAATTGCCCGAGATGAAACACGGGATTGAAACACGATATGAAATAGAAGATCTCGTGTGAAACTTACGAGTTCGATTTTTTCTTATTTAAAAAATGGACCCAGAAAATGACAAGTAAACAAATGAGATGGAGATATGAGTTTTTTCACAGGTAGAAGCAAACAATTTTAAGATACATACGAAACCATCTTTACATAAATCTACACCAACTTTACATTTTTTTATGAATTTCCTTTACATTTTTTATGAATTTCCTACATTTGTTCATCCCAAAAAGAAAAACCATGAGATTGGTCAACAGGAGAAAGAATAAAAAAGATAATCCTTCGTGTAGAGAATATGAATAAATCAGCTGATTCATAAATTTTGATTAAATGAATGGTCAAGATTGATTTTCACGCTAGTGATACATTGTATGCATTACTTTGATGCACCGTACAATTGATGCATTTTCTAATGTGGATCGTATATCATATAAAAATCAACGGTTTAGATTTATTCTCATACCTCACTATAAGGTTCATTTTTATTTTATCTTTATGTATACCAAGTTAATAATACCAAACAATTTAATGTGTTCGATAATATGTAAAAATAATAGATTATGTATACATATTTGAGCATATCATGATTAATGTGAAATTACTTATTGAAAACGATGTTCAAGGACATAAGAAAATATTATGAATTTTATACTGTAAAAAATACACAAGTAGTTCATAATTTAGTCGAATGGAAATACAATACATCATCTTTTTAATAAATCTAGCTTATGTTTATATTATATGCTGTCTGGTATATTAAGTATATACTTTTATGTATGTACACATAACATGTATTTAATATAAACAACCATTCAATTTTGCCTTGATAAAAGAAATTATTTACTATATCATTCTGTATTTACATTTCTTCATTCTTTATTTACACTATTAGATTATTTTTTCTGTTATAATACAAATATGTGATCGTATTCATAAACTCAACATTACATATTTACAGGTTATAAATTTAAACTCTATGCATCACACCGAGAAATATACTTGTAATAGTAGTAGCAATAATAAAAAGGGAAAAGGTGCAAATACCCCTTCATGTTGGCAGCGCTAGGCAAATACCCCCTTGAACTTTGTTTAGGCGCAAATTCACCATTCCTTAAAGTTTTCAGGTGCAATTAACCCCTCGTCGTGACGGAAACGATACTTCCGTTAGCAAAATAAGTATTTTTAATTTATTTTTATTCTTGTGGGACCCTCACAATTTCCAACGGTTATATACTGCATAATTGGTGCTAAAAGCTTAAATTAGGGAAAAATATTCTTTCGAATTCTAGCTCACAACTATCAAAATTCAGGCAAGATTCTCCGGTAATTTGCACGAAAAAAGATGATGAACCACTTTAAGAATATAAGATCATTAATGTCAATAACAAATAGTTGACTTGGATTGCAAATTATCGGAGAACTTCGCCTGAATTTTGATAGTTGTGAGTTAGGGTTCGAAACAATTTTTTTTTTCCTAATTTCAGCTTTTAGCACCAACTAATTTTTGGGAATTGTAAGGGTTCCACAAGAATAAAAAGGAATCAAAAATATTTTTTTGCCAACGGAAGTGTTATTTCTATCACGGCGGGGGTAATTGCACCCGAAAACTTTAAGGAATGGTGAATTTACCCCTAAACAAAGTTCAGGGGGTATTTGCCTAGTGCTGCCAACATGAGGGGGGTATTTGCACATTTTCCCTAATAAAAATAATAATATTATAAATTTAAATTATTATTATCATTATTTCCTCAAATCCAGGCAAGTTGCGGACATGCCAAAAAATATTCACACAACATTCTTGAAAAAAGATCAAAATTGGAGCCCAAAATGTCCACGCAATATTATCTCAAAAGGGTCATAATTAGAACACCAAGAATGATGACATTTGCCTACAGGAAACAAAGATTAATTATTTAAAAAATTTGTGGATGGTATAAATTTCCTATTTACTTTTGAAGATTTATTGGAATCCATTGTTGCAATCCTCCCAGTAGTGATTCCTTAGTTGAAAATGGAAGATATGAATCATAATTCATAGTTTGACTTAGGAAAAAATTAAATGGATTTTGTGCAATATTGGCCGACCATTTATTGGTAATGACTGGTGAAGTGATGGGGTGAATTCATCTTTTTTTTTTTAGTGAAAGGAATGTCACTTATAGATGATAATGCTCAATAAGGACTAACCAACATCCAAAGTGGGTTGGATTTGTTACACATATATTATGTCAATATTATATTTTTTGTGCTTTTTATTAGATAATATTCTTGATGGAAAAAATATATTACATATATGAACTATAACTTTATATCCTTTCATGAAGAATATGATACTTGGTGAGACACCTTGCATATAATAACCAGACCAGATTGATAAAATATGGAGTTCAAGATAAAGATAAAATGACGTAGCATATAAATGAATTTTGTCATTTATTTTCTTCGTTCGTTTATTAAGATCTAAAAAGAAACTCGTCTCTTCAACAAAAAAAAAAAAAAATCGATGATGATATATATGGGAGTTATATATAACAACTATCATCCAATTCAACTCAAGAAAAGAAAATAAAAACAACTATCATCCAATTTTATAAGGCCAAGATGTGAGTACCTGCTCCTCCTTGGACTTTAATTATATATATAATTTGGACATATATGTTGCTGAATTTTGACTGTGGGCTGTAATATTATTTTTATGCCCTAGTTGGTTTTGAAAAATATTTAATTAGGTAGTATATGCAACCCCCATGACTTGACCAATAATTTTACGACCTACCAGAAAATATTTTGTGATATTCGATACAATTTGATGGTTCTTAGTAAATATCAGTTGACATATAAGAGAGTGACAAAAAGTATTTTTACCTTGAAAATGACTTATAACAATTTGAATTTGATCAAGACTTCTCTATTAACATATTGCCTATAACTCTTGGTCAATAATTCCCTATCATATTTTGATGACAAATAACTTTGCCTTCAAATAACTAGATACCTAAATCCAGAGGTAGATGCAGAAAAAATTCTCGAGCCGCTCAATTCAAAATTCGGAAATCGAACTACTTGCAAATTCACATCAAAATTCAATTAACCTCAAATTATCCTTGGTATCATATACCTCAAATTACCCATTCAATTTTTCATCAATTCGATATCTGCCGTACGGGAAAAGAAAATCAACAATTCAGACAGGAAAATATAGCTCATAACAAATTTTATTTTCGAATAATTAATTTTGAAGAAAAAAAAATGTCCTTTTCTAGGACTTGGTAGAAATAATTTCTTTGGTTAGTCAACGAAGCAAATAAATGTCTTATTGTACGTGTGACACCCAATTGGATATAAATATATAACAAGACATGACATGTGCATCTACCATTTTCTTACACTATTTGTCAGCTCACTCAGCCCAATAATAATAATAACACAAAAGAATCCAATTCCCAAATTATTATATACTGGAAAATCAATTTTTATAAAAAATTGATATTGCGTTCCAAGACCCATCGACTTTTCTTAAACAAAATAATAATAATAATAATAATAATAATAATAATAATAATAATAATAATAATAATAAGTTTGACAGCAAACTGGAGTATATCAACGAGCGATACATGATAATATTTCTTCTTCTGCGTAACAAAAAAATAATACTAAAAATTGCCAAAGTCATACCCACTAAAATAAATCCTTGTATTGCAAAATCGCAAGTGGCAGCTACAATAGTTTTATCCCACCACAGTGACATTTCAATATATTTCATACATACTAACTCGAGTGTTGATAATAATTATATGGATAAGAAAATATAGCAAATATTATATTTACTACCAAAATTAGCATCTAGATTTTTTTTTTTGAAAGGAAAAAAAACTAATATATTAATTGGAATCGTACATTACAATACTCAAGAGCCACTAGGGCCACTTCTCTAACCAATATATAGCTTTTACCAAAACAAGCTAATTTGTGTGCTGCTTTGTTAGCTTCTCGACGCATATGGTTCATAGAGAGAACGCACACCTCCTTGGCCTTCGAGATAGCTTCAAAAAGATCATCCCACAACACACTTTTGGATTTGTCTAGATTCTAGAAGACTAGAAAATCCTTGAAATTTTACTCTCAGTGTTTATCGATCTTATAAACGCTATACACCTCAAGAAATACATCCTAAACCCGGCCCGAGCCCATCGGGCCATGCTTAATTTTCAATAACCTAGTCCGATTCAAAAATTAAATTATAATGTAATTTCACTGGATCGGCCCGAGTGCACGGGACAAAAGGAAATTTCGATCTTGTATATAGTCTGGCCCAGCCCGACCCGAAATTGAGTAGGGCCTATATATTTCACTAGATAGAGCATCTACGGAATCAAACTTTCACATCAACCACGTAGAATACACGCTTTCTCATATTCAAGATGATACCCAATTGCTATAACATACAAGTATTTATGTGCCTACACACACACACACACAGATAAAATAAAATATTATAAAGAAAGTCCACCAGCCAGCCGTCCGAAAAGTAAACGCTTTTTGATAATTTAGACCTCAACTTTTTAATATTGGTCCATGTCAACATCACCCCACTCTCTCTCTCTCTTATCTCTTCCCTGGTAGACTAAAGTCTCTGCACGAACTTGGATCAAGAAAAGGTGGACTAATCACCCATGATTGATTGCAGCATCACCACCTCCTTCATCTGTCCTCTTCCTCTTCTTATGTTGTTCCTCCCCTCCTCCTGACAATGATCAAACATCCCAACATTAAACTCACCTGTCCTAAATCCAATCCACCATTTGTAATTAGAGCAGCCATGCTCTTTGCCACTCCCACTTCTCTCTCATCATCTTCATCACCAAAGCTCAACCACAATCATTCCAATATCCAATTCTTGAATTCATTGCTACCGATCGTATTGCTGCTATCTCTCTCTCTCTTCCTAACTACCTGCAGCGGCGCCTGCAGCTCCATCGATCGCGATTCTCTATCATCCTTCAATCTCAGCATCACAGCCTCTCCCCCATTGAGTTGGTCTCTTGCAGATGACTGCTGCAGCTGGGAAGGAGTTGGCTGCGACGGCTCCGGCCGCGTAGCCAATCTGCAGCTGCCAGCAAGGCGCCTTGTCGGAAGCATTTCTTCTGATATATTGAACCTCACTGGCCTTATCCAACTTAGCCTCTCCCATAATTGGCTCTCCGGCCCTCTCCCGGTCGGCTTCTTCGCCTCGTTGAACCGCCTACGTGTCGTTGATCTGAGCTGGAACCGTCTATCGGGCGAGCTCGCCCCGCCCGATAAACTGCCGGCTCAAGTCAGGACATTCAACCTGTCCAGCAACCACTTCCACGGGGCAATCCTGTCCTCATTCTTCCAGGCTGCTCCAAATTTGGAAACTTTTGATGTCAGCAATAACAGCTTCACCGGGGCAATCCCGTCGTTCGTCTGCAGCTATTCGCCTTCGATCATGAGCCTCGACTTCACCAACAACGACCTGACTGGCCCGATTGATCAAGGTTTCGGGCAGTGCTCGAATCTGCATAGGCTGAGAGCAGGCTTCAATTATCTATCAGGAGAGGTTCCTGAGGATATTTATGGTGTGATGACATTGCAAGAAGTATACCTACCTGGCAACCAGCTGTCCGGAGCGATCGATCAAAGAATTGTCAATCTCAGCAACCTTAAAATCCTCGGATTGTATGGCAATAATTTCACAGGCATGATCCCCCAAGATATTGGGAGGCTGTCTAAATTGGAAGAGTTGCAGCTTCATATAAACAAGCTGAGTGGCACCATTCCACTCTCTCTAGCAAACTGCACAGGGCTCACAACATTGAATCTAAGGGTGAATTACCTCGAAGGCGAGCTTTCATCGTTCGATTTCTCCAAGTTTGTCCAGCTCAGAACGGTTGATCTTGGCAACAATTATTTCCATGGTAGATTGCCAGCCACCCTTTTCTCCTGCAAGATGCTTACGGCTGTTCGCCTGGCGACGAACAACCTAAGCGGAGAGATATTGCCGGAGATTGCATCTTTGCAATCTCTGTCATTCCTTTCTCTGTCTAACAACAGCCTAAGGAATATGACAAGTGCAATAAGGATTCTCACAGGGTGCAAGAATCTGAGCACCCTAACCCTCTCCCTGAATTTTTTCGACGAAGCATTGCCAGGGGATGAGAACTTGATCGGCCCCGGGATGTTTCAGAATCTCCAAATTCTTGCTTTGGGTGCCTGCAGATTCACCGGTGAAGTTCCTTTGTGGATCAAAGGGCTAGTTAACCTCGAGGTTCTCGACTTGTCTTTCAATAACTTCACGGGCTCCGTTCCAGGTTGGTTCGGGACTCTTCCAAATCTTTTCTACTTAGATTTGTCGCATAACCTGCTTACAGGATACTTCCCATTGGAACTTACTCGAATGCAACGACTAGCATTCAAGCAGAACCCCGATAAAATCGACACCAGCAGTTTAGAGTTGCCTGTGTTTGTAAGGCCTGATAATGCCTCCAATCTGCAATACAGTCAGCTCTCAAACCTCCCACCGGCATTGTACCTCGATTATAATAACATCAGTGGTACCATCCCAGTGGAGATTGGTCAATTGAAGTTTATCATTGCCTTGGATCTTAGCTACAACAATTTCTCTGGCAATATTCCTGATACAATATCTAATCTCACTAACTTGGAAAAGTTGGACCTATCTGGAAATCTTCTTTCTGGTGAAATTCCACCATCACTCCAGAATCTCCATTTCTTGTCTTTTTTCAGTGTTGCACATAATAATCTTGAAGGGCCAGTACCTACAGGAGGTCAGTTCGACACGTTTCCGAATTCAAGCTTTGATGGGAATCCAAGGCTGTGTGGACGGATTCTGCAGCGCTCGTGTACCAACAATGGATCAGGCAGCACGAGCCCTTCAGAAACCGGAAACGGGAATAGGAAGAAAACCATCATACTGACCCTTGTAATCTCTTCAGGCATTTTCACCATGATTCTACTTCTGTATTGTATCTTTTCAAAGAGGAGGATCCTATCAAATGGCACAGGTGAAGAGAAGGATTTCGACACCATATCCTTCAATTCTTCGGGGGTATTTCCCGAGGTTGCAAGGGACACCAGCCTTGTCATATTGTTCTCAAACAATAAGAATAAAGTAGAGGATCTCACGATACTTGATATATTGAAAGCCACGGACAATTTCAACCAGTCAAATATAATTGGTTGTGGTGGTTTCGGCTTGGTATATAAAGCAACTTTGGCCAACGGCACAAAGCTTGCTATCAAGAAACTTTCAGGAGACATGGGCTTGATGGACAAGGAATTCAAAGCAGAGGTCGAAACTTTATCCACAGCCCAACACAAGAACCTGGTTACTTTAGAGGGTTACTGTGTGCATGATGGCTTCAGGTTGTTGATATATTCTTACATGGAGAATGGGAGCCTAGACTACTGGTTGCACGAGAAACCTGATGGAGCGTCGCAACTTAGTTGGCCAGTTCGTCTTAAGATTGCTCAAGGTACAAGCTGTGGGGTGGCTTACATGCACCAAATCTGTGAACCACACATCGTGCACCGTGACCTGAAGTCCAGCAACATCCTACTGAATCACAACTTCGAAGCACATGTAGCTGATTTTGGGTTAGCTAGATTGATTCTTCCTTATCGTACTCACGTCACCACAGAACTGGTTGGCACCCTTGGCTACATTCCACCAGAGTACAGCCAATCGTGGGTAGCCACTTTCAGAGGGGATGTCTATAGTTTTGGAGTCGTCATGCTTGAACTATTAACTGGAAAGAGACCTGTCGAGTTATTCAAGCCAAAGATGTCAAGAGAATTGGTTGTATGGGTAAATCAAATGAGGAGCGAGGGAAAGCAAGAAGAAATCTTCGATTCTCTCCTGAGAGGTAAAGGCTATGAAGAAGAGATGCTGCGAGTGCTTGATGTTGCCTGCATGTGTGTCAGCCAGAATCCTTTCAAGAGGCCGACTATAAAAGAAATAGTTGATTGGTTGAAAGATGTAGGATCCAACCGACAGACAACATAAGGTGAACAACTCAAACATACAGAACTATGAGTTTGTTGTTCAATCGATGTCAATGCCAACTAATCCAGAACCAGTCTTCTTCATAGGAATTTTTTTCCATTCAGAAGCAGATTTATGTAATATGAGTATTTTGTGATGTACAGAGATAAATTTTGCATCTAAAGAAAGTCAAGCGTGGAGTCATGCTACATGTATTGAGCAGATAGTTGATAGGTAGAGCTAATGTAGTTCTTATACATGAACAAATGAAAGTACTAATTCTCGTGTGAAACAAGACCAATATAATTACTTCAGCTTTCACCGAAAAATGAAATCATAAGCATGGAAAGTCTTTGTGGTCATCAAGGTAAAACAGTAGACTTAACTACAAAGGTATTAACTGGTTGCTCTCCTTATTGCAGATCATGTAAAACCTTATCTATGAAAAAAGATCTTTAAACATGTCATTACGAAGGTATTAACTCATCGATCTTCATATTGTAGATCTTGTAGAACCTTGTAAAAACAAAGTGAATGCACATTTTTGAAAGAGGTCCAGGAGGCTTGCTCAGTTAAATCATTGTTTTAGATCTCAAATTATAAACATTGCTTTTTTAAGTCGAACCCAGATCAAATTAAAACTGAATCAAATCCCACCAAGGATAATGACCACAAGGTTGCTAGTGGTCTAATATGATTTCTTATTGATAAAGACTTGATACTAATCTCTCTTTTCTTATTCTAATCCAATAAAGAACAAAATGTGGAGAGCTTTGCACATATTCATTACCTTCAAACTCCCAAAACCATACAACATATTAAGCTTTTGCAATAGACTATTCTCATTTTCCTCTATCTATAAGTTCCAGCATCTTCCTAAATTCAAAGGGCATCTCATATAACTACAACCTCTTAAGAAAATTCATGGCCATGTAAAATTTATCTACTCTTGGTATCGTCCATTTCTCCTAATCAGAGACAGAGATGATTGCGAAGCTAAACTACATTCATATTAAACAATGCAAACTTCTCACCAATTTTAGTAAATGATGTCTCATGTCATAACCGACGAACAAATATAAAGCAAAAATAATGCACCAAAATTATAGTGTACCTTTAGATAATTTTGACAACATGAAGAACAAAAAGTACGGACCTTGAACAATCAATTCTGTGAAATATTCATGCTTTCATTAAACATGTAAATACACCAAAAGGCACCCTTTTATGAAGATTACACCTTTCTTCTTTCACAACTTCAAGCTCAGCTGAAATGCATAAAAAAGAAAACAATATTTTGCATTTCATGAATCTTATGAGACGTGAATACGTGATTCAGTATCCTTAGCTCCAGTTTTTCGTTTAGGCATTTTCACAAGCAGGTGGAATTGATGACAAAATCACGAATAGCAGCAAAAAACGGGGAAAGAAAAGGGAGGTGAAGCAATAACCTCAAACTCCATTGCTTCTAAAAGATCGAGGGAAAATAGCGAGCAAATTCAGACTTTATGGCACGAAATTTGAGAGTTTTCAACTGTTAAATTAAAGATATGTTGATTTGATACTGAAAAGAATTTCAGTTGGAAACGTGGAGGGAAATGGTACGACGGTGACCGTTGCAATGTAAGATATCAAAAGCGTGAATGCGTTTTGTTAGAAAATTGAATTTTTTTCTCTTTTTATAACCATCTATTATAGTGGTGTTTTAGATGTATCTAAAATTACCTAAATGTTCGATATATTCAAGTTTTAAAATATTTTTTCCCCTTAAAAAGTTTTAAAAAATACATATATTTTTTATATATGATCACCTTTTTTCCCCACCACTTAGTGGCAACCGATTGACAATTAATTTCTCCCCGAACACAACCTTCATCCTACTTAGAGCAAAACTTCTAAAAATAAATAAATTTGTGAGCTCTTATTCGAAAAAAAAAAAACACCATATTTATTTATATTTTTAAATTTAAATTATACACCCATAATAGAATTTCCCATGTTTCAAGATCGACTCTAGAGCTACGATTCCATAAGAAAATAAGAAGAAACTAGCCCAAATGTGACCCTTGTACGGTTTTAGGCCCATTATGGTTCTAGATTTGAACAAGTTTGGGCCTATGACAAGCCCAATTAAATTATATTGTAAATTTTATGTATAATTTTTTATAGGCTACAAATTATTCTCAAATTTGGCCGACGTTGATGACTATTATATTTATTTTTTCTAATAAAGTAGTACTAAATTTCAATTAATTTTTTTAGAAACAATTTTATTTAATTGTTTCTTCTGTTCTTGTGTAACATTAATATTGTTCAATTAAGCCTCAAAACTTATGCCACAAATGAAGCTAAAATATATTAGAAACGATTACACTAAATAATTTATTATTTAAGTACACAACGTCACAAAAATATACATGAAAACAACAGACATCATATGTGAACATCGCCATCAAATACTAGCAAACTATATATTGCAAAAACAAGAAAAATAGAAATTTATTGAAATATATTACATAACTTGTAATGCCTTCCACATAATTTATTTCATAAACAAATATGGATATCGATAATTCTCCAGTAACCAGCCTGCCAAATTTGTCTTCATTCGTCGAAAATTGCCTTCAATTTTTGCATCATTAGATCTTCTAGAAGCCCGAATTGTTGTAAAAAGCTGCTAATTTTCTCTCCTTTTCCCCAAAAAACCTAAAATGGGATTCCACCATTTAGGTAAAAAAATTATGGGATTTTCCTAAGGAGAGGAAATTTGAAAAGAGGGCAGAAAATGAACAAAGAAAAAAAAGAAACAATCCGGGCTCCTAATCTTGCTAATGAGCTATTTTCTTGAGGCTAAAATCGGGCTCGAGGCCCGCTTCTTGGATCCAGGACGATGCAGTATAAATGTGTCCATTGGATAATATGTCGTGAGATACTGCAGCCGATGTAGTCCATCCAGGGTAAAAGTGTATATATAGTGTCGTTGGAGAATTTATGAGAGAGAAAGTCTTGGAGATGACACATAATATTGATATAGGTAGGATTTGATCATATTTTGGAGAGAGGGAGAAGAGAGAGAAAGAAAGGGTTTTTTAGCTTAATTATTCGTCTCCTTGAATGTACCAACATAGAAGCATGGTGGCGCAACGGCGGAGAATGTAGATTCTGGCTCTTTGTTCCTTCACTAAAGAAGCACATTTTCTTGTGAAGCCATTGTTGCTCTTTGATGATGATCTCTTTGAAGAAGAAATACTCTTGAATTGCAATTCAGCCATTTCTTCTACTTTTGTTGTTTTTTTTAGAGATTTAGATGAATAAATAAACCTGAAAATTTTGTGAGATTTTTGGGGAAAAAAAGCTCACAAAGATTATGGAGCTGGACCCTTGAGGAAAAATGGGAAAAGGGTTGTGATATTTATATGAGCATGAAGTTGACTTGTCGTTAGAAGGTAGGGATGTACGTGGACAGGTTCGAAATTTGATGGATCTGCATGGGAATTTGGGATAATTTAAATTAAGAAATTTAATTTATTTTTATTTTTTAGTAATGATATCTTACAGACCTAGATGTCACAAGAACGCCCTCGTTTCAACATTGAGAAAATTTCAAAAATTAAAGTTTTAATTTGCCGAACATGGAGATTTAGCAAGGAAATTTTAAGCGTTGATGGTAAGCCGATATTCCTCTTATTGGTAATTATAGAGCGATGAAGGTAAGAGATCATGTCTTCATAGTGTTTGTGCTTGAATTTTCAATCTCGTATTTTAAGTTATCAGTATTATAAATCATGTATGTGTATATGAATAGAAAAATACGAGATTGAAATATAATATCGAGTAAAGAATTGGGATTGAAGGGATGGTTGGAATAACGAGGTGTGTTGAATTAGAAAAGTGGCAAAGGGTGCATTAAAAATGGAGTTGTTTAAAAGAAGGCAAGGCAAGAAGGCGTGATTATGGGAATAGTGTGTGTGTAGGGCGGCAGACAAATTTAACTGGCACTGATTTTTATGGGTTTAATTTTAAATATTCAAGATTTGAGCTCGAATTTATGGTTTTACTAATGACTAATGAGGGATGCTATTTAGCTATAATGTGGGTAGCCATAATTTGGTCGATTAAGTGAAAATAGATCAATTTTGTTAGATATTTGATTCATATAAAAAGTACTCCCTCCGTCCCTGATAAGTGTGGTCCGGAGGGAGTGACACGGGTTTTAAGAAGGATGTTAGGTAGATGTGTAGTGAGTGGAGAATGAGACTCATTTTGTTGTAATGTTAGTTACTTTTAAAGGGTAAAAAGGTAAAATTTTAAGTGGGGTCATATCCATTTAAGGAAGGACCACACTTATGGGGGACAGACGAAAAAGAAAAGTGGACTACACTTATCAGGGACGGATGGAGTATGATTATATATTTTATGTTAATGTTTATATTTTTGATTTAAATTCTATCATGATTAATGTAAATATATTTCTTTCTTATTTTTTCGATAAAAATCTTTGTAATACCTTTATTATATTTATCGAGATTTATGTTACATCCAAATCCAAATATATCAAGATAAATTTGTATAAATTAAATATTTCAAATATTAGAAGTCATTTAGAACCCCAAAATTTAAATAAATCAATTTTTTTGTTATGAAATGAAATTATGGCTAGTCATAATGTGGCTGCATAGATTTATTCTTCACTAATTTGTATGCTCTGAAAAACAGATTATATTTATTCATATCATAATTTAAATTATCATCATTAAATATAATTTTTTTCAAAACTCGGAATCCTTCATACTTATATTGGGAAAAATTATTTAAAGCTAAATATAAGATATAAAGACCAAAAGATTATATAGCCATGTTTGAGATTTTTGCGCTGTATAGCGTAATTAACATTTCGATTTGTTTCCTACAAAGCCAGAGTTTTAAAGTTTTCAACGAACATATTGTCCAGATATTTTGTGGCAAACTCCGAAGATCTCGACCAATAGAAAAATCAATTACAAGAAATATTTATTAATGTTGTTAAATTACTAAATTAAATCAATAATATATACACTTGTATTTAAAAAAGTATGAATAAATTTCCTTAATTAATTACGTACCGAGCACTTGTATTTATATATATCTGAAATGCATATACAAATTGGCGAGCTGAATATTTGCTACTTTTTTAATCCACGTCTACATATATATAAACATCTAACTTTTCACTATTTGGGTAAAAATAAATGAATAAAACTATGCAAAGTTGATTTATTAATTAGTTATTGTTTATTGAAAACGCACATTAATTTTTTTTCTTCTATGCTTCTATACTTCGACATTGTTCTTTTCAACATTTCTTATGTACTTTATTGTGTGTGTGTGTGTTAAATCATTGTATTTATTTAGGTACATACCGTATATTATTATAACCGGAAAAATCAGTAATGATTATTAACTAAAAATGTCATTTGAATCTTGATAAGCCCTTTTGCTTTGCATTTTTTTCTTTCTAGTTTTGGAGGAGATGGCATTAAAAATTGATTTTTGTACAATAATTTTACATACATGACGTATATTGTTTATATCAATATATATATATATATATATATATATATCTTCCACGAACCATACAAGAATCACAAAGCAACACTCCGGTGTAGTTCATCCTGTTTTTATTTATTTATTTTATTTTTTAATTAATTAATATTTTATTAATCTTAATTGAGGCTTAATAAACTTCGATTTATGATTATCAAATCTTAATTAAAATTAGTAAATCCTAATTATCCCTTACTTATCTCCTAATCCCATTAATTACCCCTTAATTATGACCAATACGGTGCGTTTGGTCGTACCCAAGTTTTTGCCAATATCAATATAAATCATCTAGTAATTCCAACCAATCGGAAAAAAAGAGTTCGCGTCCCTTATAAACATGTGTAGATCGAACATGTAAGAATCCAAGAATATATGATCTTCAACAACCTCAACGCAATGTCAAGAATCTAAATCTTAGGAAAAATTAAAGAATTCAAATGTCGAGAGTTCAGATACAGATGCAAAATCTGAATGTAACTAAGAAAAGATTGAAATTATGATTTACACAATCTCTTGAAGTGATATTCTTGCATGTGGCTGTGGGCTGTAAGATTTTACAGTGTTTGTTATTCTGATCTTAACCATTAATTTCTCAACTGATTTTATCTTCAGACAACCTAAATCTCCATAGATTCACTTGTTCTTGATCAATATCTCTTTCAAACTGTAAGAATCTGCTATTTGTTTAATGTTTCTTAGTGTTTTCTTTATCTGTGTGTTTTATGTAAGTATGTGAGAGACCAGAATCTTAAGATAGTACAGCTGTAGTTATGCTAATCATGATCATATTTTTTTAATTTTAAATTAACAAGCTAGTTTTGTTAATTTTTAATTCATGGCTTAAGATTGTTGTGTGTCCCCTTGAGATCGTGAGAAACCCACAAATATTCTCTATTTTAATTTGTGCTTAGCTTTCTATTCTTGTATTATCTAAAAATATTGATAACAAGAACATGCACTTGACATCAAGTGGAATCTACGGAGAAACATTAGGTCACTTAGAATCAGGGTTGGGGCGAAACTAGGATTTTGAAAATGAACGAACGAGATTATATTTATATATTAAGAATAAGTTCAGACAGACGAGATTACGTTATCGAAAGAAATGAAAAGCGAATCATGAAATAATTCAAGGCAAAAACTTGTGTGCACCCGTCACTCGACGCACCCCACACGCGCCGGGCGCGTGTTTTACACGCCTGACAATTTTTTTTTTATTCGGCGCGTGTGTTACATGCGCCGAACTTTTAAATTTTTTCCCCATTTTTTGTCAATTTTTTTTAATTCTTTTTTTCAGTTTTTTTTATTTTTTATTTTTTTTCAAGAGTGGAGCGAGGGGAGCCGAAGCCCTCTGAGCGAGCTAAAATACATTAATGTTGCCACAATCATTATCTATAAATTAAAATCGGAACCAAAGGCGGAGATGAAAACAAATTAAAAAAATCGAATTAAAAAAAATGACGGGTCAGATCGACCCGTTTTGACCGGATCGGATCAAAAGGATCCGGTCACATATAAGTGACGGTCTCACTGGAGACTTGCTCATAACTCAAAGCTACATAATCCAAGGAGGAAAGTAGGTGAGTTGTACCTAGCCGTTGCTTAATTAAATGGTACTATTAATTAACAAAGTTTGGTGGTAATTGAAGTACTACCTCGGTTTTTTAATAAATGTCCATTTTAGCTTATTTTTCTGTTCTTCAATAAGTGTTCCATTTCAAAAATTTAGTGTAAAATAATATTTAACTTCCCATTTATCCTCGTTATTAATGTAGATTATCTACTTTTTAAGTTTTCTATGCTAAAGAGAGTAAATTATTAATTTTCTTAGTATGCGTGTTTTGACTGTGGAGGATACTTATTTAAATACGGAGGAAGTATTATTTACACAAAAAATCTACATCTCAATAACCTAATCAAGTAATTTCAAATGGGGTACTTCAAATATTCTCATTAATAACAAACTTAGCAGTCTTCATGAACCTGAATCATCAAATAATTTGGATCGAACTTTTCCATTTTTACATGTGAATATTATACACGCGACGATTTACATAATAATATAGTATTGATACATGAGATCGTTTTCGAGCTTTCAATTGAGTAAATCTATATCTATACCTATTATAAAATAACTTTGTTTACAAAATTTGATTTGCCTATTATACCCTTATTATAGTATTTTAGTATTAGTATCTATTATCATATGATTATTTTATGTTTGACACACACACACACATACATATATATATATATTATTAAAAACTATTAATATTACGTGAATCACACGTACCACTCTGGTAGTATATCACTAAAACTACGTGATTTTGATATTAAGATGCGGAACGAGATACAAAGAATACACGAGTGGTTTTGGCCTCAAGAAACTAGGGGGTTGGGGTCGTACACTCGTTAATTTCTAGGAACATTCCTTGTACTGTAAAATTGTTTCAAGATCTCTTTACATTTGCTTGTGATGCAAAGTACCCTCTTGAGATTTGAGAAGTTTGTGTTGGAACAAAGCAAGCACCTTAATCTTTTCCTTAAATAAATATTTTTACTGTCCTTACCTTTTTCCCCATCTTGACTTTACATACTAATAATAATATTGAAAAAAATATTAAAATCAACCATTCGTGCCCAGAGGTGTCAAATAGACGGACCAAGCTAACCCGAACCCATCATGCCAGAGAGAATGGATCGAATTAGGTCAACCCGAGAAATAGTTCAGGTCGTTTAGTTGGAGGTATAGGCCCGCCCAAAAGACGGGCTTTTCAAGGCCGTACACATTTCGGGCCGTCAAGCCAAAACATGGAATCGGGCTGGGTGAATTTTCTCAAGCCTATAAGAACATGACCCAACCACATGAAAGGCGGGTCAGGTCATGTTTGACAGCTCTAGAGCACCTTAGCTAGCCAACCGCTATAAGTTTTATTTATTTTCCTAAAAAATAAAATTTTAAATGAAATTTTTTAATTTCTCTAGGTGTGAGCTAAATAAGCAGATATTAGATGCTAATTTCCACCTTAATCAATCATCAAAAACCAATTTTTGAAGCTGGAGCAATGTATATATTTCCTCTTAGCTATATATGTATAAACTTTTAAATATTTCTTCCCATATTTTTTTTTTTTTTCAAGCAGCTAGCTAGAGTCCTAGACAACAAGGCTTGCTTCTGTCACCTTTTGTTGCCCTCTCTCTGACAGCAATTCAAAGTCCTGAAAATGGCAAAAAAGAATAAAAATGATGCAAGAAATTAAGATTTTGAAATTCTTAACTCTAATTATGTAAGAATTCTTGCTCAAAAACATGAACTGTAACTGGAGAAATCACCTGTACAATTGACTGAGCACAAAGCTTTCCTGATAGTACAGCGCCTTCCATTGAAGCCAAGTATTTCTGCTTCGTGTAGTCGCCGGCTAAGTAGAATCCTTCAATGGGAGATTTTTGCAGGGGACGAGCAGGCTCCGTGCCAGGTACAGTTTTATATACGGACCTAAGAAATAAAACTCGTGTTGGGATTTTTGTACGCGATCAAACAACTACTTCTATTTGTTAAGATTCACGTCTTACCGTGGAGTTTTGACAACGCGGTACTTCAAGATTTTCGCTTTGCTCTGATCAGCGGAGATCTCATTGGGGAATAGTTTTGCGAGTTCCTTCATTGTGGCCTCAATGATTTCCTCGTCACTACGTGAGATCCATTCTTCTGCGGGCGCAAAAACCAGCTCCAACATGGATTTATTTGGGTCGTAATATTCCTGAATGAAAAAGTTCGATACATAACATAATTATCATCGACGAAACTCCAACTAGTTTATGTCTTCAACAACTACGAGGCTTCCCTCGTTTGACAGTCAAACAATCATAAGTGAATTCAGCATGACAGTACAGATTTTCGTTTCGACAGAAAAGTTGTATGATATGACGTACCTTACAAGTAACGGACATGTCAGCATAGACACTGAGGAGCGGACTCCTGCATGGAAATGTGAACACATAAGCTCAATAGAGATTTTATGAGGAAATGTAAACAGATTTTATCATAGTTTTACTATGTCACAATGTGATTTCTGCGTCACTTTATGGTACGAAGAATTCATAAAATACGATAATTAAACAGAAGGACGTGACCAAACCTGCTGAAAAGTAGATGATCATACGTGTTTTTCAGTTTTCTGTCAAACCTGCATCAAACCAATTCATGTAAATATCTTAAGAGCTCACATATTATGCCACGAAATAAAAATGCAAGTGATGTATATATGATGAACAACGATTTAAAGCAAATGATGATTTCGAACAATGAATATTTCATAATTATATAAAACTGCATCACTTCCTAAATGGCCAATGGATTTTCTTCTTCAAAATAATCGCCACATAGTCTGTGAAAAAAGATGTCCAAAACTCACCATATATGAACGTTTATAACTGGAACTCCGACTAATTTATCCAACTTCTTGAAATACGGAATATCTTTCCAGTCTTCGGGCAGAAGAAGCTTTAGGATATCAACTGAGAAGACAACGATACATCAAAAGATATTGGAAAGAGAACCGACTAAATGACAAAAGTATACACGATGGGATAGAATCATGAAGGCTTCTACCTGGAGTTGCAAAAACATATGCATCTCCTGTAACCACATTTCCATTATTTAGTATGAAGCTTTTAACACTTCCATCTTTATTCAAGTCAATCTTTTGTATTCGTGAGTTCAGGCGGACTTCGCCTCCCCGTGATTGAATATGTTCGACAATCGGCATGCAAAGTCTTTCTGGTGGATTACCATCCAGAAAAGCCATCTTTGAGCCGTGCTTCTCCTGTTGTTTTCATCAAGAGAAGGAAAAAAAAAAAAAAGAAGAAGCTTATTTCTCATACTCTAGGTTAAATTTATCATTCTAAAAGGCGATCTAATTTTGCACAGCATTCTGTGATGATAAATCTCGATCCTACATCCTTTATGCTTAACCACAAAATTCACAATAAGAAGCAGTATGTTCATGGGATAGTGACCAATTTTAGTAATTTCTTGAGCACAATTACTTTCCACAGAGATTGAGAAAGAGAGATGGCTGAGAAGATCAACCTGTAGAAATCTGTTTAATGCAATCAAAATACACTGCATCGAAAGCTCATCCGGGTTTATGAAGTTCAGTGCCTTTGACATGGCAATGAACACTTCGTCGGTTATCCTCTCTGGTACACCCTGAAAAGGAAGGATAACAAGTCATAATATAACTAAGACTGTTTATATTTCTGAGCTAACTAATTGCTCTAATAATGGAAAAATTTCTTCCCTCGACATAGATAGTAGAAGTAAGGTACAGAATGCGAAGAAAAGAAGCACATACTTGCTTTTTCATCCAGTCTTTAACAGTTATCCCATCTTGTGCCTCGACATAAGACTGACCCCCAACTATGGCTGGTAAGAGCCCGATGGCAAACTTGACTTTCTCTGGCCACGTAAGCATTTCATTGTTCTTCAAGATTGCCAAAATACCTACCAATAACGCAGGGTAATGACTTTAATGCTGAAATATTACACTCAAATTATTGAAAAATTATCCACATCGATGTCAACAGTAATTTCAGACAATAACTAACAAGCACAATAATCCTTGTTGTCTAATAAAAGGACATTTAACACTGTAAAATGGGTCTTTCAGTCGTCTATGAAATGGCTTCTCCAGAGATAATGAAAAGTAGCTCACCGTTGAATGGTGCGGGTAAGATTTCAGGAAAATCGAATCTGCTGAACTCTCCTGGCTTGCTTGGCATGGCAAATATCATAGAATGCTCTTTCCATTGCAACCGATCATTAATTCCAAGCTCTCCAAACAGGTTCTGTATATTTGGGTAAGCCCCAACTTAAGGCAAATCAAGCATCAATAGATGAGTCATCTAGTGCATGACGGAATACTTTTAGGAACTAACGAAGGCAAGTGAGAAGATCAAAGGACACAATAACTGAGAGTTCAACTGGCAGACGATTCCAAAAATTCCAAAGAAGAAAAATCTTGCAATTATAATTACCATAACTGAATTTCAGCATCCAAGAAAGAGAAATCGAACTTACAGAATATGTGCAAACCAGTTTCGTACCAATCTCCATCCTCGTCTTTCCATGCAGCCACCTGGGGGAGGATCAGCAAATCATAAGATGATATTCAAAAAAAAAAAAAAAAAAGAAAAGAAATTTTGAGCAAAAGTCGAATTTCCAACCTTTCCACCGAGAACGTCCCTCGCTTCCAACAATATTGGTTTATGACCTGCATCTGCCAAATACTTTGCAGTAGACAAACCAGCCAGACCTATATGAATCCAACAGTTCAGGAAACAATAGCTTTACAATACAAAATTCGGAAACAAGGTTGTCTGCATATTTAAAAGGCGCTGTCCAAACGAGAACTAGTTCTGATATCCCGAAATCTAAGGCAGAAGCTCAAGATTCATGCTAAAACATGGACTACAAAAAGCATGCAATGATCAATTTTCTTACTCAGAAAATGTCAAATCACAACCAGCTAAACATAAAACAATCTTAAAGACAATATCTTCCTACCTGAACCAGCAATCACAACTTCCAATGGCTTGTTTGGACGGGGATAATTGCGAAATGTTGATGATAAGTAAGCAGCTTCCAAATAGTTAACTGTATTGTCAATCTCAGGTCTTGGATAATCAATGCAAACAACCTAGTTAACAACCATAATAGCATCAGTGCAGTTACTAATCTAATCGAAGATTTAAACATTTGCCAATCATTCAGCATACTTTCAATGGAAGTGCATTCCTGTTAGATCTCATTGTAAGAGCATGAGTAGTTGGAATCCTCAACTTGTGACCCATGGCATCACTAACTGCAAACGATAGGCCATTGCCAACGGAGCACCCGTGAGTCGAGGCAGTGCTGATGTTACACTGTCTGCTCAAGTTGACCGCAGAAACATGTCCAAATTGAGACATCTTCCAAATTGAAGATTCTCTGCAATTTGTCATAGCAATAGGTATGTCTCAGTATTAGGCAAGCATCCATTATCCACATTAAGAAAGCCAGACATCAATACTTACTCTCCAGATTTCGACATACGAAAACATGGGGAAAAAAAAAGAATACTTCCCTAATGAATACTCCATATCAGTATTAAAATTCTACTAAAGTTCTTCCCTAAACTGGAATGGTACCTTGAATTTTACATTCATCACATCATGAAAAAATTCTTAAGCAGCAACAAAATCCAAGCAAATTCAAATAAATGAAAAGATGTATAACGGCATAAAACAAGATGCTGCAATCAACCTTAACAAGCTATAATTCACAAGTACACATCCTATCTTTCAAAAAAAATACTAATTTTCCTCAAAGAACTTGCATCACTTCATAGGATTCTAAGTAAAATTCATCACGAACAACACCAGATATGGTAAAGAACTCAAGAAAGAAGCACAATTCAGCAAATTAATCAAAGGGTAATCCTAAAAAAATATTAATTTCACCTCTAATTTGATTGAAATCGAAAAGGGGCAGTTTCCAGAACCAAAATCAAGTAAAAATGGAGTTTCGCAATACCCAGAAACACGATAAATCAAGACCAAAAAAAAAAAAAGATGCTACCTTTGGCCAACTAAGAATTGGAAGCTGAAGAATCTTGCTGAATTCAGCTGTGGTGTTTTTATTTGAAATTGGAAAAAAGGATTTATTTCAAGAAACGGAGCTAACTATATACTCTAGAGCAGCAGAGTTTTACAGTGCTGAGTTGTGGCATCTTTGGAGCCAAGATGAGTGGGATTTTGGGCAGTAATAAATGTGAAGATTAAATCAAATTAATGGTGGTGACACTGTAGGTTTGGCAGTTGCAAAATGGTTCAATTGTTTGGATTATTTATTTTTTTTCTTTTTTCTTTCTTTTTTTGAGGATACATTGTTTGGATTCTTTTGCTATTGGGAGTTTGTTTGTTATGGTTACGAATATGCTATCCATCCACCACCACCAGCCCACGCCATCCTGGTTTAATTTTTGTTGGTTAAATAAACAAATTCTCTCTCTCTCTCTCTCGGTTTTGCATTTGGGGTCCTTAATATATCACATTCAATCAATTTGAGTTTTATTGACTTTCCCACTTGTAACATGTATATTATGACAACAATCTCTATTCTAAAATAAAATTATGATATAAAGAAACACATGGGATAATTTTCGCCATGTATATTTAACAAAAAATATAATTGCCTTCTAAAAATTGACTAACGAAAAGTAAGACATTTAATAATACTAGTAAAGTGGTACGTGCGAATGCACGTAATATTGATAGATTTTAATAATATATATATATATGTATATATATATGTCAAACATAAAATAATCATATAATAATAGATACTAATAGTAAAATAATAATAGGCTAATCAATTTTTGTAAACAAGGCTCTTTTACAATAGGTATATATACTTATAATAATATTTGAAATAAAAAATAAAATACAATTTTGAGTATATTCGAGTTGTTTAAACTTAGATCCACATATTTTGATATAAAAATGAGTAGTGTTGGTCCCAAGACGGATACCTTGGTGTAGAGGGGGGGGTGAATACACCAAGGTTTAAAAAACTTTTCCAAGTTAAAACTCTTTTCAGAGAGCTGGCTGTGTTCGATCCAGCTGGAGGGCAACTTGATCGACACAGCTGGCTCTGTGTGTGTGCGGAATGTGGTGGATTTGGAAAGTCCGTTTGTTGCTTCAAATATATTGCAAAGCTCTGTTTCACTTTTCAGTTAGTCCGTTTATGCAGTTTGAAATGTATGCTTATGAGGGTTAGTAATATGCATAAAACAAAGCGATAAATACCAGAGCATTTTTAACGTGGTTCGGAGTAACCCCTCCTACATCCACGACCAGATTCACTGGTAATTCACTACCACTTGGTTTCCAAGTACCAAGCAACTTCACAACTCTAACCCGAGCTGTGTTCCAACAGTTTGCGGGCACTGTCAAGCCTACACCTTCAGTTTCCGGGTACTGAAGAACCTAACCACTCGAATTACACGCTTCGAGCAAGCGTACCTTTACCTAACCTTTCTGGGTTTGGGTTTGGGTATGGTTTTCCAACTATGAACGAGTTCTTACAATGAAGAACAAGGAGTATGATGAACTCGTTCAAACTAGGCTTAAGATATTTATTCTGCCTATGACTGAATATGTGAACAACTAAGAACACAACTGACTGGCTGGGTGTTCTAGAAAGATTTGGCTTTGTAGATCGTTGTTCATTTTTCTGTTTTCTTCTATTTCTTCAGTCGTCTTGCCAGCCCCCCTCTTCAATGGTGGAGGAGAGATATATATAGGTGAAGATTCAAACTAGCCGTTGGAAGAGAGTCGTTTGAATCTTACCTACTCTAGTTGACTTCTTGGCCTTTACCTACGAAGTAGGTCTGCATCTGCAGAAGCTAGTTCTTCTCTCGATTCGACGTCGCGATAAGATCTTCTGACATCGGGATCTTGTTTTTGAGAAGGTCTTCGTCTTCGAGCTGCTAAGCGTTTCAGCTGTATCTTCAGTGGCTTGGACTCTGTTGTGTCTTGATTCTGAGCTGTCTTTAGACCTGTGCTGTATCATTAACCTGAGCTGTGTCTTCAACCTGAGCTGTATTACTGACCTGAGCTGTGTTTTAGATCTGAGCTGTGTCATCGACACTAAGCTGGGTCTTTTACACTGAGCTGGGTCTTTGACACTAAGCTGGGTTTCCGTCACTGAGCTGGGTCTTGATTCTGCGTGATCTTTGACTCTGCTTGGTCTTGCTCTGCTGAGTCCGCTTTCTGTGAGTTCTTTAAATTTGTCTTAGCTGTGTCTTCTGTTGTCTTCAGCTGATCTACCTGTAAACTGAGAAACTCTATAAGCTCAAACAGGTGAGCTGAAAAACGCTTAGGTTTGTGCGATCATCTACTCGGTTGGGGTCAGCTGGATTTTGGTATCCAATCAAAACTCTATTAATTTTCCCAATAATTTTCCCCTTTTTGATGATGCCAAAACCTAACTGAGAAAAACAATTTACTTCCCCCTTAACAAGAAAACGGGTTTTCAAAAGTTTAAACTTACACAGCAGGTATATTAAATTCAGAGTTCAGTGCCTGGACAAAGAGTTATTGTCATCAGGATGAGCTTGAGAGCAAAAACGAATTTTTCATTAATAAGAGATAATATTACAATTTTACATTTTACAAAAATTCAAAAGACAAAAATTCCCAGATGACTGGGTCTTCAACTCTAACCTTCCTTTGTTCATCAATCGATGGTCGGTCTTGAGATCATATCATTGAAGATGAACTCTTCCAAGCTCCTTCCATTACGCTTGATTCTTTGATTTGGAGATTCCTCTTTCGCCGGCCCGGTGATGAACTTCTTTGATAATGCGGGCTTTATCGGGAAAGATTCGTTCCGGCTATAGTGGGAGGCTTCAATTGCTTGACTTTTGGAGCTTTGAAATTTGGATGTCGTTTCTCTTGGCAGCTAGGGCTAATGATCTTGCCATCATTGGATCTTCTTCATGAAGTTCAAGCAAGTATTCTTTGAATGCAGTTTCATGATCCATACCTTTGTATTGATTTAGGTAGTAGAATTCTTTGATGAATTCTGTTGTGCATTGTTCCCAGTTTTTATTGATTTCATCTGGGTTCCTCTTGTCGGATCTTGGAATACTTGAAGCTGCTTGTTTCTTCCTAGCTTGTCTGTGGCTTAGCCTTTTCTTTCTCTGTTTTTTCTCAGCAGGCTGGAGCGATTCGGTTTTCTTCTTGATAATTTTGTCCAGCTCTTGCATTTCTTTTCTTTGCTCGTTGTGGAAGTTACACAGCCAGTGATAGTCTTTGTATTCTTCAGGCTTGTGTCCACAGGCTTTGGCAAGAGCAACCATCTTCTCTCTCCATGTCTCTTTGTTGCTTTGTTGGTGCAGATGGCTCTGTCTCTTCTTCATCCAGCTCTTTGGCAAAATCGTCGATTTCCCTCTGAATTTGCTGCACAGGTTCCCCCTTAGCTGCAACTTCCCTTTCCATTGTTTTTCCAGCTTCGCTCTTATCTTCCTCCTTTTTGGCATTATCAACAAGGGAGGCAAAGAGGTTGGCAACTGTTGCGCTGAGCTTGGAAAGAGTACCTTCAACATCAGCGATCTTGGCTGAGTTGTCAGTATGTGACGAGTTCGGTGAGCATTGCTTATCTCTTTCTGAACGGCGAGCATCCAGATCTTTATATAAGTTGAAGAGTTGGCGGATGTCAGTGCTGTTGGAGAGAGTGGTCTTTTTGAGAGCTTACAGCTGGCTTGTGATATTTGCTATGTTGTCGACCAGTGGAGCTTGAAGTCTTGTCACTATCTCAGGAACTCTCTTCTCTAGATGGTTTGACTGATCAATGCTCTGAGAGACGAGAGATTGCCTGAGATCTTGACTGGTGCTTTCTTGAAGATTTTGTGCAAAATTATGGACTTCATCGATTGTCCGCTGTTGTTCTCGAACTTGACAGTCGATAGCTGAGAATCGTATGATGACGTCGACTTGAGACTTCAGTCTGTCCTGAAAGAGAATTTCTTCAACCTCTTTGGATATTGCTTCTTTCATTGCGGTTGAGAGCTTGACAGCTGAGTCCGTTGGGGTTCCAGATTCAACTTGACTGGGTTGGTCTGCCTCGAACTCGACCAGTGTGCGAGTGTCATCGGCAATTAGACTTTGTGGGGTAGCTCCAGTAGGCTCAACTGTTACATTAATTGGCTCTTCTTCAATTATCATTACCTCAATATGTGTCAGCGGGGACAAACCTTGGCAAGTTCATCGAACTTCTTTGGATTTGACGACTCAGGAAGATGTCTCCCGTCCTCTTCTTGTTAGAAGCTTATTGGCGGATTCAGTTTCGGTTGGGTGCGGCTTGGGGTACGAGTGAGATACTTCAATTATACCTCTGATGAGATCATCTTGATGCAAGTATGCATCCTCCAGACTTCCAAAGCCAAAGGTGTGCTGGAGGCATGCTTCATCTGTCTTTAATTTCTCATAAGAGAAGGTCTCGATCAGCTGCTCATTCTGGTACCATGTCGCCATCTTGGTGGCCAGATAGAATTTGAGATCTGCAACTTTGACGAGGGCAATTGGCAGGTGCGCCAAGATGGGATACTGAGTTAGAACACTCTTGATCCCTGCGATGCGTAGCTCCTCGTACATAGCTTCCATGAAGGCTGAGCCAAAAGAGTTGAGTGATGTAGAAGCATTAGAATCACTCTCTTCTGATTCTGTGGAGATTTGAGCTATGGGTGTAGGTTGTTTTGGGGGTGAGCTGGGATTCGAGGGTTCAACTTGGTCATCAGCTGGCTGTGAAGGAGCTTCAGCCAGTTGAATATTTCCCTGTTCGTTTACAAGAGATGAATCTCTTGCTGGGGAGCTGGGTGGAGGAGAAAGATGTTTGGGCGGAGAGTTGTGAGGCGGTGAGAGTTGGGGTGAGCTGGGAAGTGTTGTCTGAGTCTTTGAAATGTCCAGCTCGTCCTCTGAACTAGATGATGAATCATCATTCAATCCCATATCAGCCAAGACATTTGATCCGTATTGATTGAAGGCCGACACTGGCTGTGGGGAGAGAATCACCATTGCTTGACTTGGAGTTTCTTCAGAGGAAGGTTTCGCCTTTGTTGGTGGAATGACAGCTGTCTTCTTTTTCTTCTCAGCTGGACCTCCAGCTGGTTTGGGGTCAGCTGTCTTCCTTTTTCTCTGAATCTTCTTAGCTGGGACATCTGTCTTTGTTTCTTCCAGCTGCTTCCTGCCTTTGCTCACAGCAGGCTGTTTCTTCAGAAGATCATTGATTTGACTTATTCTCTGAAAGAGAATCTTCGTTTCTGGAAACGGTTCTGAATCGGGCCACTTTACTGTATGCTCTTTCACAGCTTGCTCTATCAAGAAAGAGATTTTAGAGCATAGATACAGTGGCTCTGAGGTTGAATACGTCGTCCTGGTGGAGTAGAACTTGATCTTCTCTGACTCCTTGACTAATCTGTTGAGTAAGAAATCAAACCAGTTGACGTTTGCGCCTTTGATCATGGCAATCATCGGCTTGAGCTTTGGAATGCTGATTTCTCCTTGAGATCCAGCTATCCCTAAGATGCATTTTTGCGTGATATCTAGCAGCAGCCTGTACTTTGGTTTGAGAAGGAGCTTTGACATGCTTGCTCTGTACGGCTCTGGGGTGATAAGCATCTCTTGGCTAAGGAATTCATCCACTTCTTCACGGCTGTAATCGTCTGGGATGAATTCTCCTTCTCTGGGTAGGTTGAACACCTTTCGTAGCATCTTGTTGAGCTTGATGTTGACGGTTGCTGAATCAAACTCTCCGTCTGTGCCTTTGATGATCATGTCAAATGAAGATGAGTAGAAGCCTTCTTCATCAATGATGTTGAGGTAGAAGAGTGCAGCATCTCTTTTCAGCATAAGCTTAGGCATGGAGGTTGCCCACAGCAAGAGACCGGAGTCTGCAACAAGATCCACCATCTCTTTTAATTCTGAAACTGGAAGGTTGGTGGTGGAAAGACAACTTTCAAATGATAATTTTGTCATCAGAACTTCGAACTGGTTCATCCCTGCGGTTGATTTCTTGGGAGCCATCTCTGCAATCTATTGATTTTGATCGAGCGAGGAATTTGCAGAGGATAGATAGATGACTTGAAGATTTGAAATTCGCAGAGATAACGATGGAAGAATTCTCTGTATCTTTTCCATGTATATCAACTACCATAATTGATCATCGGTTGAGATTTAGACAGCTGGTATTCTGATCAACGGCTGGGAGAGATTCACTCATCACGTTCTGACGTGTTTACGGCGAGTGTATTACAACCGCGCGTGAGGCAGTTCAAACGCTTGACATTCTACCTCGATCCTGCTGTGCTTCAGTATTTAGCAGTCTTTATAATTAATGCGATGGGAATGGAAACTTATCAAGCAATTTAACTAAGGAACATATGTCCGCTTAACCTTGGAATTTCAAAATAATTGGACTTAAATAGTATATTCCTTAGAAAAATAAATGCATGAGACACATTCCGGTCAGCTTGAACCAAAAAGTCAGCTGATGTCGCAGATGTCTTTTCTTTTGTTTGACTGAGTTTCTCCCTTCAGCCTGAGTAAATCTTCTGCTTTGGGATCCAGCTGGGTTTGATTCCCCCTGACTTGATAAATTCATTTTGATATCCTCGGGGTTCCTGCTGAGTTAGTCCAGCTGTGTCTGATTCCTTCTTGATGATACACGGTGATCCAGCTGAGTATTCCTGCTGGATGCTCTTCTTGATGATTCTGCTGGACTATGATGAGACCAATTGATGAAATCCAATTGTTGGTGAATTTGCTGAACTGAGTTCCCCCTCAGCTAGATTCCTCTTCTGGATTCTGCGATCCACGTTTGATCCAGCTTTGTTTGATATCCATAGGATGACATTTGATAGATTAGCTGGATTTTTCTCTTGATTCTCCACTTGGATCTTCTATTGGATTGACTTTGCCCTCAGCTGATATCACAGCTGTGTCGATTTCCAGCTCGGTGGAGTTCCTCCTGAATTTGATAGTAGGTGGCTGTCTTTTCTTTGCTGCTTCCTACTTCACTTGAGCCAGTGATTTTCTCAACAATTACGTTCATCTGCCAACTTGATCTCTGATCTTGAGAAGACAGTCAGTTGTTCCATGATCAGCTGAGTTCACTGCTGCTTTGCGGGGTAGAGTCTTCGATTTCCTGCTCTTTGCATTGCATTCCTGGGACCAGTACGCTTGACATATTCTTTGAATAGCTTTGAGGTAAGTCATGAGCTTTGATCACAAGCTATCTTTCTTTCACAACATGCTTGATGACATCCTCAATTGCGTCTGTCCCTCCTTGACCTTGACGTCTGTGCTGGATGACATTGCTATCTTTAATTGATTTCAGTCAGCTGGATTTGTCTGCCGCCTTTGAACTTTGTGTCCAGCTGAGATCCACTGCTTCTCTTGGTCTTTGAGTTGCCGATCAGTTTTCTTTTCTGATCGGACTGAGCTTGGAGAGCTGGCTTGATTGAGTACAACCTCTTAGATACCTCGATGTTTAGGTTCCAGCTGTGTAAGCATTGGCTTGAGCCATTCTTTGATTTGATACCGCTTAGGCCATCTTCAATCTCCTGACCATTCAGTCTTCTGCTTGACTTTCTGAGTTTATGATGATGGGTCCGTTGAAGATAACATCCCACATCATGTCGTGAAGAGCTCTCAGAAAGCTGTTGAGTTGGAACTTCCAGATCTGATAATCATCGACATAGAATGTCGGATGTTTCCTGCACAAGGAAGATTCCACGACAGTATGCAATATAATGATTTAAAAATTTTGAAACTTTGAAGGATCTGTTCAGGTGACCACTATCAGCAATGAAATGCTGACTTGACAGATACAGTGATCTTTTGAACCACTGCTCTGATACCAATTGTTGGTCCCAAGACGGATACCTTGGTGTAGAGGGGGGGTGAATACACCAAGGTTTAAAAAACTTTTCCAAGTTAAAACTCTTTTCAGAAATTTGTTGTGTTCGATCCGATTTGGAGGGCGAGCTTGATCGACACGGTAGGTTTGTGTGTGTGTGCGGAATGTGGTGGATTTGGAAAGTCCGTCTGTTGCTTCAAATATATTGCAAAGCTCTGTTTCACTTTTCAGTTAGTCCGTTTATGCAGTTTGAAATGTATGCTTATGAGGGTTAATAGTATGCATAAAATAAAGCGATAAATACCAGAGCATTTTTAACGTGGTTCGGAATAACCCCTCCTACATCCACGACCAGATTCACTGGTAATTCACTACCACTTGGTTTCCAAGTACCAAGCAACTTCACAACTCTAACCCGAGCTGTGTTCCAACAGTTTGCGGGCACTGTCAAGCCTACACCTTCAGTTTCCGGGTACTGAAGAACCTAACCACTCGAATTACACGCTTCGAGCAAGCGTACCTTTACCTAACCTTTCTGGGTTTGGGTTTGGGTATGGTTTTCCAACTATGAACGAGTTCTTTCAATGAAAAACAAGGAGTATGATGAACTCGTTCAAACTAGGCTTAAGATATTTATCCTGCCTATGACTGAATATGTGAACAACTAAGAACACACCTGACTGGCTGGGTGTTCTAGAAAGATTTGGCTTTGTAGATCGTTGTTCATTTTTCTGTTTTCTTCTGTTTCTTCAGTCGTCTTGCCAGCCCCCCCTCTTCAATGGTGGAGGAGAGATATATATAGGTGAAGATTCAAACTAGCCGTTGGAAGAGAGCCGTTTGAATCTTACCTACTCTAGCTGACTTCTTGGCCTTTACCTACGAAGTAGGTCTGCATCTGCAGAAGCTAGTTCTTCTCTGATCTGACTGCGTCAGATAAGATCTTCTGACATCGGGATCTTGTTTTTGAGAAGGTCTTCGTCTTCGAGCTGCTAAGCGTTTCAGCTGTATCTTCAGTGGCTTGGACTCTGTTGTGTCTTGATTCTGAGCTGTCTTTAGACCTGTGCTGTATCATTAACCTGAGCTGTGTCTTCAACCTGAGCTGTGTTACTGACCTGAGCTGTGTTTTAGATCTGAGCTGTGTCATCGACACTAAGCTGGGTCTTTTACACTGAGCTGGGTCTTTGACACTAAGCTGGGTTTCCGTCACTGAGCTGGGTCTTGATTCTGCGTGATCTTTGACTCTGCTTGGTCTTGCTCTGCTGAGTCTGCTCTGCTGAGTTCTTTAAGCTGTCTGCTTAGCTGTGTCTTCTGTTGTCTTCAGCTGATCTACCTGTAAACTGAGAAACTCTATAAGCTCAAACAGGTGAGCTGAAAAATGCTTAGGTTTGTGCGATCATCTACTCGGTTGGAGTCAGCTGGATTTTGGTATCCAATCAAAACTCTATTAATTTTCCCAATAATTTCCCTATTTTTGATGATGCCAAAACCTAACTGAGAAAAACAATTTACTTCCCCCTTAACAAGAAAACGGGTTTTCAAAAGTTTAAACTTACACAGCAGGTATATTAAATTCAGAGTTCAGTGCCTGGACAAAGAGTTATTGTCATCAGGATGAGCTTGAGAGCAAAAACGAATTTTTCATTAATAAGAGATAATATTACAATTTTACATTTTACAAAAATTCAAAAGACAAAAATTCCCAGATGACTGGGTCTTCAACTCTGCTTCTTCCTTTGTTCATCAATCTGATGGTCAGTCTTGAGACCATATCTGTTGAAGATGAACTCTTCCAGCTCCTTCCATTCTGCTTGATTCTTTGATTTGGAGATTCCTCTTTCGTAGGCCAGGTGATGAACTTCTTTGATAATGCAGGCTTTATCGGAAGATTCGTTCCGGCTATAGTGGGAGGCTTCAATTGCTTGACTTTTGGAGCTTTGAAATTTGGATGTCGTTTCTCTTGGCAGCTAGGGCTAATGATCTTGCCATCATTGGATCTTCTTCATGAAGTTCAAGCAAGTATTCTTTGAATGCAGTTTCATGATCCATACCTTTGTATTGATTTAGGTAGTAGAATTCTTTGATGAATTCTGTTTTGCATTGTTCCCAGTTTTTATTGATTTCATCTGGGTTCCTCTTGTCGGATCTTGGAATACTTGAAGCTGCTTGTTTCTTCCTAGCTTGTCTGTGGCTTAGCCTTTTCTTTCTCTGCTTTTTCTCAGCAGGCTGGAGCGATTCGGTTTTCTTCTTGATGATTTTGTCCAGCTCTTGCATTTCTTTTCTTTGCTCGTTGTGGAAGTTACACAGCCAGTGATAGTCTTTGTATTCTTCAGGCTTGTGTCCACAGGCTTTGGCAAGAGCAACCATCTTCTCTCTCCATGTCTCTTTGACTGCTTTGGCTGGTGCAGATGGCTCTGTCTCTTCTTCATCCAGCTCTTTGGCAAAATCGTCGATTTCCCTCTGAATTTGCTGCACAGGTTCCCCCTTAGCTGCAACTTCCCTTTCCATTGTTTTTCCAGCTTCGCTCTTATCTTCCTCCTTTTTGGCATTATCAACAAGGGAGGCAGAGAGGTTGGCAACTGTTGCGCTGAGCTTGGAAAGAGTACCTTCAACATCAGCGATCTTGGCTGAGTTGTCGGTATGACGAGGTTCGGTGAGCATTCTTCTTCTTCCAGGCTACGGGCGAGCATCCAGATCTTTATATAAGTTGAAGAGTTGGCGGATGTCAGTGCTGTTGGAGAGAGTGGTCTTTTTGAGAGCTTACAGCTGGCTTGTGATATTTGCTATGTTGTCGACCAGTGGAGCTTGAAGTCTTGTCACTATCTCAGGAACTCTCTTCTCTAGATGGTTTGGTGATCAATGCTACGAGAGACGAGAGATTGCCTCGAGATCTTGGTAGTGCTTTCTTGAAGATTTTGTGCAAAATTATGGACTTCATCGATTGTCCGCTGTTGTTCTCGAACTTGACAGTCGATAGCTGAGAATCGTATGATGACGTCGACTTGAGACTTCAGTCTGTCCTGAAAGAGAATTTCTTCAACCTCTTTGGATATTGCTTCTTTCATTGCGGTTGAGAGCTTGACAGCTGAGTCCGTTGGGGTTCCAGATTCAACTTGACTGGGTTGGTCTGCCTCGAACTCGACCAGTGTGCGAGTGTCATCGGCAATTAGACTTTGTGGGGTAGCTCCAGTAGGCTCAACTGTTACATTAATTGGCTCTTCTTCAATTATCATTACCTCAGCTGTGTCGGCAGGGACAGCTTCCTTGGCAAGTTCAGCTGCAACTTCTTTGGATTTGACAGCTCCAGAAGATGTCTCCCATCCTGCTGCTGTTAGAAGCTTATTGGCAGATTCCCAGATTTCAGCTGGGTGCGGCTTGGGGTACAGCTGAGATACTTCAATTATACCTCTGATGAGATCATCTTGATGCAAGTATGCATCCTCCAGACTTCCAAAGCCAAAGGTGTGCTGGAGGCATGCTTCATCTGTCTTTAATTTCTCATAAGAGAAGGTCTCGATCAGCTGCTCATTCTGGTACCATGTCGCCATCTTGGTGGCCAGATAGAATTTGAGATCTGCAACTTTGACGAGGGCAATTGGCAGGTGCGCCAAGATGGGATACTGAGTTAGAACACTCTTGATCCCTGCGATGCGTAGCTCCTCGTACATAGCTTCCATGAAGGCTGAGCCAAAAGAGTTGAGTGATGTAGAAGCATTAGAATCACTCTCTTCTGATTCTGTGGATATTTGAGCTATGGGTGTAGGTTGTTTTGGGGGTGAGCTGGGATTCGAGGGTTCAACTTGGTCATCAGCTGGCTGTGAAGGAGCTTCAGCCAGTTGAATATTTCCCTGTTCGTTTACAAGAGATGAATCTCTTGCTGGGGAGCTGGGTGGAGGAGAAAGATGTTTGGGCGGAGAGTTGTGAGGCGGTGAGAGCTGGGGTGAGCTGGGAAGTGTTGTCTGAGTCTTTGAAATGTCCAGCTCGTCCTCTGAACTAGATGATGAATCATCATTCAATCCCATATCAGCCAAGACATTTGATCCGTATTGATTGAAGGCCGACACTGGCTGTGGGGAGAGAATCACCATTGCTTGACTTGGAGTTTCTTCAGAGGAAGGTTTCGCCTTTGTTGGTGGAATGACAATTTGTCTTCTTTTTCTTCTCATTGGACCTCCAAATTTGGTTTGGGTCATTGTCTTCCTTTTCTCTGAATCTTCTTCGTAGGACATCTGTCTTTGTTTCTTCCAAATTTTCCTGCCTTTGCTCACAGCAGGCTGTTTCTTCATAAGATCATTGATTTGACTTATTCTCTGGAAGAGAATCTTCGTTTCTGGAAACGGTTCTGAATCGGGCCACTTTACTGTGTGCTCTTTCACAGCTTGCTCTATCAAGAAAGAGATTTTAGAGCATAGATACAGTGGCTCTGAGGTTGAATACGTCGTCCTGGTGGAGTTGAACTTGATCTTCTCTGACTCCTTGACTAATCTGTTGAGTAAGAAATCAAACCAGTTGACGTTTACGCCTTTGATCATGGCAATCATCGGCTTGAGCTTTGGAATGCTGATTTCTCCTTGAGATCCAGCTATCCCTAAGATGCATTTTTGCGTGATATCTAGCAGCAGCCTGTACTTTGGTTTGAGAAGGAGCTTTGACATGCTTGCTCTGTACGGCTCTGGGGTGATAAGCATCTATTGGCTAAGGAATTCATCCACTTCTTCACGGCTGTAATCGTCTGGGATGAATTCTCCTTCTCTGGGTAGGTTGAACACCTTTCGTAGCATCTTGTTGAGCTTGATGTTAACGGTTGCTGAATCAAACTCTCCGTCTGTGCCTTTGATGATCATGTCAAATGAAGATGAGTAGAAGCCTTCTTCATCAATGATGTTGAGGTAGAAGAGTGCAGCATCTCTTTTCAGCATAAGCTTAGGCATGGAGGTTGCCCACAAGAAGAGACCGAGTTCCGCAACAAGATCCACCATCTCTTTTAATTCTGAAACTGGAAGGTTGGTGGTGGAAAGACAACTTTCAAATGATAATTTTGTCATCAGAACTTCGAACTGGTTCATCCCTGCGGTTGATTTCTTGGGAGCCATCTCTGCAATCTATTGATTTTGATCGAGCGAGGAATTTGCAGAGGATAGATAGATGACTTGAAGATTTGAAATTCGCAGAGATAACGATGGAAGAATTCTCCGTATCTTTTCCATGTATATCAACTACCATAATTGATCATCGGTTGAGATTTAGACAGCTGGTATTCTGATCAACGGCTGGGAGAGATTCACTCATCACGTTCTGACGTGTTTACGGCGAGTGTATTACAACCGCGCGTGAGGCAGTTCAAACGCTTGACATTCTGCCTCGATCTGCCGTGCGATTTAGCGATCTTTATAATTAATGCGATGGGAATGGAAACTTATCAAGCAATTTAACTAAGGAACATATGTCCGCTTAACCTTGGAATTTCAAAATAATTGGACTTAAATAGTATATTCCTTAGAAAAATAAATGCATGAGACACATTCCTGTCAGCTTGAACCAAAAAGTCAGCTGATGTCGCAGATGTCTTTTCTTTTGTTTGACTGAGTTCTCCCTTCAGCTTGAGTAAATCTTCTGCTTTGGGTTCCAGCTGGGTTTGATTCCCCCTGACTTGATAAATTCATTTTGAAATCCTTGGGGTTCCTGCTGAGTTAGTCCAGCTGTGTCTGATTCCTTCTTGATGATACACGGTGATCCAGCTGAGTATTCCTGCTGGATGCTCTTCTTGATGATTCTGCTGGACTATGATGAGACCAATTGATGAAATCCAATTATTGGTGAATTTGCTGAACTGAGTTCCCCCTCAGCTAGATTCCTCTTCTGGATTCTGCGATCCACGTTTGATCCAGCTTTGTTTGATATCCAGAGTATGACATTTGATAGATTAGCTGGATTTTTCTCTTGATTCTCCACTTGGATCTTCTATTGGATTGACTTTGCCCTCAGCTGATATCACAGCTGTGTCGATTTCCAGCTCGGTGGAGTTCCTCCTGAATTTGATAGTAGGTGGCTGTCTTTTCTTTCTCTTTACTTCACTTGGAGCGTTGATTTTCTCAACAATTACGTTCATCTGCCAACTTGATCTCTGATCTTGAGAAGACAGTCAGTTGTTCCATGATCAGCTGAGTTCACTGCTGCTTTGCGGGGTAGAGTCTTCGATTTCCTGCTCTTTGCATTGCATTCCTGGGACCAGTACGCTTGACATATTCTTTGAATAGCTTTGAGGTAAGTCATGAGCTTTGATCACAAGCTATCTTTCTTTCACAACATGCTTGATGACATCCTCAATTGCGTCTGTCCCTCCTTGACCTTGACGTCTGTGCTGGATGACATTGCTATCTTTAATTGATTTCAGTCAGCTGGATTTGTCTGCCGCCTTTGAACTTTGTGTCCAGCTGAGATCCACTGCTTCTCTTGGTCTTTGAGTTGCCGATCAGTTTTCTTCGATCGGACCGAGCTGGAGAGCCGGCTTGATTGAGTACAACCTCTTAGATACCTCGATGTTTAGGTTCCAGTTTGTGTAAGCATTGGCTTCGAGCCATTCTTTGATTTGATACCGCTTAGGCCATCTTCAATCTCACCGACCATTCGGTCTTACGCTTGACTTTCGAGTTTGGCGATGATGGGTCCGTTGAAGATAACATCCCACATCATGTCGTGAAGAGCTCTCAGAAAGCTGTTGAGTTGGAACTTCCAGATCTGATAATCATCGACATAGAATGTCGGATGTTTCCTGCACAAGGAAGATTCCACGACAGTATGCAATATAATGATTTAAAAATTTTGAAACTTTGAAGGATCTGTTCAGGTGACCACTATCAGCAATGAAATGCTGACTTGACGAATACTGATGATCTTTTGAACCCTTTGCTCGATACCAATTGTTGGTCCCAAGACGGATACCTTGGTGTAGAGGGGGGGTGAATACACCAAGGTTTAAAAAACTTTTCCAAGTTAAAACTCTTTTCGAGAGAAATTTGTGTTCGATCCAGTAGGAGGGCAACGATCGACACAAATTTGCGCTGTGTGTGTGTGCGGAATGTAGTGGATTTGGAAAGTCCGTCTGTTGCTTCAAATATATTGCAAAGCTCTGTTTCACTTTTCAGTTAGTCCGTTTATGCAGTTTGAAATGTATGCTTATGAGGGTTAGTAGTATGCATAAAACAAAGCGATAAATACCATAGCATTTTTAACGTGGTTCGGAGTAACCCCTCCTACATCCACGACCAGATTCACTGGTAATTCACTACCACTTGGTTTCCAAGTACCAATCAACTTCACAACTCTAACCCGAGCTGTGTTCTAACAGTTTGCGGGCACTGTCAAGCCTACACCTTCAGTTTCCGGGTACTGAAGAACCTAACCACTCAAATTACACGCTTCGAGCAAGCGTACCTTTACCTAACCTTTCTGGGTTTGGGTTTGGGTATGGTTTTCCAACTATGAACGAGTTCTTACAATGAAGAACAATAAGTATGATGAACTCGTTCAAACTAGGCTTAAGATATTTAGGGTCTGTTTGGTAGCCATGATAAGGCCTAGATAGGATACGTATCTGGCCTTATCAGGGCATTTGGTATCCAAGATTACTATCACGGGCGGCCCGTTATTATATCCGGCCCGGGCTTATTTTACTGTAGCACTTTAGAAGATGTATCTCACCAAATTGGTGAGATATATAACAAGGGTTGAACAGTACTCTTGATTATTTCACAGCTTTCCAAATTACCCTCCTCTCTCTTTCTCTCGCCCTCTCACCAATCCATCTCTCCCGTCACCCCCTCTCTCTCTATCTGGACGGAGATGATACGGTGGAAGTCGGATAGTTCCGACCGTGCGCGGCGGAGGGAGGATCGAAGTGGCGACGACGGAGACAAGGGGTGTGGTGGTGGTGGCAGCGGAAGGAGACGATAGCTGTGTGGTGGAGGTGGCGGCGGAAGGAGACGAGGGGTGTGGTGGTGGTGGCGGCGAGGGGAGAAGAAGAAGAGTGGTGGTCAGAGAAGTACCAAATCAGTCCAAATCTCCCCTCCCCCCCACCTCTTTCTCTCTCTCCCGTCCCCAAATCAGTGGTGGTGGCGGGTGACGGTGGTGGAAGGGCGTCCCCAAATCAGTGGTGGTGGCGGGTGACGGTGGTGGAAGGGATTGGATGGTGGTGGTGGCGGATGGTGGTCGAAGGGATGGGATGGTGGTGGTGGTAGGCGGCGGCGGTGATCGTGGTGGCGGGTGACGGTGGTGGAAGGGCGTCCCCAAATCACTAATTTAAGAAGGGATGGGATGATGGTGGTGGCGGATGGTGGTCGAAGGGATGGGATGATGGTGGCGGTAGGTGGCGATTGACTTCATCTCTGATAAAATCCGCGGCACGGGCTGCGGCTGGCGGCGGCGATGGAGCCATGCTTTTGAGAGAAGGAGATGAATCTGCGGCGGAGGGAGGCAGCCGGAGCGGAGCGAGCGCTGCACGACGGCGAGGGCGAGCGGGAGATGATCTGGGGTCTCGAGAGTGAGAGAAAGGGATTTTAGGTTTGTTGCTCCATTTGATTCTGTTTATGTTTGCTCTCTCTATCGAGGCTCAGACATTATCTTTTGTAATAAATTGTGGGACAAATTCTAGTGTGAATGTGGATGGAAGGAGATGGATAGGTGATTCTGCCCTAGGAAACAATTTCACCCTTAGTGCCCATGCTGGGATTGAGCGGTGATGGTGGTGGCGGGTTGTAGGTGGCGGTGATGGTGGTGGTGTGATGGAGAGAGAGACTAGCGGTGGCGGTTGAGGGGCATGGTGAAAGAAGAGAGAGCGAGAGGGGCACGGTGGAGGTAGCGACGCCGGCGGCGGAGGATGGCGGGGAAAGACGAGTGGAGAGAGAGAGGAGGAGGAGGAGAGGAAATTAATTCAAAATTAATTCCAAATTAAAGAATAATTAATTATGGGGATATAATTGTCATTTCACACCTAATCTTAAATTTAATCTAGGGTACCAAATAACCAACATGTTATTCACTATATTTATCTTGACCCTATCTTATCTACCAAACACAAAAGATACACAACAATCACCCCTTATTCACTATATTTATCTTGATCTTATCTATCTCACTCTATCCTAACTTACCTACCAAACGAGCCCTTATTCTGATCTATTCTGCCTATGACTTAATATGTGAACAACTAAGAACACAGCTGACTGGCTGGGTGTTCTAGAAAGATTTGGCTTTGTAGATCGTTGTTCATTTTTCTGTTTTCTTCTATTTCTTGATCGTCTTTGCACCAGTCTTTCAATGGTGGAGGAGAGATATATATAGGTGAAGATTCAAACTAGCCGTTGGAAGAGAGCCGTTTGAATCTTACCTACTCTAGTTGACTTCTTGGCCTTTACCTACGAAGTAGGTCTGCATCTGCAGAAGCTAGTTCTTCTCTGATCTGACTGTGTCAGATAAGATCTTCTGACATCGGGATCTTGTTTTTGAGAAGGTCTTCGTCTTCGAGCTGCTAAGCGTTTCAGCTGTATCTTCAGTGGCTTGGACTCTGCTGTGTCTTGATTCTGAGCTGTCTTTAGACTTGTGCTGTATCATTAACCTGAGCTGTGTTTTAGATCTGAGCTGTGTCATCGACACTGAGCTGGGTCTTTTACACTGAGCTGGGTCTTTGACACTAAGCTGTGTTTCCGTCACTGAGCTGGGTCTTGATACTGCATGATCTTTGACTCTGCTTGGTCTTGCTTTGCTGAGTTCTTTAAGTTGTCTGCTTAGCTGTGTCTTCTGCTGATCTACCTGTAAACTGAGAAACTCTATAAGCTCAAACAGGTGAGCTGAAAAACGCTTAGGTTTGTGCGATCATCTACTCGGTTGGGGTCAGCTAGGTTTTGGTATCCAATCAAAACTCTATTAATTTTCCCAACAAGTAGGTTTTTCCAAATGTGGTATGATGTGTATGCTTTTGGTTGTTCAGAAGTTGGGATTTTCTATCATTTTATGCGAGTATAATGCACGTTTTAGTGTGTCTTGTGCAGGATTTTGGAGAATTTATGAGTGCAAGGATTTGGACAAGATAAATCGGAAAAGAAGTATATTTTGCATGATTTTGCTGTGGATTAAAGATGCAAGGAAGATGGGCTGTAATTAGTGTGAAATAGTTATTTTGTTATTATTGGGCTAATTAAAAGTGTCCTAATTAAGCCCAAGCCCTTATTTTTGGTGGAGCAGTTGTTACCTATTTGGTATAGGTTTAGGAGTTAGTTTATATATATACTTTGACTTTTCTTAATAGGAGCCGCCAATTATTAGAAGATTAGTTTGAATCAATTTCTTAACTTTTTAATTGCTCTTAGCCGCTGCCGAGAAGGGACGCACAGACTTGGGAAGAATTGGAGTTTATTTACTTTCATATTTTTTTTCAGTTTTAGAGTTCGACACTTTTGATCGCAATTGAAGATTGATTTCGGTGATTGTTTCTTATTTTAATAGATTAGTTTTATGTTTTATTTCTATTATATAATTATGTTTAGTTTCAATATTATGCGTAGCTAATTCTTTAATTCGGCGAGAATATTGAAGCACTAGTTTATTAATCTGTGAGATCTAATTGTTCGCATAATTAATTTCCTAGGGTTTCGATTTATTCCTTGTGTTTAAAGTTAATTCCGATTTTGTTTAAGCCTGATCAACTTAGATTAAATTGGATTACAGTCAATTAGTTCCCCCAATCCGTAATTGTTGGAATAGGGCTAATTAGTGATAAAGCTACCATGTTCGTAGTAGGAATAAATTGGTAGACGGGTTATTACTTGCGTTCTTGGGTAATTCGTCTAAATTGGGTTCCTTCAGATCTAAAAGCTATTAGGGCATTAAATCTAGGTCTGGCGTCTCCAGCTAGGGTGTGTTTTAATAAGGGAAATAGTTAGGTCTGGCGTCTACAGCTAACTATCGATAAAGCACGTAGGAATTGGGGTATGCCCGCTGCGTTCACGGTACCCTATAACTGGTTGGTTCTTGGGAATTAATTAATCTTTGCATCGATGATCAGAGTCTAGACTAGTGTGGATTTATTCGAAGCCGGATTGCTTTTCTTTTGATTATATTCTCGTTTGCCATTTTAATTAATTTCTTTATCTTCCTAGTATTTAATTAATTTATCTCAATTTAAGGCGTGGTGGCTACACCAAAATTAGATTTATAGAAAAAATAGGTGAATTCCCGTTCTCTGTGGTTCGACCCTGCTTATTGTTATACTAATTTAATTCTGAGCGAATTGCAAGAATTATTTGGTGGTATACGACGTCCACCATGGTATAACTCTCAAATATTGTTTGCATGCTATTACTCAGAAACGGATTTACCAAGTGCACATCAAAGATAGCGGATTTTAATGGAGATTTGTAGCTAATTAAGGATCACATATGCACCTATACATATAAAGGCATGCAATTTATTCTAATTGGAAAAGGGATCTCACTATTATTATTTTTAACGAAGATGATAATCAGTTGTTGCTTTCCTTAAGTGTGCACTGGGTAAAATATTCACTCTTATAGTTTGTAAACCACACAAGCCAGATAAACCACAAGAAAAATCCAATGTAACATATTCGACCTATAAAATATTAGTAAAATTATAACTCGAGCCCAAAAAAAATTTGTTCACAAGAATTCTCATTTCTCGTACGGTCGTACCATCGATGGGCTGTTATTGTTATTGACAATTGAATCTAGCATATATAACCTCATTTTATACTTATTATATCATCGAACGTAACTAACATTAAAAATTCATTTAGTGGTGCAAGAAGCTCTATATGGAAAGGTGAGGGCTAAATGTTATTCATTATGTAATTTATTAAAACTAATTAGAATCTATGTTGCATGGGTGCGTGGGGCGGATGCGGGAGCGATATGATACGGGTACGAAATTTTGAAAATTATAGGGTGCGATTCGACAATGATACGTCTAGTATTAATATTTTATTATATGTACATAACACTTATAAAATAATTAGAAATTTAAATTTTCATAAATCATATGTATGTAATTCATTTTCTTTAACCCAAAATTTAAGCATTTTGAATTATGCAATTTAATTAAGTAACAAAATATCAATTCAAATATCATTAGTCCAATAAAGAAGCCATAATTCAGATAAAGATATCAAAGTCAACCTCATATACTCACTTCATCCACGGGCTTCGCGAATTTTACACACAGAATTCGCGAATCTGATTACTTTTTAGTCTTTATTTGGAAGGATACGCCACGTGGCGAATCGGGTGCGAATCCCACGGGAATTCGAGGAGAATCGCACCCTAACGAGAATCTGATACGGCAATATGGTATTTTTTAGAAGAATCCGTGCATCATATATTAGAATCTAATCAGTTTAGATATCTATTTTATTTCCTTAAATTAATAGCTTCTATCATTCAAATATCAATTTGATAAGTATTACTCCCTGTCATTTTAATTCTTAATCACATGTTTTTTTTTTTGGAATTTGGATCCTATAAATTGATAAAGCCCTAATTTTAATATTATTTTATTTTTATAGATCACCCCATAACATTTTAATAGCTAGTAGATATAGTGGGCTCAGAGCCACAGCCCAATAATAATTTTTAGTCTAATTAATGCTTCAGAAAGCGGACCTCTACAAATAGCACTTTTTTATAGTTCCCAAAATTGTAGCCCATCTTTAATACTCTACTATGATTTTTTTTTTCTTTTTTAAGGGATACTATGATTTTTAATCAATTGTTATAATGTTAACCCAATTATTCTTAAATCAATTGTTATAACGTTACCCAATTGATTTGCGCATAGATTTACAAAATTAGATTATTTTTTATGAGGTTGCTGAAATTAATTTCTGTTATCAAATTGCAAAAACTTTCATATTTTCCCTTTTGCAATTAACTCAAATTCATATTAATCTTTCGACTGGATACAAAGTCACTAGCCATCCAGTTTTTTGCTTAACATGATTCCAAAAAACTAAGAAAAAATAAAGCAAAAAGAAGTCTCATTACAAAGTTTTCACTTAAAAGTTGACTTTTCGTCAAGAAAATTAATAGATTGCCTTTTTTTTTTTTTCTTTCCTTTTCATAATATGAATAATTAAGCCCACAAGTGTGTGTCTACATGAGAGAGAGAGAGATCCACCGACAACAACAACCGACTCGTTCGTTAGTCGGCAATAAAAACGAAAGACATCCACTAACATTTGCACAAAACCACCGCTCTATTTTATTTTAATTACTTTATTACCCATCTAATCAAAATATTATTGAAAGTGACTTCTATCATCTTTTTAGCAACAAAATACGCACATGGAGGTAAAAACACCACATATTATTATGTAATAAAAGCCATCTTATTAAAGGTTTCATGTAACCTCAATCAATGAGATTTGAAAATAAATAATTGTAAGTGCAAGATGGATATTATTTTTTAATCTAATTCGGCAAACAAGACAAATAAATGCTATACCCTAATTTTTGTTCAAGTAATCAAGCTATGAGTCGACCATGTTGGAAAATAATTACAACGGGATGGAAATGAAGGAGAAAAGAGCTACACAAAATTGAACTTAATTAGATTACAAAATAAATAAACACAAATAACGAACTAACAAACTAACAAACTTGGATTCGTCGAGTCGAGGAAGGCCTCTTTCCGCAAGACGAGATACGCCCCGGCTAGTGCTCACGGTATGGCGTATCGTCTTTCAAAGATAAAACGACGACATCTCTTTCGTAATCAGCACCGAAATAGGAAAGAGCTCCGACGAACGAAACGAAGTTTGAGAACTGAGCTTTAACACTATAATGCAACTAGTATGAAATGCAAAATGCTTGAGAGAGAATGAGAGCAAACTTGTTGTGATCACAAACCTCAAAAAACGCCAATATATATAGCACAAATAGGGGGAATTAGAAGGTCACTCAATTGATTGTCAAACAATCAATTCTCGGCGGTTTAAGGCATTAGAAAGCCACACGTTGGTGGTTACTAGTGATGCAACGCACCAGCCATTTACTTGGCATTCAAAATTGGAGATGGAAAGCCAATGTCCACTGAAGTAAACCTTTCCAAATTCCAACAATTAAACAAACTTGTTTAATTATTATCTTATGTGTTGCCTATACAATTGAGCCGAAACTTCCAATTGAATAACACAATATTAATTTAAATTGCTTAATCAATTGGCCCAAGAATTAATTCTTTTGCAAGAAATAAATCCAAGCCCAATCTCAAGGCTCGAGTCCGAGCTCGTTCCTTTAACGTGAAATAATCACAATGATAAATTTGCCTACAACAAATTCATCTACAACACACAATTCAAATATACCATTTCTCACTCACCAATTAATGTTTTGAGAACATGAATATATTCCAATTATTTAATTAACCACCATAAATAATGATATAAAACCATTATATCCAACAATCCCCCCCATGAGTGAAAATGCTGAATGCATGTGATGGTCCCTGAGCTAGGTATTTGGTGTAGAGGGGGGTGAATACACCAAATAGATTTCTAGAAACTTTTTCAAGTTAAATCACAGAGTTGGTGAGCTCAGTTATTGATCCAGCTAGGGAGGGTCAGCTGGGTAAATAGCTCAGCTGGCGGTGCGGAAAGTGGTGGTTTGAAAACTTAGCTCGGTTACTTAGAAAAACTCAGCTTGAAAAGATTAACTTTATGTTTTCAGCTTAGTCAAGTTGTGCAACTTTCTGAGAGACACAGCTGTCTTTGGAGAGCAGTTGCGTATGCAGTTTTGACCAAATATGCAATGATATGAAAGAGTTAGTACAAAACTGAATATAAAGAGAAAGTAAAGAGCACATGATTTTTACGTGGTTCGGAGTAATACCTCCTACGTCCACGACCAGGTTCACTGGTAATCCACTACCACTTGGTTTCCAAGTACCAAGCAACTTCACAACTCTAACCCGAGCTGTGTTCCAACAGTTTGCGGGCACTGTCAAGCCTAACCTTTCAGTTTACGGGTACTGAAAAAACCTTACACACTTGAATTTCCCGCTTCAAGCAAGCGTAACCTTGACCTAACCTTTCTGGGTAAGAGGGGTTTGGTTTGGGGTTCCAACTGTGAACGAGTTCTTACAATTAAGAACTTTAGAGTATGATGAACTCGTTCGAAATCTAGGCTTAAGATATACAAAGATTTTGGCCTAGGGATCAGACGAAAAACTAAGCAGTTTCTGAACTAGAAACACTTTAAGATAAAGTGTTCTTTGAACTATGTAGAACTGCTTGAGAGCTTTTGAAAGATTGATGATTTCAGAGAATGAAAGCTTGTAGAGAGTTTTTCGTATTTGATCCTGAGGTTGAAGACGGGTTTATATAGGTAGAGATTCAAGACTAGCCATTGGAGGAGACGTTTGAATCTTACCTACTCTTCTTAAATTCAAGATCTGCCGTTGGGCGAATCTGCACCTGTCTTCATTTGTGTCACATCCTAGGTCCTGAAGTCTAGGATGCTGATTTGGCAATCCCTCATTGGTCGAGGCATGTTGACTTCCTCTGACGCCGGGATCTTCTCGCCTTTGGAGTAGCTTTTGAATTCGTAGGACCGACTTGAAGTGAAGTCTTCGAGTTAGTTCCCTTTGTTTTGTCTGAATTGGGCCGTGTTTTGAACTCGGCTCGAATTCTCTTGACTTGATCATGCTCTTTGGAGGACTCGAGTGAACGTTGACGCCTGCTGTCTTTTGCTAGTTGACTCCTGCTGTAGACACAGTTGGGTCATTCTTGTTTTCCGCTGGCCGACTCTGCTTGTAGACACGGTGGTCGATGTCGTCTTCCGCTTCCTTAACCTGTAAACCTAGAAAATCTAAAGCTCAAACAGGTGAGATGGAAAACACTATTTAGGTTGACGCGATCATCTATTTGGTTGGAGAATCAGTTGGGTTTTGGTATCAAATCGAAACCTTATAATTTTCCCAACAATTTCCCCCTTTTTGATGATGCCAAAACCTAACTGAGACAACTTATGACTGGGTCTTCAAATCTTCAGTCTTCAATCCTTCAGTCTTCAATCCCAGTTGGCTGGGTCTTCTCTTATGCATCTGTTGCTTCTTTCTTTTGACTCGTCTCTTCTTCAGTTGATTCTGATTCAGATGGTTCCTCTAGCTCAACACTTTGCCTCTTCTTTGACTTGTCTCTTCTCCCTTACTTCCCCCTTTTTGGCATGATCAAACAGGGTGGGAGAGATACACCATCGGCTGTTGCGATGTTTTAGTTTGGCGAAACTGTGGGTTTCAGCTCTGAGCAGCGAGGTTTGGAGTCTAGGTGGCTCAGCTGTTGTATTAGCTGGCTCTTCTTCAGTAGCATTAGCCTCAGCTGTGATTGCAGACACAGCGTCCTTGGCCTGATTCAGCTGGGGCGGTCCAGCTGAGTGCTTGGAGGGATGAGTTGGTACGGGAGATAGCATCTTCTGAGTCGGGCACAACTTCATTCCTTGCAAATTTTGCTTCTTCAGACTTCTTAGATTGAATGAGAAAGTCTGATTCAGCACTTGAGGGACTTGGGTTCAGCTCATATCATCATCATCAATTTGCGGGTGATCATTGGGCAGGTGATGTTTCTCATTTGAGCTTGGTGCGGGGGCTTGAGCATCTTTCATCGGAAGATCTCGAAGGCGGTGTCCCCGGAGCCGAAGAAAACCGGCGAGAGAAGGCGGTTGAAGTATTCTATCTGTCTTGGGGTTTAAGCTTGGTTGATCAGCTGGAACACTCCATTGCGGTGTTGATGACGATGATGTTCACGCAGGCGCATGAACTTCTCCTCCATCGTAAGAAACGACCGTTTGTGGGCCTTCTGCTCCTCGGAGAGTAATTACGAATTCTCTCATAATGTCGAGTAGCTTCTCCGGCGTAGCGAACACCTTTGACTTGAGTCTTCTGTTTGAAGACGGTGCTTCAGCATGTTTTGTCTCCTCAAGTTGTCTCCGATTTCCAGCTGGGACGGAGATAGATGCATGCTGCTTTGTCTCCTGCATCTTTTTCTGTGTCTCCTATGGTGGAGCAAGAGCTTTGACATGACTGCTCTTGAAGACTCCGGCTTTATCAACATCTGGTCCAGATCTGTTGACGTTGATTTTTGCATCCCAGGGAGTTGTATGTCCCGTTCTCTCTTTTATGTTGAGAGAAACAGTGGGGCGGAGGAAGTCTTTTTCCTTTGACATTCCCAGAAAGTTTTCTGCGCCTTCCTGGTGAATGACGTTCTTGAGCTTTGCAGTCTCTTACTGTGTTGGACTGGATCTGTCGATGGGCTTCACCTTCTTCTGGATTTCCGTCTTTTTTGAGGTTCCTGAGAGTTAAGCAACTCTTATCTTGAAGCTTTGACAGATTCTTCAAGTTTGATCGGCTTCGGGAGATATCTTTCTGGATTCCATGTTCTTCTTCTGCAACTTTTGTTAGTAGAAACACATAATACCAATTGATGGAAATAAGAAAGAATGCCGAAAAACTTTTTAGGGTTGATGCAATGCTTTACGTATATCTTCTAGCATATTTAAAGAGCTTTCTTGATGAATGGACGATCAAGATTTATCTATTGATAAGAAGATCTACGACTAGGAGTGATTCTCGCGTCATGTCAATTTCTTGATTAGAAGATGCGAGTTAATGCGCGAGAGATGACGGTTGAAGCGTTTTGACTTTTACATCGAAACTCCCATGATTCAATTTTTTTCAGACTTTTAATTAAATTTGATTAGATTTGACAAGATATGAGTTGACTGAAAACAGATTGAGTAGGTGTAGTTAATGTTGTTGCAAACCTCTCAGCTGATCATTGTAGTCAGCTGATACTCTCTATTGAGTGCGGTGTCTTGGTGATCGTGGTTTCTACTGGTTCCTCGCCTGAATAATCCTTCATTTTCGACATACGGTTTAGTGGATTCTTTCTCGGTGATATCGGTGACGTTGATTTCGAATTACGGTTCCTTGCATTCAACTAGGTCTTCTTCCATTCACTGGTTCGTTTATTCATTGGTTCCGTTCTATTCACTGGTCTGCTTCATTCAGTGGTCTAGCATCGTCTGGGTTGAGTAGTCCCAGTAATCCGCACAGCATTTTGAATCTTGTTTCTATCAGCGGTTTTGTGAGAATATCAGCCCGCTGTATATCTGTGTGAATTTTCTCAACAATCACATCCCTCTTTTCTACGTGATCTCTGATGAAATGATGTCGTACGTCTACATGCTTGCATCTTGTGTGAAATCTTGGATTCTACGAAATGGCAATCGCACTTGAGCTATCACGAAAATTGGAACTGTCCGGTTTTCACTTCATAGTCATCCAGTGATGTTTCGACGGAGAATTTATGAGCGGCGGCTTCCAGCGGCCATATATTCTGCTTCGTGGAAGTTGCGACGCACGTTTGCTTCTTTGAAAACCATGAAATCAACTTACTTCCTACAGAGCGACAAGTTCGTGAAGTTGATTTTACGTCCAACCGATCTCCAGCGAAGTGCGAGTTCGAGTATCCGATCAGTTTGTAGATTGTCTTCAGTGGGTACCATGGCCAACATTCGAGTTCCTTTGAGATATTTGAGAATGTTCTTGGCCGCTTGCATGTGCTTTCTTTGGATCAACTTGAAATCCGGCACACACTCCGATCATGCGAAGATGTTCGGACGACTTGCTTTGTTAGATACAGCGGGGATCCTATTATCCTGCTGTATTTCTTTGGAATCAGCGATTTCCTTCGAGTTCACAGTTCAATCTTCCAGTTGGTGTTCATTGGAATCTTTCTGATTCTGCTTTGGATTGAACTCCATACTTGGCGATCAAGTCTTTCACGTATTTGGATTGATTTATGAAAATCCCTTCGATGATTGCTTGACTTGAAGTCCTAGGAAGAAACTCATTTCTCCCATCATGGACATTTGGAACTTCTACGACATCATCTCTCCAAATCTTTGGCATAAGAAGCTTGATCTTGATCCAAAGATGATGTCGTCTACATAGATTTGAACAACCGGGATATCTTCTCCTGACTTGATGGTGAAGAGAGTTAAATCTCTTGAGCCCTTCTTGAATCCTTTGCATACAAGAAAATTTGACAGAGTGTCATACCAAGCTCAAGGTGCTTGCTTCAATCCATAAAGAGCCTTCTTTAGCTTGTAGACTTTATTTCCTTCTACTTCAAATCCTGGAGGTTGTTCAATGTAGACATCTTCTTTGATTTCTCCATTTAAGAATGCACACTTCACATCCATTTGATAGACCTTGAATTTGTGATGTGCTGCATAGGCGAGAAAGAGTCTGATTGCTTCCAATCGTGCTACTGGAGCAAATGATTCTTCGAAGTCAATTCCTTCCTGCTGAGTATAGCCCTTGGCAACCAGTCGAGCTTTGTTTCTGATGACGACTCCCAGGGTATCCAATTTGTTCTTGAATATCCATTTGAGTCCTATGACTTTGACTTCTTGAGGTCTGTCGATCAATTCCCAGACACAATTTCTGAGGAATTCGTTCAGCTCTTCTTGCATGGCGTTAGTCCAAGGCACTCTCTTCAAAGCTTCGAGAATTGATTGAGGCTCTGGAACTTGAGCTACGTAACACGCCATTAGAGCTGTGTCTTCATCATAGATCGGTCCCAGCTCTACCGAGAGTTGAGTTTGTGTCATTTCTTCTTGATGATCCGATGAAGCTTGAGCGAGTGAGAGCCTGGTTTTGACTTGGTCAGATGGTTCTCCAATGATTGCTGATGATGGATGATCTTCAATCTATCTTCTCCTCTTACGAATTTCTTCTTCCAATTGATTGATGCTTGACGTGGCTAAATTTCGTCTGACTTGGAGTTGCTCAGGAGTTAAGTCTTGAGAGATTGGTTCTCTTTGATTTAGATTTTGAGGAGACTTCTGTAGAGGCTCAGTTGGAGATGGAGCTGGGGATTCAGCTGTGTCTGGATTTACAGCTGATGATGTTCCCTCTTGATTTGACGTTGAAGGTTCTTCTCGATTTCCAGCTGGTGGAGCTTCCTGGTTGATTTGAAGTTCCTCCTCTGGCTCATCGTCCCAAATTAATGGTTCGGCCAGATTCCTGATTCTATTTTCTTGAGCCCTTGTCTGAATCAATCTTGAAGATTCTCCTTCACTTCTTCGTTTGATAGAATCTCTATATTCGAAAGAAGATTCATCAAAGGTAACATGTGGAGTTACTTCGACTATTTGAGTTCTTCTGTTGAAGACTCTGTATGCTTTACTCACAGCGGAGTAACCAAGGAATACTCCTCGGTCTGTCTTCACGTCGAACGTCTTGAGCTGTGTCTTCCCATTGTTAAGGATGTGACATTTGGATCCGAATACCTTGAAATATCCTATGTATGGTATTCTGTTATTCCATAGCTCATACGGTGTCTTTCCTTGCCTTGATGTAAGTAGGGAGCAATTCTGAGTGAAGCAAGCTGTGTTGATTGCTTCAGCCCAGAACTTCTTTGGAATGGCAGAGCTAGCTAGCATTGAGGTAGGCTAACTTTCCTTGAGAGTTCGTTTCTTCTTTCTACGCTAAACCATTCTTTGAGGTGTGCGTCTTTGCGGATGTTTGGTGTTGAACTCCGTTCTTCTCGCGATAATCATAAATAGTTTCATTCGAAACTCCGTTCCACGATACGATCTTATTGACATTATCTTGCATTCCTTCGTGTTGATAATCTTTCCGGCGGGATAGGCGGCTTAGTCTGGTTTCGCTCTTACAGTACAAGAATGATACCCATGTGAATCTTGAGAAATCATCCACTACGACCGAGTATATTTTACGCCATTGAAGCTTCTTTGGAGTAAGCTTGGACCAAAAAGATCCATGTGAAGGAGTTGAAGTACTCGATCGCCTGATCGAACCGGCTTGAGAGAGAATGAAATTCTTGTCGCTTTCCTTGTTGACACGCGCCGCACATATGACTTTTGTCATATACTTGATCTGGAATTCCATTGGCGAAATTTGGTTCTAGCCGGTTGTTGATTGTCTTGAAGTTGAGATGATTCGGCCATACGTACCCACGGCAGTGACTTCATGCTTCTTTTCGATACAAGACAAGTCTCGGAGAAATTTCTTATTCCGATCGGCAAAATACATTTTTCCTTCTCTTTTTCCTCTTAGGAGTATCTGCTTGGTTTCCCTGTGCTTCACTATGTGCATCCCTGTGCATCAAACTTGACAGAAAAACCGTTGTCGCAGAATTGGCTAATGGAAAGCAAGTTGTGTTGCAATCCTTGTACATAAGAAACATTTGGGATTATAACATTTCTAGTTTTAAATGTACCATAACCTTTGGTTAGGCCTTTGGAGTTGTCACCAAATGTTACTTGTGGACCTGTACGCTCGATATACTCCCGAGTAGATGCTTTAGGTGCGTCATGTGCTTGGAACATCCCTTGTCCAAGTACCATAGCGTTCTCGTCGACTCCTCGGAGATGCGTCGATTCCTTGCAACCTAAACAAAAAATTAAAATTCGGGTACCCGGTTTTAATTGGGTCCTTGTGGGTTAGACGAGAGATCCTTTGACGACCCGGATACGTTTTGATGACTCGAATTGGGTCATTTGATCGATAATTCTCCCGAATTTGAGTCGATATACACATTCTTTGTGTTCTTCGGTTATTCTTTGGCGGGGTCTTGATCTCGGTGTCTTCCCGTTTTGATGTCTTGATTTCTTTTGGTTTCAATTTGTGTGCCTAGGCGAGACGTTCCTTGTCTCTCTTGTCTTATGTGATCTTGTGGTGGAAATGATTATCCGGTGGTACTCATATGAGTGATATCCAGTTTGGGTATCTACGATATCTTGGTTGATATCGTTCAACGTCTTTATTCTTTATTCTTTATTCTTGGTATCTGTAAAATCCGGCTTGTTGTCTTTGTTGAGGTTGAGCACGTTCTTTGTCCGAGTTGGGCTTGAGGTTGTCGCACGGTGACCTTGATGATGCTGTTGTGTTCTCGACGGAGCTTGAGGATGTTTCGCTGTTGGTCTTCTGACCTTTCTTTGTGTCCTCATTGTTGATCTTGAGTTCTTTGGGATTGGAGGTTCGTTTGCACGTACAAACATTACCTTTGTTCCATTTGTGGAGGCAATGTTTGAGGCATCCTTTGATTCGTTGTATCCCAGTAGAGTGCTGCTGGACGTTGAGCACTAATGATCTCGTCCATTGTTGACGTGGCTTTGATGAGAGCTACTATCTTCTTAGATATTACCTCTTCGGTGCTTTTCAGCTCAATGATCTCAGCTGACTTCTTTTCCGATTCAATTCGCGACCTTTTCCACATCTTCCATTACCGTTTCTTCTCATAGTAGAATTCCTTCATCGGTGATCTTGTTTCACTATTTTGTCTTTTAGTGAAACAATTTCGTTGATTTGTGTTGTATCATTTGCGTCGATACCTTTGTCTTTTCCGGTTCGCCTTCGGCTCGGCATTCTCACACATAATGACGTCAAGGATCTCTTGAAGCTCGTTGGAATCGTTCATTACTTTCTCTACTAGACTCACGTCGGGTAGTCCAGATTCTGAGACCTGTGTAGAGTGTTCGTGTGATGGTGAAATGTTAGATAGATTTTGAGTTCGAGACATTACCTCATCTTCATCGATGCCGTCAGTTTGTCCCATGAAGCATGTATCCCAATCTGGCTCATCATGGACCATCAGGGCTTCTTCTTCTGAGTCTGAAAATGGCATGTCATCCATTTTGTTGCACTCTGATTCTTCATCGGCGATATAAGCTCTCATTCTGTTAGCTGCCTTAGCTTTCAGTTGGTCTTTATCTTTCTTGGACAGCTTTGGACAATCTAGCCGGTAGTGTCCTGGTTCCTTGCAGTTGAAGCAACCTTCTTCTGTTCGTTTGTCAGCTGACTTCTCATTGTTTGCGTACTTGTCTCTGTAAGTTCTTGCGAACTTCTTGTATTTTCCCTTGCTGGTGTTAAGTCTATTGTAGTTTTTGACCAGCATGGCTATTTCTTCAAGTAGCTCTTCCTTGCTCATGTCCTTCTTATCCTTCTTCGATGACTCAGCTGACTACATGTATGCGGATTTGTCAGAGTTGGCTCTGAACGCAATCTCCTTTGTTGCAGGTGTCAGCTTTCCATCATTCTGATTGTTCGAAGATTCTTTCATTGTAATCTTCAAGTTGTACTCGTTGGCTTTGAGCAGGGAGTATAATCTTTCAGTTGAAAGATCACCTAAGTCACTTCGACTTTGGTGTACCACCTTATAGGTGTTCCATTCAGTTGTGAGCGCTGAAAGAACTTTTAGATTCTTTTCTCGCTGGGTGTATTTCCTAGTTCTGATGGTTTCTATTTCCACCACAATATTGGAGAATCTGAGTTCCATCCCTTCGATGGATTCGTTGACCAGCTGCTTGAAGTTATCAAACTTCTGGCATGCAATCGTGAATTTATTCTCCTTTATCTCCTCCGACCCTTCACATAGCTTTGCTAGGGTTTCCCACAGCTCCTTTGCGGTTTCGTAGTTGATGATTTTGCTGAGGTAGGCATTGGAGACCGTTGAAGATATGGTGTTCCTTGCGAAGCTGTCTAGTCCAGCTTGCTTCCTTTCTTTTGAGGTGTGCTCACTCTTGGGCTTGGGAATGAGCTGATATCTTGGTTGTTCTCCATCTTGAGTTGGGACAAGCTCGTTCCCTGATTTGTAGATGATGATGGGTCCGTCTGTGATGACGTCCCACATCATATCGTGATGCGCACAGAGAAAGCTCTTCAGTCTGAACTTCCATATTGCATAATCGTCTACCGAGAAGGTGGGAAGATTCCTGTTAAGATAAGAATCCATAGAAATATGCAGTATGTAATAATATGAGTTTTTCACAGAGAGGATCTGTTCAGATGACCACTGACAGATTGTCAAGAGAGATCTCTTGATACAGAAACGGTGGTCTGTTGAACCTTTGCTCTGATACCAATTGATGGTCCCTGAGCTAGGTATTTGGTGTAGAGGGGGGGTGAATACACCAAATAGATTTCTAGAAACTTTTTCAAGTTAAATCACAGAGTTGGTGAGCTCAGTTATTGATCCAGCTGTGGAGGGTCAGCTGGGTAAATAACTCAGCTGGCGGTGCGGAAAGTGGTGGTTTGAAAACTTAGCTCGGTTACTTAGAAAAACTCAGCTTGAAAAGATTAACTTTATGTTTTCAGCTTAGTCAAGTTGTGCAACTTTCTGAGAGACACAGCTGTCTTTGGAGAGCAGCTGCGTATGCAGTTTTGACCAAATATGCAATGATATGAAAGAGTTAGTACAAAACTGAATATAAAGAAAAAGTAAAGAGCACACGATTTTTACGTGGTTCGGAGTAACACCTCCTACGTCCACGACCAGGTTCACTGATAATCCACTACCACTTGGTTTCCAAGTACCAAGCAACTTTACAACTCTAACCCGAGCTGTGTTCCAACAGTTTGCGGGCACTGTCAAGCCTAACCTTTCAGTTTACGGGTATTGAAAAAACCTTACACACTTGAATTTCCCGCTTCAAGCAAGCGTAACCTTGACCTAACCTTTCTGGGTAAGAGGGGTTTGGTTTGGGGTTCCAACTGTGAACGAGTTCTTACAATTACGAACTTTAGAGTATGATGAACTCGTTCGAAATCTAGGCTTAAGATATACAAAGATTTTGGCCTAGGGATCAGACGAAAAACTAAGCAGTTTCTGAACTAGAAACACTTTAAGATAAAGTGTTCTTTGAACTATATAGAACTGCTTGAGAGCTTTTGAAAGATTGATGATTTCAGAGAATGAAAGCTTGTAGAGAGTTTTTCGTATTTGATCCTGAGGTTGAAGACGGGTTTATATAGGTAGAGATTCAAGACTAGCCGTTGGAGGAGCCATTTGAATCTTACCTACTCTTCTTAAATTCAAGATCTGCCGTTGGGCGAATCTGCACTTGTCTTCATTTGTGTCACATCCTAGGTCCTGAAGTCTAGGATGCTGATTTGGCAATCCCTCATTGGTCGAGGCATGTTGACTTCCTCTGACGCCGGGATCTTCTGCCTTTGGAGCTGGCTTTTGAATTCAGAGCTGGACTGACTTGAAGTGAAGTCTTCAGAGTTAGTTCCCTTTGTTCTCACTGCAAATTTGGACATTTGTGTTTTGAACTCAGCTCGAATTCTCTTCAGCTTGATCATGCTCTGCTGGAGGACTCAGCTGAAGGTTGACGCATGCTGTCTTTCGCTAGCTGACTCCTGCTGTAGACACAGCTGGGTCGACTGCTGTCTTCCGCTAGCTGACTCCTGTTGTAGACACGGTGGTCGGCTATTCTTCGTCTTCCTTAACCCGTAAACCTAGAAAATCTAAAGCTCAAATGCGCGAAATTTGGAAAACACTATTTAGGTTGACGCGATCATCTATTCGGTTGGAGAATCAGTTGAGTTTTGGTATCAAATCGAAACCTTATAATTTTCCCAACAGCATGTATGCAGACACTAGCTCAGTCCTCACTATATAATATTGCATTTGGAAAGGTAACTTGTGGTTTTGAACCTTCCATAGTTAACACTATCGGATACACTGGCGGACTAGTGGACGCGATGCCTTGAACTATTCCTCCTTAGCGTATACCGAGTCAATAGTATTAACACAATACCATATCAACTCCATTTGTTCTCACGTTCGTGTCCGTTTCGGCCATGGACAACATCTTTGAATTTTCATAAGTGACTCACTCATTTGAAGCGGCCTCACTTCTCACTTATATAGGTAATTCTTCTCGAGTATCCTGCCATACTCTACCTCCCCGAGGTATTTAAGAATCATTAAAAGTCATAGACTTAACCTCTACCACAAATGCAGGTAACTACACTCTTTGCTCTCTAGGGCAATGAGAAAAGACAAAAGTCTTATGAGTGTCTCAACTCGGATTTTTGTAGCTTAGTTTTCCCATTGAACCAAGTTCTTGGGATCCTCCAGTCATCATGGTTGGGTTACCACTACAATCATCCTTATCATGTGGATTTCAATCTCATTCCCTTTAGCTTCAACACAAATTTCACATTTGTCATAGATTAAATTCACTTATACTTAGCAATTTTACATTTACTAATCTTTTTATCACATTTAGATTAACATGTCCCAATCTACAATGCGATAAATCAGAGCATTCAAGCAAGTAAGTAGAAGTAGATCCATTATTATTATTGATAATTGGAATACGGCGGACAACCATTACATTGAAAGCTTAAAAAGTCCATTGGAGAGGTAGCCCTTTCCAATAAACTTTCCGAACTTTGTCAAAATAAACTTGTCATTCTCAAATACAAGCTTAAAGCCTTTACTAACAAGTAAATAACCAGAAATCAAATTCTTCCGAATGTCTGGGACATGCAGCACATCCTCAAGCTTCAGATCCTGACCCAAAGTCATCGTGATCACAACATCACCCATACCGATAACTACAGAAGTATCAGCGTTCCCAAATGAACCTTCTTTCCTTCTTCCACTTCCTTATAGGTAGAAAACTGGCTTCGTTCCGAGCAGACATGGATAGAAATGCCAGTATCAATAAACCAAGCCTTAGGGCTATGCACGTGATTCACTTCAGAAATCACAGCAGTCAGATCATCTTGATCTCAATCGTCAACGTCTTTCTCGACATTGTAAGCACTCGGCTTGTTTTTCTTCTTCTTGGGCTTACGGCAGTCCCTCGCCATATGACCCGGTTTGTCACAATTATAACAATTGCCTTCAAACTTATTATTGTGCACCTTCCCTTTGCCTTTGTCATTGGCATTGGGACGACCATGCTTTTTGAAGTTAGAGAATTCACCTCGCTCCATCAGATTAGCATTAGTATCGACCACGTTCCTTGACTTATGATCTTGCTTCTTATTATCTTCCTCAATTTGGAGACGGATCACCAAATCTTCAAGAGTGATCTCCTTGCGTTTGTGCTTGAGATAACTTTTGAAGTCCTTCCAACAAGGAGGAAGCTTCCCAATCACTGCTGCGACAATGAAAGCAACAAGAAGAGTCATACCTTCGGCTACGACATCATGCAATATGAGTTGCAGCTCTTGCACTTGTTCAACCACCGAACGAGTATCCACCATTTTGTAGTCCAAAAACTTGGCAACTACAAATTTCTTTGTTCCGGCATCATCAGCACGATACTTCTTGTCAAGTGCATCCCACAGCTCTTTCGCCGTCTTGATGTTTGAATAAACGGAATAGAGGCTATCCCCCAAACCGTTTAGCACATACCCCTTGTACAAGAAGTCACCTTGACCCCACAGGTCGAAGGCAGTGCGGACATTAACGTCCGTTTCACCTTCAGGAACGACATGAGCGTCTTCCTTCAGGTAATTCGCTACACCCAACGTAGTTAGGTAAAAAACCATTTTTTGCTGCCAACGCTTGAAGTCAGCGCCAGTAAACTTGTCAGGACGCTCGGGATAAGGCGGCGGCCTTGAGATTGCAGCGAGCGGAGCCATAATGGATGGACCATTGGAGCCATTGGTGTTGTTTGAGGTCGACATCTCCAAAGCAACGGATTAAGTTTCGAAGGTGTTAAGTTCAATTAGAGTCCAAACTCCTCCAACGTACGTAAAACGTACTATCTCGTCTTGCGATTGTTGGAAAATAATTACAACGGGACGGAAATGAAGGAGAAAAGAGCTACACAAAATTGAACTTAATTAGATTACAAAATAAATAAACAGAAATAACGAACTAACAAACTTGGATTCGTCGAGTCGAAGAAGGCCTCTTTCCGCAAGACGAGATACGTCCCGGCTAGTACTCACGGTATGGCGTATCGTCTTTCAAAGATAAAACGACGACGTCTCTTTCGTAATCAGCACCGAAATAGGAAAGAGCTCCGACGAACGAAACGAAGTTTGAGAACTGAGCTTTAACACTATAATGCAACTAGTATGAAATGCAAAATGCTTGAGAGAGAATGAGAGCAAACTTGTTGTGATCACAAACCTCAAAAAACGCCAATATATATAGCACAAATAGGGGGAATTAGAAGGTCACTCAATTGATTGTCAAACAATCAATTCTCGGCGGTTTAAGGCATTAGAAAGCCACACGTCGGTGGTTACTAGTGATGCAACGCACCAGCCATTTACTTGGCATTCAAAATTGGAGATGGAAAGCCAATGTCCACTGAAGTAAACCTTTCCAAATTCCAACAATTAAACAAACTTGTTTAATTATTATCTTATGTGTTGCCTATACAATTGAGCCGAAACTTCCAATTGAATAGCACAATATTAATTTAAATTGTTTAATCAATTGGCCCAAGAATTAATTCTTTTGCAAGAAATAAATCCAAGCCCAATCTCAAGGCTCGAGTCCGAGCTCGTTCCTTTAACGTGGAATAATCACAATGATAAATTTGCCTACAACAAATTCATCTACAACACACAATTCAAATATACCATTTCTCACTCACCAATTAATATTTTGAGAACATGAATATATTCCAATTATTTAATTAACCACCATAAATAATGATATAAAACCATTATATCCAACAGACCAAACTAACGTTGTAATTCTAAGTTTATTATCATAATAATAAATCCTCAATTATCATGTTTATATTTTAACCCCCTTTTATTACTATAAAATAATCATGAATTGACAGCTTACCTGTCTTGTGTGTGTGGAATGCATACCTCTCATAGACATAACATATTATGTGTATATAATATACAATATTTTAAAAAAATGTATATTAAATAAATTATATATATATAGGGGTTAGTTCACGTATAAAATATTTTTCCCGTAAAAAATAATAATAATGCATTTTATGTATCAAAATAATGTATTTTATGTTTTATTACAATGCACTGTCATAATAATGCATTTATGATTTATTATGCGATAATGCATTTCATGTTTAATTATAATGCACCGGTTAATGACAACTGTAGATCAATAGTCCAGATCGCTTCTTATTTCTTACGGGAAAATGGTTTTACATATGATCTCTTCCATATATATATATATATATATATATATATATAAACACACATAAGTGCCTTCTCATATATATTTAAACAAATAATATGTTTAGCTGGCCTCTACAATTTGGAAAATGTCAATTAACTTAGACTTGTTCCTAACCTTTTCTCTTGCTTGATTGAATTTATCAAGTTAAATTTTGAGTTAATACAACAGTGATTGCGTGACTACAAACACACTTTAAATAGATTGGTTTAAAAGGTGAAAGGAATTTCTCCACCAATCATTCATATGAATATTGTGCAACATGCTCGACTTAATTAAAGACAATTGAACGAGTAAAATATATAAATTAATTGTCTTTGTATTTGGTTGTCATTGACATCACACTTAAAGTATATTAATTATTTATTTTATTGTATAGTTTTATTGTCACTTTCAAACTCACCAAGAACCATCCCAATCATTTCATTCATATTGCCATTTTCTTTAGGGCAATCAATCATTTCAATTTATTAATATTTTTCAATCAAAAACTTAGTATGGAAGAAGACGGCATGTGTAATGCTCCTCAACTCAGAAATGTTTTTCAAGTTTTGCTGATGATATATGACAATTAAAATAGTATCTTTATCTTAACTAGCTATTGGTAATTTATACATTTTATCCTTTTTATTTAGACATATTAATTAGTAAAAACTCAATAAATAAATACTTTTTCCGAAAACTCTATTTTTCACGAGTAATTAAACTACACTTGATGTAGACGACGTCTTTAATTAAATTAATCAAATGCCAGAATTAAGTTTGTGAACTCGAATGCTAGCTATATATAATTCAATTTCCACTTTTGTTTAGAAAAAAAAATAGTATTGGCTTTGGGATTAGACCATTATAACCCAAACTTGAAACTATTTAATCATTTAATATACTTCCTCCGTCCCCCAAAAGTGTTGTATATATTTAATTTATTGTGAGGTATAAAATATTAGCTGAATCACACTTACCTAAAAATTATCATAAACCTCAAAAGTTACGAAGACATACTGTTTCATTTTTTTGGACGAAAAAAAGAAAAACTGTTTTCAAGGAAAAAGAATACTGTGATAACCAAGATACCAGAACCAAGACTTCTTTTTTCTTTTTCTTTTCATATTTTTTTTTGTCTTGTTTTCGAAGACAAAAAGAAACTATTTCTTGAAGAAATCACATATACCTACTATCCATCCATGTCCCATTTCTTAACTAATTCATTCATGATGATGACATGGATGGGCTCGTTTTTATTTTATTTTTATAGAAAAAAATATAACAAAATCTTATTGGATCACTATTTTTTAGTGGCGAAACTTGTTTGGCTCCATGCCCATTTCCAACAACCAAATAATGCTGAATAATGAAGATTATTTTTTGATAAAATTCATGGATTTTAGGATTAAATTGTACCCCCCGCCCTAATTGGTTTATCTAATTTTAACAAAAGTTATTTATGTTCTCATAATTTAATGTGTGGGCATGGGGTCTAGACAGCTAATATTGATACCAAACTCAGTCTACAAACAAATTATGCTTGACCACAAATTAAAGCTCTAACTAAATCTAACAATTCAATTCTTTGACTTCCCAACTCATTTTTTTTTTCATTATTTGAGCGCGGTATTAATTTTATTTTCGCTCATATAAAATTTAACACAATCCAATATCATTATTGTTAGTTTTACCCAACGATCCATACAAATTTCATCAGATCCAAATTTATAAGTGGATTAGTTTTTCCCTTTGATGAGCTTGAATCTCGTCTTACACATTTTGACAAGATCAATAAAGAGAAAAATTCAAAGATCATAAATAATTATTTTAAGATATTTATAGTTCGACGCAAATTTGGTTGGAAAATTAAAGATATATGTATATTTATGGAGACACCAGAACCAATATTGCTAGGTGACTGTAATTAGGGGCAAGATGGTCATTTGATTTGATGAGGATTATTTCTTTTAACTAGCTTTGGACCTTGGGTGATGATAAGAGCCTAGCAAAGTAGTCAATAAATTTACATAAGTAGGACGTTATGATTTAATTACACATTTAATTAAACTCACTAATTTGAACCTTTATCTTTTTGTATAAAGACAGTAGTATCATATGGCCCCAGTGACAATTCTTAAAGGTCATAACTCATTACCATCTTTTACTGCCAGTTAATACTTCACTAAAAATAAAATGGCTAAATTTTGTCAAACAAATAAATAAAATAAAATGGCTAAATAACTTACATTATACATATTTTTAACCACAATAATAATTATGTTGCTCCAATCCAAATAGCCCGTAAACTAAATGAGATGAGTGAAACCGTGCTTCATAAAAATTTTGACAGACTTGATTTAGTGAAAAATTATAATGTATATTTTACTTTATGTTCTTACTACTTATTTTACGTTTCTACGTGCGTTGATTTCTTACATTATTATTATTATTATTATTATTATTATTATTATTATTATTATTATTATTATTATTATTTGAGAGAGTTTCGTATCATTATTTTTATGAATACCGCGTATTAAATTGATAATAAAATTGAATTTTGAATTAATATAATTATCTACTAATAGACAGCTGCAACTTTGACTATACGAATGCAAACTACCAAAATAATAATTCTTGCCAATAAAATACACACGATAGATCATAAAAGATTATATTCAATCTCTCACGCACATTATGGATAGGAAAATAAATCTTGAAAATGGGAAAGAATATTTCTATTTTTTTATGTTTGTATAAAAAAAAATATTGCAATCTTTGATTAACTAATTTCACACGGTGGAAACCAATTTATTCAAAGTTCTTTTCATCAAAAGAAAATAAAACTATTAAGGGCATGAGTAGTCTCAAAGAAATTAGCTAGGAAAAGGAAGTGCATTAAAAGGATGGAAAATGAAATACAACTGGTTTTGGATGTGACTCCACTTAATTAACATAAATTATTAGTATTAATTTTCTTTTGAGAAAATAATTTGATTTCATTCAAATATTTAGATGCCTCTTGCTTAGCAATATTTCCAAATGATATGAATTATCTTATACTAATACTCTATCATTCTATTATTCTATAGAGTACATATAATATACTATGGGTTTGTTTGCTAGAGGTGATTATGGTGTATAATATATATTATACACCCTAATATCTTGTTTGGTACAATGTATGAGACCTTTATAAAATTCGGGCCCGTATGAATTATACCTATTGTTGTTATTATCTAATACCATCTATGAGGTGGTATAAATAATAGTGAAATTGGATAAAAAAATACCAAAACTTAATAAGCATAAGTTTTTTAGCCTCATTCATAAAACTATAAGTTTTCTATACCAAAATCATTTAAAAGACTAAAGTGCCCTCCCTTTAACAAAAACTAATAAATAAATAATACACATATGAATTAAATTAAAAAAAGCCACAAAAAAATATGGAAAAACAGCCTCAATCTCTCGCGATTCTCTCCCTTCGCCGGCCAGATTTCTTCTGGACACGATGGCTGGACATGATGGGAAGACACGATGGCTGGACATGATGGGGCTATTGGACACGATGAGAATTACACGATGGGTGGACACGATGGTGCTATTGGACACGATGCGTGTTCGTTCAGCAATTAAAGGTGTGCCCACAACACGCCGTAGTAAAAATGCTCTAAGTGTAAGGGGGCCGACCACAATAGAAAGAATTGCACCGAGCCATTCGCTTTAGATTTCGATCTAAATGTTCCCCCGAAGGGAGAACCATCGAGTCAGAGACGGCGACGAAAGAAGAAATGCAGCAATTGTGGTAGTGAAGAACACACAATAACAAGATGTCCGATGCACTTTAAAGATTAGCCCTCTTTATGATATTTTGCGGGAACAAAAATAAATAATAATTTATCCATTTGTCATAATTTTAATTTATGATTTTTTGCACGAACAAGAATAAATAATGCATAGAAAGACAATCACAAATAAAAACGGGAATAGAAATTCTTACGGATTAATGAATTGAAAAGAATAATCTTGTACAAAGATCCAAAAGAAAGTATAAAAGAAAAAGATAAGCGGGTTACCGGCCGAAGCGGGTTTCCTTTGTAAAGCGGGTGCACCCGCTTCGGCAGCTCACCCGCCGCGGTGGGGTGCACGAGCCTGCCCATTTTCTCCATCGCTCACGATTAGGAGACCCATCGCCCACTTTGTGCCCATCGCCCCTATCGTGCCCATTGTGTCCATCGCCCCATCGTGCCCATCGTGTCTAGAGCGCCCATCGTGTCCATCGTGGGCATCGTCCTCTCGATGCATGTCCCATCGCCCCTTCAAGATATTTTGATTTTATAGATATTTTTTGACTTTATGTTGTTGTGGTGCTGATATATTAATTGTAATTGCTTATTTAAGAGTTTCATAAGTAAAAACTAACATTTTAAATAATTTAAATGTAGTCTTTAATATGATTATGAATAATATGATATCTTAAGAATGAAAAGGATCATAATGAATATTTACTTCAAATTATTAAATTATAGGCTGTATATCATCGATGTTGCCAAAAACATTCAGATTGATCATAATTATGTATGTAAGGTATAAAAAACTATTTATAGGGTATAACAAACACTATAGAATAACATTAAGATATTAAAAATACATATCGATGTCTGTTCTTCTGGAGACGATGGGGACTCTACATCGTGAGCACGATGGGGACTGCCCATCGTGTCCTGCCCATCGCCCCTCCCCCATCGCCCACTGTTCTCCAATCCACGATGGGGACTCTCCATCGTGGGCATGATGGGGACTTCCCATCGTGGACAGGCAGTAGGCTATGGGAATGACCCTTTTTTTTACATTTTTCAATTTCTAAACACAACACAAGTTTAACAAATAAATAAAATTAGGACAAATGGATTTAATATCATAAATAAGAGTGGCATTGTCAATCGTGCAAAAAATCACAAATCAAAAGACAAGCTAAATATCCTAACGCATATATAAATTGATTCCACGTGTCACAGCCTGTAACGTGGGTCTTTTCCACACACAATCCTCCTGCAATAACAAACGGGAAACCATAAGCAATAAATTCACAAACAAAATCAATAAAACAAGACAAAACACAATAAAAAAGACCGATCTGTCTGGGCACGATGGCAAAGTCACGATGGACTGCCATCGCCCCCAGCCATCATGTCCAATAGCCCTATCGTGTCTTCCCATCGTGTCCAGCCATCGTGTCCAATAGCCCCATCGTGTCTTCCCATCGTGTCCCACCATCTTGTCCAGAAGAAATCTGGCCGACGAAGGGAGAGAATCGTGAGAGATTGAGGCTGTTTTTCCATCGCGTCCAGCTATCGACCCCAACCCCCATCGTGCCCATCGCCCCCAACCCCATCGTCCCCAACCCCCATCGTGCCCACCCCATCGTGCCTACCCATCGTGCCCACATAAATTCAGCCCAATTCACACCAAAAATCAATATTTGGTGGGTTTCGGTCGGCTGCTGTGCGAGAGAGATGAGAGAGATAATGTGGGGGTGTGTGGTAGGGTAGTGAGGGGGACCGAAATTTAAGAGAGAGAGAGACAAAATTTTTTAAAATAGTTAGTAAGGGTATTTTAGTATTTTTATCAATTTTGGTATAGAAAACTTGTAGTTTTAAATTTAGGGTTAAAAAACTTATAATATTTAAATTTTGGTACCAAAATATTTGGACCTCTAAATAATACTGCAACTAAATATAAGAATAAATTACTATAATTTAACCCTCTTACCATAATTAATATGTTTTGCAGAGAATTTAATACATCATACCAAACACAATATTAATTCTTTATATGTATTAAGATATCTCAACTAATCATATCAAACCTTATCTCATACTTCATAGCAAACGAGCCCTATATATATTAATTATTGTAACATTACTTATTAATTATACAATTCTATTATTTATAATTGGTGACACGACCGGAAAATTCTACTAAGGGTGTATATGTACTAAATTCACATCTCATTACGAGTTGGAAATTTTTTCAATATATTGAAAACAATATTTAAAAATTGTATAATCAATACAACTTTAAAATTTTTTTAAACTTTCATGGAGATTTAATATTTCATTTCCATAAAATATTTGCCCCTTTAATATAAGTGTGTGAACTATAAATCAAAGGCTAATCTATAAGGCAATCTGAATCAGTGAATCCTCTGTTTACCAAATCTATTTTGTATTTTATGAATTTGATTAATATAAAAAAATGGAGAATTGAATTTTTTTGTGCAACTAAAAAATTTAAAGAAGGCATAAAAAGTGAAACTTTCCCCAAGTCAAAAAGGGGTTGTCTTTTATATATGAATCCCGTGACTCGCTCTTCTATAACGGGAAAATTTATTTCGGAAAAGAAACAAAAATTAATTTATCTATGGAAAATCCCAACAAAAAATAACAATTTTAGCATGTGGCAATTATGCTATGTTGAAAGCTACGCCACATTTACTCAAATTTAAGGAGCAAAATATTATCTTTGGGCATTATTGTCAAGGCACAATTTCAATAATTTGCAATAAAATCGTCAAGAAACGCGTTTTTATAATTTGGAGTGTTTATTTTTAATTTTGGTTTTCTCTTTCAAGAAATTCACAGTATGGCAGTACGCAGTTTTGAGTTTACCGCTTTACTGTGTAGAAAATAATAATATTATTAAATAAATAGGAGTGCTTGTTGTTGTGTTCGTATATCAAGACATGTAGGAATGGTAGAGAGAGAATAATTCATATATATAAATAGAGAGAGAGAGTAGATTTCTGTGGCTTTGGATTCTTTTAGCAGATCGTGCCTGCCAGCTTTTTGTGAGAATGGCTAGGCAGAAAGAGTGCAAAATATATAATTCTTGAAATTCTTTGTTCCCATTATTTGACTGAAAATTTCTGAAGAAATATAAAAAGAAATAATAAAAAGAGTTTGAGAAAAGTGCTGTCTGTCTGAACTTCAATAAAGATAGAGTTTTTATTTTCTGGGGTTTTTCTATTTCCTCTTAATTTTTTTGAAGAGCTGGATTTAGTATAGAGGCTGGAAGAGATAGATAGAGAGAGATGAGGAAGGCGGAGGAGATGGCGGTGGTGGCGGCGGCGGTGCTGCTCATTTGCATTCTGAGCTCTACCAATGCAGCCACAGATCCAAGTGATGGTCAGTTCTTCACTATTCTTCCTCTTAATTTTCATTCTTGAGATTATATATGCACGTGTATATGTATATCTATATGTGGATGAGAGAGAGAGAGGGTAATGATGGTCGAGGTTCTGTGAATGTCAGTTCTTTGATTGATGTAATGATGTATACCTGTTAGAGTGGATGTTTTTTTTTCTTCCTAATTTGTGTTGGAAAATCAAGAAATGAGCTCTAGATGAGCATAAACATCTCTATTAGTGATGATGATGTGAAATCCAGAAAATGAGAATAATAGTTAAGTTTGGATGGCTATTTTTCTGTTTGCTTTTGTGCTTTTGTGTTCTGAGTTATTTGATTGATGTCATTGATTTTTAAATTAAAGATCCTTTTCTGCTTTCTGGGGATGTTACTATTTATTTCTGAAATTTGGGTCTTGAAAATATGTTTCTGCACATTGCAGAGAGTTGTGATCTCAGGAATTTGATTCTTGAAATGGTGTTAATTCTTGTGGTTTTGTTGTTCTGGCGAGATTCTATGTCTAATTTAACTTTTATTTCAAGAAGCCTTTGTTAAACATGCATTTTCACTGGTTATGATCAAAATATATCTTAATGATTTAGGTTAATCATTCGTGTAGTTATTACTTGTTTACTGTTTTTGTGATAGAGTCTTTGATAGACAATAGTCGTGGGAGCACGTCGTGGAAATCCTTCAATAGAAAAGCACTGTTAAAGAAAACTGCAAACTTTGAGAATTTCCATGTATCAGCTCCTCACTATTGTAACGACTAACTAATCGTAATTGATTAGCAGAATTATATCCTGCCTTTCTAAGTCATTAGTCATAATCTACGAGAATTTGTGTTGTTATGCACATGTACAACTACTGACTTTTTTCACCGACATTCTTGAACAATTTTTTCTATTAGTGAAGTGTTAATATGCTCGTTATTTCAAATAACTTAATCTATATATTGACTGTTCGTACTTGGATATGCAGTGTCCAATCTCAATCTCTTGTTCACCAGCTTGAATTCAGCACAGCAACTTACTAATTGGAAGTCGACTGGTGGTGATCCTTGTGGGGAGAACTGGAAGGGAATTACTTGCTCCGGCTCAAAAGTTACAGAAATGTGAATTGACAACGACCCTTTAATCTGCTCGTTTTCATTCTCTATATTTAACTTTTAGCTAGATTCCGATGCTCCTCTTTTTTGTGTACGTCTCTCAGAAAGATACCAAACCTAGGACTCTCCGGAAATATGGGATTCCAGCTAGATCAGTTTAAGTCCGTAACTGAATTGTAAGTCACGTGCTATACGTTCTACGACTCTTAGTTTTCTGGAAAAAAAAAAAAAATCTTGAGTTCCTTAATAATATCTTGTGATGTGTATTTACAGTGATATAAGTAACAACATGCTTGGAAACCAGATTCCATATCAACAACCTCCAAACTTGCAGAGACTGTAAGCTTCCTTTATCTTGTGATTTGTCGATTTTTGAGTTTCCTCATTCCCATCTGATCTCATTTGTTGTCTAACGAATGCAGAAACCTTGCCAATTGCGGCTTCAGTGGTGGACTTCCATATTCCATCTCATTGATGAGTTCTCTGAAATACCTGTTAGTTATATGTCTTGAAAATCTCCTCTTCTCTAACCCCAGAAAAATCAAAAGAAAAAATAATGTATAAAGATCTTTTATTCGAAAGAAAAATGACATTTTGCATTTGGCAGCAATGTAAGTCACAATCAAATCGGGGGCCAAGTGACTCTCCAGTTCAACGCGCTTACTTCTCTCACTACATTGTAAGGCCAATCTCCTCATCTTGCAGTTCCTTTTCGTTTTGATTCTAGCAATTTATGAGGTTGCAAAATTATACGTGTTTTATACGAATAAGATCATCTTCAAATATATTTTTCTCTCTATGTGATCATGCTTCAGGGATTTTTCTTATAATGCCATGTCCGATAATCTTCCACAGAGTTTCCAGTCGTTGACAAGTATAAACGACATGTAAGTGGTCTATATTTATTCTCTTTGCATTTTCTGTTCTGGTCGGATGCTTGGTAACCTTCTTGCTTATGCAGGTATTTGCAAAACAATCAGTTTACGGGAACCCTCGATGTCCTTGCAACTCTTCCACTTCAGAATCTGTGAGTCTCCTTTAAAATTGCCCTCTTTACACACAACTACATACTACGTAGTTTAATGTTTCTACAAGAAGTGAGAAACAATAGACTGATGTATGTTTTATTTTGTAGGAATGTTGAAAACAACCGTTTTACTGGATGGATACCTGAGCCATTGAAAGGGATAAACCCGAAGTAAGTATTTTGATATGCATGTATATATATATATATGTATATATCTATATACTTTTGGGCCTTAAAAAGGACATTGTCAGATTGTAGTAATTTTCCCTTGTCCTACAGAACTAGCGGTAATCAACTCAGCTCGGGGCCCGCACCTCCACCACCACCTGGCACTCCTCCAGCCACGAGGCCTAACCGGAATCGCGGATCTGGAAGCGGAGGCGGTTCATCTAATGGCGGAGGAAATGAAAGTAAAGGAAGTTCTGGTATAGGTGGTGGTGCTATAGCTGGAATTGTTATCGCAGTTTTGGTAGTTGGAGCAATAGCAGCATTCTTTATCATAAAACGACGATCCCGAAAGTCATCCACAGACATTGAGAAGCTCAACAATCAGCCTTTTGCTCCTCAACCTCCACAAGAAGTGCAAGGTGATTCTTGACTTTACCTTCATATGCATATTGCTGGTTATAGGAAATAACATGACGTCTTATTGTTTGACTGCAGAGATTAAGCCTGTTCAAATTTCAGCAGCAGCCAACACGAAAGCTTTTGAAGCTCCGGCCGTGATAAATCTGAGACCACCTCCCATTGATCGTCTTAAATCGTTCGACGAAGATGATGTCACCGCGAAGCCCATTGTTCCACCCAAGAAAGTGAACATCGCTCCCATAGATGCTAAATTATTCTCAGTTGCAGACTTGCAGATAGCAACCGATAGTTTCAATGTTGAAAATCTCATTGGCGAAGGATCCATCGGACGGGTTTTCCGCGCTCAATTGGATGATGGAAAAGTATGCTCTACCGATGTTTGCATCTGTGAAAAAGAATCAGTTTCTTCACGACGTGATTTGGCTAATTGCTTTACATTTTGGTGACAGGTCGTTGCTGTAAAGAAAATAAATGCATCTGCTCTGTCCAATTCAGAAGAATTTCTGGAGATTGTGTCGGAAATTTCCCGGTTACATCATCCGAACATAGTCGAGCTGGTAGGGTATTGTTGCGAGCATGGACAACACTTGCTAGTGTACGAGTTCCATAAAAACGGATCTCTGCATGAATTCCTGTATCTCTCTGATGAATTTACCAAGCCTCTAACGTGGAACAGTCGTGTCAAGATTGCATTGGGAACTGCTAGAGCACTAGAGTATGTCTCAAGGGCCGTTTTTTATGAGTTCACTCTATGTATTAGTGTGTCTGTTTTGCCTATATCTGTCTTTTCGAATATTCTTGAATGTCGGTTTTTAAAGATGCTAGTTTGTTACTCATCTAGTTATGCCTTGCAGGTACCTTCATGAAGTATGTTCACCTTCTGTGATTCATAAAAACTTCAAATCTGCAAACATTTTGCTCGACAGCGAGCTCAATCCTCACCTTTCAGATTGTGCGTTAGCCAGCCTTGTCCGTGAACCAGATCAGGTACAATCACAAGTGCTTCTTCGTTTCTTCTCTCTTCTCTCTCTGAGATGGTGCGATATATCCTAGAACCATTGATCTTCGGCTTCTTATCAACTTATGTTGCGTTTTGCAAAAAAAATCCTACCTTTCACCATTTTTTTAAAAATGTTGAATTCCGGCATTAGAATTCTGACTTTGCACGTCGAAGTCCCATGAGTGAATGCGTGCTCAATTTTGAAATGGATTCACATGAGTTTTGCTGTTGCATATTTCGAAGGTGACGATATTTTTGCAAAACGCGTCAAAGTTTACACCATAAGTTGATAATCAACCTTAATCTTCTATCTATGATCACGGCAATCACTTTTCCAGATTGGAAATATGTTGCATTTTGTCTTAGTAGCTGCGGTGGCTCAAGAATTACTTCTGTCGGTTTCATAATATGCATGTTTATACGGAACATTTGCAGGCATCCGGATATGGTGCGCCTGAGGTAGCTATGTCCGGTCAATATACTATTAAGAGCGATGTTTACAGCTTCGGAGTCGTGATGTTGGAACTTCTTACCGGACGCACACCATTCGACAGGTACTCCAAATCCTTCCACAAAGTCAAAAAACGGAATGCCATACTTCTTCTCTACTGACTCCTCTTAACTTATTTCCTAACGCAGCTCACGGCCAAGATCCGAGCAATCTTTAGTCCGGTGGGCGACTCCCCAACTCCACGACATCGATGCCTTAGCAAAGATGGTCGATCCAGCTCTTAAAAGCCTCTACCCCGTCAAATCTCTCTCACGATTTGCAGATGTCATCGCTCTCTGTGTCCAGGTATATACAGGAGAACCTCCTTAAATTAGATAAATTAATAACTTCTATAAAATAATACTTTTCTTGTGTCCCGACTGTATTACTGTCCCTTAAATTGAATACTCGATTAATTAATACCTCTATAAAGTAATAAAATTTCACAGTCCTGACAATATTAATTTATAAAGGTTCTACTATTATCAGAACTTCCCTCTCTCTCTCTCTCTCTCTCTCTCTCTAAATGTGCATAATTGTTGATGATGATCACAGCCGGAGCCGGAGTTCAGGCCACCAATGTCGGAGGTGGTTCAAGCATTGGTACGATTGGTGCAGCGAGCGAACATGAGCAAGCGAACTTTCGGAAATGATGGCGCGACGAGGGCTGGATCTGGAGATGCTGAGGACTACACCCCATAAGACACCTGAACACTAGAAATTGAAGATTATGGATCAATCTGTGATGACTATTTATGCTTCCCAGGAAAAAGAAAATACTGCTGTGCCAATGTTTATTGATATTCCTAGTTAAATCTGTATCATAGTGAGAAATAGGTGACCAAAATTTGTTCATTCTTGGGATTTTATGTATTCGCTTTGACTGTTTTTATTTTTTTGGTTCATCGGTTGCGCCTTTGGCTTTCTGTGCTTCCATGTGATAAATTACTGCTGTATAGGTGTACAAGAGTTATATATTATATTTGAGCAAAAATATAAAGCACATTTTGCTATGAATAGCCGTACGTTGCGGTTGATCAACCCATAGGGTTGACTTGTATATTTATTATTATTAATTAATATAAATTCTAATTGAAGGTCCCAAGGGATATGCAAGCGGTACAGACTTCAGTCTGTAAGCAGTGAGGTCTAGGTTTAAATTTCACTGTTCTCATTTTTCAAGTAAAAAATGTATCGTAATGGAGATTAATAAATCTTAAGATAAAGAAAAAAAATAAAGATTAAATAAGTAAAAAAGAAAAAAATTTTGAAAAAATAAATGAATCCTAATTGAGATTAATAAATTTTAAGAAAGATTAATAAATTCTAATTTGAGATTAATAAATCTTAAGAAAAAGAAAAAAACAAATATTAAAAAAGTTAAAAAAAAACAAAAAAAATTGAAAAAATAAAAAAAGTACACGGGCTTACTATGAAATAAAATAAAAAGTTTCGGGTGGATGTGCCTTTGATGGTGCGTGTCGTACACAAACTCGTAATATTCCTTGGTATGATAGTGGCCCGTACAATCAACCGTATTGTATGGTCGATCGTACGAGAGTTTTTGTCAAATAATAAGTAGCTTATTTTTATAAAATTAGTTTCTATCTTTTATATTTTTATTATTTTTTAGAGAAATTACTCAACCCGGAATTCCATTTGAAAATAACCACCACACTGATAAATTTCTCACAAATAGACTTTTTACGCCTAAAAGCACCTAAATTTGAAATGGACTAATAAATACTCCCTCCGTCCGCGAAAAGTATAATACATTGGCTTCGGCACGAGTTTTAAGAAATGGTTGATAAATTAATTTTGAGTGGGGAAATGGTTGATACATTGTAAGGTTTAAAATAATGGTAGTGAGTGAAGTCATTTCTTAAAATGGAAAGTGCTACACTAATTGCGGGCGGAGGGAGTAATTTTGAAGGTAAATTAATTGTTTATGAATTTAACTTTGATAAAAAGTTGTCATGACTCATGACTAAACTCGAGAAATAGCCGACATATCTTAGCTGTCGGCAATAAAAAATAAAGTTTATTTTTATTTTTATATTTTTGTGCTGCCAAAATAGTACTCCATTCTCAATTGTGGAGTCTCAATATCTTCTTTATTCTTTTCTTCTTTCAAATACTATTTCATTTTTCATTCACACTACCAATATTATATACAGTACATATAATTCTGTGTCTCAGCACTTGCAAATAATTTGAGTTTAGGAATCATGGCGGCTTATGCAGCTGTGCTTTCTCTTACGCATATTATCGATCAGCTCGAACGACATCGTTCCCCTCCCATTTCCATCGATAAACAGCAAGTTGAATATCTCAATAAAAAACTTACCTTCTTGCAAGAATTTCTAGAAACCTACCAATCCCCTGTTTCCGACGGCGACGAAGCAGATCCGTTGGAGATGCGCATTGCAGATGCAGCTTACGCGGCTGAAGATGTCATCGAGTCGTATATCGTCGACAACATTCACCTTGCCGCCGCAACCGATCGCGATGACGAAATCAGTTGCATCCACTTCTACGAAGATCTGGAGCAAGGGATTGAAGAAATGGATTTGATTAACCTAGAGGTGATGGAGATGGTTAGAGAGAAGAAGACTGCAGTCGGCGCTCAGCTGCGGAGGAAGGTCTCTGCAGCTGATTCTGGTTTCAGATCTAGTGAGAGAAAGAGTACTGTGATGGTGGGGCATGATGACGTGTTACTTCAGCTCCTGGATAAGCTCACTGGCGGCAACCCTAATCGCCAAATCATCCCTATTGTAGGAATGGGCGGGATCGGTAAGACCACTCTTGCTCAAAGTGTGTTTGGAAATTTACTTATTAAGGAGCATTTTGATATTTGTGTTTGGGCTACAATTTCTCAAGATTATAACATACTAGAAACTCTTAGCCAAGTTCTCTCTCAAGCGGGAGGGTATTCGGGTGGTAGGAGTGAGAATGAATTGGGAGAAGCATTGCATAAACATTTATTCGGGAGGAGGTATCTCGTTGTAATGGATGATATGTGGAGCATAGAGGTGTGGGACAAAATGAACCTTTTTTTTCCCGATTGCAATAATAGGAGTCGAATTTTAGTTACTACTAGACTCTCATACTTGGCTGCCCACTTGACTGACTCTGATCATAGCATTGACATGAGATTTTTAGATGAGGATAGTAGCTGGACTTTGTTCTCCAAGACTATTTTTGGAGAAGAAAGTTTTCCTCTTGAACTCGAGAGAATTGGGAAAGAAATTGTTCGGAAATGTAAGGGGCTTCCTTTGTCGATTGCTGTGGTTGGGGGTCTTTTGGCGAAATCCGAACACACACAAGAATATTGGGAGCACATAGAGGAGAACTTAAACTCAATATTGAGTTGGGAGAATGATCAGCATTGCTTGAGAATATTGAAAATGAGCTATAGCCATTTACCCGGCTATCTGAAGCCTTGTTTTCTTTATATGGGATTGTTTGATGAAGATGCTGTAATTTGGGCGACAGGAGTCATCAGGGCATGGGTTGTTGACGGATTTCTTAAACCGATAGACGACAAAGACTTGGAAACAATTGCCACAGAGTACTTGAATGAACTAGTTGCTAGAAATCTCATTCAAGTTCATAGGTTGGGGTTACTTGGGAAGATCAAGAGTTTCAAAATTCATGACTTATTAAGAGATATAGCTTTGCAAGAGGGTAAAAAACAGAGGTTTTATTATGTCTGGAGGCAATACGATCCTCTAGGCATAAATGGCCACCGCCACATTTGTATTCCCCGCGACACTTCAAAAGAGGAAGTCCTTCATTCCTTGAAATCTATGGCGCATGCTCGTTCTTATGTTTGTCATAATGATGAAGTCTCGCAGTTTCCAGAGTCGAAGTTGTTGAGGACGCTAATTTGTAGTGATCACCATGGCCATTCAATGGAACAGGTGTTTGAATTGGTGAACTCAAGGTACCTTTCTTTCGGTCCCGTGCATAAAGTCCCTTCTTCGATCAAACTGCTTTGGAATCTACACACACTAGTTGTTTCTTGTAGGAATGATCTGATCGCACCGATTGAAATTTGGAATATGCATAATCTTAGGCATGTTGTGATTGTTCTGCGTAGATATTATGGAGAACTGTATCTCCCAGAACCTCCAAGCAGCAACGACAATGATATTGTTATCATGGAGAATCTACACACGCTGACAGGAGTGGTGAATTTCAATTTGAACGAAGAGGTGATTAAAAGAATTCCCAATATCAAGAAACTGTCAATAAGATATTCGGAGAAAGTAGGAGAGAGAGTGAACTGTCTCAGTTATCTTCAATGTCTGAGTAAACTGAAAACCTTCCGGTGCATCACAGAAAATGGATGTGATGAGTATCTGATTAATAAGATTAGCTTCCCACACTCCCTCAAGAACTTGTCTCTTGAGACCTCATCTGGCTCTAGTTTTGAGTGGGACGACGTATTGCAAAAGATAGGCTCGTTACCCCTTCTTCGCAAGCTCTCATTAGAATGCGGTTCCTTCAAAACAGGCAAGTGGGAAATAATTGAAGGCCAATTCCCCAGCCTTAGGTCACTAGAATTGCGCTGGTGTGATCTAGAAATCTGGGTGATGTCAGAGATATTCTCCTGCTTTCCACCTCTTGAGGTTATTCATCTAGGCTTCTTGAATAAACTCAAGGAGATCCCTCCAGAAATTGGAGAAATAGCAACTCTGAGATCAATGAAGGTGGATTGGTGCAGTGAATCGGCGGTGCTATCAGCGAAAAAGATAGTAGAAGAACAAGAAGATTTACATGGAGATCAACTGGACTTTGTTGTTGAAGCTAGAGTTTGGAACAAAGCACTCAAGAGCTTGGCAACTCCCAACTTCCGAGTCTTGTGATTCGGATATGGTTTCTATTAGCGTCGCTACAACAAAAGTTTCCACTGGTGACATAAGATTTGGTAGCTATTATGGTCATTAGTTACACCATCAAATGTAACTAATTTTTGTGACATGCATAATAGCTACCAAATCAATAGTGAAAACTTTTGTTGTAGTGTGCGTGTTTTTGCCTATACATCTGTCACGTCATCATTTAGTCTCTGTCAAATGAAGGAATACATTTGCACTACTCTCTTATACTGTGTCTTTTTAGTCTTAAATATGCATGTAAATTAAGGATTATTTTTTTCAACCCTAATAAATGATGAATTGCAATAGTAAAAAATGTGAGTTTTGAGGAACAATTATGGAATATATTAAGAGCTAAAATATGTTGAGAAGCACTCTGGTACAGCTGCTGTACCTGTACAACCCAACCGGACCCGCCCGACCCGATCCGACCCGCTCCACTCAATGTTTGACCGTTGACTTTTACGAATTCTAGTTTTTTATTTCCGATTCGGCTTCAATTTTAATTTGTAGATAATGATTGTTGCAACATTAATATTTTTTAGCTCGCACTGAGGCTTTCAACCCCCCTCGTTCGACTCTTCAAAAAAATATTTTTTTAAAAATAAAAATAAAAAGTCAACGGTCAACAATGACCATGAGTTTTTGCCAAATATATTTTCTTTGCTGAGGACTATACTCCATAAGTTAATTCTATCATACGGTATTTATGCTCTGTGCCATATGTTCCATATGTTTATGTCATAGTGAAGCTAGGAGACCATAATAGTAAAATAAAAAAAAAGGGAAAAAAAAAAGAGTTTTGGGACTCAAGACCCCCTCCTCACATGATATTTTGATTTGTGAGTAGTTCCGAATAATTTAACAAATAGAATGGTACATACTAGCAATATATGATAAAGAAAATGGTATAATATCTCAATTTATTTTAACAATTAATATATCTATATACCTATTATAAAAGAGCCTTGTTTATAAAATTTGATTCGCCTATTATACCCTTGTTTTAGTATTTTATTATGAGAGAGAAATAATTTGGTACCAAAATTTAAAGAGGATAAGTTTTTTAACCCTAAACTTAAAACTACAAGTTTTCTATACCAAAATTGATTAAAAGACTAAAATACCCTTTACTATTTTAAATTTTGTCTCTCTCTCTCCATCTATCGGTCCCCCCACCACAAACCCACATTCTCTCTCTTATCTCTCTCGACCGAAACCACGAAGAAGAAGCACGAAGAAGAAGCACGCTCTCGACAGAAGACTTGCGGGCACGATGAGTTCGTCCGAGACACAATCTGACCACGATGGAGAGGCGTCGTCGTCGGCGGCGCATCACGAAGAGGAAGAGTTCCTAAACGAGCCGCCGGTTAGTGCGCCCTAATTTTCGAAATAAATTGAATTTTTTTGGCAAATTTTGATGTTTAATTCTTGGGTATTCATGGTAAAGTTAAGTTGCGAAGAAATGTACATGTTCTATGCGTTTAAATGTTGATTTTTGGTGTGAATTTGGGTTGAATTTATATGGGCACGATGGGGGCACGATGGGATTGGGGGCGATGGTGTTGGGGTCGATGGGGTGGGCACGATGGGGGCACGATGGGGTTGGGGGCGATGGGGTTGGGGTCGATGGCTGGGGGCGATGGGGCTGGACATGATGGGGCTGGACACGATGGCTGGGGGCGATGGCAGTCCATCGTGACTTTGCCATCGTGCCCAGACAGGCCGGTTTTTTTTTGTGTTTTGTCTTGTTTGTTTGAATTTGCTCGTGAATTTATTGCTTATGGTTGCCCGTTTTGTTATTGCAGGAGGGTTGTGTGTGGAAAAGGCCCACATTACGGGCTGTGACACGTGGAATCAATTTGTATATGCGTTGTGATGTGTTTAAAGAGATACTTTCCACGCTGCGTCGCATTGGCGGGCCTAGACACGGAGAGCGTGCGATAGAGCACTTTACCTCCGGGGTCGTGGGCAGACTGATTAGAGTTAGGCGGACGGGCAATGCTACTGGTGCCCTTCACCACCTTATAGCCCGATAGCTGCAGGGCGACCACATACCCCCGCATGAGTCGTGGTTTCAGCTCGGGGGTCGGACCGTCCGTTTTACACCCCGTGATTAGCCCCTTTGGAAACACGGAGTTCGACACTACTGAGACTCACCTGATCCGTTCTGACAGTTTATTTTACCGGCATTTTCATGCCAAAGAAACAAAGGTGAGCGAGCTGCGCAACAAGTTCAAGGAACGCAAGTTAGGAGATGAAATGGAAGATTATTTGAAGGCGACGAACTTGTTGGTTTACTACTACTTTCTCTTGTGCCGGGACAAGATGTCGGTCGAGAACTGGGCATGGGCACTGGTAGAGGACTTTGAGCAGTGGGACAGGTTTCCCTGGGGTGCTTACACGTACCAGGTGTTGACTCACTACATCGACACCGTGGCTCTTACTCCCAGACTGGAAGAGATTGACTACCACTTCTACGGTCCAGTCTGTGAGTCCTGCAGCTTTGGATGTACGAGGCATTTCCTTGTTTGGGACGCTCTGCGGAACGAGAGATGAAGTGATCAGGCTGCCCCGATGCTTGATGTGGGAGACGGGCACTGTGAAGGCGGACTTCAGTACCTTTTTTGACCAATCGGTACGTAAATCACTTTATTTTTTATGAATTTTTTGAAATTTCAAAATTTTATCGATATATAATTGTTATTTTATATGTATTTCATTACAGCTCGAAATGAATGATGTCCCGTTGGTCCCGATGGAGGAAGAGGAAGCCGAGTACTACTTCCTTAGCTTTGAGAAGGGGGATCCGTTTGATGTGGTGTACCCGAAGCCGGTCCGAATTGTTGGTCGGGGTAGAGCAGAGGTTGTGTTTGCGGGGCCCATCAAGAACAAGGGCAAGATCAAAGTTACGACAATGGAGAAGATGAAGGCGACCTTTGGAAAGGTGTCGAAGCGTCGCCGAGAGAGTAGTCCTCTCACCCGTTCTCAGACAGCAGAGCGAGTGTACTAGGAGAGGCCGGAGGACAGGGTGTGTTGTTTGCACGGACAGCCTTGTCCGGACCACAGAGTCAGCACTGACGACGTCGTCGATCGCCGGTTGAAGGCGATCTTGCACGACGACTCAAGCACAGGTTTTCTTGCTCGAGTAGCTGATAGGGTCTTCACTAAGATCGTGGACTACTTCGGTCCTAGACGGAGCAGGAGTTATCGCAAAGCTCTGCGACTAGCCACGAGTCGCGGCGTGACCCGGCCCTTCGGCCTTCGTGCTGCCGGGCCACTAGTCACTACTCCGCGGCTAGCCATGGATCTCGGCGTGACCCGGCCCGGCTCCGGCTGCCCGCGCCCCCTAGTCACCACTCCGCGGCTAGCCACGGGTCTCGGCGTAACCCGGCCCGCGCCACTCCCTGCTGCCGCAGGCCACTAGTCACCACTGCGTGGGTAGTCGCAGTCTCGGCGTGACCAGCCACGCCACTCCGCCGTCGCTACTACTAGCTACCACGACTTCGAGGTGGATCGTGATCGAGCAGAGATCCGCTACACCACTGGGGCCCTTCCAGCAGCCCTCTGCTTCCTACGTACCTCACCTGCCAGCTTCTGCAGAAGAAGCCGCTTCGTAGTTGGCCAGCTTCGAGAGAGAGGAGGAGGAGCAGGGTGAGTTTGGTGAGAGTAGTCCTCCTCCGAGACACCCTAGGCCGTCTGCTGCACTACATACGCCATATATTGGTGAGACGCCCAGCTCTCGTGCACAGATCAGTACGTTGCCTTCAGACATATGGGCGACAACACTGTCTGCGTGATAAAAGAGATTGACCACACGGTGAAGCAGGCGTTTTTCGACCTTGTGGAGAACGTGGACGAGTGCTTCACTGCAGAGGTAACATTTCTTGCAATTTAACGTCTTCACATATTTAAATTATTTACATTGATTTATATATCGTCATGTAATGTAAATTTTTTGAATACAGGTCATGGACTTGTACGTGCTCTTCACTAGGTGTAAGCAACGAAGGGGGGTTGCAGGAGTTGGTGCAGTGACCACTATTATTCAAGGGTCTACGTTTTTTGTAAGTTTTTGTTTGACTTTTATTTGTTGTATTAGTTGGTTTACAAAAAAATATTTTTAACTTGTTTTACTTTTTTTAGGCACTGATGCTTAAAGAGTTCCACGAGCTAAGTCCAAAGGGCAACCAAGTGAAGGGAAACAAATGGATATTGCCACAACCTATACTGGATCTCTTTCATGGCATGGACACACCGAACGGGATCCCGTGGTTAAACTGCAACACAGTAAGTGATGTTAAATTGATTTTAAGTTGCTTTTTCTTTCAAATTGTCAGTATTCTTGATTTGCAGTTGTACTAATATTTGTTATTTGAATAGATTATTGCCTTTTGTTGTCTTGATGAGCATTGGGTCACTGCGAAGATCAAAATAGATGATTGGTGCATCGAATTGTATGACTCATTGTCATACCAACATGACGCCAATAAATCTCCTCGGATAAAGCAGATGAGGCCCCTCACTTGTCTCATTCCTAGGCTACTAGCTCTGGGGAATTACTGGATGAATAACCCCCGCAAGACAAGAAGAGAAGACTTCATGCCATTGATCATAATGCCACCTAGTGGGCAGTTCGCCCAGACCGATGGGGTCAGTTGCGGTCCTTTTTGTTGCATGTATCTAGATCGTATGGTGTCCAAACATCCAACAAAAAGACATACAAGGAATATTGATGTGAGATACATTAGGAGCTATCGTAAAGAGATAGGTGCTAGGATATTTAGCTTGTCTTTTGATTTGTGATTTATTGTACGATTGACAATGCCACTCTTATTTATAATATGTGGTTCATTTGTCCTAATTTTATTTATTTGTTGAGTTTTTGTTGTGTTTAGAAATTGGAAAATGTAAAAAACAGGGCCGAAGTGGGTTTCCTTTGTAAAGCGGGTGCACCCGCTTCGGCGGCTGACCCGCCTTTGCGGGGTACACGAGCCTGCCAATTTTCTTCATCGTCCACGATTGGGAGACCCCATCGTCCCCATCGCGCCCATCACCCCCATCGTGCTCACGATGAAGAGTCCCTATCGTGTCCAGAAGAACAGGCATCGACAAGTATTTTTAATACCTTAATATTATTCCATAGTATTTTTTATACCATATAAATACTTTTTTATACCTTACATACATAATTATGATCAATCAGAATGTTTTTTGCAACATCGATGATATACAACATATAATTTGAGAATTTGAAGTAAATATTCATTGAGATCCTTTTCATTCTTAAGATATGATATGATTCATAATCATATTAAAGACTACATTTAAATTATTTCAAATGTTCGTTTTTACTTATGAAATTCTTAAATAAGTAATTACAAATCAATATATCAGCACCACATCAACATAAAATCCAAAAATATCTATAAAATCAAAATTTCTTGAGGGGGCGATGGGACATGCATCGTGAGGGCGATGGCCACGATGGGGACGATGGGGCGATGGGGTGAGGGGGCGATGGGCACGATGCGAGCGACGGGGGCGATGGGCACGATGGGGGCGACGGGGGCGATGGGCACGATGGGGGCGATGGGGTCTCCCAATCGTGGGCGATGGAGAAAATTGGCAGGCTCGTGTACCCCGCCGAGGAGGGTTAGCCGCCGAAGCGGGTGCACCCGCTTTACAAAGGAAACCCGCTTCGGCCCTGTTTTTTACATTTTTCAATTTCTAAACACAACAGAAACTCAACAAATAAATAAAATTAGGACAAATGAACCACATATTATAAATAAGAGTGGCATTGTCAATCGTGCAAAAAATCATAAATCACAAGTGCATCGGACATTTTCTGATTGTGTGTTCTTCACTACCACAATTGCTGCATTTTTTCTTTCGTCGCCGTCTCTGACTCGATGGTTCTCCCTCCGGGGGAACATTTAGATCGACATCTAAAGCGAGTGGTTCGGTGCAATTCTTTCTATTATGGCCGGTCTCCTTACACTTAGAGCATTTTTGGCTACGGCATGTTGTGGGCGCACCTTCAACTGCTGAACGAACACGCTGTGTCCTCGGACGGCCGGCTTGACGAACTCTCACCGGCGGCAAGCAAACGATTCTTGCAATATCAGGCGGGACATTCCACTCATCGGGATGTGGTACCGGCCTAATGGATTCTCTGTAAGTCTCGCGCAAGTCGTGTTGCTTGTAATACCGACTTACGAAATCAAACAAATTGACAGTGTTTCCTTGGGTCCTGTAACGAACAAAAGTTGGAAATATTGAGCCATGAAAATACAATTTAAGTAAAAAAAAAGCTATACATACCTGAGGGCAGCAGCTGCATGACGACATGACATCTTATCCTGATCGAACTCACGACACTCACATGTCCAATTCCCAAGGTCCACCTCGAAGACCATCTTCTTGTCTTTCACTTTATAAACATTGTCAGTGGTAGGTTGAGCAACGAGCTGATGACTTGCTTCCACTGTCACAGCAAGCTTGTTGAAGGCCTCGAGTGTAATCTCATGCTCTCTCTCCCTAGCTAATGCCCTTTTCTCGTCGAACCATTTCTCGACAATGCAACGATACACCTTAAGTAACGAGCAAATAGGTAAACGTTTAGCCCACAGTAGCCTAGAGTTCAAGCTTTCGGCGGCATTGAAGGTCATGAAACTGTACCGTCGAACTGGGCAATGCGACCTAGACCACCTATGAGCACCAATTTCGAAAAGTCGTGTGTGAGCACCCTCACATGAAGCTTTCAAGGCAGAAAAATTCTTCTCGAACTCTTCAACACGATAAGCATACGCTGCATTTTGGAAGATGGCAAGAGCTCGACGGCTGTATCGCGTCAGATTCTTCTGCATGTGGTGAAAGCACAATCCGTGCGCTGCAGTCGGATAGATGGCTTTCACGGCATTTGCAATGCTCTTATGTTGGTCAGAGACGATCAACAACTCATCCGGAGGGTCGAAACACCTGCGCAGATTTGAAAGAAACCAAGTCCACGACTCATCGTTCTCTATCGGACCAATTCCAATAGCTATAGGAAAGAGCTGCTCATTCCCATCTTTGCTAACAGCGACAAAAAGAACTCCCTTGTTCCTTCCCTTAAGGTGGGTCCCGTCCAACACAATCACTGGCCTGAGATAGCGCTCGAAGGCACGAATACACTGTCCTAAGGCGAGAAACATGTGACAAAATACTCCCTCACTACTGATCTGCATGTTGTACTCAGTACCGGGATTACGCTGCCTCAAAAAATGTAGATACGACGGGACCATCTGATACGACTTGTCAAAGTCACCGTATGTCTTCTCTATCGCTATATTCCTCGTTTCTAGAGCGAGGCTGTACAATATGTGAACACCAAACTCTCTGCGCATCTCTTCCACCATCTCTCTCAGCTTCAAATACACACCCTCGCAAACCAACCTACGAGCAAAGTACACGGCTGCAACTTTAGCAGTCACCGTCCGCTCGGCAGTACGAATCACGTTCAAATGGCAGCTGTGATCCAAAGTCAACTTCGTAATGTACCAAATCGAGTCACCCTCATCTTTTGGCCCCTGAGCACACAACCTAAACGTGTAATTATTCCTACCGTGCTTGCAGAGAAAGACTATACGATTTCTGGCGGAACGATCAATTACATACTCTAGCATGTGCTCCAGGTGATACATTCCCACAGCCATCTTCAATTCATACTTGGACTGAAACGTAGCCCCCACTACAAGTTGACTGGTGAACGGTCCGGGCTGCTCAACCCACCCAAGTGGCAGCGCGCTGTCACACTCGACCAGTGGAATGCTCCAATTGCCTGAGGCCGTCTGCGTAGTTCATCATCATCACGACCGGTCGATGCTCGGATGTGAAATTACGGTGCCCGAAGATCCCGTTTACTTGTTCCGTCGTCTAATCCAAGCAAGAAACTCAGTAGTCACAGATTCAATTATATTCTTACGACGTTCATCTTCTTCGTCGTCGGAGATGTGAGCACCCTCTGCTTCTGGTGGCATTCTATCATCATCATCCTTAAATAGATCCCGTCGTCCACTGCCTTCCACGTACACCTCAGGGGCAAAAACACTGCCTCTTTCAAAGACATAAACCATCGGATCCGACCTTTTCTCTTGCACTAGCAATCGAAGTAAATCAGTATCACTATTTAATAAAACTCTACATCTGCTCCCATCCCTCAAAACAGTCAAATAGGATAGCGCATACTCGGAATCTCTTCCACCACACAAAGCATCTCTAATCAGATTCATGAGATGATCTCAATCATCATTCGTATCGTCCATGTGCACAACAACAGTACTCCCACCTAAGTAAGCTAATCCCTCCCACTGACCTCCAAAACGTACAATAACACGCCGCCGCCCCATCTAAAAATCAAAGAAAGAAGAGAGATTAGGGTTACAATACGAAAAATAGAAATTTACATCACAAACTGACAGGGCACGAAGGCACCATCGTGGGATTGATAGAAAGGCTCGATGGTCATCGAGTTGGCCATCATGCCCATCGTGTCCATCGTGGGTACGATCGTGCCTTCCACATCGTGCCATCGTGGGGAGAAACCCTTCGCCCTCGACAGAAAAAAAATTCATAGTTTCCAACCCCTTACAAATCACACAATGCGAGTTATTTCAACTATTTTTTCTCCTAAACATATTACTAAACTTCAAGTTATATTCGAATTTAAACAAATATCACTTAACATCTACATATTCCATGCAAATCGAAGACAATTTTGGGACACGATGGTCAAGGCACGATCGTGTTTACTTGGTCACGATCGTGCCTTGCCATCGTGAGTTAAATAACACGCACTAGTATATACTTTTCGGACGGAGATTTCGGGTGCATACCTTCTTTATGAAGCCAGAAACGCGATGCCGGCCTTCCTTGATATCTTTTTCTTCTTTGAATTCACGTTTCGGGAGATTGGAGTAGCTTTTTTCTCTTCTTTTTCTTCTTCTTTCTTTTTAGGGTTTTGTGGTTTTTGGTGTTTTCAATTGTAGTGTTGTGATTAATTCGAACCTAACTAGGAGTTCTAAACCTTGTCAACAACCTCTCTTACGCAAACTTTAATGAACTACCTTCATTAAATCCCTAGTTTCATCCGAAAATCTTCAGAGAATCGGATTTGGTAGGGTTCAATAAATGAAACGCGAAAGAATCTGCATTAAATATTACTTTCCATCGTGTCCAATAGCACCATCGTGTCCATCCATCGTGTCCACCCATCGTGCTCAGCCATCGTGTCCAGTGGCCCCATCGTGTCCAGAAGAAATCTGGCCGACGACGGGAGAGAATTGAGAGAGATTGAGGCTGTTTTTTCAGATTTTTTTTACGTTTTTAATTTAATTCATAGGCGTATTATTTATTTATTAGTTTTTGTTAAAGGGAGGGCACTTTAGTCTTTTAAATGATTTTGGTATAGAAAACTTATAGTTTTATGAATGGGGCTAAAAAACTTATGCTTATTAAGTTTTGATATTTTTTCGTCCAATTTCTCTTTTATTATTGGTATCTATTATCATATGATTATTTTATGTTTGATATATTTTTATTATTAAAACCTATCAATATTACGTGCATCGCATGTACCACTCTACTAGTTTACTAAAAGTAGTAACACTTTTGCCTTTAAATTCAAGTAATTTCAAATGTACCACTAGTTATTATTATTTTGGTTTTAATTCTGAATATAAATACCGTATGATAGAATTAATGAAGTTGAGCCGCCTGGCTGTCATTCTAATTTTTTTATGCATTTCAACAACAAATCTAACAATTGTGGGCAATTAATATTTTTATCAAAGTTAAGCCGGACTGTCATGGTGATTGTTTAGGATTTTCAAAAATATATTCTGTATCATTTTCATTCAACTAATTACTTCACAAAACACGTAACACTCCCTCCGTTTTTAAGTAAATATCATCTGCAGTCAAAAAAGCATACTAAAAAAACTGATATAGAAAATCCAAAAAGTATATAATTTACATTGAAAACAGAGATAAAATGAAAAAAAATATCATAATTTTACTCTGAATATTTGAAATGAGACAGTTATTGATGAACAAGAAAAAAAAGCTAAACGAGACACGTATTGAAAACGGAGGGAGTGCATTATATTCTCCCACAAACTATAATTATGTTTGTTTGACATGTCCATGTATACACGACCATTTATTGATTAAGAAGTATTTTGATATTTGGGCATGGAATGATCAATAACTACTCACTCTGGCGATCGAGTAAAGCAGCAGGTGTAGGCAAAGGTCGCTTAAGAATGGGAATCAATTGCAAATGGTGTTTCCTACTAACACTGGCGCCCAACGCCTCTGTCATATCCAGTTCTTCGTTTTTCAACCCGAATGGCATATTCCAATCAAAATAATATAGAAGCATAGCAAGCGGGAACTGGACGTTGGCCAGCCCGAACGCTATCCCAGGGCACATTCTTCTTCCCGCGCCAAAGGGTATGAATTCTAGATTGTTCCCTTTGAAATCAATCGAGCTTTCCTCAAATCTCTCCGGTTCAAACTCCTCCGGTTCGTTCCAATACTCGGGGTCTCGTCCCAGTGCCCATGCATTCACTATCACTCTCGTTTTTGCTGGGATTTCGTATCCATTTATTTCACATCTTTCGGCGTTCACTTTTGGGATTAAAAGCGGCGCTGGCGGGTGCAATCTTAGAGTCTCTTTGATGATTAATTTGAGGTATTTTAGCTCTTCAAAATTTTCTTCGTCTAAGTGTCCCTTGCCGTCAAAAACTCTTCTGACTTCTTCTTGTGCCTTGTTGAGCTTGCTAGGGTTTCTTATCATCTCTGACATGGCCCATTCTACAATAGTGGTTGACGTGTCAGTTCCAGCTGCGAACACATCCTGCAACAGAGAAGGGATGGTAACATTTATTAACTACGACGTAAGATTAAAAATTTATATATATACTTCCTCCGTTCCCTAAAAATCTTCTCTAATAATATGTACACGGATTTTGAGAAAAATTGGTAGAAAGTTGTATGAGTGGAGAAAGGAATATTCCGAAATAAAATTGGTGAGAGAAAATTGTATGAGTAAATTAATCTAAAACACAAGAAATGAAATTAAAGAAAATTAAAGAAAATGGAAGAAAGAGTAACTATTTTGGCAGACATCAAAACCCTTAAAAATAATATTTAAAACGTGAGGGTTGGAATAGAAGATGAAATAGAAGCATGCACAAACCATGAGTACTCCTTTGATACTGTCATTAGTTAGAGAAATTTCACTCCCATCTTCTTGAATCTTGAGAAGAACAGCCACCAGATCTTCACACACACCATCACCATTTTCGGTGTTTTTGGCTGCTCTGTGCTGCTCGATGATGCTATCGAACATCCCCTCTATCTTGCGTTGCATCCGTCCGATCTTGAACCGGGCTCCGGTGATCAACGGCAGTGATTTGATGGAAGGATAGAGATCGGACAACATGAATGCCGACACTAACTTTGAAGCTTCTTCAAGTACGGAAGTCATCATCTTGCGTTCCGCGGTCTTCCCCCCGACCACCGCCCTCGTAACGACGTCGTACGTCGTGAAGTGGAGCCTCTCCGACAGATTCGCCGGCGTTCCTTTGCAAGAAGCGAGCCATTTCGCCAGAATCATATTCTCCTCCTCTCTTATGTGGCGGAAGGACTGCACGCGCCGGGCGCTGAGGAGCTCGAGCGTGCAGATCTTCTTCAACTGCCGCCAGTACTCGCCGTAGGGGGAGAAGACGACGTCGTTGTACTTGAAGGTCACACTCTCCGCCACCAGCCCCGGCGGCCGGTTGGCGAAGTTGAGGTCGTGGGTTTTCATCACCTGTTTTGCTAGATCGGCGGATGAGATTATGAGGAAGTGGGTTTCGCCCAGCTGCAGATGCATTAAGGGGCCGTATCTGGCGGCGAGATCTCTGAACATGCGGTGGGGCGCGGCGGCGCGTAGCATGAGGTGGAGGTTTCCGATGAGGGGGAGTGGTTTTGGCCCTGGGAAATGTGAGTATGTTTTTGCAGATTTTGAGATTGTTAGAGATTTCAGAAAGATGGAGAGGAAGAAAAGAAAGGAAAGTAGAGATATTATGAGTGTTGATGATGGGATGTCAAACTCCATAATGTACTGTGATGTATATATCTCGCTTGTGTTGAAGATGTTGCATGTTATACATTATATATATAGGAGATGGATCATAAAAGAATAGATTTAAATCAGTCTACAAGATCTAATGAATATGACATAATCTTAAGGTCAAACCCGTTTTTTCTTATTCAAACCCGTTATTTTAGTCAAACCATCTCTTTTGACTTAATTAGAGTTAATATGGTTCAAAAATAAGATGCACCAGACAGTGCACTGATATGCACCAAAATATTTATGTTGATAATTCTTACTTTTTTCTAACTTTTGTGCTAGATAGTGGTGCACAATTGCGAGGTTGCGGCAACAAGTGACAACGATGATGGTGGTGAGTGAGTGGTGGTGGGTGGTGATAACAAGAGGAAAAACGAAAAAAATTAAATTTTAGTGTTTTGAAAAAAAAAAAGAATGAGATGTATCACGTGCCCAAAATTGATGCACTGGATGGCATAAATAGATGCATCAAATCTCTATGCTTAATTTTGTATTCTTAGGATAAAAATTATTTGTACAAGAATCACTCCCTGATACATATATATATATATATATATATATATATATATATATATACACAATTTTTTTTCGGTCAGTCCACAAAAAAATTACCATGTCTATTTAGTAATACATCACTCATAACTCACCCACTTATTAATATTCCATATCCCATTATTTACAAAAAATGTCATTGTTGGACCCACACTATTCCACTTACAACACAATTATTCAATTTAAAACTACATCAAAAGTGTGACCCTTATTCCAATCACAACATATCAAACAAATTTATTAAAATCTGTACTGTTCACAATGTGGCAATTTTTTCATGAACGGAGGGAGTATATATAATTTAATTAAATATATTTGATATTTATTATTAAAAATTAAAGTTTGAAAAACTCGCCATATACCCTAATTTTGAATTCATTATCATAATTAATTATTATCTAATAAAACTAGTTTTAAATGCTACAAGAATAATTATATACACTAATCGAGTGCAACAAATCATAATTAATAAGAATAAAATTAAACTAAGATACTAGAAATTAAGATTTAATAAAAAATAATGAAAGTAAATTAAAAAAAAATGTAAAAATAAAAGTCGTACACAATGAAACACCAAAAAGCACGACTATTTTGAATCATGTGTCCCAATATTTTTCATGTGCCACTCTTATCCAACTAATAAAAATAAAAATTAATATTTTAATAGTATGAATCATATTTACTCTCTCTGTCCTGTTATGATTGTCTCATTTCTTTTGGGCACATGTATTAAGGAGAAAAGAATTAGGAATAAAATGTGTGTTAGTGGAGTTTTTAATTGAATACTTATTAGGGTACAAACAGTGAAATAAAGTGGGTTCAAATTGTGAAACAAAGTGGATAGAAAGAGAGTGAATAATGAACGTCACAGAAAATGTCGGGAAAAATAGTAAAAGATGGAGTAGTTAAGAGAAATAAGGGCCACATTAGCAATTTAAATAGACCTTAATAACCCTTAATTTAGCCCAAAAAAGGAAACATGACAAGATTAACGGGACATCAAAAAAAGAATACAAAATAAGAATAACAGAAGAAGTAACATTTATCACTAAAAGTTAAAATTTGAAAAAATTATATACCTTAGTTTATAGATTTACCAACCCTAAAATCCCATAAACCTAACCTATTGCAATTGCCAATTGGGTTTAGTCATAAGTTTAAATCACAGGTTTAATGATAACGGTTTAATTACCCTCTTTTAGGGAGAACTACAAAATTATCTTTAAATAATCTATACCTAATTATTATTCTCTCCGTCCTATTTAAGATGACACATATTCAAAATGGAAACAATTATTTATTTAAAATTTGTGGATCCTATCACTTTAACCACTAAATACCCTTCTTCTTAATGCCCGTGCCGAAAAGAAATGTGTCATTTTAAATGAAACAGAGTGAGTATAAGCTTAAAGCATTGATGGATTCTTCTAAAACTAAAAATAATCTAAAACTGAACAAGGCAAAAATAAAAAAACAAAGAAAGAGCAAAAAAGTTAAAAACCAAAGGCATTGACGAATTCTTCTTCCAATTTGTGACGAACCCAGCAGAACTTGATGTTGGCGGCGACCCGACGCAGAAAGCGGCAGACATTCCTTGTTTCAGGCTTTTTTTTTTCATCTTGGCATTCTTACAAACTCCTTGTGTGCATCAACATTGAAGGAAATTCTCGGCCGTTGTTCAACTACTCTTTTTCACATTTCAACGAACAAGTAGTATGCTTTATTTAGATAACATTAACATTTATATTTATATTTATATTTATATTTATATTTATATTTATATTTATCATTGGTGCTGGCGATGCCAAAAATTGCAGAAGAGACGTTCTTTTTATTTTTTTCATCACCGATATTTTTTTATATTTGGTATTTGTATTTTTTAATTTGCTTACTCTAGAAATAAATCCACCTTACTTTTTTTTTAATAATTCCAAGTCACCTTCCGGCGAGCCACATCAGATTTCGGAGCCGGAGATTGAGCCTAGGATGTAATTATGAATATATATAGTTCATGTATTTAATTTATATGCTCTATTTTTTTAGAAACAATATACGTAATAAACAAACTAATATAAACTAGTACAAACCCGTGTGTGTGGAAATTTAATCATCTATCATTTCAAATATCCTTTAACGTGAATCGGCCATTTAGTCTCTGTCAAATGTAGGGATAAAATTTGCAGTATTTATTTGAGGAATGAAAATTTTTGCACTTAAACATACTTAAGGTGTTTTTGTGCTCCGCCGTAAACATCAATGACATTTTTTCATCTTATCCTTTATTTTATTCAAAACAAAATGTTTTGAATTTTTATATTTAGAATTATAAAAAATTAACCCTTCAATCCTATGATTTCTTTTTTATGGCTATTTAGAAAAAATCACTACTTTAACATTTTATAAAAATTATTTCTCATTAAACTAAATAAAACAAAAATATGACTGGAGGAGATCCACCCACAACATTTTTATTGGAGTGTCACCAAAAATCTAATCTGGAATTTTTCTTTCCACATAGAAACTTTATTCATAGACAGATTTTTTTATATCATTCAAAACCATATCTTGTAGTGTGAAGGTAAAACAATATTAAGAAAAATATCTTAAATCAAAAAATAATAGTGGGACATGAGGTGAGACGTGAATACTGGAATGGAAAATCTCAAATTGTTTATTGCATTTCTATTTAAAGCACAAAGGTTTACATACCATAAGTAAGCCAATTATTAATATATGATGAGAGGAATGATATCATATAATCATATAGGAATGGAAGCCATTGATAAATGAGTTAAGCGGCAGCTGTAGGCAAAGGTCGCTTAAGAATGGGAATCAAATGCAAAGGGTGTTTCCTATTGACAGTGGCGCCAAACTTCTCTATCATATCCAATTCATCATTCTTCATCCCCTTAGGCATTTTCCAATCAAAATGATAGAGAAGCATAGCAAGAGGAAACCAGACGTTCGCCAGCCCGAACGCCATCCCAGGACACATTCTTCTTCCCGCGCCAAAGGGTATGTATTCGAAATTGTTCCCTTTGTAATCTATCGAGTTTTCCTCAAATCTCTCCGGTTCAAACTCCTCCGGTTTGTTCCAATACTCGGGGTCTCTTCCCAGTGCCCATGCATTCACTATCACTCTCGATTTTGCTGGGATTTCGTATCCATTTATTTCACATTTTTCGGTGTTCACTTTGGGGACTAAGAGCGGCGTTGGCGGGTGCAATCTCAGAGTCTCTTTGATGACTAATTTGAGGTATTTTAGCTCTTCAAACTTTTCTTCGTCTACGTATCCCTTGTCGTCAAAAACTTTTCTTACTTCTTCTTGCGCCTTGTTGAATTTGCTAGGGTTTCTTATCATCTCTGACATTGCCCATTCTACGACAGTGGTCGACGTGTCAGTTCCAGCTGTGAACATATCCTGAAACAGAAAAGGGATAGTCAGGTGTGCGTGTGTTGGCTAGTGGTAGTGTAGTTAGTATCTGAAGTTAAAAGGTCTCAAGTTCGAATCAACGTGACTCGATCTTAAATTTAATGTTACAATTACCAAAAAAGGAAAGAAGGGATAGTCCGGTAATTAACATGTATGAACTACATGTAATTAGATTAAAAATTTACCAATCCTAATTATAAAATAATACTCCCTCCGTTCCGCTCATTTTGTCTACATTCTTTAAATGGACGTCCCACTCAATTTGTCTACTTCCCAATGAAGAAAGAATTTACCCTTTAAAACCCTTTAAAAATGGTGGGACTTACTCACTTTCTATCATTTTATCTTTATCCTTAATCTTCGTGCCAAACAACGAGTTGACAAAATGAGCGGAACGAAGGGAGTAGTAAGTAACTAATAATGCATTATTAACTAAAAGTTGGAAAAAATAATTATATCACACTAATTGTAAAGTAATCTAAAATACAAGAAATTGAAACTCGAGTGGGACACATAATTAAAGGGACATGCATACATATTTAAATATGCTGACTGATGGAATAGAAGATGAAACAGAAGCACAAACCATGAGCACTGCTTTGATATTGTCATTAGTTAGAGGCATTTCGCTCGCATCTGCTTGAATCTTGAGAAGAACATCTACCAGATCTTCCAACACACCGTCATCGGCCTTGACTGCCGATTTATGCTGCTCGATGATGGTATCGAGCAGCCGGTCTAGCTTGCGACGCATCCGTCCGATCTTGAACCGGGCTCCGGTGATTAACGGCAGCGATTTGATAGAAGGATAGAGATCGGGCAACATGAATCCTGACGCTAACTTTGTAGCTTCTTCGATTATGGAAGTCACCGTCGCACGTTCCGTCGTCTTCCCCCCGACCACCGCCCTCGTAACAACATCGAACGACGAGAAATGGAGCCTCTCCGACAGATTAACCGGCGATCCTTTGCAAGAAGCAAGGAATTTCGCGAAATTCATATTCTCCTCCACTCTTAGGGGGCGGAAGGACTGCACGCGCCGCACGCTCAGGAGCTCGAGCGTGCAGATCTTCTTGAGCTGCCGCCAGTAGTCGCCGTAGGGGGCGAAGACGACGTCGCTGTAGTTGTAGCCCAGCGTCGCCGGCACCAGCCCCGGCGGCCGGTTGGCGAAGTTGACGTCGTGGGTTTTCATCACTTGTTTTGCGAGATCGGCGGATGAGATTATGAGGAAGTGGGTTTCGCCCAGCTGCATATGCATTAAGGGGCCGTATCTGGCGGCGAGATCCCGGAACAAGTGGTGGGGCGGAGCGGCGCGTAGCATGAGGTGGAGGTTTCCGATGAGGGGGAGCGGTTTGGGACCGGGGAAATGTGAGTAAGTGTTTGCAGATTTTGAGATTGTTTGCGATTTCAGAAACACAAGGAAGAAGATGAGAAAGGAAAGTAGAGATATGAGTATTGATGGGATGTCAAACTCCATAATGTAATGTAATGTATATTTTCTTTTCTGTTTGAAGTTGTTGCATGTTATATATAGAGATATTATCAGTTGTTTTCTACTCCCTCCGTCCCTGACAAGTAATTACATGCTAAAAGAATACCTATAAACACTAATTGGGTTTAATCATAGGTTAATTAACAAGTACAAAATTAAACTAAAATATAAGAAATTGATCTTGATCAAGAAAAAATGAAAATAAATTTAAAATCGAAATTGTGCGCGCACAATGAAACACTAAAATTAGGACACTGAATCCCGTGTCCTTTTCAAAGTCTACTTGTATCCCACTAATAAATCTATTATTTGAATAATATGATTAATCATGATTAACTCTAACGAGGCAAAATTTGGGATAACCAATATAGATATTGAAAATTAATAGTTGGCCACAAACTTTATTTGTAGAAATTCTGGCCAACTTTTGGAAATTTGGACCAATTTGCCCTTGGAACCACTATTAACCATCCATCCACCCATTTCATTTTTCAGTTTTCAAATTTCAAATTCTCTGTTTCTGCAAAATATTCCCTCTCTAAAAATCCTATTTTTCTCCATTTCTTCCGTCGCCGCCGTCATACTTTCATTTTGCCGTCGCCGCCGTCGTACTTTCATTCCGCCGCCGCATCATCGTACTTCCATCCATTCCGCAGCACCGCCTTCGTACTTCCAGTCCAGTCCGCCGCGCCGCCTTGAACTTTCACATTCTGCCGGCCATATTCCAGATCTGCCGTCGCACCAGATTCTTCTAGATATGCCGCTGCACCAGATTCTTCCAGATCCCGTTGCCTTATTTCACAGCTTTCTCTCCGGAATCCATGGCGTCACATTACAGATCTAATGTCCTGGATGGTGTTCGTCTTTGGTCAACCGCATCCCGGTATGCCTTGGCACACCTGGTACGAATGCAACGTATTCGTACCAGGTGTGACAAGACATACCGCGCTTAGACTTAGCACACCTGGTACGAATGGTCTATATCCGTACCAGGTGTGCCAAGTCTAGGCGCGGTATGCCTTGGCACACCTGGTACGAAAACGTATTCGTACCAGGTGTGCCAAGTCGCGATGGGCCTAGACTTGGCACACTTGGTACGAATGGTGTGTATTCGTACCGGGTGTTCCAAGTCTATGCGCGGTATGCCTTGGCACACCTGGTACGAATATGTTGTATTCGTACCAGGTGTGCCAAGTCGCGACGCGCAGTGACGTGAAAAATGCAGGAAGAACACATGTGCACGAAGAGGACAACAAGATCTGAAAAATACGACAAGAACATGACAGACTAGATCTAGAACATGACAGACTAGATCTAGAAAACTCAATTAAAACTAATACAGTAAAAATACCTCAAATAAATTACTATGGAGATGAAAGCCACGCCGCAGAAGATGACCGGAAAAAGACTATAAGAGAAATAATAAACTGTTCGAAAAAGTGTACAAATAAATCAAATCGAAAAGACGACCAAGGAAGAAGACGCGGCGGCGGCATACGGGAGGGAGTGGCGGTGGAGGAAGAGAGTACAGGGAGAAAGAGACATGAGAGGAGAGAGAAAGTGAGAGTGAAGTGGGTGAAAGAGAGAGTATGGGGGAGAGAGAAAGTGAAAGTGAAAGTAGTTGTAAAGTGATATGGAGGGCATTTAAGTCACTTCAACCCAAAGTTGGCCACAATTTATTAGAATAAAGTTGGTGGCCAACTATTAATTTCCACTAACTTAATTTGCTAGTCAACATGATTAACTCTAACATTTATTACTAAGAATTTTAATTTGTAATTATTGTATACCCTAGTTCATAGATTTATCAAACCTAATATCCCCTAAACCTAGCTATAGCAATCGAGTTTGATCATAAATGTTAATATTATACCCACTTTTACCTAACCTATTGCAATTGGGTTTAGTTATAAGTCAAGTCACACGTTTAATGATAACGGTTTAATACCCTCTTTTAGGGAGAACTGACATCATTATCCTTAATAAAAATAAAATAAAAAACATAAAAATTAAATAAAATTCACACCCACTCCCTCGATGTATATGTCTTCAACATTCCTCCTCTTCCTCTCCCTTCCTTTACTCACTCGTCGCTCGATGCAGCCACGTAAGATAAATTAAGGTACGGTTCGAGTGCACGATGCAAAACTGGTCGTGCACTCGTACCGTTGTGCAGAGCATCTCGTCTTCGAGACCGCTACAAAATAAGCCCTACGACTAAAATGAAGAGTTAATATATTTATTGAAAGTAGTAGCTATACGTTTCCCTAAAATTCAAATCCAAGTAATTACAAACATATCACTAGTAATTATTATTTTCGTTTTATAACCAAATATAAATACCGTACGATAGAATTAACGAAGTTGAGCCGCCAGACTATCTTTCTAATTTTCTATGCATTTTAACAACCAATGCGAAAAATTATTTATAGTGGGCAATATTTTATCAAAGTTATGGCGGACTGTCATGCCGATTGATTATGATTTTCACAAATGTATACAGAATCAGTTTCATTCAACTAATTACTTCACAAATACATAATTACATTCTCCCACTAACAATAATTGTGTTTACTAGATATGTTCATGCATTTGTTAATTAATTAAGGAGTATTTTGATATTTGTGCTTGGATTACAATTTTTCCAACAATATAACACAAACGGAATTCTTTGTGAATTGCTTTCTCAAGCCAACAGAAATGAGAATTGCGAAGGGGAGACCTAAGATATAATTAAGAAACAAAGAAAATGAAAAATAAAAAATGTTAAATGTGTACTACACGTTACCATTGCTCACAAAGCATTGCTTCTTCTTCTTTCGATTTTTTAACCGAACCAGCTGGCCTTCATGTTGGTGGCGACCCAGAAGTGATCGGCGATGCGAAAGTTGTTTTTACTCACCTTGGCATTTTTACAAACACTTCTTTGCATCAACATTACAGTTTCAGCAGTTTTTCAGTTACTCTTCTTGACATTTTATCAAACAAGTGGTGTGCATCATTTTAATAGTGGCAGAATTCGAAGGCATATTTATATTTAACATCGAAGCTCTATGTGGTGGTCATAGCGTTGGTTCCAGCGATGTAAACTGTGCTATTGTCGACCTTGATGCCAAAAAATTGGAGAAAATTGAGGCGGAACCAAAAAGAGGAGAAGAAGTTCCGTTCCATAAGATGTTTTTTTTTTTTTAAATTTCTGATTTTTAATTTTTTTATGTTTGGTATTTCTATTTTTTTTATTTATTTAGTCAAAAGGAAAAAAAAACCCGACTGGATATTTTTTTTTTTAAATTTCAAGTCACCTTCCGGCGAGCCACATCGGATTTTGACGCCATAAATTTAGCCTAGGATGTAAAACTAGAGAGCTCATATATTTAGTTGATATCCCATTAGTTGCATGTTATTCATCTATTAATGTATATACTATGTTGCACTGGTGCATGGGAGCGGGTGCGGGGGTGATACGATACGGGTATGGGGATACGAAATTTTAAAAATTATAGGGTGCAATTCGATAAGGATACATCTAGTTATTAATATTTTATTATATGTATCACTTATAAAATATATAGATATTTAAATTTTCATAAATCAAATGTATGCAATTCACGTTTTCTCCCACCAGAAACTTAAGCATTAATTTCAACTGTGTAATTTAATTAATTAACAAAATAACAATTCAAATATCATTAGCCCAATAAATAAGTCACAATCAAATAAAGTTCTCAAACTCAATCCCGTACACCCCTTCACCCACTTGATTCGCGACTTTCCCGCACGGGATTCACGAATCCGATTATTTTTATTTTTTTATGTGTAGGATACACCACATGGCGAATCGGGTGCGAATCCGATGAGAATCGCACCTAACAAGAATCTGATACGGTTACATAGTATTTTTAGAAGAATCCGTGTATCATAGTCTATGTATAGAAACATTTTCACTTGTTCCGTGATTCGAATTCCGTGTCTCAACATTTTCTAGGTCATACTAGTGCGCCACTTCTATTATTTTAGTAAAAAATATTATAAATTATTAAGCAATTATATTATGTTAACTAGACTAATTTGTCTAGTTTTGACTTTGTATGTTTCTACTGCTACAATTAAATGGGCATTTTCCGCAATGAAGCATGTGAAGACGACACTTCGTAACAAGATGGGGGATGATTTACTTGAAGATGCTTATGCTTTATATTGAGAGAGATTTTGTATAAAATATAGACATAGATTCGATTATTGATCAATTTTATGTATTGAAGTCCCGTAGGAGCACAACTTATGTGAAATTAGAAATATTTTGGTATGTATAAAATTTAGTGTCCTGAAGTATTTATTTTTTAGCCCACCCTAATATTAAATCCTGGATCCACCCCTGCCTTCCGGCAAGCCACATCGGATTTTGACGCCATAAATTTAGCCTAGGATATAATCATGTAAAACTAGAGAGATCATATATTTAGTTGATATCCCATGCATTAGTTGCATGTTATTCATCTATTAATCTATATACTATGTTGCACGGGTGCGTGGGAGCGGGTGCGGGAGATATGATACGGGTACGGGGATACAAAATTTTATAAATTATAGGGTGCGTTTCGGCAAGGATACGTCTAATTATTAATATTTTATTATATATAACACTTATAAAATATATAGAAATTTAAATTTTCATAAATCAAATGTATGCAATTCACATTTTCTCCCACCTGAAACTTAAGCATTTTCAAATGTGTAATTTAATTATGCAACAAAATAACAATTCAAATATCATTAGCCCAATAAATAAATCATAATCAAATAAAGTTCTCAAACTCAACCCCGTACACCCCTTCACCCACGTGATTAGCGACTTGCCCGCACGGGATTCACGAATCTGATTATTTTTTTATTTGTAAGGATACGCCACTTGACGAATCGGATGCGAATCCGACGAGAATTGCACCCTAACAAGAATCTGATACGGCTACATGGTATTTTTATAAAAATCCGTGCATCATAGTCTATATGTAAAAACATTTTCACTTGTTACGTATCTCAACATTTTCTATGTCATACTAGTGCGCCCACTAATAAATCTATTATTTTAGTAAAAACTATTTCTACCTCCGTCCCATTATTCTTGTCTCATTTCTTTTGGGCACGGGTATTAAGGAGAAAGGTGTTTAAAGGCTAAAAAGATATAAAGTGGTGGAGCCCATAACTTTTTGTGAGAGAGACATATTTCCTTTTATGGAAACAGGACAAGAATAATGGGACAACCCAAAAAGGAATACAAGACAAGAATAATGAGACGGAGTGAGTATAATTTAAGCAATTATATTTAACATTTATTACTAAAAAAATAATATTTGTAATAGATACCCTAGTTATATTGTTAGATCATATATAAAACTAGAATTAATTGCTAAAAGAATAACTATATACTCTAATTGGATGTTATAAATTCTAATTAAAATTCAACTAAAATACAAGAAATTGATCTTGAAGAAAAAAATGAAAATAAATTTAAAAAAATTGAAAGTTGTGCACATTAATGGAACACCTAAAAGTAGGACATGGGATTACGTGTCCCAATATTTTATATCTCCTACTCGCACCCCACTAATAAATCAATTTTGTAAATAATATTCATAATTAAAGTAAAAATTATTTTAATAATATAAATCATATTTAACATTTAATATTAAAAGTTTGGTTTTGTAATTATTATATACCCTAGATTTATCAACCCTAAAATTCCCTACACCTATAGCAATTAATGAGTTTAATCATAAGTGTTAATAAATATACCCACTTTTACCTAACCTATTGCAAATGGGTTTATTATAAGTTTTAAGTCACAGTTATAGCAAAATTGAGTTCGATCATAAGTGTTATGATTAGTTATTTTGAAATTTGTGATTCGATAACAATTTTTCCATATATAACACAAACAGAATTCTTTGTGAATTGCTTCTCAAACCAAAAAAAACGAGAATTGCTAAGGGGAGACGCAAGATATGCACTACACGATTAATAATTACAAGATTAAACTAAAACACAAGATATTGAAATTGAAGGAAAAGAAAAAAAATATACACTAGAAAATTAATGATAGTGGAACATGAGGTGAGATGTTAATATATAATGGGGTGAGAAGTTTTTTTGGGACACTAACTTATAACGGATTCCATTTACATGATACTTTTTTTTTCGGGCTGTCAATTAATTACAGGACACATGTTCAAAAATTAAACATCAGCAGGACAAATTTCACCCCGATTGGGCTAAAACTCACGTAACACTATTACTGAAGCTCGTTGCTTACGTGGCAACTGCATAATAAATGAATGTGAATGAAAAATGAGTTAAATTTTTATTACATGTCTAAAAAGCACAAAGGTTTACATTCCAAAAGTGAGCCAATTTTTGTTACATCAGAGCATCATATCACATATTAATCATATAGAGATGGAAGCCATTGATAAATGAGTTAAGCAAAAGCTGCAGGAAAAGGCCGCTTAAGAATGGGAATCAAATGCAAAGGGTGTTTCCTATTGACAGTGACGCCAAACACCTCTGTCATATCCAGTTCTTCGTTCTTCAACCCGAATGGCATGTTCCAATCAAAATGATATAGAAGCATGGCAAGCGAAAGCTGGACGTTTGCCAGCCCGAACGCCATCCCAGGACACATTCTTCTTCCCGCGCCAAATGGTATGAATTCTAGATTGTTCCCTTTGAAATCAATCGAGCTTTCCTCGAATCTCTCCGGTTCAAACGCCTCCGGTTCGTTCCAATAGTCGGGGTCTCTTCCCAGTGCCCATGCATTCACCATCACTCTCGTTTTTGGTGGGATTTCGTATCCATTTATTTCACATCTTTCGGTGTTAAATCTTGGGACTAAGAGCGGTGTTGGCGGGTGCAATCTCAGAGTCTCTTTGATGATTAATTTGAGGTATTTTAGCTCTTCGAACATGTTTTCGTCTACGTGTCCCTTGTCGTCAAAAACCTTTCTTACTTCTTCTTGTGCCTTGTTGAGTTTGCTAGGGTTTCTTATCATCTCTGACATTGCCCATTCTACTGTAATGGATGACGTCTCAGTTCCAGCATTAATCAGATCCTGAAACAAAAATTTAGCATCTTAATAATAATTATTTAGTCCCTTTGGAAATTATAGAACTTGTAATGATGCTCCCCTTTTCCCAAATAAAAAAGAAAAAAATAATTACTCCATCCGTCCCACTGATAATGTCCTGTTACTGTTCGGCACGGAGATTAAGAATAAGAGTAAAAAATAGAAAGTGGGTCCCATCACTTTTAAAGGGTTTATTCTTTCATTATTTGGAACACCACAATTTGAGTGGGAAGGCCTAATAAGGAAAGGAAGACAATATCAGCGGGAGGGAGAGAGTATTATTTTAAAATTAGAATTTAAACATTATTTTGGAATCTGCGTTAGAAATAATAATATGAAGAAGCACAAACCAAGAGCACGGCTTTGATATTGTCATTAGTTAGAGGCATTTCTCTCTCATCTGCTTGAATCTTGAGAAGAATATCAATCAGATCTCCGATACCATCATCGGCCTTGGCCGCTCTGTGCTGGTCGATGATGGTATCGAAGATCGCGTCGAGCTCCCGACGCATCCATCCGATCTTGAACCGGGCTCCGGTGATCAACGGCAGTAATTTGACGGAAGGATAGAGATCGGCTAGCATGAATCCCGTCGCTAGCTTTGCAATTTCTTCAAAGATGGAAATCAACGTTGCGCGCTCTTTCGTCTTCGCCCCGACCATCGCCGTCGTGATGATATCGAACGACGACGAGTAGAGCTTCTCCGACAGATTTGTCGGCGATCCTTGGGAAGAAGCGATTGATTTTGCCATATTCATGCTCTCCTTCTCTCTCAATGGCCGGAGAGATTGCACGCGCTGCGAGCTCAGGAGCTCCACCGTGCAGATTTTCTTCAGCTGCCGCCAGTAAACGCCGTAGGGAGAGAAAGAGACGTTGGTGTAGTTGTAGGTAAGCGTCGCCGGCGCCAGCCCCGGCGGCCGGTTGGCGAAGTTGACGTCGTGGGTTTTCATGACTTGTTGTGCGAGGTCGACGGATGAGACGATGAGGAAGGGGATTTCGCCAAACTGCAGATGCATTAAGGGGCCGTATTTGGCGGCGAGATCTCTGAACATGCGGTGGGGCGCGGCGGTGCGTAGCATGAGGTGGAGGTTTCCGATGAGAGGGAGTGGTTTGGGACCTGGGAAATGGGAGTAAGTGTTTGCAGATTTTGAGACTGTTAGCGATTTCAGAAAGATGAAGATGAAGATGAGAGAGGAAAGTAGAGATATTACGAGTGTTGATGATGGGATGTCAAACTCCATAATATTGTAATGTAATGTATATGTATATGTATATATCTCGCTTGTGTTGAAGATGTTGCATGTTATGAATGTATATATATATAGAAACATTTCCCGAATCCTGTATCCCAACATTTTACTATAAAAATAAAAATATTACTATAATTTAGTTAATCGTATTGAAAAAGTTATAAATGCCCTAATTATGGATTTACCAACCCTAATAATTAATTGTTACCTAATAAAACTAGAATTAAATACTAAGAGAATAACTATATACACTATAATTGGGTATAAATAAATCATAATTAACAAGTACGAAATTAAAATAAAATACAATAAATTGATCTTTAAGAAAAAATGAAAATAAATTTAAAAAAAATTAAAGTTGTGCACAACGAAGCACCAAAAAGTAGGACTTGGTTGGATTATGCGTGTCACAATATTTTCTATGTCCTACTTGTATCCTACTGATAAATCAATTTTGTTAATAATGGAGTATTTATTATAACAATAAAAAATATTTTCATTATATGAATCATATTTAACATTTCTTATTAAAAGTTAAATTTTGCAATTCATATATACCCTAGTTTGTAGATTTATCAACCGTAAAATCCCCTAAACCTATAGCACTGGAGTTTGATCATAAGTGTCAATAAATATACCAACTTTTAAAACCCATTGCAATTGGATTTAGTTATAAGTTAAGTCACACGTTTAATGATAACGGTTTAATACCCTCTTTGAGAGAGAATTGACAATATTATCCTTAATAAAAATAAAATAAAAAATATAATAAATAAATAAAATTTATTTATTATATTTTTTATACCCTCATGTCTCTCGATGCAGCCATGCATATGAGAAATGAAGGCACGGTTCGAGTGCACGATGCAAAACTGATCGTGCACTCGTACTGTCGTGCAGAGAAATTGGGTTTAATATAATCTTTAGCATTACCTACGAAGTTAGTTGGAATTAATATGCCGAGTGTAATTAAGTTTAATGCAAAGTAAAGAATTCTCACTTAAGCACAAATGCTTTATCAACGATTTAATGAATAATGCATTTCAAGTTTTCAACCCCAAAATCGATGTCAATCACAAATTTAAATCATGAAAAGAAAAAAAAATAACAAAAATTGCATTTTGATTTCAGCCCCAAGTCTACAGACATCTCAGATTCTCACTCAGATAATTTCACAAACAGTGTCTGCGCATTTGTTCCTCTCCACAATTGTAAAATATGTTATATTGATATTTTTGGTGCAACGATTTAAAATTGGTGTTAAACACTAAAATTTTTGTAGAAGTCGAGTTATATAATATGCAATTATCTCGTATAAAAATTTCAAATGCAACACATAAGCCCTTCTTAAAAATGGATTTTTAGAGAAATTTCATAACCCATAATTCCATCTGATAACAACCATTAAAACGATAAATTTCTCACTAATACACTTTTACGCCTCAAACAAAGAAGCCCATTAGAAAAAATATAAACACGCAAGAAGGTTGGGAATCTATAAGGAGAAACTCGAGTTCAGTAGTGAATTTAAATGATGATGATGATTGTCAAATAGTTTCAGCAGTTTTTCAAGTGCTCTTTTTGACATTTCAACAAACAGGTGGCGTGCTTTAATTTGATAGCGCGGCAGAATTCAAAGGTGCAAGCTCTATGTGGAATCTGCGTTCGAATTCTAACATCACTAATAATTCATTAGAATGGTTGTGACCACAAATAATCACACGATCAATGAGCAAACATGAATGATTTTTCAAATGATGGTGAGTAGCCCCTGTTAATTTTAATGTGATAAAGAAAATTATTTGATAATCTTGAATAATAATTTGTTTAACAAATAAAATTAAAATTCATATTAAGGGCAATATGAACCACAATAAAGGTTTGTTCCATAAGTATATTTTGGGCCCAGGGTAATTTCAAGGAAGAGAAATTGAGCTATCAGAATGATTTGGGCCCCAGAAAGTGGGCCCATTATTCGGCGGGCCATCTTAAATGAGCATAGGCAGACATCCCAATCCGTGTTTATGTAGGGTTTGATTCACAATTAGTAGTACGTTGATTTTTTCCTAAAAAAAAAAGGTATACGTTGATTTTTATATTTATTCTACTATCTTGTATATATTTTTGCTTAATGAATTATTCATTTATGAGGTCTTACTAAACTTACTAAGATATCAAAATGTGATAAATGGTCGGAGTTTATGATTAGGAATATAAAGAAACAAATTGTTATATATATTGGTACTCTTTTTTCTTGTTTGCTAGGGGTGATTAGTAGGGGTGAGCACGGTTCGGTTAACCAACCGTTTGCCACAAAAAAAACCGACCATACGGTTTTTAATCGGTTCGGTTAACCGCTAAAATGTAGAAAATAAAAACCAAAAACCACTATAACGGTTAACCTAAAAATCGGTTCGGTTAACCGTTATTCAACGGTTAACCATGTAGAAAGAAAACTTTCAATTTTTTTATAATTCATAGCATGAAAAATAAAAATTCATATCTTAAAATGTGGATTCGAAATATACATTTAAAGAAGTATAAATAATAAAATGAACACTCTCATGTTTTCAAGTCAAAGTAGTAAAATTAAGTTAGTTAATATTATAATTTATAACATATAATTAGTTGGTATAATAATTTTATAACATATAATTAGTAAAATTATAATTTTAAATGAGTTTCGGTTCAGTTCGGTTAACCGTTGGTTTTTATATATAAAAATAAAAACCTAACCGTTACCCTCGGTTTTTTAAAATTAGAAAAATAAACCGAACCGTCGGTTCGGTTAACAATATTTTCGGGACGGTTTCGGTACGGTTTGTCGGTCGGTTCGGTTTTTCGGTTTGCTTTGCTCACCCCTAGTGATTAGGGTGTATAATATATAGAATAACTATGTGAAATAGCTACTTAAGTTAATAAAAACAAAATACTAGCCACAAACTTAATGTTATATAAATACTAGCCACTATTTGTTTGAAAATACTTTTTTACCCTTTAACTTATATTTCTACCATTTTAACTAGAAGTTGCAATGTTGCCGCCACGCAAACGGGGGTCTCGCCCGACGGTATGTTATGTTTCTATATTGGGCCCGAGTGAGATCTACTCGCTCCAATGAGATCTACTCGCTCCAGTCGCACCTTCGTTCTGTACGCGAATGGGCGAACGGCAGCCCATTCGACCCGTTCGCGCCTCCACCTCGCGAACTAGTGTGGCGCGAACAGCACGCACGGGCACCGGTCGACCCGCTCGTACCGCTCATGTTACCTACATACCCGAGCAAGGCGCGAGTCGCGCGAACGGCCCTCATTCGCCCCGCTCGCGCCGCTCACCTTACCCACACATCAGGCGCGAGTCGCGCGAACGGCCCTCGTTCGCCCCGCTCGTGCCGCTCACCTTACCCACACATCAGGCGTGAGTCGAGCGAATGGCCCTCGTTCGCCCCGCTCGCACCGCTCGCCTTACCCAGACATCAGGCACGAGTCGTGCGAACGGCCTTCGTTCGCCTGCTCGCGGCGCGAACTTTACCCAAACATCAGGCGCGAGCGCGCGAACGGCCCTCGTTCGCCCGCTCGCACCTAGATCTATTCGCACAATACATGGGACGAGTAGATCCACTCGCACCCTACATGGGGCGACTAGATCTATTCGCTCCTTCCACCACCGCAACGGAGTTTTACATCACAAATTAACACCATTAACATATAGATTTGTAGTAGGAAACTTACATCGGCGCCATAATCATCGTCGGATTCCGATTCAACGGAATCACTTCTGTTTGAGCTATTCGACATCGTCGGCGGAGATGGTGGCGCGGCAGAAAGGGAGGCGCGACGGGTAGCATGAGCGGCAGAGATGGTGGCGCGGCAGAGAGGGAGACGCGACGGTAGCGCAAGCGGCGGAGATTAGACGCGAAGGTGTTGGTGGAAGAAGATGCGAATGCGGCGGCGGAGGAGATGCGAAGACGGCGGAAGTGCGAAGACAATGAGGAGGTGCGAAGACGGCGGAGGAGGAGCGAAGACGGCGAAGACGGCGGCAGAGGAGATGCGAAGACGGCGGAGGTGCGAAGAAGGAATGAGACTGTGCGAAGACGGCGGTTCTGTTTCTATCTAGGGGTATTTTTGTAAGAGTGGCCAGTATTTATATAATATTAACTTAGTGGCTAGTATTTTGTTTTTATTAACTTAAGTGGCTATTATAATATTTCACTCTAATATATATTATACACCCTAATATCTTGTTTGGTACAAAATATGAGGCCCTTTATAAATTTCGGGCCCGTATGAATTATACCTATTGTTGTTATTATCTAATACCATCTATGAGGTGGTATAAATAATACTGCAACTAAATATAAGAATAAATTACTATAATTTCACCCTCTTACCATAATTAATATGTTTTGCAGAGAATTTAATACATCATACCAAACACAATATTAATTCTTTATACGTATTAAGATATCTCAGCTAATCATATCAAGCCTTATCCCATACTTCGTAACAAACGAGCCTTCCCTTCGAATTTTTCTTTAGAGGTTTTTAATGAGGCCCAACTTCGTTGGACTTTTTTGGTCGAGAGGGTTGGATAGGAATTTGGAGTAGTCTCGTTCCTTTCTTGTTTTTCTTTTTGTTCGTTCTTCCTTTATAAAGATCTTATATTTTTATTCACACATATATTAGGAGTACTATCCTGTACGGCTGTATAATACCCCTAATAATAATAGTAGTAATAATTATTACTCCATCTATCTCACTGATAATATCTCTTTCCTTTCTTGTTTGTTTCACTGATAATATCACATTTTAAAAAATGAAAATAATTAACTCTTCAGAACTGGTGAGACCTATCATTTTATACTCCCTCCGTCCCACCGAATATGGCATGTTTTCCATTTTGGGCCGTCCCACATAATATGGCTTGTTTCTTTTTTGGGAAAGAATTAGAGCTTACTTTAAGGTAAAAAAGCACTTTAGCCGTACATTGTTGACCAAAAAAACACTTTATTAACTAAAAAGTTACTTTATTAACACTTTATTACACATAATTCTTTTTTTCTTAATCTCCGTGCCAAAAAGAAATGAGTCATATTCGGCGAGACGGAGGGAGTATCTTTTTGCTCTTGCTCTTTAATAATCGTGCTCAAAAAGTAGGGGACATTATCAGTGGGCCGGAGGGATTATTATTATTATTATTATTATTATTATTATTAAATGCATAAGATTTAAAATTAACAACCAATTATAAATACAAAAAAATAATTACCAAGATAGTAGAATAAATATGAAGTCCAACAAGTAAGTCATTGCAAAGACTAACCATCCAGACGCGCTAGAGCGAGCATAGGTATCAATAGTGAAATAACCGAATTCAATAAGTTGAAAAAGGAGAGAGAGAGAGAAGGGACTAAATATCAACAGTTTCAACTACAAAGTTGGAACTTGCGAGACTCCGCAGTGCTTGGTTCTTCTTGATGTTGAAGAGCACAACTCGAACTCGTAAGTCCTCTTGTTCCTCTGCTATGTTCTTGGCAGACTCCACCGCTGATTCGCTGCAATATTCCAACACAATTGATTGCAGCGTTGGTATTTCGCCAATTTCACAAGGGATCTCCTCCAAAAACTTCAATTCATAAAGATGAAGTTGCTCGAGGCGTGGGAAGTGGGAGCTCTCTATCATCCAGGATTGCAAATAACAGCAATACAATTCCAAGTATTTGAGGCTGGGGAACTGGCCTTCTCTTGTTACCCACTTTTTGAATTTGCCTCGTCCCAATTTAAGCTTCTGGAGAAGAGGTAATGCACCTATCTTTTCCAGCAGCAGCTCTTGGTCCTCTTCCGAAGAGGACTCGAATGATCCCAAACTCAACTTCTTAAGAGAATGCGGGAAGGTAGTATTGTTCGTAGCCCAACAATGATAGGACTCTAGTTTAGTCAGACCTTCAAGATAGTGAGGTTCTCCACTTGTTACTCCCAATTTCTTTATATTAGGGATCCTATAACACAAACGCCTCCAATCAGAATACATAAAATGTAATCCCTTGAGCGTTTGTAGATTCTCCATGATGACCTTGTTTCTTCCACCATAAAAGAGATACAGAACTCCTTTATGGAACTCAACATGCCTAAGTTGAGACAAGTTCCAAAATTCATCTGGTGCGGTAACCCCTACGGAATGGAAAACAATAAGTGTTTGTAGATTCCAAAGAAGACAGACTGAAGAAGAGAATTCAGACTCCCAATGAACTCCAACTGCAAGATACCGCGAGTTGACAAACCCGAACAAATCATCAAACCAATAATCCCGCCTTCCAGATGTATCATATGCTTTCAATATCCTCAGCAGTCGAGACTCGGGCAACGAAACAACTTCATTAGTATCACATAGAAAAGAACGAGCAAGCGACATACATCGCAAGGCATCATCTACCTCCATCTTTGAAGTGCTTCCACGAATAACAACACAACTTTGTCTTCTGCTTTGAAACTTATGTTGCCCTATCACATCATAAAGCCCCTCTTTTACAGCTTCTCTCCAACAAAGACCTCTCAATAGATCATGAAGTTTGCAGTACTTTATGTTTCCTGTAGACCCCAACTCGTGAACTAAAATGAGATTTCTATCAACTAGGTCGTTTAAGTACTCTTTTGCGGCCGTTTCCAAGCTCTTGCCACTTACTGGTTTTAGAAATCCTTCAGAAACCCATAACTTTACGAGTGTGGAGACACGAACTGCACGATCTTCCTCAAACACTCCCATGTACAGAAAACATGGCTTCAGATACACCGGTAAATGATTATAGCTCAATTTCAATATTTTCAAACAAAAATCTTCATTCTCCGAATTCCCTACTGAACTCGAGTTTTTCCTTATAGATTCCCAACATTCTTGCGTATGTTCTAGATTTTTCAAAAGACCTCCCATCACAGCAATTGACAGGGGAAGTCCTTTGCAAGTTTCCACGATCTTCTTCCCAATTTCCTTCAATTCAGAATGGCAACGTTCCTCCCCAAACACAGTTTTCAAAAACAGTTTCCAGCTGCTATCATCATCTAGAAATTTCATTTTCAGACAATAACTGTTATCCAATTGAGAACTCAAAGTTGAAAGCCTAGTCGTCACAACTATCCGACTCCTATTATTATAGTCAGGAAAGAAACATTGTACCTGATCCCATGCCTCGATACTCCACATATCATCCAGTACAATTAGAAACCATCTACTGGATAAACATTTATGGAGCTCTAATCCTAAATCTTCTGCACTCATATAACTCAACTGATCCTTGCTTCTTTTGTCGGCTTGAGAACGCATATCACATAGAATTTCTTTTGTGTTATATGTTTGAGAAATCGTAACCCAAACACAAACATCAAAATGATCCTTAATAAATGGATATTCATAAACATGTCTAGCAAGAGTCGTCTTACCGATTCCGCCCATCCCTACAATAGGGATGATCTGACGATGGTGTTCTTCCGCAGTGAGCTTGTCCAGGATTTCACGTGAGACATTGTCAAAGCCCACCATGATGGAAGATCTTGAGGAAGCGGCAGATGCTGACACATTTCTCTGCAATTGAGCTTTGACTGTAGTCTTCTCCATCACCTTTTTCTTGATCACATCCATATCTCTGATCACTTTCCGCAGACCTTGAGACAGAGTATCAATCAAACTGACCTTTTCGCAGGTATTTATGGGTTTCATTAGACATCCAAAGTAATCGAAGGACATCTTCGATTTCTTTTGAGGTTTCAAGCCAGTAGAAGTACTGGGTTCTGCTATAACATCGATTTTTTGATAAGAAGTAGTAGTGGATCTACCCAGCTTAATCGTGTCCACAATATTCGATTCGATAACATCTTAAGCCGCATAAGCTGCATCTGCAATGCTCGTCTCCAACGGATCTGCTTCGTCGCCATCGGAAACAGGGGATTGGTAGGTTTCTAGAAATTCTTGCAAGAAGGTAACGATTTCAGTGAGAGAATCAAGTTGTTGCTTTTCGATAGAAATGGGAGGGAAAGGATGGTTCTGGATCTGGAGTATGAGATTGTTTAGTGAAGTCACAGCTGCATAAGCCGCCATGATCGATCTGTAATTAACTCAGTAGTATGAGTATATGATCTGCAGGCTATGAGAAGAATGTTTTTCTTTTAAGACGAATATGAAGAAAGTTGGTAAATAAGATTGGACACTAACTCATTAATCTCATATGTGTTTGTGTGTTTGTGTATTTTACCAGACAGTAGTTGAATTTAAAGAACTTGATAGTTGAATTAATATTTTATTGAAGTTGCGCCAAACTCACGTTATTAATTGTGTTGACATTTCAACAACAAATTGCAACAATAATAATAAATTACAACAGTAATAATGACAATATTATATCAAATCTAGGCCAAAGGATCACGGTGATGGTTTAATTGATTTCGGAATGATCACATTGTAATTTTTGTGACGAGGCATCTAAGATAATCCCCAATATCAAGAATTGGGAGTAGTAATTGATTTTTAGTCTCATCAATCCTCTCTCTCCTTATAGTGATTTCCTTTTAAACTTATTGTATATACTGGCAGAGATATTACGTGTGTTGCATATATAACCTCTTGTTTAAGATAATTTATTTATTATAATCAATAGCAATATATTTGAAAAAAATCAAATTGTAATATTCTTAATCTTTACTTTTAACTTCAACAAGTTATTAGCATGTATTAGATAAAAATTATATGTTAGTAAATCAATTGTCGTACATTATTTCAACTTTAATTTAGCTGAGGTTGTAATTATCAATAATAAATTTAATTACACCAAAAATCACATCTTTTACACCATATTGTAAATTTATTTTTATCGCCGTCTATGAGTACCTTTAAAAGATATGAAATTAATTTATCAATCACTAATTTTTATACTCCCTTTATAAACCATATATACCTAGAAATAATTCATAATCGATTTCAGTAAGAAAAGAATAATAATTATTAATAATCAAATCAAGTAATAACTCTAAATTAAAAATAAATTGCACAAAAATACAAATTTCTGGGGTAATAAAATAATCTAGAGCTATTCAAATTTGTTGTCTTTTCTATTTCACATTTGAGTAATAGAACATAAAGGACTATATTATTAATTAATTTATTAAGTTGTTATAGTAGGTATATGATTATATTATTAATTTATTATGTTTATAATAAATTAATATAGAGTCACTATTGCCTTTAAAATAAATATAATGATCCGCTTCAGCTCCAGAAATGCTTTAGATTGTTTAAAGTAAGACTCGCTTTGGTATAATGTTTTCAAAACCGAATCAGACCACAGACCTATTGGTTGCAATTTCAACCTCAAAATCGATTATGAAATAGATTAATATCCAAGTTCAAGGTTTTGCATCCCGATGCCTACCACAAATTTACATCCTTCCTTTAAAAAAATTGCATCTCGATTTCAACCCAAAATCTGCTGACATCTCAGTCAGATAATTTCACAAATAGTTTCGGCGCATTTGTCATCTCACGATCGCTGCAATTTTGCCAAAATTTGGATTTATATTGTAATTGCAAAAAATTGATAAATTGATTATTAAGGATAGAATTTTGGGGATGCCACTTATCTAAGTAGAAAAGCAATTTAAAAATAATATCCTTGAGGTCTTTGGTTCGATTCTTATTAGGCACAATATATTAAGAGGGCGCCTACTAAGCGTGATAAGCTCGGATAAATAAAAATAATATAACATATACCTTTTAGGATTAGATTTCTTAAAATATTCCAAAGTCTGTGATTATTGCTGGATTATTAAACCGCTATGTATCCAACCCAAATAGATGGAATTGAAGGAATCCTTAAGATGAGGACTACCTCGGACAGGACATTAATAAGCAAATCTTTGATTTTACAATTTGTGTTTCTGTTTAGAAGCTTAATTCGGAAAATTAAGTCAATTACGTTGTTAAACAAAACTAATATATCATCAAATTCTTCATCAACACTGAATAGTCCCATTAGGCAAAACATATATATTTGAAAATTGACCTCATAACATGCACTCAATAATTTAGAAGGTACAATCAAAAATTGTTTATGGATTTCTTTTGGGTAATAATTGTTGTCACGCATCGACACAAAGTTATCGTTTAGACACAATAAGAGCACGAATTCAATAAAATTGGACACTAATTCAGTAATTTCGTACGTATTCGTATATTTTACCAAATTCAAAAGTCCCTAAAATTTAAAGAACTTAATAGATAGTTGAATTAAATATTATTGAAGTTGAGCCGAACTTTCTTTAATTGTGTTGACATTTCAACAAATGCTAAAATACTAAATAGTGGCAATATTTTATCAACATGAAATTAGCCTGCTGAGCTAACTGATTTTATATTTCAACAACTTGTAACAATCATAATGTCATTATTTTGTCTGAGTCAAGCCAGAACATGATGCTAATTGTTTATGAATTAATAGACTAGCATTTTGTTAACTTTTAATTGATCTCCGAAACTTCACATACAATAACAAAAACTCTTGTACGGTCAGTTGCACATATTTAATTTCAATCGCGGCCTGGACCGGCCCGTGTATCTCACACGCCTTTGTTATTTTTTTTTTAAATATTTGGCGGGCGTTTGCAATACACTCGCTCAATTAGCGTTTATTTATTAATGTATTTATTTTTTATTGTTTTTTTTAAAATATTTTTAGTATTATTTTTTCTTTAATTCTTCTCAATTAGGATTTATTAATCTCAATTATGGTTTACTAATCCTCAATTAATTAGGGTGTTTTTAATTATTCCTCAATAATGATTATTAATTTTCAATTAAGATTTATTAATACCAATTAGAATTTATATTAGTTAACTAGAAAAATTAAAGTCAACTATGAGCGTTGACTGGTTGCATCCGAAAATTCCTCTTTTACAATACATGCAGTCTCAGTTTCTTTCCAACTGCAAAACATATGTATCAGGGTTTGATTGTTTAATTCTCCTTCCAAAGGGATTATTGCAGCAGTAATTGAACTTTGAAAAATGCCTCAGCTTAAGCATATCGACTTTTTATTATTTTCCTTAATAACCATGCCGAATACTAATAAGATATGTTCAATGGGACGGAGAATGTACTTTTTTGCCCATCTCTCCTGACAAAAATTGATGAAAGAAAAGCAAAACTAACAAGGGATTATAGAAAAAAGGATTAAATTAGTAAATTGATCCCTATTCTTCTCATGAAAGTGGGTATGCTATATCAAAGTCAAACCAGCCTGTCACGCAAATTGTTTACGCGTTTCTAACAACAAATTGCAACAATAATAATGTATGTATTGGTCTAACGGTAGTATGGTTAATGCTTGAGGTTAAAAGGTCTCATATTCGAGTCATTCATAGAATGATCTTTAAATTTTAATGTTACAAATACCAAAAAAAAAAAAATCAATCTCATTCTAATGAATAACATGTGATCCAGAAGAGTTTCAGCACAGAATGAGCAGAAACCAAATGCCAAATTCAACAGTCCCTAAAATTTAAAGAACTTAATAGATAGTTGAATTAAATATTATTGAAGTTGAGCCAAACTTTCTTTAATTATGTTTACATTTCAACAAATGCTAAAATACTAAATAGTGGCAATATTTTATCAACATGAAATTAGCCTGCTGAGCTAATTGATTTTATATTTCAACAACTTGTAACAATCATAATGTCATTATTTTGTCTGAGTCAAGCCAGAACATGATGCTAATCTATATCTATATATTAAAACACAGTTTTGAAGGGCAATCTGATAATTCTTATATTAATAAGGGGTATATAAATAGCAGTTAATTTTAGTTTGTCATTAAGAGGGTGTTTGGCTGAGCTTACAAGCTCCTTAAAACAGCTTATAAGCTGTTTAAGAGCTTATAAGCTCTTGTAAAGTGTTTGGTAAAAGAAGCTCTTTAAGAGCTTATAAGCTCCAAAAAAAAGCTCTAAGAGCTTATAAGCTCCTAAAAAAAAATTACCTCTACCCCAACTTTTTTTTTTGTAAAGATGTTATGAACAACACTAAATTTCCTTATTTTCACCATTTTTCATTTTATTTTATTTTTTTAATTTATAATATAAAATAAATAAATAAATAAATCATTTTTGTTTTCTAAATTATACCTAAAAATTTTTTTCTCTCTCCTCTCTCTTATCCAAACACTTCAATAGCTTATTTAAGCTCTTGAGGCAAAACATTTTATAAGCTCCATGAAGAGCTTATTAAGCTCTTTAAAATAAGCTTAGCCAAACACCCTCTAAGTAAGGAATGCAGTCTTTTTAACGGAATGCTATATTAGGGACGCAATGTTTCACGAAACGAAACGTTTATCCTTCACCTCGGCCTCAAGGCCCTCAACATTAGCCTGTTAAATCCTCTATTTCTCTTTGTTCGGACGAATTGACGAGCATTGGTGGCACTGTTAACATGATATCACTTGCACGCAAGAATTTCTCCAGTTTAATTTCAAATTTCAAATTCTCTGCAACTTAAATGTTCAACATTGAGGGGTAAAAGAGTAATAATCCCTAGCCCTGAAATTTGTGATGTATTGGTCAATAAACACCAACGAAACAACGATCAACATTGGTTATGTGCAGCAGTGATGATAAAAGAACATACCAATTTTCTTAAACCACATATCTCAGCCATTGATCAATGAAAATTATGATACCCCAATCTTATCTTCTTCTCTTCTATCTATCTTTCTAATTTAAACAGACATATTGGTGGAGAAATTTAGTGTGCCAAGTACAAAGAATAGTCTACGAAGATGAGGACGATCGACGGCGAGGAAGAAAACATGGTATGAATTGTGGATTTGCCGCTGGCTTTCTTGAAGTCGATAAATTATCTGGTGAGTCTTGACATTTTGTTGTCTGATCACTCTCGAAATTATATATCTACGTATCATATTTTTGACAATATTTTGTCAAACTATCAAGTAAAATCGAATAGGGGGAAGACAATATTTTGTCAAACTATCGAGTAAATCGAATAGGGGGAAGACAATATTTTAGACGTTTATACGATGGTGTATTGAATTATATATGAGTTTTAACTTAGATACAATGAATCTATACCTATTATAAAAGAGCGGATTCTTACAAAATTTGATTTGCCTAATATGTCTTTATTATTATATTTATTTTAAGGGCAATAGTGTAAATCTATATTAAATTTATTATAAACTTAATAAATTAGTTATACTCTTACTATAACTCAACTTAATTAATTAATTAATTAATAATATAGTCTTATTCGTAGTATAACTCAAAAGTGAAAGAAAAAATAAAACATAAATATGTAGTTGTATATATATTAATTTTGGTAAAAGTTTTATATTTTTATTAAATTAACAATTTAATAATTATTGTCTCTAATAATTGACATGTCATCTTTATAATTAAATTTCATACTTTACATTTCAATCTTTTCTCTTCATTGAAACATCTCTTCACAAAGTTTTACTTTATATTTTATTTATTTATGTAATTTATTATACTTTATGGTTTTTATTTCGTTGATAATTATTAGTCGAGTCGAATTAAGTCGAGTGCTCAAGCATAATTTATTTATTAAAGACTTTATTCAAGTACTTTAATTGTATAGAATAGCTTCTAAGAAAAAAAATTAAAAAAATATGAGGGTGAGGAAGGGGGAGAGAGGGCTGGGCCGGTAGCCGCGACTGGTTATTGTGCTGGGTGGTGGTGGTGGTGGTTGTGAGAGGGCCGGGGAAGGAGGAGGGGACGGTGGGTGGTTATTCCAATTTCAAAAGTCATGTGTAGAATACTAATAAATGTCAAGGACATATTTTCGATAATTAACCCTATATTAAATGTATGATTTTGTATAATAGAAAAGATTTAGGCTTTTAATGAGATTCGACTTTAAGGTATAAGTATGTTATACCCAGAGTTTTGGTTATGAAACTCTGCATTCTTTTTATATATACGACCCTTCATTAATAAGTAGAATAAATATATTATGATAGACGATTACTATCAATATCATAGAATTTTGATAATTGTACATAAGATATGATATAAGAAATTTAGTTTTATCTTTATTCTACTCTTTACACATACTTGCTAACATTTTGTTGAAGTTAATAATCAATAATTAATAATAATAACTTTAAAAAAATTGTCATCAAATATATTTTATTATATAATGAATTAATTATGTTAAATAAGAAATTATACGTGCAACGCACATAATTCCCTGCTAGTTCAAGAAAAATTACACATTTATTATAAAGGATGCGTGGCCTTCGCGACCTTTGATCCTTGGTAGTCCGTGTGTTTGGCCTGATCCGTCTTACGTTCTAATTCAAACATGTCTAAAATGAGCCGGTCAAGATTGATTTTTTTTTAAGAGATTTTTCGCACTTAACTTTGATAATCTTATACGTGAGTTTTATTGATGCTGATTTCGTGTGTTACGAAATTTGAGATGACTATCGTTTGATATAGATTAAAGATGGTAACTTTATGTTGATATTGAAGCCACCGATGACTCCAAACAATGTGCTTGCCTGCGTAGTATATCTCTGGGTTGTGATATTGTTTGATATATTTTCTAAACTTTATATATACTTTTCTTTTTTATTTGATCATGTTTATACTATTTGTAAATATATTTACTGTTTAAATTTATTTTATTGCGACTGCATGTATTAGACTATGGTGCAGGAGCAGAAACAATGTATGTAGCTGCAAATTTACCACAGTTGATTTTTAATATTTTACAATTGAATAATAGGTGGATTAGATGTGATATATTTAATGTCCATGCAGTTTAGTTTTTTATAAATTAATGATTTTGTTATATGTGTTGCATGTTGTGCAAGGTGGGAATAACTTCCAATTATACTATTTCTTGACCCTACTTGAGTTGCCGATTGGACCTCGATCAATGTTTCATGTTGATGTCATAGTAGATATTACTTTAGTAGCGCAATTTTACTTACATTTTCATGATATCTGCTAAGGGGAAGGAGGGTATAATTTTGGAATGAAATGAGTAGTGTAATTTGATTTTTTTTTTTTTTCTTATTTGTTTGCCATTATGAATTATCAGTTATTTTTGTATGTTGTAGTTGGAGGGTGTTGATTAGACTGTCTATTTTACTATGAAAAGAAGGAGAAGGTTATCTTTGTGTAATTTGACACGATCAAAAAGCTATGATGCACGGATTCTTCTAAAAATACCATATTGCCGTATCGGATTCTCGTTAGGGTGCGATTCTCGTCGGATTCCCGTGGGATTCGCACCCAATTCGCCACGTGGCGTATCCTTCCAAATAAAGAATAAAAAGTAATCGGATTCGCGAATCTTTTGTGTAAAATTCGCGAATCCCATGGGTGAAGTGAGTGTATAAGGTTGACTTTGATAAATTATTTAAATTATGGCTTCTCTATTGGACTAATGATATTTGAATTGATATTTTGTTACTTAATTAAATTATATAATTGAAAATGCTTAAGTTTTGGGTTAAAGAAAATAAATTACATACATATAATTTATGAAAATTTAAATTTAAATTATTTTATAAGTGTTACTTATATATAATAAAATATTAATACTAGACGTATCCTTGCCGAATCGCACCCTATAATTTTCAAAATTCCGTATCGTATCGCCCCCGCACCCATGCAACATAGTCAAAAAGTAATGGTGGTGATTAATAGCCTTATTATGATTCTTATTTCAAACTTTGGTCTTAGTGCTTTCTTTTTTGGATGACAGGATCTTCGAATGACTTCAAATTGTGAGCTAAGGTGAAGTATCGGCTAACAATCACACAATATGTAAGAAATCAGTAAGACTTTTCAAGCAAGTCACTTCAAAAAATATGTGTGTGGCAGTAGCTTCACAGATTTGGCATCAATGCAGTGGTTCATGCTGAAAACCTGTTAATTTAAAGTGAACTAATTTTTTATCTTTTCCTTTTTCATACAGCTTCTATCATAAGTTGATCACTATTTGCCTTTGAATCTTTGCGCTGCCTACTTATCTATAATTTTTAGGAGCAAGATTTGAATAAATAGACTGGAATGGAATTTTTTTTATAAAACAACTAAATCTTACATTTTTAACTAGATATAATTTTTCTTATATTTATACACGTTAAAATTATAAATTTTATTGCCATATCCGTGCATCGCATGGGCCAAGTGTACTAGTTGTTTATGAATTAATAGACTGGCATTTTGTTAACTTTTAATTGATCTCCGAAACTTCACATTGTACCATACATTTTACAATAATTAAAACTCTTGTGCAGTCAGTTGCACATATTTAATTTCAGTTGCGGCCTGGACCGGCCCGTGTATCTCACACGCCTTTTTTATTTATTTATTTTTTAATATTTGGCGGGTGTTTGCAATACACTCGCTCAATTAGCGTTTATTTATTTATGTATTTATTTTTCATTGTTTTTTTAATATTTTTAGTATTATTTTTCTTTAATTCTTCTCACTTAGGATTTATTAATCTCAATTATGGTTTACTAATCATCAATTAATTAGGGTGTTTTTAATTATTCCTCAATAATGATTATTAATTTTCAATTAAGATTTATTAATACCAATTATAATTTATATTAGTTAACTAAAAAAATTAAAGTCAACTATGAGCGTTGACTGGTTGCATCCGAAAATTCCTCTTTTACAATACATGCAGTCTCAGTTTCTTTCCAACTGCAAAACATATGTATCAGGGTTTGATTGTTTAATTCACCTTCCAAAGGGATTATTGCAGCAGTAATTGAATTTTGGAAAATGCCTCAGCTTAAGCATATCGAGTTCATGAAAAATCACGAATTCAACAAACAGGTGGTGTGCTTTAATTTGATAGCGCGGCAGAATTCAAAGGTGCATTTGTATTTATCATCGAAGCGCTATGTGGTGGTCTTATCGTTTGTGCCAACGAATGGAACAGAGGATGAAATATTATTTTGGAATCTGCGTTGGAATTCTAACATCACTAATAATTCATTAGAATGGTTGTAACCACAAATAATCACACGATCAATGAGCAAACATGAATGATCTATCAAATGATGGAGAGTAGCCCCTGTTAATTTTAATGTGATAAAGAAAATTGTTTGATAATCTTGAATAATAGTTTGTTTAACAAATAAAATTAAAATTCATATTAAGGGCAATATGAACCACAATAAAGGTTCGTTCCATAAGTATATTTTGGGCCCAGGGTAATTTCAAGGAAGAGAAATTGAGCTATCAGAATGATTTGGGCCCCAGAAGTGGGCCCATTATTTGGCGGGCCATCTTAAATGAGCCTAGGCAGAAAGCCCAATCGTGTTTATATAGGGTTTGATTCACTATTATCAGTGGGACAGGGGAGTAATAATTACTACTACTATTATTATTAGGGGTATTATACAGCCATACAGGAGAGTTCTAATATACGTGTGAATAAGATCTTTATAACGGAAGAACGAACGAAAAGAAAAACAAGAAAGAAACGAGACTACTCCAAATTCCTATCCAACCCTCTCACCAAAAAACTCCAAGGAGGTTGGGGCCTTACTAAAAACCTCTTAAGGAAAAATTCAAAGGGGAAAATCATTAGAGAAAAAAGAGTACACTTACTCGACTCGATAAGAGCTCGTTCGATAATTAAATGAGAAGCTCGTTTATCCAAACGAGTCAATCTTGAGCAAACACTATTCGGCTCGATTACACCCCTAGAGAGAAGGGACTAAAAATCAACAGTTTCAACAACAAAGTTGGAACTTGCGAGGCTCCGCAGTGCTTGATTGTTCTTGGTGTTGAAGACCACAACTCGAACATGTAAATCCTCTTGTTCCTCTGTTATGTTCTTGGCCGACACCACCGCTGATTCGCTGCAATATTCCAACACAATTGATTGCAGCGTTGCTATCTCGCCAATTTGAGAAGGGATCTCCTCCAACTCCTTCAATTCATAAAGATGAAGTCGCTCGAGGCGTGGGAAGTGGGAGCTCTCCGTCATCCAGGATTGCAATTCACAGCAATACAATTCCAAGTATTTGAGGCTCGGGAACCCGTCTTCTCTTGTTTCCCACTGTTTGAATCTGCCTCGTCCCAATTTAAGCTTCTCAAGAAGAGGTAATGCACCTATCATTTCCAGCAGCAGCTTCTGGCGATATTCCGAAAATGACACAAATGATCCCAAACTCAACTTCTTGAGAGAATGCGGGAAGGTAGTCACGTAGGTAACCCAACAATGATAGGACCCTAAACCCTAAACCCTAAACCCTAAACCCTAAACCCTCATCATCTAGAAATTTCATTTTCAGACAATAACTGTTATCCAATTGAGAACTCAAAGTTGATAGCCTAGTCGTCACCACTATCCGACTCCCATTACCATTGTCAGGAAAGAAACGTTGCATCTTGCCCATGCAACTATACTCCACATATCATCCAATACAATCAGAAACCTTCTACCAAATAAATGTTTATACACCTCTGATTCTAGTTCCTGTTCACTCATATTACTCAATTGATCCTTGCTTTTTTTGTTGGCTTGAGAAAGCATATCACAGAGAATATCTTTCTGTTATATGTTTGAGAAATCGTAACCCAAACACAAACATCAAAATGATCCTTAATACATGGATATTCATAGACATGTCGAGCAAGAGTAGTCTTACCGATTCCACCCATCCCTACAATAGAGATGACCTGGAGACAGTGTTGTTCGGCAGTGAGCTTATCCAAGACTTCTAGCAAGACATCCTCAAAACCCACAACGATGGAAGATCTTGAGGAAACGGCGGATGTTGAGACATTTCTCTGCAATTGAGCTTTGACTGTAGTCTTCTCCATCACCTTTTTCTTGATCACATCCATGTCTTTTATCACTTTCCGCAGACCTTGAGACAATGTATAAATCAAATTGACCTTTTTACCAGTATTTATGGGTTTCATAAAAAATCCAAAGTAATCAAAGGACAACTTCGATTTCCTTTGAGGTTTCCACAATATTCGATTCGATAACATCTTGAGCTGCGTAAGCTGCATCTGCAATCCGCATCTCCAACGGATCTGCTTCATTGCCGTGGGCAACTGGGGAATTATAACCCTCAAGAAATTCCTGCAACAAGGTAACGATTTCAGTAAGAGAATCAAGTTGTTCCTTTTCGATAGAAATGGGAGGGGAAGGATGGTTCTGGATCTGGTGTATGAGATTGTTTAGTGAAGTGAGAGCTGCATAAGCCGCCATGATCAATCTGTAATTAACTCAGTAGTATGAGTATATGATCTGCAGGCTATGAGAAGAATGTTTTTTTTTTTAAGATGAATATGAAGAAAGTTGGTAAATAAGGTTGGACACTGACGACTCATTAATTTCATACATGCAACAGCTCATAAAATTTAAAGAACTTAATAAATAGTTGAATTAATATTTTATTGAAGTTGAGCCAAACTCACGTTAATTGTGTTGACATTTCAACAACTAATGCTTAAATACTAAACAATGGGCAATATTTAATCAACATGAAACAAGCCTGTTGTGCTTATTGATTTTGCATATCAACAAGTTGTAACAATCATTGCTTGGTCCAAGTCAACACTCATAAAGCCTACCGCTACTATTTTAGTTAGTATTATTCCTTCCGTTTCACCGAATTTATCTCATTTTCTTTTTGAATTATTCTATTTAATTTGTCTTGTTTCTGTAAAAAGAAAAAAAATTAACTCTTTAAAAATTGTGAACCTACACACTTTCTATCTTTTTATCATTTACCTTAATAACTTTGTCGAATAGTAATAAGATATGTTCAATGGGACGGAAGGATGTATTATTTTGCCCATCTCTCCCGATAAAAATTTATGAAAGAAAAGCAAAACTAACAAGGGATTATAGGAAAAAGGATTAAATTAGTAAATTGATCCCTATTCTTCTCATGAAAGTGGGTATGCTATATCAAAGTCAAACCAGCTTGTCACGCAAATTGTTTACGCGTTTCTAACAACAAATTGCAACAATAATAATGTATGTATTGGTCTAACGGTAGTGTGGTTAATGCTTGAGGTTAAAAGGTATCAGATTCGAGTCATTCGTAGAACGATCTTTACATTTTAATGCTACAAAAAAAATTACAACGGTAATAATGACAATATTATATCAAATCTAGGCCAAAGGATCATGGTGATAGTTTTTAAAAATGCAGTACGACGTTATTTCATGCGAAATTAGGGTGAACATTCGTACGTCATACTGCATTTTTAAAAATTGTGTTGTTTAATTTGTCGAATTGTAGAGAGGTTGGTATATGCCCGACTGCCACATAAGCGTCAAGTCAGCTTTAATTTGGGCGGAATTTAAAACTATGGAAAAAATTGAACAAAATCAAAAGGGTTGTGATTTTTTAGGGAAAGTTCAAAAGTCATCTGCAAAATGAAAGGGGGGCCTAAATTAGGGATGTAAACGAATCGAATCGAATCGAATATCATTGTAAACGAATCGAATTCATGAAATCATTTTCGAATTCGAATTCGAATTCGAATCATATTCGAATATTAAATTTGATTTGAATTTGAACGAATCTAATATCGAATCTATATAGAAAGGAGATGAAGAACGAATTTCCATAAATCTGTAAAGGAATGCGATGAAAAACGATAATAAGAATGATGATAGATGCGAGACAATGTAAAATAGTTAGATGAGAGAGAAAGACTGTGACTTACATCCGCAACAATGAAGAGATTATAGTTAATGCAGTACATATCCCTTAAGAAAAATTTTGACCTTATTTTAAAATGAGCTTAAAGATGGGTCAAACAACACATTTTAATGTGTATATATATCTATATAAATATGTATTTGTGAATATTAAATATATATGTATATAATCGAATATTTAATCGAATATTTTCGAATATCGAATCGAATATCAAGATTTTGAATTTGTATTTGATAACTAATCGAATCGAAAAAAGTATTTGATAACTAATTCGAATCATAAATTTTCGAATTCGAATATCAAAAATTCGAATCGAATACCGAACCGAACCAAAATTATTCGATTCGTATACAACCCTAGCCTAAATTCATGTATTTATATGCATTTTTTCCAAAATTAAATCAATTTCTTTTTGAGTAACGAATAAAATTGTAGGACCAAAAAGTACCAACCAACATATATTAGCTGTCCGCAATAATGTGTAAGAAGGAAGAAGCTACCCAAGTTCCTCGCAATTATTTGTTTTTGGTTACATTTTTGTGTTGCTGTTTAGAAGTTTAATTCGGATAATTAAGTCAATTACGCTGTTATACAAAACTAATATTTCATCAAATTCTTCATCAACACTCGAACAGTCTCAGAAGGCATGCAAAATATAGTACTCTCTCCGTCCCATTGAAGTTGTCCTCCTTTCCTTTTTGGTCTGTCCCATTTAAATTGTTCTATTTCTCAAAAAGAAAATAATTAACCCTTCAAAAGTAATGAGACTTATCCATTTTTTCTCTTTTTACCTTTTTCCTTAATAACCGTGTCGAACAGTAAGAGGACAATTTCCGTGTTGAAAAGTGACCTCATGACACGCACTTTATTTATTTCTGAAAAAAAAAGAAAAAACATGTGCATCTCATAATTTTGTTTGCCACTATGAACGACGACTATGCAACTTGCAAGTGTGGGGCCAACTGAAATAAGGGAGTCTTAAAACATTCTTCTTAATTATAGCCTGAAGAGATCTACTCATACAGTCATACTAGTGAGTTAATTACAGATCGATCATGGCAACTTATGCAGCTCTGACTTCACTAAACAATCTCATACACGAGATCCAGAACCATCCTTCCCCTCCCATTTCTATCGAAAAGCAACAACTTGATTCTCTCACTGAAATCGTTACCTTGTTGCAGGAATTTCTTGAGGGTTATAATTCCCCAGTTGCCGACGGCAATGAAGCAGATCCGTTGGAGATGCGGATTGCAGATGCAGCTTACGCAGCTCAAGATGTTATCGAATCGAATATTGTGGACGCGATCAAAGCGCCTAGATTCACAATTACTCATCATCAAGAAAGTCAAGGCGAACAGTTTCAAGGTTTGCAGAAAGTGATAAAAGACATGAATTTGATCAAGAAAGAGATCGAGAAAGAGAAGACTACAGTTGAAGCTCAGCTACAGAGAAATCATGTCTCAGCATCTGCTGCTTCCCCAAGATCTTCCATCGTGGTGGGCATTGAAGATGTCTCACTTCAAATCATGGACAAGCTCACCTCAGGTCAACACTGTCGCCAAGTCATCCCCATCGTAGGGATGGGCGGAATCGGTAAGACTACTCTTGCCAGAAATGTTTATACACATTCATGTATTAAGTATCATTTTGATGTTTGTGTTTGGGCTACGATTTCTCAAACATATAACACAAAAGAAATTCTTTGTGATTTGCTTTCTCAAGCCAACAAAAAAAGCAAGGAACAACTGAGTAATATGAGTGAACAAGAACTACAATTAGAGGTGTATAAACATTTATTTGGTAGAAGGTTTCTGATTGTACTAGATGATATGTGGAGTATAGATGCATGGGACAAGATGCAACATTTCTTTCCTGATAATGGTAATAGGAGTCGGATAGTGGTGACGACTAGGCTATCAACTTTGGGTTATCAATTGGAAAATGGTTATTCTCTTAAAATGAAATTTCTGGATGATGATAGCAGCTGGAAACTGTTCTTGAAAACTGTGTTTGGGGAGGAAAGTTGCCCTACTCTACTCGAGGAAATTGGGAAGAAGATCGTGGAAACTTGCAGAGGACTTCCCTTGTCAATTGTTGTGATGGGAGGTCTTTTGAAAAAACTCCAACACACACAAGAATGTTGGGAATCTATGAGGAGAAACTCGAGCTCAGTATTGAATTCGGAAAACGAGGATTCTTGTTTGAAAATTCTAAAAATGAGCTATAATCATTTGCCAATGTATCTGAAGCCATGTTTTCTGTATATGGGAGTGTTTGAGGAAGACCGTGCAGTTCGTGTCTCAACGCTCGTTAAGTTATGGGTTTCCGAAGGATTTCTAAAACCAGTAAGTGGCAAGAGCTTGGAAACAGCTGCAAAAGAGTACTTAAACGACCTAGTTGAAAGAAATCTTGTTCTTGTTCATGAGTTGGGGTCTACTGGAAACATAAAGCATTGCAAAATTCATGATCTATTGAGAGATCTTTGTTGGAGAGTAGCTTGGAAAGAGGGGTTTTATTATGTGATAGGGCAACATAAGTTTCAAGGCTTAAACAGACAACGTCGTGTTGTTATTCGTGGAAGCAGTTGGAGGGAGAAGGTTGGTGATACCTTGCCATCTATGCCGCTTGCTCGTTCTTTTCTATGTGACAGTAAAAAAGTTGTTCCGTTGCCCGAGTCTGGAATGCTGAGGGTATTGAAAACATATGATAGGGATACATCTGGAAGCCATGATTATTGGTTTAATGATTTGATCCGGTTTGTTGACTCGCGGTATCTCGCTGTTGGAGTTCGTGGAGAATCTAAATTCCATTCTTCAGTCAGTCTTCTTTGGAATCTACACACACTTATCATTTTCCATTCCTCACGGGTTTTGGCTCCAGATGAAATTTGGACGATGGCCCAACTTAGGCATGTTGAGTTCCATAAAGGAGTTTTGGATCTCCCAAATCCTCCGAGTGGAAGCACTGTCATCATGGAGAATCTACAGACGCTCAAGGGATTAAGTCATCTTGATTGTGACGATGCATCTAAGATAATCCCCAATATCAGGAAATTGGGAGTGGAAGAAGGAACACCCAACAATCTAATATGTCTGAGTAACCTGGAGTCCTTTCGTTGCTGGGGTGATAAATCTCATTTCATGAAGTGCTGTAACTTCCCATGCTCTCTGAGGAAGTTGAGTTTGGGATCAAACTCCTCGCGTTGGAAATTGAATACATGTCTGATCTACAAATTTTGCAATGAAATCCAGAGCATAATCCGACTAACCATCCAGTCACGCTAGAGTGAGCATGGGTATCAATACTCAATAGTGAAATAACCGAATACAATAAGTTGAAAAGGAAATGAGTGCAACTGTGAGAGAGAGAGAGAGAGAGAGAAGGGACTAAAAATCAACAGTTTCAACTACAAAGTTGGAACTTGCGAGGCGACTCCGGAGTGCTCGATTCTTGTCGTACGTCCTCTTGTTCCTCTGTAATGTTCTTGGCAGACTCCACCGCTGCTTCGCTGCAATATTCCAACACAATGGATTGCAGCGTTGCTATTTCGCCAATTTCACAAGGGATCTCCTTCAATGACTTCAATTCATAAAGATGAAGTCGCTCGAGGCGTGGGAAGTGGGAGCTCTCCGTCGTCCAGGATTGCAATTCACAGCAATACAATTCCAAGTATTTGAGGCTGGGGAACTGGCCTTCTCTTGTTTCCCACCTTTTGAATTTGCCTCGTCCCAGAGGTAATGCACCTATCTTTTCCACCAGCAGCAGCTCTTGGTCCCAAGAGGACTCGAATGATCCCAAACTCAACTTCTTGAGAGAATGCGGGAAGGTAGTTTTGTTCGTAGGAAGAGTAACCCAACAATGATAGGACTCTAGTTTAGTCAGACCATAAAGATAGTGAGGTTCTCCACTTGTTACTCCCAATTTCTTTATATTGGGGATTATCAAAGACAAACGTATCCTATCATACAAATGCGTCCAATGTATTCCCTTGAGTGTTTGTAGATTCCCCCTTAATTATCACAAGATATAAAACACATATGATTGGTGATTGGAAAGTAGCAAGTAACCTATTCATGACTAAAATACAGGGAAAAAAAAAAAGAAGGGAAAATGACAACCATGGCTCCTCAAAGCTTAAGCTTGTTTGCAATATTCTTATATTTCTTGATTATTACCGGTTTGTTATTAGTAAATAATGGATTATTTCATGATGACATCTCTTCCAGGATATGAGAGCTTCAGAACTCCTTTATGGAACTCAACATGCCTAAGTTGAGACAAGTTCCAAAATTCACCTGGTGCGGTAACCCCTACGGAATGGAAAACAATAAGTGTTTGTAGATTCCAAAGAAGACAGACTGAAGAAGAGAATTCAGACTCCCAATGAACTCCAACTGCAAGATACCGCGAGTTGACAAACCCGAACAAATCATCAAACCAATAATCCCGCCTTCCAGATGTATCATATGCTTTCAATATTCTCAGCAGTCGAGACTCGGGCAATGGAACAACCTCATTAGTATCACATAGAAAAGAACGAGCAAGCGGCATAGATCGCAAGGCAACATCAGCCTCCTCCTTCCAACTGCTTCCATGAATAACAACACAACTTTGTCTGCTGCTTTGAAACTTATCTTGCCCTATCACATCATAAAGCCCCTCTTTTACAGCTTCTCTCCAACAAAGATCTCTCAATAAATCATGAAGTTTGCAGTACTTTATGTTTCCAGTGGACCCCAACTCGTGAACTAGAACAAGATTTCTATCAACTAGGTCGTTCAAGTATTCTTTTGCAGCCGTTTCCAAGCTCTTGCCACTTACTGGTTTTAGAAATCCTTCCGAAACCCATAACTTGACGAGTGTTGAAACACGAACTGCACAGTCTTCCTCAAACACTCCCATGTACATAAAACATGGCTTCAGATACACTGGTAAATTATTATAGCTCAATTTCAATATTTTCAAACAAAAATCATCATTCTCCGAATTTCCTACTGAAATAGATTCCCAACATTCTTGCGTATGTTCTAGATTTTTCAAAAGACCTCCCATCACAGCAATCGACAGGGGAAGTCCTTTGCAAGTTTCCACGATCTTCTTCCCAATTTCCTCGAGTTCAGTCGGGCAACGTTCCTCCCCAAACACAGTTTTCAAAAACAGTTTCCAGCTGCTATCATTATCTAGAAATTTCATTTTCAGACAATAACTGTTATCCAATTGAGAACTCAAAGTTGATAGCCTAGTCGTCACCACTATCCGACTCCCATTACCATTGTCAGGAAAGAAACGTTGCATCTTGTCCCATGCAACTATACTCCACATATCATCCAATACAATCAGAAACCTTCTACCAAATAAATGTTTATACACCTCTGATTCTAGTTCCTGTTCACTCATATTACTCAATTGATCCTTGCTTTTTTTGTTGGCTTGAGAAAGCATATCACAGAGAATATCTTTTCTGTTATCTTTTCTGTTATATGTTTGAGAAATCGTAACCCAAACACAAACATCAAAATGATCCTTAATACATGGATATTCATAAACTTGTCGAGCAAGAGTAGTCTTACCGATTCCGCCCATCCCTACAATAGAGATGACCTGGCGACGGTGTTGTTCGGCGGTGAGCTTATCCAAGACTTCTAGCAAGACATCCTCAAAACCCACAACGATGGAAGATCTTGAGGAAACGGCGGATGTTGAGACATTTCTCTGCAATTGAGCTTTGACTGTAGTCTTCTCCATCGCCTTTTTCTTGATCACATCCATATCTTTGATCACTTTCCGCAGACCTTGAGACAGAGTATACATCAAATTGACCTTTTTGCCAGTATTTATGGGTTTCATCAGACATCCAAAGTAATCGAAGGAAGTCTTCGATTTCCTTTGAGGTTTCAAGCCAGTAGAAGTACTGGGTTCTGCTGTAGGATCGATTTTTTGATGAGAAGTTGTGGTGGATCTACCCAGCTTAATCGCGTCCACTATATGAGATTCGATGACATCTTGAGACGCATAAGCTGCATCTGCAATGCGCATCTCCAACGGATCTGCTTCGTCGCCATCGGAAACAGGGGATTGGTAGGTTTCTAGAAATTGTTGCAAGAAGGTAGCATTTTCAGTGAGAGATTCAAGCTGTTGTTTGTCGATGGAAATGGGAGGGGAAGGATGGTGGTGGATCTGGTGTATGAGATTGTTGAGTGAAGTCAGAGCTGCATAAGCCGCCATGATCGATCTGTAATTAACTCTGAGGAGATCTCTTCAGGCTTCAACAAGAATACTTATTTTTTTATTTTTTGAGATGAATAAGAATTGAGAAGAATGATTGGTAAACATGAGAGAATTTGTGTGGCTGGCTTTCAAGTTTCAAGTCTCCCTTATTTCTGTTGGCCCCACACGTTGTTCATAAAGTGGCAAATAATTATTACCCAAAAGAAATTCACACTTTACTGAAAGCTTAGTAAGGAAGTATTGACTAAGGTGTGCACGGGTCGAATCGAACCAAAAAAACCGATCGAATTAAAGGATTTTGGTCGGTTCGGTTCGGTTTTTTTGTTAATCGGTTTTCGGTTCGGTCCATCATTTTGCAAAAATTCGGTTTTCGATTTCAGTCCCGGTTCCACAAAATTTCATCGGCCGGGCACCTAACCGACCGAACATATATAATATATATAATATAATTATATAAATATATATAGGAAAAAAATTAATATTATTATATAATAATATATATAATATAATTATAAATATATAATATAATTATATAATAATATAAATATAAATATTTCATTTTTTTTATAACTGTCGGTTTTTTCATATAACCGACCGAATTTTTCGGTTCGGTTTCGATTCGGTCCAAAGGGTGAAGCAGGTCGGTTTCGGTTTTGAATTTTTATATCGGTTCGGTTTTCGTTTTATGAGATTTTGGTCGGTCGGTCCGACCGACCGACCGATGCACACCCCTAGTCTTGACTGATTTACCCAAAAAATTCCTTCAAACTTACTCCCTACGTCCCACTGAAATTGTCCTCCTTTCCTTATTGGATTGTCCCACTGAAATTGTCATCTTTTCCAAAAAGGAAATAATTAACCCTTCAAAAGTAATGGGACTTACCCATTTTCTCTCTTTTTACCTTTCTCCTTAATCTCCATCTTTCCCAAAAAGGAAAGAGTAGGTCTCCCGTGAGACCAAGAGAAGAGACCGGATCCGGGTCGACCCGCTTTATACAAGCTATATATAAATAAGAGTTTGAAATAATAAAAACGTATTGCTTGCCTGGTGGGTAGTTAACACGCCTACCTCCTTACTTCTTTGAGATGGCCTGGGATCGAACCCCTCTAAAGCAGTTTTTATATTTTTTTTTTCTTTTTCTTTCCCTATTATTTCTTTTTTTAATTTTCACTTTTTATTTATTTTTTGTAGAAATATTAAAATATAATTCATCTCCCCTTTCTTTTACTTTTATTTCTTTTTTTAGTTTTCACATTCATTTTTGTTTTATGTTTTTAAAAAAAATATTTAAAATATAATTCATCTAAAAGTAACAATTGTGGTTAACAAAAGAAATAATTTTCTTTTGCTTTCACTGTTATTTCATTTTTAATTTTCAAATTTTATTTAACTTTTTGTAGAATATTAAAACATAATTGATCTCCCCTTTCTTTTACTTTTATTTCTTTTTTTAGTTTTCACTTTTTATTTTGTTTTATTTTATAAAAAAATCTTTAAAATATAATTTATCTAAAAGTAACAATTGTGATTAACAAAATAAATAATTTTCAATGTAACAATTATCGTAAACAAAAGAAATATTTTTTATAGTAAAATTTGTCAAGTTAAAAAGTAATAATTATCGTAAATAAAAGTAATATTTTTTAATGTAACAATTGTCGTAAACAAAAGTAATATTTATAGGGATAAAAACGTAATGATTCACGGAAAGCAAAGTAATATTTTTTCAATATAACAATTGTAGTAATATTTTTCAAGTAATATTTGTCAAGATATAAAGTAATAATTCACGAGAAGAAAAGTAATTTTTTTTCAATGTAATAATTATCGTAAACAAAAGTAATATTTTTCAATGTAACATCTGTCCACATAAAAAGTAATAATTAACAAGAATAAAAGTAACAATTTTCGTAAAAAAAAGTAATATTTCTTAAACTAACATTTGTCAGGATAAAAGGTAACAATTGTTGTAAAGAAAAGTAACATTTTTTCAATGTAATAATTATCGTAAATAAAAGTAATATTTATCAAAAGTAACTTTTGTCGGGATAAAAGGTAACAATTGTTGTAAAGAAAAGTGACATTTTTTCAAAGTAACAATTGTTTTAAACAAAAGTAATACTTTTCAAAAGTAATATTTGTCGGGATAAAAAGTAATAATTCACGAGAAGAAAAGTAATAATTTATTTCAATGGAACAATTATCGTAAATAAGTAATATTTTTCAAAAGTAATATTTATCGGGATAAAAAGTAATAATTCACGAGAAGAAAAGTAATATTTTTTTCAATGTAATAATTGTCATAAACAAAAGTAATATTATTCAAAGGTAATATTTATCGAGATAAAAAGTAATAATTTATGAGAAGAAAAGTAATATAATTTCAATGTAACAATTTCATAAAAAAAAAGTAATATTCGTCGGGATAAAAAGTAATAATTCACAAGAAGAAAAGTAATAATTCATTTAATATAACAATTATGATAAACAAAAGTAATATTTTTCAGCATAAAAAGTAATAATTCACGACAAGAAAAGTAATAATTTATTAAAATGTAATAGTTGTTGGTAAACAAAAGTAATATTTGTCGGGATAAAAATAATAATTCACGAGAAGAAAAGTAAAAATTCATTTCAATGTAACAACTAACAATTATTGTAAACAAAAGTAATACTTTTCAAAAGTAATATTTGTCGGGATAAAAAGTAATAATTCACGAAAAGAAAAGTAATAATTTATTTCAATGTAACAATTGTCGTAACCAAAAGTAATATTTTTCAAAGGTAATATTTATCGTGATAAAAATTAATAATTTACAAGAAGAAAAGTAATATTTTTTCAATTTAACAATTTTCATAAATAAAAGTAATATTTTTCAAAAATAATATTTGTCGGGATAAAAAGTAATAATGTAGGAGAAGAAAAGTAATATTTTTCACTGTACCAATTTTCATAAACAAAAATAATATTTATCGGGATAAAAAGTAATAATTCACAAGATGAAAAGTAATAATTCATTTAATATAACAATTGTCATAAATAAAAGTATTATTAGTCAGCATAAAAAGTAATAATTCACGAAAAGAAAAGTAATAATTTATTTCAATGTAACAATTGTTGGTAAACAAAAGTAATATTTTTAAAAAGTAATATTTGATGGAATAAAAAGTAATAATTTACGAGGAGAAAAATAATAATTTATTTCAATTTCACAATTGTTGTAAATAAAAGTAATATTTTTCAAAAGTAATATTTTTCGGGATAAAAAGTAATAATTTAAGAGAAGAAAGGTAATATTTTTTTCAATAACAAGTGTCGTAAACAAATGAATATTTGACGAGGTAAAAGGTAATAATAAACAAGAGGAATAGTAATGCTTAGGGATTAATAAATTCTAATTGGAGATTAACAAATATTATTGGAATAAATATATATTTTTTTTAAAACGAAGAAATTGAAAATAAAACAAAACATATAATAGAACACATAAAATGTCCTATCACATAGCTATTAGGACACTTCAAAGTGTCTTAATAGATCAAACAATGCAAAAAAAAAACAAAAGGAACAGTTTGCACTATATGAGAGTCGAACCTACACCGTGGAGGATGGCAGGCGGAGCCGAAGACCACTGGGCTATCGGGTCATTTGGTTAAGTATTCGGATACATATTATATATACAAACCGGGGTGAGATCCGGTCTCATGCTTGAGACCGGTCTCACCCAAGTTTTTGCGAAAAGGAAATAATTAACCCTTCAAAAGTAATGTGACCTACCCATTTTCTCTCTTTTTACCTTTCTCCTTAATCTCCGTGCCGAACAGTAAAGGGACAAATTCAGTGGGACGGAGGGAGTACTATAGTACGTAAGTTACGAATTGGGCTTCTTTAATAATAGTATTATTTATTATGATATTATATTGTTGATTTAAAGAGATTTTAATGTAGTTTAATCTAATAATAAATTAAGTATATGGTATAGTTAGTTGAACTCATATATACACCCAAGCGGTGTTATACACACTAATCAGTAATCACCTTCAACAAACTAGTCATAGATATATAACAAACAATTATAAGCTTGTTTCATCATGTAATTTTTCAAATACTCAATTATTTTTTCAGGTAAATTGAGATCCTTCAAATACTCAATTTTACATGTTAAGAACAACTATTTAGTTAAATCAAATTTGTGTCTTATCTTTTACAGAAATGAAGGCGTGCAGTATTTTATATACAAGGAAATGTGATCATAAATTATTATCGAAAGAAACAAATAAACTATTGTATGTTTTCTTTCTTCTTTTTGTAGATGGTTTTGGCGTATATAATTTCTAACATTGGCCTTCAACAAAAAAAAGATTCGTTCTGGCTGAATAGTTTACAAGGGATAAATAACTAAAATTGCAACATTTCAAGTCATTTTATAATGAGGTAGAGCGTGCATTGTGTGGTCACATTAATTATTAATTTTTATTAATTAATTTAATTTAATTATTATTGAAACTCTAATTAAAAATTAATAGAATTTCAAATCTCCAGAAAAAAAAATTAAAGTATTGAAAATAAAATTTCAAAATAATCCTGAAGTGAAGCGAAGGTTTGTGAAGAGAGGTTACAATGAATGTTACAGAGAAAATCACATAATAAATTCAGTCTCATTCTGATGAATAATATGTGAGCAGAAGAAACCAAATGCCAAATGCTGCTACCAACATTTTTCAACTGAAATAAAGGTGAGTAGAGCTAGAGTTTGCCACTGCGTACCATTTCAAATTGGCAGCCAAGATGGAAAGCGTTCCGTTACTCCAGCCGTGTCGTCTCACACCATACAGAAAATCAAATGCAACGATGAAGTGATCAATTGTAAACCATATACTTCGGTGTGGCACTGAATTTCTGATACCCTTTGATGACTTTGTTGACGGCATCCAGAAAATCTTTCTCAGTGACGGTCTTTCTTCGTGCACGGATAGCATACATTCCAGCTTCTGTGCACACACTTCTTATGTCGGCTCCTGAATTTAGAGCGAAGAAAAAAACAATCAACTCAGCAAACAATCACAATTACTGAGCGAGTATTACTTGATATCCATGCCAAGACCATTAATTCCGGCATGAAAATTTGTGTAGCAATGTACAATAAGCAAAGATTAGTTGACTTTTACCAGTAGAATTCGGGCAGAGACGAGCAAGAAGTTCAAATCGGATGTCCCTCTCACAGTTCATTGTGCGAGTATGAATCTTGAAAATCTGGGTCCTGCTCTCTAGATCTGGCAGTCCAAACTCGACTTTGCGGTCTAGTCGCCCAGGACGTAAAAGCGCTGGATCAAGGGTATCAGGTCTGTATAGAAAGAAATGATTAATTAATAGCCTAGCAACTTACAAAGGTGCAGGTGGTTGTGGTAAGGGTGGGAGGCACAAGGCCCCACGGTGAGTGAATCGTGCATATAACAGATGGCATTTAACTGACAGATATATGTATGTATACATCTCGTAAGCTCAATCACCACAAGCAATCACATGATGATCAAACACAAAATCTTTATTAGAGATTAAACCAATAATGCATTTAACTGTAGCCCCTATCCTTTTTAAAGAAAGTTATCAGCTTCATCTCTGAAAATGCATACAAAACATAAAACTTGTTCCAATTCATCACATGGAGGCAATATGAATTGGTGCAGGTACAATCTCACATGCCAAAAGTAATACCCACACTTTTAAGGCAAAATAGATAACCAACCTGTTGGTTGCCATTAGAACTTTAATGTTTCCACGAGCATCAAAACCATCAAGCTGGTTTACAATTTCAAGCATGGTTCGTTGAACCTCATTGTCTCCACCCACGCCATCATCAAATCGTGCTCCTCCAATAGCATCTACTTCATCAAAAAACACAATACAAGCTTTTTTGGAGCGAGCCATCTGCATTGGGGAATAGAGATACATTAAGCAAACTCCAAAGTCAGAAGATAATTTTGTAAGGAAAATAGTAAAAAGTGAGAGCATGGCACCTGAAATAGTTCACGAACCATCCGAGCTCCCTCACCGACATATTTCTGGACAAGCTCACTACCAATGACACGGATAAAACATGCATCAGTTCGATTAGCCACAGCTCTAGCTAACAGAGTTTTGCCAGTTCCAGGAGGACCATAACACAGAACCCCCTTCGGAGGATCAATCCCCAACTTCACGAATTTTTCAGGGTGAAGCATAGGCAGCTCAACCACCTGAGAATATCCATTATCATGTGTGGTTCCAGTTAGTTTTTCGTAAGTTTAACATATAAGTATTATAGGATGCAGACAAAGAAATTCCAGCATCATTGTATAACAAACCTCTCTCATCTTTTCAATCTGCTCCTTACATCCTCCAACATCATTATAGGTAACATCTGGCTTTTCCTCCACTGTCATCATTGTAACACTTGGATCAATTTTTGGAGGCAAAGGAATCTGAATTTGATATTTATTCCTGTCCACACTGCAAGAACGACAGCAATATAAAAAAAATAGAATAAAACATGGTCAGCGATGAGAATCTGAGGCTCATTATTCTGATCTAGAAAGAATAATATAAAGACAGTCTATCTTCAATATGAACTTATCAATAACAAGTACAAACTGCATTTTGGATAACTAAAGAAGGAGGAAGTCCAAAGCTACCTCTCGGCTTTAACATACAACATATCACTGACACAATGAACAAGATGACAAGAGAAGATGAATTTATCTAGGTCCTTAGTTAGAGGAATTCACAGAATGTTCAGATTCTATGAATGGTTCTTGAGTTTCTACTGATTAACCCATTCCTTAAGTTAAACATTATCCAACATGTAACACATTTAGGCATTTAAGGACCAGGACAACTTTTAAAAAAACATATACCCTATGCTAAAGGCAAAAATGTATGCTTGGATAAATGAAAGTAAAGATAGAAAAGCTCACCCAACACGCATGCCTTCTTCAATATCAGTAGGTGAAACTTTATCACCCAATCCCACAACAAACTGCAACAAAAAAACACACGCTATAAACAAAAGATTGACCACACAACACTACCAAGTACCGACATGAGAAAAAACATAACTGCCCATCATGTAATGCTATAAGATATGAGACAAGAGTGGACACATATCTGGATAGATATATGGTAATGTGATATTGATATTACCGAATAGAACCTATCAGTTTCTATTTTCCTCAGATGAACTATAAGAAACTTTTACTGGGGAACAGTAGTGAACAAGGCAGGTAACATACCTTGGCAATCTGCTTGACATTTATAACGTACTTGGCATCCTCTGTATTTGGATTGATTATCTTTGTGCATCGTGCAACCTATTCATGGATACAAATTATATCATAAGATATGAGTATAGAGAGAGAATAGTAGTTCAAAAATCTAGAAAGTAATACCTGAAGAGGTTGTTCCTCCTGCATCATTTGCTTATCAGATACAAGATCCCACTGACTTGGTGCAGCTAAACCAGTGTCCGATTCCTTGATACCTATTAGCATCAAAATGATATGTTAACTAGGCACATAATTGAGCAGAAGCCAGTGCTATGGCAGTACTTCCAAACAAAAACATACACCAATTGACTAATTGACCACTGCAAGCATTGTAGCATTGTGGCCCAGTGGTATCATTCCTGGGGTTCGTTCATCAATTCTCCACACCCACTCCCCAGCACGAAGAAGGGGGGAAGGGGATGGTGGGAGGGGAAATAAGAAAAAAAGAAGAAAAACTACAAATGATCTGATAAAGAAAATGTTTCGACTTTCGATTATAAGGGACAATGCTAGATTAATTTGCATACCACATAAATCATTAATCTTCTTTGCCATCTCCTTGATTTCCTTCTCAGCTTTCTTTATGCTGTTTGAGTAAGGTCCCAAACCCTGTGTATACCAACATACAAAAACCTTCAACAGCCAGCACACGACTTGCCATGCGTACCATATAAATTTCAACCACATATCACTACTCCTTACACAGTCCAACACAATCTTGGACCCAATGCAGAATATAACACCCCATAAAGGTAACCAATTTCAAATAACACAAGCAGGTAAATAAGAAATAATGGCAGCACATACTATCGAAACCTAACAAATATTATTTCATAGTTGAACTAAAAACTACCAAACAAAAAGTTCTAAATTTCACATATATCAGCTCATCTAAGTTCAGAACCAAAATCATCCACAATCACAATTGTCAAGCCCCACCCCAACGAAAATTATACATGAAATGTCATCAATAGAATCTACACCACTCCCAACCCCAAATTCCGAAAAAACTAAACGAATCTAATCTCCACTAAAATCTCCATCAGCTAGATCCTAATTGCCTCCGGGACTCCAGAAAACAAAGCAAAAGTTACGAAGTTGAGCATTTTCGGTAAGAACACAAAACAGCACCGAGGCTCAGCTCCTCAATTCCCACAAATGAAAACATACAGGCAAGAAATCGCTGAAAATTAGGGTTTATGAACAGATTGAAAAAGAAAAAAATAATTAACTTACATAAGTTTTGAGGAGGGCGATATCGTCTTCATCGAGAGGCTTAGGGTTCTTCTCGTCCTTGATCTCATCCTCTGGATCGTGCGACATTTTCCCAAATTCTGATAAAAATTTCTTCTTCGGAAATTGTTTGATTTAAATGCGGAAACTTTTCTTGAAGAAGAAGCAGAAGTGATAAATTTTGAGAGAAGAGTCGAAAAGAAGTAATTTATATTCTAAAACTTTCACGTGCTTTGCACGTGGATCGGTGGGCTGCACTTTGAAATTATTATTGGGCCAGATTAAACTTTAACCAGTCCAATATGGTTATGGGCCAAGAGTAAGGCAGTCAATTAGTGCGTGCCGTATTGTTATTGTGTCGATGCAATAAGATCAAATACGAACACGACCCATTAAAAGTCTACTCGACACGAGCACGAAGGCGACACAATTTTGTTTGTGTTGATACAATATGATATTAACATACACGACATGATAAATTCAAACTCTAACTAGAAAATAAATTAATAAGATATAAATATTATGTTTATAGAACAACAATAAGAATCCAACACGAACATAAGCACTAATACAATAGAATTGGACATTGACCCATTAATTTCGAATGTACTCGTATTATATTTTTCTGTTATGTCAAAAATTGTCAGCCCTAATAACCTAGAACATGTATATGCGTCTAAATCTCCAAACCCAACTTTGTTATTTCTTGAATCATGGACCTATTTCAATATCTCACGTAGCCGATTTTGCACTTTAAGTAGTAGTTCAATTTAGAAAAAATTGTCAAAATCTAAATTTATAACCTTTCAACTAGACCATAATCCTTCAATTGTAAAGTCATCTATTACAAGATTCATAGCTGTTGAAATGGTAAATCACAAGAAGATTATGGTTTGTTGCACCATTAATTGCCTTAATGGGCAATTTTTATTGCTTCCTACGAGATACATACACAGATTTTTCTTAAAATTTTAACCAGGAAAAAACAAGGTTAACTAGCAAAAATTTCCGAAGAATGAATGGAATTCACTAAACTGGAAAGCAGCAGAAGAAACTAACTAAACTTTGTGGCTAAACTGAATCTCTGTATTTCTTCACATCTGCAGCGTTCAGATAGTGTTTCAGGCAAATCTTCGATATCGCACACTCCTTCAGACCATTTTCGCCATCCTTATTTTGGATAAGCTTCTCCAGTTCTTCCGATGGCTGAAAAGCCTAAGCATGATAAAAAAATATAAAAAAATCCGAGGCAATTAGTTTCTAAAGAACCTACTAAGACGCGTTATGATCTTTCACATCTTATACGAGAAACTAAAGGCTAAAGGTGAACACATCAAGAATGAACTAAATCAATTTTTTGATCCAAAATGTCGAGGTAAGGTGAAAAAAGATGCATACCAATGAAGAAGTTGTTGTACTTTCACTGTTTTCATCAGAACTATGTGTGGAACTATCTTCCCCTTTGGTTGTCTGATCAGAAGGAACGGGTTGATAGGAGGCATCGGTGACTAATTGCAGAAGCTTTTCACTTCCCTGAATGGAAAATAAAAGGTCTAAGCAAATAAAGAAAGGGTATGTAGTAATGCTTATAAAGAGCATTAGAAAGTCGTGGTTTTGACAAAATATTTTCTGATGATCCATTAAAATAATAATCTTGAGGTTTACCGTACCTGTGATGCTCTCCAGTGAGAATAGGCGCGGAACGAGATCCAAAAGAATGGGATGTTAGGCAAAGGAAGAATCTGCATGTGATAACCAAGGATTTCATTTAGATTTCTAATGAAAAAGTTTTAGACATATATATTGAATTGAAGAATAAATATAATTCCTTTTAAGGTTAAGTGCATACCATGAAAACTGATGTCAAAGGCACCAGTACGGCTGAGAAGTAGAAGTATTTCGTGTGAATAACCGATCCCCTGGTAATCATGCACGGTGTCACAAATTATTAAAAATGATAAATGCTGATGGGATTGGCATTCATTACCACAAAGATCACTGCCTAATCAAATAACAGTAAAAATTTTGGGAAGCAGGAAGCCCGTAGACGATGAAAACTATATTTTTATAGCAGCACAACTGCCACGCTACATATATGATACTCGTGCCTTGGAACAATAAAGCCAGAGATATAATGCTATTCTTCAACTAAAAATATGGACGGATATTCAAGCTTGCAAAAAGTGAAGATATCAATAAAGTTACCTGAATGCTATATGTCGGAGTCTTCGACGAACAAGTCGTGGATTCAAACTGTCATAGGTAGAAGCAGAATATACAGAAAATTAATCTCCACAGAAACAAATCATGCAACAACTGCATGGCATTTTAATGTACTAATTTTGTTTGCCCACAATCCTAGTTGCTTGAACTTAAATTCTAAAAATTGCTAGATAGTATTCTTCTCTCATTAGGTGAGGTGGATAGCAGTATGCATTATGCATAACAGAAGTGTAGTATCTAATGCAATTTAATTCATCATGCCCAATTTAAATATCGAGCGTAAGGGAGAAGAATAACGAGAATTTACATCTTATATTTGGTTAGGAATGAGAAACATTTACATAAAAACTATCAATAATTAAAAGAAATACCTATAGATATACATATCCAGTTCATACACTATTCACATAAAATATACATATATTTGGAAAGTTTTAGAGGATTAAATTGATTCTCAAATAATGGGAAAATTTGACAGAAGAGTTTTGAAAAATATTACACCATTGGACTTTACTTTAAAAGACCTCCCAGAATGAAATTGGAACGATATGGTGACACCGTCATTTGTCATATAGACTTCCCACTTGTAGTCTAAAAAGAAATTTTACAGATAATTAAAACGGTTCCTTGAGCAGAGGGAAGTGATACAAGAAAAACAAAAGAGAGAGAGAGCTTTGAAGCATGCACCAATATTATGTTCTTTCCCCAGTGATTTCTTTGAGTAAAAAGTGGATCACACAGGATTGCACATTTAAAATTCTCCCTTCAAGATATACAGCTCAAAATTTGTGTTTTCTTTTTATCTAGTTTTTTTAGGCCGGCATCAAAATACGTAAAATAGAGCAGGATACTGACTAGAGAGGTCATGATCATACATGGAATGAGATCAGATTACCTTGATGGGTACACAATATCCACTTTATTAACCTCCTTTGGAATAGATTTAAAGAAGATTTCTGATGGCTTCACACGAGACAACAATTTCAATCCCAACCTACATGTAAGAAAGATCAGCTAACGTTAAAATACTAATGAGAACACATTTTCCCCATTCCACAAACTATAGATTAGAGAACTAGTGAACAGCACAAATTATTCACAAAAAATCAAAACTCAATTAAAAAGACCACGGATAATATCATGTCTGTGTAAATATACCTATGAATTTTATTCTTGATAGTACCTTCGGGCGCCTTCTCCAGCTTAGTCCAGGCTCCATTCATCTATACATGTATCATGCTACCAGTTAGATGAACACACCCAAAACCTAGTAACCATTTGTCATTAATCTGTCGTCCAAACATAACCCATTAATTAATCATTCACATTTCATATAAACACTGCCTAGTATACGCTACTCTACAGTATGCAAAAACAAATGTAATATTTCAAGTTAAAGGTACATAAGCAAAAGCTAGGAATCCTTTACTTAGAGCTACGGAGAATAAATTATTTTTTAATTGATAATTCACAAGCCGCTTACATACATAATCCTTCTTAACATACTAATAAGCAACAGATCCTACGTATTCGACTTGATGTATGGCAAATAAACTTGTTACATATTACTTAGTAATACACAGCATAACCCTGTTCTATGGAGCAGAAACCATATATTCAAGTTGAAATATAGGAACAAACTAGATAGACATCCACATTGATCAGTTCAGGAACAATGAAACAAACAATACAAAGTCAATTAATCACAACCCAAATAGCCAAAACCATTATGCCATTATGTAATAACAGACACTGGTTTTATGCAACAAGATAGTTATGCATTCCTCACCAATGAGAAAAACCACCAAAATTACTTCATGTGATCAATCAAAAGCCACACGAACCACATACATTCCCAGCAATAAGCAACATAAAGTGTATTTTCATGCAAAATATGGGCATATAAAGTAACAATAGTGTGAAAATTGATTTTTATAATTTAAGTAGAAGCCATATGACCATAGCCATCTTCACATCCCTGCACACATTACTCACTAATAATCCACGCATTTTTGCCTAATCACCCGAAACCCTATAAAATATCAAATGCACAACAAACAACGCATTATGCAGCAATAACGAGTGCATATCAGCATAAATAAGTGTAAAATCAGTGCAAATTCCAAATGCTAGCGCGAAATATAAGCATACAGTCTTCAGCTAGCTACACATTAACCACCAAATCCGTTTCGCACAAATAAAAATGTAACAAAAACAAACATAATCATTAAAACATTCCTCAGAAACAACCAAAAGCAGATGACCATACCTTATTTGCAGCGAAATCAATGGTGAGCTCAATTTTCGAGTCCTCGGAGGGCTTGCTGCTGGAGATTTTATTCCAGAGCTCCTTCACCGTCGACGGAGCGGTGGATGATTGAGCGGCGGCCGCCGAAGGGTCAATCGATCGGCTGAAACACCAATTCCTTCCTCTGATCGGAAACACCACAACTTTAGCCCTCATCTTCAAACTCTACGATAAAAAATTACAAAAAAAAAAATAGCTGTTTGTTTTCGGAGAAGAGATTTGCGGGTGCAAAAACGTTGATATCTTCAATTCGAGATGAAAATTTCGATTCTAAAGCGAGAGTATTGCGATGAATGAGATTATGCGAGAGGCGAAATCAAATCTGAAAATGAAATGTATGCAAATTACAAAAATTGAGCGGCGGCGTTGTTTAGAAAGTGTGTTTCGGGTGCTGACTGTATAAAAATTAAACTAGTGATATATCAACTTGGACTCCAATTCCCTTCCTTTTCTTTTCTTCTTCAATTTTTCAATTAATTATGGGGAAAAACATACTACTAATATTTATATAAATATAATTTTTTTTAAATTCCACACCATTTTTTAAAATATCGTAAATAAAACATCATTTTTTTATTTTTTTATAAATACAACATCCTCAATTTTTAAAAGAAGGGTGGTTTTGTTTGTGATACTAATATAGCGTTTTTTATAGACCAGAATAGCATAGGTGTGTTCTAGTGGAGGAGGGAGAAGCCATGGGATTGTCGGAAGCTTTTATCATGGATCAAGCACAAGGGGCTGCAACCAGTGGAATTTCGTACAGATAGTCAGATTGTCTCCTTAGCAGTTCATGATAACGAGATTTATCTTTCTAAGTTTAGAGATATTATTTAAAATTGTAGGGACATTATGAATTCGAGTAGTCAGGCATAATTATCTTGGGCCAATATTGTGACTCACAATTTAGCTAAGATGGCTAGGGATATCCAAATCCCTCTTGAGTGGAACGAGCTCCCGGATGTTGTTGAAAGTCTTCCCAATTTTATCTTGCACTTGTGCTTAATCTTATTTCCTTTCAAAAAAAAAAAAAAGTCGGTATTGTAATTATAATATGGATTAATCACAAATTAATGTCCAACCTTTAGTATTGTTTGTAATTTAGACCCAATTTTTAAAATATATATTCAACTAATTTTATATATTTTACGAATTGGACCTACTTTTATTTTTCTTGTCTTTTTTAACAAGCTGATTTGCCCTCCCAAAAAAAAAGCTTATCAAGATGGATTACAATGTGTTTGTGGGCCTTGTTGTTGGCTTTGTTTTATTTTCGAGATGATAAATCATTTGTGTTGGGCTCTAACTAGTAGAATAAATTATTTTGTTCATATATATTCTATCCAAGACTTGAAAGATGAAAACTATCAATTATAGGTTGAAGCACTCTAAAATTCACGTGGGCCTACAGATATTAAGAAAATTATCAGATGTAAAATTTAGGGTTCTTAATAAATCTATCTCGTTAGTCGGTTGCAAATCCAAATAAAACCATTGGGTGTCAATAAATCTCTATCTCGTTAGTCAATTAATGCAATTAAATCCAAATAAAATTTGATAGTACCGGCCTCATCCTGGGCCCGACCTAAGGCTATTTGGGCCTATATATTCATGCTCGGCCCACAGAGTTCGGCCCAAACAAAGTCCACATCTGCCTTGAAGACCAAGTAACGAAACCCTACTTTGGAAGAAGATAGAATTCTACTACGAATGGGAATCGGATATGCATGTATCAAGCAACCAGATATGTATAAGGAGTCCGATCTCTAGAAGGATTAGGGCTTAACCCAATGCTTATAAATAGATGCAAGATTAGAGGTGTAAGGGACATTCAATACTCATTGTACTCTCAAGTATAATAAAAGCTCTCTACATTCTCTCCCGTGGACGTAGATCACATCGATCGAACCACGTAAATTACTGTGTCATCGTGTTATTATTTCTTTTAGCTACTTTCGCAAACCCTAGATCTATCATTGGCGCCGTCTGTGGGAACCTCATCAACGGTTCTTACGTAGCTGATTTACGATGGTAACGCGATCACAAAGCATGCGGGAGGCCCAAAGCCAACGAGGGAATCCTAACGGCGAGAAGGCGCCCCATAAGCCAAGAGAATCGCCGAAGGCGAGTTCGGTCCCAAAGGAGAGGCACGCCGGGGACCCAATAGAAGGAAATCCTCCGAAAGGATGCCCGCGCTAGAGATCAACGACGAGTCGGAGCCGAAGGGATCCGAGTTGAAGGAGGATGATCTCTCCAGCAGACTTTGACCTTGCCACCACCTACGCCGCGGCCGGGTCGCTAAAGCGAACAAGGAGCGTTTCAAACGCTTTCTTGCGACGACCCGGATGTCTCCCATACCTGAAGCCAGGGAGAGTTCCACGCAAAAATCTCTGCCTAAAGCTCCTCACTACACCGAGAGACCGGAACCGGAGCTAAAGGAGAGGCGCGATCCCCGGCGGGGTTCAGATCGACGTCGGAGTCCAAGCTCGCAGAGTAGCCCCAGGCGACATCATACCCAAAGGCGACCTCGGAGCCCCAGAAGGTATCGAAGTCCGAGCTATAGCGAGAGTCGCAGTCCCCCGAGGAATCGACACCGACATGAAAATGAACCAGCTCGGCTTGTCAGCCCGTTCACCGACGAGGCGCTTGACACCAAACTCCCCACGGTGTACAAATTGCCAAACATACCGGCCTACAATGGGCCGGACGACCCCTTAACTTCCTAACGCGTTTCGGTACGGCATGCACAACCGGGGTCTCGGGGAGGAACACATGTGCAAGCTATTCCCCGAGATGCCGATCGATTATGCCCGAGCTTGGTTTGACGGCCTTCGGCGCGGCGTGGGGTCCTGGACCTATTTGGAAAAAATATTCAAGCAAAGATTCCATACGAAGGTTCAGGCTCGCCGAGACACAGCATACCTCCTATCGGTGAAGCAAAAGGACAAAGAATCTATAAGAGAGTACGCTTCCAGGTTCATGCAGGAAAGCTTGAAGGTCGATAAAATCGACGACGTCTTCCTCATCTCGGCCTTCCGAAATGGAGTGGCCCCCGGGTCCCTGAACCAAGAGCTCGCTAAGCAGAAGCCTGAGACAGCCCAGAAGATGTGGAAGATTGTATACCAGTTCGCCGATAGCCAGGATGCGGACCGATTGAAGCGGGATGAGACCGAGAAGAAGAGAACTGAAGGGGATCGAGGTCGGAGCGATCGTGATCGGAGAAGTGCCCACGAGCGCCTCCAAAGAGGACCTATCCAGTCCCGGCTCGGATCCGGACCAATCCAGTCCCGGCTTGGACCTCGGGTGGGACCAGAGTCGTCCCAACGACCTCCTTTTATGAAAACGAATGCCGAGATCTTCGCACTCCACGAGGACTGGTTCGCTAAACCACGTCCCATGTCAAAATCTAAACCTCGGGACCAAAACAAGCACTGCTCCTTCCATGATGACCATGGGCACCACACGGAGGATTGCCGAGACCTCGCGGAACAGATAGAGAGGTTAGCCCAAGAGGGAGCGTTGAAGAGATACGAAGCCAGGGGGAAGAAAAACACAAAAGGAAAACGGAAAGGAGGACAAGGTCGCTGTGCTCCCCACAATAAGCGAGCTAAGGTCGATCACGACGAGGAGGATGACGACCCTCCGTACGACGCACCACAGTACGACGGAGTGGTCTCCACCATCACCGGGCTACCCCCAGGCAAGACAAAAACTAGGATGAAGGCAGAAGCTCGCAGACCACCGGTCCCATCGGGTGAGGAGCAAACGAAAAAGAGGTTCAAGAAGGGGGAAACCGTCACATTCTCCGAGGATGACCATGTGCCTACCGCTACACCACACAACGACGCCCTGGTTATACAGGTCGGAGTGGCCAACAAGATGGTCCACCGCGTATTCATCGATGGTGGGGCCAGCGTGAGCATCATCTTCCAACACTGCTTGGATAGGATGGGCCTCGACCCAGCTCGGGTGAATTCCACACCCCTGCCTCTCAAGAGCTTTACGCGAAGAGACGCGACCGAAGGGACCATCGCGCTCGACGTTGCCATTGGCGGCCCGCCGACCCGGCGTCGATAAGGCGGTTCGGTTCTATGTGGTTAAAGCGAACTCCCCTACAACATCATACTAGGTCGGGATTGGCGAGATGCGATCGGGGCCATCATTTCGCCCTACCACCTGCTGTTGAAGATCCCGACCTCGGCTGGAACCCTTATGGTCCGAGGTGACCAGATAAAGGCCAAGGAGTGCATGCAGGTTGCTCTACGAGGTCAACCCCAAGCATAGCAATCAAAGTATCCCAAGGAGCCGGACGAAATGACGTCAATCCCAGATACCCCGGCGGAACAGGTTCCCCGTCCGACGGATCCAGCGAAGGTTGTCAAGGTCGGCTTTGCCGGGGGACCTCAAACACGCATGCAAGTAATCCAGCTCCTAAGGGAATATCAAGACGTCTTCGCCTGGTCTCCAACGGACATGACGGGGGTGTCGTCGGAAATCATTACGCAAGAGCTTAACATTAACCCGAACTCGACCCCGGTCAAGCAGAAACGGCGATCATTTGCTGCCGAACGAAATCAAGTTATCTACAACGAGGTGCAGCAATGGTTGAGGGCAGGGCTTCTGTTTGAAGTCAGGTACCCGATTTGGCTATCTAATCCGGTAGTGGTAAAGAAAGAAGGAGGAGAGTGGAGGATGTGTGTAGATTACACCGACCTCAACAAAGCTTGCCCGAAGGACTGCTATCCTCTTCCCAACATCGATGAAAAGATCGAATCCTTGGTGGGACACGAAGTATTCTGCTTTCTCGATCTCTACAAAGGATACTATCAGGTTCTAATGGATGAGGGGGATGCAATCATGACAGCTTTCGCAACAAGCTTCGGGATCTTTGCATTCAAGTATATGCCTTTCGGGTTAAAGAATGCCGGGGCGACCTACCAGCGAATGGTCGATTTCCTCTTCCGAGATCACATCGGCAAGATTGTCGAAGTATACGTAGACGACATTGTCGTCAAGAGTAAAGAAGAGGCCTCGGCGGTGAGCGACCTGCGAACCACGCTCCACATACTAAGACAGGCGAACCTCAAGCTGAACCCGAAGAAGTGCACTTTCAACGTGCGATGCGGAAAATTCTTAGGGCCGGATCTCGCCAGAAGGTCTCAAAGCCAATCCACTGAAGATTAGAGCCGTGCAGGAGATGAAGGTACCTCGGACTATCCGCGACGTGCATAGGTTGACAGGGTGCATAACCGCGCTAAGTCGTTTCCTCTCCAAGGCTGCCGAGAGGCAGCTCCCATTCTTCAAAATTCTCAAGAAGGCCCCGGAATTTGGATGGGGACGAGAGCACGAGCTAGCTTTTGAGGAGCTCAAGCGCCACCTCGAGGACTTACCAACCCTGTCAGTCCCCCAGAAGGAAGAACCTCTCTCTCTATACCTCGCAACATCTGAGGAGGCAATAAGTGCAGTGTTGGTCCGAGACGAAGGAGATCGGCAGCTACCGGTGTACTTTGTCAGCCGAGTTCTAAAAGACCCAGAGACGAGGTATCAGCCTCTCGAGAAGGTCGCTCTAGCCCTCATAAACGCAGCTCGGCGCCTAAAGCCCTACTTCCAAGCTCACCCGATACAAGTTCTGACCGATCTACCACTTCGACAAGTTCTCACTAAGCCAGAAGCTTCAGGAAGGATCGCGAAATGGGCAATCGAGCTAGGAGAACATTCTATATCGTACGGTCCCCGTCGAGCTATAAAAGGACAGGCTCTGGCAGACTTCCTTGTAGAAGCTACGTATAAGGACCTCGTGGAGCCAAAAGAAATCAAAGCCAAAACCAGGCTCCAAGAAGTCCCAGAGAAGACACTCCGGACTGCTGGGAGATGTACGTGGATGGAGCTTCAGGAAAGAAAGGAAGTGGAGCCGGCATACTCCTCATCAGCCCAGAAAAGAAGGAACTAACATATTCGCTGCGATTCGAGTTCTCCACTACAAATAACGAGGCGGAATATGAAGCTCTCATTGCTAGACTGCGTCTCGCCCAAACCCTCCAGGTACGAGCTGTCCAAGCCCATTGTGATTCCCAAGTCGTGGTCAACCATGTGTTAGGGAAATACGAAGTGAAAAGTGAGAAGCTGAAGAAGTACCTAGAGAAGGTCAAGCTCCTTGGACAGTCTTTCCAATTCTTCAAAATAGTCCGCATTCTCAAAAGCCAAAATACCCGAGCTGATGAGCTAAGTAAGCTGGCGACCTCCCCATCCAGCTCGACGCTAGTGGAAGAAGTCCGCAACAGGAGTATAGAAGAGGCGGAAGTCAATGCAATCATAGAGGACGACCCAAATTGGATGACCCCCCTAATCAGATGTTTGGGAAACGGGGAAGTGCCCGAGGACAAGACGGAGGCTAGAAAAATTCTAGCTAGATCCACGCAGTATGCCCTCGAGGGAGGGGTCCTCTATCGAAAGTCTTACTTACAGCCTCTCCTCAGATGTGTTGGACCAAAGGAAGCGGACTACATATTAAATGAAGTGCACACAGGATCGTGCGGAAGCCACATTGGAGCTCGGGTGCTAGCTCAGAAAATCATGCGGTGGGGGTACTATTGGCCAACAATGGCAAAAGATGCGGAAGAGTTCGTGAAGAAGTGCCTAAAATGCCAGCTGCATGCCAGAGTGACGAGACTACCCCAAACCGACCTCTCTACTATTCAAAGTCCGTGGCCATTTATGGAGTGGGGCATTGACATCGTAGGGCCTTTCTACCCGGCACCTAAGCAAAAACGGTTTCTAATAGTCGCCGTCGACTACTTCACCAAGTGGGTAGAAAGTGAACCTTCCACAAAAGTCACAAGTGATAAAGCCATTGACTTCGTTGAAAAACATCGTGTGCCGGTTCGGGGTACCAAGAGTCCTCATCTCGGATAATGGAACGCAATTTACGAGCAGGGAATTCAGAGGAATTCTGTGAAGGACTCAATATCCAGCAAAAGTTCACCTCGGTCAACCGACCTCAAACTAATGGCCAGACTGAAGTCACCAACAGGACGATAGTGAACGGACTCAAGGCCCGCCTAGAGAAGGAGAAAACAGAGTGGATCCACAATCTCCAAAATGTCCTGTGGTCGTACCGGACTACGCCCCGAACTCCAACGGGAGAAACCCCGTACCGTTTAGTATACGGGTCGAAGCCGATCATACTGTCGAGATCGGAGCACCCGGTCCCGAACTATCAATTTCTCCGCCGAAGCTAACGAAGAGGCGCCGAACCGACCTAGACTTATTGGAGGAAAAAGGGAACTAGCCGGCATAAAAGAAGCTCGGTACAAACGGCGGATGGCTCGGTATTACAACCAAAGGGTCAAACCCCAACGGTTTCGGGTCGGTGATCTTGTGCTTCGAAACAATGAGATCAGCCTCTCAGAGAAGCTCGGCAAGCTCGAAGCTACGTGGGAAGGGCCCTACAGAGTACACGAAGTCCTCGGCAAAGGAGCTTACAAAATCGCCTATCTTTCGGGCGAACTAATACCCAGAACATGGCACATCGCCCATCTAAGGAGATTCTTCGTATAAGCAACAAAATCTTGCATATAGAGTCTTAGGTTTTCTTTTTTGTCTTTTTTGTCCTTAATGTTTTGTTTTTAACGAGCTCGTCAAAACTCTTTTTACTTTGTTTTTGGTCATTTTTAATAAAATTTCCTTTTTGTCTTGCATCTCGTGTCTTTTGATTTGCTTATACGAAGTATCCATCATATCAAAATCCCCTCATAAGGTCGAACTACGGTTCTCTTGCGTGGTCAGTAATGACCCGACATGGGGTAACAAATTCCTATAATGCGCAAAGGAAACCCTTTCCGAGGTCCGAGTCAAACTCCCTCCTAAGGATAATTAGTTCTCAACTGGGGTCGGAACCAAGTTCCCCCGGGAGGACGAAATACAAGGTCCGAACCATGGTTCCCTTGTCAACACAAAGAGGTCTGAGTCCAACTCCCTCAAAGATGCAACATGCAAAAAACCAAGGAAGCAATCTTCACGAAGAACAGGAAAGTTCAAAAACTCAATATATATATTTACTTCTAACTATTTGGAACAGGTGTGTGTACATAATTACAGGCAGAAGCGAGCTAATCTAGGGGGAAGGATGTTTCTTGCTGAAGCTAAGCCAATCTTCCTCAAAGGATGAAGGCCCTAGGAGATCATCAATTGAGATTCGACCTCGTCCCCGACCTCGACTTCTTCCAGCAGGAAAACTTCGACCTCGCGGGGTAGCCGAACCGCGACAAACAGCTAGCCTACCCTGGCTCGGACCGACCTGATGTCCCCACGAAGCCGTTTTCACCTCGCGAGCAGGCATTGTCCGAACAGAAGAAGAAAGGTCTGCCCCCGGACCACGTGCCAAAAGGGCCCGTAACTTAGGTCAGCGGTCCAAAATACACTTATACCTGCCCGCACTCTCCTTCAGCATTTCAAAAGCACCCTGAAGCCCAAAAGACTCGGACCCGAGTGCTTCCTTTAGCGCGATATACTGTTCCAAGTCCTCTTTTGCCTTTAATTCCGCCTCGGAGATGGTGATACCACCCCCGCGACGGATAATATCTTCATACTCGGCATGCTCCTCGACGATCATCTCGTAATCTTTGGGAACGCGGCCAGCTCGATCTCGGGCAACTTCCAACTCCTCCTCAGCCTGAAGAAGCTTGGCCTGAAGCAAGTCGGTACTCTCTTGAAAAGCGAGACGCTTGACTTCGACCTCCTCACAAAGTGCCTCGAACTTCATCTGCCATCTCGTCAGCTCGGCTTGAGATTTCGGCGAGTACACTTATGGCTGAAAAGCTCCTCGGCTCGGCGGCATTTGTCCTTCCATTGCTCAACAACGGACCGTTGGTCAACCAGGTCTTGTGAAAGGAGAGCTATTTGTATGCGCAAAGTAGAAACACCGACAGAATCCAAGCTCTACACTCAAGAAAAAAAAATCAAATTCATTCATTTGAAGATATTCCGTACAGATATACAATGAAAAGAAGAGAAAAAAACCATCTACACTAAAATATCGCCGACCTCCTTGTCCTGAGAAGGTGGCTGTTCGGAGGGGGAACCGTCAAAGTCCTTGTCAGCGGCCGGATCTTCACCCGCCCCAGCCTCCTGCTCCTCCTCCACTTCCTCTTCCGGGCCCGCGCCTTCTTCTTCCTCGTCGCGAAGGGCATCGAAAGCAGAGTCCAGATCGAGGTCCCGGTCTACCGAGCAGTCAGCAATTTGCTCGACGGACAGCAAAGTGGACGAGCTGGCCAGAGTTTCCAGGATAGGAAAATGATCGAGGTGATCTCGGACCACTCTGGCATACCGGGAAGGGAGGGCTTCATCCCCTAGCCGCTCGAAGCCGTACTTGGAGGCATCCAGGCCGGGGAAGTCCTTGGCGGCCCTCTCCAAGGCAGCCACGGCGAAGTTCCCGTTGATAAGCATGGCCAAGTCATTAGCGAGCTCGGAGAAGCTCTCCGACAACAGGAACCTCCTTGTAAATGCCCGCAGAAGTTCGCCTTGGCTAGCGGCAAGGCGACCTTCCCGGTCCTTCGCCGCGTTCAGCTCGGACTCAAGCTTCCGAGCTCTCTCGGACTCCACCTCTGCCTTCTCGAGCTGAGCGGCCAGCTCGGATCGGACAGCTTTCATATCCTCGCCGGCCTTGATCAGCTCGGCCTCAGCCTTCTTCGCTCGGGCATTGGCCGACATCAGCTTTTCTGCGTATCGGCTCTTCTCGTCCTCGTGATTCGAGGACATCTCCCCGACGCTGTTCTTCAGCCATCCCACGAACATATCAAGGCCCTGCAAGAAGGAATACAGTTAGCTACACCGGCAACAATCAAGGGAAACTGTATTACTAAAAAGTAATTTTTCACCTCGGAAAAGGCGAGACCCGGCCAGGCTTGTTGGAGGGAGCTGCCGGGCTCGCATCATTACCCGTGACATCAATGATGTCCACTTCGAGCTGGTCCCCGACCTTCAACCGTTTCTGGGGTGGTTTGGGGGAAGGAGAGCGAACAGTTGCCGCAGCAGCCCAGCCGAGCCGACCACGATCGGAGGAGGAGCGGATCGCCCAGATAGCTTCGCTCTCTTAGGCCCGCGAGTTGTAGCCTTGCCATCAGCCCCCTTGATCTTACCGAACTTCACTGCACATACAAATCACGAAAGGAGTCAGGACGATAAATAAACACAGCACAACTATCCTAATAGCACTAGCGGGGCCTCACCCGTCGCCGGATCCACCATATTTTGAGGCTCATACGGGCTCAACCCCGCTTCAGCTAGGGAGTCTTCATTGTAGCTCACCTCAAAGGACCGTGGTCCTCATCGCTTTTACAGCGGACTCCAAATCCTTATCGACCTCTTCTATTACCCACTCGCAAGGCTTTTCTAGCCTCCAAATCAGGTCGATGAAACTACTGTGGCGGCAAAAGAAAAATTTCTGGTGCCACTTGTCCACCTTATTTTGAGTTCGTCCCTTGAACTCAGTCCGAGCTGCAGCGTAATACCAGCCCCCAGCCTTTTTGAAGACAAAGAGCTCGTGAATGAGCTCGGCGGATATTTGGTAACCCCTATCTACCGCTGCCACACCCAAATCCGTAAACTGCCTAAACGAGTTCGGCATTATCTGCCCTAACGCTAAGCCCAACTTCTTCTGGAGCTCAGAATAGGGCTCAGGGAGGGGTAATCGAAGACCAGCGTGCAGGCTGTCCTCATAAATAGTAACAAACCCCATTGGGGGAGAGCATGCCCTATCCTCGGGGCGAGGTTCTATTAATTCCGCGTCGATTGGAAAATTATACGTTTGGGCAAGAAACCTAATTCTAGCCTCATTTAAGGTCGAGGGGTAATCAGCCACTTTCCCCTTCACACACGGGGGCACTATTAAAGATTCGACAGACGGAATAGCAGATCCTAATGAAAAAATGCTAAAAGCAGCACTTCTACTCGAGCCTACTGACGGAGGCAAATCAATGTCACTACTACTACACTGAGAAAGGGAGGCCATACTTACTTGTTCAAAAAGAAGGTAAATGCTCCGGCGGGTGATTTGCAACTGTGCGCAGAGGAACCAACGGAGTGAACGCCGGCAGTACCGGGACAGCAGATTAGGGATTTTGGGGAAGAAGAACACTTTTTTGGAGCAAGAGTTTCTTTTCTGCTAAGGGCGGCGGATGTGAAATAATGTGAAAAACAAACGTTTCAAATTCGGAGCATATACATTTGACTCCCGCTGTTGCATCCGACACGTGTGAACGTGGGCCCGTCCTTCTCGGTATATGTACCGTCCCTCAACACAGTTTAAATGGCCCATTACTTTTCCCGCCTCCTACATCGGGTATGGGCCGGGTAAATCGACTTACCGCCCCAACTTAACCAGGCCGCTGATACTCAGCTCGCCCCTCTTGTTTCCCCTGATACTTCAGCTCGGCACATCAGCTCGGTAAGAGAAGCTCGTACAGGTGATTTGCGCGATCAATCACCTCGAAAATAAGCTCTCATAGTCTGCGTCTACAAGTCTTCTTTCCTCTTTTTTTTGGGGGGATGTGATAGTACCGGCCTCATCCTGGGCCCGACCTAAGGCTATTTGGGCCTATATATTCATGCTCGGCCCATAGAGTTCGGCCCAAACAAAGTCCACATCTGCCTTGAAGACCAAGTAACGAAACCCTACTTTGGAAGAAGATAGAATTCTACTACGAATGGGAATCGGATATGCATGTATCAAGCAACCAGATATGTATAAGGAGTCCGATCTCTAGAAGGATTAGGGCTTAACCCAATGCTTATAAATAGATGCAAGATTAGAGGTGTAAGGGACATTCAATACTCATTGTACTCTCAAGTATAATAAAAGCTCTCTACATTCTCTCCCGTGGACGTAGATCACATCGATAGAACCACGTAAATTACTGTGTCATCGTGTTATTATTTCTTTTAGCTACTTTCGCAAACCCTAGATCTATCAAAATCCATAGCCGTACCTTGATAAAAATAGCTTAGATCCATTTTTTCTAATATATGGAAATGGGATCGAGAATTCGAGATACAATGATACTATATACTTGGTAAAAATCTTGCTCGAATTAGGTAAAAGTAAGTTATAAATGAATTCTCAAAAAAAAAAAAGAGAGATTTCGCACGCACATTAATGCCCATTTAATTAAATCGTTTGGCAAATTTATTATTTTAATTATAAATATTGTACACATAAAAACTAACCACGATTAAATTTTATCAAGTAAGAAATTTTAAATAATTATAATTCCTAATCACGCAATAACCAGCCCTAATAAAAAAAGTTATCACAATAAACTAGAATATAATTAAAAGCCCTAATTCAGTAGAATTTAACTAACATTTTTTTTGAGATCAAGACAAACTTACATTTTTTAGATAATCTCATTCGAATCTAACCCATGGAAATTCCTTGTTACACAAGGAAATTTCATTTCCCTAATTATTCAAAACTTGCCTTTCCCTCCTACGATTCTACTTGCCAAACATATCCTTATTTCTTTCCTTCTCACCAAAATAATAAATAATTTCATCTTTATTATGGAAATTCCCATCCATGCATGCAAATATTAATCCCAAAATAATTAACCCTAGAGATTGCTAGGAGTGAGAGAAATCGATGCATAAATATATATAAATATACATAGGGTACTCATCACTTGTTTCAATCATCTCTTTAGCAAAAAAGCATTGCGTTTTTTTCTTCTTCTTCTTCTTCATAACTCAAAGTTAGTGCGTGTAGTGCGTTTTTTTTCTTCTTCAATTCTCTCATAATGGATGCCACCAAAATCCAAAGGCCAAGCCCTAGTATTCTGATGTTTCCCTGGTTAGCCTATGGCCACATAACTCCATATCTTGAACTAGCCAAGAAACTCACAACCAAAGGCTTCCACATATACTTGTGCTCCACTCCAGCCACTCTCAGTTGCATTGAGAAAACAATCTCTCAAAATTTCTCAGACTCCATTGAACTAGTTCCCCTTTTCTTGAAAGCTTCTTCCGAGCTTCCTGCAAAATCCCACACCACCAATGGCCTCTCGCCCCGCCTCATGGCGAAGCTGAAGGAAGCTTTCGACAACTCAGTCGAAAACTTCTCAGCTATTCTCAAGAACCTCAAGCCCGACTTGCTCGTCTTCGACTTTCTGCAGCCATGGGCGCCTTCACTCGCAGAAGCCCACCAAATCCCATCGGTTATATTCATCACCAGCAGCTCTGTCATGACCAGTTTCATGTTCCACCACTTCCACAACCCTAACACAGAGTTCCCTTTCAAGAACATAAGGTTTCATGACTACGAGTCTCGGTTCATGGACCAGATTCTGGCGAGCTCTAGGAACCCTAAAGAGAGAGAGAAGCACTCTGCGGGAGTTGACAAGTCTTGCAGCATTGTTCTGATCAAAGGGTTTAGAGAGATTGAGGGTTTATACATGGATTATGTTTCTGGTTTGGTCGGAAAGAGGTTTGTCCCCGTTGGTCCTCTAGTTCATGAGCCCAATGATCATTATGATCACGAGAGCTCGGAAATCTTGTCGTGGCTCGAGACGAAAGAGACGAAATCGACTGTTTTCGTCTCTTTTGGTAGTGAGTACTTTCTCAGTGACTCCGACATGGAAGGGATTGCTCATGGTTTGCTGCTCAGCAAAGTCAACTTCATCTGGGTTGTGAGGTTTCCAGAAGATTCTAATGGGGAGAGTGGTTTCCAGAAGCTTCCAGAAGGATTTCTTGAGAGGGTTGGAGATAGGGGGAAGGTTCTAGAAGGTTGGGCGCCTCAGACAAAGATCCTAGGGCATGCAAACGTGGGAGGGTTTGTTAGTCACTGTGGTTGGAACTCTGTGATGGAGAGCATGAAGCTTGGGGTTCCGATCATTGCAGTTCCTATGCATCTAGACCAGCCGATCAACGCTAAGCTAGTCGAGGAGACCGGTGTCGGGAAGGAGGTTTTGAGAGACGGAGATGGGAAGCTTCAAGGAGCAACAATGGCTGCAGTTATCAATCATGTTGTGGTGGAAGATGATGGGGAAGATGTGAGGGTGAAGGCTGCTAGTATGAAGGCGAAGCTCGAGTTGAAGGGAGATCAAGAGATTGATGAAGTTGCTGAGGAACTCATGAAGATCTGCAGCAACAATTCGATCAGCAAACTAGTTTGATTATAGTATGCTATTTCGTGTCATATATAGCTAGGGTTTAGTTTTTTTTTTCATATTGATTATGATAGCTAGTCTTATGATGTCTTAGATTATTATTGAGATTCCTTTTTCCCTAGTTTATTTTTCTTGTTGATTATGATAGCTAGTCTTATGATGTCTTAGATTATTATTGAGATTCCTTTTGTGTGGTTTGTCTATTGTGTTATTTGCTCTGTCTATTGAATGCAGAACAACACTATATATGAATATATATTATTATTATTATTACTATTTATGTTGATCTCTGTCGAGTTCTTGATTTATCATTTATGATGCATAAATAGATATGATTATATTACATTGATATATAAAACAATGCTGTGAACGATGAAAATTCAAAATTTTTAAACACAAAAAAATGAAAGATTAGGTATTTAATTGCCAAGATTTGGAAGTGGCCTTAAATTTGTAAATTTGGGTCATGGTTCATGAATTAATTTGCAGCAACATCCACAAAATACGTAATGAGATGTGATAATTAAGGTACTAATTAATATCATATAAACTTCAAATATTGGGTAAAAAGCTGAACTAGGCTAGACTATAAAAACCACTGCATACATGATACAACAAACAGACACCAACTAATCTAACTTTCTCAAGAAATAATGGCTAATTAACAAAAATTACAAAACTAAGTAGAATTTCTGGCTGGAATTAGCTCTTATTACATACGGATCAAAATAAATAAGGGGTAAAAGATCAAATTTACAGCAGATTCACTTGCCCAAACAAATCATGTCACAAAAGAGGCGGACTCTCATGAGACCGGTCTTACATGAGACCGGATCCAGGTTGACCCTACCCGATCAAACCGGGTCAAACGTTGACTTTACAGTTTTTTTTAAATTCGATTTTTTTTAAAAAAAATTCTCCGACTTCGGCTCCGATTTTAATTTATAGATAATGATTGTGGCAACATTCTTCGGCTCCGATTTTAATTTATAGATAATGATTGTGGCAACATTAATATTTTTTAGCTCGCTCCGAGGCCTTCGATTCCCCTCGCTCGACTCTTTAAACAAAAAATTAATTAAAAAAACTGAAAAAAAAGAATAAAAAAACTGAAAAAAAAAGAATAAAAAAACTGAATAAAAAGAATTAAAAAAAACTGGAAAAAAAGAATAAAAAAAGCGAAAAAAATAAAAAATAAAAAAGTCAGGCGCCTGTAATACACGCACCGATTAAAAAAAAATTGTCAGGTGCGTGCATTAAGGGTTCATAGCGGGCACGTGTATTACACACGCCCGCGCGCGTGGGACCGGTCGTATACATGTCTTTGTCGTCACAAAATCCATCTCCTTCAGTTTTCCATGGCACCATATTCAACGGACTCCACGGCAGAATTTTTTTTTAATTTGAGCGGTTTAAGCAGATAGAGAGTGATTTAACTTCGAGAAAAATGAGCAGTAACAATGGGATGGTAGAGTAATAAATATCGTATTTTGTTTGTTCATATTACTTCCGACAATTAAAACTTCTATCAATGTTCAAGTAAATCAAACAAAATCAAATAAAACATGTCTATAAAATCAAAATATTCAAACCTAAAAATCATTTGCTTCGTTTTGTGGAGGTTATAAACTGAGCTGTCCACAAGCTTACACCATAAATTTTCGGACCACTAATGGCATCGGGCCCGGGCCCAAAATTTGGGCCCGTAAGATATAGTCAAAGCCATGCCATGTTTGACAACTATATAAAGTCGTATAGTAATGCAGAGAGAGGTCTCCACGACTGGTTCCTAGGAGAGTCTGATGGTGGGCTTTGACCAAGTCTTTCTTGATGCTCACTCGAGGTCAACTCAATCGCCAAATCATCTCAAATACTCCTCCGTCTCCAAATAAGTATTTTGAACCGTAATAAATTTTGTTTCCAAATAAGTGTCTTATTATATATTTTTATGCAAAAATTATGTCAGTCATATTTTACCCTTTGACTCAACGTTAAAAGTTTACGTTTTCGATTTCCTGTGTAATAAGGAGTAAAATGAGTCATTTTGCCCACTACTTTAGTATAAATATTTTGACGGCTCGAAATACTTATTTGGGCACTAGGGACGGGTGGGACAATAATGGGATAATAATTGTATAGCAACTAGGCTGTCGGAAGAATTGACTTCCAAGTTGAGCCAGTCTTATGTCGTTGTTACGAAATTTCCAGATGAGAATATTAGGTGGGAATTGTGGAGTCTCTCTCTCTCACACACACACACACATATATATTGTCTTCTTTATCTCTGCAGTACCATCCCATTTTCTTCACGCTGCCTTCTACATATTCTGTGTGTGCATTTTCAAAAATAATTTAAGGGTTTAGAGATTAATCATGGCAGCTTATGCAGCTTTAGTTTCTCTCATGCAGATCATACATCAGATCGAGAATCATCCTTCCCCTCCAATTTCCATCCATGAACAACAACTTCAATCCCTCACTCAAAATGCTACCTTCTTGCAGGAATTTCTTGAATGCTACCATTCCCCAGTCGCCTACAGCGACGAAGCTGATCCGTTGGAGATTCGCATTGCAGATGCAGCTCATGCAGCTGAAGATGTCATTGAATCCAGAATTGTGGATCGGATCCATGACCGATCCAAAATTCTTGGGAAGATGAAGAAATGCATCGCAGATGCAGCTCATGCAGCTGAAGATTTTATTGAATCCAGAATTGTGAAAGAAATCTCTGACCGATCCAAAGTGCTTGGGAAGATGAAGAAGGTGTATCGAAGTCTGTACAAACACGACGACCTGTATGATCAGGACCTACATCAGGTGATTGAAGAAATGAATCTGATCAAGAAGGAAGTTACGTTGATTGTTGCAGACAAGCCAGCAGTCGAAGCTCGGGTGCGGGTGCAGGTGCAGGAGCGGAGAGAGGTCTCCTCGACTGATCATGCTGATTCCACTTCCACTGTGAAGGAAAGTATAATTGTGGGGCTTGAAGAGGTGTTACTTGAAGTGTTGGATAAGCTCACCGGAGGTCAACTCAATCGCCAAATCATCCCCATTACAGGGATGGGCGGGATAGGTAAGACCACTCTTGCTCGAAACTTATTTGAGAATGCACTTACTAAGGAACGTTTTGATATTCGTGTCTGGACTACTATTTCTCAAGTTTATGACACAAGAGAAACACTTAGAGAAGTTCTCTGTCAAGCTAGTGGAGATTTGAGTAATTTGAGTGAAGGTGAATTGGGAGAAAAATTATACAAGTATTTATCGGGAAGGAGGTATCTCATTGTAATGGATGATATCTGGAGTGTAGAGGCGTGGGATAAGATGAAGTTTTTCTTTCCTGATTGCAATAATGGGAGTCGAATAATTGTAACAACCAGGCTGTCGGACTTGAGTACCCGGTTGAGTAAGTCTTATGGCGTTGGTATGAAGTTTCTAGATGAGGCTAGTAGTTGGGGTTTGTTCTGCAAGACTGTGTTTGGGGAAGAAGGTATTCCTCCTGAGTTGGAGGAAATTGGAAAGAAGATTGTAGCAAATTGTAGAGGGCTTCCTTTATCAATTGCTACAATTGGAGGTCTTTTGGCAAAATCTCAACTCACAATAGAATATTGGAAGCATATAGAGGAGAATTTAAATTCAATTGTGATTACAAACAATGATGAATTTTGCTTGAAAGTATTGAAGACGAGTTATGTTAATTTGCCAAACTATTTGAAGCCATGTTTTCTGTATATGAGTGTGTTTGAGGAAGATAGGGAAATTCGTGTCTCAACACTCAAGAAGCTATGGGTTTCAGAAGGATTTTTGAAACCAATAAGTGGCAAACGTTTGGAAACTATTGCAGAACAGTACTTGAAGGAATTGGTGGATAGAAATCTCATTTTAGTTCATCAGTTGGGGACTACTGGAAATATAAAGTTCTGTAAAATTCATGATCTGTTGAGGGACCTCTGCTTGAGAGAAGCTGCGAATGAGAGGTTTTATCATGCCCTAAGGCAACCAAGTCCTCGTCAAGGCATAAATAGCAAACGTCGGATTGTTATTCCAATAAACTCTTCAAAAAAGGAAGCCATCCCTGCACATGCCTTCAAATCTCTGTCACATGTTCGTTCCTTAATATGTGATAGTAAGGAAGTTCAAATTTCTGGCAATCTTAGATTGCTGAGGACATTGAAAGCATATGACAGAGACAGAATAGCAAGGGGTGTTTACATCCTAAAAGATATGTTTCAAATGGTGAACTCACGATACCTTGCTTTCGGAGCTAATTATGAAGCTTCCAAACTCCCTTCTTCGATCAATCTGCTTTGGAATCTTCAAACGTTGATTATTCATTCTTGGAATGATGTTAGTGCACCAAGTGAAATTTGGGAAATGCATCAGCTTAGGCATGTCGAGTTCACATCTCGAGGATTGTATCTGCCAGATCCTCGGAGCTGCTGCTGCAGTGATACTGCTATCATGGAGAATCTACAGACGCTCAAAGGAGTGAAGAATTTGTATTTGGATGAAAATGTGGTTAAGAGAATCCCAAATATCAGAAAATTGGATGTGAAGTATGTGGGGAAAGTGATGAAGAAGAGTGTGGATTGTCTCAGCTATCTTCAATGTCTGAGTAAACTGGAAACCTTCCACTGCTACACCGAAAATGGATGTGATGAGTATCTGCACAAGATTAGCTTCCCACACTCGCTCAAGAAGTTGAGACTCAATATCTGGAGTTCTATTGTTCTTGAGTTGGAAGACGTATTGCAAAAGATAGGTTCGTTACCCCTTCTTCAGAAGCTCGAATTAGAAGGTGGTGTCTTCAGAAGACGGAAGTGGGAAACAGTTGAAGGTCAATTCCGCAGCCTCAAAGTACTAGAATTGGCCAAATGTCGTGATCTAGAAAACTGGATGGTGTCGGAGAGCTCCCACTTTCCACGTCTTCAGAAGCTTCTTATTTATAAATTAGACGAACTAAAGGAGATCCCTTCGGAGATTGGAGAAATAGCAACGCTCAAATCAATTGCGTTGGGCGATTGCAGTGAATCAGTGGTGTTGTCAGCTAAGAAGATAGTAGAGGAACAAGAGGATTTGCATGGAGACCAACTAGACCTTCATGTTACAGTTAGATGGACAACAAACAACAACCAAGCACAAGCATTCCAAGATTTGACCACTCCCAACTTCCACGTTCATCTCTGATCCTTCATTCCTCTCTCTCTCTCTGCATTTCAACAAATTGAATAATTCAGTATTCCATTTTGTAATTGTGATTTGACTCTCTTGCCATTGCACTTATGAATTTTCAATTTTTCATTTCTAATTGTGTGTTACAATAGTTACATATATATATTTTGTACACATACAATGATTTTCTGCAGCAATATGTTAAACGATAAAATGGTAACTCTGTAAAGACAACATGTATTTTATTTAGGGTACATAATCTAGTGCAAGTAAACGATAAACGCACCATCTAATGAAATTCACCAGATACAACATTGACTGAGAAGTTCACCAGATATAGCATCGACTGAAAGTAACAATGTACATAGTATAGTGTAAATAAACGATAAACGCCCCATCTGATGAAATTCACCAGATATAGCATCGACTGAGAAGTAATAAGGTACATAGTATAGTGTAAATAAACGATAAACGCCCCATCTGATGAAATTCACCAGATATAGCATCGACTGAGAAGTAATAAGGTATACACCATCGACAAAATACGTAATGAGATGTGATAAGGTACTAATATCATATAGAGAACTTCAAAAATTGGGGTCTGAGACTGAGGTGTTCACCAGGGCAACTCAACATCATCCTTAATGAAAAAAAGCTGAACTAGGCTAGACTAAAAAGTAAAAACCACTGCATACAACAAACAGACACCAACTAATCTCACTTTCTCAAGAAATTATGGCTAACAAAAATTACAAAACAAGTAGAATTTCAGGCTGGAAGCTCTTATTACATACGGATCAAGATAAATCAGGGTAAGATCAAATTTACAGCAGTGATTCACTTGTCCAAACAAATCATGTCGCAAAACCCATCTCCTTCAGTTTTCCATGGCACCATATTCAACGGACTCCACGACAGAAAAAATTTAATTTGAGCAGTTTAAGCAGGTAGAGAGTGATTCAACTTCGAGGAATTGCTATGTGTAACAGCATAAAAAGCAGTAGAATCTTCATAAGGAGAGAGATATATACAATATTCGAGTTCACTCATCTTCTGCTATGAAGTTTGGAAGTTCCCCCTGGCACAAGTATTCGTCACATTGTGATGCTGATCCCCAGTCCTTGCGGAGGCGAAGAATGTCATCAGTGAAAGTGGATCCAGAAGATCCAATGAAGACGGAAGAAAGAGCACAGATAGTCTTATCCAGCATTGCCTCAACCTTCACACAATGAAAATTTCTAGAATTAGATAAATATTCAATCAGTAGCATTCCACTCCACAGAAAATGATGTATAACGAAGAAAATCTATAGCTACTTCTAAGTATCTAAGGAGCATTCGTGTCGTATAAAGATTTAAGATCGAGCGCCTAGTTTATTGATTTTAAAATATGAGACAATTGTTTGAAACCAGACCAATAAGTAAAGTTACTCATGGAATGAAATAAGATTAAAGAACCAGCATGAAAAGTAAGCCCACCTGAGAATCTCCTTCAAGTCCATGTCTGTATAATAAAGCATCCCATTTTTCAGCTGAATTACGAGGTGGTCTCTGAACAAGTGGTACAGTCTTCCCATTCAAGACAACAAGTGACTGAAGTAAACCAGTTTCACTTTCTGCAGCATCTGTAGAGAGATATATCACTGGAGTACTAGCCCTTTCAACAACTCGATTGATGCACTCTGCAGCTTGCGGAACAGGATAAAAGCAACTCGATTGTTTGGCATTGCTGAGAAACCATTCAGAAATTCATGTTACATTTCACGTAGAATCACGGAATAACATGTAAGAAGGCCTGAAAACATAAGGTAAAAATACCAGAATTTCAAGAAGCCATGGCGACGGAAATGAAGAGCTACAAAGTCTTTTCCCAAGAATGTCTGTATAAAACGTTGAGCAGTGAGCAAAATTAGCCTGCTCGGCTCAATCAACGTCTTGCATTTATGTGCAATCGGACCTCCTGGTTGCATCACCCACTCTCTCTCCACATCAGCAAAGAATACATCTCCAATTGCAATGACATCGCTATCTGAAGAAAACTTCGCCAAGACATCCTGGACTGTCCTTTGTTTTGGCTTCTTAACATCCTCCTTCCAGACAGCCTCAACCTTACTCAAAGAGACCCCCGACCCTTTCAACTTCTTCACACGCTCATCATCCATAAAACACGGCTCTGGATTCGAGAAGTAACACATAAATTTGTCTATATGCAAATGGTTCTTCTTGCTCTCTGCAAACTCCTCAAATGTCACCACAACCTTCCTCCCCAAGCACTTATTAATGTGATCAATATCCAACACCCGATGAAACTCATAATCAACCTTTGAACTCGGGATCACCAAAACCCGATTCAACAAAGCTGCAAAAAACATATGCTTCTCAAGACAAATCAAATGATTCGACATTTGGCCCGATACACAAATAGCAAACAAATACTTGTTGGATTTAGGATTCCACTCTATTGTTTTCCTCTCTGCCAACCTCTGATCCACCTTCTTGCACCTAGTCCAACCAGACAAAATCGAGTCCGTGTAATTTGCAGACAAATCTACAGAACCCTCATTCTCATGAGCTGACAACAGAGTCCCTTGAATTTGTTTATTCAACGAAATTTGGCCAAAAACTCGTGATTTTAAGTCTTCCAACACCCCATTACCATCACCAGAGTTCAAATTTACCGAATTACTACTATTTACTAAGCTAAAATTCGATCTATCCACCAATGTAGTATAATTCCACATCTTAAAAAGCTCAATTTCCTGCTGCTTAAGCAAATACAAAGCACGCAACTCCGATTCACGCATTCGATTGGCTAAAGGACCATTACCCCCAATATCTCTAATCGAAGGCACACGCATCCGGAACACATTCTTCAAATCGGTAGTCAAATACAGTATCAAAATCACCACGGGCAGAAAAATGGCGAAAATGTACCTCTTATTGAATCTGCGCGCGGCGCCGGAAACTCGGTTCCTGAAATCGTCGTCGATTTGGAAAGGCGAGCGGTGGTTGTGGTGATCGGGCGACTTGACGACGTCGTTTGGCCTGGCATTTTGCGAAATCAGATTCTCCCGATCCTCCTCTTCGTCCGATAGCTCCCTTTCCATCATTTTTCACACTCTATCTCACACAGTGGAGGTGGAATCGAGAAAATTGCGCCTGGAGAAGTAGCACTTAGTTTTATACTTAGTGAGCTCCGCTTGTGTGGATCTCTTCGGCAATGGTGGGAGGGTTTTTGTGTGTATGTGTGTGTGTGTGAGAGAGAGAGAGAGAGAGAGAGAGAGAGAGAGATTAAAGTTTGTTTGGTTTGGTGGGAGGACTGGAGTGAGAAGGAAGGAAAGTGCAGAAGCCACAACTAATTCTGCATCATTGATTGTTGATCGGAGAAGAAGATCGTCGGTGGAAAGTGACCTGCTACCGGGTCCGCCCGTTGCAGTATTGCCCCTTTTATATGGGCTGTTTTTTTTCAATTCACGGCCCAATATTATGTGCCGGCCCAGGTTTTTTTTTTTGGCAAAAACTCATGTGCAACCGTTACTTGCGTGCGACGCAATCCACGCGCCCATTTCGACTATAAGTTAGGCGCGTGCACGCGTCTGATAATTTTTATTTTTCAATTTTTTTCCAGTTTTTTTATTTCTTTTTTTTCAGTTTTTATTTTTTATTTTTTTTTAAATAGTCGAGCGAGGGGAGCCGAATGCCTCGGAGCGTGCTAAAAATATTAATATTGCTACAATCATTATCTATAAATTAAAATCGGAGCCGAATGTGGAGAAGAAAAATAAATTAAAAAAAATCGAATTAAAAAAAATGATCGGATCGGGTTGACCCATTTTTTACCGGGTCGGATCAACAGGATCCGGTCATTTATGTGTGACGGTCTCACAGGAGACCTTCTCTTTTTTTTTTACTATTTTTATTTTTATTTATAAATAAATATAAAGAACAAAAAACAAACTCACCATATCTATAAAATTCATAAAATTTAGAATTTAGATGATGTGATGTCTAAATTAAATTAATTGGTTTCTCGGTCTCAGGTGAAATTAAGCGTTATTTCACCAAAAAATGATCCGAAATGTGAATTATACTCCCTATAAATTAATACTTTAAATCCCTAAGAGATATTTAGTGATTTTAGCCCTTTAACATTGTAAAGATAAATTATAGCATCCCATTTTAAAAAGATAAATTATGGCTCTTTTCAAAGTTTTTGGACTTATTTGCCCTTATTTTCTTAATTATCATTTTTTATTAATTCATTTTTTTTTACGGATTCACACATTTTATTATGTAAATTCACACATTTAATTTACGAATTCATAAATTCACATATTTTTATTATGTGAACTCATACATTTTTTTCCTATTATATTTAGTAATAATTATTTTGTTTTTGGAAAATAAAAAAATGAAAAATCTGAAAAATTAGAAAGAAGGGCAAAAAAGTCAATAAAGGCTAGAATTTATCTTTTAAATGTTGGGCGCTATAATTTATTTTTGTGATCTTGAAAAATCTATTATTAAATTGAGTGAATATGTCAAATAGCCACTATGGATAGTGAAAATTAATAATTGTCCAAAACTTAATTTATCATAAATTTTATCTAACTTTCGGATTTCTAGACAGATTTGCCCTTATTCTTGGTACGAATTGGACGAATGGTTTTCATTCGTACTAGTCGTACCAAGTTACGGAGTACAACTCGTTGGTACGAATGAGACGAATGGTTTCATTCGTACCAGTCGTACCAAGTTACAGAGCACAACTAGTTGGTACGAATGAATTCATTCGTACCAGTCGTACCAAATTATGGCACTTCGTCGTGGTCATTCCACTGACCACCATGAAAAAAAAGAGAGAGAAAGAGTAAGAGAGAAATATGCTTTAAAGTATGCTCAAATATTGTACGAATAAGAGTTTGCGTACGAATCGTATGACTACAAAACATGGTACGAATAGTACGAATCGTATCATTCGTACCAATGTCAGTAATACTATTAAAAAACGAAATCAACTTGGGGAAACTGCCATTAATACAAAGAAGAAGTTCATACAAACATCCAAGGCGATTCATCAAAATTAAAAATATTACCTATACATGTAAATCGAACAGAGATGATAATTGCATCGGAAAATTAAATATGTTAAACATAGAGTAAACCAAAATTTGCTGCTTTTTCATGCAAATTCCCATCTCCTGCAACAAAACACTCTTCTCCTTTTTCCATAATACGCCAAAGCTCGATATTCCCCAAATAAATTTTGCAGATGACAGAGCCGCCTTGCGCGGCCTTCTCCTTCAGCGAGTCGCCGGAAAAACGACTGGGCAGCTCCGCCGCCGCCTGAAATGCGCTACCTGCTTCGGCCTTGGTTCCCGTCGCCCCCCACCATCGATCGTGCTGAGCTGCTGCAGCCGAGATCCGCTCACGTCGCCGGAAACGCGACAACGAATAGCCACCGCGCGGGTCTCATGTTCCCCCAGCAGCCATGGAAACCGTTCGCCGCCGCCGAAATCTGCAGATCTGGTGGTGGTGGAGTCGCGACTTGGCGGGGGGAGAGAGAGAGTGTGGAGATGGCGGCTGGACGGGGAGCAGCATGAGGGGGGAGAGAGAGAGAGAGGATGAATGTGTGGGGTGTGGGGGGTGGCGGCTGGTGGAAGGGTAGGTTAGAATTTCTTTTTTTACTTAAAGGTTATTTTAGTCCATCCATTCCAAAATCTGACAGAATTTATGTTAAATTAAGTTTTGGACAACTTTTATTTTCCACTATCTATAATGGCTATTTGACATGATAAACTCTATTTAAATTCACCCCTAAACTAATCCTAGCCTTAAAATGCAGAAATCAACGTCGGTGGGAAGGCCACGTAGCAGTTTCTCAAAGATTCCAGATGTCTCTAGCTCCGGCTACTTAGATCTCATGTATACATGCTTCTCTTCGCATCTCTCTCTCTCATACATGATACAACCACCAAATACTCTCTCTCTCTCTCTCTCACACACTAACTAGTCTTCTCGTAGGATTGGAAGGGTTAAAAAATGTTGGGAATAACAAAGGTGTTGAGCAGAAAGCACGGCGGAGCAGCCGTGTTCCGCTGCCACGGGCGGCGGTGGATGGTCGGCAAAGCGGCCAACCGCGCCGCCGTGCATGGCTCTAAGCTCCCGGTGCCTAATGCCATTCCGGTGAGTCTAGTTTTAGAATCTCTTCATTCAAATTAACTCTTTGTAAATCTCCGCCGTGTTCTGGATAAATCTCGTTCATGCAAACAACATTGCATGTTTCAAATTATTTATGGCAAGTTTTTGCAGGTGAAGGAAGTGGAAATGGAGATCCACAATTTCATCGAAGAAAAAGAAAGAAAGAGGAGAGAGATAGAAAATACAGTTGATTCCAAGCTCAAAAACTGGCCACTGATCTACTTTGAACAAACAGTGTGCTCCAAGTAAAGAATATATGACAATATGTGACACTTCTTGTCTACAAATAATCTTCATTACTTGTATAATTGCAACTATGTAATGAAATTTTCGAAATTTACAATAAGTCATTTTTGCATCCATCTTTCATTTTTCAGGTACCGGAAATTTGATCCCGTGTTAGATTTGTAATATATCAAATAAAAAACTCCAACACTACCAAAAATTATAATAAAAAGTCAGTCCCGTTATTCTTGTCTTGTATTCCTTTTTGGACAAAAGTTGTGGACCCCACCACTTTCTATCTTTTTACTCTTTAAACACCCTTCTCCTTAATACACGTAATCTCCTTCATACACGTAAGGAGAAGTGCCCAAAAGAAATGAGACAAGAATAATCCTTAATACACGTAAGGAGAAGTGTCCAAAAGAAATGAGACAAGAATAACGGGACATAAGGAGAAGTGCTCAAAAGAAATGAGACGGGACAAGAATAACGGGACGGATGGAGTAATTTTTTTGACATTTGCATTAAACAAATTGGCTCTTTTGATTGAAAGATGAAGATTATAGAAGGCATGAAGCGAATTCATGGCTTTTTACTGAGGTTTAAGTAAAATTTGGATGATTCTTGAACATCAAAACCTGGATATAAGCTACTATTGAACACTCTATACTTCCTAGCAATATGGATATAGAAACTATGCATGAATTTCTAAAAATGCTAGAACTAACCTAGGCTTCTTCTTCTTCTTCAACTTCAACGAGCCTCCCACGAACCCATTTCTTGATCACGATCGCCTCTTTCTTCGCTGCTTCTGCGTCCTCTGACCGGAGCTCCGGCCAGTTGACGGACGGATTTTGGGAATGAACTGAGATCCCATTAGGGTGTGGTTTATGATCAATGGTTGAATCAGAGCTGTTCATCATGCTATCCAGCATTGATGAAACAAAGCCATTAGGCCCCGTTTCTTCTGTTTCAAGAGGGTAAGGGCTTGAGCCGTTGCCGTTGATGAAATCTGCGAAAATGAACTCGTCGAAACTGAAGCTATCGGTTTCTTCAAGATCAGCAGGGATGCTGTGAACTCCATTTACTTTCGCGGGCTTTAAGAGTTCTGGATTTTGCTCGTCTGCATACGCCTCGTGTTCAAGATTTGGGACCGGCTCTGTCTGATCATTCGCCTTCTCATCTTCAATGGATGTTGCTGCATCTTCGATTTCTATAGATTCAATGAGCTTATGTGCTTCCGCGATCAGCATCCTGCTTTCCATCAGAGACGCGTGGGCGAGAGGGCTCGTCTTAGCAGCTATTTCAAGCGCCTTCGCAGCCTTCTCAGCTTCTACAATCAACAACCTGTGTATATTTCATTACGTTGTGAACTATCCATCAATTTCCAGAAATCTGTATTTTGGTTATTTGTACATTTAGACGATTACTTTTTTTCCTCTCAGAAGGTTTTCCCACAATGTAGTTTCAATGAGATACACAACCCTCTCAATATTCTCTATGTGATATCCTTTGGGTTTAAAGAAATTTCTGTACGTTTTTTGTTTTTCATTTATATTTCTAATATAGACATTATTTTGAGTTCACAACATAATAAGCAGCCAAGATCACAGTTTCCTTTTCCTTTCTCCCCTCATTGTTCAATGCATGCATTATTCTGTTAGGAAAGAATCAACCAAATTGAAGCAATCAACGATGAAAGAACTTACTTGGCCTTAGAGACGGCTTCACTTTTTGGGTCGATAACAGTAGCTCTCTGAGCTCGAATGTTTTTCAACATCTCCAATTTGGTGCTTGCTAATGGGTCCTTGTATGATGGTGCTCTGCTTCTCCTTGATCTAATCTGGTGATTTTGGCTCTTCGTCTTGCGTCTTGCAACATCATCGTTCTCATCCTTGTTTCTAAGACCTCTATTTCGAGTCTGTCCATCACCAGCAGGCTTTCTCTTCGGCTTCCATTCTGCCCCCTCCGGGATGCCATGATATTTAGCTAGACCAGAGTAAACCCGTGTCCGGTATTCCTTATCAAACGAGAAAGAAAAAGGTAAGGCTTAAATAATAGTTTAGGCTATGCAGTGCAATATATAGAGGATTTAGAAGAAACAGAGATCTTACAGGATCTGCCCATTTGGCAGCTATGGCCTCTGAGATCTTCCTCTTCTGCTCTGCAGATTTAGGTGCTCTCTTGCTTCCCTTCAGTCGAGGCATACTTCTTCTTTTTTCGATGCTCTGCTGCCATTGCTGCTTAAGCTGTTCATCCAAGATCTTGTACGAGTCCCATTGCAAATTTTCCTCACCTAGAAGACCCTTTCGGGCAGTCTCTGCAATTAGATCTTGCCATTCATAGTAGCAACTATCCTGCACCATCAATTTCTCACGGCGTTTCTCCCATCCAAGTCGAACACCAACACCAATTTTCATCCTTGTTTCTTTGCTGCACAGATGGGAAAAAACAGAGAGAAGACAGCATATTGTGAAACCGTTCAATGATTTCCAAAGCCCATAAAGTCATACATAAAGAGAGCATCTTTCGTAAAATCTATCAAAAGCAAACGTACATTTTCATCACAAGAAAAACACGGTAATGCAAGTCCTAAATGACTTACAGGATCACAAGAATCCGACCAACCCTAAGAGTTACCATCAAAACACATATCAGCACACTGCATGTGTACTCGACATTAGCACTTCTAGCATTCATTTTCATAGCCCATAGGACGACGAATAAAAGTAGCAGCTAAAACGCCAAATCCAAAGAAAACAAAAATATATAGGAAAGTTAACCTACCTTTGAGCATGCCCCAGGTTAATCAGCTTGGCTTTGACCTACATTGCAATAAATTATTAGAACGTCCATATGACCTCAAAGATCAAATATAGCAAGTTCAGACTTCATATTTACGAGCTTGAATTGCTATATGTAATCAATTGATGACATAACAATATGAATAAACTGGTAAATGGAATAGCAAAAAAATAATTGCACATAACAATGAAAGAAAAGGCTGTATCAAAAGAAATGCACCAGAAAGCAATTACGCATTGTGATCAAGAAATAGTTACTCTCTGTATTTACTATTTAGTGCCAATAGACTGGTATATAGACAACAATTAAACATGAATACATAGTCAAACGGGAAGAACAATACACAGCATGTTTTGAACTGCTACTACCGCTAGCCCTTTAAGATTTATATTTGCTTCAAGACAACTTCTAAGTGTATGTATAAAGAGATAACGTGAGTAAACAAATGATATAAATTTAGGCAGAAAGTTCTTTTAACTCTGACAATGAGCTCAAGAAACAACTTGGTCATCCTAGTTTCTTGTTCTCATTTTGGAATTATCATAGAACTATCTGAGTTTCTTACATGACATCACCTTAGGATTTTGCATTGCCAGCCTTGTTCTTTCTTTTATCCGCTTTAAGGTTTCTGCACATAAACAAGACATTTAATACATTGCTAGATTCAACAGAACCATAAACATCAAATGTTCAATCAACATTTCAGACACTAAATAATATCGAACATTGCATCACCTGGACTGTGCTTCTTCCCTTTGTTCCACGGCGTATTCCCTTTATTTGCTTTGGAAATCCTCATCCGTCTCAACCGCTCCCTCTCATCCACATCTGTTGAGTCTTCACTTGAAGATTGTGGTGATTCAAAATCAGTTGAATTCGTTCTTACGGAATCAACATCCATCATCAAAACCTTTTGAAGCCTCTTCACCCCTCCACTTTTGCAAGGAACACTAGTAATTTCGAGCGTACCAACAGCCTTTATCATCAGCCTACTCCGCCATGCCCCGGCTCTCCCCAAATCTCCACCCACTTCTCCTCCAGTGCAAAAATTACTCCGTGGAAATGTGGATGCCAATACCAATCTCCTATCATTCCCAACTACAATTTTCTTACGAAGATCGATTTCGGACCTAAATGCTATTATATTGTTGTGGAAACAAGAACAAGGTTGTGAAATAGCAATATCTGCAACACAAACACAACATTCACAGCTTCAGCTCAAACATTTCACATCCCCACTTCCAATGCAACGATATCTCAAATTCATTCAAACATTTACACAAACAGTTGGACATCATAAAACTATACAAAGTCAGCTAAAAGACTACTCATATCATGATTCGCCAAAAAAATATTATAAAACCTACACAGCTGAAAATCGAAAACTGCAACAAATAAACAAATTCAAACAAAAAGGTACAAAACCCACAAAATCAAAAGCTAAAAAAATTGGATTTTTCCGGATTATTTTACCTAATAAAGGCATGGGGAGCTCATTAAGTCGGAAATCCAAGCACACTGTTCAGGTACAACTACAAATCGCCGCCGTTTGAGGGAATTCCATGCAATGCTTTAAAATTGTATCAAGCCAAGTAAAATCAGACTGAATAAAGCAAAAGGGTTTATGAATTGATATTGAAGCAACTGAAGAGTGATAAAACGGAGGGGAGCGAGAGCCACAAACAGAGTGTTTTTGTGTGTGAGACCGGCGGTGGATAATGATAATATCTTTTTACTTATTTTATTTTCTCCTTTTCTTTGGGTTTGGTTTAAATTTATACAAAATTTGATATATTTTTTAGAATTTACCTAGTGGTGGCCTAATTTGTACTCCAAAAATGAGCCAAAGTTTGGTGTGCTCGATTCGACTCTTTTTTTTTACTATCAATGATATTTCGAATTTGATTGGACCTCAATTTTTCTTGACAAAATTTCGGATTGATCCAATCTGATCTGATTTTTTCAAAAAACCTATAGATCGAGTCTGATCCAATCTTTTATCACCTCTAATCGTTTGATAGAATTAAGGGTCTTTTAAATTGAATTAATTAATTGTATCACATTTGTGGAAAATAACTAATTAGGCGAATACGGTCATCGTCACCGGTCCAATAAAACTAGATCTATCATATCATATTCACATTAAATTTGTAATTTGTAATACATATGAAAACATAATATGTTGTGCTTAAATAGTTCATTGTATTTATAGCTTAAAATCGTCATGTAGTGAATCAGACACGAGTATATAAACACACAAAAAAAACTCATTTCATTCATCTAGAAATTATATTATTTTTATTGTTTATTATATTAAATACTCTTTTAAATATCCAAAATTTAAAAAGAAAACCCATATTATTACATACTTATACACGTACCATGGGATTAATTAATACTCCCTCCGTCCAGCTATTTCTGGAGTATAGACTTATGGGCACCAAGGTGTAGTGCACAAGTACCTTGGATGTGTGACACTTGTAAAGTGTTTTAATTTAATGTGTTGTAAATTTAACTTTAAACTAAAACAATTTACAAGTGTCACACATCCAAGGTGCTTGTGCACTACACCTTGGTGCCCCTAAGTCTCTACTCTATTTCTGGCTCATACTTTATGGGCACAAGTTTTAAGAAGAAGGTGTAAAAGATAGAAAAGTGGTAGGGTCCACACTTTTTAAAGGGTTAATTATTTCTATTTTGGGTTCGAGTCATTTATAAAGGGACGGTCCAAAATGGAAAATGAGCCGGAAATAGCGGGACGGAGGGAGTAATATTACTATATTTTTGTAAACTGGTGAGTAGAACATATACAATTGAGCTTTTGACCCAATACTAAAAATTGGGCCTTGGTGTAATGCTTCAAATGAGATATGTAAGCTTAAAATTGATAAAGATAGTCTTAAGTTTTATTCAATGGGTCAAGTTTGGGCCCATATCATAATACTATTAACTTTAGTATTAATAATTTAAACTTTATTATTATATTTTTTTTCTTATTATTATAATTTGAACTTTAGTATTAATAAAATTTTATAAACTCAATCATCAAAACATGGGAGCAATTAATTTTTAGAATAGGATTTAAGGTCTTATAATTAACTTTACGAATGTTCCATAAGATGTATGGATTAATAAACTTCAATAAAATAAGCAAGGAGGATAATGTTTTTCTTTAATGATAATCCTTTATCACTTATAAGATTGGGGGAAAATTTATTTTACACACTTTGAGTTGAAACAAATGAAAAATACACACCACATGCAAAACAAATGAAAAATACACACACCTACAACACTAACCCTAGAATGGCCCACAAAACATCAACTCATAGCACAAAAAACAAGGTCTGTGACTTTGGGGGAGAAAAAAAAGAAGAAAAGCTGCGGCAAGTACAAAATTATGTCGGGATAAGAGGTTAGTTAGCGGGATCTTGATTAATTTTATTTTGTTTCGATATTTTTTTCATAAATCGAAATCCCTCTCGGGTAAAACTATTTCCCTCTCGTGTTCATGTATTTCCCGCTCGAGCGGGAAATAGGTATACACGAGAGGGAAATTGGTTAATTCAACTTATAATAATTTAGTCGATTTTTAGTCATATTTTCTTGAAATCCCTCTCGGGTAAAACTATTTCCCTCTCGTGTATACCTATTTCCCGCTCGAACGGGAAATAGGTATACACGAGAGGGAAATTGGTTAATTCAATTTATAAGTATTTCCCGCTCGAGCGGGATATGGTACTCGAGAGGAAAATAGACTTAATATGCAGCAGGTATTTATTAGCAATCATTAGTCACTTTTTGATTAAAATAAATCACAATCAAGTGTCATATCGGCTCTTCAAACAAAAAGTGTGTAAAATTCATTTGTTTTGGAGGAGGTGTATATTTTTCATTTGTGTAAAGTGAAAGTGTGTATTTTTATGGATTAACACTATAAGATTTACTTACCTGTAGAGATTATTAAAATGATAAAGTTAATGCATGATGCTTCTCAGCTGGAGTCAGGACTGTTATTATTATTATTATTATTATTATTATTATTATTATTATTTTGAAATTTGAATTACTAGACATCTATGATGCACGAATTCTTCTAAAAATATCATATTGTAGTATCGGACTCTTGTTAGGGTGCGATTCTCGTCGGATTCCCGTGGGATTCGCACCCGATTTGCCACGTGGCGTATCCTTCCAAATAAAGAATAAAAAGTAATCGGATTCGCGAATCTTGTGTGTAAAATTTGCTAATCTCGTGGATGAAGTGAGTGTATGAGGTTGACTTTGATAACTTTATTTGAATTATGACTTCTCTATTGGACTAATGATATTTGAATTGATATTTTGTTACTTAATTAAATTACATAATTGATATTTTGGGTTAAAGAAAATGAATTACATACATATAATTTATGAAAATTTAAATTTCTAATTATTTTATAAGTGTTACGTACACATAATAAAATATTAATACTAGACGTATCCTTACCGAATAGCATCCTATAATTTTCAAAATTTCGTATTCACGTACCCGTATCTTATCGCCCCCGCACCCGCACCCGCACCCGCACCCACACACCCATGCAACATAGCTAGACATAAACGATAAATCCATGATCAAATGTTGAAGAAGTGTCATGTATTAAACGACATTGTTTTGAGAGTATTTATTTCAACCAACAAAATCATGTTCCGGCGACTCGATTTACAAAAAAAATAAAGTTTCGTTATACTCCATTTCATTTCTTAAAATACTCGATTAAAGTTGCAATTTCCGTCAAAAGAACATAAAAACTTAATTGCACTAATTGTTTTTAATTTTTAGGATTAATTAAATATGAAAGCAACATCACTCATTCATTATATTTCGTCCAATGATTAACAGTTACCCATATTACTAAGTATTCGTGTCCTCATTGACTAACTAATAATAATTCTAGTCAATTGATTGTGTAGCTAGAATAGTCAAATTGACTATAGTCGTCGAATAACTAAAAATCAATTTGTTATAACTTAAAATTCTACACTCATTCTTGAATTAATGGAGCACTAAGGAGAAAACGTGTTTCCACGACAACACCATTTACTCTATAATCGTGTCTTCCACGTTATACTTCAACTAAAGGAATTAGCAAACAAATTATTAGTGCAAATGCTCACTTTTTTTAATAATAAATATCACAAAATAGAATTTATGTACAAATATGAAATTACAACACGGGCATATTCGACTTGAAACAAGTCAAATAATACCAAAGTGGTACCCACTCCTTTCACCGAATCGAAAATCGAAATGGAATAATCTAATTCATAATTTTTTAAATTGTATTCCGATTTTATTATAAATTTTAATATATAAAAAATAACATCAACAAAAAAAAAGTATTGCCAAAAACTTTACAACACACCAATCAATTGTTTTTGTTTCACTACTCATTAGTATCGAGTACGAATACACATATATTAATTTTGTCTATTTCTTTTTTTTAAGAAAGATTTTAAAGATTAGAACCAACATACCATCATTTGATAGGGGCTAGTACTATTTCAACTTTCAATATTTTATTGTCATGCATTAACCTTAATTTGCTTTCATTTCCATCATTATTTCGCAAAATATAACTCAACTAAAGGTAAAAATACACATTTCACGATGTAAAACCTAATGATCTTAATTAAAAAAAAAAGGGGCAAAAGTTGAAATAAACTATTTTTTTAGATAAAAAGTAAAAGGAAAAGAAAAATTACATTGATGCCAAATCCATGATAAAAAAAACATAGGATGGAACAATACATAATCGTAAAAAAGGGAATACTATAATTTTGTCCCAACTCCCATACACTAAAAATATGTCATAATTAATCGACACAAAACCATGGCTTAAGATTTGATCATTACATCTTATGGGCTATTTATCACCTTGTCGACGATGATAATGACTTTATGCAAATACTGATCGATTTCTTTATTACGTTTACATTTAAAAATAATTTTGCAATTCATGATTTTTTTTAATACATGTTACCCAATTATATATACATATTTTTTTGTGTAAAAAATTAAGTACATACTATAACCAGATGAAGCTTCAATTAGTATAAGTATAACAATGTATGAACATCTTGAAATTGTCGATCATAATATCTAAAATGTTAGTGGTTTATATTATTCGACATCGACGTTTCACAAACGATAGGTGCACATTAAAAAAAAAAAAAAAGATAGTTCAGTGATAATCAACAAAAAATAAACTATGGCAAAAACATAAGGGTATAATTTTATATTTTGTTACGTTAATTAATGGGGTTAATTGCCGGAAAAATCCCGATTTTTGGTCAAATTCTAGTTTTTCCCCTCACTTTCTAATTTTGCGAAGAAATTCCTCACATTTTAATGTTTCTGATTTTTCCCCGGCAAACATTTTCGATCAATTGAAATTAACAAATCAACATTATTTTGATCGATAGCATGCCCGAAAAGGATAATACATTGGGCACAACGTCCTTTTCAAGCGTGACGTGCGTAATATATTTTGATCGGAAATGTTCGTCGGGGGAGAAATCAAAAACATTGAAAGGTGAGGAATTTATTCGCAAAATTAGAAAGTGAGGGGAACATCCAGAAATTGACCAAAAGTCGGGATTTTTCCGGAAATTAACCCTAATTAATGAGCTATGATCGAATCATGTGATATAACTCCTAGTTTAATCCTAAGCTACCCCAACTTTTTGGAGGTGACCTAATAGAATGCATGATCTTTAAATTGAAAAAATCATAATTTCGAATTAAACCAACATATTTTAAAATTTATCTGAAACTATTTAAAACGTACCAATTGCAGTATTGCATATAGCCAAAAAAAAAAAAAGATAAGAAAAATTAACTTAGGATTGAAAGTTATTTTTTTCCATCCCTAGCCATATTTCAAAATTCGATCGAAAGCTATTTTTTTTTCCTCGTATTATATTCCTAGCCACATCTTATAGTCCCATAATTAATCATAGATCTTGTCGCATGTTCCTATTCAAATTTAAATTATGAGGCTATAGACGTGGGTACTTAAACGTATATCAAATTCAAAACGTAATCAAGTAAAACAGCTAGAAATATGATTATATCTAATTAGGATGGAAAATCATTTCATATCCATCATTTTGTCCTAATATGGCTTAATAATTTCCAAGAATTCATATATATGCATCACTTTTGACTTTTTCGTCCATTTTTTCTGCCCTACCTAAATTTAGGGAGCAATATTTCTTTCGGTGGGCGAAAAATAAATTGAAACTTTTGGAAAGTTTGTTGACCTAAAATCCTAAATTATGGGAAAAAAAGAGGGTAAATGGTTGAAGAATTGAAGACAAAGATAAAAAAAAATGATGCATGTCTTGTTTTTCCAGTCACAATAAGTACCATCAATAATTATTTTTCTTAATTTGAAATTTCACGAAGGCTTTATAATGAAGCAAGATGGAGAAGAAATAGTATTCGAAGGTATAAATGGATAAGTTCAAAAACAAAACTTCTATTTCAATTAAATATTATATACTCTTTTTTTTCTTGTTTATAAATAATTTTGAGTAACGTTTGCGTATAACATAATGAATTTATGTGACGAAAATTGGGTTCCGGGCAGACACATTAAATTTAATTTAAAATCTAATTCTGAAAGTATATTACTTTTCATTTTTTATATTTCGCGTGCAAAAATAGTACGCAGTTATGATGGTATTTTCTACTATATATTATATAGTATGATAGATAATTAAATTATCAGTTGTAATGAAACTCATAAATTCATCACATGGTGAGACTCCTCTTAATAAAAAGTTTCATTTTGGTAAATTTTATACGTACACTATGGTGACGACTGACGATAACTCAACTGCAATTTTTTTTTTTAAAGAGTGAAATTTCTAAAAGAAAATAATGATTTTATGGGAATTGAATTATTGTCACTTTCTTCCACATGCCAAATGCAAAGGGGCATTTATCTTGACTTCACTCTTTACAATAAATAATATTGGGCCCATTCAGAAGACTATTTCTCCTAAAATTAACATAATGTAATGTAAAATCTAAGCAAAAATCCAAATAAAAAAAAAAGTCTTCCTTTTGAGGTTAAGTTATAACAATGTCCTTGAATTTCATGGAAAATATCATGATTGCTTTTCTCTCTCTCTCACACACACACACACGCAAACACACGCACACACAATTAAAATCTTACTAATTAACATAAGTTTATTAAGTAAAAAAATTAAACTCCCTCCGTTCTTTTTTTAAGTGTTCCATTTAACTCAAATTTTTGTTTTCAAATAAGTGTCATATTTCAAAATTTGAGAGTTTAATAATGACATTCTTCCTATTTTATCTTTATTTAATTTTTCTCGTAATTTGTTAATTAGTTGTATTTATACATTAATGATGGTAATTAATAAGGTTACATAGGTAAATTTCTTTATTTCTTTGGTATGCGTAATTTGACGGTGAGAGACACTTATAAAAGAACGGAAGGAGTATGTTGTTATAATTAAGAATGAATAGATACATGAAATTGTGTTTTCTTGTTTTCAGGTGTTTGTGTGATTATCTCGTAGGTCATGGACTATGTACAAAGAAAAAGCATTTATTCTTTATGGATCGAACCAAGGTTAGACTTGCTTGAAAATTATTGGTCTGCAATATTTAATAAAATAAGTCAACATCTTGGCAAATTCAAAATTGGGTGATTGAACAAAATAGGAGCCAAAAAATGCTTGGAATTGGATCGTTGTCAAATTTGGCTAGATTAATTATCCACACCTTCTGGATCTTACTCGAAAACAATAATTGATCTTAATTTATTATTTATGTCAAATAAATATTGCATAAGACAAGATTCACAATTTCGCAACGGACATTTGCTCTTTTGATAAAATAAAACTTAATTTTAATCTGATTACCTTAAAATGAAAAAGCCCAGGTTGACACTTATCTACATAAATTGATTTCTCAATCACTTCTGTCCATTTCAAATGTACTTCATTTATTTATTTATTTTATTTTTTGGAGTTAGGAGAGTACCTTTTTCTAAAGAATGACATTTTCTTAATTTATATTGTAATCTAATTAAAGATTTTTTTATATTGTACATCTGATCCATGATTTAAAAAAAAATATCGACAAGATGTTCAAAATACTATACTTAGTGGAGCACACAACACCTAATATTACTACGTTTAGGATAATCGTACTCGAGTAGAAAAAATTATAATAAATTCATCGCCCAGATAAAAATACTTTGTGAAACACACTATACATAATGTAATATTTACTATTCCTTCCATCCTATTTTAAGTGACATGTTTCTTTTCGGCATAGTTATTTAGAAGAACGTATAAAATTGTTAAAAAGATTAAAAAAAAAAGTAATAGAACTACATTTCTTAAAGAGTTAATTTTTGCCATTTTTTAACAGAACCAATTCGAAAGATATCCCAAACAGAAATATATACTCCCTCCGTCCGCAATAAGTGTAGCACAATTTCCTTTTCCGTACGTCCGCGATAAGTGTAGCACTTTCCATTTTAGGAAGTGACCTCATCCACTACCATTATTTTAAACCTCACAACAATTCATTGTGGTGGGTCCCTTTCCCAACTCAAGACTAATTTATCAATTTTTTCTTAAAACTCGTGCTGAACCCAATGTGTTATACTTTTCGCAGACGGAGAGAGTATATCATTTCGAATGGAAGTGAGGGAGTATTATTTTGAATATAGTCATACCCAAATAATGCAAATTATAACAAATTAGTACTACTCCTTGTGATACGCGGCATAAATTGGGTAATGTAAATTAATGGTCTTGATAAAGGTACTAGATTGGAAAAGAAAAAAAATAAAATAAAATAAATTCTTTTCAGGGTCAAAGTAAAATCAAAACAAGTTCCTCTCTATAAAAATCAAGAAATACTAGTCAATTCAATTGGAAGCTTCAAATAGCAGTTGGTCTCTTGCCTGATGCCTCCATTCAAGAATCAGGACGCCGCCGCCGACCTCCCTCTCTCTCTCTCCACACACACAACTTCATCGACCTCTCTCTCTTTCTCCACACAATTTCGCCGACCTCTCTCTTATCTCTCTCCACACAACTTCGCCTCCCACCATTTTTATGTCGCTATCCGAAACTCGTAGACTCGGACCAATCTCATCATCATCTATAGTTCCAATAATGTTTTTTGGATTTTATTTTTCTCCTTACATACATAGAAACTAACTGCATTCGTCAAAAGCTCACGGTTGATCATTGAAAATTCAAAATTCATCTTCATTTTCTCTTTCGCTTCCTCCCCTTTTCCCCCTCGTGACCCTATTGGGTCTTGCTTTAAACCTCAAGATTCTATCTCAAATTTCAAGAATTCGGAGATTTTAAGGAATCCCAAGTTTCACTTCCGAAATTTCATCATCTTTATGCTATAAATACTTTGCTCAGCTGCTCAAGATTGCTTTTTTTTTTGTTGTTGTGAATTTGAAGAAACCCTTTTGAATTCCGCTTCACAACTCCCAAATTCTTGGATTATTTCATTAAAAATCCAATCTTTGATCGATCTGGAAATGGGGGATGCTTCAGAAAGAAGTGGCAAATTCGGAGATACAGGAGTAATAGAGCTGACTGGGAAGATAATGGTGGTTGCAATAGTTCTTCTCTTCTTCGTTGTAGTGTTTGTATTCTGCCTCCACCTCTACGCCAAGTGGTTCTGGTACCGCCGCCAGGACAACACCACGAACACCACCACCAGGCGGCGGCGCCGCCTCGAATTCGCGGCGGGCCACCACGAGACGCCGGTGGTCTCCGCCCTCCGCCATGGATTGGACCCTGCGGACCTCAAAATCATACCTGTCATATTGTTTGATCCCAAAGAGTTCAAAGATGGATTGGAATGTGCTGTGTGTCTGTGTGAAGTTTCTGAGGGTGAAAAGACAAGACTTTTGCCCAAATGCAACCATGGATTCCATGTTGAGTGCATTGATATGTGGTTTCAATCACATTCCACTTGCCCTTTGTGCAGGAACCCCGTGGCGAATTCGACGACCCAGTCGTCGAATTCGCCCTCCGATTCCTCATCGGAGACTGCACTCCAGTCTCCAATGGGGGAAAATTCAGTTGCAATTGAGATACCTAATTTTCCAACCAATGTGTTGATTTGGGGGAATGAGACTCAAGTTAGCACCTTTGGCCATGAGGGCCATCAAGGCAATGCTGCTGCAGAGACGTCGAGCTCATCATCTTCGTCAATGGCCTCCACGAGTAGTAGGCCGGAGGGGGTGTCCTCAATCGATATTCCTAGGCCGATCAGTGAGGAAGACGAGCAGAAAACCCTCGTGCCAACGAGGTTAAGGTCTTTGAAGAGGCTATTGAGTGGGAATAGAAGGGTTAATCCTTCTAGTCCAAGAAATCTTGATCTTGAACAAGGAGTTAGAGGGTTGAGTTGATTGGTGGATTTATATGAATTGGTGTTACATTTGGTTATGGTTCAAATCTTTTGAGCTAAGATTTGGTGATCTTGGAGACGACTTGAGAGGTCGTGAGTTCGATTATTCGTTCAATGTTCTTTGATTCTTGATGAAGATGAATAGCTATTTTCTTGCAGCATAGGAATTGAATCTGATGATTGTTGTATAAAACTTATAGGTTGGCTTCTCTGTTTGAGGGAAGAGATGTTTTCATCCTCTCACAGAAGAGTGTTGGATAGAAATATTGCATAATTTTGGTACTATTATGTATTGAAGAGCATATTTTATCTATCTGATTATTCAAATTTGGTTTCTTTGCCTATCTTTGATATCCATATCTCTTTCTTTTTCTCTCTTTTTTCGTGTTCGATTGTAGACCTATAATACGTTGGTGAGATTATGATCACGATTCATTTTCTGGGATGATGTTGTGAAACATTGAAATGAAATTGAAGTGACCATTGGGGATGAAAGGATCTTTTGATGTTTGTTGATGTGAAAAATAAGATATTGAGAAGTATGGAACAATTTTGCATCTTTGAGATAATGCAGCAAATCTTGGCTATTTTTTTTGTAGTTTAAAACCATAATTTTCTTCCCACATTCTCTGTTTCAACATAAGATCAAGTTGGTTTAAATGATGTCCAGTTTCTACAATTGTGTTTAAACTTGTTTGTTTACTCATCGAGTCAAGCTTGATTCGAGCCAAACACGAGTCGAGCTCGGGTAATTTGATACTTTTATCATACCTTTTCTAATCCATACTTACGTACTAAACTCGAACTCGAACCGGGTTTTATGTCCCATAACGACAGAATTCTCCGCTTTTTTTTAGGTTTTCATCATCCTTGTACGATATTATAAAATAACTTTGAAATTTTATTAAATAGTATAAATACTAATCGAGCCGAACGCAAAACTGTTCAAGTTAATTGGTTTAAGTGATGTTGAGTTTCTACAATTATGTTTAAACGCGTTCGTTTACTCGTTGAGTGAAGCTTGATTCGAGCCAAACACGAGTCGAGCTCGGGTAGTTTTTAGGTTTTCGTTATCTTTATACGATATTATAAAGTATTGTTGAAATTTTATTAAATATAAAAACGGAATTTACTCATAGCGCATTCGACTCGACTGCAAGCATGGGGGATGCCATGTTGAGCCAACTGCAAGCAAATTATATGGTCTACAAAGAAATGGCACCAAACAATTATCCAATTGCTCTCTCAACTTCATCCAAAACTAGGATTTTACACTTCATCCAAACCAACATTCATTTAATTCTGTCTCCCAACATCTAACCAAAAAATATTCAACAAAAACATTAGAAATCTCTTTGTCCGATCTCTACCTATGTTACCAAGTAAACTGGCCCATAAGCTTGAATCTTTTGCCTATTTACCTCTCCAAGGCACATGTATGGCACCTCACCTTCCTCCGGGCTTCCGGTCGAGCCAAAAAGCCCGGTCAAGGGCCCGGAGGCTGCCCATCGGGCCATACCGGTCGAGATGCCACCTATGGATCGCGTGATTGGGCCCGACACGTGGGCCCGCCTCCTCGCCTTCGAGGCGGGGGTAGCGGTCTTGTGTGATTTACTTCTATTGTCATTCTTCAGCCATGAAAATAGAGATTTTTTCCATGATTTCTTGTGCTTCTTCTCCCAATTTAACTGTTTTTTCTCGTTTGTGGCTGCATCTAGATTTAGTTCGAACACATTTTGTCTGGCTTCTTTCAAGAACTGGAACATGAAAACAAAATAAAAAAAATAAAAAAAAATGAATATTAATGATTTAGAATGCAATGCAGTTTGATGTTGCTAATGACAAGAAATGAGAAATTGATGTAACATTTGAATAATAAGATTTTCATCTGAAAAATAATGTAATGAAACAAACCTGTGTGAAATCAGACTGATAATCAAATTCATGGCTACAATCATCTGCAGATTCATTCATCTTTGCCTGAAAACGAAGACAAAAACATAAAAAAAATGAAAAAAATTATCAGCAAAAGGAGAGATAAATTCTTGGCAGATTTTCTCCATCCCATCATCAACTTGTGGAAAACACACAGAGCACACACTGAGCCAACACTGTCGTACCTTAGAAGTGATCTTGACCTCTGCAGAGAGACAGCAAAATAACATAACGAAATTATCTCTATGATTTATTTATTTTTCCATTTTATAGTGATTTTGTTTATACATTGCAAAATGTCTGAAAACGTTAAAGGCCAGCTAACATGTATTTCTCCACATGCGATTTTGGAATTTATGGAAAAGCTTTGGCAGTTGGATGGATAGTGAAATATACTACTAATTAACGTTTGAAAAAGAAACATTTTGGAGAAGATTTTATTGCAAAATTTAATGCAAACACTAAATAGAAACCCCCAAATAGAGTAAGCAAAGAAGAGTAACAGAGAGAGAGAGAGAGAGAGAGAGCCAACCAACATATCTTCAAGAGAAGGAAGGGAAGTTTTTGCAAAATCAAATGGGAATCAATATTATCAAAGAAATTATTTCCCAATTTAGCAGAGACCAGATCTAGATAATTAATATTTCATGCCGTAGTACAGTCGTAAAATTGTGTTTCGCGTGAATTTAAAAAATTCTATAGTTGTCTTAAAAAAAAAAAAAATTCTATAGTTGTCCACTAAAAACGACTGGTAAAATATAGTGTGAAATATTTCAAATACACGCGAATAAAAAATGAAATAATATTTGCTTACAACATAACCCCATTAATTTTTTCTAATTTTTCAATATATTTTTTTTCTATTTGGGTTACCTTTTCAATGTGCGCTTTTCCTGGCTAAGGTATATAAGTCAAATTTGAATAAGATACCAACTCATTTACTTAAATTAAGTATTAAGTTTGCTAAAAAGTTTAGTGGAGAAATGGATGTTTAGTAAAGCAAGTAATGGACAAGACAACCACAACCTAATAATATTTGTCTTCTATAAAAAAATAAAATAATATTTGTCTATGTTATGATTATCAAATTTCAAGTATTTCACGCCGCATGTTTCGGAAGTTCCCATGATATTCTTTTTTCACTTATTTCTTATCCTTTTCTTGAGAAATGAAAATTGACCAATTCAAGATGTTTGATTGCATAACTCCGAATAAATTTTGATGCAGTTAGGACTTGCTCACATGTGACATGAACATGTAGAGTTTCGACTAATTTGTAAGTTGGGCCTCATAGCCATTATCATGTGTATCGTGTTTTTCAATTATACTTAAAAGTAGAGCTGTCAAACTGTCGGTCTGTCCTACTCTGAAAGTTAATTGGCCATTTTAGAGGTTAAGCCCCAGCCCACTACAAATGCATTCTTTTTTTAGCCGTCACAATCATATATTTTTTTGGGTCTAAAATCATGGTTCAATCCGGCACAAAATCAGGTCGTACAATGCTTGACACTTTGAAGGTGGTGTTGGAATTCAAATTTTCGATTTATGAATTATGAGATGATCATTACTTCAATTGAATGTCCCTAGGAGTCTTATCCAAAAAAACTGAAACCTATATTTCAAGTTTTGAGAAAAATTGAACTTTGATTTTTTCGAATTATTTGTTAAGTAGTTCATCAACTTGTCATATTGGTGAGGGAATATCCAAAAATCATTTGTTTTTGGAGGGAAGTGGAATCTCGAGTAGATGACAAAAGACCAGAAAAGCAGGAAAGACAAACAGAGGATTTCATGCATTTGGAATTCAAAACCCAACTAATACACTTCAATGTGTTGAATAGTAATATTACAAATATAATACTCTCCATCCACTTTATATATATATATATAGAGAGAGAGAGAGAGAGAGAGAGAGATATCCCAGGCAAATAATACAGCGTCCCTGCAGGTAAAAATGAAAGGTAGCAAATAATCCTAAGGTCCCATTTCATTAAAAAAAAAATTCTTTTATTTTCAGACGAAAATAAACTCACGTCTACTATATACTGGCGGGCTCGACTAAGAAGTTGTTGGTAAGATTCGAGTTTACGAATTTTAAATCATAAACTCGTCCACTCCACCAACTAAACCACCCCGAAAGAACCTCAATAACATGAAACGAGATTCAGGAACAGTTAATGCAAGAGAAACTAATAATTAACACACAAAATTGAAACAAAATAGTGGCACATGATGAAGAGTATGAGACTGATACAAATCATATTTCCTTCATTTGCGCGACCACTGTACATGTCCTGTTTTGGTACATTAAGAGACTTATAAGGCATCAAGTAATTACGTAGATTTCGACACGATTAACGATGCTAATATAACACCTAAGCACACCCAAAATATCCATTTCTTGATGGTCAAATATCAAAGTTGAAGCAGAGGTAGAGCCATTACGGCAGCAAAACCGAAAACGAGCAACAACGACAACCAGGTAGGGAAAGACCGTCGTTTCTGCTGGTTATTCTCTTCTGGGACTTCTACATTATTCAGCTCCACCTTGGCTCCACGTTTCTTTAATGAGGGACGAGTGTTTTCATCCTTGGTCGGTTCTTGTGCTGCCTGATCTGCAGATTGCTCGGTTGCTAATTGTTGTTCGTATATCTCTACGTACTCTGGGAATAATTTCCTAAAAGTTGGGCTGTTTTGAACAAGGAGAATTTTGAGCTCATTCATAATAAGCAGATGTTAGAAAAAGCAATAAATTTTTATCATTCCCCTCAATATATGCTTGATCAGAGCAAATTTAACTGATAATTACGAACAATCAAAGAAATGAAAGGCACCTATGGTAACCTCCAATTCATCTTACATCAAGAAATGACGAGAAAGGAGAAACCATGGTGTTAAGTATGACTTACTTTTTACAATTGAAAGCCAGAGAAGCACTTGCAAGCCTCTTTTTCTCCGCTTCTGTACTCGAGACACTGCCAGTGGTAGGGCTATTGTCCATCTGAAACACAATAGAAGACAAATAGCACCTGGTTGTAAAAACTGTAACTTCGGACGGTGGAAACTAGTTTATAAGTATCTAAATGTGTAATATGTCAAACACAAATAAATAAACGGAACAAATTCTCCCTCAAAAATTAGCATGTAACCCACCATGAATGAAAGGAGCCCATTAAGTATGCTGCATGGAAACAGAGAAAATCAGCACAATATACTCAAAACTGGTAGAGAAAATGAAGAGCGAAATCTTCCTCAACAACCATTTACCTTGAGACAGACCACATGGGGTTCCAACTCTCAGGATGAACTGTAAAAGAAATCAAATAAGTTAGTATGACACAAGAAAACGAGTCGAGATAACACAAGGAATTAATATGTCAAAGCAAGCCCAAGTAACTTACAATCACTCATAGACAGGCACAACTTCTTTTGTGTCATAAAGCGTCCATTTGGAGTAGTCATACTACAGAGAATATGGACAAGATTTTTACATAAAATATATTGAACTGTAAATTACTAGATCATGCATAAAGCAGTATACATGTCATAATGAGATTTAACACTTACGTGATTCCTGGAGGCTTAAATGGGTACTCTGGTGGAAACTTTATTTTTCCATAGTAATATCCACCTTGAATGATTAGAGATTGCAAAGGAAAATCAAAGAAAATAATTGTTAGTATAAAGGCACAAATTAATAACTATTATCACACAAACATGTTGAAGATGAGCAAAATAAGAACCAGAAACCTGCAAAAGCTGTTCCTTGACTTCCCTCCAAAACATAATCTGAACACAGAATTAGGAAAAAAAGCCATATTATTAGTAAACGAAACAAACCATTAGATATCATTTATCTCTTCACAAACATTATCGAAGACACTAGATTTTAAAAAGCATAAAATTGGAAGTTCATCAGGGATTGTGAAGAATCCCATTGTGAGGGATTTCAAAAGATAATATTATACACTATAGCCTTTTCATTATTGCCTGGTGCCTGGTGGTCCCGAGGTATAGAAAGATGATATATATGCATTAGCGTCCTAAACATTAGATTCCATGATCAATACTATGAAAGCACCTTGGACAATAATTAAAAATGGAAAAAAACCTCCCATCAAGTATTAAGATTGTGCAGGACAAAAAGGAGATGAACTACCATTATTAGCTGATTTATAGTTTAACCAATTATATGTTACTCTCAGACAAACAACTTTTATCAAATGAATGAAAATAAATCAATGGAGCAGCAAATATATTATATGCTCAAAAGAAAATGAAAGCAAACAATGCTAATGAACATGCTGGTATGGATAGATAGATAGATAGATAACAAGAAAACGGATTCGAAAAAAATTTGGGGAACCACATACTACTATAAAATCATTAAAACCAATAAAAGTAAAATTAAATGTATAGGTCAGGAGAAACTCACGCCACTCAAGGATGTCATTTGGCAGAGGGCGTGCCTTCACATTGGAGACAGGTTCCTGAATGTGACATTATTCGAAGATAATAAATAAATGGACCAGAAAGAACACCCATGGCTCATGCATGAGATTTTAAACATTTTCAGAAGTGAAAGACAACTTACTTTACATAGGGCTCTATATTCCTTTTGGAGGCGCTTTAAACATGCTTTTTCAGCCATTTTAAGGTAGATTGCAGGGGATACTAACCTTGTCCACTGTCACTAATAGGATGTTCCCTGCTAAACAAAAGTTTGTCTTTAAAGTTGAAAAACTTATCATTCTTTTCTTTGAATTACCGATAAGACTGACACACACAGTGAAATTTCTACAATAGGAATGAAGCAATTCAATGATACACTCAACTAAACAGATCATGATCAGATATTACGCTTTCCCATTTTCTGAAAGACAGATAAAACAAGAGGAGATCATGATCAGTAATAATTGTAAAGCTTTTGACATATGGACTTCAATACGTGCACTTGATCTGGATTCTGGCAATATCTGTAATTACAGCAAGAACCTAATTAAGCTATCATCCTTTCATACTTAATCATCCTGCTCTAATTCTCTAAATCCTCATAATTTAGGCTTAATTTAGATTAAGCCCACACTAAACAAAGCCACTGTCAGATGTTAAATTAGGCCCAAATCCTGATTGCCACTTCTTGTAAAAAAAAAAGAAGAAATATTTTCCTAAAATGCTACCTATACACTAAAAAAATTTCTTTGGAGCATCTAACCGTGTACTACTATTAAGCAATTATCCAGATAACTTCCTTCTACAAACTGAAAAAATCTAATAGAATCCAAAGAAATAAGCCAAAAATTTCCAAAAATCCAATGAAATTCATAGCTCTTCTTCCCCAACTTCGGCAGTCGCATATGCAGGAATTTCTACTTTTTGATGATTCGATTTCCCAATTTGATCTAACCCCAATTGCACAAATACAAACGGAATCGGTAATCAATCAAAATCAGCAAACTAAACAAATCGGTAATCTTTAACACATTCCAGAATGCTCAGCCTGATTAGAAAATTAAACAAAAAACTGAAGATCAAAACGGCAAAAATTGAAAAGAAAGTAGAATATACTGAGTCCATACCAGATTTTGAAAACCCCAAATCAACCGAGCTGTTGAACGAAAAATCTTCAGCAGAATTCAGCTTCCAGCAATCTTTTCATGGCAGATAATACTAAATCATACAATTTTACGAAATCTTTTAATGATTCAACAAATTCGGACGCGTTGAATTTGGGCAGAAGATAAATTTTTGGGCTTAAATTATGAATTTCATTTTGGGAATAGTTTCATTAATTATAAACATACCCCTCAAGTTTTGCTAATCTCTTTATAGCCTCTATTAAACTTTTGTTTTTGATTAATTTGCCCTCCTCTTGTTGTAAGAAGTTGCACACCTACAATCTGGACAGAATTATAGTGTTCTGTCTTTAAAGAAAATATATTATTTATTTAAATACTTGAAATATCTATATTATTAATTGGTAGCAAATTTATTTTTTTGTGTTGTAACCAAAAATTTAAATAACTTTTATAGTTTTAGAAATCAACCCTTGACTTATTTGTCCTAATGTTTGTTGAAAATTTCTTTTGTACAGAAAATGAGAAAATCTTTATGCTTCTAGACACTTAATTGTCTTTGGAATAATGGAAATTATTTCCACAAACAACAATAAGGTAAAGAAAAAAAACAGTAACCAATGATAGAAATTCTCCTTTTATCATCTAAAATTTTCTTAATTTCGAATTAGTTTTAAATCTAATAAAAATCTAAGTGGGGATAGCTCCAATTATTTACTTCATTTAAATTTCTCCTTTTACTTTGTTTTCTTGAGACTCACCAAAATAAGTAGTATCGGAGATAATTTTTTATTTTATTTTAATTTTTACTTCATAAGAAAAGAAAACAAAATCCAAATAAACGGATCAACATCTTATCCCAACTAAATAATTTTAAACTTTAATAAATGAAATAGGAAGTAGTCGAGAGATGCTCATAATAAGATTCAACCAAGAATGCCAAAGGACTCGTGGCAAATTACAAATGTAGTGATATTATTACAAATTTGTCTGAACATTGCGATAATATAAGATATTTTGTCAATTTTCTTTTACGAACTTTTAAGTTGTCAAGATAGTTTTAAAAGCAACATAATAACAATGAGAGAGAGAGAGAGAAGTGACATATACTAGAGTAGATAGTTAAATCGGGTGTAGCATCTCCAAGACTCGAAACCTACATCACTAAATATCAAGACAATACTAGTTGCATATATTTTATTTGTGTGCATCTCTGTCCATAGCCATGAGGGGAAGAAAATCGTCATCAATTACATATAGTATTATATATATAACTATATAAGAGAAAACTAGAGAGAGAGAGAGAGAAAAGCACGTCACTCTTGACTTAAAAGTACAATACAAATGAGGACACATCGTGAAAAACACGCAGAAAACTATGAAAGATCTAAACTTGTGATTACTTAAGATAGAATCAAACACATTGGAACAAATAGGAAGCTGTTCTTCAATCAAATCATATAAAGAAATACTGACACGCAGCAAAAACGAAAGATTATACTACCAAAGTTTGGCAGATTAATATATGATCACGTGCCCCAGTCACATGACCACACCGAAACTGTAACAACTAATCTGGAAGTCAGACTCATAACATGATAGTCAAAGAAACATCACATGATCCAACATGCATAATTGCATATGATTCCAACAAGATCTTGCAAGAAATATATATATATATATATATATATATATATATATATATCAATCAATCAATCAATCTCAATCACTTCTAAATCTCATTACAAAAGCTAAACTCCATCAATATACAAAACCTGTTCGATATTCGAATCGTATCAACTCACATAATAGAGCATCAGTTATGAGGTCCAACCTGAGTGTGATAGCCTCTTTGCTGCTTGCATTAGTGCTGATTCTGCAATCCAATATGCAAGGAGCTCAAGCAGGGAGATCCCTTTTGGAGAAAACACGAACATCCACCTCGACTACAGACAGCCCTTCACAATCTTTAAAGGGTTTGCATGAAAAAGAGAGGAATCCATACAAGAAGGAGAAATCGAGCTTCAGAAGAGTACCTCCAAGCAGATCGAATCCCACGCAGAATAAGTAACTTCTTACTCCCAAAAAGTTAAGGCCATTTCCTCCGTAAGAAGTTTCACTCAGATATGTTGTTCTTGTACCAGGTCCAATCCTCCATAGGTCGACTGTAGAATGCATCGGGTGGAGATGATACCTGTCTTCAGCAGATTAGAATTCATCTTTTCTTTTCTTTTCTAGGACAGGGTCACTTTGTTGCAATGTAGAATGCAACCAATTTTGCTGTAGTCACAATTTGTTTTTCTATGTAATTCCTAGCTTAGACATGTGAATACAAGAGCTTTCAGTCTCATGCCATTTCTTCAATGCACCGTCCACAGATATATTAGATAAAGAACACAACGAGTTCAAAATGCAAATACAAAAATTAAAAAAATTGTGAGAACTATCCGCATCAGTAGAGAGTAAAGGGGAGTAGCTTTGAGTTAATCACTACTCCCAGCCTTTAACTTCTTGTTAGAAGATTCTGACAATCCATCTTTCTTGCGCCGTTTCTTCTCATTCTTAGCAGTTGATGTCTTCCCACCAGGAAGAGTTTCTCCACCATTTCCATCTTTTGATTTATGCCTTTTGCTTTTGGAGAAATCACCGTCAACTTTGGGGAAACCTCGGGCTTTTGATTTCTGATCCCCTAGTTTTCTCAGTTTAGTTGATCCCTGGTGAGCCAGAAATGGAGTGGCGGATTTGGAAAGAAAACCAGAAGAAAGACTATCATCTATCTCTTTTCTTATGCCCTTGAAATTTTCCGCTTGCGTGTTTTTGTAAGAATCTGAAAGAAAGTTGTCACTGCGAGAAGATTTGGCATCCTTTGGTCCAAATTCTTCGTAAAATTCTTTGAAGACAGATTGTTTAGAATTTTGCCTAGATCTCCACTGCTCTGGCCGTCTTGCAAAGCTATAACCAATGCAACAGAATAAGGTTAAGTCAATATCAGCAAAGTAAAAGATATGTTACTTATCATGAAGTTCAAATGATGTTAAGTCGTATATAGCCAACAATAAGACAAGCTCTTATGGGATAGCATGTATTTCACATCGAGTGGGGAAAGAAAGAAAAAATTAAGAAGACGGTAGCCCAATCAAGATGAAATATCTCAAACCCAATTTCCCTGGTAGAAAACAAAATAAGTCTCAGTTTCCGAGGTAGAAGATGCATTAAAACAAATATATTTACCCCTCAACATCAAGTTTCTTCAAGAGATACGGTCCCTGTTTACTCTTCGACAGATCTGGTTGGAAAGGTAATAGTTCCGACACAATTGATTCCTTCATAGACACGTTGCTGCAGTTGAAGCACTTCTCAACGGTAAATGCACCAGATGGAAGCACAGAGAGCTCTCCGAAATGTCCTCGAAGTCTTCAGTTATCAAGCAAAAAAGTTATCATTAATATCACATGCAATAAAAATGTGTAAGAATTGTGAGAGACACAATGAAGCTCAGTTGAATAAAAAGGGTATATACAGGAGAGGTTAGGGTAAGAAAAAAAAATTAAGGCAGCTTCTCATATTACTTGACAACTATCTTGTACTTTTGCTTGGCAGAGACACTCGAAACAAGAAATGCCTCAATAACACGGGAGCCAGCAGGATCTTTTAATGCTTGAAGAACGTATGTCTCCTCTAAAGCTGTGATGCTGGTGATATATGCTTTTATGCATTCCTGTGATACAGAAAACAACCACTGGTATTACCTTTGAAGATCATAGAAACACATATAAAAAAACTAAAACAAGGTGCGAATAAGCGCATATACACAAACATTTACTTTTGGGATACCTAAAGACAAAAGCCACCTAAAGAATAAAGAAAACTTAGTTCTTCATTAATTAATCTAGGTCGATGTCACACTATAAGAATTCCCTTTAGGAGGTCAGGAAATAGCTGGGTAGGTTTTCTTTTCAACAGTTACAGATTCATCGCTGTTAATTCAAAGTAGAACACAGAGAATATAGTTCTTTAGAGAAAAAAAAACTTACAATTGGGTATTTGAAAATCGACTGCAGCATTAAAGAGCCCAAAACATGCATTTTAACACCACTTGGCCAACTCCAGTTTTCTTTATCTTCAGAGTAGAGGTAATTGTCAAGAAATAACAGCCGCGGAACAATGCATGCAGGAGATTCATCTCTCAAACAAACAGCATCAACAAGAGCTTGACAACACTGCCAGAAAGAAAAAAAAAAATAGAAACAAAGTTAACAGATAATCAATAAATCATAAGAAGAACAAGACAGATAAACTAAGGAGAAGGGGCAGTTGAACTAATCTAAGAAAAATCTCATTCTGTTACTGGTTCTACCAAACAAAAATACTATGAAAGGACAACTAGAGTGCCTAATTATGTATATGTGCATATAAAAGAATACCTCAGGCTGATTAATTTGAAGTCTTTGACTGGCAGCAACAAGAGCTGCCACAACTCCAGCCCTTCCCAACTCAAGAAGATCTTTAAATTTAGGACCCAGTTCCTCAAATATCAACTTTATCTGGACCCAAAAGCATGAAATTAGATTATACTACTAAACAAACTGAAGATTTCCAAACAAAACTCTTATTGCAATCCCCATACTGAGCTAAGAAGAAACAAGTTGTGTGCTTTGTAAATTCAAACAAAATGCTGAAACATGTAACATGATTGTAAATTATTTTTGTGGGAAACTGGAAATCCTTATTCCTCCATAGTAGATCTACAAAAGGCAAGTGAAGTAACAGAAGCATCAATGGATTAGTGGAAACATGGTAGATTTTAGAGTATTTCTATTCCTATTATTATCCATCTCAGAGAATTCAATATGACATTGTTAATTATTTTTCCAATCAAGATTCCACAATAACAAAGTTTACAATGGAATGCCTGTCATATAAACCAGATTAGAGATGACATGGTATCCAAACTTGCTGATTTATTTCTTTGCGGAATTTAATTGCTATGTAAGCTTCAAGAGAGACATTCAACGTACATGCTCTTGGCTTCTTGCATGAGATATCAATGCTTGTATGACAAAGTTTCCACAGAAATGCGACGACATTCTAAACAAAGAATCCTTGAAGACTTTTGTGAATATCTCGTTATAAATGGTATCAGGGGCCACTGCCAAGATGACCTGCAAAAATACGTAATAAAATTTTAGGAGGGGTGGTCTTAGTACAGAGCAAAAAGAAATGTCCCAAAATATATAATTCCAAGTAAATGAGCTACGAATGGCTGAACAAGCCACAGTCCAGACAACTTTATCAAAATAAAACAATGAATTATTACAAATTTTCCTTTGAGTCTTTGAATCTCGAAAAACGTTGCAACATTTTCATCTTTAATTCATTTCTTGGTTCATTAGACTGTTTCAGTGACTCAATATATTACAAGAGATACGAACACATTCCAAAACACAGCAAAGAAGGAAATCCAGGAGGCAAGATTATGTCAGGTACCCTAAAAGTTAGTGCAAGTATTCTGCAGCTGGTGAAGTGCAAAATTTTGTTAAGATCTTACCTCCATCAAATGACTGTACGCATTTTCTTCCACTAAACGCCGGATTTTTTTAGCTGTCTTAACTTCTATGAAGTCCCCTTCTGATGCGTCGTCGGTAGGGCAGCCAAGGAGAACGGGAATTAAATGGAACAGTTCCTCCTCTTGTCCAGATAATACTTTCAATGCAGTCTGCCATTTCAAATTTATATTTTATCATATGCAAGAGGATCACTAGCAAGTTGATACGAAAACTAGTTGACAAAAAATCACCCATAAGAACACGGGTAACAATGGCGGTGTGTGTTAATCAAAGTGATTGCATGAAAAACTCAAATCATTAACATGGAAACACCAATATTGTGCAATAAAATGAAAAGATAGCAAAAACATGCCTGCAGAACCAAACTACTATACTGATTAGCTTGTAGGATTGCAATGTCTGCCCTCGAAGGATCTAACATCTCCGATATGAGAAACTTTAGTTGATCTGGGAATGGCTGGTTCTGTGGTGAGTTATGACCGTCCACCTGTGATGATCTCAGATTCAAACGCTCTGCCAGCACAACTGATGGGTTTGTGCTATGAAATTCCAATGAGTCCATGGGAATTCCTTTACAAAGACAAAGAAGTCTCCGCAGGACATGAGATCCATAACAATTGCACATTGCATCAACAGGATTTGCCACAATTGCCTGGCCAGAAGAAATATGAATAAAAATTAAAATAATTTAAAATCTTGATATGAATATTGAAAATGCTATCTGCTAGCTCCAAAGTGCACCAGGAAATGCATCTCCTGGTAGTTGCGAGACATTTATTACTTCATATCAACAACAGACAAAATAATACAAAAGCAAAGAGACTCCAAGAATCAAGTATTTAAGAACAGGTTACAACATTCCCTTCGGACTCATATCAGTAGCATTGGAAATTAGTAGCAATACCTCGCACAATGCAGATAATGTCTCTCCAATGAGAGAGTGGTTCTCAGCATCCTCAAGGTGCCTGGCCAAAGACTTCAGGGCCGTTTCAGCTACATGGGAACCAGACCTATCCATATTAATTTGGGAAAAATCATCTGCACAGCTTCGGAGAAAAGAACAAAGTCGGTCCAAAGAGCAGCCTTCAAGAAGAGTTTGCATAGTGTGGCTAATAATATAATCAGTTGCAAGTTCTACTTCTTTGCCTCTGGCTTCTTCCAATGCAGTACCACATATAACAGATCGCTCCTCCAAGTCTACCTCGGTACCTTCTATCACATTTGCAATCTCTGAGAAGTATTTAGCTGTCTCTGGATCAACCTGCTTTCTACAATCAAAATGTTTCCAAGAATGCATTGATATTAATGAATAAATACATAAAATGTACACAAACATAAATCCCCCAAACAAGAAAAGGAACCTGACAAATGACGCCTCAGATGTGGAGCCTCCCTTGTCCTGTGAAAAATTCCGAGCTTTTCCCGTTGCACCTTGTGCACCACCGTATTGATTCTTGTTTGAATCATTTCGATGAAATCCACTATCTTTCTTGCTTCCTTTCCTGCTCATTTTCCTCCTTTTACCAGCATCACCAAAAGAAGTTTTACCTTCGTCAACCATCATGCCGTCCTGAGATAAATGATGTGATTTATGTTTTCTCAACGACAATGCTCTCAAACCAATAGAAACCATACCAGTCTCTCCAACACAGAATCCTATACCATGCAAAAAACTGTGATTAGCTAAACTAAGAACTTCAACAATAACATTTATTCAGACAAAACAGACATTTTAAGATACTAATTTCATTCATTTATGGACTCTCTCAGAACCCTCAATCATAATAGATAACCCAATAGAACATCACCAAAAAACAAAAAAACCAATTTTTCAAAATTAAACCAAAACGACAAAATTCAATCGAGCTAACAACATAATCGAGCAACGCTCTCAAACCAACAGAACCATACTAGTCTCTCCAACACAGAATTCTATACCATGCAAAAAATTGTGATTAGCTAAACTAAAAACTTCAACAATAACATTACTAATTCAAACAAAAGATGAATCTTAAGATACTAATTTTCATTCATCTATGAACACTCTCAGCACCCTCAATCATAATAGAAACAACCCAATACAACATAACAAAAAAAAAAAACTTTTTCCCAATATCAGACCAAAACGACGAAATTCAATCAAGCTAACTACTTAATCGAGCAACTGAGCAAATTCAAGCTCTCAACACACGATAGAACAATGAAAACCTCCAATTTCATAATAATTTTAACTCAATGAAGCACTGAATTTAGTGCTAGCTTACAGCTGAGAAACACAATAATGTAAACCAAAAACCCCAAATATTCGTAAAATAACAAACAAAATACTATCGCAGAATTCATAAAACTAAAAAACTAACCAGAAAAACTGAAGCTGAAATTCAGAAATTTCTGCGCGCAGCTAAAATTTTTCTGTTTATACAACGTAAGAAATTGTTAAGACTTTGAACAGAAGAGGAGCGGCTCCTATTTTGTTCTGCCTTTTCATTATGGGCCTTAAATTACTTAGGTGGGCCCAAAAATAAAGCCCATTTATTGGCTAAATTGGGCCCAACGGGCCCATTCTTTCACTTAGAATAGAGAGCCCAATAGGCAAACTGAAATTGAGCTAAATAGCAATTAAAAATTAAAATGTTGAACAAGGATTTAATTAAATTACAATTAACAACTATTTTATCATTTTTGTAAATTGCGATCATCATCTTCAAAATTTAGTCTGGGCGAAAAAAAATAAAAATAAAAACTAGCTCGATTTTTCAGTTACATGGCAATGAAATATTTCGCTTATTCAAATAAATAAATATGAAAAGTGCAAATTTAAATTTATTCGTGCCAAAATTAAATCATGGTATACAGATTCAATCCCATCACATAATATTCTATTTATTGGGTTATTTTATACATACCACGTCAACAAAATACGATCCCAAATCTTCGTTCATTTTACAGAAAATAAGATTCGTGTGCAATTTTAAAATTTAGCAAAGTTTGTGCATTTTAAATAAACTTTTCCGACTTTGTAGGAAAAATCAGATTGAGTGTAGTTTATGTATTTAGACCAAATTAACTTAATTTAAAAAAATATAAAAATTATTTTTTTATTTGTATCATTCAAAAGGTTATAAATTGCAAAAGACACATAAACTTGCTTATTAATTTACAATTAATTAACCCACACACACAAAAAAAACAATGTTATCCTCAATTTTAAAATCCGTGGCAAGAACAAGGTTTTCACCTAAGAGTGATGCTATTTAGCCATAATGTGGCTAGCCATAATTTGGTCAATTAAGTGAAAATAGACCAATTTTATTAGATATTTGATTCATATAAAAAGTATGATTATATATTTTATGTTAATGTTTATATTTTTTACTTAAATTCTATCATAATTAGTGTAAATATATTTTTTTCTTATTTTTTTCGACAAAAATCTTTGTATTACCTTTATTATATTTATCGAGATTTATGTTACATCCAAACCCAAATATATCAAGATAAATTTGTATAAATTAAATATTAAAAGTCATTTAGAACCCAAAAATTTAAATAAACCAACTTCTTTAGTTATTAAATAAAATTATGGGTAGCCATAATGTGGCTGCATAGATTTATTCTTCACCTAAACACAGCAATACAAATTGAATAAAGTAAAAAACAATATTCTAATTTGGTCAACAATTTACCGCCTTCGCTCCTCGCGCCAAAATTTTCTTATTCTTTGTGCGCCAAAAACTAGTTCTTGGCCAACAGAAAAAACCCAGTTTCTTTTTTTTTTCTTTTTTTTTTTACATTATGCACAAGTCAACAATGCGGAAATCTACAACTGAAAAATCAGAAATTTTACTTACCCCAACGGAAATTTTTGCCGCCGGTATGCAGAATCCCACCGTTTCACTCAGTTCATCTCTATTTGTATCTCATTCATCGTTAGTTTCTCTTGCTTTTAAGCACTACTGCTGCAAATCCGTCTAAGATTTATGGCTTCTGATTATACTTGCACTCCGGTTAAGATTGATTTGATCAATCCAAAGGTGAATAATTCGATTTTTTTTTTTTTTGTGGTGCTGTATTTTCTGTTTCTTCTTTGAAATTGTGATGTGGTTCTTTATTTAATTCTAACATTTAACGAGAAGATAGGGTTTCGATAATAAATAATGTTGTGATTTCAATTTTATAATAGTGTGTGTAAAGAATGTGATTATGTTTCTGATACAGATCACGGATTTGTTCCCTTTTTTTTCATGGTGCTGCTTAGTTTCTGCATTTGATTGCTTTTTCAAATATGGAAAAAAAAAGTTATCTTGTATTAATAATTGACCTTTTCCAGGTGTTGGAATGCAACTATGCAGTTCGTGGTGAAATCGAGAACCTTGCTCAGGTTTTGGTTGCTATTCATCATAGGTGTTTGTGTTCGTCAACATTAAGCCTGGTTTTTGTTCGGATGTGTTGTTTAACAAGTTTGATTTAAACAGATATTACAAGAAGATTTGAAGGTGAACCCGGATTCTCATCCTTTTGATGAGGTAACACTTATCCTGCCTTGATAAGATCGACTTTCTTGAAATCATAGTGTATTGTATTGTATGAAGTATTTTAGAAAAAATTGATGCAATGCTTTAGAAAGTGAATATTACCAAATCCAAATATGAAAGAGCAAAAATTAGCTCTATATGTAGTAATTGTGAATGTGAAAGCATTTAGAGAGTATGATCCGATTTTAGTGCTTATAGAAGCTTGCTTTGGTGTGATAATCTCTATGAGGGTTTTGTCATGCCTACAATATGCCTACTCTTTCGTGCTTACAAAAGTTTACAATGACGGACTTGTTAGGAAATCTCTTGGACTATGATTAGTGCATTTCATGTATCTCTTCTTAGTTCTGTCGTGTCTTAGGCTTTAAAAGGTACTCCCTCCGTCTCTCAAAAGTGGTCCAAATTTGATTATATGTGAGGTATAAAATATTAATTGAACCACACTTTTGGGGGACGGAGGGAGTAAGTTTTACAAGATTCTGCTTCTTCTAGTTTATTCCCCGAGGATCATGAATTCACGATTACCAAAATTATGATGGTGTTGATTTCTCCTTGTTATTGCAGATAATATACTGTAATATTGGAAATCCTCAATCCCTTGGTCAGCAACCAATCACCTTTTTCAGAGAGGTATGCATAATATAACGGAGCAACTTCAACCGTTTCACGACTTATCTTTCTAACATCCTCATTTCTAATATTTCAGGTTCTTGCTTTATGTGACCATCCTGCTATCTTGGATAAAGCTGAAACACGGAGGCTATTTAGGTAAATTTAGCATAATTCATTATATGCATGTGTCTTCTTGAAAGGGTCTTGATTGTTTATATTTAACGAGATATTTTCTTCTTTGCTGTTTTCATTCTGTTGTGGATGGACTCCTTTACTAACAAAATCGATGTTGTGGATCTCCAGTGCTGATTCCATAGAACGGGCATTTTCAATACTCGATCAAATTCCTGGAAGAGCTGCTGGAGCTTATAGTCACAGCCAGGTAAGAATTCATGTTTTTTTTCACTGATATATCAAAGTTTTCTATCTTATTTATTCATTATAATCAGGGTACCAAAGGACTGCGTGACACAATATGTGCTGGCATCGCGTGATGGATTCCCAGCTGATCCAAATGATATCTTCTTGACTGATGGTGCAAGCCCTGCGGTATATAGTCAATACCTTTGTTAGTTTCACAATTCATCTGAAAACTTTTGCCTCTGATTCTCTCTTTCTTTCTTTCTTCAGGTTCATATGATGATGCAGCTATTGATAAGATCGAAAAACATTGGAATCCTTTGTCCTATTCCACAATACCCTCTTTATTCTGCTTCAATTTCCTTGCATGGAGGCACACTCGTACGTCTTACGACCTTTTCTTTAAATTCAAGGATAGTTTCCATAAGATACACGAAATTTGAACCAATAATCATCTCACCAAATACATAAGCTTTGGATTGTTTTTCCAATTCTAACATGATTCTCATTTTCGACCAATTGAAATTCGGTATCTTCCAGGTTCCTTATTATCTCGATGAAGCAGCAGGATGGGGCTTGGAGATCTCCGAACTCAAGAATCAGCTGGATACTGCCAGAGTAAAGGGTATCCATGTAACGGCCCTTGTTGTTATAAATCCGGGCAATCCTACCGGGCAGGTTCGTCTTTAAAGGTGTTGATATCCGAATTGTTTTTCAATTTACTCGTCCTCTCATGATTCCAATGTCTTATGCATTTTCTAAAAGGTATTAACCGAGAGCAACCAACAGCAAATAGTGGACTTCTGCAAGAAAGAAGGGCTTGTTCTTTTGGCAGACGAGGTGATTTTATCCTTAACTCCCATTTTAAACTTTGCTTTGCTTCGTGATTCTATTGTCGTGTTAACTATGAAACTGATGTTTGTGGTGCCTCTGCAGGTATACCAGGAGAATGTTTATATTCCCAACAAGCAGTTCCACTCGTTCAAGAAAGTTGCGAGGTTTATGGGTTATGGAGAGAGAGATATCTCCTTAGTTTCCTTCCATTCTGTGTCCAAAGGTATAGTAATCATGATTGAGCGCGTCTGCTGTTGTAATGATTTTAAGGATGTTTCTCAACATAGATACGTTTATGTCAGGGTACTATGGTGAATGTGGAAGACGAGGAGGTTACATGGAAGTCACTGGTTTTGGTCCCGATATAAGGGAGCAGATGTGCAAACTAGCCTCACTCAACATCTGTTCTAACATATCTGGTCAGATTCTTGCAAGCCTCGTCATGAACCCTCCGAAGGTCAGTATCTTCATCTTCGTATCGTGGAAACTGACGATCAATAGCAGTGGATAAGACGTTTAAAGTGTGTCTATGTTGGTTTTTGAGAGCTACATTTGATGTTTGATTCTATACTCTGTGCAATGTGTGCAGATGGGAGATGAATCGTACGAGTCTTCCTCTGCAGAGAGAGATGCAGTTCTATCCTCCCTAGCGAGACGGGCCAAGGTTAGTCTTTACTCTTTAGACTTGTGTCTTAACATTCATTTCTTCAAGAACCCTATCCTCGAACAAGATGATAGTTTTTTTCCAGTCCCAACTGTATTACTGTCCCTTAAATTAACACTCGATAAATTAATAACCTCTATAAGATCGACTTTTGTGAGACGGGCCTAGGTTAATCTTTACTCTTTAGACTTGTGTCTTAACAATCATTTCTTCAAGAACCCTATCCTCAGACATGATAATAATGTTCTCCAGTCCCAACTGTATTACTGTCCCTTAAATTAACACTTGATAAATTAATAACCTCTATAAGAACGACTTTTGTTGATCTTCAGACTCTTGAAGATGCACTCAACAGTCTGGAAGGAGTAACCTGCAACAGGGCAGAAGGAGCAATGTTTCTGTTTCCTCGCATTCACTTGCCAAACAGAGCAATCGAAGCTGCTAAAGGCATAAACATAGCCCCGGATGCATTCTATGCTCGTCGTCTCCTCAATTCCACCGGAATAGTAGTTGTTCCTAGTTCTGGATTCAGACAGGTAACAACCAGTAACTCGGCTTCTCCTCTTGCTAGTTTTTTTCGATTGTTGACTACAAGAAAAACTGCTTCTAGTGACAGACAATATGAGTGACTATTGATTTTGTCATTATAAATATATATATAGTGACAATAATTTTTTTCATCACAAAAATATGTAGCAGTGGCAAATTTTATTGTCGTCACTATTTATTGTCACTCGTTGCAGGTTCATGGCACGTGGCATTTCCGGTGCACGATACTGCCTCTAGAGGACCGGATACCAGCCATCGTTTCTCGTCTCACTGAGTTTCACAGAGGATTCATGGATGAATACCGTGACTGAGTTTGTGCTCTTAATCTTTTATTTCTTTTTTAATCTTCTAGAGAATTATTTACATTAGTCATATTTTTAACATAATGTACTAAGAGATTACCGAGTTCTGAAATAATTTCTTAATTTCTATAATAGTTTTACATGAAATCAAGAAAAGAATTACCTTACCCCTTATTTCTTAATTTCTATTAAGAAGTATTTCAGTAGTGGAGAGAAAGCTTACGGATGCAGCAGAAACAAATGTGTGTATCCAGTTTTTTTTTTTTTTGAATTGTATAACATTAAATTTAATGACCGCTCTACGGTGGACTCGAACCTGAGACCTTTGGCCTCAGAAATAACCACTCTACCGCTAGACCAACTCACGCTAATGTGTGTATCCAGTTTTTATTGCATGAAGAATGTGCAAGACTACCGAGAAAGATTAGGCATCCATTGCACCCGCAAAACATGCGTGAATTTCCTTTTTAATCCATGCCCTAAGAACACGTATTTCCCTTTTCGGACATGAATTCTTACAATATTACCCCTCCAATTGAGTAAAAGGGAGCAGCAGATGGAGGAAGCTCAGGGTCTAATCCGTAATTGCGCCAGAAATGATAGCATCCCACCAAGGAAAGTCGGGAGATTCGGAAGGGTTGCCTGGCCAATTGGGAGGATAGGCAGGGGTCGTGTGCATGCGACTGGTCGCACCTAAGTTTTTGCCATTCCGATGATATTTGCCTCTCACATATGTTTAAGTAGGCAGGACGAAACCTAAAGGAATCTCATTTCTTGTATTTGTCATTGCACTTCTATTTTCTTTTAATAGATATAATAATAAACTACATTAGCTATTTCAAAATCTCGTGCACACAAAAAATAATCAAATTAATTAATATTTATTACTAATACGAAAATAAAGATGCCCCGTCCACGGTGCTCCGTTCAGATTTTTCTTTATTCTGGCAATTTGTCTAATTTTAATTCATATATATTCTAATTTTTATTTTTATTAGTTAAAATTTTATTAATTTCATATTCTTGAAATATCACATGTTTATCTATTAATCACATCTCATATTTATCTTTCCCTCTATTTAATTAATTTCTTCTATTATGCATATTAAAATAATAACAATTTCGGAATATATTCTTATAAATCATTATTTTATACATTCTTAATTCATATATAATAATCTATAGAAAATTTGTAAATGAAAATCCCTATGAAGACTAAATAAATATATTTAATCAACATGTCTATATGGAATCCTTTTCATTTTTCATTCATCTTTTTCTAAAAACTTCGATTAGTGCTTTCTAGATTATATATACATTGAATTAAATGTGGGATAGGTAGATAAAGAAAAGAACAAAAAAACTTGAAGATGTAAACATATTTTTTCCGCATTTTGGCAAAGATTAGAGATATCGATTTAACATGAACCAACAAGACGAATCAAATATACTTAAAAAGAAGAATTTTTACAAATTTTAATTAATATTAACTTTGTTTAGATTTTATCGAGTAATTTAGCATAAACCAACGAAACGGTTCAAATAACATAAAAAGAAGGATTTTTACTAAGTTTAATTAATTTTACTTGGAGTGTTCATATTTTTATCGAGTATTACTCAACGGATTTGAGAAGAGTATGTACAGTAAAGTCACTATTTTAACTGAGATTAGGACGAACATGTAGAAAAATTCTAAACAAATTTAGATTTTAAAAAAACATAATGAATGAGTATACTCGATCCATTGTCATTCCTAATTATAAATTTAGATACGTGAAATAAAATTAATTTTCTAAGTTTGATTAATAATTAACACGAACAATATCACAACTTTTAAATAAGATATAAACTTATTTTTAAAATATATACATATAAATTAAAACATAAAAGTTGTTTCCCATTGAATTTACTAATTTTAAATAATATTACTTTGAAGATGTAAACATTTTTTTTCCTCATTTTGGAAAAGGTTAGAGATATCGATTTGGTTAAAAAGAAGAATTTTTATAAATTTTAATTAATATTAACTTTGTTTAGATTTTTATCGAGTAATTTAGCATAAACCAACGAGACGGTTCATATAACATAGAAAGAAGGATTTTTACTAATTTTAATTAATTTTACTTGGAGTGTTCATATTTTTATCGAGTATTACTCAACGGATTTGAGACGCGTATGTACAGTAAAGTCACTATTTTAGCCGAGATTAGGACGAACATGTAGAAAAATTCTTAACAAATTTAAATTTAGAAAATACATAATGAATGAGTATACCCGATCCATTGTCATTTCTAATAATAAATTTAGATACACGAAATCAAATTATTTTAAATAATTAAATAAAATCATTTCTAAGTTTGATTAATAATTAACGCGAACAATATCACAACTTTTAAATAAGATATAAAATTATTTTTAAAATATATACACGTAAATTAAAACATAAAGTTATTTTTCGTCGAGTCTCGACGTGCTACTTACTAGTCTATTACTAATACGAAAATAAAGATGCCCCCTCCACCGTGCTCCGTTCAGATTTTCCTTTAATCTGGTAATTTGTCTAATTTTAATTCATATATATTCTAATTTTTATTTTTATTAATTAAAATTTTATTAATTTCATATTCTTGAAATATCACATGCTTATCTATTAATCACATCTCATATTTATCTATCCTTCTATTTAATTAATTTCTTCTACTATACATATTAAAATAATAACAATTTCGGAATGCATTCTTATAAATCCTTATTTTATACATTCCTAATTCATATATAATAATCTATAGAAAATTTGTAAATAAAAATCTCTCTATGAAGATTAAATAAATATATTTAATCAACATGTCTACATGGAAATGTTTTTCTAAAACTTCGATTAGTGCCTTCTAGAAAATATATACATTGAATCAAATGTAAACAAATTTTATTAATTTCATATTCTTGAAATGTCACATGTTTATCTATTAATCACATCTCATATTTATCTTTCCCTCTATTTAATTAATTTCTTCTATTATGCATATTAAAATAATAATAATTTCGGAATGCATTCTTATAAATCATTATTTTTTACATTCTTAATTCATGTATAATAATCTATAGACAATTTGTAAATGAAAATCCCTATGAAGACTAAATAAATATATTTAATCAACATGTCTATATAGAATCATTTTTCATTTTTCATTCACGTTTTTCTAAAAACTTCGATTAGTGCTTTCTAAAAAATATATACATTGAATCAAATGTGAGATAGATAGCTAAAGAACAGAACAAAAAAACTCAAAGATTAGAGATATTGATTTAACATGACAATTTTAATTAATATTACTTTGAAGATGCAAACATATTTTTTTTTCCGCATTTTGGCAAAGATTCAAGATATCAATTTAGCATGAACCAACGAGACGATTCAAATATACTTAAAAAGGAAGGATTTTTACTAATTTTAATTAATATTAACTTTGTTTAGATTTTTATCGAGTAATTTAGCATAAACCAACGAGACAGTTCAAATAACATAGAAAGAATGATTTTTACTAATTTTAATTAATTTTACTTGGAGTGTTCATATTTTTATCGAGTATTACTCAACGGATTTGAGACGAGTATGTACAATAAAGTCACTATTTTAACTGAGATTAAGACGAACATGTAGAAAAATTTTAAACTAATTTAGATTTAAAAAAAATACATAATGAATGAGTATACTCGATTCATAATTATCATTCATAATTATAAATTTAGATACATGAAATAATTAATTTTCTAAGTTTGATTAATAATTAACGCGAACAATATCACAACTTTTAAATAAGATATAAAATTATTTTTAAAATATATACATATAAATTAAAACATAAAGTTATTTTCCGTCGAATTTCGACGGACTACTTACTAATTTAAGTAAATTCAATATTCCAATTGAAGTGTGTCGATACATATTTGGTTGGATCTCTCTTTTTATGCTGCAGCGGAGTAAATAATGGGAAAATGATTTCATATACGAAACTATGTGATATTTTAAGTTTGGGGCCCAATTTATGGTGATAGAGCAGAATTAAAGAGCTTGAAAAAAATATCAAAAAAAAAAACCCCAACCGACTGGATGGAAAAATATTTAAACAATAACCAATAAAATATGAATTTACCTTCAATTTCTGTCAATTCTTGAATTTGTTACGAAAATATGGGATTGTTGGGAAAATAATAAACATGTTTTGAAGTGATACCAAAACCCAGCTGACCCCAACCGAGTAGATGAATGTACAAACTGTGTGTTGTTTCCAGCTCACTTGTTTAGAGCTATTAGATTTTCTAAGTACAGGTTCAGCACAACAGAAGACGCAGCTGAGCGGAGCGAAGCTGGACACAGCTGAAGACTCAGCAGAGCAGACCAAGCAGAGTCGAAGACCCAGCTCAGTGTAAAAGACCCAGCTTAGTGTCGATGACACAACTCAGGTTGAAGACACAGCTCAGATTGATGATACAGCTCAGGTCTAAGACACAGCTCAGAGTCGAGACGCAGCAGAGTCGAAGACGCTGAAAACACAGAAGAGACGCTTAGCAGCTCGAAGACAAAGACCAACTCCAAGACAAGATCCCGGTGTCAGAAGATCTCATCTAACATGGTCCAATCAGAGATGAGGAATAGCTTCTGCAGATGCAGACCTACATCGTAGGCGAAAGGCTAGAAGTCAAAGAGAGTAGGTGAGATTCAAACGGCTCTCTTCCAACGGCTAGTTTGAATCTTTACCTATATATATCTCCTCCACCATTGAAGACAATAGACGAGAGAGACGACTGAAGAAATCAAAGAGCCAACAGATAAACGAACAACGATCTTCAAAGCCAAATCCCTCAAGAACACTCAGTCAGTCGTGTTCTTAGTTGTTCACATATTCATTCATAGGCAGAAAAGATTATAATAGAAATATCTTAAGCCTAGTTTGAACGAGTTCATCATATTCATTGTTCTTCATTGTAAGAACTCGTTCATAGTTGGAAACCCCAAACCCAAACTGTTAGGTTAAGGTTCAGGTTCTGTAGTACCCGTAAATCTACAGGTCAGGTTCTTCAGTACCCGTAAACTGAAGGTAGGCTTCAACTGTGCCCGTAAACAGTCTGGTTACGTCTCGATACAGTACGCGTAAACTTGTATCCAGCTTGAGGAACTAAGCTGCAACGCTTGCTGACTGCGCGTAAAGTCAGTAGGATCCTTAGTGGATTACCAGAGGTTTCTGGTCGTGGACGTAGGAGTAGTTTCTCCGAACCACGTTAAATAGCTTTGTTATTTACTGCTTTATTTATGCATTCAGCTAACTCATCATAAACATTCTTTCAAGCTGCATAAACTGACTAACTGAAAAGAGAAACAAAGTTTTGCAATATATTTGAAGTAACAGACGGACTTTCCAAAAACCCACCACATTCCGCACACAGCCAGTTGTGTCGATCAAGCTGCCTTCCAGCTGGATCGAACACAGCCAGCTCACTCAAAGAGTTTTAATTGGAAAAAGTTTTAAACCTTGGTGTATTCACCTCCCCTCTACACCAAGGTATCCGTCTCGGGACCAACAGGGATAAAACCGGCTTAATCTAAGGTGTTACTGCGTGTAAAATTGAATTTTGCTGCACGAGATTATTTATGTTATGTAGCTAATATGAAATAGAAATTACAATTATAAAATTCTCAAATATACTTATAAGTATATTAGTGATTGCGGTGAAATGAAGATGGAATTCTACAGTTACTCCTAATAAATTAGGTATGGTATCTACAAAATTAACATTGTCATTGTCATTATCTAAAGTTACTTTTTAATCGACACGTGTAACGTTAGTTAACTTCCACTAATTAAAAGATTTTTACTAGGGGTGTGCACGGTTCAAACCGAACCGGAAAAAACCGACCAAATCGAAGGATTTTGGTCGGTTCGGTTCGGTTTTTTTACCCAAGTGTTCTCGGTTCGGTTTGTCATTTTTTGAAAAGTCGGTTTTCAGTTTCGGTTTCGGTTCTGCAAAATTTCATCGGTTGGTTCGGTGCCCAACCGAACTATTACTATTTACTAATATAATATATTATATAATAATATAATTATATAAATATATATAGGAAAAACCTTAATAGGTGTTGTTTGTGATGTTTTTATTGAATATTTTTTATGTTTTGAAATTTTGTGATGCATTGTATGAAATTAGGACAAAAATAGAGGGAATTTCGATTTTTTTCATATTTGTCGGTTTTTAAAATAACCGACCGAACCGACCGAATTTTTCGGTTCGGTCCAAAAGCTGAAGTTGATCAGTTTCAGTTCTGAATTTTTTGGCCGATTCGATTTTCGGTTTATGAAATTTTGGTCCGACCGATGCACACCCCTAATTTTTACCATATGATAGAGGTTGGTGAAGGCAGCATGACATACTCATCTTCTGAACTAGGGATGACAATTTTACCCACGGGTTCGGGTCCCCGCGGGTACCCGCCCCTAATGAGCCGGGTTCGAGTGAAAATTTTTACTGTCGGGGTCGGGGACGGGTTTGAACAATAAAACCCGAATTAGGTTCGGGTCGGGTACGGGGTATAAATCCCCGCCCCGAACCCGACCCAATTAATTATTCTATATATATTTAATAATCAATATTTATTAATAATTTTTTGTTATAATAAATTATTAGAAATTATTAAAAATTATTTTTTGTTAATTTTTTTTGTTATAATAAATTATTAAAAATAAAATAAATTATCTAACGGGTACCCGATGGGTATCCTTTTTCCGACGGGTAATCCCCGTCCCGCCCCCGCCCCGATTTAAACGGGGATGGGGACGGGGACGGGTATGGAATTCTGAAGCGGGTATGGGGATGATGAAGCAATACCCGGCCCCGCCCCGACCCATTTACATCCCTATTCTGAACTAGCATCTCCTCTGAATGCCGAGTCATAATATATACATGTATGATGTATACAAAGCATCTCACAACATTTATCACTAACTTGTTCTTTTGTTGCAGCATCAGGTGGGAGTCCTCTTGCAACCAATGGATCATTCTCCATGAACATAAAGCTTGAGTATTTATCGGGAGCTGACAATGATATTGTTATTATGGAGAATCTGCGCACGCTCAAAACAGTGTATAATTTCAATCTGAATGAAGAAATGGTCAAAAGAATTCCCAATATCAGGAAATTGTACGTATACTAGCAGGGAATTACGTGCGTTGCACGTATAAACTCTCATTTAACATGATTGATTTATTACAAATAAAATGTATTTGATGATAATTTTTTAAAGTTATAATATTATTAATTATTTTTTATTATCTTCAACAAAATATTAGCAAGTATGTGTAAAGAGTAAAAAAAAAATGAAACCAAATTTTTTATACTATATTTTATGTATAATTATCAATATTGTATGGTACTGATAATAATCGTCTGTTATAATAAATATTTAATTACGAATGAAGGGTCATATCTATGCCTATTATAAAAGAACAGAGAGTTTTAGAACCAAAACTCTAGGTATAACAAACTTTATGCTTTAGAGCCGAACATCATTAAAACCTTTATGGATTCACTAATTAATTAAGTGCCCTTAGAAGAAATAAAAGTATATACATATTATATATTTTTTATTACAATGTTGTTAAATTGCTACCATCTTATAAATCTTAAAGGTAATTACTATGATGACTTCAATTACTACAATTATCATAAAAGGAGAGGGTTCTCCATATGTTATTCATACTTCGAAAGTGAAGGGAAGTAATGTTATCAAGAAAAACTTTTTTAGAATTATCTTCTTAGTTTTCTTGTGGATTGTCATCCAAATACTTTTTGTTTCAACTATGTGACGTGGGATAAATTGCTAGTAATTATTTGGCGAGCAAGGATATAGGTGGCACGTTTGATCCTTTATTCTAGTTTAGATAAGTAATTTTTATTTATTAGTTTCTTATTAGAATTTTGTTTCATTATCGTATTAAAGTTTATTTTTTAGGTCTTTAAATATGTTCTTTTGATGTATTGTGAAACAGTCTTTAATATTATTATTGTAAGCTATATTATTTAACTTTATCTTTCGTACGAAGAGCGTTTATCTTACACCGTCTCGCGTGTTAACTGAAGACCTTAAGCTCTTTTCTTAAGTTAACACACGACAAACTTAATGTTGTAATAAAATCAGAGGAGATACATTTGTCTTTTGAATAATCTAACATATTGATTCTAAATAATACGAATAACATATATGCCTATAGTTATAAGTTAAATTAATATCCACTAATATATTAATTAATACTCCCTTGGTTCATGAATAGTGCGACTAATTTTTTGTTTTGGTCCGTCCACAAAAAGTATGACTATTTCATTTTAGGACATGACTTCACCCACTATCTTATTTTTTTTATTCATTTTTCCACTCACAAAGGTGGGCCCCTTTCTCCACTCACTTAACATCGACCAAACTTTTATTAAAAGTCGTATCATCATCTAATAGTCGCATTATTCGTGGACGGATGGAGTATATTCATGCACTGGTTGCTACTATATATAGTGATATACCATTAAAAGCCTAAATTTTTCTATTATGCATAATTATACATTTAATATAGGTTTGATTATAAAAAAATAACGTGACTTTTATCTATATTTTACACATGACTTTTGAAATTGGAACTATCACCCACCGCCCCTTCCTCCCTCTCTCTCTCACAACCACCACCACCACCACTCAAATACTATAACCAGTTGCAGCTATCAACCGCGCCCCTTCCCCCCTCCCCCCTCATCCTCTCTCTCATTTTTAAAATTTTTTTTCTTAGAAAGCTATTTTATGCAATTAAACTTGAATTATCTTTAATAAATGAGTTAAACTTGAGCTTGATGGTACTCGGGTTAATTCAACAAATTATTAGTAAGTAGGTGTAAGTAGTAGACCTTAAAAGAACCAAATCAATTTATAATTTAAATATATACTCTATTTTATGTATAATTTTATAAATTATATTTCCTTCGTCCATGAGAAGTGTATCAAAAGTGAAAGAGAAACATAACAATTTATATATTAGGATATTAATGTATTTATATATTAATTAATTTTGGTAAAAGTTTAAATTTTTATTAAGTTAACAATTTAATTATTATTATCTTTAATAATTAATATGTCATCTTTATTATTATATTTCATACTTTATATTTCAATCCTTTCCCAATGCTAGTCTAATTAGAGACAAGTTAATCATATATTATCTACTTCAAGACAGATTAAGATTATCCTCAAATTGGTAGTATAATTCAAATAAATCCTTTTAGGCTTAAGAAATGAGTCTTTGATATTGAAGATAGATGTTCCTGAGTTAGTAATTTTGATTTGTACTAAAACAAATTAACATGAGTCAAAACTCCAATAATTCTTTCGATTTGTTTATATATATCTAAATCAGCTAATGAGTAATGATCAAATCTTAATCTCAACATAATAATGATTAATGAATCAATAGAAAAAATTATCAACGTTTTATTTCTTCTTCACCAAAAATCAAATCTCGGATATATATGGATGTACGCCTCTAGGATTCAAAAGACTCCTTTATTAATAGAGAAACAAAATTTAAAATAATTATAATTTACAAAATAATTATGTGGTTTATGAGTAATAATTAAATTACACTATAGCCCTTAAAATAGAGATATAATAGGGATATATTAGGTAAAACCAATTTTGTAAGAATTCGCTCTTTTATAATAGGTATAGATTATAACGGGAAGCAAATTGCATCAGGTGGAGTCCTCTTGCAACCAATGGGCCATCCTCTATGAACATAAAGCTTGACTATTTACCGGGAGCGGACAATGATATTGTTATCATGGAGAATCTGCGCACGCTCAAAACAGTGTATAATTTCAATCTGTGGTCAAAAGAATTCCCAATATCAGGAAATTGTACGTATATTATAACGGGAAAATCTGCGCAGAAGGCCTACTTCACCTATCTGCCAACATTTCCTGTATTTTACAAATCTGTATTTCACAACAAGATTACCTATCTGCCAACATTTCCTCTATTTTACAAATCTGTATTTCACAACAAGATTTGGGTTTCCTCTATTTTACAAATCTGTATTTCACAACAAGATTTGGGTTCGACGCTGCACGGTGAACAAGATAATGGATTTGAGAGTTACAGTGGAGCAAATAATGAAAGATAAAGATGAATATAAGTTTGTGATGTCTCTTCCGTCCAATCAAATTCCGAAATTTAATCGGATGCAATCGACGTCTTTCGTTGATATGGAAAAAGTTATTGGGAGGGAGATGCAGTTGAGGATCAGGAGCAAGCTTGTTGGCGGTGGCAATGGTGGTACTCGGATGATATGTATAGTTGGGATGGGGAAAACAACGCTTGCCCAGATGGTATATAACGATATGAAGAATTGTTTTGATTTGGGGATTTGGATTTTTGTCTCCCAGCCGTTCGAACTTGGTGCTATTGCGAGGGAGATAGTTGAGAAGATCACGGGCGTGATACTTCCAAATTGTAGCCAATTGGATTGGAAGTTAGATAAGCTAAGTGAAAGTGTTTCACTCAAGAAATTCTTTTTGGTCCTAGACGACGTGTGGACCGAAAAATGGGACGACTTGGATCCGCTTCGGATAATTCTGTCGAAAGCTGCACCGGAGAGCCGGATATTAATGACGACGTGGAATGAGTCTGTGCCTAGTCTGATGGGCATATCAGACCACCATGTCTGCCGGCGGAAAAACTGACAGATGATTAGTGTTGGGAGATTCTACGCCTGGTATCGGGACAACATCGGGTGGAATTCGAGGAGATTGGAAAGCAGATAGCCAAAAAATGTGACGGCCTGCCTCTTGCGGCCAAGGTATTGGTGAGCGTTTTGCATTCTAAGAAGGATCTCAATGATTGGAAGTTTGTCTTGGATAGTGATCTGTGGAAACTCGAGAGAGCCGAATATGATATATTTCCTCACTTGACACTGAGCTACACTGAACTCTCGCCGGCATTGAAACGCTGTTTCTCATATTGTGCGTGCTATGATAAGGGTGGTGAAGAATTAGAAGCCCAAGATCTGATACAGGAGTGGTTGGCTTTGGGATTTCTGGGTGGTTTGAGTGGCAAAGATGATTGGGAAGTCAGAGGTAAGGAGTATATAAGTGATTTACTTAAGCTTTCTCTGTTCCAAGGCTCTGGACATAGGATCAAATTGCATGATCTAAGTGCTCGTTTTGTTCGAGTAGTGGAATGGAAAGGGAATGGAATCAAGTAGAGGTGAGGAATGGTAACAGTAAGTGTTACTTTTATTGGGTGTTTGGTTCAACAATGAAAAGGAATCACCTTGTGAAATGATTCCGGAGAGGAAAGGATTTTGTTACCGCTCTAGTTTGGAGGGTAACATTTTGGGGGATGGGTTACCCTCAAGTAAGGGTAATGGTTAACCCAATACCCAAACCAAACAAGAAGTAATGAATTCAATTAATTGAATCCCTTTCCATGCCCAAAAATTATCGAACCAAACATGCACTAAGTAAGAATGGATTGAGGGAGATTCCCGATGAAATCGGGAATTTGGTCGAGCTGAGATGTCTCAACTTGAGTGATAATACAGCATTGAGGGAGCTACCAGAGGCCCTCCGCAATTGTGGTAAATTGCATAGTTTGAATATTAGCTGAGTTGAGGGGATGGATTATCAGAAACTGAGTTTCACCTGGAATTAGGTCATCATCAGTCAGCAAAATTCGCTGCCTAAAACCTTCTTAGTATGGTATGCTGGGAGAAATACAATATCAATATCAATATAGTTTAGAATTTAATTATATATATAGTATATGAAAATAATGTTGCATTTGCATATATACAATACAATACAAAACTGAGCATATATACACTTACACTTATGTATATACTGCACGTGAAATTAATCAACTTATTAGTATACATGAAACAAGCTAACAAACAAGAGGATTAATAATCACTTCAATTAATATTTTCCTTGAGGCAACAAACAGTACTAGTAGTGTTAAATGTAAATTAATAACTTGCATCAAATGAAAACAAAATTTCATCTATCTATTCTCGGTCCTGCATCCAAACATGCTTGAGAGCACATTCTGCCGTGATCCTCTTACTCTGATCATAGCTCAACAATTTCTTGAGCAGATCAAAACCATCTTCTTTTAGCACAAATTTTGCATATGAAATCGAACTCGAACATGGCTGTAGAATCCGATGTGTCTCATTCAACTGATCTTCGTCTCCTCTAAACATTACTTTATTCAACACTAACTCCGCCATTATGCAGCCCACGCCGCTCCACATATCTACTTCACTCGAGTAGTGTTTTACTCCAGGCTGCAGCAACTCCGGCGCCCTATACCACGTCGTATAGGGCCAAGCTGGCGACGAATACGGGTCCCCAAATCTAGCAGCCATCCAGAAATTCCAAATCTTCAAAGCTCCACCTTTGGTTATGAGAATATTTGAGATCCATATGCATGACGCCGTTTTCATGCAGAAACTTGACGCCTTCGAGCAACTGTTTCATCAACTTCTTGATTTCATTAATGGTGAAGCCATCCTGCTTCTCCATAGCCATGTACCTTCTGAGATCAGTTTCATCAACTTCTTGATTTCATTACTGGGCCGCCACAGTGATTTAAGGATGTCCTTCTCCTTCTCAGATAAAAGCCAACCGCTCTTAATCACAACGATAACGATATATCCGCTTTCCTTGTGTCTAGACGACGCCGTATGCACCGTCTCTCACCTTGCCCACATACTGGCAAACAAAAGAATCCTCTATTTTTGCACAACAAAGAAAATACAACCATTTCCTCCTTTTCTCCTTCTCCTTAATACCCTTGGTTTTTCGTCCGCACAAAACTAGAGATTCATAAAACCCTTTTAATTTCTGCAGGCCAGAGACACCGTTGTCGTCGTTGCGACTTTTACCCTTATAAATGACCATTAACTTAACGATAAGAGACTATCCTGTCTAGCCATAAGTAATGACTCCAGATATCTCCAAAAAAAAAGAAGCAAATATAGACAAAATTTACTAAGAAATATTACACTGTTTCTGTTTCAAAACGGATTCCGATCATATTCTTGCACTCGACTTGGAATCTGAATTTCCAGTTAGAAAAGGAAAGCTAAGTGTTTGAAGCAAGTTGATTCCTTCCTTGACCAAAATATCGACATTCCTGCTCTTTTGATTTCTCTGCACATTCCCTCCCTCTCTCTCATCCCATCTCCTTATATATATATCATCACTTTTCTACCCTCTTTATCATCTGTTAATTGTTTCATTTTTAATGGAATTGACCTGGCTAGCACTAAAATCGTGCAAGGCGTGAAGATCAATTCATGGAAATGGCTTCGTGCTCACTTTCCTAGATCCTTTTGTTATTCCTTGAATGATTGGTGCTCGAATATATCCGAGAGATTGTATATCCTCTTTCTGGACTTTGTAAATTTGGTTGATAAACTCATGTTCAATAGTCTTCCGATGTTTTTTACTGTTTTTTATAGAGAGGTTGGCCAGACATGGGTACTCTTTTTCCAGTAAGGGTAAACCTTAGAGGTTTTAATGAGGTCCAACCTTCTTTGACTTTTTTGGTCGAGGAGGTTGGATAGGATTTTGGAGCAGTCTCGCTCCTTCTTTGTTTTTCTGTTTGTTCGTTCTTCCTTTATAAAGATCTTATTCACAATTGTCTTCCGATGTTCATATTAATTTGGTGCTTCAAATTTTCATACTTCTATAATTGCTTCATCTGTTTGCAGCACTTGGATTTAATTACATGTATATATTATGATGTGTAAAATAATCAAGTCTTTTGGTACCTTCTACCATTATATTGTACTAACAACCAATGCATACTAATATATTAAGGTATTTTTATATATTTATCAATTTAATGTAGATCATATAAGATTGAGTAGATACGAATGATATTATAACAAAGCTTAACTGCCGTAAAGAACACAACCTATTCTCAATTTGCAATTTTCATGAAACTCTTACACCATTTAACATGTTGTAATTATAACATCCTCATATAGACACATGAGCAAATATAGACAAAATTTACTAAGAAATATTGCACAATGCACATTCAAGATGGACAAATCACTGTTTCTGTTTCAAAACTGATTCCAATCATAATCTTGAACTCAACTTGGAAAGCAAATTTCCAGATAGAAAAAGAAAGCTTCAAATTACAAGTAGAATTCTAACCTTCACATGTTTGAAGCTAATTCATGCGAAAACTTGCATCTATCCCCAAAGTGACACCTTCCTTGACCAAAATATCGACATTTCTGCTTCTGTACATGACCTTGCTGGTGAATTGGTCGATTTCCTACTGCATTTGTGTTCTGCATACCATGGTAAGCGCGACTCTGCTGTGAATATCCCGGATTCTCCTTAAATGTATGTCTTTGTACTGGAAACTCGGGATGAATGGGATTTGTAGGGAAGATCCGAGGATGGTTCAGACGACGTTCTTCATGAAAGTTGTAGTTGGTAGCCATCAAAGGTTGTCTCTGATGAAGTGGCAGTGCTGCATGTGCGTGTTGCCTATAAGTAGGATCGCCATGCAGATTCACCTGCTGAATTTGAATGTTCGATTCTTGAGTTCTAGTATAGAAGTGAGCTTCATGCTGCTGTTGTAGTTGTTTAGGGTGGTTGATCAGTGCGTCTGGCTTCACATGTACGGAATGCAGAGGCTCTCTTCTCTCGTTTTCTTGTTTTCTCTTCGGATGCGCGTTTCTTACAGCTCTGTTATACAAGTGAAGGCGATAATTACAAACTAGAGATTAAGAACACGATAATCTATAATGTTCATATTGGATCTGAGTTTTGTTTCACTAAAAAGGTTTACTTTACTAACCCCGTTGCCCTCTGCGTTTTTCGCATTTCCTTTTGCTGTATGCGCGCTTCCCTATTTGAACGAGCAGCGCCACCTCTAGAATGCTTTTCCGACAAAATTCTCTGCCTTTCTCCTTCATCTTCCCATTTCTGGTTGACAAGAAGGGTAATAATGATAACACTTGAATGATGGATAGATGCATAAATATAAACATGTGTCGACCAAAACGCGCGTGCGCGCGCGCACACACACACACACACACCTGTCTCAATGTTTTCAGTCTATAGAGATTCCTGCCTTTGATGAGCAGCGGATGAAGTGGAGGCAGTGGCTTCTCTCCTTTACTCCATAGCACTTCGATCTGCACCAAAAACAAGAGAATGTTGCGTTATCTCAGACCTCAAATCGAGAAAGACAGACAGACATATAGAGAGAGAGGCTCACCGTAAATGTGTGTTGCTGCTTGGCAGCACCATAGCTCTCCTTCAAAATCCTCCCTGCAACAATTCTTGTTCCACAAGGACAGCCATTGGCACTACGAGAAACGATACTGAACCTGAAGATCATCAAAACTCACGACTTAACACGGTCATCTAACAAGTTTTTCTTCAAAATCAAATTCATAAATAATGGTAAATTGAGAAACTAAAGTGAGCGGGAGTGTTACTCTTCATAAACATTCTGTTCAAAGATGACTACATCTCCCTTGCAAGCATCACCTGCACAATTTTGAAGTTCAAATCGGACATGATCCGAAAATCAGCCTCCTGAAGCAAAACATTTCTTGAATCGAAAAACCCCCTATTTTTCATATTTTTCTAAAACAAAAATCTCGAAACAAAATTTACCTTTGCAATTCATCACAAAACTAGATGCTGGGTACTTAGCCTCCCCACCACCATTGACAATACTGAAAAATAAATTATAGAGATAAATGGGGCGGTTTGAAAAATAAATAAAAAAACAAAAAGCTTTTAATTTCGACGAAAAGAGTGTATAGAATATTACTCAACATGCTCCTTAATCCTCTGAATTAGTATGTCTTTCTTGCCACTGAGTCTCAATCCATGTTTCCTTAAATAAATCTTGCATTCTTCCACTTTCAATCTATCCACCTTACCACCTGCCACGATCACAGAAAACTTCATTGATGCCCAGAAAAGGTATAAATGCACACACACACACACATTCATGAAAATCTCGATTAAATTTGAATACTACCATCTGCCATGATTGCATAAAACTTCATAGATGCACAAAAAAGGTATAAATACACACACACACCACACAGTCGTGAATAAGCTCGATGAAATTTGAATACTAAGCTAACCTTCAATCATGTTCTGAATAATTTCATAGCTATTTTGATCCTTCTCATCAAGCTCATCTCCCTCTTCTTTGTAATCCAATTCCTTAACACCACTGGGAAAACAAAATACGTCTCGATTTAAATATCAAAACAAACGATGCTCCAAGATTGATAGATTAAAAATACAATCTTTACGCTTATGCACAACTCATTAGCAAGATACGGAAGCTAAAACAAACAAAAAAGTAAAAAACGAGATAGTAGACCAATTTCCTCATCTACACATTTCATCAAACACCAAGTAGGCATGAATGCTGAAGCTCATGATGCAGAAAAAGAGAGAAGAAAAAAAATGATTTTCTGGAAGATGAACAAAATGCGGATTAGAGCTAATTACTTGATCTTGGATATCTTTGATTTTCTCTTTAGCGAGAGATTTGAGAGCGATAATCGGGTCTCCTCAATTTCAAAATTCGGGTCGTCATGGGAATCATCGGAAAATTGTGAATCGGATTCAGATTCACTGTGACAGTCCTCCTCCGAAAAATCCATTATTTCAGATTGAAATTTGAGAGCGCTTCAAAAGTTGGGGAATTTTTGGGGTTAAATTGGCTTCCACTTCCTTGATTAGTGTTCCATTTTCGAAAAAAATAAAATAAAATTACCGTTGGAGAAATTGAAGAGGTTTCTCAAAATGGATTTTGATTTTTTTGGGCCAAATTCATAATTCTATCGAATATGGGCTTCTTTATGAATAGTGAGTTATTTAAGTGTTATGTCAGAATGACTGTGGTTTGGGGATAATTATTAATTAAAGAAACAAAAAAAAAGAAGAATTATCCATCAAGCCATAAAATAACCAATTTAGGTTTCTAATTTTGGGAGAAATTATCTAGAGGAAATGAAAAAGGACAAATTGGAATTTGGAAAATAAATTGTTCTATTTAGGTTTGGATATAATGGACGATATATCGAGTTTTGATCTCAAATAATCTAATAATATCTCCTTGGTAAAACTTTATTAAATGCCCTTTCAAAGAAAAAGAAAAAAGAACTTTATTTAATGTAGTTTGTCCCTCCTATATAATTTGTGATCTGGGTGAGGGTCTCTATAATTAGATACACACATGATGTTAATGTCACATAATATCAAAATCAGGCAGAGCTGAGTTTGAGTCGGGTTGGGCAATGTTAAATAGGTCTAATAGAATTTCGGCCCGAGTCATCCGACACGAATTATTCGTATGGTCTGTGAGCTCGGTCCGAGTAAAAAATTTATGCATTTAGCCCACACCGGCAGCCAGAACAAGTTGACCCACTTTCGCTATCTCTATCATATATCGTATGTCATCTCATCAATGCACGTTATGTGTACATTTATGATGTCATTCAATTCGTCTCGGGTTTCAAATGTTCTCGTGGCAGCGAGAAGGAATGTCTCGACAGTAAAGGAGCACTATCTAACTCATTCAGCATTGGGGGGCACAGTTCGTCATTTTATTTGCCCCTTGCTACGAAGACTGATATTCGATCTCACTACATGTAAAGTGTATACTTGGGAATTCATGAGATACACAGTAATCTGTGAGATTGATACGAGAATAATAGATGAAACACAGTTCAAAACTAATAAAACTCAACGGTCATAATTTTGTTCGTAAAATGGGAAATGCAGACTTGGATAACTAGTTGGTATGTAAGAAGATAAAAAATGCATAGGCTATATGCTTCTCAGAAATGTTAAATCAATTCGTCTCATAGTAGAAATCTCTATATTTTCCAACATGCTTGGTTTCCAAAATCCTCAAAAAATTGGAAGGTCGTAGCAACAGATCTTTTCTAGTGGTTTCAAAGCTAAAATGATAGAATGCGTGAAGAAACTGCAATACCACGTTAGCAAGATCGGAGCACCTCATCAACAGCAAATGGGTGGAGATCACCAAAGCTTATTCTTGACCCAGAAGAGGAGAAAAACAACTCCTACAACAATAGCAACGGGGGCCCATTTCCGAATCAAAGCCTGCATACAGTAAGCAATAAAAGACAATGAGCGATTAATAAATCTGTTGATAGAGTCTGATAGTTCCAACACAATGGATCATCTTTCTATAAACACAACTTATGCATTTTTAATGTACAAGCCTTCATGCTGCTGTTTGAGTCGGTTTTGTGGATCAAATCTGTCATGTTCGATTGAAGCACAAATTTAAGACCGACCAACCTGATTCTCTCAAACAGCTAACGAAAACTCAGGCACTCACAATAAGACCTCAAAAGTTGGCTTTGAACACATAATACTCAAAAATTTTGAACAATAACAGAAGTTTAATATCATCTTAAAAGTGGTGTCGTCTATGATTTGTTTAGAGAAGGTTTACAAAGGAGACTACTAAAATTACTTTTCTCGGGAATCTAAGTAAAAAAAGACCTTCTATTAGTACATATCACTTAAAAGGCCTGCAATCAGCCATCAGAAAACAATCAAACATACCTGGCGGTTCAAATCTTTTGCCTTCTCTGCATAAATCCGGGATTCTGATGTTAAGCGACTGGACATCTGGCTGACCTCTGAAAAATATTGAATTAAACATGCATGAGACGAGGATTCATGAGTACAAGCAATGAACATAAGTATCCAGTCCGCAAAATTCAAACAAAGAAACAAGCAAACACTCTCATGATAAAAGTTTCCTTCTAGTAAAATAGGAGCCAAAATATAATACTAAATCAAATACAAACAAAATCGGGAGCAAGTTATTAAAATCTCAGTTTGAGGTTTGACGAGGAAATCACTTACGGTCCAACTTTTCACCAACACCAAGAACTTCTTGTACATTGCGAGTCATTATCTGGTGAACTTCATAAAGTTCATCATTCAACTTTGAGATATTCCGTTGAGTTCTTGTGTCCTGGTACAATTTCTTTGTCTTCTGTATGAATGTATCTAGCAAATGCAAGACAAGATCGTGATAAGAAAAAACATAAAGCACTTCTCATTTAACAAAAATGAGAAGAATATTACAACGTTTTTGTACGTGTAAGAGAAAGATAATGATATAACTCACCAAATTTGATAAAAGCATAAGGCCTTGCAGCAGTTTCAATCTGATTCGCATATGCACGCTCAAATTCATTCTTGAGGTCTTCTAGATATTGAAAGGAAAGCTTCTTAGGATAAGCACGGTCGCACATTGTCAAGTAGCACACGCGCCCTTCAATAATATAACTAAGCAGCCACATTAAGGCTTAACTTTACAGTGAAGACAAAGATAAGAATTAAGAATAATACTAATAATTACATTTTAAACCCACATTGATGACCAAAATTTAACATGACATATTGTGCAGCTGTGTGAACTCAACAGCTACTATCACATAATGGCAAAAAATATCAAGAAAGCAAAAGTGTGCTGTCATATGTGAACTACTAATGTATAAAATGTCAATGGAATACTAATTTACTCGAATTCCCTACTGATCATACGACAGGTAAAAGACAGCAAATATGCACTCCCAGTAACTAAGAATCATTACAATCAACAAGTGGATAGGAAATGATACCTCCAGCAAAAGGAGTTAAGCATAGACCACATTACACGGTCAGGATAATAGTGAGATATTATTTTCCTACATAAAGGGAAATACACATGCATCTCTTATACAACATTTTGGTGAGTCACTACAGTTAAACTACCAGCAGCTTAAACTCAATACATGTAAACAAGCAAAAAAGGAAATCATAATTATTAAAAACAATGCAAAGGATACTGAAATATATAGGGCCCTGTTTCAACAGACATTCTTGATGCCTCATTCAGGCCCCTTGACAGATTTTTGAATAAAGACTTCACTTGCTGCTTATAAAAGTCAGCATCTGGCACGTCACGTCCATCATCCAGTCCCTCTGCTAATGGAAGGCCATCAGTAACACGAGCAATCATAGTTAACTTCACCATTGTTGTTTCTTGAGCTCACACCTGCAAGATGTTTATTAAAATCAATCTTTGATAGGAAGAGACTTGAATTCTTAACATATCTATGCATAAAAGAAGTCCACTAGTGTAGAAAAGAACAACGAAATGAGCTTGTACACCCAGCTAAATAAATCACACAAGATTACATCCATCACAAGTAAACTTGAAAAAGCAAAAATAACATAACAAGATAACAGAAGTGACGAATGAAATTAAACTTGTGAGCTGTTAACAAGCATCTACTTTGGTGCCAATCCATGTACAGGAATATTGGAATATAATTAACTCACTTCAAGAGAATATGCCATATCAACTAAAGGAAAATGCTAGCAATTTATCATTCAACGCATTTAAATGGAAAGGAAAACTTGAAATAAAGTGCTGTACGAAATTTACAAAAAAATAATCGGAGCTAGTCAATAAATAATGAACTTCATCATCCCAGAAGCGCATAAAATCTAATACTAATATTTACTTAGCCACAACGGCATAAAATCATGCTTTCATCAACTTTTCCTTCCACTTTCTCGATCTTGATCTCCAATGGAGTTGAATCAAAATCCGAAAAAAAGGAAAGAAGCAACAGCAAAGGCCTAATTAACTATTCCACCATTTTAACAACAATTCCACTACCACAAAACTCATAAAATAAGCCTAAACGCGCTCAATCGAAACTTATAACTAGCCTAACCATCTACGAACGCATTTAGCCCAATTTCAAAACAAATTAACAATACGAAATCCATTATCCAAAAAAAACATCACAATATAGAATGAAATTCGGAATAATAAATGAACATTAAGTAATCGACGCAATCAGCTACCTTTGGCATGCGCCTGTGAGCTCCTTCCGGTGTACTTTCGCGAACCACCGATCTTCAATTAGGTTCAACAATTATAAAATTGCGCCCCTAAAACAGATCCTGCGCTCAAAATTCGAACGATCTGAATGAAAGATCGCGATAACAATTAGGGCCAACGGAAAAAATGGAGTAAGAAGAGATTGTCCAAATTTTGACTGAAATTGTGAGGGCGTTAACTTTTATTGGCTGCTTCCCAATTTTTCACGGCGAAAGGAAAATGCATTTACTTTTGAAAATATAGGAGTGTTTGGACAATTTTTACTAAAATCCAAAAATCCAAAATCCAAAATATCTAATTTCATTATTTTGCTTATGAGTTAGATTATAAAATCTTTTTACAAATATTTATGAAATGTGTTTGAATTTTTATATCAACTCTCACTTCTCTATCTTTTTACTCCAATTAATAAAAAATTTATGATATGAAAATTAAAATAAAGATAACTATTAAAAAATAAAAACTTCTCTAACTTCTCTATCTGTCCAGTATTTACTTTTTACAAAGCTATTCATTAGTTATAATTCAAGTTGGTGTTTGTATTGTTTGCATCTAATACGATGTCAGTGTCTTAAATAAGAAAAAACAACATATTTTATGTTAAAATAACATGGTTATCAAGAAAATTTATACAAACTAATTTTTTTTTTGTAAACTTCGGGTAGTTTGAAAACCAAAGTTTTAGGACCGAATTTTTTTTGCTCGAAATAAATTCAGTCCGATTGACCGAACTGAAAATAGCTCGAGTCCAATAAGATTGGCCCTAAAACTGAGTGGTAATCTTTTTTTAGAATTACGAGTTTATAAAATAAATCAATTATATAGATTGGAAGCTTTAATGGACGAGATTCTTACGACTTTTAGAAGTTTATAACGAACACGAACAAGGATTTGTCATGTTGAAATCAACTTTAAATTCTATTGATTCATTACGTTATGTTTAGTTTATAAGACTACTAGTTACTCCCTTCGTCCCGCTATTGCAAAAAACAAAACAATGGGCCAGAAATAGGGGGACGGAGGGAGTACTAAATAAAGAAAACAAAAAAGAACAAACAAAAAGAAGCCTGTATGAACTAAAATTACAAGCTAACAGCCTAACAGAGTAATTAACGAAAGTTTGGAACTATTTTAAGTAGGTAACCAAAATGGTAAAATTGCAAATACAGATTTTATTTTGGACCAAACTGCAATTTTCCGTAGTGGATTTGGCACCAAAAGCAGTTTCAACTCTGCGAGTCTTTTCCAATTCCCAAAACAGTGATTATATATATTCAATCACTTTTTCACTTTCTTTGATTACCCAATTTCATCACTTTTCCTCCGATCCGCCCAATTTGTGCATCTTCAAACCCTAAAAAGTAATCAATTCCTTTCGTATCAGCTCACGCAAGATGAACCGCGGCAAAGGTGACAACCGCCGCGGCGGAGGCAGTCGTGGCGGAGGAGGTGGTGGTGGAAAGCACTATGCCGCCAGGGGACGGGTCGCTCGTGGCGTAGTAATTCATCAACCACTTTTCGATTTATTGATTGCTATTTATTTTTGCTGGTTCTGCTTTAGCTTATTGGTATTTTTCTGTTGTTGAATGCTGTGACTTATTTTCAGTTGAAAAACGGGGTTTTGAAGTAGTGATTTACTGTAATTATGCTTTATTCTTTGGATTATTGACTGAGAGAAGCAAGGAGTCTGAGCGAAGTGTTTGATTCAGTGAAATGGCCTCTCACATTTTAGAATGAGATGACCGCGGTCACTTTAGTAGGTCTTTCATGGATGACATGAAAGTAGTTTTTTTTTAATACAATATATAGATCATTTGTAGTTTTGATTTCAGAAATTTCAAATTATGAGTTATCTTGAGTTTTGTTACCCCAATTTTGTTTCTGTGGCACCGGAATGTGACTTGAGACGACCTCAGCGATCATTTAAGAAGTTAACGAGTAGAAAAGGAGGGGTAAGTTAAAGTTAGAGAGTCTGCTAAGTTAAGTTAGAGAGAGCATTAAAAGATCAATTGTGTGTTTCTGCACATTCCATGGTCTTGATGCTCCGCAAGCTTTGATATGATCATATGATCTCAGTAAATTGGCTGCAAGCGGTCACTGATCATGCAACATCACTTGTAAATGTACACACTAAATTTTTATAATATGTATTTAAGAATCCTACCTATCATATTATTCTAAGCGCTAAGTTTTTTGATCAATTGTGGAATCTTTATAGACATGTTCTAAATTTCAGGTTGGAGATGGAGCTCATGTGGTTGATGCTTCCTTGGGAGCTGGATCTTCCGAGATTGGAAGGAAAATTTCTGAAAAAGCAACCGTTGATGGTGTAACAAAGAATTTTGATAATATGTTGTCCCCAGAATATCCAAGTGAGCCTAATTCTGAATCTCATGGATCTTTTACGGTATCGCCAAATGATGGGAATTTCAAGGGAGTGCAGTCTGTGCAGAATGTTCCTGAAACAGGACCAAAGCCTTTGAATGTAACTCATACTGGTCTCTGTTATGACGATCACGTTCCTTCATTACCAACAAACTCTGAGCTGAATGAGAGTAGTATGATTATTCAATCAAGGAAGCAGGAAGTAGAAAATTGCAGTCCATCACACTTCATCTCTAAATTTTCTCAGACAGTTGGTTGTCAATTCTCTCCAGAGGTTCAAAGTGGGAAAAATAAACTCGATAGTTCTGATTCTCGGCACAATGAAGTTCCTTTTAATATCTGTGGGGAGAGAAGTAGTAATTTAGTGAAGCTGAAAACACCTCTGCATATTAAAAACAAAGCAATGAGGTATGAAAAGAGCCGAATGCAAGGAGACAATATAAAGAGTATTAGGCCTGGCATGATTCTTCTAAAGGGTTATATTTCCTTACCGGATCAGGTGACGTATCATGTTTACCTAATCTTTGTGCTGCTTAGCATGCATTTACATTATATTGGTTTCACATTTTCCTTTAAATTACTAGTATATAATTTAGCATGAAAATGGCCTTGCTTTTTGTTATCTGCAGCTGATTTGATTAAGAAGGCTTGAAAATCTTTCACGCAATTTTGGGGTCTACGCAAGCAATTTGATTTTTTATGATTTTGGCAATAATAGAGAAGGGGGCGGTGATTGCGTGACTTGCACATTCAACCTCATCATGCCAACCCCTTTCCATCTCCATGGCCTGCAGATAATAATTTAAAAACGATATGTTCAGAAAATGATGCACTCTTCTGGGAAATATTTAATTGATCGTTAAAAAACATTATGATGTGAGATTTTTATGAAGCATGAGCCCTTTATGTAACTTTTTCTTTACCCCTATTTAGGTCAAATTGGTCAAGTCATGCGGAGATCTTGGTATGGGTCCTGGAGGTTTTTACCAACCTGGTTTTCGTGATGGCGCAAAGTTACACTTGAAGATGATGTGCCTTGGTAAAAATTGGGATCCTGAGACAAGCATGTATGGTGATAAGAGACCCACTGATCAAGCCAAACCTCCTCCTGTTCCTGATGAGTTCAAGCAGTTGGTTGAAAAAGCAATAAAGGAGTGCCACAATCATTTAACATCAGTTCATAAAGAGAAGAATGCAAGAGATATTCTTCCTTGGATGTCTCCAGACATCTGCATCATCAACTTTTACTCAAAGACGGGCAACCTTGGTCTTCATAAGGTTTGTACATTCATTTCACTTCTGATTCCTGGGGATGAAAATTTTGTTTTAAAGATCATTTTTACCTGTTTAACCTGGCAACACTTTGTGTTTAATGTTTTCGAAGGGTTAAGATTGCTGCATTCCCTTTTCAGAAAATAAAATAAAGATTGCTGCATTCCGTGCTTTGTTTGCTAACATAAATAGATACATAACAACTGACCTAGCTCTTAATGAATTCAAATCATTCTTTGTCGACTGATTTCTGCTCAGTTCACAGTTGAAGTACTTATTTTAGTCATTAGCTCATGTTAAATGCTCTAATGTTTATGTAGGACAAAGATGAAAGTCGGAAAAGTTTACTGGAAGGACTTCCAGTAGTTTCTTTCTCTCTTGGGGACACTGCTGAATTTCTTTATGGGGACGAGAGGGACGTCAACAAGGCAGATAAAGTCGAACTGGAATCAGGGGATGTGTTGATTTTTGGTGGTGAATCTAGGCATATTTACCATGGAGTAAGTAAGATTGTAGCCGACACTGCTCCGAAAGCTCTTTTGGAGGAAACACATCTTAAACCTGGCCGTCTGAATCTCACCTTTAGAAAGGAGTGATCCTTACATGCCGGTACGTTGCTCCTTTACGTCTCCATTTCCTTTGTCTTTGAAGCAAAGAAGATATTACGTTGATAAAATGCAAAAAGCTGAAAGTACAGATTGAGCTCATCAAATTTCCTTCCTTGCAAAATAATCCTCCAACAAAACAACAAGGATAGGGTGGGAAAAATTCAAAACAAACCAATTCCGATGGTAGAGCCTCCAAAATTCAAATTTGAATCAAGGATTGCAAATCTCAGTTATGAAGTTACTTGTCACATTCCCACAAGAAAAATAGACGATCCCTTCCCAATCGCTATTCAAAGGTCAAAATTTCCCAACCAGTGTTGTAACTTGTAAGAAATTGAATCATGAACTGTATTGAATAAAGAAACATTCATTACGTAGAGAAATAACTTTCACTTGAAAAGAGGACAGAATACTACTACTACTACTAAAAGACTACGCCTCCCATGCGAATACGGAAATATAAAATGAAATGCATTTTTTATTTCTTTTATAGATGATGATGCTATAACTGTTCTCTTTGCAAATTTATGCAATGATATATTTAGTTGCCCACCAATGCTAAATGGAACAGGTAGTTTTCAACTTGCCTTAATCTATTTCTTTTTATTCAAGAATGCTGCTTAGCTTTAGAATTATGAATATTTGATGTTCGTATCAACACGACATAAAAGAAAATAACAGTGTTTTAGTATATATGGTGATTGTAATCCAACTGAGCTGTTGCAGTACTTATTGGGAAACTAGACACTTTAATTTCTATAAACTCTAGTTGAGCATGGAGTTGTGATTTTTTTTTTTTTAATTTAAGGTCCATGGAGTTTAGCATAGAATGAAACAGTATTTACACATGCAAATAGCTTGGGGCACCAGGGACAAAGTCAATCACCATGCCTAAATCAGATCTTATGCCAACGATAGGAAACTTCAAGAAACCTCCAGAAGGATCGAACAAACATGAGTTGGCTGGCATAGTGACATTAAGGTAACACAACTCCGGGACATTGAGCAGGGCCATATCAGCTGTGTTGAAGGAGAAGAAATAAATTCCTGCCAGATTTGTTGTCGTCGATTTGATCACCTTCTCGAAAAACATGATTCCACAAACAACATCGACTCGTGCTTCTGGGATTAACGGGTATGTTTTCACAGTCGCTATAGAGGAATTAATACAAGTGACTGTGCCTGCTAGAGTAACGTTGCTGTTCAATTCTTGAGAAGAAGCTTCTGAGACTGTAAGTGACAGAAGAGAAATGAGAAGAAGTGCTGAAGGAAAAACCATTGTTTGCTGTATTGGAGTGTAGTTTTTGTTGTTTTTCAGATCTCGTGCAAATTTATAGAGAGAGAGAGAGAGAGCAGAATTCTTGGGAATATATTTTTAGGCAGTTTAGAGTTTGAAGTGTGTGATTTGCTTTTTTGCTTGACTTGTACGTACTGCTGATCAATGCATGTAGCATTGGCTGTTCTAACTTTTAAATTTCTTTAGCTTCATGTTAGTCTATGCAAGTATCTTCTTACTAGTATAATTTGTTTATTTCTTCTTTGACAGTGTGGTTTTGAGGACTAAGATTAAAACTCAATCCAGTGTCTAAATTTTGTAAATGGTTTTACTTCTTTTCTTTTCTTCAATTAAGATTGATTGATTATTTTTGAAGGTTATGAGCCTGTAAATTTATAGGGGAATTATGATGCATAAGCCCATCATACATATGTGGTTTTTAAGTTTAAAATAAGTTATCTTATAAAAAGAAAAGAAAAAAAAAGGGGGCGAATGCCATGGGTATAAAATTGTGTGGAAGCAATAAAATTATGAATATACCAGGTGTGATTTTCAAATTTCAAGAATGAAGAAGAGAGACTCATAAATTATTTCTACGCAATGTAAATCTATACAAAAACCTTGAAACATAAACAATAAAATAATTTATTTTCGGACAACTGCCAAAAATTTATTTTAAAAATTCTCCTAATTAGTAATTGCCTTAAAATATTATCATGTAGTCGGTCGGCGCAATGTATATAGTGTGCAATAATAAAAATCATCAAAAAATTAAAATAAAAGTAAAATATGAAATACAATTTTCCACAAGGGCGTCGCCATTTCAAGTCCTAACATCATATGATCAACTAAAAAAAAAAGAAGAAGAAGTAGATAATTAACACAATTTTTTTTTTTTGAGGTAAACACAAATTTTATAAAATCATAATATTAGACAATATTATTTTGTTAAAAAAAAAAAGTCAAGCCAATCCAACTCGAATTAGACTAGACCCAAAAAAAAAATTGAAACAAAGGACCACGAAAAGCAAGAAATTTATAGCACTGAGTGTAAGAAATTTAAAGCTACATATATAAATAGCAGTACCTACATAAATTAAATAGCAGTACCCTCTTCCCCTTATATAAATCTGCATGGCCAAAAAAAGAAATGGTTGAATTTCAACAACACTACAGCCAAAAATGGGTTTTCTCTCACCTCTTCTCTTTGCCCTTCTCTCTCTAGGAATCACACCATCTCCTGCTCAAACAGTGGATATCAGTGTTGTTCTTGCAGGGATTGTTACTTGTACAAATTCTTCTATATCTCATGCAAGAACATATGCAATAGTCCCACAAGCAAAAGTTGAATTTGTTTGTGGAATTTGGATATTACAAACAGTGGTAAAATCGACCACATCAAATTATGCAGGAATTTATACCTTCAACTTTAGCCCCAGAGATATATTGCTAACCAATCCTGAATTTTGCCATCTTAGAGTCACGTTTCCTCCCTCCTCATGCAGTTTTGACCCTCCTGAAGGTGTTCTGAGGTTCCCCATCATCGGGATCCGGTCGTCGTCGGGCTCGTTGATCGAGTATATTCCCGGGTCTCCGAGCTATCTGCCATTGTGAATACCTTATTGTTGTATGCTAAATTCGGTGAACTACAGTTGTTCTAAATAAAAGTTTGTTCTGATTGTGTGTAAGTTTGTTTCTTGGTGCATTGTATTGTACGATCGTGTTGATATCGTGTTATTATATGCTACATTTAGAGCGTTATCGGACGTAGTTGGTAGTTTTGAGCTTTAATCCACGTGAAATAAAAAAAAAAACATATTTAGATCACTATAGAAGTTTAAGTTTTTATTCAAGTACATCTTTTTGGCATGCTAAGATGCACTACGGTTATTACTAATATTTGATTTTAATCACATTGACTAGCATAGGGTTCTTGGAATTTGGAGGTAATTGTATGTTCTTTTTTTTTTATCTTGAAATAAAATTTAAATGATAAAAATAAATTAAATATTAAAAATCTATACTTTGTATCAACCAAAATTAAATAGAAATGTTCATCAATATCTGTTCAACACCATAAACAAATTTAAAATATATTTTTATAAAAATAAAAAATAAGTTAACAAAAAATAATTACTAAATTATATTAAATTTTACCATCGTCTTTTAACAGCGAGTTAAATTAGCATATCAAACGTTTAAAATCAAATGTCTCATGTTGGTGAAGATAGTTAGTGCATTAGCCTAACAACCTATAGGTCTTAGAGGTTCAAGTCTTGATTATGCCATTTATCCAAATCGTATACTAACAAAAGACATTTTGTCATAATTATTGTATGTATTTATATAATATATGATAGGATTACATTATGTCCTTAAATAAATACTAAGATAATAAGGATATACTAGGCAATCCAAAATTATGTAAAACAACACTATTTTTATAAGTATATCGATGTACACTTTAATGTTCAAGAATTTGAGATAATAATGAAAAAAAATGCAATATATTCATTTTTATGTAAAACGATCTCAAAATGGATGCAGGCTCTTATAAGCTAATAAATATTACTCCTTCCGTCTTCCAAAAGTATAGTGCATATTTGATTTATTGTGAAGAATAAAATATTAGTTGAACCATACTAATTTGGGACGGATGGGGTAACTAAATGGGTTAGGCCTCTTAAGACAATATTATTTGACTCTGATAATCCATTCTTCAAAATATCTCATCAAGCTTATTGGCACAGTCATGTTCTTGTGACTGAAAATAATATGGGGAAAAATAAAAATCCATGTTATTTTGATTAAAATGGTGAAGCTAACAGCTTTCACCCAACTTACTACATTTCTTGAAATATAGATCTAATTTGACAAGCCAATTTAAACAACTTTTTTGCACTTTTTTATGGTTCCATTTATAGCACAGAAAATATAGTTAGATTTTTCATAGTTCATGGGTGGTGGTTGGCCAGCCTGTTTTCTGTCATCATTTTCACTTCTCTCTTTTTTTTTGGCAGCCAAACTCCCAATAGCCACTTTTTCATGACATAAGCTACTTTACATATATAAAGTGTAAGAAAACTAAATCTTAACATTTTCAAGCAAAGTTCCCCAAGATTGTTATCTACTCCACCCAACCAATATATATATAAAAAAAATCTTATGTTCTTGGTGGGGTTCCACAGAAATGAATTGATGATGGAGTGTGTGGTATATAAATGCATATTCAAGATTGAAACATTGCTTAACTCAATCAAAAGTAGTTTGTTTTCTAGCATTAGATAATGTTAGAATCATGTTTCTTGTAGATTTCAGATTGTTTCTTGTCTGTAGTTAAGGTAAAGGCATTGGTTTTTCAGTACATTAGTCCATAATGGTGAAGAACTAAACTTTTGATTACTAGAGAATTTCATCATGGGTGAATCCAAATATGCAGCAAGAGATAGAATGTGGTTGAATGAAGGTGGAGAAGCAGGGCACATGCCCGATTTCACGACGTATTTTCTTGTGAAATCCGGCATGTGTCCTAGCCCTCCACCTTCATCCCTCATTCTGATGAACTCAGACAAGCTAAAGAGATCATAAGTTGGAGGAAACAAAAACAAAAAAACAAAAATCATGCAGGTAAACTTTCTTGGCTGCTTTTTTCTCTATATATAATGGCTTTTTCACATCCTAGTTTAAGCCAAAAATGGGAAGAAAAGCATGATGTTTTGAATTTTGTCCTAATCCACATTCTACAACATTTCAAGCAAATGCCATTGCTTCTGTTTCGGCTCGAACCAAGTTGGCATAGATGCCGTCTAGGTTAGCAGCCAGTAGCGTGTCATGATCGCCATACTCGGCCACGGAGCCCTCGCGCATGACAGCTATGAAGTCCGCCTCTCTGATAGTAGAGAGGCGGTGAGCCACCACCACGGTGGTGGCCCGCCTCGAGGCCTTCTTGAGCGCATTCTGGATGTGTCTCTCCGACTCCAAGTCCAGAGCGCTGCTCGCCTCGTCCAGCAGCAGCACCCTTGCCTTCTTCAGCACCGCTCGTGCTATGGCGATCCGTTGCTTCTGCCCACCTGATAGCTGCACTCCACTCTGCCCAACCTGCAACAAAACAGAACATAACACTTTTGTTCAGACACAATCTCATGTGTAGGTAGGTCTTAGAGCTGTCAAAACCACCGGACTAGCACGGCCCGAGACATCGGGCCGAGCTTAAATTGGGTTTGGTTGGGGCAGTCCACAAGGCAAAGGCTTATTTTTTTGGCCCGGCCTGAGCCCACGGCCAAGTGAAGGATTCGGGCCGGTCCAGGTAAGAAATTCCATCCGGACTAATAAATTATGATCCAATCCGATCCAAAATCAGGTCAGACCGATTTTGACAGTTCTACTAAAAATTTTCATTTCTCAAAGAGATTTTGAGTTTTTTTTTACCTCAGTTTCATATCCTTGAGGTAGGCTAGATATGAACTTGTGAATGTAGGCCTCCTTCGCCGCCTCCTCGATCTCCGACCACGATGCGTTCGGATCCCCAAACGCGATGTTTTCCCGTATGCTGCCGGCAAAGAGCGACGGCTCTTGCCCGACCAGAGCTATCTGTCGTCTCAACCAATTCAGATCGAACTCCCTCAGATCGACTCCTCCCATCAGAACTCTTCCTCGTTGAGGATCATAGAATCTTTGTATCAGCCACACAACAGTTGATTTGCCTGATCCACTCCCTCCCACCAATGCCACCATCTTCCCTGCTCTAATCTTGAGACTAAAATTGTTCAAAACAGTCAAATCTGGCCTAGATGAATATGCAAATGTCACTTTCTTGAACTCGATATCAACGGCCTTAACACCCTCGAGCTTCCTCCCCCGTCTCCCCTCGTTGCTAATACAAGGCCTCCGTCGCAGGATACTGAATATGGAAGGTATGGCTGTCGCGGCCATGGAAGTGTCGGGGGCGAGGCCAGCAAGTTGCCCCACGGAAAACGAGCTCAGGACGAGAATCAAGAAAATCTTGTAGACCACACCAAAGTTGGTGTAGTCTTTCTTCACAAGGAGAGCACCAAAATAGAGAGTAAGAGTGTAGGCTCCATACATGACCCCCTGAGAGAATCCGAGGACGGACCCCATCACCTGAGACCGCCTCAGGGAGGTCCGTCTGGGACCCACCAGAGCGTGGTCGAAGGACTGCACCATGCTCTCCTGGGTCCCAAACGTCGCCACGGTCCTTACACTTGACACGGCCCCCGCAGCAATGGTGCTGGCCTTTTCGTATGAGGCGTTGTCGAGCCTCGGACCGATGTTGATCACCAAGTTCAAGTAGCTCGCGCCGAGCGTCAGTGGCGTCATGGCAAGCGCCATCAGAGCTAGCCGCCATTGGAGATAGGCCGAGATGCCTAACCCGACGCCGGCTGAGCTTAAGCCCATCAGCAGAACTGAAATTCTGTCACCAAGAACTGATCTCAAGCTAACACAGTCTATAGACAGTTTGGACACAAGAATACCAGCAGAATTCTCAGCTGCATCAAACCAGGCAGGTTCTTGTCTCAACATAGCTCCGAACAACGAGCCTCTGACGCGCCTAGTCAGCCTCGTCCCGGCCCAACCACAGAAGCCTTGCTGGCCGATCATGGTGACTGTACAACCAAATCCTAGTCCAACTAGCACCAAACACAGGTATCCAATTTCCTTCTTCAGATTCTTAACATCTGTAAAGTAAACTCTGAGCGCCTCGCCAAGAATGTAAGGAAAAACGGACAAAATCGCGCCGGCAAACATACCTAAGATCAGCCCCACGAAAAGCATACCGGCCTCCGGCTTCTGCATCTTCCAAACATCTCCAAGACGATAATTTGTTGATTTCTTTTCATCTTCCACCTCCATGTTCTTGGATTTCTCCACATCATACGCCTCTCTAGCCATTGATCCATCCATTGCTGACCTTTCAACCTTCGAGAAATCCACATTCTTCGTCTCATTCTCATCGCCCCTTTTCACCACATTCTGCGACATCCCTTGTGAGGCCAGCTTTACGAGATCAAAATAGGCACCTCCCTTCTCCATCAAATGATGATGATCACCACTCTCAACGGCCGTGCCACGCTCCATCACAACAATCGTGTGAGCATTTCTCACCGTAGCAAGCCTGTGAGCAATGATCACGGTAGTCCTCCCTTTCGAGATCTTGTCAATGGCCTTCTGGACTACAGCTTCGGACTCAGCATCTAAGGCGCTCGTCGCCTCATCCAAGAGAAGGATATTGGGATCCTTGATCATTGCGCGTGCTAGTGCAATCCGTTGCTTCTGTCCACCTGACAATTGAGTACCACGATCTCCAACCTCCGTCTCGTACCCTTGAGGCAAGCCCGATACGAAGCTATGAGCATTTGCAGCAACGCAAGCAGAAATCGCCTCTTTCTTCGTTGCATTCTCCTTCCCCATCAACACATTTTCAAGAATCGTTGTTGCAAAGAGTACCGGTTCTTGCCCAACCATACCTATCTGATTCCTCAGCCATTTGACTTGCAGTGTCCTTAAATCATAGCCATCCACAGTTATGAACCCTGCAATCATTTTACTCGACTCTTTAGCTCGTGAGCAAGGACTAACTAACACAAGATATTGAAGTTAAACTTGAAACTTACCCTGTGTTGGATCATAGAACCTCTCTATAAGAGCAAAAACAGTCGATTTTCCACCACCACTTGCACCTACTAATGCTAGAGTCTTGGAAGGTGGGATCACTAGATTCAAAGCTTGAAGAATGGGGATGGTGGGACGCGACGGATAAGCAAAAGAAACGCCTCTAAACTCGATCTTCCCACGCATGCTTGCTGGCGTCCTTCCCTCAGAACTATAAGGATCAATCTCTGGAATCCTATCTATTACTACAAACACTCTGCTTGCAGCCACAGTTCCTTGGGAGAACTGCGCGAAGTATGAAAGAGCCAAGGCTAGGCCTCTGCACTCAAGTAAAAAAGTTGAAGTTTATATATCATCATCTCCAAATCATCCCAAAAACTACCATAGATTTCGACATCATGAATAAGCAAAAAAGACAAAAACTCATTACCTTCCACCAAGAGTGACACCAAAGTAACAAGCAATGGCGGCACCACCAGAGAGCTTCCCATCTGCAACCAAAATGGAGCCATACCAAAAGGCCAGAGCCCAAGTAGCATATGTCACTAGATAAATCACCCCCATCCCAGCCCCCTTTGCAAACCCGATTTTCGCTCCTAGAGGCACTGATCTATCAAGAAGCTCGGCATATTTTCCCGCCAATATCTCCTCAGCTGCAAAAGAAATCACAGTTCTGATAGAACTAATGGCTTGCTCTGCAATGCTGCCAGCTTTTCTGTACGAACCCTTTACACATGAAGAAGAACCAGTTCAAGAATCAAAGCTATGGAAACAGAGAAAGGAATGTAGTTAACTAGTGCTGTATCTGAAGCTGCAGAATGTGTACCTCTTCTTTGGCTGTTAGGCCGACGTATATGGCCTTATACGCGATACCACAAAACATAGTCAACGGTGTAACTGCAAAAACGGCTAGAGACACCTTCCATGAACTCCGAAAACCAACAGCATAGCCACAGATGAAGGTGAATATATGATGAACAAAATGTGCCATCTGCAACACACAAAAAACGCGATTCTTGACTTATGACGCCACAGATTCATCAATGTATGAAGATATATATCATGTTTTTTTCATACTAGTTAAGGAATATTAGTGTTAACCTTCTCTGACATAACTTCTTGGATTTGTGCAACATCACTAGAGATTCCATGCATTATATCGCCCGTAGTTATTTCTGTGTCGAAAAATGCTATATTCTGCCTCAGAACTGCTCGTAGATACTCAGTTCTTATCCTGTGAGACGATCTCTCACCAACCAGTCTCCAGCACGCAATCTCTGCCATTGGATCAATGAGCATTTCAGATATAAAGACGCGTTAGTATGGAAAATATAGGTTTCTGAAGCTCAAAAATGAGGAGAGAGGAGAAAGAGAAGAAAGGAAGTGTAATGCTACTTGCCTAAGTAAGCTCCCACCATCACAATTGCTGCAAGTCCAGTCATATATATACAAATCTGAAAAAAAAATATGAACATTATTATATAACCATTCAAATGAATTTCAAATTTTGTTTAAATTAGGAAGGAAAGAAAGAAGATTCATACACTATCAACTTCCTGCATCATCTTCTTTTTGTCAGTTCCTCCAAGGGCAAGTTTGTTGACAAATCTCCCAAAAAGCAAAGAGTAGAAAGGGAGCGAGCCTCCATTGATCAAAGCTCCAAGGCTTCCAAACAAAATGAGCACGAAATCGAGCATCACTGCGTACCTAAACAAACCAAACAGCCCAACTGTTCTTGGTGCCACGGCCTCATCTTCATCATCATCGTCGTCATCATCTTCCACGACTGCTGGCATGCTATGATGATGATGACTGTAATTAGCAGATTCCAAGTCATCAACACCTCCAACTTGATGATGATGACGACGATGATCGTGAGATTTTTGTTCATTTTCGTTCATATAAGCATGAGAAACAGAGAACCATCTAGGATCCTGTTCTTGCTTGAGGTCGCGGTAAGTCTTGATCAGGCGAATCTGACGGTCCATATCTTGAGGCAAGCCATGATCAACGGTGCTCGTCTCATCTCTATCCATCAAACTGCTTCCGCCGCTCCCTTCTCTGATACTCGTCAAAATCGGACTTGCATTAGGCCTACTACCTCCATTACTACCCCTTGCAACATAACTCTGCAGCTCCAGCCTCCCTAACGAGAAATCTTGATGAGAATGTTCAAAACTCTGCACACCACCATAAGTATGTGAGAGAAAGTAATCATTTGCTGATCTCTTGAAAATATTGCTACGCGCTGTCGCAGCAGAATTCGTAGCCCAAGGACTAAACGCTGCACCAAAATTGCGATTCTCCTGCCATCCAGAGGGCTCAAACTGCCATGAAAGCTCCCCTTTCCACGACTTGTCATCATCGGTGGCAAAAGGGGAGGCCGGGGTGGCATTGGCCCCCCTCCCCAGCCCCCTGAACTGAGGGAAAATGTAGGAGCTTGAGGTTGAAAATGAGGTGGAACCATACTCAGATCTTGCAGGAGTAGTGTGCCTTCGCCTCCCAAACGAACGATCAGCCATGATTCTCGACAAAATCTATGTTTTGTTCAATCAAGAAGAAGTTAAGGAGATGATAATGAAGGAGTTTACAAGAATATTCCAATCAAGAAAGTTGGAGATATCGCCCCTTTTTCTTCGAAAATTCAGATGCTGCTGCAGCTTTGAGACACCTGCAACAATGCATTGGATTTGGATTCAGCTCAAAGATTTGAACATGAACATGATTAAGCAAATATTTAATTGGAAGTCCTATGTTTGAACATGATTCGATCATATATATTGTAGCAATGTGTCGGATTGAGAAAATATTTAATTGGACAGCAGATTAATATTGTTAATGGTTGTGACAAGCCGGCTTTGTATTCTTAATATTTGAAAATTGGCGCCGGCAAATTTTTGGATTAGTTTTATAGTAAGAAGTTACAACTAGTTGATGTTTTCTATCTTCATTGGTCAAATAGTCTTCTTGAACAAAATTTTAAAGATTCAAAGAGTTCGGTAGTTCACCAAGCATGGGAGTTTTGGAGCTAGCCAAACTACACTACATAAATTCAGTGAGACGAGCTCGATAAAAAAGATATTGATGGAATTCGAACTGGTGACATATACATAAAGTGATGAGACAAAAGAACATTTAGATTTGCATGAGAGGTTGCTTATAATTAATTGTGAAGGTCGTCGTTTTAAAGAAAATGAATATCTTTAGCCTCGAATATTAATTACTCTACCGTTAGCCCAACACACACACTTGAGATAATCAACCCGAATAAGTAATTATTATTAAAAATTAAATCCTAAAAATAATTTTAAATCTTAATTAAAATAAGACAATAGGAAGAAAAATTAATAATTTGATGGTGAGACTCAGAAGGTGGACTAGATGATCTCATGCATGTGGTATTGTACTATACAAGTGAGGATAAAATTAAATGTATTATTATTATTATTATTATTATTACTTTTTTTTTTTTGAAGCCTTATTAATTCTTACTTGTGTATTGGAAAATAATTTGTTTTCCAAATAGAAAGTTTGGATTTTTTTGAGGCAAAATTTATTTTATCCATTTTGAAACATGAAAGATAATTAGATAAAACAAACCCACCAATTTCAAAACATACAAATTCAAAATTCTACCTATTTTGACATAAATAGCCTTGTCTTCTTCAACTCACCTCTCCCAAAATTCTCTCGAGTTTCAGACGGTGGTGCACGAATTCCGGCGACGCTGTGAGAGATCGGGGTTCGGAGAACGGGGAAGATATGAAGAGAAGACAGCAGCGTTGGGAAGATATGTATAGAAGAGAAAACGGGGCTGGAATTCCGATAATAATGGCGGACGGGCGATCATGCAGCGGCGGCGGTGGCGGTTATACATTCCGACGGCGGCGGACGGCTGAGCTTGGAGGATTTCGTTAGAGGCGTTCAAAAAGTACGAAATGAAGGGGAACGGCTGCATAACGCCGTCGCGCTTGAGTTGAGACGAATGCTTAGCAGATTGGAGGAGCGGCGGAGCGGCGATCACCGCGGCGAGATGATCGCTCACTGCGATTGGCGCGAAGCGCGCGGTGGCGGGATGTCGGTTTGAGAGAGAAGAGAGAGGAGAGTTGGATTGGGGCGGGGCCGGCGCTGTTGAGATTTCAATTTTGATTCTTTTATATTATTATTTTTTTTAGTTTATTTTCATTAACGATAATTTTGTCTTTTCATTGATCAAATAATAGAAATGGTTTTAATTGGAACATTTTGACCTAATTTTAGGACAATTATTGAATTATTATTGAATTGTGTTACTATGTAGTACTCCATAACTTATGTTTATGGACTGTGCAGATTATACTCCCTCCGTCCAAGATAAATTTGTCACAATTTTCTTTTTGGTCCGTCCATAAAAAATTTGCCACATCCATTAATTGTAATAGACCCCACACACCTCACTCACAACACAATTTAAAATTATATAAAAGTGGGATCCTTATTTCAATCACAATACAATCAACCAACAAATTATTAAAACACGTGACAAATTTATTGTGAACGGAGGGAGTAATAATTTATTAGAACGTGACAAATTATTAAAACACGTCCACAATGCGTCAAATTTATTGTGGATGGATAGAGTAATAATTTGTGCATGAAGTGCAAATTTGTAATTTCACTAGAGGATATTTATTTGGGCCTTGAAGTCTTCAGCCTAGGTGCTGTGGCTCGTACTTTAAAGACTTGATACGCTAATTACTCCATATTGGGCCCATGAGTTTTAAGTAAAGAAATTTAGAAATTTTCTACTTGCATACTTTTACTCGTATAATTTTTTTATGACGAAGTAATTTGCTGCCGCTATCTTATATAACTTATGCAATTCTCGCTTGTATAATTACATTCATTTATTTATTATGTAAGGGTGAGAGATCGTACGAATCACAATTCCTTTATCCCCAACTCAAAAAAAAAAAAATACGAATATATTAATGTATGTGTCAATGATAATAATGTAATAATGTCACCTCCTCTCAAGAAAAAGAGATAATAATGTCACTCGAACTATCATGTTTATACTATCCATAAATGTAAAACAAAGTATAATATAAACGTGAAAAACGAATTCTAGTTTTCGTCAGTGAACATATATTAATTTGTCTACCGTGAGTAATTGATCGTTTATATCTATTAATTTGACCACCATGATATTGAATTATAGGATAAAACTGAAAAATAAAGTTGAACCAATTTAAGGATGTTCCTTAGTAGTGTGAAAGACATTACCAATAACTAAGGTTATATGCTTGAGAAACTTCAAAAATACCACACACTCTCACCGACCATTCAATTGATGGGTCACGTTTGAATTCAAATGTAAGCTTAAATTTTCTATATATTAAAAAAAAAGTGGAAAATAAAACAAAAAAAAATAGGCCCATAAATAATAATATCGAATGCATGTGAAAATTGGAATTTTCCAAGATCTACAATGATTCATGTGGTTAATAATGAAAGAAGATGGTGTGGGGCTAAATATGGGAAAAAAGGAAATCGAGGCAGAGAAATATTGATTGCCATTTTCCATGTGCATCACAAGTTTTGGTTTAGCTTAGAATAGGAAGGCAAACAATTTGGATCATCCCTTTTATATAAGTATATATTCAATATGATGATATAATCGCTTGTAACCGTATACCATATATTGATACAATGATATATATAACTAGCATCTGTCGATTTGACGAAATGATGCATTATTGTAATATATAAAATGTATAATGATAAAAATATGTAAAATGCATTCTCATGAAAATGCATAATTGTGTATGTGAAAATGTATAGTTTCTAGGTTCTAAAGGAGAAAAAGTTACCACGGGAACTCATCCCTATAAAAATATATTTATGTGCACTTAATCATTTATTACAAATTGTATCATAAAATCAAGGCATCACAAACTGTGTCATTAATCATCATAGCGAGAGATTTTTGGTTTAATTCTTACAAAAGTGTTAGTTGTCTTCTCATTAAGTATATTGTAATTTATACTTTAATTAATGATGCAATTTATATATTAGAACTCTTTTTAATATCATCAAACTATTATCTTATTACAAGTATATCGTTGTCAAATCATTTAAAAAACTAGAATAGGTAACCGTGTAAACTCATGCCCAATTAATGATACATTTAAGACGTGGAGACTTTTTTTTTTTAATATATAGTTTTAAATTTTTGTTTCATCTGATTGCATTCTTGATTTTTGTAATATATTGTGATTTAGTCCGTCATATGATTACATAATGATCCTGCAATAAAAAATAAGCACTAAATTCAATCACATGATCTATCGAGGGCTTGAATTACAACATATTATATAATTGAACGAGCAATTAAAATCAAATAAAAATTTCACAGACTCGCTAGAAAATGTTTTCCAGATCATATTTATGCATTATTTATCTATATAAGTATATAGTTCTATATAAATGTCTGAAATATTAATATGCAATTATACATCTTCCAAATAATCATTCTTCAGGAATTCGAAAATTTCAAGTAATATCCAATACTTGATTCAACAATACTTTTAAGACTTGGATCTGAATATAATTGAGCTAACTCGCTAAATGCATTTTGTAATTAAATATTATTTAAATATACGTCCCTTTAGGAATAATTTAGGGATGAAATAAGGATTTTACCGGAGTGCATAGCGACTGTACGTTAACCTCGTATAATAAAAATAGTTAATTATGTATATAAAATAAATTTTAAAAATCCACCTATATTTTCCATGTATAAAATAGCCGTTGAATATAATTTTTTCCTGGGAATTAAGAAAATTACGCGCTTTTTAAGGTGGTCCTATTTTTTTCAATCGAGATCCCAACTTAGGGGCCCAAAAATAAAATAAATAGATGTAGAAATTCTAAATTTTTAATATGACAACTGTATCCTTGTCCACACGTCTTTCTTAGTTATTATTATCTAGCTAGAAAATATCAATTTAATTTACTCTCGTATTTTTCTAATAATGACCATGTATAGGGATAATTAATTGAAATTAAATATTGCCAACGAAGAAATTATAAGCCTAATGCCTAATTAGTTATTACTCAACTTTGTTAGTAGGAAAAATGAATTGCTTTGAATGTGGATCGACGAACAGAATCTAAAGCACAAGGGTAATTTATAGTACATAAACAAACATTTATTTAAATTTGGCCAATTTACAATTGTTATACGAAATCTCAAACCATCTTTTGTGGGGGTGCTCTGGATAATTTTTATCATGATAATGAAAGTAATTTTTTTCTTCAAAAAAATAAAAACAAATAATTAGGTTCCTACTTCATTAAAATAATAGATAATCGAAGTTAAGTATACTTATGTACAAGTATTAAATATATTTAGATAATAAATGTTGGTGGATTAAATGTGCACTTAGTTGTTATTAATTTAATATTGACAAGATAATAATAATATATACTCCACTATTACTCATTTTTAACATCAGAAAAAATGGTATTCGATCCGTGTGATTTTTACTCTCATTTTTTTTATTTTTTTTTATTTTTGAGATACTACTATTTTGAAATACAACTAGACAGATTCGAATAATTATAAACCAATAATTTAGGATGTTGACGATATTGCATGAGCTGTTTTGGTCGTGACACATCGTTATGCAGGTTTATAAATCTTCTTTATTAAATTGGTTTAAGAACTATTTATATATGATGCATATTTATTTAGCTCCTCAACCCAAAATAGCATAGAAACCAAATATTTGGTTTTGGTCAGTCTCTTAAATAAAAAGTACAGTACTATATTTCAATTTTAGGTCACATGTGTACAATACTATACAATAGTGCCTATCTCAAGTCTAATTAATAATTTAAATCAAACAAAAATATTGATCAGATTATTAATTATGTAAATGATAGTATCAAACATGTGCTTATTATTTTTATTTTTTTTTGAACAAACAATTACAAGAAATTTTAAAAGCCGCGTGACGGTGAACTTGAACCCGTGACCTTTGGTGGAGGCATTAACCACTCTACCACTAGGCTAACACGCGCACACCAAACATGTATTTTTAGAGTAGAGTGAGTGACGTTATGATTGGGAGGTTACGGGTTGAGTCGTTCAAAGTAATTTAAGATGTATAATAAATTATTTCATTCTTAAATTGTGCACAAAAAGAATACTAATATATGAGATGAAATCTTTTTTTGAAAGAATTACACGATATATATTACCATTAAATATATATTACCGATTTATAATATGTTGAGTCTTTGAAACAAAAGATGATTTATTTTTGGATACTTTTTCCCCACTTACATACTGTTAATTACAAATATACCCTTGAATAATATTGAGTTGCCTAATTTAAAGAATAATCATATATGTTATTTAAGCAATTATTTGAAGTTGTCAATTAAGTCTTGAATTTGGCAATTGGTTCTTTTATTGACCAGTTCATCAATTTGCTTATATTATGAGTAATATAATTACTCTTAACAACAACAAAATTAAAAATAAATCTAACCTATTCCAACTCATTAATTTGACCAATGTTTTTTCTTTATTTTAAATTAATCCATAATGTAACGTTGGCGCTTCAATTTTGATTGAACTTACTAAATGACCAAAATTCACCTAATTGCCAAAATTATAACCAAAATAGTAATTTTTAAAGAATAGACTAAGATAGCAAATTTGCATTGCGCTTTGTTTTTTTTTTTTTGCCATACAAAAGCAAAAAAATAAAATAAAAAATAATAATAAAAAAATATGAGGTTTAAAATTATAAAATTAACTAATTCAAGATTTCAATTTGTTTGATAATTAATATTCCTTAGACTTGAACTTATATTATCAAAAAAAAATAAAATCTTACTCCCTAAAACTCCAATCACGAACAAATCACCACATATGTTTTTGCATACGAGAATCACCAAATATATACATTTATCACTAGTACTTCCCTAAAAAAAATCACTAGTATTAGTATATTTTCCTAAAAAAAATAAAATAAATGCAAATATATATAAAGTAAGATCAGACAGGCCTAAAAAAATTAAAATTAGGTGGACTGATTGGTATTACCAGAAGAGGAAATTGAAATTCACCAGACCATAACCATCTTTATAAAAATTAAAACAAATAAAAATCGATCAATAAATAAATTTGGACAATGGGCATTTTCGTAATTTCATGGCCAGCAACCAAAGAAAAAGAAACATCCATACATTTCCACCATTAGTCTTTTGTCTTTTCATCCCCCTCACTTACGATTTCAAACATTACAACAGACAACAAAAGTGAAAACAAACCACAATAAAAAGAAGAGAGAGAGAGAGAGAGAGAGAGAGAGAGAGAGAGAATTCATTATTTGTCTGAAAGCACAAACAATAACAGCACCAAAGCTCCACTACTCCATTCTCTCCATCCTACGCTCCCCCACTTTCTAGACGTACAGTTTGTTGTATCTATACATACATTTTTTTTCCAGAGAGCGAAGCTCAGGAAGGACGAAACGACTGTACATATGTTGTATAAATTCTCCTAAATTCGAGCATTTTTTTTGTTGGAGATTTATTGGTGATTGAACTTGAATCCAACGATCGGATTCTAGTGTTGAGGATCTTCGCACTGGCATTATTGAGGTCAGTTTGTGTTACCTCGATCGTTTTGTGTTCTGTAGTAAGTTAATTTGGATTTTTATTTTTTATTTTTTAAGTAGTTGTTTGGTAAGTGTTTCTGCATTGCTTTGGATTGAGCTGATGCCGAATTGCGATAATTGATTATTCCTAGCTGAAGTTGATGTGTGGCATTTGAATTTTGATTGGGTATAAATGTATAATCAGATCTGAGGCAATATTGATTTTTAAGTTCATTTTCTGATTGATTTCGTTGTGTTGATGTAGCTCAATTTCAAGTGCATTGTGCCTATTTTTTCTTGATTTTACAGTTCCGGTGATAAATTACTAGTTGGGATCTTGTTTCTACTATTTATCATTTTGTTGATGGTTTTAATTTAATTAGCATTTATGCTTTACATTTTTTGTGTATTTTTGTGATGATGGATATACTCGAATCTGATTTTATTTAACGAGTGCCATTTTAATTTGGGAATTTTCATATGAATTCTGTATGTGTAATGGAAAGAAATTTGATGTTCTGATATTCATAGGTCTTAGGGGATGGAAGTGTACATATATGATATAAGGCTGTGAAGTAATATCGTTTCCTAGTATGGAAAAGATGAAGTCAGATGCACCTCTAGATTACGCTGTTTTCCAGCTTTCACCAAAGCACTCGCGGTTAGCATTTTTCTTCATTGTGATTGACATTCTTCTCATTAATATCGAGTTCCTTGGTATAATGCTAGTAGTTGACTCTGGAGCTCCTTTTGTCCAGATGTGAATTGTTTGTTTCCAGTGGTGGGAGCACGGAGAAACTCGCTTCAGGACTTTTCAAGCCATTTGTTACCCATTTAAAGGTTGCCGAGGAACAATTTGCCTCAGCTGCACAGTCTATTAAGCTTGACCCTGGACGACATAAAAATGCTGAGGCGTGGTTCACCAAGGGAACTCTTAACAGGTAGTGTCACTGCTTCAACCTGTATTTATCTTCTAGGACTAGCATACGATTTGTTATATTTATAAAATTCATTTTCAGGTTTGTACGATTTGTTAGCACTCCTGAAGTTCTAGAACTGGTCAATACCTTTGATGCTGAGATGTCGCAGTTGGAAGCAGCACGAAGAATTTATTCACAGGTATTTATTGCCAATTATCTTATTTTCTAACTGGAACGAACCAATGCTAAATTACTTACCTCACATATTTCAGGGAGTTGGAGATCAACTTTCTGGTACGAGTTCTCGTTACTTATTCTCTGTCTATTGTCTATTTCTTTTTATTTCGGTTGCATGATATGTCGCTATTGATAAGTATGCCATACCCTGACTGGCTGACATGTGTGATACCTTAAAGCATACTACTACTTTAATGGAAGAACACACAGTACACTTGACTTGTAACTTATTCAATTTATGCCACTATATTGCTGAATATTTTATTGTCTTAAGATATGCTGATAGTTCTAGCTGACATTAGATCTTGATTAAGTATATTTTATGGCTTACTGTCTGCCATCAGATGGCCTTCTGCTAGTAAATTGAAGAATATTATCGAGTCTTGTGTTGCTATTGATTCTTGTCAATGGCTGTGAAGATATTGGTTTGGTCAAGACTGCTTATATGTGTAACTGGATCGAGCTCAAGCCTCAAGGAATGTGCTTCAGTTGCCACAAAGTTCTTGAGATGAACTTTATTCCCGAGCATTGTCCCTTTGCCTTTGTTTGAACTTTGAGGCTTTGATTGTGGTGTAGAAGGTTTTTTCAATCATTATCGTACGGGAGTAACAAATGTGTAAGTGATGTAACTGGATGATGTGATGTCTGCATGAGCCTCCATCAGAAACTCAGGAATACAACAAATTCATGATACCTCTACATTCAGTATTTTTCCATTATATCTGACATACCAATTCATTAATGTAACAATATGTATTGAACATATGGATTTTCTGGATATCTAAGTAATTTCTAGTCTGGAATATTCAAAGTACATTTACCATTTCTAGTATATGTAGTTTTCTATGTAGTTTATCTTTCTGCGGAATCATTTTGTGTGGTTTGTACTGCAAACAGAAAAAATTACTTATTATTTATGACTTGCTCCAGGTGTAGGTGGATCTGGATTGACTGCTGCTGATGATGCCACAAAGTATTTTCCCCCCTCAGCTTATGTATTAACTGCAATCATCTTATTCTCTTTCTGTCGGAGTTATCTCTGTTAATGAGCATCAGGATGTTATTTACGACTTTTATCTTCTAAACGTGACTTTGAAAGGCATGCAATATCTAATTCTTTTGGTTTCTAATCAATACAGGAAGGAGCTTCTCAGAGCTATTGATGTAAGACTTGTAGCTGCATATCAGGACCTATATAATGCCTGTGCTCGTGCTGCTGCTGCTGGTTTTAATGCTGACACTGTTCCAGAACTTCAAATGTTTGCTGATAGATTTGGTGCTCGTCACCTCAAGTAAGGATTCGTAGACGTTATTTAATTTATCTAATATAACTGCTCTATATCACTAAATGCATCTTTTTTATTTACTAGCAGGGATTTACGTGCGTTGCACGTATTATTTCTCATTTTAACATGATTAGTTTACTACAAATAGTATTATATTTGATAAGAATTATTTATATTTAGGCGGATGAAGACTTCTAATGCAATAAACCTCATAAGATAATTATTAAAATAATTAATTGCAGATTGAATATAATTCAATTATTAAATTATTCATAAGTATACAATATTACATTATTACCCTTAAAATAAGTATATTAGAGGGATATAATAGGCAATGCATATTTTGTAAGAATAGACTCTTTTATAATAGGTATAGATTGTGTCTTAAATCTCTCTGCACTAAGCTAGCCTGCATGCTAAAACTCAGCCAGAACAAAGCTAAGTAAAATAACATCTGCAAAGTTACAAGAATCATAGTTCTTGGATATGGAATGTTTATGTTTGCAGTTTGAATTCTGTGCTGTTAACTACTCTACTAGACAAATAGAGATGCAACAAATATTTTATTTCCTGAAAATTTTCATTTTACCATTGGCATCATAAATATTGTGATGATATCTTAGTATTTATAAAAGATAACTAAACTCAGCGTCATGATTGTTTCTGTAGCCATGCATGCATGAAATTAATTAGCCTTTCATTAGTGACCCGCAGCTAACCAGCCCAGATACCTGACCTTGTGATTTTTCTTTTACAACCCACGTTAATAATTCGATCCAACAGCTAATATTGGATGTTTGAGAGGTGGAGATCTAAAGTGATGATTCTCTTGCTCTGGTTCTTTCCCTTACTGTTTGTTGATCAACAATTGAAATTTTGTGTCTCTGAACTTCTTTCTGCTTATGCAGCGAAGCTTGTGGCAAGTACATGTCTCTATGTGAGAGGCGGTCAAACCTCATGAACCAATGGAAATCAGGGTCAGAAGACCGAGCTATTCGATCCTCATGCGTATCAGATATGTCCATCGATAATGATCCGCCCTCTCCACCACGCCAAGAATCCACCACACATCAGCAGACCAATCACCCACCTGTCACCTTCCCCTTACGTCGCACTTTCAGCAGTGTAGAGATGGATGGGGGAAGCAATCCAGACAATGCCACTGGTGAAATTGATAAGAATGAGACCTCGGATCCTGACCAAACACGCTCTATTCAAGCCAGTCAACCTGGAAGGCGACTCAGTGTTCAGGATAGGATAAACTTGTTTGAGAACAAGCAGAAGGAGAATTCCGGGGGGAAGCCTGTTGTTGTAAAACCTGTTGAGCTGAGAAGGCTGTCATCTGATGTGTCAATGATGGGAGCAGCTGCAGAGAAGGCAGTCTTAAGGAGGTGGAGTGGAATTAGTGATATGAGCATTGACTGTGCTGAAAAGAAGGAATCTGAGAGCCCGTTGTGCACTTCTTCCTCGGCATTGTTTTCCCAGGAGAATAAAGTTTTTGATTTGAACAGTGATACAGCAAAGAGTTCTTCTATGGTTAAGCCTGAGTTAAATGTCATTCCTAGTGAGAGCCGGTCAGAGATTGCTGGGTTAAAGGATCAGGGTCATTCAACGACACAAATTAGGCCTACTGGAAGCGAAGGCAGTTGGCCGGTTCATATTGCAAATCCAAAAGAAGGTTTTGAAGCAAGGGATAAGACTTTTGCACAATCAAGTTTGAAGTCTACCTGGAAGACTATGGAAGAATCTTGGGGTTCTGAAGGTGCTTCTGGTTCAAGATTGCAAAAAGCATTTGATGCTCACCGTAGCGAGATTGGAGATGATTCTTCTTATGCTCAGAAAGAGTTGAGGTCTACTGGTGAAACTGAAGTAGTGGAGAAAAAGGAATCACTTGAAGATTCTGGACCTCGGAGGATGAAGTTCAATCGAAATATCTCAGCAGGTAAGAAGACAAAAGTTCTGCCTGATGAAAGTAGCACGACACCATTTTCGGGTAAAATTGCAACAGAGGCTGATGAAGAGTTTGATTCTTTTGCAACACCTCCTGAGCTAATTCAAAGAGGAAGGCAGACAAAGGGTAATCAGGATCGCAATGATGAGTTACAGTTGAAAGCAGATGAACTCGAAAAACTCTTTGCAGAACACAAACTGCGAGTCCCTGCCGATCAATCCAACTCTGCTCGTAAAGGCAAATTAGACGATGCACAACATCTGCCAGTGAGTAGTTTCCAGTATTCAAAACCAATAGCAGATGTCACCCCTCAATTTACTGATAGTTACAAGTCAAATGAGCCAACAGGGAATTCTAAGAACAAAACCAAGTTAAACGCTGCATCTTCCATGAAAACTATTGATGGTCAGAACAAAGGTGATGCTTTGAAGAAGAGTTTCTCTGAGCTTAGTGTTTCAGAGGGTTATCGAGGGAAACTCTACCACAGGTATATTCAGAAGAGGGATGCAAAGCTGAAGGAAGATTGGAGTTCCAACAGAACACAGAAAGAAGCCCGATTGAAGTCCATGCAAGATAGCCTTGAGAGGAATAAATCTGAGCTTAAGGCCAAATTATCTAAATCTGCGGACCGAAAGGATTCAATATTCAGTGCTCGAAGGCATGCTGAGAGACTCAGATCGTACAATAGCAGGTCAATTCTGAACAAGGATCAGGTACATTTTACTTATGTTCCGACATGGCACTGATGAGTGGAACCATCTTGCAATCTGTGTGTGTGTCTTTTGTGGTCTTTTAACCAACCGTGTCAAAGTTTCACGTTGACAGGAGCATTTAGATTTTGGGGAATGTGAGTTTGATGATGATGCTTTGGATTTCAAAGAGAAGAATTGTCCTAGCGAAGAAAGAGTTGTTGATGACACCTCTTTTGATGATGGTCTTTCAAAGGCTGCACAGGGGAAGAAGCTCATGCCTAATAACAGAAGTTTTTCATCAACTACTCCTCGCCCTTCAGCTACTCCTGTTGCAAGATCTGCTGCTAAAACTTCCACCGGTTCTGTAAAGCGAAGAACGCAACCGGAGAATCCTCTTGCTCAATCTGTCCCCAACTTATCTGACCTGAGAAAAGAAAATACTAAACCTTCTTCTGGAGGTGGCAAAGCAACTCGTTCACAGGTAAGAAACCATGCTCGTACCAAAAGCATTAGTGAAGAAAAGGAGGACAAATCACGCCGATTGCAGGCATTGAGGAAAAGCTCAGCAAACCCAAGTGAGGTCAAGGATATGTCTTCTCTGGACTCAGATGGTGTTGTTTTGACCCAGATAAAATTTGATGAGGAAATTTTGAAAAATGTTGGAACCAAGCCTTTCCTTAAGAAGGGTAGTCGTGCTGCTCGAACAAATATTGCAAGACAGAGGGTCCATGTGGGAGCCGAAACTGTTAACGATATAGATGAAAATAATGACATTGCCTCTGAACCTGATGAATACAAGAATACTGTTAAAGATGAAGAAGAGGAAGAATTCAAGTCCATGAACGCCGAAGAGGATGAGATTTTAGAAGATAGAGAACCAGAAATAGATAAATCTGTGAATTCTGAATCTGAAAATGGTGATGACAGTCTCACCTTTTCTGCAGTGGACCAGGCTTTGGGTTCAAAGTTTCCAAGAGAAATTCCTTCGTGCTTCCTCCCTGTTGACTCTATGCAAGATTGGCAACACGGAAGTCCAATGTCATGGAATTCGCGTACTCAACATCCCTTCTCATATCCCCATGAAACATCTGATGTTGATGCTTCTGTGGATTCCCCAATAGGAAGTCCTTCATGGAATTCACATTCTTTAAATGCAATGGAGGCTGATGCTGCTAGGATGAGGAAGAAATGGGGAGCAGCCCAGAAGCCTATGGTAGTATCCCATTTATCCAATAATTCATCCCGTAAAGATATGACTAGAGGATTTAAAAGGTTACTGAAATTTGGAAGGAAGAATCGTGGCTCAGAGACTTTGGCCGATTGGGTCTCTGCTACCACATCTGAAGGAGATGATGACACGGAAGATGGACGAGATCCTGCAAATCGTTCCTCAGAAGATCTCAGGAAGTCGAGAATGGGATTTTCTCAAGCTCAGCCTTCTGATGATGGTTTCAATGAAAACGAGTTTTTTAATGTATCAGGTGGTTATATTATCTCATTATATGTTTTGTAATGTTATTTTTCTTGGTGTTTGCTAGTTAATTATTATTATACTGCATTTCATTTACATTTTAGCTCACTCTTCTCAGTTATCAAGATAATTTCACATATTCTGCATCTAATATTCAGGCCCGGTGTTAAGAAATTCCGAGGCTTCTCCTTTGATGTATTTATTTCCTTTCCTCGCAGAACAATCTTCACAAAGTTCTATCCCAGCACCTCCAGCCAACTTTAAACTAAGAGAAGATCACGTTACTGGAACCTCAATCAAAGGTGAAGTATGCAATATCGTGTTTTTTTAATTCCGAGTTCTTGAACTCCAAGTGAAAATGCATATAATAATCCACATCATCTGCTTTAACCTTATTTTTTGAATGATATTTTGGACCTATATATCACATAGAAGCCTAATTATTTCCCTCGACCTAATAATCCGCGCACACGCACACACACACACACACATAGTGTTCATTGTTCAGATGCTTGCTAGTAAGGTTGTTCCTTCTCAATTTGGTTCCTTACAATATGCTATATTTTATACAGCTCCGAGGTCATTTTTCTCATTATCGACATTTAGGAGCAAGGGAAATGAGTCGAAGCCCAGGTAATTTTTTTTTTCAGTAGACTGTAAATTTGCTCGCGTTGGCTTCTATGGCACTAGCATAACTGATCTGAGTGGTAGATGACTGAGATTGGAGTCACCTACCATATGGTATGATGCATAGATTCCAATATCATCTGTGGAGATTTAGTTATATTGTAGTTTCAAAATATTCTATTTTTGTATATGGTAACAACTAAACAGTTCCAATTTGTGGAGCATTAATGTGATTTTGGTAGTTGAGAAGCATTCTTTCTTACAACTGAGCTGGTTGTTTGTTACTTGGCATTTTAAATGCTTTACTAGAATATAATGGTTATGTTTTCATCTGTTTTTTACATATGCTTGGAAATGATGCATTGCAAGAAATTCCAGGTTGATTCGAATTTGAATAAGTTGTTTGTTATGTTTTTACTATAATTTGTTGATCTTAATCGAATATTACCACAATGGCTGTTGAAATGGCAAATTCTATCATTCTAAAATAAATGATGTACTACAGCTGAAGATAGGAATAGGAATATAAACATGTATCACTGCTTTTCATATTAGGAATGAACAAGCTTCAAAAAGTTTTAAATAAAAACCTTGCTAGAAAATAAAGATAAACACGATATAGATGTTGATAGAAAACATAAGCAAAATACCATCCAAAGCCTTCTCACAGCAAGGCTGGGTTAATTTTCCAGTCGCAAGAGCTCGACTTCTTCAAGTGGCTCGATTATCTGGAATGTGGTTTTATTCTTTACGACTGTCCCCGTCCTCTTCCTCTTCCTCTTCCCCCTCAGTTGAACAATTCTTCAACATCCTCCAGGTCTTCTTCCTACTGTCAGCCAGTGAATGAAATTGTGCACCAAACATAAGTAAATGTTATATAAGAAAATTTATATAACTATAACACGACCATCATATATAAGGTTGGGTTAACATATATTGGGCAGCCTACACCATTTATATTCAGAATTAATCTTGAAGCATGCCATGCTGCCCATAAATGAATTAACCTAGCTAGCCAGACTAAAAAGAAAATAGGAGTTGTTTATTACTAAAAGTATTCCTTTATAGATGTTCTACTGTAATATGAATCGTACTTACCGAGTTTTTGGTTTTGAGTCTCGTAGTTGTAGTAGATCTTTGCTCTCCACATATAAACAAAGTCCATCATCCATGATTGTATGACAATCATAAACAATGAGTTTCTTCCCGCATTTGGTATCCCAATCATAAACCATTAGCTGGCCATCTTTTATACCCAATACTCTATCGACCTTAGCAAGAGATACATTATATAATCTGTTCCACAACTGCCCTTTCCGTACATAAAGCTCAATATGCCGCGTTGAACAACTGAATTCATCCGATTTTCCAATAGCACCTAACAAACCACCACACTCGACAAGAGTATAACAAATTTTTTCGACTTTGCTAGTGGTGACTGGCAAAGCAAAGTGACCGAAGCTCTCGGTTGCAAAATCAAACGACACAACATAAGCATCCATGAACTCACATTCCTCTGGAATACCAAAGGTGCAACCGAGGGTTGCTATCCAATAACAACTCCCAGTCTCCCCAACATATACACCATTACCATGAAGAAAGTCGACTTCAGGTGTCGTAATCTTCTTCCAAAAACCACATTTCAACGAATACAACTCAGTGTGTTCTTCAGCATTGTTGCAATCACTTTCCCGTATTCATCAAGCTCGTGTTGAATATAATATCTTATCAACTTGTAGTCTCCAGATTTAGCATCATAGCCGAGACCACAAGCTTCGAAATAGGACAATGTTGGTTCAGGATTATAATCGGGCGGAGTAAGGACTTTCAATTCTTTAGTTGTTAAGTTAAAAAGAACAATTTTGCCATCAATATCGTGAAAATACAACAGCTCATTACACCTACCACCATAAAGGGAAGGTGTGTTGTCATCAAAGGGGAGTTTGATATTTTCAGACACAGAGTCGTCTTCACCAACAATGGATAAATGATGACCACGGCGTGAGCAGTCGTCTTGATCCCATGATACTTGTATTATCAGATTGGCATGCAAAAGCTTTATTCAAAAAAATCGAGAAATTCTATTAGAGGTGTAGATCTCGCATGATAATTTTTTAATAATATAAATATATTATTAAAATATTATCATGTAGATCTCCAAAAAATCTTTATTAAACTTGTGTCTTTTTCTACTTTTTATATGAGAAGATATACACTCAAAACCCACAAAATTTGATCACAAATCTGCGGTTTGACACAAAAAGCCAACCAAACCGTACATGATATTATGACTGCAAGAAACAGAAACTGGGACTTAAATTTCGAAATTCAATCAAATTTTGAAAGCAAAATTTCAAAATTCAGCAAAAGTAAACACAATAATTTTGGTAACAGAAAATTGTTAATCGAATAGTTAAAGCCCTAATACTAAATTAGTGCTCATACCTTGAATAACAGAAGGTCGAACTCGGAAGGTGAAATAGTCGACGGACGATGACGGTGTCGATCCGGGCCTGAGAGGAGAAGTGGAGAATAGGGATGGCAATGGGTCGGATTTTTACGGGTATCCGGCTCTACCAAATCCTAATGGGACGAGTTTGTGAATTATTAAATAGTTTTGGGACGGATTTGGGCAGAAACATTCAAACCCGTGATGAGTTTGAGTCGGATTTGGGCAGAAACATTCAAAACCGTTGGGTATGTGTCATCTTATACGGGACACCCCAAAATGGAAAACATGTCAAACAAAATAGATAAAAGCATAGTAGAAAACAAAACTAGTAGCTTTGAAAAACAACTTCAACCCATAGCAAGCAAGAAAATCGAACAAAAACTTTCTTTAGTAAAAAATAATGATTAGTATTGTTTATTTCATTTCAGTTTTGATCATATTTATTACTGATCACTCCGTCAACGAAAAAAAGGCACTATTGTGGCTGGGCACGGAGATTAATAAAATTGTAAAAGTTATTGTGAGTGGAATTTGTAGGGGTAATGTAAAGTGGAACAAAAGTACAATTTAAAGGGATAAGTGAAATAAATGTATAATCATCAATGGCAAAAATAGGAAAATATAGGAGAGAATGAAGGGTGTGATAGTCCATAAAGTGAAATGAGACTATTTTTCGTAGACAAAAATAAGTGAGCAAATAGGTCTTTTTTCGTGGATGGAGGGAGTATATTTAGCACTTTTTTGAATTAATTGTTGAATTTTTTTAAAAACATTTCATACGAATGAACTCTATTACTTATATTTATTTTTTCCAACATATTGTTAAATGAGGTCAACTAGCGTGCACCCTATTTATACTTAAGGACTACTTAAATCAATGATTAAGATCTTTTGAACACATGTTTGGTCGAATAACAATAAGTAGCCTACCATAACAAAATTCATAATAATTACTCACTTAAATGATCCCAGTCGCGCAGTTGTATATGTAGCTTGTCTAAGCAGCCCAGCAGACAACATGATATGTAAGGTAAGATATGAAGCTAAGGACATGCTAGAGATTAAAGATTGCAAGAAACCAAGATTTGCTTTGCATTAATATTCTCCAATATTCATTTCCTCAAGGCATAAGCAGATGGTAGAGATAACAGAGCTGTGGCGTATACCACAAATTTGAAACTTGACCTCTTGCACTTCGGCAATTCCAAACCAAAGATGGACAATAGTTGATTATTATAAGCCTAGGAACCGTAATCAAAATCAACAGTTATGTTTAGAATTACCCTTATGTAAATATTATAGTCGATTGGTTTCAATAATTAAGTGAGGCCCAAAGGCCCATAATTAGGGATGTCAATCGGGCCAACCCTTTCGGTTTCGGGTCAATCCTATTGGGTTATCGGGCTATTCGGTCCGGGTTAAATCGGGTTGATTTTTTTTCGGGTTGAAAAAACTCAACCCTAACCCTAACCCTTCGGTTTTCGGGCTGGCCCGTCGTGTCACAAAGTTTGTAAATAAAAATAAAAATGTATATATTTTCTTGACTATTCAATATTTGTCGCAAAAAAACTACCCACAAAAAAATTAAAAAGTAACAAAACAAGAATACGAGTGGCCCAAAAAATAACATCCAACAAAACAAGTCTAGTAGCACTACACGACATGAAAAATAACAATAATATTCAACATTAATTCGTTATCTCACAAATGAAACTAAACACTTGAATGCCATTCATCTTCTATGATTTCTGTGTAGAGCAAAAGAGGGCGCGACATACAACTACTGCAAGTAATTAATATGATGTATTATTTATTTTATTTTTTAAAAATACATCAGGGTTATTCGGATTGACCATAACCCTGATCGGGCTAGCCCGGATAACCCTTCAACCCTAGCGGCCAGTCCAAATAGCCTGGTTATGTATTCGGGTTGTAAAAAATCAACCCTAATCCTTTATTTTGTTCGGTTTATTAGGGTCGACCCGTCAGGTTCGGGCTCAATTGACATCCCTATCCATAATAAATGGGCGAGTTAGGGTTAAGGAAAACATGATATATATATACACACACGCACACGCACACGCACACGCACACGCACAAATAGGGCGGGGAGATGGGAATGGTGATATATGTATATGGAAGAGGTGAGGTGAATTAATCTACATCATGTTAAAACCGGTGTACACGTTATTTCTTGATTACAAAATAAAACAAGAAATGTAGGAGAATAAGATTACAAAATGAACTAAATTTGAAATTACAAAATAAAATAACAAACTCAAAGATAAGTCGAGTCGAAGGAATCCTTCTCCCCGCAAGATGAATAACGCCCCGGTAGTGCTCTCGATTTGGCGGTTCGTCCCCAAAGGTGAAACGACTTCGTCTCGATGGATGTAGCACCACAATCCGGCGAGCTCCGGCGAACTAAACGAAGACGAGAACTGAGCTATACTATGCTTCTTGTTATCTTTGTTTTTGAGAGAAAACTATGCAAACTTATTTTTTTTTTCCGTATAAAACCATGCAAAAAGATTTCTATTTATAGGACAATATCACCATATGGGGAATTAAACTCATTCAAGTGCATTAACAAGCCAAATGGCTGTTTCACGAAAAATAAAAGCCATGAAATGGCAGTTATGGTGCTTGAATATCATTTGATGAAATGAATTCATCATCTGGCCATTAAACACACGGCGGTTTCAAGAAATTGAAATCATGTCATGATTTCCAATTTCAATAATTAAATATTATAATTTAATTTGATTTGTGTGTTGGTCCTGTACAATTCCTAATAATTAAACATGGTATTAATTAGGAATTAACAATTGGACCTAGTCCAATTTCCGTACATATGTGCTCGTCTCAACTATTAACAATTTGGGTTAAATTAAACATTTGAAATAACTAATTCAAATTCAAGCCCAAAAAATTAAATGTTGAATACAAAGCCCAATGTCCACGGCCCGAGCTCAAGCTCGTTCCTTCAACGTAGGATAACCACACGAATAAATTTGCCTACAACAAATTTAACTCCAACACACAACTTTAAATATATCATTTCTCACTCACCAATTAATGGTTTTGAGAACATAAATATATTCCGATTATTTACTTGACAAGTAAAATAAACCTTCATTATTTAATTCTCAATAATTAAATAATTAATCGCCATAAATAATGATTTTCAAACCATTATATCCAACACATCAGCATGGGTTGGATTTCTACAACTAGTTGTTTTTCATTAACTCCCCCAAATGATGTCCTCATATTAGGCTTAGGCAGAGGCAGCAGTAAATGTAAATTATTATCATATGGCAATCATCATCATCATCATCATCGGGTGACGATGAGGACGATTCGGAGCGTGAAGTCGGCGGCGACAGCGACAGCTGCTCCATGGCTGATGCTGCCGCCAGTCATGGAAGGCGGCGGCATGTTTTACAAGTTCTACAGTCTGGAAGACGACCAAGTATTCACTTTCAAAAAGAGGCGGCGGCGGCGATGAAGATGAAACAATTCCGCCGGACGACGCTAAGTTGGTACGTACGTAGTGTAAACTTAATTAATTGTTGTTTTCTACCATCTTTATCTTTATATTTATGGAGTATAAAACAAATAGTTAGGATGAAATCAATGATTCTATCTCTCCCTCACATAAGGATACATATATATAATACCGATCGATATGATTAATTGTTGACGAATAAAATTAGTTAGTGTTTGCGTGTTACGGCTAGGGTCTCTACATATATGGAGTACTAATTAAATAACAGTTTCATATTAAAGTACTTCTCCAATAGGCTCAATATGTAATTTAATACACTTATTTATTTATTTATTAGTCGAAATAAGTCACCTAACTAGGTGATTTATTATTATTATTATTATTATTATTATTATTATATGTGATTAATTATTGTAATATTATGAATTTGTGATTCGATATTATGTGCATCTTACAGGTAGGATCATCGCACGGGTGGCTAGCTTTGTTCGATGAGAAGAGCAACCACGACATATCAACTTGTTTGAGGGGCGGGGCGGGGCAGCGTTTCCCGGGTGACCCTGTCGTGCTCTCCCGACGAAAAGGAAAAGGACTGGTCCGCTATGATGACTTTCGGGCCAGGCGGGCGAGTGGCCGTCTGGTCCCCGGGCAGCAGCACGTTCCAAGTTTACGAGCCCTACGAGCACGTCAAGTTCGCAATGCGGCCCCACCACGATCTGGTGCACTGCAGCAGCATGGGGCGGGACCACTTCACCACCATCCAGCCCTGCACTTTTGATCTGCAGTACGGCTTATTTGTTCGAGATAAATATGGAGAAACATTGCGAAATGGTGCATTGGGCTGCTACCCGTGAGACCGCCATCGCCTACTTGGACACCGACGCAAGAATTTGGAAGGAGGAAATTGATAGTAATAATGTGGGGATGCTGCAAACGCAATGTATTCAGATGCCGCACCTCGTTTGTGCTGACCAGATCTCCAGCAAGCGGCCTCTGATCGTGATGCGATTTGTGAATCGTGGAATAGGCGACAACGGGTCTCCCTCGGATCCCAAGCTCGCCCGCCCCGACTTGTACAGAGCTCACATTAACAGCTTTCCTTACAGAAGTGTTCGTTTCCTTGTTCTAACATGTGAGGTTGTGGAGGACTTGAAGGGTCTGGCTATGTTTGTGGGGATGAACCACTCCTTTGCCATTCCGGCCGCCGCAGGAGGAAAATTGAAGCCCAACTCTATCTACTTCACCGATGCCGGGAGGATTACCCCGCCGGATCCGGATGCTACCAAGATTTACGGCGGCCACGACGTTGGCATCTATGACTATGAGAAGAAGACCGTTTCACCTTGCTACTATCCTTGTGATTTTCGAAGTTTCAAGAGGATTGATCCACCTCCCATTTGGTACGTTCACCCCAAGCCCCATTTAATTATAATAATGTGCATGTCAATTACTATCATCTCTTTAAATGACCTAGCTAGCTGCTGCTACTTTGCTCCTCACCACTAATTAATTCTTAATTTGAAGCAAGAAATTCCAAAAGAGATACATTGCGCATCTTGATTTTACATGCTGCCCTTAAATTAGATGTTATTTACAAAGGATATACTAACATGCAAAACAAATTTCATAAGAAATTTGTTTATTCAGTTAAAATGCATATTTCGGGAAAATAGTTACTACTTCACAAGTATAAAAAACTGAAAGGAATACCATAAATTTAATCCAAAAAATAGAACAAATTAATTAACTATAAGCAATAGACTTGTCCGATTTATCAAGAGAAAATCTCATATCAATATACCATAATAATCCGTTGATTTCTATAACCTTTGTTTCTGAGATGGAGAACGTAACAATAAGTTTTGTGTTTGCTTTGCTTTCAATTTTATGTAATATATATGTGTGTTAATCAGTTGCCCCACCCCCACCCCTCACCCCCACCTGTGCAGATAATATTCCATTCCATTTTCATTCCAGAAAAAAATATTTGATACTTACCAATCCAATCTCTTTCAACACATAAAACCAACACAATAATTAACTCAAGGAAATCATTACAGCAAATAATTAATGAGCTCAAGATTCCATTATTTGTTAGAAAAATTAAATTTCTCTCATAAAATGCAGCTGTTCATGTCCCTCAGAACCTTATTAAACCTTAAAGAGGATCAACATATATAAACCTAGGAACTAGTCTCCGCAAAAAGGGCAACTTAGGGGAGCTCTTCATCGAAAAGGACTGCTCGGGCACAAACCGATCAAACCACATTGCAATCACGGTCAGTCAAGGGCAATATAAGTTAAGACATTATGATGCAGCATTGCCAGTCTTGGTATCCCATCCATTATGATGCTAATGTTATAGGAACAGAAAGATATGAGTATGATACATCTCAAATTATTAAACATATAAGAGCCCTCTGCTGTATTCATAATAATCTTATCTCCCGCTGCAATATGAGCTGGGACCTATTATATCATGTCCAAAAGGGTTGGATTTAGTTTATATCAACATTTTAACCAGCACCAACTTTTTTTTATAGCTTATGAGAAGAAGATCAGAGTGGCCTAAAAAAATATAAAGCAACTTTGAAATCATAACAACTGTCATTTTCTTCTTTTATACATTTACAAGTTCCAAATTCTGATTTCATTGGGATTTGGTGCAATGTCACCAACAACCCAAATTTCTTTAGTAGGCTTTGTTTTTTCTACATTCCTAGCTGGTTTTAGATAAAGACAAGTCGTAGTAGTGGGCTCATTACTTCTATGTAAATGCTTGATGTGATTGTATAGTGATATATAGTAGAGACTTCCAAATATAATCTTCGTATCTATTAATCAAATCTCTGGAAAATTCATCAGAAAAGGTGGATGGTCGTGGGTCTGAAAGAGAATTCAGCTCAACTAGAAACATCTGATCAAGAAATTTCTTAAAGCTGATGAAAACAGCATCACCCAAACTGCAGGAACAAGTGACATAAATCAAGTATTACCTTCGATCAGGTTTTGTCAACATTTATTTTAGAGATGGCCACTCAAGGGGAAGTGTTGTAAATATATAATGTATAGATATATATCATATGAGTGTTGACCAAGTCATCCACTCTAAAACCCTAGCTCTTGTACCATTATAAATAGAGCCTTTGGTCCTCATATTGTACACACTCTCAATATACTTCAATACATAGAATTCTTATTCTCTCTACTTGTTTCTCTCTACTTTATTATATCTTTTATCTAGTTTATAACAAATACAAATTTATACCAACATTAAAAAAAAAAAAATTAATATTTCCCTCAAAAAAAAAATAATTAATATTGGGCCAAGAAAAATTTCATAAATATCAGCAAATTAAAGCCCACTATATTTTAGGATTGGATTAGTTTATTTTTAATTTTTCCAGCCCAAACAAATTCCAACGGTAATCACCAATTCATCATCCATTTATCCGCATCATTTTTCTTCACTCAATTAGTCAAAATTCTTTCTCTTCTCTTAAAACTACATAGAATATTTTTTCTTGCAGCAATGGCGGCAATGGTAGCTACAGCTGGACCAACAATGGCGGGTGTGACCACACCAAATTCATCCATTCCTTTTTGTGCCCCACTCTGGCCTTCTTTTCAGCTTGAGTCGTTCATCCTCCATCTCCATTTGTTGAATTTGTGTTTGATATAAACATTTTAATTCATTTTTCATTTCTGATGATTTTATCACAGTTACAGTTTTTGTGTATGATATTATTTTTCAGAAAGTATGATCTCTGATAGGAGTATTATTGTTGCTTAATCCACCGCACAAGAAATTGGCAATTGAAATTTGAAGATAGATTAAGCTAAGCGCATAAGTTTGTCCAGGAAACTAATTAAGAATTAACAAATAGTAGTCTGTTTAATTCTTTCACCCCGTGATGATTTTATGGCATGACCTTCCGAAATATTAAAAAATGGCCCGACCTTTACTCCGGTGTGACATTTATGGCCTGAGACCAAAAATTCGGCAACGGAAAAATGACTAGGACGGCCAAATGATGATGTGGATATTCATAAAGTAAAAATGCGTACACTTATACATAGAAGCACTTACTGAACATGAATACACATATATACAAAAGCGTGAAAAAGGGGATATGGCTGGTAAGGAAGAGGGCATTGTTGACTTGGAGGCCAAAGAATAAAAAAAGAGATATGAAGGGCAAAGGTAAAGTATCTGAGAGTGAAGATGCTTTCACGGCTGATATACAAGAAGATATGATGGATCAAAGTGATGAAGAATTGTGCTTGGAGGAGACTATAGAGGCTTTTGACACAGAATCTGACTATGTGCTATCAGATTATTCAGATGACGATGAAGAGGTGATAGAAGCCAGAAAGGAGCTAAGATTGAACAAAATGCAAAAACAAATGGAGAATATTGAAGCACAAGAGAATATAACTGATTTAGTGGATTCTGAGTCAGATTCTAGTAATGACAGCTATGATCTTGAAATTGGTACTGATGATGAAGAGGTTCTGGTGAAGATCGAGGAAGAGAGATAAACATGTTTATTATGCAAAAAATACAAACCTAATGGGGATGGATTGGAAGCTTGGGATGAAGTTTAAGGATAGAAATGAGTGCAAAGATGCGATTGTCGCATGGGCAGTTGTGAATGGATTTAACATTGGATGGACAAAGAGCAGTAAGATAAGGCTGCAAGCTGAATGTGCTAAAGATTGCAAATGGAGACTGTATGCGAGCAAACTATTTGTTGAGCCTACTTTTGTCATCAAGAGTTACAATCCTAAACACAATTGCATACGAGTGAAACATAATAGACAAGCAAATAGAGAGTGGATCTCTAAACAACTTGTGAGTATTTTGAAGCTCAATCCAAATATGCAAGCACAACAACTACAGAAAGTGATTGAAGAGAGACATGATGTCATCATTAATAAACAAATGTGTTATAGAGCAAAGAAGCTTGCTATAGAAAGGATTAGAGGCTCTTTTAAGGATGACTACAAAAATCTTAGGTCATATGTCTTAGAGCTTATGAAGAATGATGCAGAAGGCACTTTCTTACTGAAGACTGACATAGGAGATAAGGGTGGGGTGGTGTTCCATAGACTGTTTATTGGATTTTCTGCATTGAAAAAGGGTTTCCTGCATGGTTGTAGACATATTATCAGTTTTGATGCATGTTTCTTGAAAACACACCTCAAAGGAGTACTTTTAGCTGCTGTTGCCAAGGATTGCAACATGAAGATGTATCCTATATCTTGGGCTGTAGTGGAGGCAGAAAATGAGGAAACATGGACATGGTTTCTTGAAATTTTGCTTAAACAGTTTGGCATTAATGATGGATTAGGGTGGTCATTTATGTATGACAAGCAAAAGGTAATATTAATTTGTTGCAAATTGTCTAGTGAACTTATTTTTGTTATATTGCAAACTGTCTAATGGATTTATTTTGATTCTCAGGGTCTAATCAATGCAATAAAGAAGTTGCTCCGAATGCCGAGCACAGAAATTGTGCTCGACATATATATGCAAACTTCAAGAAAAAGTGGGGTGGTGACAAATATAAAGACTTGTTCTGGGCATGTGTGAAAGCAAGTACAACATCTCAGTTTGAAAATTGCCTAGCCAATTTGAAGACTGAATCAGTAAAAGCCTGGGATGATTTCTGCTCAAAAAATCCAACTAGTTTCTGTATGTCTTTGATTTCATCTTGGACCAAGACTGCACAGCTTGACAACAACATATGTGAGTCTTTCAATAGTTTCATCCTTTATGCTAGAGATAAGCCTATCTTACATATGCTAGAAGCTATTAGGATGAAACTCATGACCAGACAGCATGATATTGCAGACTCATTAGACAAGTGTAATGATGAGATTTGTCCAAATATAAGAAAATTGATATACAAAAATGAGAGGTGGACAAAATTTTGTGATATTAATCCTGCTGCAGGAAAGAAATATGAAGGGCATTATTTTGGACATGCCTTCATTGTAGACTTGATAGGAATGAGCTGCAATTGTCGAGAGTGGGAGCTTACTGGTATACCTTGTTGTCATGCTCTTGCTTGTATTCATCGTGTGAGAGCTAATGTTGTTGACTATATTGATCATTTCTTCTTAAAGAGCAATGCGCTAAAATTGTATACTCATGGTCTGTCACCACTCCGTGGTGAACAAGATTGGCCTAAAGATCACCTTCCACCTATATTGCCTCCAAAAATGCGTAAGCCACCGAGAAAGCTAAGGAAACGGGGTGAAGATGAGCTTATGAAACACAACTCACAGAAACTGACAAGACATGGAATTAGAATGACTTGTCAAAATTGTGGTGGAGTTGGACACAACATCAAGGGCTGCAAAGAATTATCCAAGAAGGTTAATCTACTTAATGAGGTAATATGCAAATCTCTTATATTAGGAATATTTGTAAATGTATACATCTGAACTATTGTTTATCAGGGTGGTTCATCTTCCGCACCACTTAATGGAGCAAGCTTGAATGATAAGTCCATCTCTAAGAGTAAGCAAACTGATGAGGATAACAGAATATTGAGGAAGGATAGGAAATTGGTATGCTACACTTATCAGTAAATTAATTCCATATAGTGATATGTATTGCTTGCTAATTTATATTTTTTTTACAGGCAAATCAAGGTTATGGAGTACTACAAACTGATACCGAAAACATATTTATAAGGGGCTAATATTATTTTCTTTTATGAATATTATGGCAACCACCTCGAGTATTAAGTTAAGTTTGTTGTAATGAATATTATGGCAGCCGCCTGGAGTATCTGCAGCTCATTTTGTTCATAGACCAGCAAAGAATATGAGGGTGCAAACAAGGCCTCAGAAGAAGAAACATTCGACAACCGAATCTTCAAAGATTGATGCAAACGAGGGTGGAAGCCAAGTTGTTAACCCTACAGCCCCATAGTCATTTGTATTAGACTGCTTTTTTTGTTAATGCAAATCAATAGAAAACTGATATGAATATTTGGATGTGAATGTTTTGGATATGATCATTTGGATATGAATGTTATGGATATCATCATTTTGAATATGAATCTGAATTATATGAATTTATGGCGACTTCGATTTTTTTATTTCAATGTTGAGCAAAGGTCTGGAACCTTTTGTTTTAATTTATGAATTTTGATTTATGGCGATTTTGATTTTTGGCATTAATGAATTTTGTGTTCGAAGAAGAAAGGTAACCTTTTGTTTTAATTTTGGTCAAATTTTTTTTTAATACAAATTTATTTTGTCTAGATGGCATATGTAAATTCCACGTCATTTAAAAAAGGGGTATGAATATCCACATCATCATTTGGCCGTCCTAGTCATTTTTTCGTTGCCGGATTTTTGGTCCCATGCCATAAATGTCACAGCAGAGTAAAGATCGGGCCATTTTTGAATATTTCGGAAGGTCAGGCCATAAAATCACCACGTGGTGAAAGGTCAGGCCATAAGTGATAATTAACCCTAGTATAATTTAGAGAGAGAGGGTTAAATATGGTGGTTATTAATTGCCTTCGACCATTAAAGACCAAATTGGCATTAACTAGCAATAGGGTTAATTGTATTTAAAGATTGATTTTTTTACTAAATTGTACTTTTCAAGTTGTACTTCCTCTATCCCACTGAATATGCCTTGTTACTGTTGAACAGTATTAAGGAGAAGAGTAAAAAGATAGAAAAGTGAGTATATGGTCGAAGAGTTAATTGTAGGGCTGTCTAAACGGGTGGCGGGTAATCGGGTAGTGTTGTACCGACCCGACACCCGACTGGTATTGGGTACCCGATACCCGCATATTCGGGTAAACGGGTCGGGATACGGGTTGAGTTTTTTAGAAATTTCGGGTATCGGGTATACCTGACACCCGATTCGGGTACCCTATACCCGGATTTTTAATTTATACTATATTATATTACTTTAAATTAAGTTAATTAACTTTTAGGATACAAACCTATGAGATATATTTATGGTTTTACTTTATGATTAATAGTGTTGGTGACATTTTTTAATTTTAAATTGCTATATATTTCTTGTTTCTTTTGGTTACAGATTGTTATGGTCATTGCTACGAGTTTAGTAGTTTATAAATTAAATTTGATATAATGTGATCCGACTTTATAAATCAATAATACCTCATGATATATGAATATATCGTATTGTACTTCTTTATATATTAGATATTGCATATATATAGTGTAAGACATAAATTGAATAATGTTGAATAATTTATTTTAGGCATAACATAGAACATAAATTAAATAATATCGGGTAATTCGGGTACCCTAATACCCGATTGGGATACCCGTTTCGGGTATTTGGATACCCGATTTTTAATATAGGGTCGGGATAGGGTATAATAAATTTGGAAAAATCAGGGTCGGGTACCCGACATTTTCGGGTAAGGTACCCTACCCGACCCGTTTAGACACCCCTAGTTAATTGTTTCTTAATTTGGAACAAGACAAGTTCAATGAAACAATTCAAAAAGAAAAGAAAAACAACTTCAGTTGACCGGAGACAATATTAATCATGTCTTTAATTATAGTACAAAATGGTGTGTATATATCCTGTGCATGATGGGAGAAGTAGCTAGCCTCATGCACCAACTATTGACATGATTTGATTCTTCATTCCTTCAGTGCACGTAAAATATATAATTCCAACACCCGTGCATGGCGTTCATGTCGGCGGCATCTAGGGCTTGCAAATGGGGTCGGGTTGGATCGTTATCGAATCGATCTGATAACGATCTGATCTATTAATTAAGGTTAAACCCTAACCCGACACGAAATGATCCGATTCGAACTCGACACAAATACAAATTTGACACGATTTCATTCGAATTGATACGATACGATTAGAACTAAAACGCCCAAAATTAAGAACTATATCTCCTAATTAAATAAAATTTGACATTCTATTTTGCCAAAATACACTATGGGCTCGTTTGGTTGGCAAAAAGTAATGTTGTCTGGGAATATGATTTCTAGGAATATGATTCTGGGGAAAATGAATACGCGGATTCTTTATCCTTGTGTTTGGAAATATCTTGGAAAATAGTCAGGATTCTATTTTTACGTATTTGATTTAAATTAATGTGTTAATTAATTTATAATTATAATACCTAAAGAATGCCCAACATGTTCATACTATTGTCAATATTTTTCATTTTTAAATATTAATATTTATTTTTTATAATTAAATAAGTATTAAATTTTATTTAATAATATATAGATATACAATAAAAACATTTCAGAACATAACAATATAATAATAATAATAATAATAATAAACATTAATATAAATGATAATAGTAGTAGCAATATAATAATATGGTGGTAATATGAATAACAACAGTAGTAATAAATAAATATAATAATAATATAATAACAACAATAAAAACAATATTAATAAATAATAAAAATATATTCATAATTATAATACTAATAATATATTAGTGATAAAAATAATTTTAATAATAATAATAATAAGAGCAATAATAATAATATTAATGTTAGTATCAATAATAATAATAATAATGATAATAATAATAATAATAATAATAATAATAATAATAATAATAATAATAATAATAATAATAATAATAATAATAGTGCAAGAATCCTAAGATATATGGAATCAGAATACCTAATCCGTGCAAATTTGACACGATTTCATTCGAATTGATACGATACGATTAGAACAAAACGCCCAAAAGTAAGAACAATATCTCCTTAATTAATTAATTAATCATCGTGACTGCTCATTAAATGTTCCAAATATTCGATCGCAACATGTATGAATTTATTTTTATTTGATCTCTTTTCTTCATATAAAAAGTTAAAAACTAATCTCAATCTAATATATTCCTCTGTCTCCAAATTTGCCTCTTTCACTACTCGATCGATCCCCAACAAGCTCGTACGTGCAAAGGGACACAAAAATTAAATTAAAAGTGCCACTAATTTTCATAACACTCATGCGGACGAAAAAAAATAAAATTTATCCTATTTTTGCAGGCCCAACAAAAAATGTGTACTAGTTTACAGATATGGTATACTTAGTGTCCTAAAACAAAGTGTTAACTCGTACTCTCTCCGTCCCATTTAAGATGATACATTTTCTATTTTGATATCTCTCATTTAAGATGATATATACCCAAAATAGAAATAATTATTTCATAAAAAGTTGTAGACGACCCTATCATTTTAATCACTTTATGTTATTTTCCTTAATACTCGTGCCGAAAAGTAATGTGTCATTTTAAACACTTTTATCACTTTATGTTACTCTCTCCGTCCCATTCAATATGGCTTGTTTCCTTTTATGGAAAGAATTAGAGCTTACTTTAACCTAAAAAATACTTTATTAGCACTTTATTGACTAAAAATATACTTTATTAACACTTTATTATACCTAATTTCTTTTTTCTTAGTCTCCGTGCCGAAAAGAACTAGACTATATTGAACGGGACGGAGTGAGTATTTTCCTTAATACTCCTACCGAAAAGTAATGTGTCATTTTAAATGTGACATGGGACGGAGGGAATAATATATAGATTAGATTCCAGCTTGCAAGTTTGATCATTGTAAACAGAATAAATAATTCTTTTTTTTTTTTTTGAGAATTAGCTCTGAATCAATTTAACAATGGAAATGAATCGCTTTGTGAAATGATTCCGAAGAGTAATATTTTAGAGATTAGGTTACTCTCAAGTAAGGGTAATTGTTAACCCACTACCCAAACCAAACAAAAGGAGTAATGGATTCAATTAATTGAAATATCGAACCTAAGATGGGCTTAAAATATTCTTAAAACTTTTAAGGTGAATGATCTGCAATGCAGGATACGATGAAAAGAAGTAGATGTGGACCTTGATCCGTCAGGGCTTTGGAAAAGAAAAATCGATCGATGAGCACGTAATAACAACTGGGACGCCCACTTATTTAGCTAAAGTGAGTGGAAAAAGTAAAAATTGAAAATGAATTTGAGTTTAACTAAATACTCAAGTAATAACACAAGAAGAAATGCAATTAATCTAATCTAACAAGGCGGGGGTTGGACCGTTGGAGTGAACCACATAGAGCCATGTCCATGCAGCATTATTAGAGTAGTCGTAGGTGGAAGTGATGGGAGAAAAGGTCTTGTTCTGATAATCGAAAATGCCAACATCGCTGCTGCAATCGAAATGAGATGGAGTGAAGTAAATGGAGTTGGGCTTCAATTTTCCTCCGGTGGCCGGAACCGCAAAGGAGTGGTTCATCCCCACGAATAACGCCAAACCATTCAACTCATCCACAACATTAATGCGTTCCTTGTCCTTTTCGATTTGAAGGACCACAAATCCGGCAGTTTTGAACGGAAATAAATGAGATTTACGCACAAAGCGCACCACAATCAACTGCTGGTGCTGGTGATACACAAGGTACAGTCTTTGATAGCAATGATTGGTGAGGAAGTCGGCGTCTTCGTTTTCCTTCCAAGCGTGTGGAGGCCCTTCCAACTTCCAAAACCACGTCATATCAACCTTCTTCTTCTTCTCGTCGTTACTAATTATATCCCAATCGTCTATTTGGTGATTCACATGTCTGTATTTATACGTTTTAGCAGGAACACGAACTCCATCCGAATCGAATTCGAAGATGCTGCGGGTGACGAAGCTCAACACTCTGCGGCTACTGCAATAGGCGAAATCGTCGTAAGCGTGGAACACATCTTTCTCGTAGCTCTCGGGAACGAGCAGGGCCCACCCCCCGCTGCCGCTGCTGGGGCCCACCGCGCAGATAGCAGGACCGGAACAAGGATGCTGAATGGCGTAGCAACGACATTCACCTCGGGGGGAGAGGATCACCCGGGATGGGCCCCACCTGTCGGGGCACGCCGGAAGTTTGATGCGTCGGGTTCGAGAGGAACACGTGCTTGCTTTTTCTGTCGAACAAAGCTAGCCACCCGTGCGACGACCCCACCACTTTAAATGCGTCCGCGTCCGGCGCAGCTCAATCATCTAGATTTGTCTTGTTGAGACTCACCACTCGATCCTCTTCCAGACTGTACAAGTTATATACCGCCTCGCCCGGCTCTAGTAGCAGCCACGGCGACGGCGACGGGGACGGAGACGGCGGTTTGATATACCCACCTGCCTTAAGGCTGCACCGCAAGCCCAGAAAACGATGTCGTCCACTTAAATTATAGTGACAAGTTGGAGTTGGAGTTGGAGTTGGAGGAGAAGAAATATTCCAACATAGTGATAGTAGTGGTGCAGCCGCCATGTTTGATCCTTCTTCACAATTTAGATATCGGCGGCGGTTAGGTGAGGAGGTGTTATAACCCTAGCTACAACCTATGCTATGGCATGCCCTATTTTAATTTTTATTATGTTTTGAAAATTAAGAGATCTTTACAAATCTCCAAATTATCAATTAATTAAGGTAACAAATCATTTAACAAAATCCTTAAAAATCTAACTAAAGTTTTAATTGTAGATAATTTTTCAATTAATTATAATTTTTAGAAACTTGTTTCTGGTAAATTAAAATTAGTTGATATGTATCACTAAATTCAACCCTTTTGGAATTTGGATATGATATGATGTAATCGGTCCCACACTCCCAGCTCAGCTCATGTGCTCATATTGCAGCCGGTAATAATGAAATTTTGCTCCTTGTGTGTTCGTTTTATGTAATGAAATAGTTTGGTAATTATGTAGCTAGTAAATAATTTTTTTTCTCTAATAAAATAGAATACACAGGTGGAAGTATGTTAACTTATTCTCGATCTCAGAAACAAGGGTTTTAGAAATTCAACTGAACATTATATATGGCTTTTATAGCCAAAAATCAATCAGGCTTCTCTATTTTTATAGCCATACCCGACCAGTTTAGGGCCAATTTTTTACAGCTATACTAATATGATAGCGGAAAACAACATAATAAGTAGCGTAGGAACAATATAGATGATCATTAAAAAAAAAAAAGCAAGGCTATCAAGATTAAAGATAAATACTTATTAGAATTGGATATTGGGCCCAATTCCTCCCTTAAAAGGTCTTATTAAGGAGAGGGATACCTCACCATTATAAGAAGGTTCATGCCAAGATCTCCAACCAATGTGGGACATTTTAACACGTCCCTTCACGCGCAGCGTGGACAATAACCAACGCCATCTGTTGACAACGATATTGGGTATCGCCCATCATTGGATTGGGCTGTCTCTGATACCATATTAGAATTGGATATAAAGTATAAGTGTATTTCTCTCATCTAAATGTGATGATATGACGCTTCATGAAGTGCAATTTGCACTCCAAACTCATAAACTTAGGATTCAGAATCAAGTTGCAACTTCTATACAATCTACTCTGCCGTTTCAACCACAGGCAAATGCTGTGTATCAGATCACTACTAGAATTTTGTTCATACATAACAGTTCATACATAACGGCTATTTTTAAAAACCGTTATGTATGAGCGTCTTATTGGTAAAGATAACGTTTAAAGAAAATAACCGTTATCTATGTGAGTGTATCTTTGCGTGGAGATAACGTTTTTTTCTCGACCGTTATGTTTGAGCGAAAATAAATTACAGATTTTATAACGGTTTTTAATAACCGTTACGATTGCTATTTTAATTTTATTTTAGATTTTTTTTTCATGAATAAATTTTAGTAATAAAACAAAAAAAAGAAGAAACACACACACGCAACACGTTACACATTCAGCGCCTCCATCATTTCCCCCCCAATTCAAGTTGCCCTAACTTTCCCACCTCCACCCACCTCCTCTCGCCGGTAGCCACCTACTTCCTCTCGCAGGCGCCCACTCCTTCTCGGTGACGGTGGCAGCCCAATCTCTTCCCAACGTGGTTGTGGTTGCTGCATCTCAAGAAAACGAGGTCTAATTGTTGTATCTCGAAGCTACTTAATTCTCGCCGACGCATACTTCCTCTCGCCGGCACCCACTTCCTCTCGCCGTCCACTCCTTCTCGGTGACAGTGGCAGCCAAATTTCTCTCCCCGATGTGGTTGTGGTTGCTACATCTCCAGAAAACGAGGTCTAATTGTTGCATCTCGAAGCTGCTGTGGCTTCCTGAAATTATGCCGCCGCAACTACCGACCGCCGCGCCACCTTCTACCCTCCAAACAGGTGTGTGGGTCTCTCTCTCCCCCACCTTATTTCTATATAGAATTCGATGTATCTCGTAAGGAATCTCCTTATTTTCTCTTTGTGTGTGCGTGTGTTCACAAAATACGTTTCCAAAATTAACACCACAATGAATTCGATGTATCTCTTTTGTTTATTCCATCTGCTCCCCTTTTTTTTTGTTGCGTAGTTAAAATTGAAACTGTGCCAGATTTGAGACCGTATATATATACATAGATTTTATGGCTGGGAAACTTCCTTGTCTTCCAGGTGATTATCCAACTCTCAACGACTGGGAGAATCATTTAACAACAATATTTCCGGAGGTTTGTATTGTGAATAATTGAGCAAAAATGCCTGGCATTCATCTTCACTATTTTACTATTTCAGTTATTATCTTTCCCAGGTTAGGCTTAAACAATACTTGGAGATGAGGGGTGCTGATGGAGGACCTTGGAGGCGGCTATGTGCGCTACCTGCATTTTGGGTATATTCTCTTAATTTGTGTAGTACTTTATCTTGTTCTTTTGTTTATGTGGCTTGCATGCTTGCGTTTATCAAACTATGAAATTAGAGAACATAGGAATTTCAAGGATTTTTAACCAAAAATTCGTGATACATGTGCCTTCAGTGTGATATTTTTCGAGCTCTTCATTGTTGAAGGGCAACGATGTATGTGGTTGTAAGGAGTGTGATTTCAGTAACCTGTATAATGCATGTTCTTAACATAGAAGATGATATGATTCAAGATTCTTGCTTTGCTAAGTTTTTATTTGGGTTTCTTTACCTCTATATTGGTTGCAATACAGAGCTCTGTACTAAGATCACTGAGTTTCAGGTGGGTCTCTTGTATGATGAGGTTTCTCTACAAAATGTTCTGGACTTGACAACAGATTGGACACCTTAGGAACGACAAATGCGTAGAAATAAGGTAACATGCTCATTAGGCTGACTACAACTTTAATCTTATTTAATATCTAAGAAACAAATATCCAGGAGTTTAATATCTAAGAAACAGATATCCAGGAGTTCTTAGTTATATGTCTTGGCTAATTGAAAATTATTGGTTCATTTACCATGATTCTTTCATTTTATGTTGCTAAGAGTAAATATTCTTCCAAAATAACTTTTTTCTAGTTGGCATGAATTATCTTTACAAACTTGGTTAATTTGGGTTAGAACAATAAGTTTGTGAGATATAATTAGTCTGGTTTGAAAATGGGTTTGTACCATATTTTTCTTTGGCTTTATTAGAATATGTGCTGCCACATGGAATGTTGGGGGCAGAGTTCCTCCTGATGACATAGATCTCGATGGTTGGTTAGATATTGATGATCTTGCTGATGTTTATGTAATTGGGTGAGTTCATAATGCTTTCGCATAAGCCTTTTGTATATAACCTATATCTTAATATGTAATTACGTAGCTATGACATCTTGCTCTGGTTCCTTTGTATGTATTGCTTTTTTCTTTATCGTCTATGGAAAAGATTGTAGGATTCTAAATTATATCACGAGATAACTTCATTTTTGTGGTTTTTTGTTAACGTGTGCCCATGCTAATAATTCATAATAGATCAAATTCTTATTTATTTGTACATTAATGTCACATTTTCCTTGTTATCTATCTACAACCTTCAGGAGATGATTCCCTTAAACGCTGGAAATATATTTGGAGCTGAAGATAGCCGCCCAGTTTCAAAATGGGAAAATTTAATACGTGAACATAAGCCTGTTATGATGTGTGAAATCTTTATAATTCGAATTTGGATTGATGTTTAGGACTTCGTTCTGAAAATAGGCGATACGGGTATAACTCCAGCCGAAAAGCTCCTTGCTTTGTAGCATGGCAAGTGGGGGCAAAGTGTCGATCCTGTATTTGATGAGCTGCTCTATTAGAGGTAGTTTGAGAATATATATTAAACATGCTTCAGATCAATGTCCAGATAATTCTTACTGTCATGAATGATTGCATAATGTATGTTATTGATCAATTTAATATACTTGTGTTGTTGAGATTGGTGTGGTTTTGAGGTTGTTGTGCTGTTGAGATTTCTAGTATGTCGTACACATTAACTATTAATTGATTCGTGTGATGGATTGTGATTAGTGTTGTTTTATTTGTAGAACTCAGCTCTACATCAGCATCAAAGGGAATTGTGTCAAAGGGGCTTACCTCATGATTTGCGAAGAGTTTGCAAATGGATGTACTTGTAATATGTATTAACACTTTATTTACATATTTTCATGTTTTGGAAGATAGCTAGATCTGAAAAAATAGAAACATGTAGCATTTTGACTATTATGTAGAATGTTTGGATGATATAAAATATGTACACCTTGTTTTGATGGTAATATATATATCATTATGTTATTTTAGAAATTATTATTTATTCATTTTTCGAAATTAAAAACAGGAAAATTGGAAAAATATAAAATAAATAATGTTGAAATGTAACTAAAAACATAACGGTTAAGAAACCGACACAAGCACTACGCAACCGTTATCTATAAGAAGTAAAGATAACGGTCATAAACCGTTATGTAAAATTTCAAAAAGCGTTATCTATGAAGAAAATATACAACACATTAAGTGCATTTTATAACGGCTAATTATCGTTATGTATATCATCCATAGATAACGGATTCTGGAGCGTTATATATTTCTCTGTAACCGTTATGTATAAGTACTATACATAACGGTTATTAACCGTTATGTATGAGCGTACTTTTTATATCACTACCTTATATAACGGTTTTTTGTGCTCATACATAACGGATAATATCCGTTATGTATGAGCGGATTTGTAGTAGTGGATTCAAAATCAGTCTGGAAATCGTGGTAGATGAGGCAGATATGGAGGTCGTGGAAGTGGCAACCGCGGCGGCAGAGGAGGTGGAAGGTATTCTAGTGGTAACAAACCGATCTGTCAGCTGTGTGGTAGATCTAATCATGTAGCTTTCAAATGCTACAAGAGATTTGATGTTAGCTTCACTGGACCAGAATCTTTTGCTCCAACAAATCCTTCACATCAAGCTCACATGGCTCACACTGCACACACACTGAAAATTCTAACCATGCTACTGTTAGTTTCATGCCATCTCAACAGGTTCCATATCCATCTGCTGCTCAGTACAACTCTGTCCCTCCGTTCACTCCAGCTGCCTACAACATCTCCTCTTCATCCTCTACACCATCCTCATCTTCTGACTGGTACCTCGATACTGGAGCTTCAGCTCATGTAACTGCCGATATGGCAAATCTACAAATTCAATCTCCTTACCACGGCACAGATTCTCTCACTGTAGGTAATGGCTCTCAACTAAAAATTACTCATGTAGGAGCCACATCTCTTCCTTATAATTCCTCTAAATCTTTAATTCTTAATAACATTCTGTTTGTGCCTAACATAACCAAAAACTTGTTGAGCATTTCCAAGTTTACTGCTGATAACAATGTGTTTCTAGAGTTTCATTCTCCCTCTTGTTTTGTTAAGGACAAAAATACTCATCAAGTTCTACTGGACGGCAGACTTGGAAGAAGGCAGTGGTCCAAGATCAACGGCACAAATTTGTGCCCGCATCTGTTGCTTCTTTGAGATCTTCTTCAATGACTAGCATGGTGTGCTCCGATGATGTCTTACTTGGGATCATGGAAAAGCTCGTTGATGGACGGCTCAATCGCGTTGTCATTCCAATCGTAGGAATGGGCGGGATCGGTAAGACCACCCTTGCTAGAACTCTTTACTCTAAACCACATATTGAGAGTCATTTTGTTGTTCGTGTTTGGGCTACAATTTCTCAACAATATAACACGAGAGATATTCTTTCTGAACTTTTGTCTCAAGCCACTAAGAAAGATAAAGAAAAACTAAGTGAAATGAGTGAAGATGAACTAGGATCATAGCTGCGTAAATATTTATATGGTAGAAGGTTTCCAATAGTATTGGTTTTAGAAATCCTTCACAAACCCATAGCTTGATGAGTGTCGAGACACTAATTTCAGCGTCTTTCTCAAACACTCCCATGTATAACAAACAAGGCTTTAAGTGGACTGGCAAATGATTATAGCTCGTTTTCAACAATCTTAAGCAATGTTTATCATTCTCCAAATTCACTCTGGAAGTCAAGTTTTTCCTAATTGATTCCCAACATCTTTTAGTGTGTTCCATTTTTTTCAAAAGACCCCCTACCACAACAATTGATAAAGGAAGCCCTCTGCAATTCTCTACGATCTTCTTTCCAATATTTTCTAACTCACGAGGGCAACTATTTTTCTCTCCAAACACACTTTGGAAGAACAGATCCCAACTACTAACCTCATCGAGAAATTTCATTTGAAGGCTATAATTGTTGTCTAATTGAGAACTCAATTGTGATAGCCTAGTCGTTTCTAATACCCGACTACCATTCTCATTGTTAGGAAAGTAACGTTGCATCCTATCCCAATAGATGGCAAAAGTTTGGAAACATTTGGAAAAGGCTTCTTGAAGGACTTAATTGATAGAAATCTCGTTCGAATTGATCGGTTGGGGTATATTGGAAATGTAAAGTTTTGCAAAATTCATGATCTGTTGAGGGATTTATGCCTGAACGAAGGCAATAAAGGCAGGTTTTATCATGTCGTAGGGCAAGATTGTCCTCGAGGCATAAATAGCCAACGCCGTGTTGTTATACCCAAGAACACACTTCAAAGAGAAAGGTCCTAGAAGAGTTGAGATCAACGCCACGTGCTCGTTCCGTTATCAGTGAACATAGGAAAATCCCGCGGTGCCAGAATCTGCGATTGTTGAGGACGTTACACGCATATAAGTTTCTTACGTTCGAAGACCAAAGCTACGTGAACTCACGTATGCTTCTACATGTTAACTCGCGGCACCTTGTGTTGAAGTTAGTAACGTGTCCTCACTCTTTTCTTCGATCAATCTCCTTCTGGAGATCGCGATCATCATTTTTGTTGTTTAGATCTGCAAAATTTCGTGATTTTCCTCTCTTTTTTGCGATATGCGATTTTCGTGATTTGCATTTTCGTCATCAGCAATAAATGGCTATTTCGAGTCAAGCTTAATCCAGATGATACTCTTGATACTCTAAAAGCTAGGTTGGTTGCAAGGGGTTTTGAGCAGTTGGCTGGAGTTGATTTCCTGGAAACCTTTAGTCCAGTTGTTAAACCATCCACAATAAGGTTGGTTTTTTCCTTAGGAATGAACAAGCTTCAAAAAGTTTTAAATAAAAACCTTGCTAGAAAATAAAGATAAACACGATCTAGATGTTGATAGAAAACATAAGCAAAATACCATCCAAAGCCTTCTCAAATAAAGATAAACAAGATCTAGATGTTGATATAAAACATAAGCAAAATACCATCCAAAGCCTTCTCACAGTAAGGCTGGGTTAATTTTCCTGTCTCAAGAGCTCGACTTCTTCAAGTGGCTCGATTATCTGGAATGTGGTTTTATTCTTTACGACTGTCCCCGTTCTCTTCCTCTTCCTCTTCCCCCTTGTTGAACAATTCTTCAACATCCTCCAGGTCTTCTTCCTACTGTCAGCCAAGTGACTGGAATTGTGCACCAAACATAAGTAAATGTTATATAAGAAAATTTATATAACTATAACACGACCATCATATATAAGGTTGGGTTAACATATATTGGGCAGCCTACACCATTTATATTCAGAATTAATCTTGAAGCATGCCATGCTAACCATAAATGAATTAACCTAGCTAGCCAGACTAAAAAGAAAATAGGAGTTGTTTATTACTAAAAGTATTCCTTTATAGATGTTCTACTGTAGTATGAATCGTACTTACCGAGTTTTTGGTTTGGAGTCTCGTAGTTGTAGTAGATCTTTGCTCTCCACATATAAACAAAGTCCATCATCCAAGATTGTATGACAATCATAAACAATGAGTTTCTTCCAGCATTTGGTATCCCAATCATAAACTAGTAGCTGGCCATCTTTTATACCCAATACTCTATCGACCTTAGCAAGAGAGACATTATATAATCTGTTCCACAACTGCCCTTTCCGTACATAAAGCTCAATATGCGCTGTTGAACAACTAAATTCATCCGATTTCCCAATAGCACCTAACAAACCACCACACTCGACAAGAGTATAACAAATTTTTTCGACTTTGGTAGTGGTGAATAGCAAAGCAAAGTGACCGAAGCTCTTGGTAGCAAAATCAAACGATACAACATAAGCATCCATGAACTCACATTCCTCAGGAATACCGAAGCTGCAACCGAGGGTTGCTGTCCAATAACAACTCCCAGTCTCCCCAACATATACAATATTACGATGAAGAAAGTCAGACTTCAGGTGCCATAATCTTCTTTCAAAAACCACATTTCAACGAATACAACTCAGTGTGTTCTTCAGCATTGTTGCAATCACTTTCCCCGTATTCATCAAGCTCGTGTTGAATATAATATCTTATCAACTTGTAGTCTCCATATTTAGCATCATAGCCGAGACCACAAGCTCTGAAATAGGACAATGCTGGTTCAGGATTATAATCGGGCGGAGGAAGGACTTTCAATTCTTTAGTTGTTAAGTTAAAAAGAACAATTTTGCCATCAATATTGTGAAAATACAACAGCTCATTACACCTACCACCATAAAGGGAATGTGAGTTGTCATCAAAGGGGAGTTTGATATTTTCAGACACAGAGTCGTCTTCACCAACAATGGATAAATGATAACCACGGCGTGAGCATAAAATATAAGAAGGTGGGCGTCTTATCCGACCCATTGATATTCCTAGTGGAGAATGGTGACTTCCTTTTTAGAAAAATAAAATAAAATTGAGAGTACGACGAGGTTTTCTGAGTTGGGCTTAAAAAATATTTTGGACATCTAGCTGGTGCCCTTGAATAAAACATAATAGTTTAATTTTAAACATACTACCCAAATTTATTAGGGTACTTTTCACTTAAATAGTAAAACTATTCACACTTTCACAATTATATTTCAAATTATTAAAAATTACAATTAAATGGTCAAACTATCAAAATTTTCACAATCATGTGACATGGATTTAGGTGTGATGTGGATTTAAAAATCACAGAAATATAACATGGATTTATATGTGATGTGGATTTAAAAAATATTCCCTCCGTTCCATGTAAGGTGATGCATTTCTTTTGGGCATGGGTATTAAGGAGAAGATTATAAAGTGTTTAAAGTAGTAGGGTCCACAACTTTTTATGAGATAATTATTTTCATTTTGAGTATGTGTCATCTTATATGGAACACACCAAAATGGAAAACGTGTCAAACAAAATTGATAAAAGGAGAGTAGAAAACAAAACTAGTAATTGTCATTTCCCAATTCTAGCTTTGAAAAACAACTTCAACCCATAGCAAGCAAGAAAATCGAACAAAAACTTTCTTTAGTAAAAAAATAATGATCAGTATTGTTTATTTCATTTCAGTTTTGATCATATTTATTACTCACTCCGTCCACGAAAAAAAGCCCTATTGTGGCTGGGCACGGAAATTAATAAAATTGTAAAAGTTATACTATACCCTAAATAACCTTGAAAATTTTAAAATAACCTTTTTTTTATCGATCATATATTATTTTCAAATAGCAACCATTAAATAAAGATTAAATTTCGATGGGCCACATGTCGGCCCAAACCATTAATGTTTGAACACGGTTGAAAAAAAAAAAAGTATGAGACTAGACAAGGAAATTAACGATCACTAACCATACTCAACTCAAACTCAAATTAGGACTTACAAATTTACCTAAATTACAATTTTACTTTACTTATTGACCCGATTGACATCCTAAGTATAAGGGTTTTTTTATCACTGACGAAGAGATAAGAAATTAGAGAAAACTATGCAACCGAAAAGATTGGACATTGATTTGGGTTGGTATTTTTATGTATTATTATAAGGTCATGATGTGTTAATCAACAATATTAGGATCTCAAGTTGTGATTTGGGATAGAAGCTGCAAACTTGTTTAATTATAATTTCAAAGACAAAAGCGTGAATGGCCTGTTGTGTTCGAACGGCATGCTCGACGGGAGCGAATGGATGCAAAAGGGAAGTGAACGAGTGTGAAGGGTTATAATATTGATAAGAGATTTTATATATTTTTAAGTTCGTAACCACTATTTATATATAGAAGATAAACTAGGTCTATCCCTATATATCCGTCTCCCACCGCTCTCTCTCCCTCCCTCTAACTCTCCCTCGGCCAGCAGCAGCAGCAGGCCTCTCGATCGCTTTGGATTCACTCTCTCTATCCTAAATCACTAACCCCTACAAAAATCTCTCTCTCTTAAAATCACTACTCCTAGCCGACAATTAAAAACAAATTAAACCGACAAACATGGGAATAGAGGGTATACAAAAGTTTTGAAAGAACAAAATCGACCTCACCAATGTCAAAGGTGATACGGTGGCAGTAGAAGCATCTATGCTAATGTACAAGAGCGCCAAAAGTTTTTACCCATGCAAAGATTTGCATAAAGGCAATGCCAATGCCATAAAGAGATTTATCTCTATATGCTCTCCCACACTTGTTACTTACTAGAGTTAAAATTGTTTTCAGATAGGTTGAAGATTGTTTTCAAGTAGGTTGAAGATTGCATGCGTAGAGTAGATATTTTGATAGAGGCGGGGATAACTCCTATCATAGTTTTTGATGGTGCAAATTTGCCCATCAAGGCTAAGACAAAAAGAGAGAAGTGAGAGGTACGTTATTTGATATGTTAGATATATTTATAAGAATGCTTGTTATTTTAATAATGTGTGCTTGTTATTTGAGTAAATCTATTATTTTTTCTCTAAGGCTGAGAAAGCAGAAGATGAAAAGGAATGTGAACGATGTTACAGGAACGCTTTTGCCCACACATGCCTTTGAGTTCATAAAGGTAGAGTCTTCTCTTTTTATTTTTATTTTTTTATATTTTATTTTTATTTTTGCATAGAAAACAAACATGAAATTGGAATTAACGTGTACTATCATTGATGCTAGTATACGTTCGTCCAACTAATATAGCATTTAAAATTATATAATTTTAACCTATAATTGAATATTTATATAGATAAGTAAAGTTAAGTATTGTATTCATATGATCTATCCTCGTGATGGTGGCTAATTGCCATTTTAATTTATTTTTCCAACATATTGTTAAATGAGGTCAACTAGCATGCACCCTATTTATACGTGAGGATTACTTAAATCAATGATTAAGATCTTTTGAACACATGTTTGGTCGAATAACAATAAGTAGCTTACCATAAATTTCCATAAATGTATTATAGTGAAAACTTATTCTAGTGTGAAATCTAGAAACTTTTTTACACTATTGTTCAATACAAAATAAATGATCAAGATAATGACACGTGGATTTATATTAGAGTAGCTAAATTCTAATTTTTATTTTATTAATCCTACATAGGGTAAAAATGACTATTTTATTTTTTTTTTTTGATAGAAAAAATAACTATTTTATTAATCATACTTGCACGGCTGCCGATGAATGAGGAATTCGAATCATGTTTCCTAAAATTAAATTGAAGTCAAAATAAAAATTGGGTTTCTGTATTATGCATATTTTAATTATTTATTGATATTCCCTCAAAAAAATATTATTTATTGATTTTTCGTATAAATTTTCACTACTAGATTATCAATTTTTTCCTCTAAGAATCGAAATCTCGATTTTAAAATTATTAATATTCAAAATGCATTATTATTCTAAAAGAAATGCATTATTCTTGTAAACAAAATGCATATATTATTATTTTTAAATTTTCATTAACAATATGTTATATGATGTTCATTTTATTAAATATATTTTTAATTATTATTTGGTATTTCATCATGCACAAAACATCTACAATGCTAGCTTATGCATGTCTTATCTATTTTTTCTCTTTGCATCATGTCATTTTTTGTTCAGAAAATCAACAAACATTTCTTTATGCATAAAATGCATAATTAGTAAATGAATAATGCATTATCATGACAATTGAGATGAAATATAAAAAAACTCGTGAATAATAGTTAGAACTTAGAATTAAACATAAAACGAATTTGTCGTATTCAAAGTCTGAATAACAACAATATTTGATAAATAGAACAAGACCAATAGAAAACTGGAAAAGAAAACAGAAGATATAAGAGAAATTGACGGATGGTAATGAAAGAATTAAATATTAGTAGATGATTACAAGGTTTGATATTCCTTGAATTAAGGAACGAATCAGTTACGGAATGATGAAGAAAGACATATTCACCCTTTTTAAAACCAGCACACGTAATTAAATATATAAAATATACTATGCCATTGTAACCATTGATCAACTAAAATCTACGGTATAAAAAAGTTTCTACGTTCTACAGGGGAATTAGTTTCTATTTGAACTCTCTCCTATATATAGAGAGAGAAAACTATGCAACCGAAAAAATTGGCCATTGATTTGGGTTGGTATTTTTATGTATTATTATAAGGTCATGATGTGTTAATCAACAATATTAGGATCTCAAGTTGTGATTTGGGAGCTGTAAACGTTTTTTTTTGAAGCTGCAAACTTGTTTAATCATCATTTCAAAGACAAAAGCGTGAATGGCCTATTGAGTTCGAACGGCATGCTCGATAGGAGCGAATGGATGCAAAAGGGAAGTGAACGAGTGTGAAAGGTTATATAATATTGATAAGATTGGATAGATTTTATATATTTTTAAGTTCGTAGCCACTATTTTATTTTTACTATGTTAAGTGGTTATCATAAATTGTTTTCCTATATTTGATAATATAACGTAACATTATGTATATTAATAAAATATGATGAATTTTAATTTTAATACAATATTTGAACTGACGTTGAATAAGTAGTAAGATGTCATCACCAAGAACACAATTATTTATGTCCTTCAAATTATGAACATGTATATGGATAAAGTTTATTTATGTCCTTCAAAAAACAAATTAGGCACAAGGAAATTATTTATATAAACATGAGATAGCGAGCAATTAAAGAAAAATACATAACTCGTTTATAAGCTTAAGGGGTCAGCAAGATCGGTCAAACGTTGCTCGTATAAAATGGGAACTAGTAATGTAAGTGGTAGAGTGGTTAATGCTCGGGCCAAAGATCACGGGTTTAAGTCCACCGTCATGTGGTTTTTAAAATTTTTTTGTAATATTGTTAAAAAAAATTGATATGAAAAATGCCTCAACAAAAATTAATTAAATAAATAATTAATAATTTAATATTGTAATTAAATATTATTTTTGTAAAATTATTACTCCATATGACTTGGGCTAGCGAAGCGCCGGCCCATGAGCGAAATCCTTAGAAGGCGGCCCATTAGTGGGAACCCAACAAGGTGAAAGGTCCACCGTCAAGTGGGATTATTTATAATTATTCTTGTTGCATTTAAATCTAGTTTTATTAGATAATAATTATTAGGGTTGATAATGAATTCAAAATTAGGGTATATAGCGAGTTTTTCAAACTTTAATTTTTAATACAAAATATCAAATATATTTAATTAAATTATATACTCCATCTGTTCACGAAAAAATTGCCACATTGTGATTGAATAAGGGACACACTTTTGATTTAGTTTTAAATTGAATAATTGTGTTGTGAGTGGAATAGTGTGGGTCCAACAATGATATTTTTTGTAAATAATGGGGTATATAAGATTAATAAGTGAGTGAGTTATGTGTGATATATTACTAAATGGACGTGGTAAATTTTTTGTGGACTGACCGAAAAAAAAAATTGTATATATATATATAATGTATAACATGCAACATCTTCAACATAAGCGAGATATATAATTGGAGTATAAGATGGAATACCATTATAAATTAGAGCACAATTTTAGACTAGTTTGTGTGCCACTAATAAATATTACTACTACTATTTTAGATGACATTTAATGCAATAATCTTTCACAAAATTTTAGGAACAAGAAATGGGCTTCATCATTTACATGTGTGATTTAGTTGTTCAAATAAATGTAGTAAATACAAAATAGTTAACAATCTCCAAGAAATTGTAAAAATAATAGTATTTGGCATAGAGAAAATTGGAGCAGTTTACTGTTAATTAAGAGACAAACTGATCTTTCATGTATACTGCTTCTTGAGAAGGGGTTAAAATACAAAAACCACATATTTACAAACCTCACAAATAAGAGAAAAGAAAAAAAACGAAATAACCCTTATTTACATGAATCAAATGCCCCCAAACAATACTATAAAAACTAAATGTTAATTTAAAAAGAAAAAAAAAATAAAATACCCTTAAAAGAGAAAAAAATATCACTACTTCCTAAAGAATTGAAGGATGCAGAAGTATTGAACTTTCTCTCTGTATTCTTCCCAGAAGCACTACTTAGAGATCCTAAACAGATGATTTTTTTCTTTTTAATTTTTTTCCATCATCTGGTTTATTTTTTACATATAGAACTAACCCAAAAATATTTAATTTATTTACATACATACAAAATTTTTGAACAAATTCGTCACTTCCTCTCCAAATATATACTCAGCGATCCAAAGAATTTACGATCAGAATCCTGACAACAAAAGTTTAACAACATATTTTAAATATTTTTAGAACCATATATAATTACTTGACTATTAAAATGTTCATGGTCGTATTTCTGTAAGCTGATACCCACAAATTTTAAAGAAAAAAATGTATGATGATCATTTCTATAAAAATGGAAATCTTGAAGGACTAATATGAAATAAAAGAAAAGATTAAGGACTTCATAATAAAGTAGAGATGGGAACAAACCAATCATAAAAATTCTTACTCTCGGGCTCCGAGTTCTGCAGCGCTCCTGTTGTCGGTTTTTTCCTTATCCATTTCTTAATATTCCCTCCAGGAGAATTTGCTAAAAGCACCCCAAAATAAATAAATATTAGAAATTCACCCCGAAAAATTGAAATTGTTTCAGAAAACAACCCTAATGTTGCTTTGGCGCGAAATGTTTAGAGAATGGATTTCAATCTACAATCGTAAAATCCTTCTATGATTTTTTTGGGTTATTTCAATATTATGAACTATATTTAGTTAAATTTAATCTTTTTTGGAAGAATATTTAGTTAACTTTATTAGTAACCGTAATCATATTCATATGTTATGTGTATGTTACGGTTTATACTAAGGACTCGTTTGGTAGGGGTGATTAGGGTGTATAATATGTCTATGACACCCTAATATCTTGTTTGGTATGAAGTATACGGCCCTTTATAAAGTTCGGGCTCGTATGAATAATACTTATTTTTGTTGTTATGTATACTACCTATGAGGTGGTATAAATAATACTGCAACTAATTATAACAATAAATTACAATAATTACTATGTGTTGCAGATAATTTAATACTTCATACCAAACGGAATATTAATTCTTTATATTTATAAGACATCTCAGTCAAACATATCAGGCCTTATCCCATACTTTGTACCAAACGAGCCCTAAGTATGACATGTTAAATGTGGTAATAAAATCAAATTTATTGGTCATATTAATTTATAATTATTATTTTTGTAGTTATTTAGACGAGTTCACTTTTCTCGAGATAAAATATTCGGATCCAAACACAACTAAAAGCAAAAAGCTAGGCTCCAACTCTTACGTGACAACGGAGAGCTCGGGGTCGAGCTGGCGGGAGACGAGGGAGTCGACGTTGATCCGACGGCAACATTAAAGTTACGATGAGCATCACGCCTTACGACGGTGATGCTCCGAGTGATCGCGACTGGGTCGTACTGCGGCGGCGCCGTGGTGGATCTGGCGGCGGAGAAAGAGTTGTATTTGCGCAGTTTTCCGAGGCCGGCGTCCGGTGGTGGTCCGGCCAACGTTTCGTCCCAAAGTTTATGGAGAAACCCCATAATTACGAAAGAAAAAATAAATAAAAATGATGAATTAATTTATATGTATTTGTGTGTGTGTGTGTGTGTGAATTTTCTTTTGTAACAACCGAAAAAAATATATTGGTGTGATGAAATTATGTACTTGGGAGGGGGCACTACCAGATACACGACTGTTACAAAGAATTAAGATGAACAAAAAAAAAATTAAATTACTCTATTTATTTACGCTAAAACAAAATTAATGGAAATGGGAAGAACTAGGGTTTTTATAGAGGGGAGTTAGAAAAATTCCTAAAATGGCTTTTGGGGAATTTGTGGCTACTAGGGAAGGTGTGTGAAAACCATTGAAAGTTTATTGGATAAAATCAGCCGATTTTATGTGGAGAACTTTGACCACTAATTATCATTTTCCCTAAATAATTTATTAGAGGAAAAATAGTTATCCCTATATTATAAGAAATGTAAAATTTATAAATTATTCGTTGGACTCAAGTTCGGTTCGATTCAACTATAAATCTTGCAAGCGGTATACATTCTCTAGCTATGCTCATAAAAGCTCGTTTCAAGATTCAAGCTAAATGAATCAAGCTCATGCAACTCCTTAAATATAAAAGACAAAGTCTCCTTGTGTGCGTGTGTTAGCCTAGTGGTCTAGTGGTTAATGCTCGGGCCAAAGGTCACGGGTTCAAGTCCACCGTCACGCGGCCTTTAAAATTTCTTGTAATATTTGTTCAAAAAAAAAAAGATAAAGTCTCAGATACGGTCTGTCGCACCATGCGACTGAGCCCACGCTCACACAGCTCGTGCATCTAACGCGCGAAATCGGACGGCCCAAATGGGCCCGTCCACACGCCAGATTCATTTTTTATTTTTATTTTAAAGGTGGGTGCATGTTTGTTTTTTTTCAATTTTTTTTTGTTTTTTAATTTTTTAAAATTTTATTTTTCCATTAACTCTTTTCTATTTGGGTTTATTAATTTTCAAGTATGATTTATTAATCTCTAATTAAAATTTATTAATCCTCAATTAGGATTTATTAATCCTCAATTACAATTTATTAATTTCAATTAGGATTCATATATATTTAAAAAATTAATTTTTAAAAGTCAACTCTGATGCGTTGACAGATTGCACGGTCGCACCAAAGTGTTCCTTAATATAAAATCAAGTTTGAGCTCGAGTTGGTAACTTATTTAATTAAACACAAATTGTGATTTATCCTACACAATAAATATAAATGAGTTGAGCTACAGGTAAAGGACGAGCTTGAAAGCATATTTAAGAGCTGAGATTGAACTAAAAATCTCGGCAAATAACGAGCTAATTAGCTAAATACCGTTAAACTCAAGCAACGATTTAAATCTAAACGTTATTATTTTTCGAATAAATCTTGTCACATTATTTTCCCTTAAAATTCCAAAATTTTCAACAACAGCTCATAAGAAAATCGAAACGTAAATACTAAATACTCCCTCCGTCCACAATAAATTTGCACATTGTGGATGACACGAGTTTTAATAATTTGTTGGTTGATTGTGTTGTGAGTGGAATAAGGGTCCCACTTTTACATAGTTGTAAATTGTGTTGTGAGTGAAAAAGTAAGTGAGTTGTGCGGAGTCTATTACTGTAAATGGATGTGGCAAATTTTTTGTGGACAGACAAAAAAGGAAATTGTGACAAATTTATCGTGGACGACTGGACAGATGAAGTAGTACCCAAAAAAAAATTACTCCCTCCGTCCCGTCATTCTTGTCTTGTACTCCCTCTGTCCACGATAAATTTGCCACAATTTTCTTTTTGGTCCGTCCACAAAAAATTTGCCACATCCATTTATAGTAATAGACCTCACACTCCTCACTTACTTTTCCACTCACAACACAATTTAAAACTATATAAAGATGGGACCTTTATTCCACTCACAACACAATCAACTAACAAATTATTAAAACTCGTGTCATCCACAATGTGACAAATTTATTGTGGACGGAGGGAGTATTTCTTTTTGGGTTGTGCTGTTATTCTTGTCCTATTTTCACATAAGGAAATATGTTTTTCTCACAAGAAGAAATGATACAAGAATAACGGAAGGAGTAGAAATTTTTGTGGGACAGAGATGGAATTAATAAAAATCTTGTAAAGGTACAAGCACAAGTGGGGCAAGAGAGGGGGTGGATAATGCAGTAAGATAGAGACAAGTGGGGCTGGAAATGTGGGGCAATACGGTTTTTGTGGACTGAATTTTGGCCACTTGTAAAGTTAGAGGGCCCACCAGCAATTAAACCAAAAAGATAAGGGGCCTCAAGATAAAATAAAATAAAATAAAAAATGTTGACGGTGGCGGATGGCGTCAGCAGCTATAAAAGCAAAGTAATGTTTTTTGCAGAGTTAGTCTCTGTTACAGATTGGCCTTTTTTGCCCACGTGCTGTAGGCCACCATGAATCATTCTCTCTCTCTCTCTTTTTTTTTGTTTTTTTTAATAAATTTTTGTCACCGTAAATTGCTATTTTATTTAAGAAAATTTTGCTGATAATGATAAAATTTAATTCGATGTATTAAAATATAAAAATTTATTACTATCAAATTCTTTTTTTTTACTTGAAAAAACGGGAACTATACAGAAATTAATTAGAAACTTTTTAGAGATAAGATTTATTATTACTTAAATGTTCACCCAGAATAAATATTATTAAATCACGTCTAATTCCACATAATCATAAATAGCCAACGAAAATTAAATAGTAATTAAATATAAAAGGGGATTTTCATTGACGGCAGTTCTGAATCTGATGATTGCACCTTTTTGGCACACACAGTGGACTTTATTGTCCACAATATTATTTTATAATATATATTGCATCTCATCAAATATACCATTCATAATTTATATACTCCCTCCGTCCCATTATTGTTGGCACGTTTCTTTTGGGCAAGGGTATTAAGGAAAAGGATGTTTAAAGGATAAAAAGATAGAAAATGGTAGAGCCCACAACTTTTTGTGAGAGAAGGATATTTCCCAAAAAAGAAACAGGCCAACTTTCGTGGGACGGCCCAAAAAGGAATACAGGCCAACAATAATGGGACGGAAGGAGTATTATTTATAATTATTTTCTGGCTTGATATCCATAAGATCATGATAGAATATGTATGTCAACAAAATTACACAAGTATTATTAAAAAAATGCTCAGAATTGCGCTACATAAAATTGATCGTTTTAAAAGATGGGAATTGCATGGATATAAAAACTTAAGGAAATACAAGAATAAAATAGCTAATGAGAAAACAAAACAACAATGTTACATAGGGACATCTAATCACATAATCTAAAGGCCCTCAAAACCTTAAAATTATGATGAACCCTAATGTTTATAATGTTGTTGTGAGTTTGAATTTCATTAAACATCTCGAGGTCTAAGTAGGTCATGCTCCGATCAAACTACCTCCGACCCGTCCTTACATTTTTTCTCCGATTGCTATCTCTATGTTTTCCTGACGTTCCACCCGTTCCTAAGCAAAATCCTTCAAGACGGGAAGTTTCAACTCTCACATTGTCCGAACTCATCTCAATCGAGTTTCTTTTGTTGGAGACGCCATAGGCCTCGTTTCTTGAGGTTGAGGATGAAGGGGAGCATGTCGGGGGCGTGGCTGATCGAGATGAGCTACAAAAGGCCTCAATGTCACTGTCGAAGAGCTCATCAAATAGTTCTTGAAGTTCTTCCAAAGTCTCGTTCCCGCTCTCCTGTCATAAATGAAACTTCGTTTGAACATACACTACTTAGCGAGGGATCATTAGATCATGATTTAAATCCTAACAAGAGAAAATCTAATCCATTCGGTCCGATCCATGAAGCGTAAAGAAACTTAAAAATTAATGTTGATAATAAGTAGTTGTTGTAGTAGTCTACTAAAACATTAGAGCTCACTAGGAAGACAAAATCTTTACTACAAAAAATCAAATAGTATTTGATTGTTCCAACAATAACTCCCTTAGAATTCTTAGTAGGACCATTTTGGAATAATGAAGGCATCAATTTTCAAGTTCTTGAGTCAAAATTTAAGATCAATCCTCACTTTCCTCCATAAATTTTCTTCACATAATAGTGAAAAAAAAAGCAACAAAACTATTGTCAAATAAATCATCGGAGGAAAAACTCACTTCCGGTTTAGTTTGGCTCATCATCGTCACCATCTCATCCAAGAACTCACCCATGCCCTACATCAAATCCGAGAAGAACAGAGTTGATCACAGATAAAACTATTGACGGTCAAGATAAATCAGACGAATTTTCATTTAAATCACACGAACCAACCTTAATCAAATATCTTCCAAAAAAAAGCCAAAAGAATCTTAGCTAAAGAGGCCACTATCATGCTCTAATGCAGGCCCTCTTCATGTTCTCATTAAATATTTCTATCAACAAGGAGAATTGGGACCACATTCTCACTCTTAACTTTCTAACAAATTGTTTAGGTTTCTCTCATCTCTTCACTAGCCACCAAAACTAAAATAATACCCCTCTAGAAACATTTGTATCTTTCCAAACAACTTGCTCCCACCATTAGTCATATGTGAAATCCTCAGTCCATACTTCATCATGGATTTAAACAAAAAAAAAAGTCACAAATCAAGGGCATTTCCGACAATAAAAAAATGTGATAAGGTAATACAAATCGAAGTTTCATATAAGATCAAAACTAGTCACATGTAGTGAGTGGCTGCTACATAGTTTATGCAACTTACATTATTGTCTTCGTCGTCATTGCAGTCATACACTCCTACATCGTACAGAAACCTCTTGTTCGTGTCCGAAAGCACTGATAAATATACAACAGCAGCATCACATAAGTCCAATTGCAAGTTCAAGAATTCAAGAATTTGATGAAAAGTTTAAGTATATATTTGCTATGATCAAGTTGTTGTAAATAAACAATATTGAATAGAACAACTCACCAACACATTAACACAAAAAGTGAATCCACAAAAAATGACAATTGATCTAAAAAATTGTCATCATGTGACAGCACTGCAACCAGAATCAAGTCCAAAAGAGTAATTCAAATATTTGTTAGAACTCACATTTAATTTTTCTCAATGAATTTGATCAAGCCCACCAAACCAATCTCTACCACAAACTAACAAGATTTTGATGTTCCAACATTCAAAGTAGAGAGAAAAAACTAGCTCTCCCTGCAACTAACACATTTTTACTACTGATTCGAGCTCTTTATCATGATTTGAGATTCTTCATTTTTGAAAGAATTACATAATCAAGAAATTAAAATGTATACATAATAGTAATTACATAATATCTACCTGAATATGCTTGTTGAATAGCTTGAAATTTCTTCTTTGCCTCATCTACGTACTTCGGATTCCCAGAAGAAGAGAGGCGATCCGGATGCCATTTCTATCACAAAAACAAAAATATTTCACAAAATTCAACTCGTTCCCAGATCAAAAGTTTCAATTTTTAAGAGAAAAATCATTTCAAATTTTGACTTTATTGTGTGTGTGTGTGTGTTTTGATCTTCATGTAAAGGTTACATTTTTCGCTCAACATCAAGAAAACTTGAAAAAGTCCAGTTCAGACATCATCCCAACAGCCTTAACCACAACAAATTATGATGTTTTTCAGTTTGATTTTCCTTAAAAACCACAAAAATTCGACTTGCAAATTCTAATTCTAACCAGTGCAAGTTTCTTGTAGGCATGCCTGAGCTCTGCTGATGTGGATTCTTTCTTCAACCCCAAAACAGCATAAAAATCTCTGCTTTTATCTCCTTCACCAGCCATGCCTTAAACTCCACAAAAATATATTTCACTCAAAAAAATTCAACCTTTTTCTTGTCCCAACGCACACACTCCTCCTAAAATGCGTGTGTGCTTGTTATGCATATATACTAGAAAATATGCATAATATATGTGTGTACGCATATAAAAGTATTATCATTACTCAATAAATGCTAAAAGATCACTACGAGACGTAACCATTTGCATTGGTTGCAGAGAGAGAAACAACAAACAGCTCTCTCTTGAGAAGCCTCCAGAAGCAGAGGTAATACTATATGCAGGGTGTTTTTATACTGAATGTTTGAATAATTAATTCCAAAAAAAAAAAAATGCCAAGAAAGAAAATTTATAAGAATTTGTGGCGTGGGTTCTTAGATAAGGGTTTGTGGGATTAAAGATTAACGGCTGGGATTGAATGTTGAGGTAGATATTTTATGGGGTCTGTCTTCAGAAGCTTCTCGATTTACTGCTTTTGGTTCTTCTTCTTTCTTCTCTTTTTTTCTACGTTTTTTGGATTGATGCATGATTATGATTTTCAATTGCGTAGATGCAATAATATCGTTCAACTATTTTTATTTTTATTTTTACTTTTAGGAATTTAGGTTGAGAGTTCAACTATTGTTGAAAAGTTGAAACAATGGCATGCAAAAATATTAAGAGTACAGCGTTTGTTTAGTGCCGTAACTTTTACCGTTTTGTAAAAATGGGACAGATTTTTTTGGACTTTCAATTATAGGACAAAAATTTAAAAATTGATCATTCTCATAACAGATTTGGCCCCATTTTGAGTTTCGGGCTATTTTGCATTTATGCAGCCCGATGCATATGTGGCTGCCAACTAATGATTAGGTGGTCGCCACATAATACATGAATAAGAAAAAAAAAAGTAAACTAAAATGATTTTAATAAAAAAAAGAAATAAAATGAAGAGATGAATGGACGGCTTAGTTGGCAACCATGTAGGAATGGGCTGACAAATCGACCTCACGTGATAGGTACGTGCAACTTAGCCCGATCGGGCCGAAATTTTTCCTGTGAATGATCAATTTTGGAACTTTTGTACTTAAATTGGAAGCCCAAAAAAATCTGTTCTATTTTTGCAAAACGTCAAAAGTTACGGTCCTTATAAAACGGTGGACTCAAGTATTAATATAGACTAGCCTTTTAAAATCATGGTTTATTTTTATTAGAACGTGCCATTTATCTTTTAAGATATTAAGGATAATGTGAGATTATTATGTATATTTATAAACCTCTTTTAAAACTCATAAGATTTGAATAGGTCCTTAGATTTTATACATATACGGTAAATCAAACTTAAATCTAAATTAATAATAAATTATTTAAACTCAAACTGTCAATTAATCGAACAATTTGAAGGAATTTATTCTGTAGGAAGGAGGTAGTGACCGTCCAACTCAATATATTTTATCAAATATTAGTTGTAAATATTTACCATCACAAGTTTTGGTGTCCTTCTATGTCACATAATGACATAAAGACTAGCTTGTAAATTGTTAGGAATAATATTTAAATAATATAAAGTCCTTTCCTTTTCTTAAATTTGAAAAGGTTGATGGGACTATTATCTCTTGAAATATCTTTAGACTTTGGCTTATTATCCCTTGGCTGTGCAAAAATAAATAAATAAATAAATGCATAAGCTCATAATTTTTAATTTATGCAAATTTAATTTCCCTCTGTCTAGGAAAAAGTCGCCCTCATGGAATGGCAAATAATTCCCCACCATTCCTTTATTTGATATCAAGACTTCTACTTAACAAGCTTGATTCGTTTTAATTTTCAATTTCTGCAGTCGTATTTAATATATTAAGGTATTACTCATTGAAAAACGTTACTATATAATATAATATAATAATATTTATTTATAATCAACTAGTAATATTTAAGCCATTGTTTTGGGGCTGTGGTCCAGTTGGGAAAAGTAAAAAGCAACTACAACTTGCTTGTTTAAAATAGTCTCTTAATCATATTTGCCATATTGAATATTCCATTCATTACATTGAACCTGAACAAATCTTGGCTCTCATCAAAATTGTCAATATATGCATGTATATATATATATATATATAATAGTTCGTATAAAAACAAATCATGATGTCTAAACTAGGAACTAATATGGATTACTGATCTGTGTACAATCTACGATTATCATGAATAAAATATCAAACACAATAGTAGAAAGACATCATTTCTTATATAAAAAAGCATAATGGTATGAAACATCAATGTGTATATAAAGAAGCATGACTATATATATACACACAGAGAATGTTATATGCATAGATAAAATAAAAATAATGTATGCTATTAGAGATCCTAAAGCACCCATATTCAACTATTGTTGAAACCCTTCTTCATTAATTAAGTAGCAACAAAAATCTATGATGTTTTGTCTTCAACTTGTGTTGATTCTAGCTGTGTCTGAATGGGATGGAGAGAGTGGTCCAAATTCTTATTCTGGAGATCGCCCACGTGACCATCAGGTTCAAACTGCTCCAAGTCACGTGCCTCGTATTAGTACAATTTTTGACCTACTTTTTCAGTTACAGACAGTAGAAGAAGATGTCAAAAGACTCCAAACTGAATCAAGACTGTGGCTTTCTGAGTGAAATGTCTTATTATCGTATGGCCCATATGCGTCCCACTCTCACAAGCAATAAATCCCACCTCCAATTCTCCATATCATTTCTCACCACTCAAATTTGACTGCAGAAGTTAAGGAAGTGTGTAGAAGCACAAGACTGGAAAGTGTGAAAGATATTATTGAGAATTCGTAACACGTAGTAAGTGTTTCAGTCTCGTATTTCATTTCATAAGTGCCGTATATATAATAATGACATCATCAATATACACGTTCTGCACCAGACTGCCAAAATTTTAAAGAGCAGTTAGAATCTCTAACAAAATTGAATACCTCGATTAGTCATGATCTGTAATCCCCATCACGCTTATTCTTGCACAAGTGTTGTAACCAAATTCAACTAATTCAAAGTTCTCAGAGCTTTAATCCAGTCCAATTCAACTCGAAAATCACCTGGACCAGAAATGGCGCCTGGAACTCCGCCTTCTGCGTTCAACGAGAGGGACATGCCAACTACGCGGGCTGGGTTCATCTCGAGGTCTGCATCTATGACATTGCCTCGCCATGTTGGTAGATATCGAGCAAGGGGAATCTGCAGGAGAGGGAACACAGTTCATGATTAGAAGAGAGTTCAATTTGCTTGTGCACAAGAATGCAATTTGATTTGTTTTATAAGAAAAGAGTATGATCCTGTAAACATTTTCTACTAAAGAAAAAAAATGTTAATTTTCATTCTCAAATTATTAGGAAGGAGAACATTTTCCTGCATGGTCTTCGATAAGATAAAATGATCCTTGTTTCTCAGATGTGCCATTAGTTTTTTTTTTTTTTTTGTGTGTGTGTGTGTAAGAGAGAGAGAGCTTGCCTTGGCAATGTACCAGTTGTCCTTAGGCACATAAACAAATGCCTGCCATGAGTTATCTTCTTGTTGTCCAGGAGAATTCACCCAATTCTCTGTATAAATCTGCAATGAAGTTCGATTTATCCTCAATTAGCGTATTCCAAGTATTCTAAGCATCATTAAAACTGCATATGATTGAAGTCAACTCACTTAAAGCATCAAAAAAAGAAAATCTTCTTGGATGTCTCCAAATTTCATAACAGGGTCAAATTACTCACAGTTGAAATGTAGCATCGCCCGTCTCCTTTGAGTTTTAGAGCCAACGTGTCGTACCCATCCAGATCAATGAAGCCATCAAACTGCAAAACAAGTGAAAAAGTGAAGGTGTTGGTATAAAAAACTCAATCTACTCAAGGGCGAATCCATGGAAAGCTTATTGAAACCTTGGTAGTTGGCACTACAACAATCAATAGCAGAAAACGTAGATACAGCTGAATTTTTACCATTCCAATTCCTCGAAGAATAAAACTTATGTGATAGGAATTATTTTGAACTAAAAAATTTTTTGAAGACATCTAACTATAAGTACTACTCGACCTCTATTTCTCCAGCACATTCTATCATTACCTTCTTAGATCTCATTCCGCAGAATCCACTTCTACTTATATTCCATTTAGAACCTTCGGTGACATCCAAGGAAAGATTTCCAGAGAATACACCTGTGATGTTTTAGTAAAGAAAGATAAAAATAAGATAAAAAACGATACATTTAGTGAAGGCAATCATAAGTAGCTTTCATGAGTAAATAAAGTATTATCTTTAAATATGAGATTTTGAAAAGGTAGAGCCTACTTAGAAGTAATTTATAAATGCTGATGATATGTCTTTTCATGGCAGCATAACATACTCATACAAATAAATACATCAAATCTTAAGAAGATTTAAGCTTTCAATGGTACACGAAATAAGAGAGATATTTGAATGCAAAAGATAATATCTCACCAGTTTCAGTAAAAATCAAGTGAAAATTCAAATGAGCCAATGGTACGAGATTGGGGATATTTTACTAACCAGTACCACTTGATCCATTGGTAGACTCTTGAATATGCAGCGAGGCTGATGACATTCCTGAAAAATTAATTTCCGCCATTTTAAGAGTCTCACATTCGTGATATTCCTTCTTTCTATTCTATCTGTGTTAACTTTAGCAAAATTCTTTTCATAACATACTACTTACTTAGAACTCACAAATTATTGATTCAACAAACAGTATAGCAGATTTTTCTTTAGAAGTATCAATACCAACACATATACCATTTTTATTTTTAATGTTCTCAAGAAAATGGCATCATCTTACCACAGATCGAGCTCATATTTTATGTGAGCTTAAGTTGCACAAAGCCAAATAGAATACAAGGAAGAACTTCATTATTTTCTTTATATGAACATATTTCCCATATTGATACCATTAAATTCAGAATCTGCATACAAATGCCATCGCTTTAGCTCCTCTTTTGTGTCAAATTTGAAGATGTATCTTTCGCTTGGAGGAAGCAAGTCTTCAGGGCTCCACGTAAGAGCTGCAAGAGAAAAGAAAACAACAACACTTAACACTAAGTAAACGAACACTCTAGATACGATTCAACTCAATTCTAGTATACTACCAAATAACTACGAGCAGCACATCACCAGTATCTGATTATATGTTTTCTATCCTATCCCTTCTCATAACCCCATCATCAACAAGGCTGACATTGAGTTTTCTATATTTTCTCTTTTCAAAACTATTAAGGGGCATCATACTTCCCTACAACATAACTCCAAAACCAAAAACTGATTCAAGTATATGTTTGCACTAATCCTTAAAAATGCAGAAATTTAGATTCATTAATTTCCCTATACTAACTAAGCAAACAATTCATACAAACAACTCTATAATGCGATCAATTTTCCAATCAGAGGAACTGAACCCCCCACACACACAACAAAAAGGGGAAATATCAAAAGTTTTGCTGATGAAGAAAATAAAAATGAAAAGCAATTGAAAAATTACCTCTTTTAGTTGCATTAACAGAAGCTTGCCACAATCCACGAAACCTCGACATTTTCTCGATTATTTTACACCAATCCCTGAAATCGAAAAACAATGCATTTTCACGTAGTTTACGCATAACATTTTGATCTGCGAAAACTGAAGAAAAAAGGAATTACCTGTAATCGGAAGAAATTTATTCTCCTCTAAACCTTCGTTTTTTGAAAATTCGATGATTTCTTCGCAGATTTCGAGTGTTGTATACTAGCTGAACTGAGACATTGAAGAGGTGGACAAAATGGAAGAAACGACGCCGTCAGAGATGAGAGAAGCGTAGTTGTGATGATAGCAGCACGACTTCTAATCAGCGACTTCGAGCAAACTCTTAAGCGATTTCTCTCTCCAATACTTTCTTAATTCTTTTATCCTTTGGGTTTTTATTTTTTTATTTTAATATATCTCTTTGATTTATTATTTTCCTTTCTTTCTTTCTTTTTTCAGTTCATTTTTGCAGCCAAATATATTCGTCGTTTGCTCCGTTCAATTTATTTGTAATTCTATATTTAATTTTTTATATCGTATTTTATTCTAATACCTTAAAAATTGTTATTGAAATCGTTAAATTTACAAATCAATCAAAATCAAAGCTCGATTCTTTTTTTTTCCTCTAACTTCAAAGAAATGAATAGGACAATCGAGCTTTCATTTTGATTGATTTGTAAATTTTCATGATTTCAATAATAATTTCTAAGGTATTAAAATAAAATATAATATTAAAACTTAAATAGAATAGTGTTAATATGGACAAAACGATAGATACTCGCGAAAGGTGTGTAGCACGTCAGCTCTCGTATTTATATTTTTCCATTTTAAATATATTTAATAGGGTAATTTTCACTTGAATAGCCAACCTATTCAACTTTTCACAATTATATTCCAAACTATTAAAAATGTCAATTAAATGAAAACTATTAAAAATATCAATTAAATGACCAAACTATTGAAATTTTCATAATTGTATTCCAAACTATTAAAAATATCAATTAAATAGCCAAACTATTAAAACTTTCACAATAATGTTCTAGGTAAAACTTTCGCGACGGAAATCCAAGGTGTTACGTTGGAAACTTATTTTGGTTGAGTTTTGAAGGATAAATTCTAAATATGTTTCCGGCGTGACACCTTAGATTTTCGTCGTCGAAAGTTTGATCTAGAATATTATTGTGAAAACTTTACAAGTTTGGCCATTTAATTGATATTTTAATAGTTTTGAATACAATTGTAAAAATTTCAATAATTTGGCTATTTAATTGATATTTTTAATATTTTGGAATATTATTGTAAAAAGTTTGAATAGTTTGGCTATTTAAGTGAAAAGTTTGAATAGTTTGGCTATTTAAGTGAAAATTATCCTATATTTAATAATACGTATTTAAATTCCAACAGGTGTCGCACTGCTAGGGTTTACCCGTCGTTTCCAGACTATTCTCTGACATTTCTCGAATTTTCATTTATCCACTTTAAAGCTCACCTTCTTCAGCTACAGCAAGCAGCAAAATCATTCCGGCATTTCATCGAACACCTGCAATTCTTCAACAATTCCTTGTTCAGATCGTTCGCAAATTTCTAGCAAGTAAATGAGTTCTGTGGTTGAAGCAATGACCGAGCTGCTCAATTTCCCGGAGAGCCTCGAGAAGATAATGCACTCCGCCTCGCGCCACAACGACGGCGGCCGCGTCGGCGGCGGCGCCGCTTTCCCGGCGGACATTCTCGACACGCCGAAGGAGTACGTGTTCTACTTGGACGTTCCTGGACTGTCGAAATCGGATATTCAGGTACGGATCAGAGAAAATTTTTAGTGAGATGAGAGATGATCGGTTCGGATTATTTATGAATTATGGCGAAATGCAGGTGACGGTGGAGGAGGAGAACACGCTGGTGATAAAGAGCAACGGGAAGAGGAAGAGAGAGGAAGGGGAGGAAGAAGGGTGCAAGTATGTACGGCTGGAGAGGCGGCCGCCGCAGAAGCTCACGAGGAAATTCCGGCTGCCGGATAATTGCAACGCGTCGGCGATCACTGCCAAGTGCGAGAACGGGGTGCTGACGGTGGTGGTGGAGAAACTGCCGCCGCCGCCGAAGCCCAAGACGATTGAGGTCGCCATTTCTTGAATCGCGTAGATTTGTAGCTTGTGTGTGTGTTTGTGTGTGTGTGTGTGTTGGGTTTAGAGTGATGATTAAGTGATTGTAAGTAGGGGTGAACAAAAATAACCGAAAACCAAAAACCAAATCAAACCGAAAATAGAATTTGGTTTGGTTTGTTTCTGTTTGTTTGGTTTTATTTTTTTTAAATTTAATTTGTTTGGTTTGATGCTTTGGCAACCAAACCGAAAACCGAATTTATATATATATTTATATAATATATATAGATTAATTATATTTATTTATAAATTTTCTCAATAATGAAAAATAATTTGAAAGAATTTAGCGCAAGAGCTTGTTAGATCCAATAGAACTTGAAATAAAGTATGGATATCAACATCATGCAATAAGGCAATGGACTGATTTTTTTTGTTGTTTGTCATATTTGGCTTTTCCTATAATAATTGGTGGTAATTCATATAATTGTTATGTTAATTTTTTAAATTAAAATATTATTATTGTTTTATTGTATTAAGTATATTTTTGTTGATTTTGGATGAAATATTTAGAACATAACCGTTCGGTTTGTTTGGTTTGGTTTTAACTTTTAAAAATTTGGTTTATTCGGTTCGGTTAGTTCGATTTGGTTTGATTTTTATTTTTAAAAATTTAATTTATTCGCTTTGATTTGGTTTAGACCAAAACCAAACTGAATAAACCGAATGTTCACCCCTAATTGTATGCATTTTGGCAATGGATAGTTTAATAGTTTAATGCTGATAATTGATAAATGTTTATCTATATTCTATTTTCATGTTTGTTATTACTTATTTCGATTTATAGTATTTAATTTAGTTATTTAATTTATATAGTAATAAAAAGAGAGATTCTATTTTTTCAACATTTTCACAAAAAATACTCGAAGATACTAATAATTATAACGCGATAATCACGCAGTATTTCTTCAAACGGGAAGTTTTGTATGAGGACCAAAAATCCAAATTAAAATTTATGTTCAATGATAAATATATATAATATAATTAAATGTGAATTTGAATTAAAATCTTTGGCCCATCTCACCATATTACCGTCCACAAAAAGTTTTGTATTCTTCAAATATATCGCTTAACATTTTCCCCCTACAATTCTCTTCAAAAGTTCAAATATATCCCTTCAAATACAAAATTTAAAACATAAAATTAAAATGTGGCAACTATGATGACATAAAAATAGGATATAGGATTAACACAAATGCATTTACAATGTTCACCAAAAACATTAATGAATTTTAGTAACAAAAATCAAACATGAAAAATTTATCTCCATATGGGCGAAGTAATAATGTGTGACCAAACAAAATTCCCCGATAACTATAACAGTAAGCCTTCTCCAAAATTTCATAAAATCTACTACCTTTCTCTCAAACGTGAGGAGCGAGAAGATTGCTTCAGCATCTTCTGCTTCTGTACGCAGTCGGAAAATCGACGTACCGTCACCGGAATTCTGAGTAGCTTGTACTAGCAGAGCTACTAAGATAGTTTTCTCTTCTTTTTATCCTTCTTCGACTTGTGCTTCTTCTTCTCTGTGGTTGCATTCGGTTCAACAGTTTCGTCAGTCATCAAATGTCGATACTCTTCGAGGCTGGCAAACGGGGAAGCTCCAGAAACTTTACTCGATTTTCGCTTCTTCGTCTTCTTCCCTTGGTCGAAGCTTTCATCGAGGTCCTCGCTTCCACCATCGCTGTCGTCGTCAAAACTGGCTTCGGCAAGCTCGGCTTCTTCATCAAAGTCGCTTACGTCGTCCGCTTGTCCTTCTGCAATATCACCGTCGCTGCCTGAACTGGCTTCAGCATCGTCGGATCCTGCATCGTCCGAAGGGATGTCGATTTCTCCGTCGCTCGCCTCGGCTATCAAGTCCTCATCATCTTCATCATCGAGATCGTCATAATCATGATCACTGCCTGCATCCAGAGCGTTGGCAGAGTCCAAGACGTTTTCGATCTCTTCATTGTCGCTTTCATCCTCGTCCCCGTCACCAGCAACATCGTAAATCTCTTCAGCAGCCTCATCCTCAGCTGTCTTCTTCTTCTTCTTCATCTTCTTTAGTTTCTTAGAGGAGTCCTTTCTGTTCATGTAGAACTTGTGGAAAACTACATCCTCTGGGGCCACATCAGCTTCAGCCAACGACAGGATCTCCGGTCCTATCAGCTGATGGTTTGTGTCAATCTGCAAGAAATTCAGAAAGTGTTACGCCTAATTGTGCAGAAGTGTCGAAGATGATCTCACACAATATTCTCTCTCCTCAAAATATTGCAGGACATGAAAAAAAACTGCAATCTCGGAGGAAACAAAACTGCATGGCATGCGTTGATGACTATGTTAGGAAAACAATGCGAACTAACCTTCTTGGCAGGTTCGATCTCGGAGGCGCCATGCCAGGTGTTCTGCTTCGGTTTCTTCTCCATGAACTTGTCCAGGAAAGCGCCGAGTGAAAGGTCACTGATAGGGTTACCATTGTACACGATATTCACTCCAGAAAGAAGGGTTTTGGCCATTGCAGTGACTGAGGGGTGCACGTGTGAAGCAAATACCGTCAGCTCACGCCAGGCAACCCGATCAGCATTGCTGTTGGGAATGAGAATTAGGAAGCATATATACAACTGTGTAAACAAAAAATGATGACTTATTCAAAAAATTCTCATATACATGCACTACACACATTAGACTATATAAGTTGTTCTTCAAAAATTGCTTTTCATGTATGTATGCACACATTTTCGAAGAATATAATCACATCTGCAGATAATCAGTGGATAAGTGTTGCATTTTTATTTTTGCCCATTTTGAATATGCTCAAAAAACATACAGGAACTGAAATTACCAATAAGTAGGTTCCCTGTGGCGTGGGTCGTAACCTCCAGGAGTCGGTGTGCGGCCTTGATGGCTTACTTCATGGTCCTCATTCGACTTCAATTTCACAGCTTTATCAAAATCACCTTCGCCAAAAAAATCATCTGCGTCATTAAGGCCATCCTCTTCAGAATCAGAGGTTGCAGAACCACCTTCACTGAGTGGTTCCTCGTTATCATCATCAGATGCAGGACTGGTTTCAGTTACTTGGCCCTTTTTGTCACTGTTATCTGATGCAGAAATCACCTGATTGCCATCGTTTTCAGTAATATCTTCAAAATGCTCAAGATCATCATCAGCATCAGCTGCCTCGTTTTGAAGCACCATATTCCTAAAAGATAAAACAAGTTCCAGATTCAACCTAGAAAGATCGATTTATCTTTATAACACAGAAGGAATTCAAGAAACCAGCCTACCAAAGAGGAGGACGGGCTTTAAGGACTTCAGAAAGCAAAAAGAGGCATCCACAAGCATACTGAGGGGGAAGCTGTAGGGCAACCTGTTATTACAGAGCTGTTAATAAAGCATAATAGAATTTGCAGTACCAATTAACAGATTTTATTATCCGATAATATAATATCATAATCCAATTTTTTTAAATTGGCAGACACAGGCACTTATATATAATAAAGGCTTTAGCACTCCAAGACTACCAGTCTGAATGGGAATATGGCTAAAGTCAATACAAACCTGCAACAGACGCTTTGAGAATGCAGATACACGCTTTAAATTGATATCATTCTTCATTGCCCTCAATAGTAGTGCAATAAACATTTCTTCCTGTAATTATAGAACAAAACACGATCGATCAGACACTGGAAGTCTGGAAGTTGGATTTCCGAAAAAATATAATATAAAAAAAGATGTGTAGTACATAGGTGAAAGAGGGCACACAGTATGTATAATAACCTAAGAATTTCCTAGATGACAAAGTTGAAAAGTTTCACTTCATTCAAATAAGTCCCCGAGAAAATTGTCTCCCACCGGCAATGAAAAGGGTGTAAGAGTTAATGCTTCTAATTACCAAATAGGCATATAAAAATTCAAATCATCACCCAGAATCAAAGCTAAATAGAAGTAGTACAAGTTCCATGCCGGTGACTTACTGACCATATGCTTTCATTTGTAGTGACAAAATTTATCGAGTAAATCTATCACACCAGCTAAAGGGAAAATTAGTCATATAAATAATTAGAGGAAGCATTTAATAATGTAATCATCAACCACAAAGGCCTCATACATTGTGTAATAAGATTAATTTGAAAGTTAAAAAATTAAATACAGAAATTTTACATCCAGAGGAGGAGAGAACAAAATGAAGTGAAGGGGATTATCTAAGAGTAGAGATAGTAGATAATATTATTGACCTTGGAAGAATTCATCGCAGCTGGGAGCAGCAATTTTGAGTACAAGGCACGATAAAACCGGTCGCTGACAATTTGATTTTTGGATGAGATTTTGTCAAGAAGCATCAGGGCTTGGACTCCCACATTGAAGTTCTTAGAATGAACCTGATCAGAGAGCACATACTTTCTAATGTGAGATATCTTGGACACAGACCATCATATTCAAATCAATGTTACAACCACAGGAAATTCTTGGCTTTAAAAGCCCTACCAGCTGGAACAGCACTGGTGTCTGGACCTCTATCACGTCATCAGCTTCATCACTAGACACAAATGGGAAAGCCCGATTAACACCCTGCATCAGATAAAAGGGTAGCTCTCAATTAATTATTTGTGATATCTTCCACAGTTAACATATCTATCATAGCCAACATAACAAGATTGCAAAAGGCAACCAAGAGGCACAAATAAAGTTGAAGGAAAAAAGAACACGCTGCTCTTTCATTCAATTGTATGTTATGGAAATACTTGTAAACTAAGGATTTAGCACTAGTCTGCACCCAAAAGTCAGAATTATAATTACCTAAGTAGTTGTGATCAGGACTTCAATCTAATCAATTCAACTTCTACTTCACAAAAAAAGTTAATTGCATCGGTTACAGGAAGAAAGAAAGGTAGCAGACATATCCAGTTCATGAAGATAACTAGAAAAGAAAAGGAGACAGTTTTTACTGACAGTTAAAAGAGCTGATAATAACCGCGAATCCATTTCAATATGCGACTCCGATGAGGCTTCCGTTTTAGCCTCTTTTGAAGAACTAGATACTTTTTTGTCATTCTTTTCTGCTGATTGTGCTGTTGAAGCCTCTGATATCAAAATCTGAAGAAGAAAAAATATTTAAAATTTAAAATTCAATTAAATACCCTGAATTGAAAGAGAGCATATGAACTAGACTATAGAAGGGTTAGTGAAACTCCAGACCTTGAAAAGGGCAAAATAAATATCAATCAATCGTTTTGCTGCTTTAGGTCCATCTCCTTTGTGACTCAAACGTATTTGAGTCAAGAAGTTAACCTGTCCATCCATAGAATAATCAAGCTGGCAGTATAATAATCTTAACATGCACGCTAACCAGCTAAGAAAATCCACAGGCATTATGGACCAGCATATACAATCATTTTTTAGCATGCCACAAAAGATAAGCAGAATCACATGGTTTTCTAAAAAAAAAAAAAAAAGAACTCCCAAGAAATTATAATAGTCAATCTAAATGTGCAAGAGATGAACCTACAAGTTAAATAATGCCGCACTATAATCAACAGAAACCCAACAATGCATCTGCTTGAAAAAGCAATTAAGCAGCAATTTAGTGTCAAAAAGTTCTTTTATTTTATTTCTTCTCACAACTCCCTTGTTTCCATTTCATACTAGTTAGTCCAGAGTTAGCTTGAACCTTTCATTTTGCCAAGTTCCACTTGCAAAGTAAACATGGGTAAGATGCACAGTACCTAGGCATAGCTCAATCTAATCTGAACCAGATAAAATTAGATCAGTCATGTATTGAATTGACAGTCAAATCATGATAAAATTTAATGACCATACAGCATGATATTTGGATCGTAATCCAAGACGAGGTCGAAATAGGAAATTGTCCACTTCATCAATTACCACTGCCTGTAAAAAAAGAATAAACTCTTTAATTTCTTCACATCACTAGCATGTTGGGAAAGGCATTAAATATGTACATAAGAAAAGGCAAAAAGGTACCAAAACCAAGGAATGTAGCATAAGGTACAAAGACAAAAAAACCACCTTCATATTTGGATGCTCAGATAAAAGATTTGCCAAGTGATAATCAGCATTTGATGCAACTTTGTTTTCAGGATCTCCAAGCTGCAAGAGAATCAAGAATAACATAGTGGTTGAAATCTTAATTGGTCCTGCAAAACTGTTTACACAAAGCGATTCTAGACGTACCTTATTCACCAATGCAGAGAGCAATCTGCGCTCTTGTTCTGATTTGCTCTTCAGCAACGTATATATAATCTGAAACATTGAATAAAACATGAATACATGTAAATACTTCATTCTTTTCAGTTACGGAACATTAGCTGCTGGCTGTGGTTTGTAATACAAAATTGCCAGCCATTGACTGATCAGCATGTAAAACCAGATTATCTTCGTAACTGGATAAGTCAAACTTATAGTCAAATAACAAGGAGCAACAACCAGTGCATGTTAGGTCCTCGAAATGTGTAAATAATGCAAAAATAAAAAATAAAAAATTGGATAAGCTGCATGAGACGAGCAAAGGTGATATGCTGACCTTTAGTGCTATGCTTTTGAGCTTGACAAGAACATCAAGGGAAGCTTCCTGAAGAGCAGAAACAAATTGTTCATACCTGCAAATTATAACAGTGTCTCTCATGTATTCAACAATTATCGTCTCACTCTATCATATTGTTTTGCACATAACCATCATACTTTAAAAGAGAAAATAAAACAAGAAATACCTATCCTTCAAACATTGCTCCCAATACCAAAAGAGTAACAGAGAGTAACCATCTTTTGTATCAGAGAGATGATTTAGAGGCCGCTGAGCGAGAGTTTTCAGCTTGCGATCCGGTAAAAGACTGGCAAAAGAATTTAACAAACATCAGCTTCCGTCTAAACTAGAATGCCCCCATAACAAATCAACAATGATAAACTCGCTAAATAATCACCAAAAATTCAAGTAAAGAAGCTGAAAGAGGCTGTTGTTTTCACTACTATCGGTTGTGATTTTCAGAAATATGTTCGCTTTGATAAATTTTACGAGGCGAATAAAGAAACTAGGCAAACTCACATGAGAAACATTTCTTTCAGTGCTTCAAAGGCTGCGAATGCATGTCGTTTCCCAACTTTCGAAGTCACCATTCCTGCAAATCATAATTCTCACAATGTTAACTAAATCACCCAACAACACAAAAACCAACATAGTAACACCACAAGAATTGCAACCAAAATCAGCTAAAAAACAGACAAGAATCCACCCAAAAGAAGCACATTACCTAAAATCGAGTCGACCGCCCTCAAATTGGCAACTGCATTATCCCCAATCAGAACAGTGAGCGCGGAGACCTTATCCGCAGCAGTTCCTGACCTCTGCGTCGCGAAAAGCATCTTAATATCCCCATGCTGCCCGCGCGACGACATATACTCCTGCGCATACTGAGCCAATAACCTCTCTCCTAGTTCCTTCTTCGTCTCCACCAAACCCTTCCACTCCTCCACATTCTTATACTCAATTTTCTTATCTTTTCCGATCAATTTCTCCTCCAGCTCCGCCGCATCGTTGTGCCACACTCCCGACACGCTCGGTTTCACCAACGGAAGCTTCGGGAGATTCTTGAACTTACTATCACCATACTCCTCCGGCAAATTACCACTCCTAAAATCGCGCTTCTGGTTTTGAGCTGGTTTAGAAAAATCGCGCTGCTGGTTTTGAGCTGGTTTAGGGAAATCTCGCTTCTGGTTTTGAGCTGGTTTGGGGTATTGCTTGGGGTTCAGTTTAGTGTTTTTGTTTGGGAACTTTTTCGGTGGGGGTGGTTTTTGGGATGGAGGTTGAGAGGGAGGTTTGGAGGAGGCGGTTTTGCGGAAATCGACGTCGTTGAAGCCGGAGGAGGGGCCGGCGGAGGAGAAACCGAGGGTAGAGGCGAAGGCAGCGATGTCGGAGGTGAGGTCGGCGGCGCCGTCTTTTGCGGGTTTAGTTTTTTTCACGGCGACCATATTCAGGTGTGTTCGAAGTGGTGAACTGCGGTGGAGAAGAAATGGTTTTAAGGGTTTAGGCGCAAGCGAACGACGTCGTTTGAGGAGGCTGATGTGTGCCGTTATGATAGGGCCGTTCGCACGAGCCCACAACGGTGTAAAGCAGGCTTCTTATCAAAGTCCAGTCGAGTTCAGTAACATATACTGTCTCAGTCCTCGAATGAGTATGTCCTACTAAATTTTTTATCCCTAAAAAGTATTTATTGTAATTTTTAGGGGTGAACATTCGGTTATTCGGTTTGGTTTTGGTCTAAACCAAACCAAATCAAATAAATTAAATTTTTAAAAATAAAAACCAAACCAAATCGAACTAATCGAATAACCGAACCGAATAAACCAAATTTTTAAAAGTTAAAACCAAACCAAACCAAACAAACCGAACGGTCATGTTGTTCTAAATATTTCATCCAAAATCAACAAAAATATACTTAATACAATAAGACAATAATAGTATTTTAATTTAAAAAATTAACATAAAAATTATATGAATTACCACCAATTATTATAGGAAAAGCCAAATATGTTAAACAAGCAACAAAAAAATCGGTCCATTGTCTTGTTGCATGATGTTGATATTCGTGCTTTATTTCAAGTTCTATTGGGTCTAACAAGCTCAGGCGCTAAATTCTTTCAAATTATTTTTCATTATTGAGAAAATTTATAAATAAATATAATTAATCTATATATATTATATAAATATATATATAAATTCGGTTTTCGGTTTGGTTTGGTTGCCAAAGCATCAAACCAAATCAAACCAAACAAATTAAATTTAAAAAAAATAAAACCAAACAAACCGAACAAACCAAACCAAATTCTATTTTCGGTATGGTTTGGTTTTCGGTTTTCGGTTATTTTTGTTCACCTCTAGTAATTTTCAATACAAATTTTTGGATAAATAGTCACATTTTACTCTTTCAGTCCTCGAATGAGTGTCTCGAACTGTTAAAATTTTTGTCCCTAAGTAAGTATTTATTGTAGTTTTCAATACAAATTTTTGAATAAATAGTTACATTTTACTCTCTCGGTCTTCGAATGAGTGTCTTGCTAAAAATTTTGTCCCTAAGTAAGTATTTATTATAGTTTTCAATACAAATTTTTGTATAAATAGCCAAATTTTACGCCTCGACATAAGATTGACATAAGGCAGGAACAGAGGTAGTACCGTAGTAGTACTATATAATACTTTAAATTTAGAGTTTTTTGTATTTTTTTACTTTCTTTTTGTTTTTGAGTATTTATTTTACTTTCAATTCATAGTTCATAAAACGTTGCAAAACAAGAAAATAAAATACAACTCAAAAAAAAAGAGAACTCAAGACACGAAATTCACAAAATATTACGAATTTCTTGATTGTTTTTAGCACTAGAAGATTAAAGTACAAACAAACGAGAATCGACATTTGCAATGAAATTTTAAGAAAATTCCTACATAATATTTAAACAAATACCCCATTATTATACAGATCAAAATCAAAATTGACGAAAAAATAGAAAAATGAGTACAGCCAATGAGAAATAAAACTGATTGCAATATGTACATGAAAAAGATGAAATATCGAATCCCAGCAACAAGTAGTAACTAATATTTACAAATCAAAGCCTAAAAAAGTAGGGAAAGGAAAAAGAAAAGGATTGCAGTATCTTCACTATCTGTACTCTCTTTCTCTCTCTCTCTCAAGTTATGAATAATTACTAGACCCGTAAAATTAGTTGTGCAAATGTACACTTCCATAATACCTCTGTACCAAAATTTCTCATCCATTTTCTCTCTCTAGAATCTTCACGTTTTTCGCCATTTATTTCTCAGTCACTGATCCTCATCCTTTGGATGGATTCATCAAGTCAAACAATGGCGCCAATATTAGCTTAGTCATGGAAAAAGCATGTTGCCGTGGGTCACCCAATGCACAAAACTGTCGGAGAATCCGGTGAGGTCGAGAGAGGTGCCGGCAGAGCCATATCCGAGGTCACCACTAGCCAGTTCCTTTCCCTAGAATGATAAACGTCGTAAAGAGTCTACGTTCAACGAGCAACTAACTTAAAAAAAAGGCAAATGTAGTACTGTTTTTTAGGTCCCTATAGGTTTTAGATTGAACAAGGTGTACCTTCAAGCTTGATCCAGACTGACAAATTGTGGCCGGCTCCATTTTAATTTCACCCGAAGACATGCCTATGTTTGGAGACCCGATTAGCAGCGACCTGCAACAATCAAAGACACAACACTTTACAATATAAAGAATGATTTCAATTGCACTCGAAGAAGAAGAATGAGAAAGAAAGAGATAATGCGGAAAGATATATTGGTTAAAGCGATGAATGATAAAAAGGCGAGGAAGTACAAGCTGCTCTTCCGATAGATTTTGGCACCGGATAAAAGCAACTAAGGATATAGATTTTGGAACTCCAGGTATGTAAGACTAACAATGAGTGGTAGCAGAATGAAAATTGGAACATTCCTTTAGAAAACAAAAGGTTACCTTTCATATGTTTCCTCTTCACAGGAGTTGCCGGATGAAGATAGCCAATCAACATCAAGAAAGTTCGAACAGTTGAATGAATCTCCACGGTCAACAAAATATGTGTTCTCATTTTCAAGATACTGCTCTTGTTGCGCGTCAGGGAAAAGCTGTTTACTTGACATTGAGGGAGTATACCTAGAAAATGCAACCAACATTATACTATCAATGGCAAACATAAACATATAATGTAAGCGTCCAAGACGTTGTACTCCTTTTCACAAATATGCAACCAACACATGTCACTTATGAAAATTTAGATCCCCTACTTGGAATAAGATATAGCACTTTCACAAGTTGAAAATTCTGGAGTTGATTCTGAAAGACCCAAGTTACAGCCTTGCATCTCCAAAGGCAATGGCCTTTCAGAATTATCCATCTGAAGGACCTTCTCATCAACAATGGGTGAGTTGTCACACAGAATGTTACCATCAGACAACGATCTTTTGATTATTGATCTGCATATTCGTGCATTTTCACATTAGCAAGGTGAAGAAAGACGATAAAATATCCACAGCCTAACAACCCACAAATTCACACCTAAAGTAAGGCTTGGTGCATCCTTTCTCTCGATAAGCATTTTGGGCAGAATTGTTTTATGTTTATTTTCTAAACCCATAATCATTCAATATGAACAAATTGTAGACTTACTGATCATGAATTCATATGAGGTTAAAAAAATTTGATTACCGTCAACATAAAACAATTAATATACTATACGATTGAAGTGGTTACTGCAGAAATATTTTGCCAAATACCTAGCATTTTCCCCCGCAAAATCAGAACCGCGCCTTCCAACACCATAATGTTGATCAGAATCCAGCTCCCATAGAGCTGGTTTACCCTGTTGTGGTTGAAAATGACCCAACAACCTGCTCACAAAAAATTAAATATAATATAAACAAAAAACACAAATTGTATCAAAAGGTTGTGTTAAAGAAATGAATGGTAATAATATATTTGATAATCTTCTTTAGGAGGACCAATGGGCTTACACATTTATGGCATCTTGTTTCTCAGCATCCATGTAGGCGTTACTATAAAAACGTTGAAGCGTTCTCAAAAACTCTTGGGACTGTGTTGCTGCTTTCCACTGACCTCTTCTCTCAGAAAAGATCTGTTCGATGTAGCATAAATAAAGCAATCAAGAAGAAGAACGAAGAGTGGAAGAATCCAAAAATAGAACATCTTATTTAAGTTTACTGGTCCAAGAAAAGCTGGCACAGTCTACCTATAAGATCATGATATAACCACACACACACGTATAAGATGAAAATTGGTTTTAAGCTGTAAAGGAGTAATTGAAAACCAATATTACTTCTCACAGTTAATAAATACCTTATTGTGCGCTGCAGATCCGCCATACTGCAGAGCAAGAGTATCACCCATAGCTTCATAAATCTTCATTAGATCATCTGCCAGTGAAGAGTCTAAACTAATACTAGGACAATCCATATACCCTAATGAATGCAACTGATGACCAAGAGCGACGAGCCCATAAACATATTGAGCAACATTTGTCCGGTCCAAACAATCTATGCAGTTTGTTCTTAATACCCCTTTCTGAAACAACGGAGGCTTTACATTACATTCACCATTCACATCACCGCCATCAATGCTATCTTCAGCATTCACCTCATGAACATCCTCACTCACATCAAAAACGTCTTCATCAGGGAAATCATCATTGCAATTATTACTGCACGGGAGTTGGCTGTAGAAGAGTTGACCAGTTATCAAAAGCATGTAAAAAAAAGGATACATTTAATAAAAATTAAATTTCAAAAAAATTATATTAGAAAACATCGAACATTTGATCCAACAAATTAGGTAATAAACTAAGATAAAAGATTATCTAATAAAATCCACAAATTGTTGGCTTATGACAAGACATCATTGTCTTCACCAACTAAAAAAGTAACAACACGGTTCAATGCAACCTTAAGACCGAAACACAATAACTCTATGGTGAAAATGTTAAGAATGAATAGCACAGTTTAATATTGATAATGCTTTTATGGAAGTGAATACCATACATAATGTAGCAACGGTTCAACTGCTTTCCTCACCTTGAAAATGGAGGTAATTGACAGTAGAAGAAACCAGTTAATTCCAACGCATTAGCTGCTACTTTGACTAAATATGCCAGCACACTCGCAGCTTTGCTGTAGAGCAGACAGAGATCTTAATGCAACAATATTAAAGAGTGAGAAAATAGAGAAAAACAAAATGAAGAAATTTGCATTTATACTTTCTAGAGTGTTTACTCAAATCCCAATGAAGGAACTTCAAGCGATTTTCAGGTGCGAGATCCCTATTAATAACTTCAATAGCATGAGCAAACTCTGCACGTAGAATAGATTCTCGGGGCTTCTTCTCACGAGTCTGGCAAACGAGAAATGGAAATTTAGCGGGATTTTTAATCAGTATATGTCAGGAGAAAGTAAAGAAGATTCTGCCACATTAGCAGCATCAGCCCAATGGTCGGTGCAAAAGTCAACCTTAATCAAATTTAAAATAATAATAGGATTCCCGTATCTCTTAGCTAGATTCTCAAAGTGAAGCTTGGTGGCTTGATACACATCATCCTTCTTCGATACTGCATAAAGATATAGAGTAAGAAGAGTAGTGTCTAACAAGCACTAAAGAATATATTAATACTTGACAAGCCATACATATGATGTCAGGTTTAATGTTCAATCTTGAGGTCTCTTGTGACCAAAAGAGGGGTATCGAACCCCGGTTCTGCACAACAGATGATATTTGTCTGGGTCTTCCTCCCACCACATCCTCCAGCACTATTTGCTCGGTCTCAACGTCATTTGCTACACGACCCTTTTCATTTACACCACGTTTTAGGTATCTGTGTCACAAACGAGGAGTAAATACGTTATTGTGAAGAAGAGAAACTTAGTCCCTGGGATTTTAGAACAAAATTCTTAAGTAGCTGAATACAGGCCTACTACTCCACTAACTAATAACTGACTCTGTTCAAGTGTATCGCAACGCCTTTGATCTCAAACATGTATGATAAAAATAGATTATTCACACTCTCATTCTACAGCAGGAAGAGACAAATTATATCAACAAAGCTAGGTTTTCAAGGACCTGGTGCCAGCATAGTGACGGGATCGTCTAGCAATGAGAATCAGACTGAAATCATGGTTGGATACTGAGAGTTGAACCTGTTATAGATTCAAAATAAAATATCAAGCAAGTTTTCATAATCAAATCGGAAGAAGAAACCCAATATAAGAGGTAGTGATTAAACAAAAACATGTCACAAGAGAAAGGTACGGACACATAACATGAATTAAAGAAACACTCTGATATAAATCTCAAAAAATATAGCCTGGAAGATTATAACTTCATATGAGTGAATCCCACAGCCAACAGACGAACAAACAAACATGGTTGAACCAATTAAAAATAATTTCAGAAAGAAAAGAATACGTGAAATAAGAGCAATACTAATCAGAATATTATAAAAGACACAGAATTACTAAACAATAAGAGCAATATTAATCAGACAATAAAACATCAGAAGTATTATAACAAACAATGAAAATGAAAAAGATAGGCCGATTACCTGTTTAAAGAATCCATAAACCAATGCTACTGTCCAAACCGAATTCTTCAGCTGATTACGAATGCCACGAGTTAAGAATTCATTCCAGACAAACATTGTCTCATAAAGGGATAATCCTGTTTCATGATTGCTTAGATTCCTCTGAAGACTAAGCATAACATGGTAGGAATAGCTAAAAAAGAAGTCCTTGGTAAGATCCACATTGCGTAGGAGCTTCTTGTATCTATTTATCAAGAAAAGAGAAGGCAGAGGCAAAACAAGTCAATAGAAGTCTAATTCAAAAGTAAGATATAAAAGAACAATGCTAAATAACACCAAAACTAAACGCAAAAGATGTCATCCTGAACTCTGATGATACCTTGCCTCATTCAACATGTTAAATTAACATCAAAACACCAATGTGGTTTGCCCCTGCATATTCTCTGGGAAAAACTGACAATGGGAACTAAGAACAATTTAACTATGGAGGATACACTAAGAACTGTGCTTAAGATGATCTCTAAAAGGAATATATGACAATTGCATTCTCCTTTGCCTCAGGAAATAACACTCAAATACTTAAATACTGTAAACAATTAACATCATATGACTGACATTAGAGAATGGTGCATTCAAGATATATTACAGAAACCACCTTCAAAATGTAAAACTGACAGAAGATACTAAACAAAGGTAGTAAAACATTAAATAGGAGCAACTAAATTAATAACAAATAACCAAGATACAGAAACATAACAAGCATATTTAATCTTATAGTTCTGTCCTCTCATAATAACACTGCGACTTTTTACATGTGGAATTGGCAAAAGACCTGTTCTCATTCTTAGAATAAGCCATATTTGAGTGCACAGAAGAATGGGGTACTGGAACCATCTCGCTCTTGGCAATGGAATAAATTGCGTGACCACAAATCGTGCCAATCTTCCTTCTTTTAGTGATAATAATCATGTAATAAGGTCCCAAGAATTTTATGAATCCTGTGACCACAGGAAGAACCACAAGCAAGTCAGGCGAAAAGGATAATATTTTAAACTGATATAATACAATCTATTTGTTGAGAATGAGAATATTAAAATATAACATACCAACAATTCCATAGCATGTGGTGACGAATTTTAGTCCACCAGTAGACTTGTTTCCATCAGCAATTCTTTGTAGGAGCTCAGATTGTTCTTCCTGAGAGTATATTGCCGAATCTTCAACGACGTTGAGCTCGGACTGCTCCATTCTGCTTATCTTCAAGACTTTCCAGTACTTTTTCCTTCTCTCGAATCCAAACATATAAAAGTTCTAGAGCAACAAGAAAATTTGAGTAAGGATTTTGTATAAGGAAAAAACTACTAATGAAGACAAATAACATGGTGACTTAGAGAACATCGGTGCTAAATGAACAAAGAAAATATGTAGGAATCACGCCTAAGTGCTATCAGTATCAAATTCCATTCTGCAAGACCTTTAATCAAACAAATTCTATGCTATCTCATGTTATGGCACCTTCTCTAACAAAATAAATCAAGAGTATGGGTGAAAACTGAAAAGAATTTAGAACAATGCTTCCAGAAAATTTTGGATAACAGAACATAATGTCTAAACGAGATAGCTTGATAGTAAGCATTAGCAACATACGGGTTGAAACAAGCAAAAAAGACTGCGTTAAAGACTGAATATTTAACAAATCTGACATTTTTACTCTCCGAAAAATCTACTCCTTTTAACGATCACATCTCAATAGATTAAAATCTGATATTAAAATATATACAAGCTCTATTTCCTACGAATAAAGCAAGGAACTTCACAATAAAATCAACAAAACTAAAGCAGCTCCCCGATCTTCGAAACGCAACAGACCTCCACCAATCAAAGTCAGCAACTTCTCCCAAACTCAAATAAAACAGGCAAAATAAAACAAAAAACAATAATTCACGAAGAACAACGAGATCAAAAAGTTATACCGAACGAGTTTCGTAAAGCATGAATTTCTGAAACTTGCCGTCGCTGCTGCTGCCGCCTCCTCCGCCACCAACGCCGCCGAAGCTCTCCACCACATTGATAGGAACCTTCGTTTCATCTTCCGAAGCCATACTTCCCATTCCCGAGCCTCGAGCTCGGGCTACTCAAATCCAATTATCGCATACAAATTCTCCAAGCAAAGGCAGCAAGTCAACTCCGCTTCATAAACGGTAAACCCTAACTTCGCCTAACAACTCAGTTTCACACATACACGCATCAAAATCCAAAATACAGCTCTCTTCCACCAACAACTATCACTACAATGAGACTCGTTTTTCGCCTAAAAAAACCACAAAAAATCCGAAAAAACTCGAAAACAACAGAAAATACTTGAGCAACGCTGCAGATTGAGGAGGATGAGATTGAAATACGGCGTTTTTGCGCGTAGATCGAGAGAGAAGATTGAGAAGCAAAGCTCCGGCGACTGCGTCCACAAAAAATTGGCGTGTAGAGAGAATAAGGAATATAATATATTTTTTTTATTCTATATAGCCATGTAATTATTGGGTGTCTTCGTTTTTAAAAGTAGCCGATATTTTACAGCTTATTTTTTTGAAGCAAGTTTCCTTTTTTTCGAAATTAAAAAATTACCGAGTTTTATTAATTGCGGCAGTTGCTCGATAATTATGGCTCTTGATATTATAAGCCAACAATGAATAATATCATGTTTTTTAGGTCAAAAATTATTAATTATTAATATAATGTCAAACGCAATTACAGTAGTCTATGAATGTATATTTATTCCCTCAAAAAAAATGAATGTATATTTAATTATTTCTTGAACCCAATATAATTATCATTATGTTTATTATGATTATAAATTGTTCGATTCTACTAGCTACGAAATTCGAACGACCAAATTGAATTTAATTAGTCAAAAAATTTGTTTGATACAATGTAAGCTTGAAGATCTTTTGTATTTTGATTAAACATCTTTTTTTTTTTAATATCATTACAAATATTAATACTCACACACCCCATCTAAGGTTTTTTTGTGGCCGAGAAAAACATCTTATTTTAGATTTTTAGTCTTGCTTCAAATCTTTTAATTTCAGAAAAAATCTTATATATGCAGATTGAATATCTTTTTATAATTTGATCGTACTTTACTTCTACATTCAACATCTCAATTCATAATATAATTGATCATATAAACATAGATTTTTATTTTTTGGATTTTAAACACTAATAAAATCGGAATTAAGTGTGTTTTCAAGTCTATCTAATTGTCATCGTAACTATGTATAAGATAAGATTACATTAATTAAATCATTGATTTTAGTAGATCTTGATTGGTATGTTGAATTTTGGATTGGATTATTCTTGTTTTTTCAGTGGGATGTGTTTCCATAAAATTTAGTCGAAATTTAATCAATGCTGCTTCATAATATTGCAGTTATCTTCTAAAGAAATATGTTGCAGTTGTCCAAAACAATCGAGAGTAATTATATTAAATATTGATTATTACAAAAATATACATGTAAATTACCATAACGATAATAAATCACGGATTATTATTTTTATAGTTTGAAATTTATCCCGATATTTAAAAATTATAAATAATAGTATAATATTGGATATATATTTCAATTTTTATTAACGAAATAAGTTTACGGCGCCGGATTCGTAAAAAGAAAAGTGTTCATTTGTCTTTTATTAATTAAGTCGGTATGGCTACCAAATCTCGAGTTCTTATGTCTATTTAAACTAGAATTCGGTACGTCGTGTCACTTTTACAATGTTAAAAGTTTGTTCCGATAATAAAATTGAAAAAAAAAAATATGCATCTGAGTCATTTAATAACTTTCAAAAATCATGATACATGTTGAAAAGAATATGAAAGGTTGGGATAGAAAAGTTTAATTAATTAATTTTTTATAAATCTCGTTGCACTTAATAAATTATTACGGTTGAAACTTGAAAATGATATATATATTTTTTTTGTATAAAAATAAATAAGACGCTGTGGTTGGCCATCCAGAATATGCCAGCTGTTTACAGCATATGCTTAATATCGTTCCGACTCATATAAGTCAAATATTCGGTGGAATTTTTATTTTCGCCTTTTTCTTAGTTTTGAAATAAGTCTCCAATTTTTTTTTTTAACAAAAAAGCCATAAAAAGGGAAAAAGCTTATAGATATACTTTTTTTTCGTTTTTATTCGGATATTCATGCTACATATGAAATATTATTTTTAAAATAAAAAATAATAATATTTTTGTCTTTCATAATTTCGAGGAAGGAATTTTTATTAGTAAAAAAATATTAGAACCTCTATAAATTAATACAGTCGGGACCGAAAAAAATTATTATCTTATAAAGGTTATTAATTTATCGAGTTAAAAATTAAATAACAGTAATACAGTCTGGACCACAGAAAATTATTATTTTAGAGAGGTTATTAATTTATCGAGTATTAATTTAAAAATATTATATTGTATTAATTAAATTATAGTAAGACCGATTAATTATGTGCTTTAAATCTACAATTTTCATTCGTTTTGCATTTATGTTTGTCTATCATTAATTCATTTTCCCAAAGAAAAACACTGATACAAATTCAAAGAAAAAGCGGCGTTGAATTCCGAAATACCTAATTCCGAGAGAAATGGAAATTGACCAGCAATTTGTCTAATTATAAATATATAAATATATTGTGGGCCTATCGAAAAGATATTTACCGATTTCATATCAAATAAGTATAAAAAAAGATATTCACCAATTGTTATCTATATTCCTTCTTATCAACAATTTTCTTATACTTATCAAACTCTACGCCGACGAAAAAAGAAGTAAATATAACTAAAAAAATATAATAATTCAAATGCGAGTTATTAAAGGTAATGTTCCAGAATCCATAAATATTTTGTTAGTAATGCAGAAACATATATTTAGCATTACGTGATTGATGGTCAATTCTATATTAGTCATCAACAGCCAATAATTTAATAATTTACATTTAGTTTATAATACTCGACTGACTTATTAATTTATTATTAGAGATGTACAAACAACATTTAATATTTTTTTATTTAATATTTTTTTTATATTATAAGAACTCGCAACTGTTTTTTCAGTGCACACCAGATAAACCTTCGTCCTTAGAATATTTATTTAGTTTAGTATTTGAATACATCGACAATACTTAAAAGTCAATTAGAATTGCGCTTTCAAAAAAAAAAGTTAATTAGAATTGCAAGTATGTAACTTAAAGATATTGAATTGATCAAAACACGATTAATTTGTAAAATTTAAAGTATCGAAGATAACACAATATTTATTTGAAAGTTATATATAACTTTACATAATTTTTAAATATTGCAATTATATTATAATTTTTTTACATGACTACCACCTAAATAATATTGCAACTAAATATAAAAATAAATTACTATAATTTTTCACCCTCTTACCATAATTAATATGTTTTGCAGATAATTTAACACATCATACCAAACACAATATTAATTCTTTATACGTATTAAGACATATCAGCTAATTATATCAAGTCTTATCCCATACTTCGTAGCAAACGAGCCATAACTGAAGAATTGGCGTAAAACGATATGATTTTACTAATGAAGCAATTAAAAATGTAGTATAAAAAGCAGTTATAATTATAATTTTAAAAATTATGTGAATTATTATAAAATTCAAATACATAATCTTTATATAAATCTACACGATATTATTCGAATCAAATAATCCAATGATAAAGTTGAGGTTTCAGGTTTGGGAGTATTTATCTAACAATATACCTGAAAAAAATAATAGATTTTAAAATTATTTAAAGTTTAATATTCACGTACACGCAAATTGTTGAGATGACAGCTTCGCCACGTGTTAATGCAACAGTGATAAGTACGTGCTCTCACGCTCAATCATTTGCCCCAGAATAAGATCCTTATCATTATTATTTCGGTCTAACAAATTGGCCCTTCAACTATGAGTATATTCAAAATCCACCCCTATATTTTTTCAAAAGCAACATTTATTCGTGAATTAAATGTTTGAACAAAATTTGTTATACGCCAATAAATATGGAAAATATTAATTTTGGTTTATTTGAATTCAAAATAAAGTAGTAACGGTTTCATCAAACTCGATAAGACTTGAATAATGGATGATTTTTAAATTGAAGTTATAGTATTTTCGGGGCGTCTGAAGATTCGATGATGATCGGACCAGACAGGCGCGAGGAGCTTGACCAAAATCCGGTTTTTGGGATATGAAGATATTGCTTTTAGATTGATAAAAACATTGCGTACACATTTTTAATGAAACAACTTATAGTCCAAGTCTAAATTTTATCTCTTTAATAATTCTATTCCCCAACTTTTAAGTTTTAATAATGCAAAAATCATTATCTTTTTTGTAATGATGAATCTGACGATAACATGATATGTTTAAGGTGATAAGTCTAGCTATAGTTTATTTTTTAACAAAATTATATACTTTTATTCTTTTCGAGAGAATTACAAAAGTATATATATGTAATGTCAAATAAAACATTACACCACCATATAGGTTGGACCTCTAAATGAGTTCGCATACTTTGTGATAGAACTAGGTCGCTATACAGAATTTTAAGTTCAAAAGTTAGATAAAATTGCATACAAACGTCAATTAAAAGTTTCAAACCCAATTAAAAAAGAAGAAAGTAATTAAAATATGCCCATGTTCAACAAACACGTGATAAACCGTAAACGTTCACACAATCAAATAATGTAATTACTATAAGAGAGAGAAAAAGAGAGGCAATGAGCAAATTAAAAAACTAATGTTTGCTTGCTTAGCTAATATTTTGACTTTGTGTATTTCTTTTTCTTTATGAGTTATAAAAGAGAGTCTATATTTTCCCTAAAAAAAAAAACAAAGAGATAGTCTATGTCTACACGCACAAAAACGTGCAATTATGTGAGAGAGAATGAATAATTGAGAGAGGGGAGACTATAGAATATTATCAACAAAGTAAAGAAATTTGTCATTAAGTTAGAAACTTGTTTTGGTGGTATTAGTATACAAGTATTCATTGATTAATTTATTTTATTTTCTCCAAACACGTCGCCTTCCATCACTCGAGCATTGTGCTAATCAAAGTTTATGCCAATCATGACTTGCTTTACTAATGTTTCTTTTTCTCTCTCTCTCTCTTTCATTTTTTCATTTAAATTACTTATTTTCACACATTAAATATCATACTTCATACTATCATTTAAATCACCTGCATTATTCAAAAAAATGATGGTCTCCCGATTTAATATACACAGTAACTATTCTCCATTAGTATTTCACTATATTGACTTTCTGCCATATATCAATTAATAATAATTATGATATTTATGAGATTTTTCTTTCCACATATTTTTATTTAAAGGTCATAAAAAATTTATTTCACATATGAGTACAAGGGGTACTCAAACCCGAGCAGTGCACAGATTATAACAGTTTACAGTTCCTTACAATTTATTTGATTCTAGAAGGGAAAACTTATACATATTGTATGCGTAAATTATTGTTAATTACGCATATAATCATGTAACTTGTCTTGCACATATGACTAAGTATTTCTAATAAGCCATCGGATTAATTACGACAAATCAAAAAATATTATAAAATTAATCAATGCAGTTGCATATTTTTTTTATATATACACTCCATGATGGAGATTTTGACAACGATTTTTTAAAAGAAAATCCATCTTTATGATGCATTGCATTTCATATAAACTTCGCGATTAGTTATTTTAGTACATCATTAAATTTTTAAAGGAAAAATCCATCTTTTGAGATAATGAGATCCCATAATTAAGGTATGGATGTCAATTTTATCCGAAATGGCACAAAGATCGATATTTGTTTTCCTCACCTTAGTATAAGTGAGTTATCAAAGTCCGATTCTCGATACTCCTCTAACTGAAAAAATAAAATAGTTAATAAATTTCTTTCTTTCAACCGTCACTATATTTTTTTAGAGTAATGCTATTCGGACATAAATGTCCGGACATAATCTAGCTCGTTTACGTAAATGAATCGGTTCGATCCGTTTAACTTATTTATTTAATTTTGTAATTTCTCCACATTCATTCAATTTATTATTTTTTGAGTAATCTAATTCAAGTGAATGCATAAATATCTATTAAGTAATAGTATTTCCGAAAGATTAGTGAAAATCACAAAATAACTTTATTAGTTTAATTTCGTATTTTTTGTATTCATATTTCTCTCTCTAAAAATGGGGGTTTAGATTAATTAAGTAAATACATTAGAGTACTAACCAACACCATTATTTTATATGATAAATTATAAGTTAAGATTATTAATATATTCATTTTATGTCCGGACATATATGTCCAAAAAGTATTAGTGATTTTTTTATTGCTCGAGTAAGTAAGTCCGACATATGAATATGACAAAAACCATATAATCACGTGTAATTTCATCAAAATTTCGATTGCCAAAATCAAATGTAATTTTCAGAGGCTAACAACTTTGGACAGCAAAAGCACTTGTGTGAAAGTAGGACTTAGATATTGATATGTCCTTTTTATGAAATTAAAGAGTGTGGTTGTGATTTATGGTCTGTGGAAACCGTGGGTATTTTCACAAACATTTGATATGAACAAAAAAAAACGTACTAAAAGCACGAAACAAATATACAAATTATTAGCATAATAGGCGTGATGTTAATGAGGTATCTCGCGCTCATAGGTTAGCCCGTAGAGCTAAAGATTTTTCTAGTCCGTTTGTATGGGATGAACCTCCGACTTTTATGAAGAATCTTCTTTATATTTCATGCATTTGTTCGAATTAATAATATTTTGTTTTACCTCAAAAAAAAATACACAAATTATTATCCTTATGTTGGAGATCTATCTGATCTGCCAGTGCCAAATCATATATTTTTCATTAGAGAGATTACGATGTTATAAATCGTAAATAATTCGAATTTCACCAGACTTAAATACGATACTTATCATGCTCTATAACCTAATAATGATGTGGACAATAACAAAATTGGGAAAAATATGCAGAGAGAATTTCATTGAAGAAGTGAGAGTTTTACACCTTACTTTCTGACTAATCTACAAAAGGAGAGTCGCCTATTTATCCTCTAACTAACATCTAGTCAGCATTTTAACAAAAGCGTGCTTCCCTAGAATAAAAGGAAAAACGACATGAAATAATAAAAGATAAAAGCTACTTCCACGTAGCAAGCAAAGGCCACATAACCCAAATAATTCCTCAACTCTTAATACTCCCCCTCAAGATGGATTATATATAGATGTAAAATCCATCTTGTCAAGAAGATTTCTGAGTGCTGGCGCTGGAAGAGGCTTGGTGAACATATCAGCAAGTTGATGAGTGTTCTTGATATGTAGAGGCTTGATCAATCCTGACAAGTAGTTATCTCGCACTGTGTGACAGTCAATTTCAATGTGTTTTTGTGCGCTCATGGAAGACTGGATTGAAAGTGATATAGACAGCAGCTTTATTATCACAATAAATGGGCACAGCCTTAGCTTCAACTATTCCAAAATCTGCTAAGATCTTCTTCATCAACACAATCTCACAGCAAGCTTGAGCCATGGCTCTGTATTCTGCTTCTGCAGTGGAGCGTGAGATAGTATCTTGCTTTTTTGATCGCCAAGATATGAGAGATGATCCTAGAAAAGTGCAATATCCCGTGATAGATTTCCTGGTATTTGGGCAAGCAGCCCAGTCCGCATCAGCAAAAACACTAAGGCTAAGAGTAGATTTGCTTGAGTAATGAAGACCATGCCCAAGATTTCCTTTTAGATATTTAAGCACTCTTTCCGCAGCATCCATATGTCCTTTGCAAGGCTTTGCCAAGAATTGACTCAACTTGTGCACAGCAAAGGTTATGTCAGGCCTTGTGATGCATAAGTAAAGTAATCTTCCAATTAACCTTCTGTATTGTTTTGGGTCAGTAAGAGGCTCTCCTTCTTGTTGATGCAAAACTTTGCCTGACTCCATGGGTGAAGAGGCAGGTTTACAACCAAGTAATCCTGCATCATTAACAAGATCCATGGCATACTTTCTTTGGCAAATGTAAATGCCGGTAGAATTCCTAGCTAGTTCAACACCAAGGAAGTATTTAGGAACTCCCAGATCTTTGTATTTGAAGTGCTCTCCCAAAAAAAACTTGAATTCATCAACAAGAGCAGCATCATTGCTAGCTAGCATAATGTCATCAACATAGACCACCAAACCAAGAAAACTCTCCCCCTGTCTCTTGTAGAAGAAAGAATGGTCAGAACCTGACTGTTGAAGACCAAACTTAGCTAGTACCTCAGAAAATTTAAGGTACCACTGTCTAGATGCCTGTTTTAGACCATAAAGAGACTTGTTGAGCTTACACACAGTGCCGGGAGGATACCTCTCCCCCTGATTGAGCAAGCCTTCAGGAAACTCCATATAAATATCTTCATCCAACTCACCATAAAGGAAGGCATTATTGATGTCTAAATGACAAAGCAGCCAACCTTTAACAGAGGCCAAGGCAAGCATGATTTTCACAGTAACGAGTTTGGCCACGGGAGAAAAAGTATCAAGAAAATCAATACCAGCTTGTTGAGTATAGCCCTTGGCAACCAAACGCGCTTTATATCTGTCCAAAGTCCCATCAGCAAAAAACTTGGTCTTGAATAACCACTTACAGCCAATAGGTATTTTGCCTGGAGGCAGCATAGTAATGGTCCAAGTGTGATTACGAATGAGAGCTTCTAACTCAAGCTGAATAGCCTTGAGCCATGCAGGATATAAAGCAGCTTGAGCATAAGAGGAAGGCTCAGGAATGGCAGAAATGCAACAAATAAAATGAAGGTAAACAAGGGAAAGTTTGGCATAAGAAAGGAATTGGTTAATAGGGTGAGCAGAATAGGTGGAAGAGATGGAGTTACACACAAAATCTGTAAGGTATGATGGAGGCTTAACCACACGGCCAGACTTTGTGGTAACAGGTGAAGGAGATTCAGGAGGAGGAGGTGCAGAAGAAGTGGTGGCGGTGTATAAAGTGTCAGAAGAAGTAGTGGCAGCAGGAACAGAAGAAGGAGAATCATGAGTAAAAGGAAAAGTAACCGGGCACAAATGAGAAAGAGGGAAAACAGATTCATGAAAGACCACATCTCTACTAATGGAAATGACATTAGTTTCCAGATTAAGAATCTTATAACCTTTGTAGCCAGAGGGATAACCCAAGAAGATGCATTTGCTGGCTCTAGGTGAAAATTTAGTGCGATCTTTATCTAAAGTGGACACAAAACACAAGCACCCAAAAACTCTTAAATGAGAATAAGAAGGAGGTTTTTGGAATAACAGTTCAAAAGGTGTGATGTTGTGAGGTAGGACAGAGGAAGGAATACGATTGACAAGATATGAGGCAGTGAGAATGCATTCACCCCAGAATTCAATAGGGAGATGAGACTGGAATAACAAACTTCGAGCCACATTGAGCAAGTGCTGGTGTTTTCTTTCTACACGAGCATTTTGTTGGGGAGTATAGATGCAAGAATGCTGAACAAGAGTCTCATGATGAGAGTAAAAGACAGACATATTAAATTCTGGGGCATTGTCACACCTAATTGTCTTAATGGATTTACCAAATTGAGTGGAAACAGTAGTAAAAAATTGAGTAAGCACAGGCCTAACTTCAGATCTGGATTTGAGCAAAAAAGTCCAAACAAATCTAGAATAGTCATCCACAATGGTTAAGAAATAACTAAAGCCTTGCAAAGTAGGAGTTTGATATGGACCCCACACATCACAATGTATAAGATCAAAAGTAGCAACAGTAGTATGAGTAGAAACAGGAAAGGGTAATTTCTTTTGTTTAGCTAAAGGACAGACTTCACAAAGAGAATGAGTACAAGAATCTAAGCTCAAAGACTTTGACATGCTTTGAAGCTTATTGAATGACAAATGACCTAGTCTAGAGTGCCAGACATCAGCAGAAACCACAGCAACCACACTAGCTGGAGAAGAAGAAGGAATAGCAAAACAAGTATCTAGCACATATAGATTGCCAAGTCTTCTACCCTTCCCAATCAGCATCCCCTGTGAAGCTCCCTGAAGAAGACATTGAGAAGGAGTAAATATGACATGACATTGAGAAGATTGAGTGAGACAACTAACTGAAATCAGATTGTAACTGAAACTAGGGACATAGAGAACATTCTCTAAACGGATATGAGGAGTCAATTTGACTAAACCAACTCTAGAAACACCAACACTGCTCCCATTGGGAAGACTAACACAAGAATTGACAACATATGATTCACTGAACATAGTGAGATCACAACATACATGATGTGTGGCACCAGTATCTAACAACCATAAACAAGGAGAATGACTAATACTGCCAACGAAAGAAGAGATAGATATGTTACCACTAAAGGCAGGGGAAGATGGTGAAGGTACACTGGAGGATGGAACAGAAGTTGCAGGAGTTTGAGATTGCGAAGGAATGGTAGGGTTAGTGATTTGAAGTTGATTCTGGAGATAGCTCAGCAGCTGCACACATTGCTCATTTGAGAGAGTAGGAATCACACTTTGACCATTAGGAGCAGAACCAGCAGTAACACCATTATGTTGTGTAGAATTATGATAAGTAGCATGCTGATAAGCAACATTGTCAACCGAACGTGAACCTTCTTCAACATAGTTCACAGATCTGTAATGAGCCTGAGGTTTTGCAGGAAATTTTCCTTTACCACGACCAAAACCAGGTGGATATCCATGAAGATCAAAACATTTATCAATTGTATGATTTGGCTTGCCGCAATGACCACAAACAATTCTATCCTTGTTAGCTCTTCCATAGCTAGCAGCATTTGCAAAAGCACTTGGCTGCTCACTCACCGTTTGAACAAAATTTGGAGTTACAGCTCCATTAATTGTTCGTTGACGCTCTTCCTGTATAACAAGGGCAAAAATCCTGGATAGACTCATCAAAGGACTTGCAGACAACAAGTTGGATCTCAATTGAGCAAATGAGCTGTTCAAACCAACTAGGAATTGCATAGAACATTCTTGTTCCTGGTACTGACGCCATTTCACAGCACTATCACATTTACAATTTACGCAAACACACCAACGAACAGGCTGAAAGTCCTTATATTCATCCCACAAAACTCTCAAATTAGTATAATACGTATTCACATCATCGGATCCTTGAGAGAGATTAAGCAATTGTTGACGCAATTGATAAATCCTAGCTAAATCACCATGTGAAAACCGCTCGCGAAGATCATACCAGATCTGAGCTGCTGTCTCCATATACATGAGACTAGAACTTATGGTTGGAATTACAGAGTTTCTCAACCATGAAACCACCATACTATTGCAACGTATCCATTGTGAATAGAGAAGATCACCAACTTCAGGTTGTGTAAGAGATCCATCAACGAAAGCAAGTTTATTCTTAGCTAGCAAAGCTGTAGTCATAGATCTATGCCATGTATTGAAATTAGTACCAGTGAGTTGCTGTGTAACAAGGATTACACCTGGATTATCACTCGCCGGAAGATAGTACGGACTAGCTTGATCTTCCATGGCAGGAGCTGGATCACCGCGATTGAGATTATTGATACGAACCATCGGAAAAGATGATTACACGCAGCGGAGGATAAGAGCTCTTGATACCATAACAAAATTGGGAAAAATATGCAGAGAGAATTTCATTGAAGAAGTGAGAGTTTTACACCTTACTTTCTGACTAATCTACAAAAGGAGAGTCGCCTATTTATCCTCTAACTAACATCTAGTCAGCATTTTAACAAAAGCGTGCTTCCCTAGAATAAAAGGAAAAACGACATGAAATAATAAAAGATAAAAGCTACTTCCACGTAGCAAGCAAAGGCCACATAACCCAAATAATTCCTCAACTCTTAATAGACAATTTTTTCTTTTCTCCATTCAATTTTAATGAAAACTTTTGTCATAAACAGGAGAAAAAAAGTAAAGGCAAAAAGTAGGCATATATAATAATAAATAATAAATATAATAAATAATAATTGTGGGCGTGTAAAATGTGTTGGGGCCCTAAATAATGACAATGTCTTAAAAATGGTGATTAGTCGTTGTTGTAATTGGGCCATGGCGGCAAATCCATTTTCAATGAAGGTGTGAAATTATATACTGTAAACTATGATTTTATTTATTTATTATTTATATTTACATTATATTATTTAATCGAGTAATTGAAAGTGATTTAATATATTTGAAGATTGAGACATTGAGTGACGAAATTGTGGAGTAAGTTGGCGGTCGTATTTTATTTTATTTTTATCATAGCTATTTGGAATTTTTAAAATTATGAGGTTATTCCTTCAAAAAAAATATGAGGTTATTATGCTGAGTTGTTGAAGATTTAATCAATATATTTTATGAATTTAAACCCATATATAAATATAAAAAGAAAATTTCATATATCTTTTCCACCCTAGTATAAATCTTTTCCATTTGAAAATTCAAGTGGTTGGTTTTTGATGGGTAGGCACATAATATTTGGATCTTATATAGGTGGATCTATATGGTTCATCTTTCAATCACGAGGCCGTTACTCTTCCGATTGTATTATCTCGTATAGGCAACAATTAATTTAGCATAGTAACCCATACTAGTAATTGAAATGAGTTGAATCACGTCGAGTATGACAAACTCAAGACTGACTAGATTGTGAGTAGTGAGTGTGTGACTAAGTCAAACTCGAATAAAGTATAAAAGTTACTCAAGTTCAATCAAGCTTACGTTTTTTTAATTAATATAAACAAAAATTAAAGTTGTTTATTTATTATTACTAGTACTGCATCCGTGCGTTGCACGGTATAATGCATTTTAATAATATATAATATATAAATTATCAAATTACATATTATTAAGGAGTATTAATTACTCCATCCATCCACGATATTTAGGACATAATTATTTTTGGAGTGTCCATCATATTTATACCACTTTCTTCTGGGATAATACCCCACACACATTCATTATTTTATACCTCACAACTACTCATTATATTGGGTCTCTTCTCTACTCCCAAATACTACCTACCTAATATTTATTAAAGCACACCCTACGTGACCTATATTTCATGGACGGAGGGAGTATAAAAATTCAAGCAACAAAAGAGAATAAGAATATATTAGTTTTTCAGTATATAAATTAATAAGGACATTTCTAAGTATAACATTAACAAATACAACATACTCCCTCCGTCCACGAAATGTACCACTAAAGTTGTACTATATATTTCGTGGACGGAGGGAGTATCAAACATTATGAAAATTTTCTTTTTACACAACACCACACACCAATACCTTCAAACCTTTCCAATTTGAAACTCTTGAAATATCCACATAAAATTGTCGAAAAACTGTATGTCACACATAAAATGCATTACTCATCTAATATGTTAATTATGAAATAACACAATAAAATATAAAATTCATGCATTACATCAATATTTTTTAAAAAGAAACATTCAATCCAAATAACATTAATAATTATGACATATACTTCTTATTGAGAAAATCTTTGTACAAAATATTTCCAGTAACCAATATTTTGTATATGTCTTTATTTAAAATATATAAGTATTTAAAAATTTATACATTTATTTTTCAGTTTACAATACACAAAAATAGAGAAACTCATTTTTTATATATATTTGAAAATGCAATTTCGATTAAAATCCATTTCAAAATGCCATTAGAATTAAAGATGAACAATCATCATAATTATTTCAACCAATTTTACCATTTTTAATAATTCTTCATTTTTGGTAACTTCTAAACATATCAATATATATTTTTAACTATCTTTTAAATATTTTTTTCACTATCATATTTTTAAAATATTTAGGAATCTAGATAATGAAAATAATAAAATTATTTTGGCAACTATTCATTGCACTATTTTTATAAAAAAATTACATATCTTAATCAAAATAATGTTGTGTTAAATTAGAACATTTATTATATAAATAATAAATATAAAAAGTAGAAATTTAATTATATAATCCCAAAAATTCAATTAAATAAGCAAAATTCATAACCATTCAATTTTATTAAACAATTCAATTTTTTTAAGCCAAAAAATGATAAGCAAGAAAGGAGGTATATAGTAATTGACCATCATATATTATTCATTACTTATAAAATGACTTCAAGTCAATACCTATTATCCACTAAATTGGTTTTGGAGGGAAAAGGGTAAATTTGTTAATAAAGCTACAACTCTCTTATTTAGTATTAGTATAGATTTTGATTTGGAATATCTAAATACAAATTATAATGAAATATTATTTAAAATTGATGTGTTTATATTATATATGTACAATGGCACATAAAAATATCACGTTTGAACTTCAATCTTTTAATAAAATATTTTAAAAAATCAATAGCAAGCTTATACCGAACTGTCTCACAAGCTTAGAAGCGACGTAGTATAATGATTGATGGCAGCGAGCCAGACTCTCATCGAGCCAAATCTCAACTAACTCTCTGAGTTAGCTCAACTCATTTAACTCCTTAGTAGAGCTGTCAAAATTCCGGGCCTGGCCGGCCCGGCCCGACCCGACCCGAAAATTCTCCGGACTTGAAAATGTGTAGCCCAGCCCGACCCGAAAATATTTTTGTAGTGTAATTTTACCGGGCCGGACTGAGCCCACCGGACTTTTACCCATTTCGGGCCGGACCGGCCCGGTCCAAAATTTATACGAGCATGAAATTGTGGAGCCCAGCCCGGCCCGAAATGGGGCCGGGCAGGGCCTTTTTTGACACCCCTACTCCTTAGTAGTAACTCATATCATGACCTAAATAGTGTGTGTGTGTGTGTTTTTTCAGTTGGACCTAAAGTGTTTGCTAATGTAGCAAATATTGGAAAATTGAATTGGGCTTGAATAATGGGCTTCATATTAATCCATAAATGTACAGAGTCGGGTATTCGGACTTCGGATCCGACCCATTTAGTTAACTTACCCTGCATCTCTCTCACTCTCTCTGCATTTCAGCTCTCTCCTAAAAATTGTGCAAAAGCCGCGACCTAGAAAGATCGACTCACTGAGTTGCATCGGGCGAGTTCACTCAAGCGATGTACCGCAGGAGAGCTGCGCACGTCACGATCAGTTCTCTGAGTCGTGCGATCAAGGTATGGAGGAGAAATCCCTCCGATTTTTGCTGCTCGGTTGAAATCCCTAATTTTGTTAGAAGTTTCAGAACGGCCACCGAATCAGCTGATTTTTACAACAACTTTGATGGAGATAGCGCTGAAAATCAATCGAGTTACGTTAATTTTAATCGAAATGATCAGCTTTATGGTAGGAATTTAGGTGGAATTGAGCAGAACCAAAACCCTAATAGGGTTTATGCGCAAACCGGGACTGATAGATTGAATTTCTCCAACACATTTGGTAATGGTAGTGGTAGTGGTCAGAATCAGTCGGGTTATAGTTCTTCGAGTTCTGATAGTCGGATTTCTGGTCGGAATGTAGTCGGAGGTGAGGTGGAGCGGATTCCGAGCCCGCTTTACGGTCAGAACTTTGGTGGGCAGATGAGAAATGGTACATTTCAGCAGAATGTGAGCTCCAATGGTTATAATAATGGTGGAATATTGGATACGGCCCCTCTAAATTATGGCGGAGGGCGTTTAGAGAATTCGAGAGGAGGTTCTTATGGTGGTATGGAGGTTATGCCAGTGAAAAATGTAGACAATGCCGGAGTTGATCTGCAAAATGTTACTGGGATTTATCATTCTAATGCAGGGAGCTACCAGAGAAGTTTGAATGATTATCAGAGTGGAGTAGTAATGGATTCTCAAGAGGATCGATCCACGAATAAACTGGATGAACTTGATCAATTTACCAGGGAAGGGAAACTGGAAGAAGCAGTGAAGCTTCTGGTACTGCTAGAGAAGGAGAGGGTTAGAGTTGAACTGCCCCAGTATATGTCGTTGGTGAAAGCATGCGGTGAGAAGGAGGCTCTGGCTGAAGCTAAATATGTCCACAAACATCTTATGAAGTCAAAGGTTAATCTTGAAGTCAGTGCGTATAATCAGATTCTTGAGATGTATTCTAAATGTGGTTCCATGGAAGATGCTTTTGCTGTCTTTGATCAAATGTCTAAACGCAATCTGACTTCTTGGGATATTATGGTATCTTGGCTTGCCAAGAATGGTCATGGAGAAGAGTCCCTTGAATTGTTTGCAGAATTCAAACAATCAGGGCTAAGACCCGATGGGAAAATGTTTCATGGGGTGTTTTCTGCTTGTGGCGTTTTAGGTGATGTTATTGAAGGAATGCTGCACTTTGAGTCCATGATGAATGATTACGGTATTGTTCCTGCTATGGAGCACTATGCCAGCATAGTGGATATGCTGGGAACTGCAGGTTGCTTGGATGAAGCCTTAGAATTCATTCAAAAGATGCCAGTCGAACCATCCGTAGGAATATGGGAAATCTTGATGAAGTTCTGCAGAATACATGGAAAGGTGGTGCTTGGGGACCGATGTGCTGAGCTTGTTCAGCTTCTTGATCCCTCGCGCCTGAATGAGCAATCGAGGGAAGGCCTCATACCGCTAAGTGCCTCTGATATGGGGAAAGAGAAAGAGAAAAAGAAAGCAATTGGTCAAGGTCCCCTTGATGTTAGGCAAAGAGTCCACGAATATAGAGCAGGAGATAGATCTCACCCCAATAATGATAGATTATATGGAATGCTGAGGGCGTTGAAGCAGCATTTGAAAGAGGCTGGATACGTGCCGGAGATGAAATGCGTGCTCCATGATGTTGACCATGAAACCAAGGAGGAAGCTCTTATGGCTCACAGTGAAAGACTTGCAGCTGCACAAGGTTTCTTGACTTCTCCAGCACGTGCTTCTGTACGTATAATAAAGAATCTTCGCGTGTGTAGCGATTGCCACAATGTATTTAAGATGCTCTCGAAGATTGTTGGCAGGGAAATTGTTGCACGAGATAGCAAGAGGTTTCATCATTTTAGAAATGGATCGTGTAGTTGTAATGATTTTTGGTGAAGCCGACTGCTTAATTTTAAGGTTCTTTAGGATTTTATTCTATTCTCTGTCATACAGATAAATTCGTGCTGTAATTCTTCTTTGAGTTTAACAAGGTTGAAATTTGCAGTTATTTTCTGGAGTTCGTTGATTCCATATATATTGGTGATTGCTTGATTTTGTCGTGCCACTACAACTTTCACTTCACCATATACTCACTCTTGCTGCCAGGTTGAATAATGACAGGATTCTATCAAGACTCAGTGTGGAATTTTGATGCTGAGAATGGATGAAAGTCGAGATGGTCAAGCTGGTTTTTTAGGTATGCTGAGTTCTCTTCATCTAAACCTCTTTAATTGTCATGAAAGAAACTAAACTTTCTTTAATATAATTTTGGTCTGATTACTTACCAGTGTATCTGTGTTACCCTCATGATTTCGATGAGATTTATATAGTGAGCCATGTTGGGGTAGTGAAATACATCTGTTGCTTGGGTGTGTTATCCATTTTGTTTATTTGTTGTTTTCAAAACATGCAAATTATTTTTATTTACATAGATCAGTTTCTGTTAATTGCATTTTCCAAATCAATATAGAGTGCATATACTTATTGTAGTATTCTTGGTAATCCCATTTTTCAGATCTCAATGGCATATTAAAGTATACTGAGACCTTAGAAAAGGGTGTAAGGATTTAGGAGCAGTTAGCAGACATAAAGTCTTCATTTTAGATAAAGGAAATAAGTCGTGTCATTAGGTGTAAAATTCGATCTTGATTCAGAACGAGCAGAAAAATTTGTCAATTTTCAGTTGATAACTGAATATTGTCAAACTTGAGCATGTTTTCTTTATGTTAATAAGCCTCACTAAACGAACTTGAACGATCTTTTACAACCCTAACTGCAGGTCCTTACTGATTGTTGATCATTAGGAGGGGGGAAATATAATCTGGCCATGGTATACCGATAATGAATCATGAATTAATTGTTCTATCATATAAAACTCTAAGTCTATCATAGCCCATCCACATATAACTAAAAAAAATCGAAACCTTTCATAAATTATCATAGAAGTGCACTTGCAAATGCATTAGAAGCATAGGAATAGTTGCTTCAGGCTGTTTCTCTCTGTACTTGCATTCCACATTTCATCTGCCATTTGTTTGTTAACCCTCTCTGTAAGATGATAAGAGTCCCAAAACACATACTTGCTTGGATTTTCACACACTTCATATTCCTTCACTGGCCTCTTCCCTCCACAGCTAAACACCCCATTGAAACGCCCCGTTCCACAGCATGCCATCTTCCCTTCCTCAAACCCTGCAAGGTTTAGTGCCATGTTTCATTGGTGATAGTGAAATACGAGGATTGTAAAGTGAAAATGTGCGAAGTGTGTACCGTATTTGAGGGGTCGAGTTGTCTTTTGTGCAAGGCTGCTCTTGAAGTCGTAGAGGAAATACTTGAAACCATGCAGCTGCTGCTCCGTTTTCACCAGCAAATTGTTTAGTTTTTTGTTATGGAGTTTCGATAAATCTGAAGCTTCTTCCAAACATCCACCACCATCTGTTTTTGGTTTGAGAATTCTCAGGCCTGGGAAACATCCCAACTCTCCTAAATTTAGGAACACGAACTTTCTGCCCCCTTTTTTGTGTATCGCCTGCACAAAAATGATCATGATGTTAAAATTCGAATAGTTTGGCTAAATTGTTTTTGTAATCTTCTTCTGATCAGGGTAGTGATTCACGATACTCGTTTCTAGGTCTGGAAGATCCGCAATTTATCAATTTATGACTTGAATGATTGTTTTTTCAGCCATAGATTAATATAGCTCCATTGATGGTATATTCTTTTAGGTCCTCTAGATTGATGGGTAAAACTCCATGTTCGTGAACTTACTTTCACGACGGTCGACAAATTTCCGAGCACCATGTCGACGTATTTCGAGCGAGGATAGGAGGCGAGGATAGTAGAATTTAAGAGAAAAGGGCTCATGTAGTCGTTGCTGCCAATGCTGAATAAGTAGATTGCAGTTGATGAAATTTTTGCTGCTTCAACATGACCTATTTTGTGCCTTAGTTCAGCAACTTCCCTCTTGTAGTATTGTAACTGTGTTTTGAGATCAATTACCTGAAAAAAACAACATTTATATAAGTTTTTACTTTTATTATTCCTGTGAATTCGAGCACTATTTATTATTGACAGATTAATTTAAAACTCATTCCATCAATTGCATAAAAGGAAAGGAGACGATGGAAAAGATTTGGTCGAAGCTATAAATACAGAGACTATCCCAACATGATGGACCCTGTCTTGATTCATGCCTATCCCCAAAAAAAAAAAAATCGAGCTTTGATTTTGATTTTTTTTAACTAGATTTACCCGCGCGCATTGCGCTGCGCTGAGTGATAATTAGTGTTTTAATTAGCAGTATGAAAAAATTAATACATATTTCAATATATTTATATTCTTAATGATTCTCCAAAATTATATAATTATGTTCATAAGTATTATTAATACAATTATTTTTTTACTTAATTATTAATACAATTTTATATATATATATATATATATATATATATACTACTTATGTTGAATATTAAGATTTAAGATTTCAAATTAAGAAACTCATCCATACAAATTAAAAAAAAAGTATCACCAAATAATATATTTTACCAAAAAAATTGTAACATAGTAATAAACAACTTTTTTTTAGAGAATTAAAAGGTATATATATAATGTCAAAGTAATAAGCAACTTTAGTGCAGAATGTTGTCATTTAAATCAAAAAATTTATTTTTGGGTGGCATCAATTAATGGTCATTTTTTTTAGCAGATGAATGGTCATTTTGAGTGGGTAGACATTGAGACTATTGGATTAGGTGAGAAGTGTGCATGGGACATGCAGAATGGGAGGGAAAAATACATGAATGGACGGAAAAAGACATTGCAATTATTCTGCTTTAATATAGTAATAGATATTCATCGGAGCAAGCTTTCGGCGCGAGAATAGTATCATTTCACCACACCATTATCCACTTGTATTTTTTTCAATTATATCATCGGATCAAGTCTGAGGCGCGAGAATAGTATCATTTCATCATGCAATTATTCACTTGTATAAAGGGAAATTTCAATTTTCCAGTGTTCTTCTCAAATGAACAAAAAGTGAAACGAAAATGACTATTTTCTGAGGCGAGAGGTTTGCCCGATAATAAAATTAAAAAAATAATTCAAAGTATTTATGAAAATTTTCAGAAGTCGGATTAGATATGAAAAAAGTGCACAAGGGTGAAAGAAAGTATATTTTGAAAAAAGAGGTATAACACCACATGAGATTTTTTCACTCATTTTTACCGTGTAAAAAAGGTATATAATATATATATATATATATATATATATATATATGAGGAATGATATGTCATTTCGCTTAGCTTTCCGTGAAGATGATCACCGTTCGTCCATATTAGCATCATTCTTTTTAATTTTTTTATTGATTTATATTCTAATACCCTAAAAATTAATATTCGAATTATTAAATATACAAAATATATAAAATTAAAGCTCGATCTGTCTTATTATTCATTTATTTGAAATTAGAGGGAAAATGAACAATGGAGCTTTGATTTTTATGTATTTTGTATATTTAATGATTCAAATATTAATGTTTAAGATATTAGAATATAAATCAATAAAAATGTTAAAAGGAATGATGCTAATATAAATAAACGGTGATCGGTGCCCACGAAAGGTGCTCATGAAAGGTGGGTGGCATATCATTCCTCTATATAAGTATATAATATAGGGATATATAATTGTTTGTATAGGGGTTAGAATTAGGGACAACTGACAAATTCATGATATTGACATTACAGTGGTCTTTCATAAAAAAAAAAACGGACATTACAGTGACAATTTCCAGAACCTATCTTCAAAAAAAAAAAAAAAAAAGACAATTTCCAGAACCTTGGATTGGTGGGCCATAGGCATGTGGGTTTCTGAGATAGCTTGTCGTTATTGGGCCTTGGCCTTTTCTTATATAAGTCCAACTATTATTTATTTTTTTGGGCCCATCTCCCACCAAGTCTAGCAATCTCTCTCCCCTCTCTCTCTCTCTCTCTCTCTCTCTCAATGACTATTGGTTAAATTAAATAACTCTTTTTCTCTATTTTCACACACTTTGAAACGAGCATAATAGTTTGGCAAACTTTCACTTACCTCATGTTTATATTAATCCACAAGCTATTGAATATAAAGTAATTAAAATTAAAGTTATGCAAAGTTAATTAAATTAAAGTGGGGATCAACCTAACCTACGAAGAATATAATTAATTAGTAGGAATATTTGGCTTATAATATTGGCTTCATTGAGTTGAACTTCTTGCAGCTATTAATGATTGTGTTCCCTTATAAACTTAGTTAAAAGTTAAAACATCATTATCTATTAGCCCCAAAAAGTACCTTTAACAGTAGAAATTAAAACGTTTCTATATTGAAATATGTTTAAAACTTTCAACTATTTACTAACTAACTAACTAAGCTCCAAAAAACAGTTACACTAATTAAGCTACTTAGATTACAAGATTGCCATTTGTGTATAAGTCCATTAACAACATAAAATATCTTGATAAATTATTCCATACCGCTAAAAATCTTCTTTGCTCTACATTAATCTATTTAGGTTTTATATCAAATTAATCCACATCTACCACTTATGATAATATAACTAATGCATTCCTTATATATAATGAAATGATATGACGTAATAAAAAAAAAATCTCACAACATAAAATAAATAGTTAAAATAATTATCTTTCAAGTGGGGGTTTTGAGTAATCCGTTGAAAATATTTGAAATCAACCCTAGGCTAGGTATATCCTATTGTGGGGACTATTATATTGACATCCATAATTCTTTGATCACTTTTCTCTTGTCACATTTATTCATTTACACTTGTCGATATCTGATTCTTCACGAGATTTAATTATATATAAGAATTTAGATAAGCATATCAAGGAGAGAAAAAAAAATACATGAATTAACATTTGCACGAGTCACAAAAATAATACTCCCTCCGTTCCATTATTCATGACTCAAAACTTTTGGGCACGGGTATTTTGGAGAAGAGAATGAGGATAAAAAAGTGTGTGACCCACATGTTTAGTTAGTTTTTATTCAATATTTAATCTTTGTTAATTTAATCAAACATCAAAACCTCACACAGTAAAAAAAAAGCGGCTGAGATTAAGCTTTTTAATTAAGGCCATAAATTAGCCAAAATAGGAAATATGCTATGTTACATGGACGACCCAAAAAAAGGAATACATGCCATGAATATTGGGATGGAAGGAATAGTAAGTAAATAAATAATAATTATTATTATTATAAGCAACATACCAGCCCTTCAAAAGTCTGTGATAATGCCCCAGCTCCAGCAGATGCAAAATTTACCCCATGGTAATTCTGCAGATCACGGTAATTTCTTGGCTGTAAATACGGAGGAATCATTGGCAATTTTGCATGTTCAGCTATAACCTTGCACACATGAAATAAAAAACATATTTATCGTATTTTTTCCAAATCAAATTCATTAATTCCCAATCTACTTCATTTTTTTAACTAATATTGATAATTTTAAATAATTTTATGTTTTTTTAAATTAACCTCTCTGCATGAGACGGTGGGGTGAGCTTACCGATGAAATCGGAGATTAACCGGCCGTCGGAGAATCTTCCGGTGGGGCGGTGGAAGTACGACTTGCCGTAGGGCCAGAAATTGGCTTGGTCGAGAGTGGTGGTGTTGATGTAGTTGTTGTTTCCGGCGTCGAAGAAGGAGTCGCCGAGGATGAAGAGGGCCGGCGGAGGCGGCGCCGGTGGCTTTTTCCGGCAGCCTTGGTGGCTGATAATGAGTGGGATTGAGATCAAGATGAGTAAGAAAAATAGCTTTGCCATATTTAGATCATATAGGATTTGAGTTTCTTTTGTTTTTTCTTTAGAAGTTGTGGGTGTGTATATATATATATGTTTTGATTTTTGAAAAGATAATAAAAGTATGAAGTCCTTTAGGATGACGTAAGAGTGCATTCACGAATAGCTGTAAGTTCAAAATGATATATATATATATATATATATATATATATATATTTTTGGTATCATGAAAATAATATATAAGTAAATAATGGTGACATATAATTTTGTTTGTACATAAGTCATAAGTAGTATAGACTATAGATCATGGATTTAGGATATTTTCACGTGCAAGTGAGTTTTAAGGAGTTGACTTTGGGGATATTAAAGATGCCATGTGACATATACTTATTATAAACTTTTTTTTATTATCACCGACAAGATGGAACGTATGACGCACGTAAAAAATACTGTTACTGTGATTAAGGCTGCTTAATATAATAAAACTGTTAGAGGGCGTTTACTTTGTGTGATAGGATTAGGGATGTCAATCGGGTCAACCCTTTCGGTTTCGGGTCAACTCTATCGGGTTATCGGGCTATTCGGTCCGGATTAAATCAGGTTGAAAAAACTCAACCCTAACCCTAACCCTTCGGTTTCGGGCTGTCCCGTCGGATCACAAAGTTTGTAAATAAAAATTAAAATGTATATATTTTCTTGACTATTCAATATTTGTCGCAAAAAAACTACACACAAAAAAATTAAAAAGTAACAAAACAAGATTATGAGTGGCCCAAAAAATAGAAACTTGAGGCATCCAACAAAACAAGTTTAGTAGCACTACACGACATGAAAAATAACAATAATATTCAACATTAATTCGTTAGCTCACAAATGAAACTAAACACTTGAATGACATTCATCTTCTATGATTTATATGTAGAGCAAAAGAGGGCGCGGCATACAACTACTACAAGTAATTAGTATTATGTATTATTTATTTTATTTTTTTAAAAATACATCAGGGTTATTCGGATTGACCCTAACCCTGATCGGGCTAGCCCGGATAACCCTTCAACCCTAGCGGGCCAGCCCTAATAGCCCGGTTATGTATTCGGGTTGTAAAAAATCAACCCTAACCCTTTATTTTGTTCGGTTTATTCGGGTCGACCCGTCAGGTTCGGGCTCAATTGACATCCTTAGATAGGATAGATAGATAAAAATAGTATAGGTTAATCCATCATTTATTTTGATGGATTGATTGTTTTTGAACTTGTTTGGTCATCTAATCCTTTATATAATCAATCATATGTTTTATCAATATATCCTATCACGTAAAGTAAATGCCCCTAGTATAATTATTAAAATTATTAAACGTAAAATTTAATTTAATTTGTGCAATTATTAAAATTTTCATAGTTTTGTTGAGTATTACATTATTATTCTTGAATTAATTTACATGTATTAAAGTAATAAAACATTGCCTTAGGCATAGTAACAAATTGGGCCACAATTTACAAATCTCTACACTATAGAAATTTGGAATTTAATCATGGGCTGGAAACCTTACATATTGGATCCAAGTCCAAAATTTAGCTTATACTCCATATAGTAATTTTTTTTTTGGGAAAAATATCTTCGTTTTCCTTTTTCAATTTCAATACTAGTCAATACTCAATTTTATGCTAAAAAAAACAAAAAAACTCAATTTTATAATTGAATTCCTCTGAAAATAATTTATAATTGAATTCCCTCAAAAAAAAAAGAAAAAAGAAAAAATGAATTTGAGTTGATTATTATATAAATGTAGTGGGTTTTGTGTGAAGGTTTTAAAAATATCTAGGCAAATGAATTTAGGTCTTTTAGAGTTCCGAATTTGAAAATGATGAAAGTATGTTTAGGCGTTTAGCTGATTACATTTTACTCCATCCATCCCAAGTTAGTATGATTCAACTTATATTTTATAGCTCACAACAAATCAAATATGCACCACATTTTTGGGGGACGAAGAGAGTATATTATATGGTGTATCCCACTTTAAAAATTTGTTTTAAAATATGAAATGGAGAATATTTAAATAATTAATGATCCATTTGTAATGATAATTTAGAGAACACAAGATTAATTGGGTCGTATATATTATATATGTTAAACCAACAAAGAATCTCAATATATAGTTGATTCATGAAAATAATTAAATGAGAGATATGGTCACATATATAGTCGAGTCTATCACAAACAATGAACTTCATGATTACATATAATTAGAGCAATAAAAATTGTGAGAATAAGCTGATATGCATATAATATTACTATAATTGACCTCAATAAAAAATCTCCATTATAAATCAAGATTGAAGCAACAAAGCTAAATTACTTGTCACAAAAAAGTTGAAATTCGTGTACATATTAAGTTACTGATATCAACAAGTAGCTCTAGAGCAATTTTTATCATAATTAATCAAACTAGATTAATTTTGATCTCCAACGGCAATCTGTATTATATTCTCTCATAATCGAGCTTATCCGACTGCAAAATTAGTTACAATCAAAGACATTAGTCACAAAATTGGTAAATTAATTAAGTTTGAGTTTAATAATAGAACAGTACGAGCTCCTAAAATCCAAACACAAAAATTTGTTGTGAAACAGTTATAGGGTGGAGACTGGTCAAAAATCTGAATCCAAACTCATATTCAATAATCTATTGCAATTATGAATGTCACCGAACATTAATTTGGATTCTAATCATCGACCCGTCTTGTTGTGAAATCGTCTCACCCTAAACTGTCCCGATTCAAAATAAGATTAATTAGTACTAACCTGAATTAGCATGTATGTCGGTAACCAAGCTGGTGCTGTTGGTATTCCAACCCATGCAATCTACAATTCCAAAACCAATGGATAATTCATTAAGACTTCTCTCTCACACTCACACAAGTTATATACGTACAAGTAGAAATTCTATTATACATGTACACATACTACTTACAAGTGCATATTCGCCCGTCGACTCAAATATGCGCAAGTCCAACACCTAGCTAATACAAAATCAAATATATATTAATGAGAAGAAATAGCTAGCTATTATTAATTTTTTAGATGAATTAAAATTATGATTAATTAATTAATACTACCTCACCCCGGTCTTCATATATATAGTCCAACCCTTTGTAGTAAGGTGGATGGCCCACAGACAAATACTGGAAAATAAAAATAACAAAACAAAATTAATTTTCAAGGTTCGAAATTTGAATGGTTGAAATTTTCATTGAAGGCTGAAAGATTAGTAGATTACTAAAAAAGAGATATTTAGTGATTTTAGCCATTTGAACATTGTAAAGATAAATTATAGCACCTCATTTTAAAAAGATAAATTCTGACACTTTTCAATTTTTTGGACTAAATTGCCCTTAATTCTTGTTTTCTTAATTATCATTTTTTACGGATTCACACATTTTATTATGTGAATTCACACATTTAATTTACGAATTCATGAATTCACACATTTATTAGTGAATTCACACATTTATTAGTGAATTCACACATTTTGTGAATGACTGAATGCAAATATTTTTTTAACGGATTCACACATTTTATTATGTGAATTCACACATTTAATTTATGAATTCATGAATTCACATATTTAATTTCACGAATTCACACATTTTATTACGTGAATTTGACACATTTTATTCTAAATTCAAATATTTTTTTACGAATTCACACATTTTATTATGTGAACTCACACATTTTTTCCTATTATATTTAGTAATAAGAAATAATTATTTTGTTTTTGGAAAATGAAAAATAAAAAATCTGGAAAATTAGAAAGAAGGGTAAAAAAGTTAAGAAAGGCTAGAATTTATCTTTTAAATGTTGGGTGCTAGAATTTATTTTTGTGATCTTGAAAAAGCTATTATTAAAATTCACCCTTACTAAAAAGCTTAATAAAAAAATATAAATATGCGATGTCGATTTTTTGGTATATTGAATCAATAATTTTAATCAATGCCCCGACTAAATTTATATTTTTATTGTTGTTTTATAAGCCCTAATTATATACAACTCATATATAATTGAGTAATTAAGATTTCAAAAAAAAAAAAAATTCCGAAACTAATTCACGATTACTATTTCTGAATCGTCAAATTATTTATTGTCACTTACATTTACACTATTGAGATACTTTTCCTTGTCGACTCTCACGATCTGGCCCTTCTTCACTAACAAAAGCATATATATATTATCAACATATATAACATATTTAATTTATATATATATATATATATAGAGAGAGAGAGAGAGAGAGAGAGAGAGAGAGATTTTATATAAACTGACTGGAATAGACTGGTTTCTTGGGCCTGGCAGCAGCAGCTGGAGGAGGTTTTTGATCGTCTTTGCTGTCAGCTGCAACCTTCTTTTCATTCTCTTCGGATTGTACGGCTCTGATCACGATCGAGCTTCGCGGCGGCGCCGCCGTGGAGTGGCGGAAGATGGCCGTGCCGGAGAATGAGACATGAGAGAGCCCTGCTGTGAACGCCATGGAAATCAATTTTCTCTCTAAGATATATGATAAGATTCGTTATCTATTTACGTGATTGTTGATTTATTTTCTTATTTCCATTTATTTTATTATCTAAAAAAATTTATTTTGTTGTTGTAATATTTGTTTTCTTGGGCCTTTTTGTGTAGCATTCCGCAACCATAAAGCCCAGTGGAAAATAAATCTCGAGTTCATTTCCAACTCAAAAAATAAGAAATAAATTAAATTATTAAATTAAAACTATTGTAAATATATCTTTAATTGTATAAATATATCATATGAGTGTTATCAAGAAACTCACCCTAAAACCCTAGCTATGTACTACCACTATAAATAGGTTCTAATTGAGAATACACGGAATTTACATTCTCTTTTTCTCTCTTTTCTCTTGTTCATAACAAAAACAAATTTCTTTATTTTTTTTGAAGAATTAAAACATATTTCTAAAATAATGGGATAATTAATTCCCTCTCTTACTCTTTAGGCTCATGAACTGAATCGAAAAGTGAAAATCAGTCGAATTGTAATTCATCTACCTCTTTTTATTATATTGAATTTTACCTCCAATTTTTTTTTTTTTGATAGATACCTCCAATTTTTTAAATACATAATTTCGACCGTGCTTTTTAAATGAGCTGGTCTCTTGTACGTTGACCGCACCATCAACCAGATTTGTATGTATTTTAAATTTAATTAATTATATTTTAATTGAAATTAATAAACTTTAATTATCAATAACAAATTCTGATTGAAAATTAATAAAATTGAGATTAATAGGTAATTGAGAATCAATAAACTTCAATTATATTGATGTATTAACTAATCAAATTTAAAAAATAAAATCTTTTATTTTTATCTATAAAAAGTTTCTTACCTTCTGCCTCTACAACTCTCAGCCCGTTGGAAGCATCGAGGTTTACAGTTAGAATTATTTTCCTTTTGTAGTTAGAATTATAATCCAATTAGAATTATTTTCCTTCTATAGTTAGAATTATTTTCCTTTTATATGTTAGAATAATTATAATCCTCTCTCATTACATATTTCCCTCTGTATAGGAATTCAATCAAATTATTATTCCTATATATCTTTCGTGGGCTCCAACTTTATATATCTTTATTCTTTAATCACCCTTCCAGTCCGTGCCGAAAAGAAACAAACTATTTTAAATGGGATAGAGGAAAATATAATTTTTAAATGTGTGGTTTGAGGGTACTCCCGGGAGTAGATCCAATGGAGATTGGGCGGGGCGTGTAGCTCAGAGGATTAGAACACGTGGTTATGATCCACGGCGTCGGGGTTTCGGATCCCCGCTCGCCCACAACCGGTCCTTTCATAAAAATAAAAATTAACTAATGATATTAAATTAAATCCTATTTTGGATTGATTAATAAATTTTAATTAAAATTAATAAATTTTAATCTATATATATATATATTAAAACAAAATAGTAACCATTACTTTCAATTCAATACAATTTGGATGACAATTTTGTAAATAAATTTAAATTTAAGGATTAATACAATTTTATTTTACGGTTTAATAATAATAATAAAATAAAAATAGAAAACCTATTAGCAAGTTAGCAACACGATTTATTAATAAAAATGCATGTAACAACACGTTTCTTATTTATTTTTTATTTTTTTAGATAAAGTAGCAACACGTTTAGAATATAACTATAATAATAATTCTATAAAAACATACAATATCCATATCAAATCACACAGCCAAGATGATAGTATTATCATATTCTTCTATTTTATTTATATATTTGTAATTTATAATTTAATTAGTATTAATTTTTTTATTAGTCAAATTATTGTCGTGCATCGCACAAGAGCAAAAACTAGTTATAATTAATACATCTTAATTGAAAATTGATAAACTCTAAATATATTTAATTAAATATTACTTAATTGAATTTAATTAAATAAATTTTAAAATATAAAAAATAGGGACCGTCCGGTGCAGTCAAAGCCCAACCCAACTCAAAAAGGGCAAAAGAAGTATTTAAACCCTGTAATTCTCATCCTGCTCCCTCCCGCCGGAATTCATGAACTCGTTCGAAATTTGAATCTTAGGTAATAAAGTTCTCATCCTTTTTGATGAACTCAATGATTATAATTTCTCTAAACTGAGATTTTTAAAGTAATCTTTTTTTTTCAGCCTCAGCAGCAGAAGTTGTATTCTAGCAAAGGAAAACAAGTGCAGAATGGTAGGGATTATTTGTATTTCTGCTGTAAGTATGCTTATTTCGATCTTACAGATTCATATTTCGTATTTGTCTTTTAAATCTAGTGATTATTTTAATTTTACAGATTTTATTTCATATGAATGGCTCTTGTGTTTTAATAAACAGTAAATATTAACGCTGTTAAAGAAACACGTGGTGTTTATTTGCAGGTTTTAGAAAATACATGTTTGTTTTGTGCAAATTTTATGATAATACATGTTAATGCAAATCACCTTTGTTATAGGTTATATTTAACGAGATGAGTTTTACGTGCAGAGTTTATTAAAATGCACGGGTGTTTTATGCTATTTTATGCCTTTTAATATTTAGAGTAATGCTATTCGGACATAAATGAATCGGTTCGATCCGTTTAACTTATTTATTTAATTTTGTAATTTCTCCACATTCATTCAATTTATTATTTTTTGAGTAATCTAATTCAAGTGAATGCATAAATATCTATTAAGTAATAGTATTTCCGAAAGATTAGTGAAAATCACAAAATAACTTTATTAGTTTAATTTCGTATTTTTTGTATTCATATTTCTCTTTCTAAAAATGGGGGTTTAGATTAATTAAGTAAATATATTAGAGTACTAACCAACACCATTATTTTATTTGATAAATTATAAGTTAAGATTATTAATATATTCATTTTATGTCCGGACATATATGTCCAAAAGGTATTAGTGTAATATTTAAATCTAGTGATTATTTTAAGCTTACGGATTCGTATTTCGTATGAATAGCTTTTGAAATTTATTAGTGTAATATTTAAATCTAGTGATTATTTTAAGCTTACGGATTCGTATTTCGTATGAATAGCTTTTGAAATTTAGTGATAATATGTTCATATGCAGGGAGCAGAGGGTAATATTGGTCATGATAAACAGAATTTGAGTGATATTATTAAGTGTGGATTTGATGAGTTACCTGATGATGTACTTATTAACATAATATCTTGCTTGAGCCTCAAGGAGTCCGCGAGGACTAGTGTCCTCGCGCTTAGATGGAGATACTTGTGGATGCCTGTTAAGATTCTACGATTTGATCATAGGGATACTAGCACCGGAAAAGTAATGAAAAAGAAAAAAAGGTAATGAAAATGGAAAAATTTGAGTCTTGGGTGAATACTGTGATGGAGCTTCATCAGGCTCGACCTCACGCGTGGTCATTAGTCTTGAGGCAAAAGGAGACGAATGTCAGATCAATCCCACAACGTGTGACAGTTGGGTGGATTTTGCTATGCAGAAGGAGGGTGGATTTTGCTATGCAGAAGGAAGTTAGAAGGTTTGAATTGAAGCTTCCATCCGACAATAAGTGTGTTTTTCCTAGTGTTGAAAGGCTAAATTCACATTATCACGGGGTGATGAGTTCTCCTTTTTGCTGCCTGAGAGCCCTTAGATTGGTCTGTGTTAGTATCCATGACGAGATGGTTCATTATTTTCTAGCATCGTGTCCCGATCTTGAAGAGCTATGCATTCGATCCTCTGAAGATACATTGAATCTGCGGGTTATGGATCCACCACGCTTGAGAGTATTGGAGATAAGTAGATGCTCCAGCATCCGGAGTGTGGAGATTTCTGCAGTGAATCTCGTCTCATTAACATTTGTAGGAAGGAGAAACAAATTGGTGTTGAAGGAAATCCCAAATCTTCGTGAATTAACTATTGGTGGTGGCTTTTGTTTGTTCTTTGTTATACAACCAAAGGAGCACTGGAGTTACTCAGTTCAGCTGGAGAAGCTTGTATTGAGTTTTCGATTTTCGGTTATATCCTTAACTTCAATTTGTATCCTTCTTTTTCTTATTAATATATACTCCCTCCGTCTAGTTCAATATGACCTGTTTTTTTTTTTGGACCGTCCCATTCAATATGACATGTTTCTTTTATAGAAAATTAAAATGAGAGCTTCTTTAAGCTAAAAAACACTTTATTAGTACTTTATTGACTAAAAAATACTTTATTAACTAAAAAGTTACTTTATTATACCAAATTTCTTTTTTCTTAGTCTCCGTGCCGAAAAAAATTAGGCCATATTGAATCAGGCCGGCCCAATTAGGCCCAAAAATTCTTCTTTGGTCCAATGGCAGTTTTGTCAATATATTCATTTACAAGACATTAGGTGTTGAAATAAATAGATACAAGACCATCTTTTTACAATCTATTTCTTTATTGCTTTTTAACTTTCCACAAAAATCCAAGATAATATTATTCATGTGTTGGTTTTTTTCACCTAAATAAACACCTTGATACGAGAAGTAAATTATAAGTAACTTTTTTATATGTAAATTATATGTAACTTAGGACACTAGCTAATGACATCACCACTGACTTAATAAGACTATAATTTTAAAATAGTATTTAAAAAAAAAAAACAAAGAAAGGTGTTTGATACCCATACACTACAATTAAATAACGTTTTTAGATACTCAAAATCAATTATCCAACAACAATCCAAACACACAAGATAAATATTAAATGTGTAATTTTTTTTAACCTCTATTTTTTGTTGGTGTCACATAAATTTCTTCACTAAGCCACGCTTTTTTTTGTCCAACAATATTTTCTCCCATTTCGCTCTTCATGACAGTACCATTATTAAATTACTCCCGCTTTTTCAATATATTTTAATTTTTATTATTTAGCACTTATTTTAATATTTGATAATTTTATTTTATAATGTTAATTAGCATATATATATGTTGATATGTTGATGAATCATTTGATCGACTATCTAATGTGGATATTAAAATGTCAAATGTACCGAAATAACGTCGTTTCAGTTTGAGAAAAATTAAAAATTGACAAGGTCGTACGACGTATAGCTTGCACGATGGAACCCTAAATGTCTTTCTAGGCTCTCCCTAAACTCTTTTCTTCCCCAAAAATTGACGTATAGTTTAGGAAAATAATAGAGAGACATTTAGGGTTCACTCATAAAAGCTATACATATTATGACTTTGTCAATTTTTAATTTTGTTCAAACTGAAACGACGTTGTTTCGGTACATTTGGCATTTTAATATCCACATCAGATAGACAGTCAGATGATTCATCATTCCAACACCGGAAAATAAAGGCGGACCTTTTTTAGATAAAGTCATAAAATAAAGGGTTTTTTTGGAAAATTTTAAAGTTCAGGTCACAAACAAAAAAGTGATGAAAGTTGGGGCCATAAACTATAAATAACCCTTATCATAATCATAATCATTGGAACGATCTCCTCCACAAGGTCTAATCTGTTGATGTGTTTTTCATTCTGTCGCAGCTGAGCTACCCGTTGCACCCTGCGAGTTTGGTACTGCTCCACTCGTATAATTTGTTGATTTTGTATGTTTCTCCTATTCAACTCGAGTAACTCCGTCGCTCTTCGTCATGACGGGAAGACGGACTTCCCGATATAGACGAGGCATGTTTTCGCAAAGCTTAAGGTGGTTGAAGTGTGTGGGTATATGGGGTGTTCCAACGAAGACAAGTTGTTGTTGGCATTGTTTAAGATTTGCCCATCAATTGAGAGTGTTGTCATTGATACTGATGCTCATTACCATGATCATCTTGAACTCGATACATATCTTGTCCTCTCAGATATTTCCGTAGGAAATCGGGCAGTAGGCGGGATATTCGTGCAACCCCATGGCACGAAGCAAGAAGACGCGCCAAACATTCAGATACATCTAGGGATATTCGTGCAACCACACGGCACGAAGCAAGAAAGCACGCCAGGCGTTTGTTATCCGAATTCCGGCAGCAAATTAAGTACACTATAACATGATTGATAGTACCGGCCTCACCCTGGGCCCGACCTAAGGCTAATTGGGCCTATATATTAAAGCTCGGCCCACAGAGTTCGGCCCAAACAAAGTCAACGTCTGCCTTGAAGACCAAGTAACGAAACCCTACTTTGGGAGAAGATAGAATTCTACCACGAACGGGAATCAGATATGCATGTATTAAGGAACTAGATATGTATAAGGAGTTCGATCCCTAGAAGGATTAAGGCTTAATTCAAGGCTTATAAATAGATGCAAGATTAGAGGTGTAGGACATTCAATACTCATTGTACTCTCAAGCATAATAAAAGATCTCTATATTCTCTCCCGTGGACGTAGATCGCATTGATCAAACCACGTAAATCCTTGCGTCATCGTGTTATTGTCTCTTTTAGCTACTTTTGCAAACCCTAGATCTATCATTGGCGCCGTCTGTGGGAACAGATCAACGGTTCGTTCGTAGCTGATTTATGATGGTAACACGATCACAGAGCGTGCGGGAGGCCCAAAGCCAACGCAGGAATCCTAACGAAGCAGAAAGCTGCCCCATAAGCCAAGAGAATTGCCAGAAAGACAGTTCGGTTCCAAAGGAGAGGCACGCCAGGGACCCAATAGAAGGAAATCCCTCCGAAGGGATGCCCGCGCTAGAGTACATTCCTCGGAGGACACATAACGGACAGTCCTTCAGAACGGGTGATACCCCAGAAGGGTACGTCGAAGAAATCAACGACGAGTCGGAGCCGAAAGAATCCGAGCTGAAGGAGGATGGTCTCTCTAGAGACTTTGACCTTGCCACCACCTACGCCGCAGCCGAATTCGCTAAAGCGAACAAGGAGCGTTTCAAACGCTTTCTCGCGACGACCCGGATGTCTCCCATACCCGAGGCTAGGGAGAGTTCCACACAAAAATCTCTACCTAAAGCTCCTCGCTACACCGAGAGGCAGGAACCGGAGCTAAAGGAGAGGCACGATCCCCGGCGGGGTTCAGTTCGACGTCAGAGTCCAAGCTCGCAGAGTAGCCCCAGGCAACATCATATCCAAAGGCGACCTCGGAGCCCCAGAAGGTACCGAAGTCCGAGCTATAGCGAGAGTCGCAGTCCCCCGAGGAATCAACACCGACGTGAAAAGGAACCAGCCCGACTTGTCAGCCCGTTCACCGACGAGCTGCTTGACACCAAACTCCCCACGGTGTACAAGTTGCCAAACATTCCGGCCTACAATGGGCTGGATGACCCCCTTAACTTCCTAACGCGTTTCCGGTACAGCATGCACAACCAGGGTCTCAGGGAGGAACACATGTGCAAGCTATTCCCCGAGATGCTGATCGATTATGCCCGAGCTTGGTTTGACAGCCTCCCAACTGGCAGCGTGGGGTCCTGGACCTATTTGGAAAAAATCTTCAAGCAAAGATTCCATACAAAGGTTCAGGCTCGCCGAGACACAGCCTACCTCCTATCGGTAAAGCAAAAGGACAAAGAATCTATAAGGGAGTACGCTTCCAGATTCATGCAGGAAAGCTTGAAGGTCGATAAAATCGACGATGTCTTCCTCATCTCGGCCTTCCGAAATGGGGTTGCTCCCGGGTCCCTGAACCAAGAGCTCGCTAAACAGAAACCCGAGACAGCCCAGGAGATGTGGAGGATTGTATACCAGTTCGCTGATGGCCAAGATGCGGACCGATTGAAGTGCGAAGAGACCGAGAAGAGGAGAACTGAAGGAGATCGAGGTCGAAATGATCGTGATCGGAGAAGTGCTCACGAGCGCCTCCAAAGAGGGCCAATCCAGTCCCAGCTCGGATCAGGGCCTATCCAGTCCCGGCTTGGACCTCGGGTGGGACCAGAACAGTCCCAACGACCTCCGTTCGTGAAAACGAATGCCGAGATCTTCGCACTCCACGAGAACTGGTTCACTAAACCACGTCCCATGTCAGGGTCTAAACCTCGGGACAGAAACAAGCACTGCTCCTTCCATGACGACCATGGGCACCACACAGAGAATTGCCGCGACCTCGCGGAACAGATAGAGAGGTTAGCCCAGGAGGGAACACTGAAGAAATACGAAGCCGGGGGGAAGAAAAACAGGAAAGGAAAACGGAAAGGAGGACAGGGTCGCTGTGCCCCAAACAGTAAGCGAGCTAAGGTCGATCAAGACGAGGATGATGACGACCCTCAGTACGATGCACCACAGTACGACGGAGTGGTCTCCACCATCACCGGACTACCCCCAGGCATGACAAAGACTAAGTTAAAGGCAGAAGCTCGCAGACCACCTGTCCCATCGGGTGAGGAGCAAATGAAGAAAAGGTTCAAGAAGGGAGAAACCGTCACATTTTCTAAGGACGATCCTGTACCTACAGCTACGCCACACAATGACGCCCTGGTGATACAGGTCGGAGTGGCCAACAAGATGGTCCATCGCGTATTCATCGACGGTGGGGCCAGCGTGAGCATCATCTTCCAACACTGCTTGGATAGGATGAGCCTCGACCCAGCTCGGGTGAACTCCACACCCCTGCCCCTCAAGAGCTTTACATAGCACGAGACGCGACCTGAAGGGACCATCGCGCTCGATGTTGCCATTGGCAGCCCGCTGACCAGCGTCAACAAACTGATTCAGTTCTACGTGGTTAAAGCGAACTCCCCCTACAACATCATACTAGGTAGGGATTGGCTAAATGCAGTCAGAGCCATCATTTCGCCCTACCACCTGCTGTTGAAGATTCCGACCTCGGCTGGAATACTTACTGTCCGAGGTGACCAGATAAAGGCCAAGGAGTGCATGCAGGTCGCTCTCCGAGGTCAACCACAGGCGTAGCAATCAAAGTATCCCAAGGAGCTGGAAGAAATGACGTCGATCCCAGACACCTCGGCGGAACAAGTTCCCTTATCCGAAACAGATCCAGCGAAAGTCGTCAAGGTCGGCTTTGCCGGGAGACCTCAAACACGCATGCAAGTAATCCAGCTCCTAAGGGAATATCAAGACGTCTTCGCCTGGTCTCCAACAGACATGACGGGGGTGTCGTCGGAAATCATCACGCATAAGCTTAACATTAACCCGAACTCGACCCCGGTTAAGCAGAAACGGCGATCATTTGCTGCCGAACGAAATCAAGTTATCTACAACGAGGTGCAGCAATGGTTGAAGACAGGGCTTCTGTTTGAAGTCAGGTACCCGATTTGGCTATCTAATCCGGTAGTGGTAAAGAAAGAAGAAGGAGAGTGGAGGATGTGTGTAGATTACACCGACCTCAACAAAGCTTGCCCGAAGGACTGCTATCCTCTCCTCAACATCGATGAAAAGATCGAATCCTTAGTGGGACACGAAGTATTCTGCTTTCTCGATCTCTACAAAGGATACTATCAGGTTCTAATGGATGAGGGAGATGCGATCATGACAGCTTTCGCAACAAGCTTCGAAATCTTTGCATTCAAATACATGCCCTTCGGGTTAAAGAATGCCGGGGCGACATACCAGCGAATGGTCGATTTCCTCTTCCGAGATCATATCGGCAAGATTGTCGAAGTATACGTAGACGACATTGTCATCAAGAGTAAAGAAGAGGCTTCGGCGGTGAGCGACCTACGAACTACGCTCAACATACTAAGGCAGACGAACCTCAAGCTGAACCCAAAGAAGTGCACTTTCAACGTGCGATCTGGAAAATTCTTAGGGTGCTGGATCTCGCCAGAAGGTCTCAAAGCCAACCCGCTGAAGATTAGAGCCGTGCAGGAGATGAAGGTACCCCGGACTATCCGCGACGTGCATAGGTTGACAGGGTGCATAACCGCGCTAAGTCGTTTCCTCTCCAAGGCTGCCGAGAAACAGCTCCCATTCTTCAAAATTCTCAAGAAAGCACCGGAATTTGGATGGGGACGAGAGCACGAGCTAGCCTTGGAGGAGCTCAAGCGCCACCTCGGGGACTTACCAACCTTGTCAGTTCCCCAAAAGGAAGAACCCCTCTCTCTGTACCTCGCGGCATCGAAGGAAGCAATAAGTGCAGTGTTGGTCCGAGACGAAGGAGATCGGCAGCTACCGGTGTACTTCGTCAGCTGAGTCCTCAAAGATCTAGAGACAAGGTATCAGCCTCTTGAGAAGTTCGCCCTAGCCCTGATAAACGCAGCTCGGCGTCTAAAACCCTACTTCCAAGCTCACCCAATACTAGTTTTGACCGATCTACCACTTCGGCAAGTTCTTACTAAACCGGAAGCTTCAGGAAGGATCGCGAAATGGGCAATCGAGCTAGGAGAGCATTCTATATCTTTCAATCCCCGTCGAGCTATAAAAGGGCAGGCTCTGGCAGACTTCCTTGTAGAAGCTCAGTATAAGGACCTCGAGGAACCAAAAGAAATCAAACCCAAAACCGAACTCCAGGAAGTCCCAGAGAAGACACCCCCGCATCGGGAGATGTACGTGGATGGAGCTTCAGGAAAGAAAGGAAGTGGAGCCGGTATACTCCTCATCAGCCCAGAGAAAAAGGAATTAACATATTCGCTGCGATTCGAGTTCCCCACTACGAATAACGAGGTGGAATATGAAGCTCTCATTGCCAGACTACGTCTTGCCCAAACCCTCCAGGCACGAGCTGTCCAAGCCCATTTGATTCCCAAGTCGTGGTCAACCATATGTTAGGGAAATACGAGGCGAAAAGTGAGAAGCTGAAGAAGTACCTGGAGAAGGTCAAGCTCCTTGAACGGTCTTTCCAGTTCTTCAAAATAGTTTGCATTCCCAGAAGCCAAAATACCCGAGCTGACGAGCTAAGCAAGCTGGCGAACTCCCCGACCAGCTCGACGCTAGTAGAAGAAGTCCGAAACAGGAGTATAGAAGAGACAGAAGTCAATGCGATCATAGAGGACGACCCAAATTGGATGACCCCCCTAATAAGATGTTTGGAGAACGGGGAAGTGCCCGAGGACAAGACGGAGGCTAGAAAAATTCTAGCTAGATCCACGCAGTACGTCATCGAGGGAGGGGTCCTCTATCGAAAGTCATACTTACAGCCTCTCCTAAGATGTGTTGGACCAAAGGAAGCAGACTACATATTAAATGAAGTACACACAGGATCGTGCGGAAGCCACATTGGAGCTCGGGTGCTAGCTCAGAAAATCATGCGATGGGGGTACTATTGGCCAACAATGGCAAAAGATGCGGAAGAGTTCGTGAAGAAGTGCCTAAAATGCCAGCTGCACGCCAGAGTGACGAGACTACCCCAGACCGACCTCTCTACTATTCAAAGTCCGTGGCCATTTATGGAGTGGGGCATTGACATTGTAGGGCCTTTCTACCCGGCACCTAAGCAAAAGCGGTTTCTAATAGTCGCCGTCGACTACTTCACCAAGTGGGTAGAAGCTGAACCTTCCACAAAAGTCACAAGTGAGAAAGCCGTTGACTTCGTCTGGAAAAACATCGTGTGCCGGTTCGGAGTACCAAGAGTCCTCATCTCGGATAATGGAACGCAATTTACGAGTAGAGAATTCCGAGAATTTTGTGAAGGACTCAATATCCAGCAAAAGTTCACCTCGGTCAACCGACCTCAAACTAATGGCCAGACCGAAGTCACCAACAGGACAATAGTGAATGGACTCAAGGCCCGCCTAGAGAAGGAGAAAACGGAGTGGATCTACAATCTCCAAAACGTCCTGTGGTCGTACCGGACTACACCCCGAACTCCAACGGGAGAAACCCAGTACCGTTTATTATACGGGTCAGAAGCAGTCATACCTGTCGAGATCGGAGCGCCCAGCCCCCGCACTATCAATTTCTCCGCCGAAGCTAACGAAGAACAGCGCCGAACCGACCTGGACTTATTGGAGGAAAAAAGGGAACAAGCCAGCATAAAAGAAGCTCGGTACAAACAGCAGATGGCTCGGTATTACAACCAAAGGGTTAAACCCCAACAGTTCCAGGTCGGTGATCTTGTGCTTCGAAACAATGAGATAAGCCTTTCAGAGAAGCTCGACAAGCTCGAAGCTACGTGGGAAGGACCCTACAGAGTACACGAAGTCCTCGGCAAAGGAGCTTACAAAATCACCTATCTTTCGGGCGAGCTAATACCCAGAACGTGGCACATCGCACATCTAAAGAGATTCTTCGTATAAGCAGCAAAGTCTTGCATATAGAGTCTTAGGTTTTCTTTTTTTGTTTTTTTTTCTTTAATGTTTTGTTTTTAACGAGCTCGTCAAAACTCTTTTTACTTTATTTTTAGTCCTTTTTAATAAAATTTCCTTTTTATCTTGCATCTTGAGTCTTTTTGGTTTGCTTATACGAAGTGTCCATAACATCAAAAATCCCCTCATAAGGTCGAACTACGGTTCCCTTGCGTGGTCAGTAATGACCCGACATGGGGTAATAATATCCTATAATGCGCAAAGGAAACCCTTTCCGAGGTCCGAGCTCGTCTCCCTCCAAAAAGGAAGATCCCACGAGATCCGAGTCAAACTCCCTCCTAAGGATAATTAGTCCTCAACTGGGGTCGGAACCAGGTTCCCCCGGGAGGATAAAATACGAGGTCCGAACCATGGTTCCCTCGTCAACACAAAAGAAGCCCGAGTTCAACTCACTAAAAGGTGCAACACGCAAATAAACCAAGAAAGCAATCTTCACGAAGAACAAGAAAGTTCAAAACCCAATATATACACTTTTATTTCTAACTCTTTGGAAAAGTTTGTGTGTACATAAATTACAGGCAGAATCGAGCTAATCTATGAGGGAGGGTGTTTCTTGCTAAAGCTAAGCCAATCTTCCTCAAATGAGGAAGGCCCCAGGAGATCATCAATCGAGATTCGACCTCGTCCCCGACCTCGACTTCTTCCAGCAGGAAAACTTCGACCTCGCGGGGTAGCCGAACCGCGACCAACAGCTCGCCTACCTTGGCTCGGACCGACCTGATGTCCCCACGAAGCCGTTTTCACCTCGCGAGCAGGCATTGTCCGAACAGAAGAAGGAAGGTCTGCAACCGCACCACATGCCAGAAGCGCCCGTAACTTAGGTCGGCGGTCCAAAATACACTTATACCTGCCCGCACTCTCCTTCAGCATCTCAAAAGCACCCTGAAGCCCAAAAGACTCAGACCCAAGTGCTTCATTCAGCGCGAGATATTGTTCCAAGTCCTTTTTCGCCTTTAATTCCGCCTCGGATATGGTGATACCACCGCCGCGACGGATAATATCTTCATACTCAGCATGCTCCTCGGCGATCTTCTCGTAATCTTTGGGAACGCGGCCAGCTCGACCTCGAGCAACTTCCAACTCCTCCTCAGCCTGAAGAAGCTTGGCCTGAAGCAAGTCGGTACTCTCTTGAAAAGCGAGCCGCTTGACTTCGACCTCCTCACAAAGTGCCTCAAACTTCATCTGCCATCCCGTCAGCTCGGCTTCTTGGGATTTCAGCAGAGTACACTTTTGGCTGAAAAGCTCCTCAGCTCGGCGGCATTTCTCCTTCCATTGCTGAGCAATGGACCGTTGGTCAACCAGGTCTTGAGAAAGGAGAGCTATTTGTATGCGCAAAGTAGAAATACCGACAGAATCCAAGCTCTACACTCAAGAAGAAGAAAACAAATTCATTGATTCGAAGATGTTCAGTACAGATATACAATGAAAACAAAAGAAGAAGAAAAAACAACAACTAAACTAAACATCGCCGACCTCCTTGTCCTGAGAAGGTGGCTGCTTGGAGGGGGAACCATCCAAGTCCTTGTCAGCGGTCGGATCTTCACCAGCCCCAGCCTCCTGCTCCTCCCCCACTTCCTCTTCCGGGCCCTCGCCTTCTTCTTCCTCGTCGCGAAGGGAATTGAAAGCAGCGTCCAGGTCGAGGTCCCGGTCTACCGAGCAGTCAGCAATCTGCTCGACAGATAGAAGCGTGGACGAGCCAGCAAGATTTTCCAGGATAGGAAACTGGCCGAGGTGATCTCGGACCACCCTGGCGTACCGGGACGGGAGGGCTTCATCCCCTAGCCGCTCGAAGCCGTACTTGGATACGTCCAGGTCAGGGAAGTCCTTGGCAGCCTGCTCCAAAGCAGCCACGGCGAAGTTCCCGTTGATAAGCATGGCCAGGTCATTGGCCAGCTCGGAGAAACACTCCGACAACAGGAACCTCTTTGTGAAGGCCCGGAGGAGCTCACCTTGGCTGGCCGCAAGGTTGACCTCCCGGTCCTTCGCCGCAATCAGCTCGGACTCAAGCCTCCGAGCTTTCTCGGCCTCCGCCTCGGCCCTCGCGAGCTGCGCAACCAACTCGGACTTGACAGCTTTTCTGCCCTCATCAGCCTTCATCAGCTCGGCCTCAGCTTTCTTCGCCCGGGCCATAGCCGACATCAGCTTTTCGGAGTATCGGCTTTTCTCGTCCTCGTGTTTCGAGGACATCTCCCCGACGCTGTTCTTCAGCCAACTTACGAACATATCGAGGCCCTGAAAGAAGGAATGCAGTTAGATACCCAGGCAAGACTTAAGGAAACTTATGTCATGAAATCACTAAGTTCTTACATCGGGGAAAGGCAGACCAGCCAGCTTGTTCGAAGGAGCTACTGGGCTCGCGTCACTCCCCATAACGTCGATGATGTCCACCTCGACTTGGTCTCCGACTCGCGCTCGTTTCTGAGGTGGTGTGGGGGAAGGAAAGCGAACGTCTGTCTCTCTAGGATCTCTCACCTCAGCTCGCTGAACCTGATCAGACGAGGAAGCAGATCGGCCAGACGACCTCGGCCTCTTACCCCCACGAGCTGCGGCCTTGCCATCAGCTCCCTTGATCTTCCCAAACTTCACTGCAAATGCAAATCAAGAGAAGAGTTAGGACGATACATAAACACAGAACAACAATCCTAATAGCACTAGCGGGGCCTCACCCGTCGCCGGATCCACCATACTTTGGGGCTCATACGGGCTCAACCCCGCTTTAGCTAGGAAGTCTTCATTATAGCTCGCCTCAAAGGGACCGTGATCCCTCATTGCTTTCACAGCGGACTCCAACTTATCGACCTCTTCTATTACCCACTCGCAAGGCTTTTCTAGCCTCCAAATCAGGTCGATGAAACTACTATGACGGCAAAAGAAAAATTTCTGGTGCCACTTGTCCACTTTATTTTGAGTTCGCCCCTTAAACTCAGTCCGGGCTGCAGCGTAATACCAGCCCCCCGCCTTTTTGAAGACAAAGAGCTCGTGAATGAGCTCGGCGGATATTTGGTAACCTTTATCTACCGCTGCCACTCCCAAATCGGTGAATTGCCTAAACGAATTTGGCATTATCTGCCTTAACGCTAAGCCAAGTTTTTTCTGGAGCTCGGAGTAAGACTCAGGGAGGGGTAGTCGCAGACCAGCGTGCAGGCTGTCCTCATAAATAGTCACAAATCCCATCGGGGGAGAGCAAGCCCTATCCTCTGGGCGAGGCTCTATTAATTCAGCATCGCTAGAGAAATTATACGTTTTGGCAAGAAACCTAATCCTAGATTCGTTTAAGATTGAGGGGAAATCAGCCACTTTTCCCTTCACACACGGGGGCACTGTTAACGTTTCCACAGAGGGAGTAGCAGACCCTAATGAAAAAACCCTAAAATTCACACTTCTACTCAAGCCTACTGCCGGCGGCGATTCGCTACCACTACTACTAGACTGAGAATAAGAAGCCATACTTACTTGTTAATAAAGAAGGTAAATGCTCCGGTAGGTGAGTTGTAACTGGGCGCAGAGGAACAACGGAGGGAAAACCGGCGGTACAAGAACAGTAAATTGGAGATTTTTGTGGAAGAAGAAAACTTTTCTGTGCAGGTGCTTTTTCTGCTAACGACGGCGGATGTGAAATAATGTGATAGGGGAAGAAACGTTTCAACTTCTGTGAATATACATTTCAATCCCGCTGTTGCATCTGACACGTGGGAACTTGGACCCGCCTTTCTCGGAATATGTACCGTTCCTCAACAAAATTCAAATAGCCCATTACTTTTCCCGCCTTCTACATCGGGTATGGGCCGTGTAAATTGACCTACCGACCCAACTTAACAAGGTCGCTGATACTCAGATCGCTCCTCCTGTTCCCCCTGCTACTTCAGCTCGGCACATAAGCTCGGTAATTCAGCTCGTACCGGTGATCTGTGCGATCAATCACCTCGAAAATAAGCCCTCATAGTCTGCGTCTACAAGCCTTCTTTCCTCTTTTTTTTTTGGGGGGGGGGGATGTGATAGTACCAGCCTCACCCTGGGCCCGACCTAAGGCTAATTGGGCCTATATATTAAAGCTCGGCCCACAGAGTTCGGCCCAAACAAAGTCAACGTCTGCCTTGAAGACCAAGTAACGAAACCCTACTTTAGGAGAAGATAGAATTCTACCACGAACGGGAATCAGATATGCATGTATTAAGGAACTAGATATGTATAAGGAGTTCGATCCCTAGAAGGATTAGGGCTTAATTCAAGGCTTATAAATAGATGCAAGATTAGAAGTGTAGGACATTCAATACTCATTGTACTCTCAAGCATAATAAAAGCTCTCTATATTCTCTCCCGTGGACGTAGATCGCATTGATCGAACCACGTAAATCCTTGCGTCATCGTGTTATTGTCTCTTTTAGCTACTTTCGCAAACCCAAGATCTATCAATGATCATAACTGTTGTTTATTGCTGAGATATTTTGAGGTATTTATTTATGAGATGGACTTAGAGCGAGGTTGACTTTATTATGCGTTTGAATTCGAATTTTCGCTTTTCTTTATGATAATTGTCGTTTTACTTCATAATATATGTCACTTGATATTTCACTAGTTAGAGCGTAAAAATGATGGATTATTAACTCTTCCGATCACTATGTATCACTCTATGTTCTATACTTTTTTTGGTTATAAGTCATCTTCTCAAATAAAATCTATATATAATAAAAGTAGTAGTATGTTTAGTCTCTTCCTAGTATGTAAATATTATGTTTTTGCAAGACAATGGGAAATGAAAATGTAAATGGTTGCTTATGACATACTTTAATTTGGCCAGACTCAATAATTTTTGTTTTCATATTCCTCATACAAATTTGATTAATTTTGTTGAACAATATATACCTATTCAAATCGAGATAATGATAAATCGACAATGTTTAATACATTATTTTCCATGTTCGAGTAGACCGTTTAAAAACTTACCAAAATAGATTACATGCATCAATTGTTTGAAATATTATTTTCATGCCTAGTGTGCTCGCATGGATTGGTAGTTGTGTAAAATCTCGGGGGCGATCGGTTTGTACGACTAACACATTTTTTGGTTGGCCTAAATCGCTTTCACGGCAGTCGTTGAACCACGCTGCAGCTTTTCTCCTTTTTGCAGGCTGTTCTTTCATGTTGGCAATATTACAAACTTTTGGCGTGCACTAAGTTGTCGAGCATTTTACTCTTATTTCTATTTTGTGCATTTCAGCGAACGGTTGGTGGGCATAGTTTCATAGAGCAATTTTCGAACTACATTTTCTTTAATCGTTAGTATAGCCAACAATAATCAGAGAATAAAGAAACTGCTCATTGTGCAACTTCTCATAATATTGTCAATAGAAAACAGATAAAAAAAATGAAAAACAATGCTTCTCATAATACTTGGCCCATATAAGGAGCAAGATGAAAATAACAAAAAATAGATTAGACAAATACAAAAATGTCATAGATAATTACCAAAAAATGGTAGTAGCTTGAAAGTTGTGATTCTGCAGCTCTTCACTCTCCTTCCACATAATAACTGGATTGCTAAAGCTTCTACTTGTAATTCCTCTACTATCTTTCTCCAACACCTTTGGAAAGCTTTTTCAGGATTGTCTAAGCTTGCGAGCCTCCAATTGTTCAGTAAATAAAGCACAATGTTTGACTTGATAATAAACGAAGCAAGCTTGAGATATACTCAAGAGAAGAATTGAGAATAAAATAATTAGAAAAAAATGATTATAGTTTTGATATGATAGGTTATCGGTCCGTTCGGGCAAAATAAAAAAAAATCATCGATCGATTTTTTTCAATTCTATTTAAAAAATGGGTGATGTGTCCCAAAGGGGACACCTAATCAGTACGTCTGTAAACAGTGAAGTCTACGGTTCAAACCCCACAGCTCCCCTTTTCCATGTAAAAAAAAAAGGTGACATTTGATTTGTTTTATTTTAGGCTAAAATCTTGTCAGACTTGGCCCAATTAGGCCCAAAAATATTCTTCTTTGGCCCAATGGCAGTCTTGACAATATACAACATTGAAATAGATAGATACAAGGCAATCTTTTTACAATCTATAATTTTTTTTTTCTTTTTAACTTTCCACAAAAATCCAAGACAATATTATTCATGTGTTAAGTTTTTTTTCATCTAAATAAACACTTTGATCCGCATAGTAAATTTTATGTAACTTAGGACAGTGTAAATACATCACCACTGAGTTAGTAAGACTAAGATTAAAATATACAAAAAAAAAAGAAAAAGTACACATACACTAAAAAAAATTCTAAGATAGAAGATATCGATAAATAGGGATGTTAAATTTGTTTTATTTATTTTTTTATTTTTTTGAGAAGGGAATGTTGAACTTGAAATAACAGAATTTAGAGATGTCATATTGGGTTGGGCTTTTTAGATGTATATGGGCTTTTATGGGCCTGGCTTCAAGTACTTCATGGGTTCATTTGCGTAAAATATTCTCAATTATATGTCAGAAACTTCAGAAATAAATAGAAATAAATCAATAATCAAGAAAAAGAGACATGTTATGAATTATTATAAAATACTTAAAAAGAAAAAGTTATCAAGGAAAAAAAACTAAAGCAACGAGATCTTTCACACACACACAAACACAATACCTCTCATCCAATTCTCAGAGATTCATGGCGGCTTATGCAGCTCTGGTTTCTGTTATGCAGATCTTACATCAGATCCAGAATCATCCTTCCCCTCCACTCTCTCTCGACAAGCAACAAGTTGAATCTCTCACTGAAATTGTTACCTTCTTGCAAGAATTTCTCGAAGGCTACAATTCGCCGGTGGCCGACGGCGATGAAGCAGATCCGTTGGAGATGCGTATTGCAGATGCAGCTTATGCCGCTGAAGATCTGATCGAATCGGAAATTGTGGATCGAATTCTATCTTCTGGTTCTGAAAGTCAACGGAAGAAATTGAAGTTCTTCAACTGCTTTCGAAGTCCCAAAAATGATGGTGAAATGCAGAGAAACTTGTTTCTCTCTTTATTTCTCTTTTGTGTGCAAGAATATACTCTTCTTTTGCCTGGGACTTTCATCAAACAGTTGGCGGGCATTAACTTTATTCTTTCAGGTGAAAAAATCAATTCGGTGGACTTCTATGAAGGTGTGCAGAAGGTGATAGAAGACATGGATTTGATCAAGAAAGAAGTGACGGAGATGGTGGTAGTCGAAGATCAGCTGCAGAGACAAGTCTCAGCATCTGCTTCTCTCACTAGGCTCAACAGTATCTCGAGATCTTCTCTCACTAGGATCAACAGCAATATGGTGGGCTTTGATGATGTCTGTCTTGAAATCATGGATAAGCTCACTTCAGAAGAACACTGTCGCCAAGTCATCCCAATTGTAGGCATGGGCGGAATCGGTAAGACTACTCTTGCGAAAAATATTTATGCACAACCACTTATTAAGGAGCGTTTTGATGTTTGTATTTGGGCTACGATTTCTCAACAATACAACACAAAAGAAATTCTTTGTGAACTTCTCTCTCAAGCTAATAAAGAAGGGAGGGATGATGAAGTAGGGCTAGCACTCTACAAGTATTTATACGGTAGAAGGTTTCTGATTGTGTTGGATGATATGTGGAGTATCGAGGCTTGGGAAAAGATGGAACGCTATTTTCCCGACAATAGTAATAGTAGTCGGATACTTGTGACAACTAGGCTATCGAATTTAGGTTCTCAATTGGATAATAACTATAGTCTTGAAATGAAATTTCTAGATGAGGTTAGTAGTTGGAATATGTTCACCAAAATTGTGTTTAAGGGGGAAAGTTGCCCTCTTGACCTCGAGAAAATTGGAAAGAAGATTGTAGAAAGTTGTCGAGGACTTCCATTATCAATTGTTGTGATTGGGGGTCTTTTGGAAAAGTTGGAGCGTACAAAGAAATGTTGGGAATCTATTAGGAGAAACTTAAATTCAGTAGTGAATTCGGAGAATGATGAACATTGCTTGAAGATACTGAAAATGAGCTACAACCATTTGCCTGTTTATCTAAAGCCGTGCTTTCTGTATATGGGAGTGTTTGAGGAAGATTGTGCAATCCGAGTCTCTACAGTCATCAGGCTATGGGTTTCTGAAGGATTTCTAAAACCAATAAGCGAAGAGAGCTTGGAGACAACTGCAAAAGGGTACATAAAGGAACTAGTTGATAGAAATCTAATTCTAGCCGACAATTTGGGGTCAGATGGAAGTGTGAAGTATTGCAAGATTCATGATCTGTTGAGAGACCTCTGTTTGAGAGAATCTCAGAAAGAAAGGTTTTATCACGTCGTAGGGCATCATAGTCCTCGAAGTACAGGTAGCAAACGCTGCATTGTTATTCCGAGAGGCAGTTCAAAGAAGAAAGTCCTTCAAGTCATAAAATCTACACCATATGCTCGTTCGTGTATAAGTGATCATGAAAGAGTTCAAATGTTGCCCAATTTAAGATTGCTGAGGACATTGAAAGCATTTGATGTACGTTACTATAAAAGACATAGGTATTCCCTAAGAAAAACGTTCGAGTTAGTTAATTTGCGGTTTCTTGCTATTGGAGCTCATAGATACGCCAAACTTCCTTCTTCGATCAATCTGCTTTGGAGTATACAGACATTGATTGTTTCTCACTCTGTAAACAATAATGAGTTTGTCGAACTTGTTTCTTATCCCCGAGAGAACTACACTGCATGTGTTGAATTTTGGAAGATGATTCAACTTAGGCATGTCCAGTTCTGTGGCCTAGGATTGCATCTCCCACGTCCTCCGAGAGACAACGTTGCCATCATGGAGAATCTGCAAACGCTCATTGGAGTAAGGGATTTCAAGTGTGATGTAGACGTGGTTCGGAGAATTCCCAATATCAAGAAATTGGGAATAACTTATGACCGCGAAGATAAGAGAAGTGAGCCACATGGTGATCGTTATTATATCCACAACATCGAATGTCTGCATCAACTGGAATCCCTTAGCATCATTTATTACACATATGATCGTTATTTGGAAAAACTATCCTTCCCACACTCCCTTAAGAAGTTGAGTCTTACGGTAATGTCGAATTATGATTTGGATGACATGCTTGCAAAAATAGGTTCATTACCCCTTCTTCAGAAGCTCTGTTTGTATCATGGGAGCTTCAGAACCCGCACATGGGAGGTAGTTGAGGGCCAATTCCCCAGTCTTAGATTCTTGTCCCTGAAATGCCTTTTCAATTTGGAAAAGTGGATGACAGAGAGCTCCCCGTTTCCATGCCTCGAGCACCTTCATCTTGTTGCATTGTTAGACTTGAAGGAGATCCCTACAGAAATCGGAGATATACCAACACTACAATCAATCGAGTTGAGAGGTTGCAACGAATCAGCAGTGAAGTCTATGAAGAAGATAGTAGAGGAGCAAGAGGAATTGCAAGGAGATGATTTAGCATTCAAGGTTAAAGTTGTTTTGTGGAAGAACGAAGAGCTGCAGAACTTGACAAATCACAACTTTCAAGTTACTAGTACTTTTTCTGTATGACCGTTTTTGTATTTGTCTCATCTTTTGTTAGATGATAAAAGTATAATTGTCATTTTTCTTCGAGATGATTGTCATTTTTCTTCAAGATAATTACTATTAACGTTAGTAGACTTAAGATTAGTAGCATTCTAGTTTAGCTAGCCAACATTCCTTCCTCTGCATAACATGATGGGATTCTGTCCATTGCCTTACTCTTTGCTCCTCAAACCATTTCTTCACAAACAATCTTGATTTCTTTGAACAAGGCCATTCTTGTACAAGAAGATGAACAAGAATATGGCTAGAGCTGAGAATGAAGAAAACCCATAAATTAAAAAGAGGCCTTAAAATGGTCTACTGTTAGACTTTTGAAGGTGCAGCAAGTCCATAATAAAACTTGTTATGATCTTTCTCAATGTCAAGGAATGAGCATAATCGAACCAAACCGAACCGAAAACAATAATAATTATAATTAATTTAATATATTAGATCTATGGTACGGTAATTTGGTATATACCGTAAATTTGATACATACCGAATCTCGGTACATACTGAATTTACGGTATATACCGACTTTACGGTATATACCGAGTCTTCGGTGCGGTACGGTATACCGCCGGTATAGGAAAATTCATATTGTTATTGTATCGAAAATTGTCGGTACGGTATCATACCGTACCAAAAATTTCGGTATACTGAAACTTTCGATATTTTCGGTATTTTCGATATTTTCTCGGTACGATAAGTGCAGTATACGGCAGTTTCGGTAATTTTTTCCACCCCTAATTATTGCGTTTTGTACTTCTTCTTAGAAGTCTTTTCCTTTTCTTTTTTTTTATTGAAAAAAAGATAAATACACTAGTGATGTTTTACAAGAAGGGTGGACCTAAAGCTTATTTTGGAACAATTAAATTTAAACTGAATGTTTAATGGTAAATTAAACTAATTGACTTGTGGAGGCAAATGGAAACTAAAATCGTACCGAATTAGTATTTCAGCCATTTTGATTTCAAATTAAAATTTGATTTTTTTTTCCTTCTGTTGGTATGGTGTATAACCGACCAATTTCGATTTCGACAAAACTCAATAATATTTTTTATTATTACTCTATCTGTTCCACTGAACTTGTCTTCCTTTCCTTTTTGGGTTATCCCATTGAATTTGTCTTGTTCCAAATAAGAAAACAATGAACTCTTTAAAATTGGTAGGACCTACCCACTTCCTATCTTTTTACCCTTAATACACGTGCCAAACAATAACAAGACCTGTTCAATGGGACGGAGGGAGTATTATTTTATAATAATAAATTAAATAATTTTTTTTTCTAGAGTGTTGAACTTACATTTCTCATCTAGTTTCATTCTTATATTGGATCTAATTTTTTCACTTACAATTGTATATTTTTTTTGTCTATACTCAAGTGAAAATTTGAGCATAAAACAATTAGAAAAAATTATTATAGTTTTTGTATGATATAGGCTATCGCTCCGTTCGGTCAAAAAAAAGAAGGAAAAAAAAAACATCCATAAATTAAATCAATTCGATTTTAAAAAAATAAATAAATAAGGGTGACATCGTGGGTTGGTCTGTTTCAGTTTTGGGCTAACATCTTATCAGGCCGGCCCAATTAGGCCCAAAAATTCTTCTTTGGTCCAATGACAGTTTTGTCAATATATTCATTTACAAGACATTAGGTGTTGAAATAAATAGATACAAGACCATCTTTTTACAATCTATTTCTTTATTGCTTTTTAACTTTCCACAAAAATCCAAGATAATATTATTCATGTGTTGGTTTTTTTCACCTAAATAAACACCTTGATACGAGAAGTAAATTATAAGTAACTTTTTTATATGTAAATTATATGTAACTTTGGACACTAGCTAATGACATCACCACTGACTTAATAAGACTATAATTTTAAAATAGTATTTAAAAAAAAAAACAAAGAAAGGTGTTTGATACACATACACTACAATTAAATAACGTTTTTAGATACTCAAAATCAATTATCCAACAACAATCCAAACACACAAGATAAATATTAAATGTGTAATTTTTTTTAACCTCTATTTTTTGTTGGTGTCACATCAATTTCTTCACTAAGCCACGCTTTTTTTTGTCCAACAATATTTTCTCCCATTTCGCTCTTCATGACAGTACCATTATTAAATTACTCCCGCTTTTTCAATATATTTTAATTTTTATTATTTAGCACTTATTTTAATATTTGATAATTTTATTTTATAATGTTAATTAGCATATATATATGTTGATATGTTGATGAATCATTTGATCGACTATCTAATGTGGATATTAAAATGTCAAATGTACCGAAATAACGTCGTTTCAGTTTGAGAAAAATTAAAAATTGACAAGGTCGTACGACGTATAGCTTGCACGATGGAACCCTAAATGTCTTTCTAGGCTCTCCCTAAACTCTTTTCTTCCCCAAAAATTGACGTATAGTTTAGGAAAATAATAGAGAGACATTTAGGGTTCACTCATAAAAGCTATACATATTATGACTTTGAAAATTTTTAATTTTGTTCAAACTGAAACGACGTTGTTTCGGTACATTTGGCATTTTAATATCCACATCAGATAGACAGTCAGATGATTCATCATTCCAACGCCGGAAAATAAAGGCGGACCTTTTTTAGATAAAGTCATAAAATAAAGGGTTTTTTTGGAAAATTTTAAAGTTCAGGTCACAAACAAAAAAGTGATGAAAGTTTGGGCCATAAACTATAAATAACCCTTATCATAATCATAATCATTGGAACGATCTCCTCCACAAGGTCTAATCTGTTGATGTGTTTTTCATTCTGTCGCAGCTGAGCTACCCGTTGCACCCTGCGAGTTTGGTACTGCTCCACTCGTATAATTTGTTGATTTTGTATGTTTCTCCTATTCAACTCGAGTAACCTGCTGCTCTTCGTCATGACAGGAAGACGGACTTCCTGATATAGACGAGGCATGTTTTCGCAGAAAGCTTAAGGTGGTTGAAGTGTGTGGGTATATGGGGTGTTCCAACGAAGACAAGTTGTTGTTGGCATTGTTTAAGATTTGCCCATCAATTGAGAGTGTTGTCATTGATACTGATGCTCATTACCATGATCATCTTGAACTCGATACATATCTTGCCCTCTCAGATATTTCCGTAGGAAATCGGGCAGTAGGCGGGATATTCGTGCAACCCCATGGCACGAAGCAAGAAGACGCGCCAAACATTCAGATACATCTAGGGATATTCGTGCAACCACACGGCACGAAGCAAGAAAGCACGCCAGGCGTTTGTTATCCGAATTCCGGCAGCAAATTAAGTACACTATAACATGATTGATAGTACCGGCCTCACCCTGGGCCCGACCTAAGGCTAATTGGGCCTATATATTAAAGCTCGGCCCACAGAGTTCGGCCCAAACAAAGTCAACGTCTGCCTTGAAGACCAAGTAACGAAACCCTACTTTGGGAGAAGATAGAATTCTACCACGAACGGGAATCAGATATGCATGTATTAAGGAACTAGATATGTATAAGGAGTTCGATCCCTAGAAGGATTAAGGCTTAATTCAAGGCTTATAAATAGATGCAAGATTAAAGGTGTAGGACATTCAATACTCATTGTACTCTCAAGCGTAATAAAAGCTCTCTATATTCTCTCCCGTGGATGTAGATCGCATTGATCGAACCACGTAAATCCTTGCGTCATCGTGTTATTGTCTCTTTTAGCTACTTTTGCAAACCCTAGATCTATCATTGGCACCGTCTGTGGGAACAGATCAACGGTTCGTTCGTAGCTGATTTATGATGGTAACACGATCACAGAGCGTGCGGGAGGCCCAAAGCCAACGAAGGAATCCTAACGAAGCAGAAAGCTGCCCCATAAGCCAAGAGAATTGCCAGAAAGACAGTTCGGTTTCAAAGGAGAGGCACGCCAGGGACCCAATAGAAGGAAATCCCTCCGAAGGGATGCCCGCGCTAGAGTACATCCCTCGGAGGACACATAACGGACAGTCCTTCAGAACGGGTGATACCCCAGAAGGGTACGTCGAAGAAATCAACGACGAGTCGGAGCCGAAAGAATCCGAGCTGAAGGAGGATGGTCTCTCCAGAGACTTTGACCTTGCCACCACCTACGCCGCAGCCGAATTCGCTAAAGCGAACAAGGAGCGTTTCAAACGCTTTCTCGCGACGACCCGGATGTCTCCCATACCCGAGGCTAGGGAGAGTTCCACACAAAAATCTCTACCTAAAGCTCCTCGCTACACCGAGAGGCAGGAACCGGAGCTAAAGGAGAGGCACGATCCCCGGCGGGGTTCAGTTCGACGTCAGAGTCCAAGCTCGCAGAGTAGCCCCAGGCGACATCATATCCAAAGGCGACCTCGGAGCCCCAGAAGGTACCGAAGTCCGAGCTATAGCGAGAGTCGCAGTCCCCCGAGGAATCAACACCGACGTGAAAAGGAACCAGCCCGACTTGTCAGCCCGTTCACCGACGAGCTGCTTGACACCAAACTCCCCACGGTGTACAAGTTGCCAAACATTCCGGCCTACAATGGGCTGGATGACCCCCTTAACTTCCTAACGCGTTTCCGGTACAGCATGCACAACCAGGGTCTCAGGGAGGAACACATGTGCAAGCTATTCCCCGAGATGCTGATCGATTATGCCCGAGCTTGGTTTGACAGCCTCCCAACTGGCAGCGTGGGGTCCTGGACCTATTTGGAAAAAATCTTCAAGCAAAGATTCCATACAATAGTTCAGGCTCGCCGAGACACAGCCTACCTCCTATCGGTGAAGCAAAAGGACAAAGAATCTATAAGGGAGTACGCTTCCAGATTCATGCAGGAAAGCTTGAAGGTCGATAAAATCGACGATGTCTTTCTCATCTCGGCCTTCCGAAATGGGGTTGCTCCCGGGTCCCTGAACCAAGAGCTCGCTAAACAGAAACCCGAGACAGCCCAGGAGATGTGGAGGATTGTATACCAGTTCGCTGATGGCCAAGATGCGGACCGATTGAAGTGCGAAGAGACCGAGAAGAGGAGAACTGAAGGAGATCGAGGTCGAAATGATCGTGATCGGAGAAGTGCTCACGAGCGCCTCCAAAGAGGGCCAATCCAGTCCCAGCTCGGATCAGGGCCTATCCAGTCCCGGCTTGGACCTCGGGTGGGACCAGAACAGTCCCAACGACCTCCGTTCGTGAAAACGAATGCCGAGATCTTCGCACTCCACGAGAACTGGTTCACTAAACCACGTCCCATGTCAGGGTCTAAACCTCGGGACAGAAACAAGCACTGCTCCTTCCATGACGACCATGGGCACCACACAGAGAATTGCCGCGACCTCGCGGAACAGATAGAGAGGTTAGCCCAGGAGGGAACACTGAAGAAATACGAAGCCGGGGGGAAGAAAAACAGGAAAGGAAAACGGAAAGGAGGACAGGGTCGCTGTGCCCCAAACAGTAAGCGAGCTAAGGTCGATCAAGACGAGGATGATGACGACCCTCAGTACGATGCACCACAGTACGACGGAGTGGTCTCCACCATCACCGGACTACCCCCAGGCATGACAAAGACTAAGTTAAAGGCAGAAGCTCGCAGACCACCTGTCCCATCGGGTGAGGAGCAAATGAAGAAAAGGTTCAAGAAGGGAGAAACCGTCACATTCTCTAAGGACGATCCTGTACCTACAGCTACGCCACACAATGACGCCCTGGTGATACAGGTCGGAGTGGCCAACAAGATGGTCCATCGCGTATTCATCGACGGTGGGGCCAGCGTGAGCATCATCTTCCAACACTGCTTGGATAGGATGAGCCTCGACCCAGCTCGGGTGAACTCCACACCCCTGCCCCTCAAGAGCTTTACACAGCACGAGACGCGACCTGAAGGGACCATCGCGCTCGATGTTGCCATTGGCCATCAATTGAGAGTGTTGTCATTGATACTGATGCTCATTACCATGATCATCTTCATCAACTCGATACATATCTTGCCCTCCTCAGATATTTCCGTTGGCGGGATATTTGTGCAACCCCACGGAATGGAGCAAGAAGACGCGCCAAACATTTGGATACGTCCAGGGATATTCGTGCAACCACACGGCACGAAGCAAGAAAGCACGCCAGGCGTTTGTTATCCGAATTCCTGCAGCGAATCAAATACACTATAACATGATCATAACTGTTGTTTATTGCTGAAATATTTTGAGGTATTTATTTGTGAGGTGGACTTAGGGTGAGGTTGACTTTACTATGCGGTTGGATTCGAATTTTCGCTTTTCTTTATGTTAATTGTCGTTTTACTTCATAATATTTGTCACTTGATATTTCACTAGTTAGTGCGTAAAAAGTACTCTATATATATGTTCTATACTTTTTTTGGTTATAAGTCATTCTCAAATAAAATCTATATATAATAAAAGTAGTAGTTTGTTTTTAAATGTGTGTTTAGTCTTCCTAGTATGTGAATATTATGTTTTTGCAAAACAATGGGAAAAGAAAATGTAAATGGTTGCTTATGACATACATTGATTTGGACTCAATAATTTTTTTCATATTCCTCATACAAGTTTGATTAATTTCGCTGAACCATATATACCTATTTATTGCTGAATCAAATACACTATAACATGATCATAACTGTTATTTATTGCTGAAATATTTTGAGGTATTTATTTATGAGGTGGACTTAGGGTGAGGTTGACTTTATTATGCGTTTAAATTCGAATTTTCGCTTTTCTTTATGATAATTGTCGTTTTACTTCATAATATTTGTCACTTGATATTTCACTAGTTAGAGCGTAAAAATGATGGATTATTAACTCTACCGATCACTATGTACCACTCTATGTTCTATGCTTTTTTTTGGTTATAAGTCATCTTCTCAAATAAAATCTATATATAATAAAAGTAGTAGTATGTTTTTAAATATGTGTTAGTCTTCCTAGTAAGTGAATATTATGTTTTTGCAAGACAATGGGAAAAGAAAATGTAAATGGTTGCTTATGACTTACACATACTTTAATTTGGCCAGACTCAATAATTTTTTTTTCATATTCCTCATACAAATTTGATTAATTTCGTTGAACAATATATACCTATTCAAATCGAGATAATGATAAATCGACAATGTTTAATACATTATTTTTCCATGTTCGAGTAGACTGTTTAAAAATTCACCAAAATAGATTACATGCATCAATAGTTTGAAATATTATCTTCATGCCTAGTGTGCTCGCATCGATTGGTAGCTGTGTAAAATCTCGGGGGCGATCGGTTTGTACGACTTGCACATTTTTTGGTTGGCCTAAATCGCTTTCACGGCAGTGGTTGAACCACGCCGCAGCTTTTCTCCTTTTTGCAGGCTGTTATTTCATGTTGGCAATATTACATGGCGTGCACTAAGTTGACGAGCATTTTACTCTTATTTCTCTTATGTGCATTTCAGCGAACGGTTGGTGGGCATAGTTTGATAGTTCAATTTTCGAACTATATTTCTTTAATCATTATTATAGCCAACAATACGTAGAAACTTGCATCATTGTGCAATTTCTCATAATACTTAGCCCATATAAGGAGCAAGATGAAAATAACAAACAATAGATTAGACAAATACAAATATGCCATAGATAATTACCAAAAAATGGTAGTAACTTGAAAGTTGTGATTCTGCAGCTCTTCACTCTCCTTCCATACAATAACTGGATTGCTAAAGCTTCTAGCTCTAATTCCTCTTTCTCCTCTACTATCTTTCTCCAACACATTTTGAAAAATTGAAAATAAAATAATTAGAAAACACGATTATAGTTTTGGTATGACAGGTTATCGGTCCGTTCGGTCAAAATAAAATAAAAAAAAATCATCCATCGATGATTATTTCAATTCAATTTTTAAAAAGGGTGACATTTGATCTGTTCTATTTTAGGCTATAATCTTGTCAGACCTGGCCCAATTAGGCCCAAAAATATCCTTCTTTGGCCCAATGGCAGTTTTGACAATATACAACATTGAAATAATCTTTTTGCAATCTATATATTTTCTTTTCTTTTCAACTTTCCACAAAAATCCAAGAAAATATTATTCATGTGTTAGTTTTTTTCATCTAAATAAAACACATTGATCCGGATAGGAAATTTTATGTAACTGAGGACACTACAAATAACATCACCACTGAGTTAGTAAGACTACGATTAAAATATACCAAAAACAAAAAAAACAGAATAAAAAAAAATCTAAGATATAAGATATCGATAAATAGGGAATGTTGAACCTTTTTTTTTTTTTTTAATTTTTTTGAGAAGAAGGGAATGTTTAACTTGAAATAACAGAATCTAGAGATGTCATATTGTGTTGGGCTTTTTAGATGCATATGGGCTTTTATGGGCCTGGCTTCAAGTACTTTATGGTTTCATGTGTGAAAAATTCTCAATTATATGTCAAAAACTTTGGAAATAACTAGAATAAATCAATAATCAAGAAAAAGAGACATGTTATGAATTATAAAATACTTAAAAGAAAAAGTTATCAAGGAAAAAAAACTAAAGCAACGAGAGCTTTCACACACACAAACACAATACCTCTCATCCAATTCTCAGAGATTCATGGCGGCTTATGCAGCTCTGGTTTCTGTTATGCAGATCTTACATCAGATCCAGAATCATCCTTCCCCTCCAATTTCTCTCGACGAGCAACAAGTTGAATCTCTCTCTGAAATTGTTACCTTCTTGCAAGAATTTCTCGAAGGCTACAATTCCCCTTTTTCCGACAGCAACGAAGCAGATCCGTTGGAGATGCGTATTGCTGATGCAGCTTATGCGGCAGAAGATGTTATCGAATCGAATATAGCGGATCAAATTCTTCCTCCTCAAATGAATTGCTTTCGAAATCTAAAGGAACCCAATAATGATGGTGAAATGCAAAGCAGTTTGTTTCTCTTACGAATTTTTTGCTGCATTACTCTTCTTTTGGACGAATTTTCTGCTGCAGTACTTTTCTTTTGCCTGGAACTTTCATCAAACAGTTGGCTGGCACTAACTTTATTCTTTCAGGTGAAAAAATCAATTCCGTGGACTTGTATGAAGGTCTGAAGAAGGTGATAGAAGTCATGGATCTGATCAAGATAGATGCAGAGAAGGCAGAAGCCCAGGATCAGCTGCAGAGACCAGTTTCAGCATCTGCTTCTCTCAATAGGCTCAACAGCAATATGGTGGGCTTTGACAATGTCTCACGTGAAATCCTGGACAAGCTTACCGCGGAAGAACGACGTCGCCTGGTGATCCCTATTGTAGGGATGGGCGGAATCGGTAAGACGACTCTTGCTAGACATGTTTATGAATATCCATGTATTAAGGATCATTTTGATGGTTGTGTTTGGGTTACGATTTCTCAAACATATAACACAAAAGAAATTCTCTGTGATATGCTTTCTCAAGCCAACAAAAAAAGCAAGGATCATTATATGAGTGAAGAAGAACTAGGATCAGAGCTCCATAAATGTTTATTCAGTAGAAGGTTTTTAATTGTACTGGATGATATGTGGAGTATCGAGGCATGGGATGAGGTACAATGTTTTTTTCCTGACAATGGTAATAGGAGTCGGATAGTGGTGACAACTAGGCTATCAACGTTGGGTTCTCAATTGACTAACAATTATTGTCTCCAAATGAAATTTCTAGATCATGATAGCAGCTGGAAACTGTTTTTGATAACTGTGTTTGGAGAGGAAAGTTGCCCTCTTGAACTAGAGATAATTGGGAAGAAGATTGTAGAAAGTTGTCGAGGACTTCCGTTATCAATTGTTGTCATTGGGCCCTTGGGGGTCTTTTAAAAAAATTGGAGCGTACAGAGAAATGTTGGGAATCTATTAGGAGAAACTTACATTCACTAGTGAATTCGGAGAATGATGAACATTGCTTGAAGATACTGAAAATGAGCTACAACCATTTGCCAGTTTATCTAAAGCCGTGCTTTCTGTATATGGGAGTGTTTGAGGAAGATAGTGAAATTCAAGTCTCTACCGTCATCAAGCTATGGGTTTCTGAAGGATTTCTAAAACCAATAGGAGACGAGAGCTTGGAAACAACTTCAAAAGGGTACATAAAGGAACTAGGTGATAGAAATCTAATTCTAGTGGGGTTGGGGTCAACTGGAAATGCAAAGTATTGCCGGATTCATGATTTGTTGAGAGACCTCTGCTTGAAAGAATCTCGGAGAGAGAGGTTTTATCATGTCGTAGGGAAACAAAGTCCTCGAAGTACTGGTAGCGAACGCTGCATTGTTATTCCGAGAGGCAGTTCAAAGAAGAAAGTCCTTAATGCCATAAAATCTACACCATATCCTCGTTCCAGTTTTGGTCTTCGGGGAAGACAAAGAACAAGAATATGTCAAATCACAATTTTAAAGTTACTATCCGTCACTAAATCCCACTCGATGTCGATGACCATATATGTAAATGTTTCATCTAATGTGTATTATTTTCCACTTGTTCCCGATAGACTAAGTATTATTATGAGAAGTATTGTGTTTCATTTGTATCTTTTCTTTCTATGAACAAGAATTATTATGAGAATTAAGTTGCACAATTATGCAATTTCTATTTTCTAATTAATGTTGCACTACAAAAAAATGCATGTTTACCAACTGTTTTTACCGACGGATATAATTCCGTCGGTAATTACCGACGGAAAAAAGGCGGGTCGGCTATTAAGAACTTAACGACGGATTACCGACGGACTAGCCGTCGGTAATATTACCGACGGACCTATCCGTCGGTAATATTTAATTTATCTAAATAAAAATAAAAAAACAAACCTTCGACGGATATATCCGTCGTTAATTACCGACGGAACGTTTGCTGTCGGTATTTGTAAACAGGCGAAAAATATTATTTAATGAAAAATAATAATTAACGACGGATATATCCGTTGGTAATCGTAATCCGAAAAAAAAAATAATAAATTAATTATATATAATTACCGACGGATTGTCCGTCGGTAATCCGTCGGTAATCTGCGATATACCCAGCAGACCTAATTTCTCCCTCATTCACCCGTCCGCCTCGCTCTCTCTCACTCTCCTCCGCCGCCTCGCCGTCTCGCCGCCGTCCCGCCCTGCCCCGCCCCGCCCCGACCCGTCCACCTTTCTCTCACTCTCCGCCCCTGCCTCGCCGCCGCGCCACCGCCCCGCCCCGTCCCTGCCGTCCTGCCCCGTCCACATCTCTCTCACTCTCCGCCCCTGCCTCGCCCCGCCTCCACCTTGCCTGCCCCTGCCTCGCCGCCGGCACCGGCGCCTTGCTGCCGCCGCTGCATCGCCGCCTTGCTGCCGCCGCCTTCCGGGTTATCCCATCACGGTATGCACTCTCTCTCTCTCCATTTCTATCTTAATTACTGTCTTTGTCTCTCTCACTGTCTCTTTCTCTGTTTCTCTCTTTCGGCCCAAATTTGCAGTTGCCACTCCCGTCATAATTGCAGCCATCGTCGCCGGCTTCTGCAATAGTCAATCCTCCAAGTTAGTTTTCCTATCCCGTTGTTTTCAAGTTAGTTTTCATAAATAATTAGAATTTTAATCTAGTTAAATTATTGTAGTTAATGAATTGTGTATTTGTTCGATTATTTACCAATGAAATATGATTTCAATAGCATGAGTTTATTTTATGATGTAAAAATTAGCATGAGTTTGTTTGATGTTGAAGTATAAGTATAAATAGCATGAAATTTATTTATGATGAAGTATAAGTATAACATGCAGTATAATTGATAAGTGTAAATTAATTTATTGTAAATAGCATGAGTTTGTTTTATGATGATGATTTAATTGTATATATAGTGTAGTTGTATAAAATGATTTATTTATAATAAAACTTTATAGTAATTGTATAAGTGTAACTTTGATCTATGATGTTAATAGCATGAGATTGTTTTAAGATGTATATATTAAAGTTTGTAGCAATTGTGTAAGTATAAATTTGGGATAGATGTAATTAATTTCTTAAGGATCTACTCCCATTGGGATAGAAATTAATTACATCTTAAGGATCGTCTCCCAACAATGTGATATTATTTATTTATGTGAATATATTATGTTGAAGATCGCGTTATTTATGATTTATAAGTTGGGGATGAACTTAGAACTTTGTTGGTGAAAGATGTAATTAATTTCTTAAGGATCTGGGATAGAAATTAATTACATCTTAATTAAGGACATTCACATTGGGGATAGATATAGACGTTTAGAACCATTATGGTTACTATAGCTGCTGGTAGAGTCGAGCACTTGGTAGTTCCGGTTCTACGGCTGCTCTGACACAAGAGATGTTTCAGATACGAATCGGCAGCTTAGAGGAGCAGCTACAGGAGGAGCAGCAGGCGGAACGCGAGGCACGTGCACGTCTGGAGCAGCAGTTTGTCGAGTTCCAGCAAATGCTGGCGTCAGGTAGTTTTTTCGTCCACCTCCACCCCCTAGTCCTGATGTATGATTAACTTGTTTGTTGGATATTTTTTTAATTATTTAGTATTTTTATTATTTTAGAATATTTAAACTACTTTACATTTTACATTTATATCTGTCGAACATGATATTATTTGATATATGACAAATCGCTTTTAATGCAAATTAATTATTTTGCCTGATGTTTGATTTTTTGTTGGAAATTTTAATTCGACAAAAATATTGTAAAAATATATATATATATATAATACAATTTTAAAAAAATATTCTTAAAACCATTACCGACGGACCTAAATCCGTCGGTAATGTGTGTTTCGATTCTTCGAAACTTACCGACGGATATTTATCCGTCGGTATTTCGTCGCTATTTCCAGCCAACGGAATACAAAAAATAGAACGTCACCGACAGAATTTCCGTCGGTAATCCGTCGTTAAATTTACTGACGGTAATAAATCTGTCGGTAAATCTTTACCGTAGACGTATTTAAGGACGACATAAATCCGTCGGTAATCTGTTTACCAACGGTTTCCTTTGTTTTACCGACGGATTTTTAAAATCCGTCGGTAAAAGAGAGTTTTTTTGTAGTGTTGGCTATACTAACGATATGGATCTTGCATGATGAGCTCAGCAATTTTTATTTTTATATTTATTTTTTATAATTTGAACTTCTATAGGTGCGTGGATTGATTTAAAACTGAGATGCTCTTGGGCTTGATGATGGATTGGCAAAAGTATCAAAGATCTTGTGAATTTTATTCTACTATTAATGTTACTAGAATTAATATTAGGGGTTATATTATAGTTTGTTATCCCAACTTTCATCACCTTTCTGTTTCTGTTTATTGTCTGAACTTTAAAATTTTCCAAAAAAATCCTGTACTTTATGATTTGGAAGACGTGGGCAAAAATAGGCTCCTTACCCCTTTTTCAGAAGCTCAGTTTATCCGGTGGGAGCTCAAGAACTGGGACGTGGGAAGTAGTTGAAGGCCAATTCCCCAAGCTCAAATTCTTGTCACTGGAATGGTTTTAGGGTTTGGAAATCTGGACGATGGAGAGCTCCACCTTTCCATGCCTCGAGCACCGTCATCTTCTTGCATTGCAAACTTTGAAGGAGACTCGGACACCGCAATCAATTGTGTTGAGTAGATGCAGAACATCAGCAGTGAAGTCTCTGAGAAGGGGCAAGAGGAATCACAAGGAGATGATCTACCATTCAGAAGCTGGCAAATTCAATTCAGCTCGAAGTCGACGGGTTGGTCTGAATAGACCCTGAAAAAAAGAAGTGTGGACTGAAAATTTCGAGCCCGAAAATAGATCTAGCTGGCCTAAAGCGGGTGTATTAACCTATTGACATCCCTAATTATTTCTATATCAAGAATTAGAGGTATTAAAATAGGTTTGATCCAGCCCGGTTTTGGAAATTCTGGCTGATCGGCCCGGCCCGAATTGCCCATTTGGACCGCGGACACGGGCCGGGCTGGAAAAGAATGTGCCGTGGGGTCGTGTTGGGCCATAGTTTTTAGACCTGATGGACTCACTAGCCCAAATTTTTTCTCCGGCACAAAGGCTACGAGCCTGCCCCATCTGATACTTTGACACTAATTGTCGTTTGGATCCTGTATCCCAATATTTTTAATGTCTATTATTTTGAAAATATTTATTATCTATAATGAATCATAATTAACATTTGTTACAAAAAATTGGAGCTTAATAAAATCATATATATACCTTAGAACACTCCCAGCAGTTTACTCAAAACTAATTTTAACTCTAAATTTATGCTAAAATAATAAAAAGTGTGCTAAAAAGTTCATCCAATAGATCTCTCAAATTGGATAGGCCTCACAAAAATATTTACACTTTCCTATATTTCTCCTCAAATTTACACCTCCCTAAACATTCTCTTATCTCACAAATTGAGTTGGGCCCACAATTTTTCCAAAATAATTAAATAGAAAATAGGAGAACTGATGCATGCATTTGTAAAATAGAAATTAGAAATGGTATAGGGGAAACTTTAAAAGCAAATTTGAAAGCAAATTTTTAAGAATTATGCTGAGAATGTCTTAATTACACAATCAATTATTAAGTAAAAAATGAAATAAAATGCTAAAAAATAATTGTATATTCTGATTGGGTATAATAAACCCTACTTAATAATTCCGAACTCGACTAAAACATCAGATATTGAATTAAAGAATATACACGAGAAAGTGAGACAGAGGATCTTAAGTGCGCAAGTAGAGGACTTACTATGTGCAAAAACTAGTGTTGAGAAAGAGAACCAGAAGATCATCCCAAGTTGCTTGTGAGGTGGACCTCGGAACTCTTCGTTTACACGATGTTCGAGAACCCAAACCACGAACCCGGTGAAGATGAAGAATGCCCCAATGGTTAGCCACAGTTCCATTGTGAGAGGCTCCATGAAAACCCAAGCACTCGTCTTGTTTTCCTCAATTGGGACAACTGTGGAAATCCCAGAATCTATGTAAGAAATGGTGAAGTCTGCCATTTGTGCTCTCTTAGCTGACATGGTCACATCTGCCACCACTGCATCAAATTTCTGTCATTGCAAAAAAAGTTGTAGTATGTTTAGAGATCGAAAAAGCAAATAAATAAGGATAAAGGAAAGATTAAAAAAAAGAAAGGATTCATTCTGAATTTACCTTGAGGAATACTTGTTCAATTAGGTCATCATAATGATAGCCACTGCTATTTTGGTTGGCATTTTGAAAAGGAATGTATTCAAATTGGACTTGATATGGCAATGATCTCATGGCCTTTTCAAACACATCACTTCATTTGTTTCTTCATCTCTTGCAACATTCACAAGCTCACTAGTTCTACACTTCATAGGAACTCCAACTCTCAACTTTCTTGCATTTCCAGTAATTTCCCAGCCTCTAGGCGTCTCGCTTGTTTGCCCCGGCCATACAACTGCTCCGATATCATTGCCATTTCCATTCAATCTCTTTGAGAAACCATAATTTGATCTCCAGAATCCGACTCTGCTTGCTCCGTTGCCCAACACATTCATGATCTCAAACACGGAGGTCTGAAGCTCGCCATTACTTATCTTGAAATCGCCACTCACCCCTTTTGAAGTGAAGTTTTTGAGGAACTGGATAAGTGATGGTCCGGAATTTGAAGTCCCTATTGCTTCCAAATCTGTCATATTTCTTACCCCGGCCTGTTTCTTGAAAATTGGGCTCGTCACACCTACACGCTCCATTGCTTCTGCTAGAGCAGTTATGCTATCATAAGCCCACAAACCGAATATAATGGACATAGCTGTTTTTGGAGTAGAAATCTTCAATGGACATAGAAATGCAAGTTTTGAAAATCTTTCCAACAGTTGTTTGAAGATCAAGAATAACTCGGACGTCGGCCTTTATAGCAGTTGCGAAATCTTGAAACTTAAAGAGAATGAGGATTTCAAAAGAATGGCTAGGAGATGCAAAAAGCTGCCCCAATGCCGATGGAACTCTAAGCAACTCACAAAGCCTCAATGTCGATAGTTTCAAGGGGCTCTTCCTCATTGCAGGGCTATCATCAACACTAGCTCTGGCTATATTCTTGTCCACTTTCTTGTACGAAAATCGGTATATATTAACATCTACTGCTTCAATGAAGGGAAAGCTTCTCGGACTTGCTAGAATATTTTCTAGGGTGAGAGATGAATCATTATCTTCAAAGGAATCGCAAAGCCCTGATCGCGGAGCTGGAGTTTCAGTTGCAAGTCCTGCCATTAGCATTCCATGTGATCAAGAAGAGATGTTTTCACAAGATGATGGATTCTCAACAGTGGAAATTACTCCTATCCAACCTGCATTGCAGCCACAGGAGGCTCAATCAAGATGAGTATACCTACTTTGTAGTTTAACTGTACAGTAACATTTTTCGACTGTCAATGTATATGCACATTGTAGAATAATTGAAGTATTATTAGCTAGTATTTAATTTAAGGTTATTATTTTAGTTAAATAACATAATTCTTTTAGACAAAAGAGTTACTGTATGTTGGATCCATGATAAATAATATTAGTATTTATCAAACTATTTAAATAATTACAGTTATCTTGGAAGGAGCATTGTACTATACATTTCATTTCATTCACACTACCCCGATATATCGCGTGGAATTCTTTATCACTACTTTATGTTTTCTTCAATTTCAATTTCAATTTCATGAGTTTTTAGTTTAATTTTATAATTTGTAATAAGTTTTTAGTAATTCAATTAGGATTTATAATTAATTTTTACATATAATTTGCAATTTTTAGTTAATAATTGATTATTAGTGTTGATTATTAATTAGTGTATATGATTTTTTTTAAGCTTCAGTTTTTAGTAATAAAATGTAAATTAGGGTTCATAATATAAGAATAATTTTTATTTTTATATAAATATATTAGAATAGTGAAAAGGATTAGTAGAGGAACAAGAAGATTTGTTTGGACACCAACTAGACCTTCATGTTCAGTTAATATTTTCAAGGCACGAAATGACCAAATCCGAATCCGACACACAGAAGAAGCACCAGAACTGGTGTATTTGGCGAGTCCCAACTTTCACTTTAATTTCTCATAGTTTACTCTCTCTCTCTCTCGGTGACGAAGGCGTCGTTTCATACTTCGCGCAAATAAATTTCTCATCTTGCCCAATAAGGCGTAGCTATGGCAAGTGGGGTCGAACCCTAGGGAACCGGCGTAGTCTATCCTTCAGATGGTACTCAATATAGAGGTTGTGGTCGAGATGTATCTCACTAACCTGTAACTCAACAAAGAAACTATCAAATAACAAAAGATGTTTGGATTGGATTTGAATCAATGATCCTAATTACTCATACTCGTTCATCGATGCAATAATATTCAATTACAAGATTTTATCACTTGGTTTTAAGCAAAGATTAATTTGAGCCCTATGGTCACGAAGTCACGACTCAAATACTCTAAGCCTATATCTATTCAATTTTACAGATCTTGACTAGAAGGCAAGATCTCTTCTCTTGATCAACAACGTCACGGAGACACTTCAGCAACGATGTTGCCCAAAAGGCATTAACAACAAAAGATTTCAAGATAGCCAAGAGGTATTAGATACCGACTACTCTCCAACACTTACTACCTTCTTGGGTACGAGAGACTCTCTCGAGTTTAACCCCAAATCCTGTTAGTGACTTAATCTCAATATCTAGATGGTGATCAAGCATATGTCAATATCAATTAAGTCTAGATTTAATCCTAAGTGTTTCAGGAATAAAATCAAGTAACGAACTCATACAATTAGACCTCACGAGTTTAGATCGAGTACCTAAGATCACATCATCTTCCCCAACCCAAACAAGTAAATTTAGCTAGATATAATCATAAATGAAAGCACAAAATAATTAAAGGAAATCATACTTTAATAAAACTGAAGATGGTTTGCTCCACAACGTAAGTCAACAACTAAGGTCTTGACTTCTCACCAACAACTATGAACTAATTGCAGAAAACGAAACTTAAAAGTAAATATGCCCGTAGGACTTGTTTCTTCCTCACACTCTCTCAAAGTCAACTGCAGAACTAAGCTATGAAAAACGTCCTCACTACAAGATGAAGTCGGTCATATATATAGGCGATGGAATTAGGGTTAGGTTAGAATCTTTGTAGGTCAAGTACTCCTCCCAACCACGGCACCTCCTTTCTTGTATAGATCCGCTGCAGATCTCCTTCCCTTCTTGGCAGATATCTTCGTTGATAAGGTTTATCTAGGATAATGAAAGAAATATTCGATCCTTATCCTCTTCCTTGGAGAAAAAGAAATCTGCAACTGTTCTCGACCTACATCTTGCCTTTGTTGTTTGCATCCTGTTATGCTCCTATGTTGCCCAAGATCCTGACTCCTCCGAGTACTCTCTCTGTTGACTTAAGGAATATGGGGAGGTGCTTCTTGACTTGTAGATTTACTGTTATCGTTGTTGCCCAGCTACAAGCTTCCAACCCTTTGCCCATTTGCATCGTATCGCCATCTCAGCATCTCAACAACAAATTTTCCACTGGATTTGTCCAGCATCCCACCTGTTCTTCCCTGCACACCTTCTCTCGACTTTGTGTCCTCCCATACACACATTGACTCGATAAAGACACAAAAATAAAAGACAAAACACAAGAAATATGAACACATAATTGGGTCCATCACACCCACACACTTGAACCACACTTGCCCTCAAGTGTGCAAATATGATCTTGCTCAAGACTCAAACACAGTTGATCAGCAAGTCAACATGTTAGTTAAAACAGAGCATGAATAATGTAAACAGGTATTGCCATCAGATAGGTCAAGATAGAGTTAATGGGCAAGAAGGTTATCCTCACTACACTCATCTCTCAAGTGTATAAGGTTCAGTGTATCGCTCTTGACCAAGATTCACAACATTTTTCCATAGGATTGCCTGCCCTCTATATCTCTACTTCTTTGAACAAAATTAAACTACTTATCCTTAGGATTTTATTAGGTTATAACGTGGTTTAAGGCAAAAGGTAGGAAAATTTGGATACTGGCTATGTCAAGAAGAACTTAGTTCTTGGGCAATAAGGATGCCCTAGATCCCCCACTCATCTCAAGCACAACATTGGGCCTAGCTCACTTATTTGTCAGGACTATGTTTTTCTTCGCGCCTTTTTTTTATACATTTTTTTAAGTCCTGATCAACACTCCCTAACGTGGGTGTTATTGCCCACCATCTGCTACCCCTACATTCTCCTTTCATCTCTTTACTTCTAGACCTGAGTTCTTGACCGAGAAGGCTTATAAAATCCAGGCTACTATAAGTGAATCAAAAAGAAAATTTTTAAGCTCAAAGGGGCTAACAAAGGATAAATGCATAGGTAGGGAAATTTTTTACCATGGGCTTATTGAACAAAAACGCCTAAATCATCTAAGTAATTCAACTAAGTAATTCAACTAAGTTACATGAAGCTTTGACTAAGAGTTCTAGATCAACATGTATCACTGGTCATTATCACACAAGAAAGAATTAGATACTCCATGTGCATATGGCAGTCAATAACTCAAAACCTCACAGATGTTGCCCAACTACTCATTCCATCCTACCTATCTACATACGTCATACTCACATATACATCATCATACCTACTTCAACCTATCATGCCAACATACTGATCAACAACTGACTCCAAAAATACTTTGACCAACAACCCCCTACCCACACACTTTGTCTTAAGAAAAATGAGTGATACGGTGGGCAAGACACTAACAAAAACAGACTGACTTAACAACGACCTCACCCACACACTTTGCTTTCACCAAGGTCGGTGAGATCGTGACCAACACAAATCAACATCAATTTACAAACAAAGATGAGAAGGGAATTCTGAAGCCTTCACCACACAATTTGCTAGGCAAATTGTGGGTGAAGGCATTAAGAATATCTTCTCGACCAACAAGACACAACAGAAAATAAACACAAGAACAAGACTCAAAAACTAAAAACAAAAATTAAAAACAAAAACCTAAATTAACATAAATGGGAGGAAACGTAATCAAGGAGAAGATTCAGGCGGGTACCTGAATCCTTGGTGTGCAAAGTATGCCAGCTGGACATCTCGGATCTCGGTCAATATCCTCTCGCAATTGATCAAACGGACCTCCATGTTTTCAGTTTTTGATTGTATAATTGCACATAAATTTTTAAAAATCCGACCCAATTTCTTCACTACTTATTAAAAAAAAAAGAATCTTCAAAATTATCCGATGGAATCTCACCCGACTATTATAAAATTATTGGCTCTGTCCAATTTGTCGCACCTCCAAACATAAAATCCTGGCTCCGCCACTGCTTAACATTAAACACGAACACGGTTTGCTAAGGCTCTACGTACTCGACCCGAACACGAACACGATATGAAATGTATAAACACGAATTAACGCAACATGAACACGATTTCTTTCGTGTTGACACGACTAAAACCAGATTTTATTTTTGGAAAGAAAAAAATATTAGCAAAAAAATAATAATAAACTAAATAGTAAATTAAATAAATAAGAATAATTCTTATCAGGTTACACTAATCCAACCTGCATCCGACATGAACACGATACGATAATTTGATGTCTTTATCCCGTTGACACGAACACAACAAGGCCCTACACTAATTCTTAATTTCGGGCCGTGTTCGTGTCGAATTATCGTGCCGTGTTAAAAATTATCACAATAAGGCCCTACACTAATCCAATAATTTATATTGTAAAAAATTCAATATGTCATTGAAAAAATATATTGCTTAATAGACGGGTAAATGCTCAGTTTCTTTTTCCATCATCCAACTAACAACCTAATTTGAAATCTAAGTTGCACGTACAAACACTAGTGCACGTTTAATTAACATTATTGACTAACGGCAAAACTAACGACGGTTAGCCAGTTTAATTGGCCCACTTACAATAGTTGCAATATTAATTGAATTAGGAAATTGTTACATCATATGTGTAGTTGCAAACTTGGAATATTTTATCAAAGTCAAGCTAGACTGTCTTGCTAATAGTAAATGCATTTCGATATATTAAAATCACTGTGTCAATTGTTTAAGCATTTCGTTAACTGTAATTAAATTGTTAAATCATGCTCTCATAGTGGCAAAATTCCATCAAAGTAATGCCAATATGTCAATGTCAATATAAACCTTGTATTTTCACCAACAATTCCTTCGTATTCTGACTGCATTTTCTGCAACCTAAAAGAAGAAAAAAAGAAAGAAAAAAAAAGATTATATCAATCGGAGATGGCGGCTTATGCAGCTCTTGTTTCTGTTATGCAGATCATACGTCAGATTGAGCACCATCCTTCCCCTCCAATTTCTCTCGACAAGCAACAAGTTGAATCTCTCTCTGAAATTGTTACCTTCTTGCAAGAATTTCTCGAAGGCTACAAATCCCCGGTGGCCGACAACGACGAAGCAGATCCGTTGGAGATGCGTATTGCTGATGCAGCTTACGCGGCTGAAGATGTCATCGAATCGAATATTGTGGATCGAATTCTTTACTTTTGCCCTAAAAGTCAATGGAATAAGATGGGGTTCTTCACCTGCTTTCGAAGTCAAAAGAAACCCAAAAAAGATGGTGAAATGCACAACACTTTGTTTCTCTCTTTATTTCTCTATATGTGAACGAGATTTCTACTGCAGTACTCTCTCATCAAACAGTTGGCGGGTACTAACTTTATTCTTTCAGCTAAAATATCTTGAACTTGTATGAAGGTCTGAAGAAGGTGATAGAAGTCATGGATCTGATCAAGAAAGAAGTGATGGAGATAGATGCAGAGAAGGCGGAAGCCCAGGATCAGCTGCAGAGACAAGTTTCAGCATCTGCTTCTCTCACTAGGCTCAACAGCAATATGGTGGGCTTTGAGGATGTCTTACTTGAAGTTTTTGTTAAGCTCACCGCCGAACAACACCGTCTCCAGGTCATCCCTATTGTAGGGATGGGCGGAATCGGTAAGACTACTCTTGCTCGACATGTTTATGAATATCCATCTATTAAGGATCATTTTGATGTTTGTGTTTGGGTTACGATTTCTCAAACATATAACACAAAAGAAATTCTCTGTGATATGCTTTCTCAAGCCAACGAAAAAAGCAAGGATCAATTGAGTAATATGAGTGAAGATGATGTAGGAACACAGCTGTATAAATATTTATTCGGTAGAAGGTTTCTGATTGTGATGGATGATGTGTGGAGTATTCATCCATGGGAAAAGATGCAACGCTATTTTCCTGACAATGGTAATAGGAGTCGGATAGTGGTGACAACTAGGCTATCAACGTTGGGTTCTCATTTGACTAACAATTATTATCTGCAAATGAAATTTCTAGATCATGATAGCAGCTGGAAACTATTTTTGAAAACTGTGTTTGGAGAGGAAAGTTGCCCTCTTGAACTAGAGATAATTGGGAAGAAGATTGTAGAAAGTTGTCGAGGACTTCCGTTGTCAATTGTTGTCATTGGGGGCCTTTTGGAAAAATTGGAGCGTACAAAAAAATGTTGGGAACCTATTAGGTGGAACTTAAATGCACTAGTGAATTCGGAGAATGATGAACATTGCTTGAAGATACTGAAATTGAGCTACAACCATTTGCCAGTTTATCTAAAGCCATGCTTTCTGTATATGGGAGTGTTTGAGGAAGATAGTGAAATTCAAGTCTCTACCGTCATCAAGCTATGGGTTTCTGAAGGATTTCTAAAACCAATAGGAGACGAGAGCTTGGAAACAACTGCAAAAGGGTACATAAAGGAACTAGGTGATAGAAATCTAATTCTAGTGGGGTTGGGGTCAACTGGAAATGTAAAGTATTGCCGGATTCATGATTTGTTGAGAGACCTCTGCTTGAAAGAATCTCGGAGAGAGAGGTTTTATCATGTCGTAGGGAAACAAAGTCCTCGAAGTACTGGTAGCGAACGCTGCATTGTTATTCCGAGAGGCAGTTCGAAGAAGGAAGTCCTTAAAGCCATAAAATCTACACCATATCCTCGTTCCTGTATAAGTGATGGTTCGGAAAGAGTTCAATTGTTGCCCAATTTAAGATTGTTGAGGACATTGAATGTATCCGATAGAGATAGTTTTGCAAGTCATCGGTATTCCTTTAAGAAAATGTTTCAGTTAGTTAATTTGCGGTTTCTTGCGGTTAACCCTCATCGGTTCGCCAAACTTCCTTCTTCAATCAATCTGCTTTGGAGCCTACAGACATTAATTGTTTGTAATCCTGAGGAGAATAATGCATGTGTTGAAATTTGGAAGATGCCTCAACTTAGGCATGTCCAGTTCTATATCCTAGGAGAGCAGTCCTATGTCCCAGGATTCAATCTCCCAGATCCTCCGAGAGACGACATTGTCATCATGGAGAATCTACAAACGCTCATTGGAGTAAGTGGTTTCAAGTGTGATGAGGAGATGGTTCGGAGAATTCCCAATATCAACAAGTTGGGATTAATATATAAGGGAATTGAGTCAAATGATGATCATTATTGTCTCCACAACATCGAATGTCTGCAGAAATTGGAATCTCTAGGCTTCTTCTGCTACGGAGGCTATTATTATTTGAAAAAACTATCCTTCCCACACTCCCTTAAAAAGTTGAATCTTATGACTGGTGATTTTGAAGACATGTTGGCAAAAATAGGTTCGTTACCCCTTCTTCAGAAGCTTAGTTTGTGTGGTGACACCATAGGAACCGGGACGTGGGAAGTAGTTGAAGGCCAATTCCCCAGTCTCAAATTCTTGTCACTGAAATATTTTTGGGGTTTGGAAATCTGGACGACGGAGAGCTCCCCCTTTCCATGCCTTGAGCGCCTTCATCTTTTTGGATTACAAACTTTGAAGGAGATCCCTACAGAAATCGGAGAGATTCCGACACTGCAATCAATTGAGCTGGTGGGTTGCGGTGCATCAGTAGTGAAGTCCATGAAAAGGATAGTAGAGGAGCAAGAGGAATTACAAGGAGATGATTTACCATTCAAGGTTCAAGTTCAAGGGGTCTACAGGCCAGACGAAGAACTGCAGAATCTGTCAAATCGCAACTTTAAAGTTACTATCACTCTGTACACTTAATCCCACTCGATGTCGATGACCATATATGTAAATGTTTCATCTAATGTGTATTATTTTCCACTTGTTCCCGATAGACTAAGTATTATTATGAGAAGTATTGTGTATTTGTGTTTCATTTGTATCTTTCTTTCTATGAACAAGAATTATTATGAGAATTAAGTTGCACAATTATGCAATTTCTATTTTCTAATTAATGTTGGCTATACTAACGATATGGATCTTGCATGATCAGCTCAACAATTTTTATTTTTATATTTATTTTTTATAATTTGAACTTCTTTAGGTGCGTGGATTGATTTAAAACTGAGATGCTCTTGAGCTTGATTATGGATTGGCAAAAGTATCAAAGATCTTGTGAATTTTATTCTACTATTAACGTTACTAGAATTAATATTAGTGGCATTCTATTTTGTTTAGTCTAGGGTGTTATTCATTTAAAAAAAAAAAAAAAGTCTAGGGTGTTACAAGGGCTGATGAGCTTAGCAATTTTTTATTCTCTGTATTACAATATTTTAACTTTTTGTGGTGTATTGATTTAAAACTGAGATTGCTTTTTAAACTTAGATGCTTTTAGGAGAATGTTTTGTAGAAATCTATACTTATTATAAAAGAGTATTGTTTACAAAATTCTACTAATAAGTATAGATTAAGCTCTAGTTACCACTAATGCTATTGATGATGAGACTCTGCCCATTGCGTTACTCTTCTCTGCTAAAACCATTTCTTGATCAGGAACTATTCTTGATTTCCTTGATAATGGCAGCGATTTATCCTCTCTCCTGATAAAAAACTTCAGCAAGTTCATATAACTTCTGCTTGAGAGAGGCATCAGAGGTCAGAACACGACGATTCTTGTACAAGAAAATGAACAAGAATATGGCTAGAGCTGAGAATGACGAAAGCCCAGAAATTAAAAAGAGGCCCCTAAAACGGTCTACATTCAAGCTTTTTGAAGCTGCAGCCGTTCCATTGCGCGAACTGCAGCTTCTTTCTTCTCCAAACCATTTTCTTGAAATCTCATCCATTTTTCCATTCTCTTTCATTTCCAGGATTGCTCTTGATACATCAGGAGCTAGTGGTGACCCCATTTGAACTGCCTGCAACATATTGTTTATCTTGTTATCATCTTGATTTCATTTTTTACCAAATAATATGGAAAGAAGAGAAGAAAGTAAGAGGAGAAAAAGGTGACTTACAAATCCAAAACCAGAATTTCTATAGATTGAACCAGTCAATTGTTGTGACGGGGAAAAACAGGAACGTACTAAGAAATGTTGGGAATCTATTAGGAGAAACTTAAACTTAAACTTATATGTCAAGTATTATTATGAGAAGTATTAATTGTATTTCATTTTTCTATCTCGTTTCTATATATGAACAAGTATCTGTATTATGAGAAGTTGCACAATCCACTGACGCCTCTATAAGTCGAACCTGTCACACCTGTACTTGGATGGTGTGGTTTACCTACCTTGTGCGGTTTGTAGGCTATTGCCCAGTGCGCACCAAAGGTAGCGGCTGCGGGTTCCCACGATATAAAAAAAAATAAGTTGCACAATTATGCAATTTATATTTTCTCTAATTATTGTCTGCTATACTAACGAATATCGGGAGATCTTGCATGATGAGCTCAGCAATTTTTATTTTTATATTTATTTTTTATTATTAGAATTTCTTTGATTTAAAACTGAGATGTTCTTGAGCTTGATGATGGATTGGCAAAAGCATCAAATTAGATCTTCTGAATTTGATTCTACTATTAACGTTACTAGACTTAATACTATATACTAGCGGACATTAATTACCAATAACCTCTTATTTTACATATTGATTTATTATAAAACAGTAAAATATTTGAAGATAAAAAAATATTAAATTTGTAATACTATTAATTAATTACATGTATTATGCTAGACGTGTATCGTATTTGGTCTCTAACATCATAAATATTGTTATTCAAATTATTGAGATTAATACTAAAGATAAATACAAATTTTAAGTTTCTCATAAATCTAATATGTTAAATTACATTATTGTCCTTAAATGTTAATAGAGATATACTACGCAAATTCAATTTTGGAAGAATTCATTCTTTTATGTATAGATTAGTAGGATTAATCTATTTTGTTTAGTCTAGGGTGTTATTCCTTTAAAAATAAATTCTAGGGTGTTACAAGGGCGGATGAGCTTCGAATCGGATTTTTTTTATTGTCTCTTCATGTTTTATCTTCTTCCCTTAGTCCTATCACGTATCATTCCCTTATTAAGGCAATAGAAGATGAAACATGGAGAGGCAATAGAAAATCTTGAGTGGATGAGCTTAGCAATTTTTTATTCTGTATTATTTTAAATTTTTTAGGTGTATTGATTTAAAACTGAGATGCTCTTATAATAAAATTATATTGTACGTATATTATACTCCCTCCGTCCCAGATTAGTGTGGTTCAACTAATATTTTATACCTCACATATAATCAAAAACGCACCACACTAATAAAAAATATTCTTCTTTGGCCCAATGGCAGTTTTGACAATATACAACATCTATTACTAATAGGAAAATAAAGTTGTCTCATCCACGGTGCTCCATTCCGATTTTCCTTTATTCTGGTAATTTGTCTAATTTTAATTTATATATATTCTAATTTTTATTTTTATTAATTAAAATTTTATTAATTTCATATTCTTGAAATATCACATGTTTATCTATTAATCACATCTCATATTTATCTTTCCATCGATTTAATTAATTTCTTATATTACACATATTAAGATATTATATTCATTAAAGTTTCCTTTATTATATTATACAATTTTTAAAATTATATTGTCAATTAGATTATATATAAAATTATAAGTGCTCGAAAGGTATTAGTCAATCAATTTAATTAATTATATTAATCAATTTAATTAATTATATATATACATTTATATATTCTAATTCGAATCTATCATTATGACTATTATTATATTCATTATATATGTATTTAATTAATATTTGTAATCTATTTGTATCCAACGAGACAGTTCAAATATACTTATAAAGAAAGATTTTTACTAATTTTAATTAATATTAATTTTGTTTGGATTTTTATCGAGTAATTTAGCATAAATCAACGAGACGCTTCAAATAACATAGAAAGAAGGATTTTTACTAATTTTAATTAATATTACTTTGAAGACGTAAAGATATTTTTTTCCGTATTTTGGCAAAGATTAGAGATATCGATTTAGCATGAACCAATGAGACGGGTCAAATATACTTAAAAAGAAGGATTTTTACGAATTTTAATAAATATTAACTTTGTTTAGATTTTTATCGAGTAATTTTTCATAAACCAATGAGACAGTTCAAATAACATAGAAAGAAGGATTTTTACTAATTTTAATTAATATTACTTTGAAGATGTAAACATTTTTTTCTGCATTTTGGATTAGAGATATCGATTTAGCATGAACCAACTTAAAAAGAAGAATTTTTACAAATTTTAATTAATACTCCCTCCGTCCCCCATAAGTGTGGTGCGTATTTGATTATATGTGAGATATAAAATATTAGTTGAATCACACTAACCTGGGACGGAGGGAGTATTAACTTTGTTTAGATTTTTATCGAGTAATTTAGCATAAACCAACAAGACGGTTCAAATAACATAGAAAGAAGGGTTTTCATTAATTTTAATTAATATTACTTGTGTGTTCATATTTTTGCAAATTTTAATTAATATTAACTTTGTTTATATTTTTATTGAGTAATTTAGCATAAACCAACGAAACGGTTCAAATAACATAGAATGAATGATTTTTACTAATTTTAATTAATATTTTTATCGAGTAACTCAACGGATTTGAGACGCGTATGTAAAGTAAAGTCACTATTTTAACCGAGATTAGGACGAACATGTAGAAAAATTCTAAATATATTTACATTTAGAAAATACATAATGAATAAGTATACATGATCCATTGTCATTCCTAATTATTCCATCCGTCCCAATAGCAAGGTCTCACTTCTTTAATTGATGAGAGTATTAATTAATAGAAGTGAGACATTGCTATTGGGACGGAGGGAGTATAAATTTAGATACGTGAAATAAAATTAATTTTCTAAGTTTGATTAATAATTAATGTGAACAATATCACAACTTTTAAATAAGATATAAAATTATTTTTAAAATGTATACAAATAAATTAAAACATAAAATTATTTTCCGTCGAATTCCGACGGGCTACTTACTAGTTGAAATAAATAGATATAAGACAATCTTTTTACAATCTATATTTTTTTTTTCTTTTTAACTTTCAAAATCCAAGACAATATTATTCATGTGTTAGTTTTTTTTCACCTAAATAAACATATTGATCCGGATAGTAACTTTTATGTAACTTAGGACACTACAAATAACATCACCACTGAGTTAGTAAGACTAAGATTAAAATATACAAAAAAAAAAAAAAAACATACACTTAAAAATTCTAAGATAGCAAAATGTATCGATTAATAGGGAATGTTGAACTTGAAATAACAGAATTTAGAGATTCCCTCAAAAAAAAAAAAAGGCAGAATTTAGAGATGTCATATTGGGTTGGGCTTTTTAGATGCATATGGGCTTTTATGGGCCTGGCTTCAAGTACTTCTCAATTATATGTCAAAAACTTTAGAAATAATTAGAAATAAATCAATAATCAAGAAAAAGAGACACGATATGAATTATTATAAAATACATAAAGAAAAAGTTGTGAAGGAAAAAAAGTAAAAGCAGCGAGAGCTTTCACACACATAAACACAATACCTCTCATCCAATTCTCAGATATTCATGGCGGCTTATGCAGCTCTGGTTTCTGTTATGCAGATCTTACATCAGATCCAGACTCATCCTTCCCCTCCGATCTCTCTCAACAAGCAACAAGTTGAATCTCTCACTGAAATTGTTACCTTCTTGCAAGAATTTCTCGAAGGCTACAATTCGCCGGTGGCCGACGGCGACGAAGCAGATCCGTTGGAGATGCGTATTGCAGATGCAGCTTATGCGGCTGAAGATTTGATCGAATCGGAAATTGTGGATCGAATTCTATCTTCTGGTCCTGAAAGTCAACGGAAGAAATTGAAGTTCTTCAACTGCTTTCGAAGTCCCAAAAATGATGGTGAAATGCAGAGAAACTTGTTTCTCTCTTTATTTCTCTTTTGTGTGCAAGAATATACTCTTCTTTTGCCTGGGACTTTCATCAAACAGTTGGCGTGCATTAACTTTATTCTTTCAGGTGAAAAAATCAATTCGGTGGACTTCTATGAAGGTGTGCAGAAGGTGATAGAAGACATGGATTTGATCAAGAAAGAATTGACGGGGATGGTGGTAGTCGAAGATCAGTTGCAGAGACAAGTCTCAGCATCTGCTTCTCTCACTAGGCTCAACAGTATCTCGAGATCTTCTCTCACTAGGATCAACAGCAATATGATGGGCTTTGATGATGTCTTTCTTGAAATCATGGATAAGCTCACTTCAGAAGAACACTGTCGCCAAGTCATCCCAATTGTAGGCATGGGCGGAATCGGTAAGACTACTCTTGCAAGAAATATTTACGCACGACCATTTATTAAGGAGCGTTTTGATGTTTTTATTTGGGCTACGATTTCTCAACAATACAACACAAAAGAAATTCTTTGCGAACTTCTCTCTCAAGCTAATAGAGAAGGGAGAGAAGATGAAGTAGGACTAGCACTCTACAAGTATTTATATGGTAGAAGGTTTCTGATTGTGTTGGATGATATGTGGAGTATCGAGGCTTGGGAAAAGATGGAACGCTATTTTCCCGACAATAGTAATAGTAGTCGGATACTTGTCACAACTAGGCTATCGAATTTAGGTTCTCAACTGGATAATAACTATAGTCTTGAAATGAAATTTCTAGATGAGGTTAGTAGTTGGAATATGTTCTCCAATATTGTGTTTAAGGGGTGCCCTCTTGACCTAGAGAAAATCGGAAAGAAGATTGTAGAAAGTTGTCGAGGACTTCCATTATCAATTATTGTGATTGGGGGTCTTTTGGAAAAGTTGGAGCGTACAAAGAAATGTTGGGAATCTATTAAGAGAAACTTAAATTCAGTAGTGAATTCGGAGAATGATGAACATTGCTTGAAGATACTGAAAATGAGCTACAACCATTTGCCTGTTTATCTAAAGCCGTGCTTTTTGTATATGGGAGTGTTTGAGGAAGATCGTGTAATCCGAGTCTCTACCGTCATCAAGCTATGGGTTTCTGAAGGATTTCTAAAACCAATAAGCGAAGAGAGCTTGGAGACAACTGCAAAAGGGTACATAAAGGAACTAGTTGATAGAAATCTAATTCTAGCTGACAAGTTGGGGTCAACTGGAAGTGTGAAGTATTGCAAGATTCATGATCTGTTGAGAGACCTCTGTTTGAGAGAATCTCAGAAAGAAAGGTTTTATCACGTCGTAGGGCATCATAGTCCTCGAAGTACAGGTAGCAAACGCTGCATTGTTATTCCGAGAGGCAGTTCAAAGAAGAAAGTCATTAATGCCATAAAATCTACACCATATGCTCGTTCGTGTATAAGTGATCATGAAAGAGTTCAAATGTTGCCCAATTTAAGATTGCTGAGGACATTGAAAGCATTCGATGTACGTTACTACAAAAAACATAGGTATTCCCTAAGAAAAACGTTTGAGTTAGTTAATTTGCGGTTTCTTGCTATTGGAGCTCATAGGTACGCCAAACTTCCTTCTTCAATCAATCTTCTTTGGAATCTACAGACATTGATTGTTTCTCACTCTGTAAAGGATAATGATTTTGTCGAACTTGTTTCTTATCCTCGAGAGAACTACACTGCATGTGTTGAATTTTGGAAGATGATTCAACTTAGGCATGTCCAGTTCTGTAACCTAGGATTGCATCTCCCAAATCCTCCGAGAGACAACGTTGCCATCATGAAGAATCTACAAACGCTCATTGGAGTAAGGGGTTTCAAGTGTGATGAAAGGGTGGTTCGGAGAATTCCCAATATCAAGAAACTGGGAATAACTTATGATCGCGAAGATAAGAGAAGTGAGCCACTCACGTGGTGATCGTTATCACATCCATAACATCGCATGTCTGCATAAACTGGAGTCCCTTAGCATCAATTATTACCCATACGATCGTTATTTGGAAAAACTATCCTTCCCACACTCCCTTAAGAAGTTGAGTCTTATGGTAATGTCGAATTATGATTTGGAAGACATGCTTGCAAAAATAGGTTCGTTACCCCTTCTTCAGAAGCTCTGTTTGTATCGTGGGAGATTCAGAACCCGCACATGGGAGGTAGTCGAAGGCCAATTCCCCAGTCTCAGATTCTTGTCACTGCAATGCTTTTTCAATTTGGAAAACTGGACAACGGAGAGCTCCCCGTTTCCATGCCTCGAGCACCTTCATCTTCTTGCATTGTATGACTTGAAGGAGATCCCTTCAGAAATCGGAGATATACCAACACTGCAATCAATCGTGTTGAGAGGTTGCAACGAATCGACAGTAATGTCCGCGAGAAAGATAGTAGAGGAGCAAGAGGAATTGCAAGGAGATGATTTAGCATTCAAGGTTAACGTTGTTTTGTGGAAGAACGAAGAGCTGCAGAACTTGACAAATCACAACTTTCAAGTTACTAGTACTGTTTCTTGATGACCGTTTTTGTATTCGTCTCACTTTATCGTTGTCTATGACCATTTTTGTATTTGTCTCATCTTTTGTTTGAGGATAAAAGTATAATTGTCATTTTTCTTGCAGATAATTGTCATTTTTCTTGAAGATAATTACTATTAACGTTACTAGACTTAAGATTAGTAGCATTCTAGTTTAGCTAGCCAGCATTCCTTCCTCCGCATAACATGATGAGATTCTGCCCATTGCCTTACTCAATGTCAAGGAATGAGCATAATCGAACCAAATCGAACCGAAAACAAGAAATTGTACCGAATTAGTATTTCAGCCATTTTGATTTTAAATTAAAATTTGATTTTTTTTCCTTCTGTTGGTGCGGTGTATAACCGACCAATTTCGATTTCGACAAAAATCAATAATATTTTTTATTATTACTCTATCTGTTCTACTGAACTTGTCTTCCTTTTCTTTTTGGGTTGTCCCATTGAATTTGTCTTGTTCCAAATAAGGAAACAATTAACTCTTTAAAATTGGTAGAATCTACCCATTTCCTATCTTTTTACCTTTCTCTTTAATACCCGTGTCAAATAATAACAAGACATGTTCAATGGGACGGAGGGAGTATTATTTTATAATAATAAATTAATTTTTTTTTCCTAGAGTGTTGAACTTACATTTCTCATCTAGTTAATTTCATTCTTATATTGAATCTAATTTTGTCACTTACAATTGTATTTTTTTTGTCTATACTCAAGTGAAAATTTGAGCATAAAACAATTAGAAAAAATTATTATTGTTTTTGTATAATATTGCTCCGTTCGGTCAAAAAAAAGAAGGAAAAAAAAACATCCATCAATTATTTCAATTCGATTTAAAAAAATAAATAAGTAAGGGTGACATCGTGGGTAGTTCTGTTTCAGTTTTAGGCTAATATCTTGTCAGACCGACCCAATTAGGCCCAAAAAATCTTCTTTGGTCCAATGGCAGTTTTGTCAATATATTTATTTACAAGACATTAGGTGTTGAAATAAATAGATACAAGACCATCTTTCTACAATCTATTTCTTTATTGCTTTTTAACTTTCCACAAAAATCCAAGATAATATTATTCATGTGTTGGTTTTTTTTCACCTAAATAAACACCTTGATCCGAGAAGTAAATTATAACTTTTTTATATGTAAATTATATGTAACTTAGGACACTAATAACATCATCATCACTGACTTAATAAGACTATAATTTAAAATAGTATTTAAAAACAAAAAAACAAAGAAAGGTGTTTGATACACATACACTACAATTAAATAATGTTTTTAGATACTAAAAATCAATTATCCAACAACAATCCAAACACACAAGATAAATATTAAATGTGTAATTTTTTTTGAACCTCTATTTTTTGTTGGTGTCACATCAATTTCTTCACCAAGCCACGCTTTTTTTTTGTCCAACAATATTTTCTCCCATTTGGCTCTTCATAACTCATGGTACCATTATTAAATTACTCCCACTTTTTCTATGTATTTTATTTTTATTATTTAGCACTTATTTTAATATTTGACAATTTTATTTTTTAATGTTAATTAGCATATATATGTTGATATATTTATTTTATATTTTATACAAGTTACTATTAAAAACATATAAAACAAAAACAAAGAATTTTCAAAAGGAAATTATTGCCTCAATTATTTCCTTTTGATGTCGGAATTTCCTTTGAATTATAATCCTAATTAGATTAAAAAAAAAACTCCGACTGATAAATATAACATTAATTTAAAATATAATAAATTAAAAGTGAAGAGAAAGATGTGGGATAGCAAAAAAAAAAAAAAAAATTACAGTGTGAGAAAAATGTGGGACACCTCAGAGCCCAACTCAATCGGATAAAAACAAATAAAAATAAAATCAAAGGCTCAAAGCATTAAAAAACCTAAACATACAATTCTTCTGCCTCATCCTTCCCGCAAATCAGAAGAAGAACTGATATATTTTCCCCAATTTTTTTATGGAGATGGTGCGTATTAGACGAAAGCAGATGGTAATTAATTAAACAGCTGTTTGTTCGTATTTGTGTTGTAAATATGCTTCTTTTTTTTAATGGCGTTTTAATTTTGTGATAATATTTTCAACTGCGGGGAATAGAACGTAATCTTGATTTTAATAAACAGAATTCGAATCTTCATATTTCTGGTTTGATAGGTTCACGGATTATGTACTAATTGACATTCTGTTCTGCAATTTGTGCTTAATTTAGTCTTTATATATTCGCAATGCTTTGAATATGCTTAATTTAATCTTTATATATTGGCAATTCGGATTATCTATTGCCAATTTGTGCTATATATTCTTTTTTTTTTCGTTTGATTAATGATATGTCATATGTGGCGATTTGAAAATAATTATAACCCTAATAGGATGGAATAAACCTTACTTATCATACTTTAATCCAATGGAAGAAATATAGAATGTGATACAAATTAGCAATAGAAGATCCTGCATGACATATTCGTATTTGGTGTGAATGTCTTTAATTTTTTTTTTTATCATAATATGCCCAAATGCAGGAAATAGATGGTAATGAGAAGCGTTCGAGTGTAATTAACCGCGGATTTGATGAGTTACCTGATAATGTACTGTTTGACATTCTGTCTCGCTTGAGCCTCAAGGAATCTGCGAGCTAGTATCCTCGCCCGTAGATGGAGATATTTGTGGAGGTTTAGCAATAGGATTCTGCGATTTGATAATAGGGATACTTTCACAGGAAATGTAATGGGAAAGGAAAAAGTTCAGGTACGTGAATTTTTATCTATCTATCCTATCAGCCAAAGTAAATACCCTCTTAATGTAGGAATTGACATTTTTCTCACACTTAAACTTTCTCCTGATTTGCCTAAATTATGCTCTCTCAAACGGCTAGAATTGAAAGTGTTTACGTCGCCTTGGCTAAGCCTTGTCTTCCTCACATCATTGATCAATGCATCTCCACAATTATGCGAGTTTCTTTTTCTCATCAAGATTAATATTTATAAGTTGATTAAAAGCTCAAAATCATAATCAATGGCATATCTAACCTATTGCGGGTTTTTTTTTTTTCACAGCTATCTTCATGGGGCGTATAACTACTACTACATGTTTGGTACTCCACCGTGATCTCTCAACTAGTACAATCTGGTTAGGTGACGTTTGGTTTGCTTGATATGGAGTGATTGATAATATAATCCCATGTAATCACATATTTGGTTTGAATGATGAAACCTGTGATGAATAACTAGGCTCTTGCCCCAATCATTCAAATGGATGATAAATTATCATCCTAAATTTGGGTTGATTATTAATTCTCGTCTAATCCATGATGCAAAATTTCAAAAATAACCATATAAACACACACACTGCACACACACGCACACACTGCACATAGTAGCACACACTCACATAGTCCTTCAATTATCTTACACCACAATCAAGCTATCCAAATACAAGACTAAATAATCTAAATAATCTAAATAATCACATTCTACACTATCATATCAAACATTATCTATCATATCTATCAAACCAAACGCCCCCTTAAAGTTTACAGTTTGTGTGCATTTCTCCTTTTTAACTTAAGTAATATGCTGCACTTCATCTTGACAGATACTATTGTTATAGAAGCTTCCGGAAAAGGCTTTGAAATTTGTTCATGGAAAGCTTAAGGTGGTTGAAATGGGTGAGTTTATAGGGTGTTTGATACGATTATAGATAGATTTAGACTACTTCGAGCGAGTCGAGCTCCAGAAAATAAAATAGAGACGATAAAACTAAGATATTTTCATTCATTCATGATCCTTCTCAATACAAAAACTCTGCTATTAAATAACAGAGGCTACAAGGCCTTTCAAAGACTCCTATTCCTAACAGAAAGTGGGACCTATTTGGGATACTTTCCAGATGATACTACTCTCTTCCCAATCACGTAACCATTGCAACGTTCTCGAATCTTCAAGCTGCTGGGCTTCTTCTTTTTGGGCTTCCCTCCTCTTTTGGCCCATCTCCTTCTATTATGCTCGATCCAATAGCATTGGATTTCTTTGGTGTATCATTGTTCGAGCGAAAAACAGTTGCTGTTGGAATTATTAATGATCGGTCCATCAATCGAGAAGGCTGTCATCGATACTAAGAAGAGTAATGGGATCTACGTGCATAGTTCGGGGATTGAGGACGAAACAAAAAAAGTGCGCCATAGATTTGGCGTCCAATCTACCGAAGCAAGTTAAATTGATTGTGACATGACAACTGTTTGTTATGTGGCCCTTTCAATTTGGAACATAGTTTCATATATATATATATGGAGTAAGTGGATCTCATGCATTGTGTTAAATAATATTTTATTTCTCATGGCACATTATTTGGGGTGTCATTCGCATAAGTTTCATATTTTATCCCATACTGTTAGTAGTATTTTTATATCTCGTTAAAAATTGTGTTATCATTTTTGGGATGTGAGAATAATTTCGAACCACTTTTTTTTTTTTTTTAAATATCGTTTATATGCATAAGTAAAATCGGAGTTTCTTCTCAAGATATCTCGTGCGTATGTTAAAAAGTTGTCTATATGTTGTGTTTTCTTTTATTTTTAATTATTGTAAATTTGCTTTGGATTGTGGTATAAATGTTAGCTAAGTCATAATTGTCAGAAGAATGAAACCTTCGAAAACTGTTAAATCAAACTACACCCACCAACTATTCGTGAAAATGCGCATAGGAGAAATGAAGGCCCAACTGTTTGTAATAATTCCAACACGAAAGAACAGCATGGAATTTTTTCGGTTATGAAAGTATAATTTCGAATCGCTGTTTTTTTAATTAATATCGTTTATATGCATATGTAAAGTCTTTTGTATGCATATGTAAAGTCTTTTTGCAGTTCCCCTCACAAAAAAAAAAAGTCTTTTTGCAGTTGAAATTGAATTTTTTAAAATAGAAATAAATAAATAAAGTAAAATTGGAGCTTCCTCTCAAGGTATGTCGCGTGCACTTGTTAAAAAAATGTATTTATGTAGGGAATCAAATGAGCGCGCCAAACATTTCGTATCAAAATTCCCGGGGGTAATCAAATGTTTTGTGAAATGATTGATGTTATTTTTTGTGTGTTATGCCCTTTGATTCAGGCTGAATTTGGAAAATACATAGTTAGTTCCGTATTTTGAGTTAAATTATTGATGGATATTTTTTAATTTCTCATGACACATTATTTGCGGGAGGCACACTCCCGTGCAACCGGTCAACTTTATTTTTTTAACAAAAAATAAATTTGGAGGCTAAAATCAACAATTTCAACAATTTCTCATGGCACATTATTTTGGGATGTATTCGCTTAAGGTCCATTTTTTATGGCGATTGTTAGCTTTTCTATCAAATCTATCATGACCTTTGAAAAATAGCAAGAATACCGTGACATGGCGTGCTTGAAAATAGCCTTACAAAAACATTGTTCCTAACTACGTTGATGACAAAATATCGAATATGTAAGTCGTTTCATTTTTTCTGGCAGAAAATGAGATAAGAGTTTGTTGGTTTTCCGGGAAAAACAAAAGGACCATCGATATCAAATTATAATAAACATTTATAATTGAACTGCAAAATCATCACAAAAAAAAAAAAAGAACTCATGTTGTTCTTGACGTGTATGTGTGCATAAATATTCATAGCTACATTAATTACAGTTTCTTGTTTTTGGAAAAATCGCCGGTATCACGAATATGGATTTCTAATTTCCAAAACTAGAAAAATTACAGCTGGTATATATACTAATTAATAATTTGGAGGCAGTGGAAACTAAATAAGTCATTTGCATCTTTTTTTTTTTTTTATTACACTTTAGCCCTAATTTCGAGAGCAGCCATCCATATCCTATTCCATATATAAGGAAATTATAATTTCGATTATTGGATTTGATTCTAGCACTATATATTGTATTTGCTATGTGGATAAGAATTTCCTTAATTACTTGTTTGCCACCTTTCTTCCAGCTAATAAATCCGGATATTTTTTTACTATAAAACTCTCACTTTTACTGTATATTTATTTCCATAAGTTGTAAATTTGTAATCTTTAATCGAGTATAGCAATTAGGTAATGATATGTATATATATAATGCAAATTTATTGAAGATTGAAAATAAATGAAATAAAGATTCTGACCTATTTTCGAGATGGCAACATGAAGCACTGTCAAATCTTACATAGAATCTAATCCTTTTATATAATGTGCCAGCTGATGAAGATCGACTATATAATAAGCATCACAAAATAATCCTGTCACATATTATCAAACATGAAGAAAAATTATGGTTCGAGTTCATCAAGTAATCTTGATTATCGTCTTCGTCTTCCAATGGGGTATCGGTTCAAACCCACGAATCATGAACTACTACTGATCCTGCACCACAAAATCTACCACGGTGAAACCCTAATTCAAGGTATCAGGGATGTTGATCTTTACAAGTCTGACCCCCAAATGCTCACAGGTACTTAATATTTCTCATTATTATTATTATTATTATTATTATTATTATTATTATTATTAGCAATAATAACAATAATAATGTTAATGATAATAATAGAATTTTTATTATCATTAACATTATTCTTATTATTATTATAGTTAATTAGGGTTTGGGGTAATATGATTAATTGAATTTAATTTGCAGAGAAATATCCTCCGGTTGGAGACAGAGAATGGTATTTCTTCACGCCGAGAGATCGGAAGTATCGGAATGGTAGTCGGCCGAATCGGTGCGTCAGCACCGGCGGCGTCTGGAAGGGACTCGCAGTAGATACTGAGGTGAAGCATCGAGGCAAAATCGTTGGGTACAGGAAAAATTTGTCATTTCACTATGGAAAATCTAATGACGGCGACGCCATCAAGACTAAGTGGATGATGCAAGAATTCAGAGCTAAGCACAGTCCTTGGACTACTGCTAAAACTCCTGCAAATCATAGCAACGTGGTACGCCCAAACCCTAGAGAGAGAAAGAGAGAGAGATTTTAATAATATTATTCTCCTTTTCAATTTCTATTTTTTTTTAAATTTCGAGTTAAATTGGTAGTTAATTAAGCAATCATATACTGGTTAGACGAGTCGAAATTCTGGCTTCGTCACTGATATTTATATTATATTGTTCTTTTTTTTATATTAATTAATGATGCGCATGCATGCATGCAGCTTGATGAATGGGTTTTGTGTCGGGTGTACGATAATGAGAGGAAAGTAGAAGAAGAATTAATTGATCAAACAGTTGGGAGCGAGAGAAATACTATTCTTCCACGATACTACATGAATGGGAGCCGCCTCGACGACGTTTCGGCACGTATGATGCTGGGAGAAAATTTGAGTTTCAATCCTCCTCTTCCTCCATCTCTGCATGATCATCAATTCTCAGACAACATTAATTTCCAGAACTTATACAATACTCCTCCATCTCTCGATCTCGATCATCATCTTCTTCCTGCACCTGCAGATTGGCCTTCCAATACTCATCCATCTCTCGATCTCGATTATCTTCTTCCTGCAGCTTCAGATTGGCCTTCCAATACTGCTCCACATTGGACCACAATAACTCATGCAAATCACATCAATGTACGTCCAAACCCTAGCTATATATTTTTATTTTTGTATATATATTCTAGTTAATTAGTACTTATTTAATCATTTTTTTTCGTTGTTGTTGTGCAGCTAGATTATTAATCATTTTTTTCATTGTTGTGCAGCTAGAAGACGGTGTTTGGGGTCGAGCATACGAGAATTGTGACAACTCAGGAGCAGCAGCAGTGGAAGAAATAAATACTAGTTATCAAACATTTGACAACGACTTTTTTATTAATCCAGAATTCTACCATGGCAGCGGATCTATGATGAATGGAGAGGATTTTGGGTTTCCCACTTTCTAATTTGTTTTTCTGTTTCTATTTTATTTTTTATTCTTTTGTTTTTTAGTTCAATTCATCAGTTTGTCATTCTCGAATTAATTTTCAATTTGCGCATATTAATTAAATTTTTTCTATATTCCTCGATTGATGTTATTCTCTTTTAGCCTTTCAGGTGACATGCAGAGCGTCGTTTATGATCTTTTAATTGTTTTTAATTAATTCGAGATGAATTAAACACTAAGGACTCGTTTGGTTTAGGGCTGGCAATCGGGTCTGGTTGGGTCGTTATCGGGTCGACCTGATAACGACCCGACCTGTTAAGGCCTAACCCGAACCCGACCTGTTAAGACTTTGTTGAACCCGAACCCGACACGAAGTGACTAAATCCGAACCTGACACGAACCCGACACGAACCCGAAGTTGACCCGAATTCGTTCGGGTTGACACGACCTGTTTACAACCCGATTTGATAAGTTGTACAAAATTAAGACATGAAAAAACTCACAACAATAATAATATAGAATCTGTTATTTTACACCACTACTTCAGTTTCAAATCGAAGAAATACATATATCAATATTTTTGTAGAATGTTCAACGATCCCAATACACTCAAAATTAAAATGAAACTTCTAGCTTCAATGTCCCAAATTGTCACGATTTTACCTATGCATAACCTGTTAAGATTATAAAAATAATGTTAATTTAGATAGCAAATTAACTATAACAATCAAGAAACCATAACTTTTATAAATGTATAATCTACTTTTCAAGTTTCAAGCTTTCATGTACGAGTAAGACTAGAGCTTGCTCCAGCTTGATTTTATTCACCAGATAAGAAGTCTTCGGCTAACTCCGATAGTGGTAATTCACTTGTGAAGACTTTGAAGAAAAAGAATTAATAAGATGAAAAATAAATATGGCAACAATTTAAAAACTTAATATAAACTAAATAAATCTAATATTTGAAAATGTATACCTTTTTCTCCAACTCAATCTACCAGGCGCTCTATCCAACACAGTTTTAATCTTGGCCTTCTCTCTCATACATTTTTAAGACATCAGCCTTCATTGTATTTCTAGTAATTATCTTAATATCCCACTTTAGATACTCAAAGACAGCTTTAATACCTTCATATTCAACAAATCGAAAAGGCAAATCATGAATAATTATAGCTCGACACAATAATTCTCGAAAATGTTCAGGATCAAATTTGGATTTATTATCACCAGACACCAATTCACCAATATCATGTATGTTCTCTCTTGGACAAGCAATTGTATTTAGCATATTGATGCCCACAATATTTCCAGTCCCAGTTTTACTTGAAATTCTAACATATTGATGCCCACAATATTTGCATTTAGCATTCTTAAACCCCCCACCAAGTTCAGTAGTTTCATAGTGTTGCCAAACTTCTGGCCTTTGTTTCCTTTTATCAGTTGCCGCCGTAATCTTTGAACCAGTATTTCCCTCATTGTCTGTGTCTTGATCATGCATCTCTATTGTATCATCTTCGATTGCATTATCTCCTCTACTGCTATCACCAAGCTTGGACATGGTTATCGATTACCTAATTAAATAGCAAAATGACATGTTAAAAATACTTTAAATAGATGTAACTTCTTCAGTATATTCTATTAAAATCACAACTCTAAGTAAGGACATTAATTTCACATAGCACCCTAACATTGCAGCAGTGTATGGCAAGTTTTTTCCCCATACTCGATAATTTTATAATCCATCGCCTCGGTTTGCTGAATATTTTTCCAGGTTTGTGAAAGGAAGAAACAGTGAGGATGATTCAAACTGATTTTTAGTTGATTCACCCATTAAAAAAATTATCTGATCCTTCCTATATTTGGTTCTATAGTGTCAACAGACTCAACACAAGGAAATCGTCTTCCATGTAGCTACATAAAGTGATAAACAATTATTAATTTATTATTCTCAAACTGTATCAAAATATCGAATATTCAAATATGATTACCATTTTTCTTACTAACTTTTTAAGTTGAAAATTTATTCATATAAACAATCAACATCCTTAAATGTGACTTCTCTACTTATGATCGTAACTTTGAATACACTTTAAATTTTCATAACTCTTATGATGTTTGGAATCTGATAATGGATAATATATGGGGGGAAAGATAATTGAGTTGGATTTTCATTTACTCCAACTATTCATGAATTGAAGTTTATAGAGAAAAGTATGACCAAAATATTGAAGGGCGCTAGATCTAGCATCATTTCACGCCACACTATGCATCCACATTCAGAGAAGCATTCTCCAGATCAAACATAAAAAAAAAAGCGGAAAAAAAGAAAAGAAGAAGCTTACGCGGAAAATGAATCTGTCGAGGAAGGACCTAGCGGCGAAGAAGGCAAAAATGAAGAGGAAGACTCTCGATGCGGAGTCTCTACTGGTGGAGGGGGAGGTGTTCGAGGCTGACTCGCAAGATCCGGAGTCTCTACTCGTGGAGTAAGTGGTGCTCGAGGCTGACTATGGTGGAGATTCACAATTTTCACCGGTGGAGAATCCCAAAGACAACGACCGCCGCTGCAGCAGCACTCTGCAAAAGAGAAAGATCTGCCGCTGCTATGAAGAGTGAAGCGTGAAAGGGAAAAATGCGCTGAAGGAGAATGACGTGGAGTGAAAGTTTTTTTTTGGAGTAACCCTAATAGAAAGATTAAAGAATGATATATTAAAAATATATTATATTTATATTAACAGGTAACCCGAACCCAACCCGAAACCGACACGAAATTTTTGGGTTCTTATCGGGTCAACCCGATAAGACTAAACCCAAACCCATTAATTTCGTGTCGGTTCGTGTCGGGTTATCGTGTTGTGTCGAAAATTGCCAGCCCTAGTTTGGTTGGCATGAAAGTAATGTTGTCTGGGAATATGATTTCTAGGAATATGATTCTGGAGAAAATGAATACGCAGATTCTTTATCTTTGTGTTTGGAAATACCTTGGAAAATAGCCAAGATTCTAATTTTACGTATTTGATTTAAATTAATGTGTTAATTAATTTATAATTATAATACCTAAAGAATGCCCAACACTTTCATACTATTATCAATATATTTCATTTTTAATTTTTAAATATTAGTATCTATTTTTTATAATTAAATAAGCATTAAATTTTATTTAATCATATATAGATCGATATACAATAAAAACATTTCAAAATAGAACAATCCGATTCTAAAACAATAATAATAATAATAATAATAATAATAATAATAATAATAATAATAATAATAATAATAATAATAATAATAATAATAATAATAATAATAATAATAATAATAATAATAATAATAATAATAATAATAATAATAATAATAATAATAATAATAATAATAATAATAATAATTATTGGGAAAATTATAAAGTTTTGATTTAATACCAAAACCCAACTGATTCTCCAACCGAATAGATGATCGCTTCAACCTAAGTAGTGTTTTCCAGCTCGCCTGTTTGAGCTCTAGATTTTCTAAGTTTACAGGTTCAGGAAGCGGAAGACAGCAGAAGACCTAGCTGTGTCTACAGCAGAAGTCAGCTAAGGAAGCGGAAGACAGCAGACGATCCAGCTGTGTCTACAGCAGGAGTCAACTATCAGCTGAGTCTTCCAGCAGAGCATGATCAAGCTGAAGATAATTCGAGCTGAGTTCAAGACACAGCTGGTCCAGCTGTACAGAACAAAGGGAACTAACTCTGAAGACATCACTTCAAGTCAGTTTGCCCAATCCAGCTCTGAATTCAAAAGCCAGCTCCAAAGGCAGAGATCCCGGTGTCAGAGAAAGTAAACATGCCTCGACCAATGAGGGATTGCCGAATCAGCATCCTAGACTTCAGAATCTAGAATGTGACACAAATAAAGACAGGTGCAGTATCGCCCAACGGCAGATATCGAATTTAAAAAGAGTAGGTAAGATTCAAACGGCTCCTCCAACGGCTAGTCTTGAATCTCTACCTATATAAACCCGTCTTCAACCTCATGATCAAACACGAAAAACTCTCTACAAGCTTTCATTCTCTGAAATTCTCAAGCCTTCAAAAAGCTCTCAAGCAGTTCTACATAGTTCAAAGAACACTTTATCTTAAAGTATTTCTAGTCCAGAAACTGCTTAGTTTTTCGTCTGATTCATAGGCAGAAATTATTGTATATCTTAAGCCTAGATTTCGAACGAGTTCATCTAACTCTAAAGTTCTTAATTGTAAGAACTCGTTCATAGTTGGAACCCCAAACCAAACCCCTCTTTACCCAGGAAGGTTAGGTCAAGGTTACGCTTGCTTGAAGCGCGAAATTCAAGTGGTTGTAAGGTTTTTTCAGTACCCGTAAACTGAAAGGTTAGGCTTGACACTGCCCGCAAACTGTTGGAACACAGCTCGGGTTAGAGTTGTGAAGTTGCTTGGTACTTGGAAACCAAGTGGTAGTGGATTACCAGTGAATCTGGTCGTGGACGTAGGAGGTGTTACTCCGAACCACGTAAAAATCTCGTGTTCTTTACTTTCTCATTAATTTCAGTTTTAGTACTAACTCTATTATCACATTGCATATTTTATCAAATCTGCATACACAGCTGTTCTCCAAAGACAGCTGTGTCCTTCTGAAACTTGCACAACTTGACTAAGCCGAAAACATAAAGATAATCTTTTCAAGCTGAGTTTTTCTAAGCAACCGAGCTAAGTTTTTCAAACCATCACTTTCCGCACCGCCAACTGAGTTATTAGCCCAGCTGACCCTCCTCAGCTGGATTCTTAACTGAGCTCACCAACTCTGTTTTAAAGTTGAAAAAGTTTTCAGAAATCTATCTTTGGTGTATTCACCCCCCCCCTCTACACCAAAGACCCAGCTCAGGGACAATCAATTGGTATCAGAGCAGTGGTTCAAAAGACTGTTGTTTCTGAATCAAGAGATTTCTCTTGACAATCTGTCAGTGGTCAACTGAACAGATCCTCTTTGTTGAAAAACTCATATTATTACATATTGTGCATATTCCTATGGATTCTTATCTTAATAGGAATCTTCCCACCTTCTCGATCGACGATTATGCAATCTGGAAGTTCAGATTGAAAAGCTTTCTTTGTGCGCATCATGACATGATGTGGGACGTCATCACAGATGGACCCATCATCATCTACAAACAAGAAAACGAGCTTGTTCCAGCTCAAGATGGTGGACAGCCAACGTATCAGCCCATTCTCAAGCCAAAGAGTGAGCATACATCAGAAGAAAGAAAGCAAGCTAGATTAGATAGCTTCGCAAGGAACACCATCTCATCAACAGTCTGCAACGCCTACCTCAGCAAAATCATCAACTGCGAAACTGCAAAGGAGATGTGGAAAACCCTAGCCAAGCTATGCGAAGGGTCGGAGGAGATAAAAGAAAATAAATTCACAATCGTCTGCCAGAAGTTTGATAACTTCAAGCAGCTTGTAAACGAGTCCATCGAAGGGATGGAACTCAGATTCTCCAATATAGTGGTAGAAATAGAAACCATCAGAACTGGGAAATACACCTAGTGAGAAAAGAATCTAAAAGTCCTTTCAGCGCTTACAGCTGAATGGAACACATACAAGGTGGTACACCAAAGTCGAAGTGACTTGGGTGATCTTTCAACTGAAATATTATTTTCCCTGCTCAAAACCAACGAATACAACTTGAAGATTACCATGAAAGAATCTTCAAGCAATCTGAATGATGGAGAGCTGACACCTGCGCCAAAGGAGATTGCATTCAGAGCTAACTCTGAAAAATCCTCATACATGCAGTCAGCTGAGTCATCAAAGAAGGACAAGAAGGACATGAGCAAGGAAGAGCTACTTGAAGAAATAGCCATGCTGGTCAAAAACTACAACAGACTCAACACCAGCAAGAGCAAGTACAAAAAGTTCACAAGAACTTACAGAGACAAGTACGCAGCAGCTGATGAGAAGTCAGCTGACAAACGAACAGAAGAAGGGTGCTTCAACTGCAAAGAACCAGGACACTACCGGCTAGACTGTCCAAAGCTATCCAAGAAAGATAAAGACCAACTGAAAGCTAAGGCAGCTGACAGAAGGAGAGCCTACATCGCCGACGAGGAATCGGAGTGCAACAAAATGGATGATAACATGTCATTTTTAGACTCAGAAGAAAAAGCATTGATGGCTCATGATGAACCTGATTGGGATACATGCTTCATGGGACAAACATACGGCATCGATGAAGATGAGGTAATGTCTAGAACTCAAAATCTATCTAACCTCTCACCATCACACAAACACTCTATACAGGTTTCAAAATTAGGGCTACCTGATTGGAGTTTAGTAGAGAAGGTTATGAACGATTCCAAGGAGCTTCAAGAGATCCTTGACGTCATAATGTGTGAGAATGCCGAGCTGAAGGTGGAACTGGAAAGGAAAAAGGTATCAGAAGCAGCTGATACAACACAGCTCCAAAAGGAAGTTATTTCACTAAAAGACAAAATAGTGAAACAAGATCAGCTGATGAAGGACTTCTACTATGAAAAGAAACAGCTGATGGAAGAATTGGAAAAGGCCACAGCTGAATCAGAAAAGAAGTCAGCTGAGATTATAGAGCTGAAAAGTTCCGAAGAGATACTATCTAAGAAGATGGTAGCTCTCATCAAAGCCACAACAACAATGGACGAAATCTTAAGTGCACAACGTCCAGCAGCACTCAAAGCAGGACTGGGTTACAATGAATCAAAGGATGCCACAAACATTGCCTCCACTAGTGGAACTAAGGTAATGTTTGTATGAGCAAAAGAAAACCCAATTCCAGCAACTCAGCAACGACCGTTGAAGACACAACATGCATAAAAAAGCCAGCTGTGAGACAACCTCAAGCTCAGATCAGACTACAACATGCTCAAACTCATCAAAGACAAAGGCCGGGATATCTCGTATACCAAAGAATAAAGAATAAAGAATAAAGACGTCGAAAGATATCAACCGAGATATCAAAGGAGATACCCAGCTGGATATCACTCATATGATCACCAGCTGGAGCACCATTTTCAGCCGAGATATCACAAGAGACAGCAGAGACAAAGGAACGTCTCAGCTGGATACCGAAAAAGATCAAGACATCAAGCTGGGAAGATACTGAGATCAAGACCCCACCAGCAACATCCGAAGAACACAAAGAATGTGTATATCGACTCAGCTGGAAGGATTATCAGATCAAATGACCCAATTCGAGTCATCAAGCAGATCTGGGTCGTTAAAGGATCTCTGTCTAACCCACAAGGACCTAATTAAAACTGGGTACCTAAATTTTGATCTTTTGTATAGGTTGCAAGGGATCGACGCATCATTGAGGAGTCGATGAGAACGCTTTGGTACTTGGACAGTGGATGTTCCAAGCATATGACACACTTAAAGCATCTACTCCAGGAGTATATCGAGCGTCCAGGCCCACAAGTAACATTTGGTGACAACTCCAAAGGCCTAACCAAATGTTATGGTACATTTAAAACTAAAAATGTTATAATCCCAAATGTTTCTTATGTACAAGGACTGCAACACAACTTGTTTTCCATTAGCCAATTCTGCGACAACGGTTTTTCTGTCAAGTTTGATGCACAGGGATGCACAGTGAAGCACATGGAAACCAAGAAGATACTACTAAGAGAGAAAAGAGAAGGAAATATGTATTTTGCTGACTGGAACAGCAGCCCTCCTGAGACTTGTCTTGTATCGAAAAGCAGCAATGAAGTCACCGTCGTGGGTACGTACGGCTGAATCATCTCAACTTCAAGACAATCAACAAACTGGCTAGGAACCAGCTCGCTAATGGAATTCCATATCAAGTATATGACAAAAGTCATATGTGCAGCGCGTGTCAACAGGGAAAACAAACAAAAATTTCATTATCTCTCAAGCCAGTTCAGTCAACTGATCGAGTACTTCAACTCCTTCACATGGATCTTTTTGGTCCAGTTACTCCAGCAAGCTTCAATGGCAGAAAATATACTCTGGTCGTAGTGGATGACTTCTCAAGATTCATATGGGTGTCATTCCTGTACTAGAAGAGCGAAACAAGGACTAAGCTGCCAATCTTGCTGGAAAGATTATCAACTCAGAAGGAGTGCAAGATAATGTTAATCAGATCAGATCGAGGAACGGAGTTTCTGAATGAAACTATTTATGAATACTGCGAGAAGAACGGAGTTTAACATCAAACATCTGTAGCACGCACACCTCAGCAGAATGGTATAACAGAGAGAAGAAACTGAACACTCAAAGAAGCAGCCACCTCAATGCTAGCCAGCTCTACCATACCAAAGAAGTTCTGGGCCGAAGCAATCAACACAGCTTGCTTCACTCAGAATCGCTCTCTACTCACATCAAGACAAGGAAAGACGCCGTATGAGCTATGGAACAACAGAATACCATATATTGGATATTTCAAGGTCTTCGGATCTAAATGTCATATCCTAAACAATGAAAAAACACAGCTCAAGATGTTCGACGCGAAGACTGACCGAGGAGTATTCCTTGGTTATTCTGTTGTGAGTAAAGCATACAGAGTCTTCAATAGAAGAACTCAAACGGTCGAAGTAACTCCACATGTTACCTTTGATGAATCATCATTCGAATATAGAGATTCTATCAAACGAAGAAACGAAGGAGAATCTTCAAGGCAGATTCAGACAAGAGCTCAAGAAAATCGAATCAGGAATCTAGCCGAACCATTAATATGGGATGATGAGCCAGAGGAGGAATTTCAAATCAATCGGGAAGCTCCACCAGCTGGAAATAAAAAAGAACCTCCAACGCCAAATCAAGGAGGAATGCCATCAGCTGGAAATCCAGACACAGCTGAAACCCTAGCTCCATCTCCAGCAGAGCCTCTACAGAAGTCACCTCAACACTCAATCCAAGGATAGAGTCTTTCTCAAGACTTAACTCCAGAGCAACTCTAAGCCAGACGAAATCTAGCCACTTCTAGCATCAATCAGCTGGAAGAAGAAATTCGTAAAAGAAGAAGATGGATTGAAGATCATCCATCATCAGCAATCATTGGAGAACCATCTAACCAAGTCAAAACCAGAAGCTCAACTGCTTAAGCTACATCGGATCATCAAGAAGCAGCTGACACAGCTCAACTCTCAATAGAGCTAAAACTGACGGTCTATGATGAAGACACAGCTCTAATGCTGTGTTATGTAGCTCAAGTTCCAAAGCCTCAATAAATTCTCGAAGCTTTAAAGAGCGTGCCCTGGATAAATGCTATGCAAGAAGAGCTGAATGAATTCCTCAGAAATTGCGTCTGAGAATTGGTCGACAGACCTGAAGGAGTCAAAGTCATAGAACTCAAATGGATCTTCAAGAACAAACTGGATACCCTTGGAGTCATCATCAGAAACAAAGCTCGACTAGTTGCCAAGGGCTACACACAGCAAGAAGGAATTGACTTCGAAGAATCATTTGCTCCAGTAGCGCGATTGGAAGCAATCAGACTCTTTCTCGCTTATGCAGCACATCACAAATTCAAGGTATATCAAATGGATGTGAAGTGTGCATTCTTAAATGGAGAAATCAAAGAAGATATCTACGTTGAACAACCTCCAGGATTTGAAGTAGAAGGAAATACAGTCTACAAGCTAAAGAAGACGCTTTATGAATTGAAGCAAGCACCTCGAGCTTGGTATGATACTCTATCAAACTTCCTTGTATCCAAAGGATTCAAGAAGGGCTCAGTAGACAGAACACTCTTCACCATCAAGTCAGGAGAAGACATCCTGGTCATTTAAATCTATGTAGATGACATCATCTTCGGATCAAGATCAACATTCTTATGCCAAAGATTTGGAGAGATGATGTCAGAACAGTTCCAAATGTCTATGATGGGAGAAATGAGCTTCTTCCTAGGACTTCAAGTCAAGCAATCAGCAGAAGGGATTTTTATAAATCAATCCAAGTACGTGAAAGACTTGATCGCCAAGTATGGAGTTCAATCCAGCAGAACTATAAAGATTCCGATGAACACCAACTGGAAGATTGAACCTGGAACTGAAGGAAAGTCAGTTGATTCCAACAAATATAGAGGGATAATAGGTTCTCTGCTGTATCTAACAGCGAGTCGTCCAGATATCTCTTTCGCAGTCGGAGTGTGTGCCAGATTTCAAATTGATCCAAAGGAAGCACACATGCAAGAAGCCAAGAACATTCTCAAATATCTCAAAGGAACTCAGAATGTTGGGTTGTGGTACCCAGCTGATGACAATCTACAGCTGACTGGATATTCAGACTCAGACTTTGCTGGAGATCGGTTGGACAGAAAATCAACTTCAGGAACTTGTCAGTTCCTAGGAAGCAAGTTGATTTCATGGTTTTCAAAGAAGCAAACGTGCGTCGCAACTTCCACAATGAAAGCAGAATACATGGCAGCTGGAAGCTGCTGCTCACAAATTCTCTGGCTGAAACATCAGCTGGATGACTATGAAGTGAAAACTGAACAAGTTCCAATTTTCTGTGATAGCTCAAGTGCGATTGCTATATCAGAGAATCCAGTACATCACACAAGATGCAAACATGTGGACGTACGCCATCACTTCATCAGAGATCAAGTGGAAAAGAAGGATGTGATTGTTGAGAAAATTCACACAGACATACAGCGGGCTGATATACTCACAAAGCCGCTGATAGAAGCAAGATTCAAAATGCTGTGCGGATTACTTGGATTACTCAACCCAGACGATGCTTCCCCTAGCTGAATAAAAGCAGACCCAGTTGAATGGAAGCAGACAGCTGGAATTTAGAACCGACATCATTGGTATAAGTTGAGAAAGAATCAAACTCAGCCAGACGTCTAAGTTGAAGGATTATTCAACTGATGGGGAACCAGCTGGAAAAACGATCACTCAACACAGCTATTCACAACCGAGGTATCAGCTGACTACAATGATCAGCTGAGAGGTTTGCAACATCATTAACTACACCTACTCATTTAGTTCTCAGTCAAATCATATCTTGTCATATCTAATCAAATTTAATTAAAAGTCTGCAAAGAACTGAAACATGGGAGTTTCAATGCAAAAGTCAAAACGCCTCAACCGTCATCTCACGCGCATTAACTCGCATTTTCTAAACAAGAAACTAACTTGACGCGAGAATCACTCCCAGTCGTAGATCTTCATATCAAACTATAAATCTTGATCGTCCATTCATCAAGAAAGTTGATATAAATATGCTAGAAGAGATACGCAAACATTTGCATTAACCCTAAAAAGTTTTTCGGCACTCTTTCTTCTTCCATCAATTGGTATTATTTGTTCTACTAACAAAAGTTGCAGAAGAAGAACATGGAATCTAGAAAGATATCTCCAGAAGCCGATCAAACATGAAGAATCTGTCAAAGCTTCAAGATGAGAGTTGTTTAACTCTCAGGAACCACAAGAAGACGGAGTTCCAGGAGAAGATGAAGCTCATCGACAGATCCGGTCTAACGCAGTGGGGGATTGCAAAGCTCAAGAACATTCAACAGGAAGTTGCAGAAATCTTCCTGGGAATGTCAAAGGAAAAAGACCTCCTCCGCCCCACTGTTTCTCTTAAAATAAAATAGAGAACGGGACATACAACTCCCTGGGATGCGAATATCAACGTCAACAGAGCTGGACGAGATGTTGATAAAGCCGGAGTCTTTAAGAGCAGACATGTCAAAGCTCTTGCTCCGCCACAGGAGGCACAGAAAAAGATGCAGGAGTCAAGTTAAAGGTGATGCACCATCTTCAAAGAGAAAACAAGCTGATGCACCATCTTCAAAGAGAAGACTCAAGTTAAAGGTGCTCAGTCAGTCAGCAGAGAAGTCAGCTGACAATAAGAGAGAATTCGTAACTACTCTCCGAGGAGCAGAAGGTCCACAAGCGGTGGTTTCTTACGGTGGAGAAGAAATTCATGTGCCAGCGTGAACATCGTCATCATCAACACCACAACGACGTATTCCAGCTGATCAACTAAGCTTAGACCCCAATCAACTAAGCTTAAACCCCACAGCAGATAGAATACTTCAACCGCCTTCTCCTCAATTTCCTTCAGCTCAACAGGGACACCAGCTTCGAGATCTACTTATGGAAGTTGGAGCTCAAGCCCCTGCACCAAGCTCAAGTGGAAAACATCATCCAGCCGATGATCACTTGCAGCTAGACGATGCCAACATGAGCTGAACCCCATAGCCACCACTCCAGAAGTGGAAGGGGAATACTTAAGTCCCTCAAGAGTTGCACGTGACGCCTCCATCTCAAGGTCTAAAGACCTCATGCTCAAAGGAGTCACAAGCGCAACTGAAGTGCTGAATCAGACTTTCTCATTCAATCTAATGAAGTCTGAAGAAGCAAAATTGCAAGGAATGAAGTTGTGCCCTATTCAGAAGATGTCATCTCCAGTGCCAACTCATACCTCCAAGCACTCAGCTGGACCGCCCAAACGAATCGGAAAGCTGTGTCTGCAATCACAGCTGAGGCTAATGCTATTGAAGAAGAGCCCACTAATGCAACAGCTGAGCCACCTAGACTCCAGACCTCGTTGCTCAGAGCTGACAACCACAGCATTGCCAAACTAAAACATCGCAACAGCTGATAATACAGCGGAAGATCGCTGACGCAATTCAGGAAATTACACAGCTCCATAAAACGATGGTGTATCTCTCCCACTTTGATTGATCATGCCAAAAAGGGGGAAGATAATGAGACAAAGAAGAGGTAAACTGCTGAGCAAGAGGAACCAGCTGAATCAGCTGGAGGAGAAACGAGTCAAAAGAAAGAAGCAGCGGATGCAGAAGAGAAGACCCAGCCAACTGAGATTGAAGACTGAAGAATTGAAGAATTTTTTTTTTCTTTCTTTCTTTTTCCTGTTTTATGATGTAATTTCTTACATTAATAAAACACAATTTTCTCTGCTTCATAAGTTGTCTCAGTTAGGTTTTGGCATCATCAAAAAGGGGAAAATTGTTGGGAAAATTATAAAGTTTTGAATTAATACCAAAACCCAACTGATTCTCCAACCGAATAGATGATCGCTTCAACCTAAGTAGTGTTTTCCAGCTCGCCTGTTTGAGCTCTAGATTTTCTAAGTTTACAGGTTCAGGAAGCGGAAGACAGTAGAAGACCCAGCTATGTCTACAGCAGAAGTCAGCTAAGGAAGCGGAAGACAGCAGACGATCCAGCTGTGTCTACAGCAGGAGTCAACTATCAGCTGAGTCTTCCAGCAGAGCATGATCAAGCTGAAGATAATTCGAGCTGAGTTCAAGACACAGCTGGTCCAGCTGTACAAAACAAAGGGAACTAACTCTGAAGACATCACTTCAAGTCAGTTTGCCCAATCCAGCTCTAAATTCAAAAGCCAGTTCCAAAGACAGAGATCCCGGTGTCAGAGAAAGTCAACATGCCTCGACCAATGAGGGATTGCCGAATCAGCATCCTAGACTTCAGAACCTAGGATGTGACACAAATGAAGACAGGTGCAGAATCGCCCAACATCAGATATCAAATTTAAGAAGAGTATGTAAGATTCAAACGGCTCCTCCAACGGCTAGTCTTGAATCTCTACCTATATAAACCCGTCTTCAACCTCAGGATCAAACACGAAAAACTCTCTACAAGCTTTCATTCTCTGAAATTCTCAAGCCTTCAAAAAGCTCTCAAGCAGTTCTACATAGTTCAAAGAACACTTTATCTTAAAGTATTTCTAGTCCAGAAACTGCTTAGTTTTTCGTCTGATTCATAGGCAGAAATTATTGTATATCTTAAGCCTAGATTTCGAACGAGTTCATCTAACTCTAAAGTTCTTAATTGTAAGAACTCGTTCATAGTTGGAACCCCAAACCAAACCCCTCTTTACCCAGGAAGGTTAGGTCAAGGTTACGCTTGCTTGAAGCGCGAAATTCAAGTGGTTGTAAGGTTTTTTCAGTACCCGTAAACTGAAAGGTTAGGCTTGACACTGCCCGCAAACTGTTGGAACACAGCTCGGGTTAGAGTTGTGAAGTTGATTGGTACTTGGAAACCAAGTGGTAGTGGATTACCAGTGAATCTGGTCGTGGACGTAGGAGGTGTTACTCCGAATCATGTAAAAATCTCGTGTTCTTTACTTTCTCATTAATTTCAGTTTTAGTACTAACTCTATCATCACATTGCATATTTTATCAAATCTGCATACACAGCTGTTCTCCAAAGACAGCTGTGTCCTTCTGAAACTTGCACAACTTGACTAAGCCGAAAACATAAAGATAATCTTTTCAAGCTGAGTTTTTCTAAGCAACCGAGCTAAGTTTTTCAAACCACCACTTTCCGCACCGCCACTCGAGTTAGATGTAGCCCTCCGACCCTCCTTAGCTGGATTCTTAACTGAGCTCACCAACTCTGTTTTAAACTTGAAAAAGTTTTCAGAAATCTATCTTTGGTGTATTCACCCCCCCTCTACACCAAAGACCCAGCTCAGGGACCATCAAATAATAATAATAATAATAATAGTAGTAGTAGTAGTAGTAGTAGTAGAAGTAGTAGTAGCAGCAGCAATATAATAATATGGTGGTAATATGAATAACAACAGTAGTAATAAATAATTATAATAATAATATAATAACAAGAACAATAAAAACGATTAAATAATAAAAATATAGTCATAATTATATTAGTGATAAAAATAATATTAACACAAATAATAATAATAATAATAATAATAATAATAATAATAATAATAATAATAATAATAATAATAATAATAATAATAATAATAATAATAATAATAATAATAAGATATAGAATCTAGAATACCAAATAATTTTTCTAAGGAATAAGAATTCAGGAAAGTAGTAACAACTTTCCTTACATTTGGATTCTTTTACTTTCCAAAATCTATTAAAATTGAAACAAATAGAAAAATCTGCAAATCAGGAATCAGATTACTTTTCCATGAGAATAAAAGGCCGTATCACGCAAAGTAAACGCTCCATGCAGAAAAAATGTTTGAGAATTTGGGCACGCCAACTATTTGTACTATTGTTAACATCAAAGAACAGCCTGCAAAAATGAGAGAGCTGCGGCAGGCAACGTTTCAAATTTCGTGTCAAATTACCCGGTTTTATTCTATAAATAAATTTTATAATTTTATTTTTAACTTGAATATAATATTATATTTTATTATCTTAATTAGCACATATATTATTAACATAAATTAACAGATTCTGATTAATAAATATAAATTTAAATTAAAATATATTAGACTGAAATTGAAAAAAATAAATAATTAAAAAAGAATTTGGGATAGAAATCTCTAATGGGCTCCAACACCTCAAAGCCCAACTCAATTAGATAAAAATAAGTGAAAAAAGTAAATAAATATCAAAGAATTACAAGCCTAAACATACGAACCTCCACATCGAGGGTTGCAAATAAGAAAGAATTGAGATATTTTCCCCAACATTTTTCCGGGAAAAACAAAAGGACAATCGATATCAAATTATAATAAACATTATAATTGAACTGCAAATTCATCACACACACACACACAAAATAATAATAAGAACTCATATTGTTCTTGACGTGTATGTGTGCATAAATATTCAAAGCTACATTAATTACAGTTTCTTGTTTTTGGAAAAATCGCCGGTATCACGAATATGGTTTTCTAAAATTTCCAAAACTAGAAAAATTACAGCTGGTATTAATTAATAATTTGGAGGCAGTGGAAATTTAATAGTAAGTCATTTGCAACTTATCCCTATACACTTTAGCCCTAATTTCGCGAGCAGCCATCCATATCCTATTCCATATATAAGGAAATTATAATTTCGATTATTTGATTCTAGCAATATATATTGTATTTGCGATGTGGATAAGAATTTCCTTAATTACTTGTTTGCCACCTTTCTTCCAGCTAATAAATCCGGATATATAATTTTTTACAATGAAACTCTCACTTTTACTGTATATTTATTTCCATAAGTTGTTAATTTGTAGTAATATTTAATCGAGTATAGCAATTAGGTAATGATCTATATACATATAATGAAAATTTATTGAAGAATGGAAATAAATGAAATAAAGATTCTGACCTAATTTTAAGATGGCAACATTATGCACTGTCAAATCTTACATAGAATCCTATCCTCTTCTATAATGTGCCAGCTGATGAAGATCGACTATATATAATAAGCATCACAAAATAATCCTGTCACATATTATCAAACATGAAGAAAAATTATGGTTCGAGTTCATCAAGCAGTCTCGATTATCGTCTTCGTCTTCCAACGGGATATCGGTTCAAACCCACGAATCATGAACTTCTACTGATCCTGCACCACAAAATCTACCACGGTGAAACCCTAATTCAAGGTATCAAGGATGTCTATCTTTACAAGTCTGATCCCCAAATGCTTACAGGTACTTAATTTATTTCTCTTTATTACTTCATTTCTTCTACTTTTATATTACTATTATTATTATTATTACTACTACTACTACTATTGTTAATAGTACTAGTAATAATAATAATAATGTTAATGATAGTAATTTTATTATTATTATTATCAACATTATTATTATTATAGTTAATTAGGGTTTGGGGCAATATGATTAATTGAATTTAATTTGCAGAGAAATATCCTCCGGTTGGGGACAGAGAATGGTATTTCTTCACGCCGAGAGATCGGAAGTATCGGAATGGTAGTCGGCCGAATCGGTGCGTCAGCACCGGCGGCTTCTGGAAGGCCCTCGCGGTAGATACTGAGGTGAAGCATCGAGGCAAAATCGTTGGGTACAGGAAAAATTTGTCATTTCACTATGGAAAATCTAATAACAGCGACGCCATCAAGACTAAGTGGATGATGCAAGAATTCAGAGCTAAGCACAGTCCTTGGACTACTGCAAATCATAGTGACGTGGTACGTCCAAACCCTAGAGAGAGAGAGAGAGATTAATTTTACTAATATTATTCTCTTTTTCAATTTCAATTTTTTTTTATTTTTCAATTTCTAGTTAAATTGGTAGTTAATTAAGCAATCGTGTATTGGTTGGGCGAGTCGAAATTCTGGCATCGTCACTAATATTTATATATATTATATTCTTTTATATATATATATATATATATATATTAATTGATGATGCGCATGCATGCAGCTTGATGAATGGGTTTTGTGTCGGGTGTACGATAATGAGAGGAAAGTAGAAGAAGAATTAATTGATCAAACAGTTGGGAGCGAGAGAAATACTATTCTTCCACGATACTACATGAATGGGAGCCGCCTCGACGACGTTTCGGCACGTATGATGCTGGGAGAAAATTTGAGTTTCAATCCTCCTCTTCCTCCATCGCTGCATGATCATCAATTCTCAGACAACATTAATTTCCAGAACTTATACAATACTCCTCCATCTCTCGATCTCGATCATCATCTTCTTCCTGCACCTGCAGATTGGCCTTCCAATACTCCTCCACGTTGGACCACAGTAACTCATGCAAATCACATCAATGTACGTCCAAACCCTAGCTATATATCTTTATTTTTATTTTGTATATATATTCTAGTTAATTAGTACTTATTAATTATTAATCATTTTTTTTTTCATTGTTGTTGTGCAGTTATATGACGGTGTTCGGGGTCGAGCATACGAGAATTGTGATAACTCTGAAGCAGCAGCAGTGGAAGAAATAAATACTAGTTATCAAACATTTAACAAAGACGTTTTCATTAATCCAGAATTCTACCATGGCAGCGGATCTATGATGAATGGAGAGGATTTTGGGTTCTTTTTCTAATTTGTTTTTTTTTTGTTGTTTTTTTTTTTTGGTTTTTCGTTCAATTCATCAGTTTGTCCTCGAATTATTTTTCAATTTCCGCATATGAATTAATTATTTTCTATATTCCTCGATTAATGTTATTCGCTTTTAGCCTTTTAGGCGACTTACATAGCGCGGTTTATGATCTTTTTATTGTTTTTAATTAGTTCGAGATGAATTAAACACAAAAAGAATCACGAATTCTCCCATACAGCAAATTGAATTCTCAAAGTAAATCGTAAATATTAATTGTCATTACTCATTACTAATCTAAGAAAATTGTACTGTTTTACTTTCTTGATAAAAGATTATTTCTTTAGAGATCAAACCAAAAATGAAAATTTGAAAATAAGAAATCTAATAGAAAATAATGGAAGAGTCTTTTTTTTTTCCCTCTCTCTCTCTCTTTCTTTCCTTTTTAACTTATTTTTCCGTCGACATCCCTGAAAGTATCAGACTCAAAAGGTCTTCTCTTTTTTGACAATATGAAAAAAAAGAAAAAGAAAGTAAAATCTATAAACAAACTCAACAAAATGTCACGCCGACATTTTAAAGTGTTATATTGCAAATAAAATCACCACCTATTACAACATCAAAAATCTGACATGGCAATTTTTCAAATCCACTGTTATTAACTTTTGGCTTTTATGTTAATGTGGCATATCTGTACTTCTATATCTATACTATATATAAAAGTAGAATAGTTCACAAAATTTACGTACAACATAATTGCCATTTTCCCTCGAAGAGTACTTGTTGTGAATTGTCCACTAGCTAGATTTTCGAGTGTTGATTTATTTATGAATTGTCCAACAAATTTTTTGAATGTTGATTTATTTCAAGTGTTATCTTTTACAGTTTCAAAATATCTAGATCAGAAAAATACGAAAGTTTGAATGCAATTCGTCAATTTTAATCGTTTAGACTATGTATGTTTCACAATTCACCTATCATTATTATAAAAAACGGTGAGTTCCATAATATTTCATTAATTATATATATATATATATATATATATATATATATATTATTGCACAAATCTAAAATTAAGTGAGTTTTCCGTGCATCGCACGGGCATGGAAACTAGTGAATGATTAAAGTTAGAGTGCCAAATTACAATCATAAATAATCACATCAAAACAATATTAAAGTACATATAGAATTAACAATAAAATGAATTAGGTTGGTCTCACTTCGCCGTGTAGTGGGTGTATTTGTGCGCTCTCTCTCTCTCTCTCTATCAGCAAAATTTGTTACATTTTTTCTATCTTGATGTAGGTTATCAATTGTGTCTCGAAACATATCACTCTCAAAAGTGAGAGACAATTAATGTGAAAAGCCAACAGGCCACAACCCCAAACAAATATGAAATTAGAAAATAATATTCTTTTTTTGAATGAATTAGAAAATAATATTCACATACATATATATAGTACTACTAACATCTTTTGGCTCACAAATATTACTTACCTTATAACTAGAAAATTATTTTTGCATTTGGATTCTAGTGATCGGAAATATTGTATATATATACGTGAAAAGATATATTCAAACTCCAAATGGGGGTTCTTTTGTTAATAAATTGTACGTAATAATTTGTGTTTTTGGTAATAATATTAATGAAGATTCTTTCTTTAATATGTTACTATCTTTTTTTTTTTCTTTTTCCAAAAAAAAAAAAAAAGGTACGTACTATCTTTTTATGGTTGGTAGGGGTGTTGATAAAAATAATAGGTTGTGGAAATAGCAACTTATGGGACGCTGGCCTTTCGAACCAGTCTACGTATAAAAGGTAAAGAGATTTTAACCTTTTCTCGTTAAGATCTTACTTGAAAGTATTTAATTTCAATAATTTCATTAAATTTGAATATTATTGCTAACGTCTTTAAATTTACGTCGTATAAAGTAATCCTCACAAACTTCGACGTACAACTTATTTTAATTTGAATGCGAGATCTGTACGTAAAATAATCTTGCAAAATATATACTACATAAATTTATGTAATCTTTTTATAAATGGCAAATACCATTTATAATTCACGCAAGGGTCACTTCAATGATACTGTAATTAAACTGACATTATTCCAATAAAAAAATACACTCTACCGCTAGGATACCCAACTTTTTCAAGGTTTATAGATAAAAAAAAGTGCAAAAATATAAATAAGAGAATAAATGTGTTTTGATTGTATATAGGCATATATAATTGTACATAAACTTGATGTGTTACGAATTAAAGGGGAGAATTAAGTGTAAAAAGATTAAGACGAAGGCATTAATTAATATCACTTAATCAATAAACAAGTCAAATAATCTTGCAAAATATATATATATATATATACTACATTAATTTATGAAATCTTTTTATAAATGGCAAATACCAATATTTATAATTCACGCAAGGGTACTTCAATGATACTGTAATTAAACTTACATTATTCCAATAAAAAAAATTTACACTCTACCGCTAGATAAAAAAAAGTGAAAAGATATAAATAAGAGAATAAATGTGTTTTATGATTGTATATTAATTGTACATAAACTTGATGTGTGACGAATTAAAGGGGAGAATTAAGTGTAGAATGATTAAGAAGGCATTAATATCACTTAATCAATAAACAAGTCTTATATACGAAAACATATTCACCAACTGCAAGTTTAATTAACTTAATTGCAGCTAGATATATAACGGTGTCCAAAAACAATACCAACTGCAATTAAAAATCTATGTGCAATGTAGCGCTATATATAAATAACTGTTCTAACAATAAAAGGAAATTAATTAGCATCGAAAACCCTAGAAACAAGAATTCATCAAACCCTAATTATTAATTAAAACTGAAATTAATAATTGTAGTACTAACTTAACTCATCAATGCATCTCAATGAAAGCCATTGCGCTTCTTCTTCATATTCTTCTTCTTCTTGTTGCAAAGCTTCACAAACTCTTGCACAACTTCCTCAATCTCCGGATCCCCTTTAGCCTCAAGTTTCTCTCTCATCCTCCAAGCACCATTTCTGACACCCTCTCCGCCGTCCTCCGCCACGACGCGCCGTATCACCGCCGCGACGGCCTCCCTCTCGAGCATCCCGAGGTCATTCCTCACCACCTCCACACCCACACCAATTTGATCAACCAACCTAGCATTGAGGGGTTGGTCAAGGTGCATTGGCATGGCTATGATTGGGACCCCAAATTTCATGCTCTCCATCATTGAGCTACAACCACAATGGCTCACAAACCCACCAACACTCTCATGCCCTAGTATTTGAGCCTGTGGGGCCCACCCCTCCACCACCACCCCCCTACCCTCCACCCTCTCAAGAAACCCTAGTGGCAAGGAATCTTCTAGAACCATCTCCTCCCCCTTTGGAAACCTAACAACCCATATGAAGTTGAAGTTGGAAAGTTCCAAACCATGAGCAAGTTCCAACATGTCTTCCTTTGTGAGGAAATACTCACTCCCAAAAGAGACAAAAACAGTGGAATTCTTCTCCTTTTTGTCCAACCATTCAATCAATCTTGAACCCTCTTCTTCATGGCTACTAGAACTAGAAGGTTCTTGAACAAGAGCACCCACAAAAACAACCTTCTTCCCCAACAAACCATGCAAATACTCACTATACTCGGACTCAATCTCCCTAAAACCCTTGATCAAAACGACGTCGGACGATCTCCCGACGCCGTCGAAAGCGTCCCGCCTCACCCTCTCGTCCGCCGCCAGCAGCCTATCCCGGTGGGTGAGCTCGTAATCACGGTAGTAAATCTCCGCGAACGGGAAGGCGGCCTCCGGCTTAGCGAAGAAGTGGAACAAGTAGGCCATCATGGTGGCGCTGCTGGTGATGAACTCCACCGCCGGCACGCCGTGCTCCGCCGCCGCCAGCGGCGCCCACGGCTGGAGGAAGTCGTAGACGAGCAGGTCCGGCTCGACGTCGGCCAGGACCGCGCCGAACGCGGGCCTGGCCGCGTCGAGCGTGAGCTTGAGCTTGGGCATGAGCTCCGGCGGGAGGCCGTTGGTGGTGTGGAGGCTCCGCCTGAGGTGCTCCTCCGGCAGGTGGAGCTTCACGAGGTGGATGGCACCGGCGTATTTATCGCCGATCTCGATGGATTTGAAGTTGGCGGCGGTGGAGCACAGAGTGATGGTGAAGTTGCGCTTTGTGAGACGCTTAGCGAGCTCGAGGTAGGGAGAGAGATGGCCGTGGGCCAGCCATGGGAACATGAGAATGTGTGGGGTTTTGTCGTTTGTGGGGGTTAAGGAATCCATAGATGCAACTCAAAACTGGTCTGAAAATTAATTTTCTTCGAGATGGGATGGAGGGAGAGGGATGGGATGGCTGCACTTTTATAACAAGATTGAAGAAAAGTTTCCATTTTTACTGTTTGGGATTTTTAAGGTATGATTTTAATGTGTTTCGTTTTTGTAAGAATATTTCTTTCCTTAATGCAGCAAATTCACATCAGTTTATTCTCTTCTTATCCATTTGTGCATGTAGGGGTGAGCAAAACCGGATCGGACCCGCAAAACCGACCCGGACCGACGGGTTCGGTGCGGGTCGGTCCGGTTCCTAAGAGAGCAACGGTTCGGGTCGGTACGAAAAATTAGGACCGAAAAAATAACGGGTCGGTCCGGGTCTAAATTTCTTCAACCCGCCTAAACCCGAACCGACCCGTATATATAATATAAAATTATATTTTTTATATTTTAATTAGAAAGTATATAAGTTTTTTTTTTATATTTATTTCTCTTCACACCCAAACCCTACCATTCCCCATTCAGCAGCGGGCAGCCCCAAGGCCCCCAACCTGCCACTCTCCCTCACATAGTCACTCTCGCCGCCTCGCACGCGGCGGCATGCTTGAGCAACCAACCGGAGCCGCCGCAGTCCTCCCGCCTCACATCTCACAAGTCACATCCCCGTCCCCGTTGGCCGCTGCCGCCTCCATGTACCAAAGTCCTCCGCGGCTCCGCCCTCATCTCTTCGCTCGCCAGGCCATCGCCGTCGACTGTCATTCCATCGACTCCAACCGCCCTCGCAGCATCTAAATTGATTAAGTTTGATTTTTTTACAAATTTAGGGCTCGAAATTGGCTCTAATTAGGGCTCGAATTTGAATATAAAAAATCAAACCTCCCCATTTGAAATATCCTTGTATTAGAGCTCGAATTTGGCTCAGATTAGGGTTCAAATTTTGGGGTCAAATTATTGCAAATTCTTGTTCAGATTGAGTCTCGATTTTGATTTTTGGGCAGATTTCCGGGTTGGACCCAACCCGGGCCGAACCCGAAGTTCGGTTTCGGGCCGGTCTCGGTTCGGTTCTGGGTCTTTGTTCGGTCCGGGTCGGTCCTATTTTAAAAAAAGTTTTGGGTCGTCGGTTTGGATGGGTCAGTCCGGGTCGGTCCGGGTTGGACCGAATGCACAGCCCTATGTGCATGCATGGAAGGTTTAGGTGAAATTAGGAAAACAAGATAATTTAGAATTTAACCTATATTTATATTAATTGCACCTATAGTTGTGTGTGTGTGTGTGTGTGTGTGTGTGTGACATGGGAAATGGGCCGGGAAAGCAAATGGTTTATGGAGATATATAACTAATTTGTGTTACCCTAACCCTAGCTAATTTAATGATATTTTATTAGGATATGTGGATTAATTATTTTTCGTTGATTAATTGCCACAATTAAGGTAGTCAGCAGTTTGTGGTATTTGTCATTTGGAACAATGGGTGGAATTTTGTATATTCTCCAAAGATGGAATATTCTCTCGAGAATATTCAATACCCTAAACCCTAAACTCTATATCCAAAGATCGGCTTATTATTTTACAAAATCTTTGTTTTATCCATGGATATATTGTGGTGGATATGGTCGATGAATTTGCATATATAGACACTCCATTTGAAGATTATGATGGTAATGTTATTTAATTTTATGTATTTTATGAAAATAGTTTTAAAATATATATTCGATCAAGGTAAAATATCTGACAATATACCATATCCATTACTATATAACATAATCTTTTTATTCAAAAATTATATATACTATTATACCAATATCTATTAACATATAAAAATAGAATTTCTAAATGTTATAAGAGATTGAAATTGAAGAAAAAATAAATAAATATAAAAAAAATTGATGGTGGTATTTTACCAAAAAAAAAAAATGGGATTGTAGATATCTTCAATGGGCTCGGACATCTCAAAGCCCAATTCAATTAGATAAAAAAAATAAAAAGAAAAATTAAATGAAAGCATTAAAAGACTAAAACATTTCGCAAATCAGAAGAAGAATTGAGATATTTTTTCCCATTTTTTTTTATGCAGCGGAAGGCGATATCTAGAAAACGAAAGCAAGAGCAAATTGTCCCAGTGGGGATGGCCTAGTGGTGGAGTGGTTGTCTGTTGATCAATAGGTCAGAGGTTCGAGTACTCTCGGCCATAAAAAAACCTTAGGTGGGGTGTATGAGTATTAATATTTGTAATGATATTAAAAAAAACAAAAAGAAAGCAAGAGCTAATGGTAGGCAGCTGAATTTTCATGTTGAAATGCAGGAATAGTCGAATAGATGTAATAAAAAGAATTCGAGTGATAATTGTGGTATTGATAACTGAACTGATGATGTACGTATTAGCATTCTGTTCTGCAATTTGTGGTTTGAATTTGCTTAATTTAGTCTTTATATATTCGTATTTGGTGTGAATGGCCTCTGTGTTTTGTGATAGGATGTCCAAATTCAGGGAATAGATGGTAATAAGCAGCGTTCGAGTGATAATAGTGGAATTAATAAGTTACCAGATGATATACTTATTAACATTCTCTTCTGCAATTTGTGGTGTGAATTTGCTTAATTTAGTCTTTATCTATTCGTATTTGGTGTGAATGGCCTCTGAGTTTTGTGATAGTATGTCGAAATGCAGGGAATATGTGGTAATAAGAAGCGTTCGAGTGATAATGGTGGTATTAATAAGTTACCTGATGATATACTTATTAACATACTATCTCACATGACCCTCAAGGAATCTGCGAGGGCTAGTGTCCTCGCGTATAGATGGAGATATTTGTGGAGGTTTGCCCATGACACTCTGCTATTCGATTATGGGGATATTGCCACTGGAAATAGTAGTATAAAAAAAATGGAAAAATTCGCGTCTTGGGTTGATTCTGTTCTGGAGCTTCATAAAGGTCGATATATTGAGGGCATGGTCATCAATTTTGTGATGAAAAGGGACCAAATTCATCGGATCACTCCCACAACGTGTCTTGCAGTTGACAGTTGGTTGCGTTTTGCTATCCGGAAGGAAGTTCAAAGGTTTGGATTGAATCTTTCATTCGGGAATCATTATAAATTCCCAAGTGTTGAACGGTTAATATCACATTCACATGGGGTCGCTTCTCCTCTTTGCTGCTTGAGAACCCTTAGATTGGCCTATGTTAAAATCGAGGATGAGGTGGTTCATTATCTTCTAGCTTCGTGTCCCAATCTTGAAGAGTTGATCATACACTTCTCTTTTCTTACAAAGAATCTTCGAGTTATTGATCCACCACGCTTGAGAGTTTTGGAGATATCTGCTCTCGGTCTCGTCTCATTAACATACACAGGAGCGAAAAACAGTTTGATATTGAAGAAAATCCCAAATCTTCGCGAATTAACTATAAGAAGTGACTTTTGTAAGTCCTTTGTTTTTTAACCAAAGGAACACTGGAGCTATTCAGTTCAGTTGGAGAAGCTTGTATTGGATTTTCGATCAGTGGTTCGTGCTCAACTCATATTCTAATTAATGCTAGTTCATTTAACATTTTTCTCATACTTGAAACTCTTTCTCAGAATATCGATGGACAATTTGTTGCTTCTCGTGATTTGCCTAAATTATGCTCTCTCAAACGGCTGGAACTGCAAGTTTGTATTGCAGCTGGTGAAAGTCTGCTCTTTTTCACATCATTGATCAAGGCATCTCCACAATTACGCTAGTTTAATATTCAGGTGAATCTTTATCTCATCAAGATTCAAATTTATAGTATTCTTGTAAAGCTATAAGCATTATATATGAGGTTGAAAGGTACAATCTATCTCTGGTTTTTAGACTGATCATCGATTTGGTGGTAACTCAGGTTTGAATGATTATGAAAAATCAACTTCAATGAAAAACAGTCTATTTAAAGAATCAATGAGTAGTCTTATAATCATTGGTGTGATTCATGAATCTAATCTGTTGCTATTTTTTTTTTTTTTCTTTTCATTTTTTCACAGTTGAGATACCTGTTGCCTTCGAATTTGGTACTCCACTATGACTCTACTAGTACATTAATCTTGTTAGGGGTGTTTACTTTGGGTGATAGGATAGATAGATAAAAATAGTATATGTCAATCCACCGTTTACTTTGATGGATTGATTACTTTTGAACTTGTTTGGTCATCTAATCCTTCATATAGTCAATCCTATATTTTATTAATCTATCCTATCACGCAAAGTAAACGCCCCCTAAAAGTTTATAGTTTTTGTGAATTTCTCCTCTTTAACTTGAGTAATATGCTGGCTGCTCTTCTTTTTGACAGAATAATAGGTGTATAGAAGCAAAGGCTGTGAAATTTGTTCACAAAAATCTTAAGGTGGTTGAAATGGGTGGGTATATAGGGGTTTCGAGCGAAAATCAGTTGCTGTTGGAATTGTTCGAGATTGGTCAATCAATCGAGAGGGTTGTCATCGACACTGAGAGTGACGACTCTGAGATTTCCAGGTATCGGTTGGGGATTGCAGCAACCACATGGAACGAAGCAAAAGAGCGCGCCAAAGATTTGGCGTTGAATCTACGAAAGGAAGTCGAATTGATCGTAACATGATATAACGGCCTTTGAATTTGGAGCATAGTTTCATATATATCTCGATCTTTAGCGCTTTTATTCTATCATGACCTTTGATTATGAAAAACAGAGCAGTCAAAATTCCATACCGGGCTGGCCCGGCCCGAAAATTTTCCGAGCCTGAAAATGTGAAGCCGAGCCCCGACCAGGAAACTACTCTTGTAGTGAAATTTTTCCACGCCGTGCCGAGCTTTTACCCATTTTGGGCCGGACTGGATCGGGTCAAGCCATCGGGCCGAACCGGGTCTTTTTTGACACCCCTAATTATTGAAAAATAGCAAGAATATCTTGACATGGCAAAATTTATTAAGTATGTTAGCTTGGAATTGAACATGAAGATCGGTCATTTTTTTTTTAATTGTATAACATTAAATTTAATGACCGCGTCACGGTGGACTTGAACCTGAAACCTTTGGCCTTAAAAATAACCACTCTATCGCTAGGCCAACTCACGCACACAAAGATCGGTCATTTTGTATAAATATTCATGTCAGTTTTATTTCAAGTTACAATTATTTATCAAACATTTCAATGTATCACTTAATCAATTAATAACTCTACAAATCACTATATACCACTCTATTTGTACTTAATGTTCCACTCTATATGTAATTAATATTAACTCCTCTAAATTATTCTCTTGCTTCCTCAACAAAGAATATTAACTCATCTAAAAACAATATTATACCATTAACATGGTTTATTCATTAATTTTTTTCTAGAGAGAGAAATAAGAGCACTCCCAGCGGTTCTCTCAAAATCATCATTAACTCTAAATTTAGGCCGATCTCTCAAATTGGGTAGGGCCCACAAAAATATTTTCTTTTCTTTTTTTGTGCTTTTTTTGCCTTTTAAAGTAATAATCATTTTCATTTTCCATAAACCCCCCTATTCTATATAGTATGGTTACTTCTTAAGTTATCATCTGAATTGGAAAATGTTATGAAACTCGATCGAATTATGCTGAAGATGTAATTTTTTATAATTTTATTTGAATTTTAGATTCTCTCTATCTACTTTGATCGGGAGGAAGAAGAAGAATTGAGATATTTCCCAATTATTTAGGAATTTTTTTCATTGAGCTCACTCGTTGTCAGCTTCAGCAGCACAATGTGCATTCTAGAAAACGAAAGCGGAAGGTATGTAGCGGATTGTTCGTATTTGTACTGTCCATATGCTTAGTCTTACATATTCGTATTTTGTATGATTGTTCGTATTTTCATCTGTGAAATTCATATTTTTTATGATTCCTCGTATTTTTTCTGTGAATATGCTTGGTTTTTTGTCTTACACATTCGTATTTTGTATGATTGTTTGTATTTGTGCTGTGAATATGCGTCTTACAGATTCGTATTTTGTATGATTGTTCGTATTTTTGCTGTGAATATGCTTAGTTTTAGACTCTCAGATTCCTATTTTGTATGATTGTTCGTATTGGGCTAACCACATGGGACGAAGCAAAAAAGCGCGCCAAACATTTGGCGTCGAATCTACGGAAGAAAGTCGAATTGATTGTGACATGATAACTGTTTGCTACATAGCTTTTGAGTTTTTTAACCTAGTTCCATATATATATATATATAGATGGAGTAAGTAGATTAATTACACGATTACATGACTTGAAGCTCAGCTGAACTTCAATTGGCTGACATTTGTGACACAATCCAAAGCAACCTTACAAATAGAAAAAACACATTAAGTGTGTGTTTATGAGAATATAAAGATGACCTTTCTGATGCATGCACTAGCAGCGACGGAGCCAGATTTTTAAATGAGGGGGTCCAATTTTCTTTTATCTAATTATAACTCTATATAGTCATTCTAAAATTCTAAAATCAAACAAAAATATACTCGTAAAAATAACATAACTGAAGACATTATAAACCATGTTAATCAAAAGTTATAGAACATTATACAAAAATGTTGTACCATTAATTCATTCATTAATTTATTTTTTTTCAAGAGAGAGAAAAAACAATTACTTTGCCATGATGGGCCTCTAAATAGCTAAGCCCGATAACATAAGATTGTGGGCCCAAATAAAATCAATTTTTAATTTTTTTGGGGGGAATAAAATCAAATTATTAAAAGCAAAAGCTGCAACACATACGAAATACGAACCTTCTGCTTCGAGGTTTGTTTCTTTTCTTCTTCAGTTCTTATTTATTTAATTTTTTTTTTCTCTTTTCTCTTATTACCTTCAAAAGTTATCATCACTTTTCATAATTCCTCCATTTCTGTCTAGTATATTTACTTTTGAGTTATCATGTGAATCGGAAATTGAAAGGCAATCGAGTTATGCTAAATTTTTATTTTTATAAATTTATTTGAATTTTTTATTATCTAAAGAATTGAATGATTTCCCCTTTATTTAGGGATTTTTTTAATGGAGCTTCGCCGTTGTGAGCCTCAGCAGCAGAAGGTGTATTCTAGAAAACGAAAGCGGATGGTATGCAGAGCGTTGTTACTATTCGTATTTTGTATGATTGTTCGTATTTATACGGTTTTGTATTTTGTATGATTGTTCGTGCTTGTGAAGTACATATGCTTCGTATTTGTACTGTACATATGCTTAGTTTTAGTCTTATAGATTCATATTTTGTATGATTGTTCGTATTTATACGGTTTTGTATTTTGTATGATTGTTCGTACTTGTGAAGTACATATGCTTCGTATTTGTACAGTACATATGCTTAGTTTTAGGCTTATAGATTCATATTTTGTATGAGTGTTCGTATATGCACCGAAGATATGCTTAGTTTTAGATTCGTATTTTGTATGATTGTTCGTATTTGTACTGTACATTATGCTTGGTTTTAGTCATAGATTTGTATTTGGTATGAATGGCTTTTAATTAAATTTGTGATAAAATGTTGAAATGCAGGGAATAGATGGTAATGTAGGTCCCAATAAACAGAATTGGATTGATAATGGTGGTATTGATCAGTTACCTGATGATGTACTGATTAACATTCTATCTCGCATTAGCCTCAAGGAATCTGCGAGGGCTAGCGTCCTCGCTTGTAGATGGAGATATTTGTGGAGGTTTGGCGATGGGATTCTGCGATTTGATCATAGGGATACTGCCACTGGAGATGTAATGGAAAGGGAAAAATTCGAGTCTTGGGTGAATACTGTGGTGGAGCTTCATCAAGCTCGATATATTCAAGGCATGGTCATTAGTTTTGATGCAGGGGGAGACAAAGATCTGATCAATCCCACAACGTGTCGTGCAGTTGACAGTTGGGTTTTTCTGGCTATGCAAAAGGAAGTTCAAAGATTTGAATTGAATATTTTGAATCCTTCATTCTACGATGCATATATATTCCCAAATGTTGAAAGGTTAATATCACATTATCATGGGGTCATGAGTTCTCCTTTTTGCCGCCTGAGAACCCTTAGATTGGCAAGTGTTGATGTCGAGGATGAGGTGGTTCGTTATTTTCTAGCATCGTGTCCCAATCTTGAAGAGTTATGCATACGATCCTCTGAAGCTACATTACATCTTAAAGTTATTGATCCACCAAGCTTAAGAGTTTTGGAGATAAGCACATACTCCGGAATCGAGAGTGTGGAGATATCTGCAGTGAATCTCGTCTCATTTACATACGGGGGAGGGGAAATCAGTTTGGTGTTGAAGAACATCCCAAATCTACGTGAATTAACTATTAGTGGTACCTTTTGTGAGTCCTTTGTTATAGAACCAGAGGAACACTGGAGCTTTTCAGTTCAGCTGGAGAAGCTTGTATTGGATTTTCGATCAATGGTTCGTCGTCTAGTTCAACTTATGCTTATTCATATATATATATATATATATATATATATATATATATATATATAATGTAGGGATTAACATTTTTCTGACTCTTAAAACTTTTTCTCAGTACTACATTGGAGCAATTGTTGGTCCTACTGATTTGCCTCAATTATGCTCTCTCAAACGGATGGAATTGCAAGTTTATACATCACCTGGTCGAAGCCTTCTCTTCCACACACCATTGATTGAGGCAGCTCCACAATTACGCGAGTTTAGGATTGAGGTGAGATCTTTTTCCTCGCATTAACTGATAAGTAGTTCGCTTGTTCAATAATGCATAGGGGAATCTTTTGTATGTCCTTTGCATTGCTTTGCTTTAGTAGTTCCATTGTTCAATAATGCACGGTTTCTGAAGGTATAATTGTATTGGCCTCGTTGAATATTCTGGTAAAATAGACCTCTCGAAGGTAAAACAAAACAATTAAAGATTCACTGTGTAGTCTTTTAAGGTTGATTGGAAGTCCATAATCATAATCATAATCATTGGAACGATCTCCTCCTCCACCTTATGCTCGTGCTACTATTGATTTAGACTATTTCTAATCTGTTGATGTTTTTTCATTCTGTCACAGCTGAGCTACACGGCATTCTCTCCGAGTTTGGTACTCCACTCCAATCTCTACTCGTACAATTTGGTTTCTTTCATGTTTGTTGATTATGCATGTTTCTCCTTTTCAACTCGAGTAATCTGCTGCTCTCCGTCATGACAGAATGATAGAAGGAGACCATTTTCTGGTAATGAAGAGGCAGAGGCTGTGAAATTTGTTCATACAAACCTTAAGGTAGTTGAAATGGGCGGGTATATAGCGTGTTCGAGCCAAAAAGAGTTACTGTTGGAACTGTTCGAGATTGGCCGTGGATCAATTGAGAGGGTTGTCATCGACACTGAGAGTGATAATTACTATGATCAACCTGCATTAAAAAGTTACGTTGGGGTGACCACACGGTCCGCACGGAACAAACTACGGAACGAGTTGCTCTCTTCCGGGATCGAGGCAACCACGAGGGACGAAGCAAAAATGCGCGCCAAAGATTTGGCGCCGTTTCTACCGAAGCAAGCCGAATTGATCGTGACATGATAAGTGTTTGTTTTATGGCCTTTGAATTTGGAACATATGTAGTTCCATATGTGTATATGGAGTTGGTAGATATTGTGTTTTTTTTTTCTTTTTTGAGAGGGAAAGTAGATTTTGTGTTGAATGTTTTATTTCTTATGGCATTATTTTGGGATGCATTCTCATAAGTTCCATAGTTCATCCCGATTTTTAGCGATTTTATCAGATCTATCGTCTACTTTGAAAAATAGCTAAGATTATCTTGAATTTTAGATAAAGAGCCGGTCTTTGGTGCGGTGGACTTTATCGAACGGTTGGTTTGGTCCACCTTATTCTTCTTATTATTATTGTTAATTTTATTTTTTAACTAATTAATGTATTACTTATTCTAATTGGGGATTAATTAGTCTTTATTAAGATTAATAATCTCTAATATAATAAGTTTTAATTGAGACATTGTGTTTAATTAAGCATAAATTAATTAAAAATAATAAAGGTAGACTGCACTGCACTCACTGTATGGGATTACACGTTGTAATTGCACTATACATACTCCGTAGGGATGTCAATCGGGCCAACCCTTTCGGTTTCGGGTCAACCCTATCGGGTTATCGGGCTATTCGGTCCGGGTTAAATAGGGTTAATTTTTTTTCGGATTGAAAAAATTCAACCCTAACTCTAACCTTTCGGTTTTCGGGCTGGCCCGTCGGGTCACAAAGTTTGTAAATAAAAATTATAATGTATATATTTTCTTGACTATTCAATATTTGTCGCAAAAAAACTACACACAAAAAAATTAAAAAGTAACAAAACAAGAATACGAATGGTCCAAAAAATAGAAACTTGATTAAATCCAAAAAATAGCATCCAACAAAACAAGTCTAGTAGCACTACACGACATAAAAAATAACAATAATATTCAACATTAATTCGTTATCTCACAAATGAAACTAAACATTTGAATGACATTCATCTTCTATGATTTCTGTGTAGAGCAAAAGAGGGCGTGACATACAACTACTACAAGTAATTAGTATGATGTATTATTTATTTTAATTTTTTTAAAAATACATCAGGGTTATTCGGGTTGACCCTAACCCTGATCGGGCTAGCCCGGATAACCCTTCAACCCTAGCGGGCAAGCCCAAATAACCCGGTTATGTATTCGGGTTGTAAAAAATCAACTCTAACCCTTTATTTTGTTCGGTTTATTCGGGTCGACCCGTCAGGTTCGGGCTCAATTGACATCCCTACATACTCGTATATACAAAAGAATTTACATTAATAATATTACTTCATCTTATCTATAACTCTCGAAAATGCAATTAATGGCTACATCAGTATAGATAGAGAGCATTTCTTTGAGACAGTCTGGGAATTGAGAGGAAGTGAAAACTGCAAATTCATCACACAAAATAATAATCAATAACAAGAATTAATAACCAATTATAACCAAGAAATAAATTTAGAAATCAGAATTGATCATACCAATTGATTAGGAATCCATCTCATGCTGTAAACTTCAATATTGCTTACTGACAACTTCGACTGGCTGACATTTATACCACAATCTAAAGCAACCTTACGACACAGGAAAAAAAAACACATTAAGTGTGTATTGAGGAGAATATAAATAATATTTTTAACGTATGCATGAGCAGTGGCAGAGGCAGGATTTTAATCGAGGGACCAACTTTCTTTTACCTAGTTATAAATTATAATCCTCAATAATCATTCTGAAATCCAACAAAACAATACTCGTAAAAATAACATAATTTAAGACATTAATCAAGATGATAGAACATTATTCAAAAAATCTTCTCAAAATAATTATGAAAAACATATTGTTATACTATTAATTTATTAAATTTTAGAGAAAAAAAAACACTAAGATACTATACTAATATACAAACAAAATAAAATTGGCAAAAACTTGTGCACGTCCAACCGCACAAGGGATAATTAAGGAGATTAAGGGTAATTAAGAGGTTATTAGTACTAATTAGGGAGTAATTATAATATTTATTAATCTCAATTAAGATTAATTAACCCTCAATTACAATTAATCAAATATTAAAAATATGGTGGAGCGCACCCATCACACGGTGTGGTCCACCGCATAGGAGTGCTTCTCAATAAAATTTGAGGGCCGTTCCTATATATAGTAAACACAGAATATCTCGATTTAAAAGACGTTAATGGGACTTCGATTTTACCTTGATCCTTGGCAAAACGATGTTAAAAATCCTAACTTGCGCTGCAACATCACCTAATATTCTGATATCATCAAAAGCTCCCTTCGAAGACTGATATTTTCTTGAATTTCTATCCATAATTTCACTAACATTCACGCTTTCAAACAACACTCGCGTTTGAACGCTCACGTTTTTGCTCAAAGGTGGCTGATGAAAATGAGGAATTTTGATTAATCCCACCACCAATCCTTGGCTTAGGACATAGAATCTAGAAGCTTCGAAGCTCAATCCAACCTTATTCGGATTGTCTGCTTTCATGCTGAGAGAGAAAACCGACGAAACGACGAGGTTTTGGGAGCTCAAGTCGAGTTTGTAGGATTCTACATCGACTGTTTGGAGAGAGAAATCTGGCATTTTGGGCTTCAAGATGAAGAAGATGCAAAGAAGAGGAACTCCAATGATGAAGATTATCAAGAAAATGAAGAAGAAGAAAAATAAGAGAGTTTTCTTGTAAGAGAATGGGATGTTTAGATCTTGACAAAGTGGATTGTTTGAAGATGTTTGTAATTTCCTCATTTGGGAAAAAATTCTTCATTTTCTTGGAGAAATATATGATGTCTTAATAGTTTGATTTTAAGGTTTTTAAGATGGTGTCTAGAAAAGGAATGTGATGTTTTTCGTATGGATTTATCTTGCTTCTATTCTTTTCTTGCTGCAAATTCTTTGGAATTTTTTAGGTTACTTTTTGCCTTTATGTTTGTGCATGAAGATTTGTGAAACAATGGCTTTTGGGAGGAAGAATGAGTTCACGATGCTTTTGAATATATGATTGCTTTATGCTTGTGCAAAAATCTAAAAAGATGCATACCCTCAAAGCATAATTATTTTTCTTTTGTGAAGTCACGTTGATCAAATTGATCTCGAGCAAAGATTCATTTTTCTTTTTAATGACGAGTGTAACCTGCAGTCGCTATTTATCTATAACTTTGTCAACTATTTGCAATTTTAGTTTGTTTGTCCGATAAATTAAATAGTCACGATTATTACTCCTACAATGTTGGCAAGTTGCATCTAAGTCAAGATTTTAATCATTCTAAATCGAATGGGTATACTTCATTTTTTCAAACAAAAAAGAAGTTTTAGCCTTGTTTAGGTAGGAATTTAGTGGTCAAATTTGGTTTGGTAGATTACCCATAAAAATTAACCAAGTTGACGCATTAAAAACGTTTAAAACTATTGAAATATTCTTGACCCTGGTTAGAAATAAAATAATACTACTATTTTCTACATTCAATAAGATGAGCCAAATTATAGCACAACTAGATAAATAAATTGTAACTTGCGACTTATTACAAAATTTCTTTAAGCTTGGATATATATAATCCGTGATTCAAAACTCCAACTTAACCGTACTCGACTTAATCGCAAACTAATCTATCTTAAAATCAACTTAATTGCAAATGAGTCCATCTTAAACAGTTAAACTAGTCGATATTCGAATCGAGTTGAGTCCATCTTAAACAGTTAGACTAGTCTATATTGATATATTCTACTCAACTCTATGAATTTTAAACAATCACATCCGCCTACTTTTTGACTAGCAACAGTACCCCTCCTAACTCTCAATAGACCTTTTCCTAACACACTTTTTCAATTTTCACCTACCACTAACTTTTGCTTCTTGTTGCTAAAAATATGGGAATGTTTTCCGATGGGAAAATTCTACGACGAGTGTATATATACTACATTCACCGCTAATAATAATATTTAACTAATAAAATTATATTTATAAAATATTATCATATGAAAAACAGATATACTACGTGTACATCACAATATACTACATTCACCGCTAATGATAATATTTAACTAATAAAATATTATCATATGAGAAACATATATACTACGTGTACATCACAATAGAATTTAGTTGGTCGATACTAGGTCATACAACAAATAAAGTAAAAAACCAAAATAAATCGAGAAATTTTTTACATGAAAAACAAAAAAAAAATATAGCTCGATATTCGACCGATGCTGATTTTCTTAATTTTTCATGGGACAAAATTTCAAATAATTTTAATATAAATATAAATATAAATTTGTTTGAAATATTTTTTTCATGAACTTTCTGATTTATTAGATATTTTACGTGGTGCAACCTATCAGTGGTCGACCCAACCACTGCAGTGCAATTCAAATAAAATGATTGGAGCTCCATTCCACCCTCCCCCAACTAGGCAACTTGCAACATATAAAATCCCACCACCTTATCATGTCGACTATAGAAATCAACTATGCAAACATTATTGAAGAGAATCTAAAAATGAAAATATAGAAAGAGAAAACCCCTTATAGCAAAATTTAGCAAATTTACAACTGACATACAACATTTCTAATGTTAGATATGAATCAAGAAAACCAGAGATATATGTATCTGTCAAGCCAGAAAGCAGGTTTTGAAAGATGCCTCCCAGCTCCAGATATCACTGCTACCTCTGTCATTGATGCATGAACAAATAAATGGTGTTGACATGTAAATGTGTACACAACCGCTGGAAACACAGACGACAGACGAGTATCATATAAGTTTAACGAGCAGTAAATCATCCGTACAAGCATATTATCATCGAGTTTTGAAAGGTTTCAAACGCGAATCTGACCTAGTTACCTATGTAATGCTGATGCACACTAAGCAGACCCTAGTAGAACACCATCCATGGCTTAAGCATGCTCTAGAATTTTGCCGTTCTTGATCACCAGCAACAAACGCACCTATAGAGAAGCAAGGAAGAGAGATCAACACAGTAATCATGAATTCATCTCTATATAGCAAAACTGATTTCGGCCTAGAGACTAATAACAGATTAGGCGAAAAAGGAGAACTAACATGTAGCCTTATTTACAGAAAGCCAGCAATAACGCACTAAGTGACCTCAGTAGATACTGCCCAGCATCGCAGGAATATCATCGAAAGACCAAAGATCCATTGCACTGCCACCGTCTTGAGTTCCGTCTCCATTAAGGAAAGCTTCGAGTGAAGCATCCCAATTGTTGTATGGCATCTGAAAGAGATCAGAGGTGTTCTCAGTACTGGGCACGAGATTCTCGGGATTTGTCCTAGCTTTCTTGGCTGGGCCAGCATCCTCCACATAGTGAGCTTGATCGTCCTCGAGGACAGTCACAGATGATATTTCCGGAGTTTTTGCACAGTTTTCACCCCAACCAAAGTCCGAGCAATCCAAAGAATTGCTTCCCTGATCAGAGCTGAAGTACACATTTTTGCCATCAGTAGGAGTAAGTGGTTTTAGATTACTCTCATCAGCTGCAGGGTAGGTATCAGCATAGCCAAACGGCTCCACTTGAGGTTTCTCTTCAACGACACCAAATGAATCGTAGTAGTCATTATTTAGCATGTTCATGAAACTCAGGCTTTCATTCGCATTGGGCAGAACCGACTCCAGGCTTTCCTTAGGAATCTCCTGATGTGAGTTTGCCTTAACGGTACATCTTGAGGTAGCAGGCAGAGCATCTTCAGGAAAATTTACCTTAGCTTTCTTGCCCCTGATCCTCCGAGCCTCAATATCATAAGCTCTAGCAGCTTCCTCAGCAGTGTTGAAAGTACCGAGCCACACACGAACCCCTTTCCTAGGGTCACGTATCTCAGCCGCCCATTTTCCCCACGGACGTTGTCTGATCCCTCGATACTGATTCTTCCTCTTTCTTTTTGAAGACTTTTCAGCCTCCTCATCAGATTCAGCAGGGTCCGGAGATGTCGTACCTTCATAAAAAGGTAAAAGAGACCACAAACTCAAAGAGAGTGGCAGCGATAGATGCAATGGTGGTAGATTTAGGCAAAAAGGTACACCAATTTATGCTATTGAAAGAAAGCCTCATCAGAGTTCACACTATTTCCTATCTTCTTAATAACAGGAAAGAAATATATTACATCTATAGGATTACAGTAATGATTAAACAAAAAAAATATTGCTTGGTCCAATAACAGAGAAATGTCTAAAGTTCTAGATCCACCGGAAGATATGATGAACTACTTGTTATCTTTGACATAATCTCTATGACAACTGTATATTCTCTGAGAAAGACAGATTATGGGATATGTTTTAACTATTTCCTGAGCAATTTTAGAACCTACTTTTCTACAATTCCAAGTACTGTAATTTGTGTAACATATTCAAACCATACTGTTAATCACTACATATGACCTAAAACATGATTCATCTGCTTCAGAAACAGGATTTCATCAAGAATAGAGATATACCAATTCAATAATTACAAAAAAATGATACCATCAGATTACAGAAATTAACTTCTGAACGAAAACGAATGTCCTCATACCTCCGTTTCACCAATTCAATCAGAATCATCAAAACTAAAACAAACATCGATAAAAACCAGACCTTCATACCAAACCCACATCCTAACTAGAAAGTTGACCAATTACCAATTTAATACTACCAAACAACAAAATTCACCGAATAATCAAACAAATATGACTTAATTAGCCACGAGAAGAATCACCTTTACCTTTTAAACCAGAAATCTTCGAAGCGGAAAAAGCAAACGGCTTATTTGCGTCGATTTCGTTCTCATTATCGGAGTGATCCTTGAATTCCTGAAAATCAGCCTCAAAATCATCCTCCAAATCGATGATCGGCGCAGATCTCAGCGGCTTGGAGTGATATCTCCCCCGGTTCTTCTTCTTGTTCAGGCCGGCGAAGGCGCTGCCCCAAAGCAAATCCGCCGTCAGTCTCGTCGACGACCGGCTCGCCGGCGCCACGATATCGGATATTATAGCTCCACCACACATTGCAGACTAAATCTTCCTTCGATTTCTTGAGCGAATTTCTCGATTTTGTTAACAAAAATTTTGTTTTTTTTCTGGGAAATGAGAGAAAATATTGGAGTGAGGTTTAATGGATGGCAGCCATTTTTATATGCAGAGGGGTTAGCAAAAAGAGGAAGGTGAGAAATCGTGAGGAACGAGGTGGCGCCATTTGTATTTGACGTTTCTACCCCTGAAGATGAGCATAATTACGGGTTGGGTGATTTGGCATAAATGCCCTTGAGGTGAAGAATTAATTGCGTTAATTCAACTTAGTTTATGTAAACCATGAACTTAATTCTACAAAAATCATTAATTAAAAATGAGAGTAGTAATTAATGACTAATCTCACTCTTAATAATTCTTAAATAATAAGGTTTTATTTTTTTTAAATGAAATAATAAGGTTTCATTAAGGAGTGATAGTTTCCCAATGACAATGTGTAAAATTTTTAATATTTTCTTCCAGAACCAGAAGGGAAGAAAAGGGGTAAATACTACTCCATCCGTCTCGCTATTAGTGGTTCATTTTATTTTTTGGGTTGTCCCGCTATCAGTTGTCCGGACCCAAAATAGTAAAAATTAATCCTTTAAAAAGTGTGGATGCTATCACTTTTCTATCTTTTACATTTTTTTCTTAATACTCGTGTCCAAAAAAGTATGAGCCACAAATAACGGAATGGAGGGAGTAAATACAATATATATATTTATCATTTTTTTATATTTTCACCTTACTTGGAGGGCAATCATGTCTTCTTACATTCATTTCTAATTTCATTATTTGGTACAGACTCAGAAGCTGTCTTTCATTGACAGGAAACAAATGTAGGAATCTTTTAATCCAACTTTTTAAAGTTTAATCTACTTTATTAAAAATATTAAATTATTATTTAATATGTGCAGGTTAGGAAAAATAATTACCTTTGGATTAGAATATAGATTTTGGACCAGTAGGCCAACTTTTACTTTTTTGTCAAATTACTGAATGAATTACCAATAAAACTTATTGGTGATGGTCTTTTTGTCAAAAAATAGATCTATAATTGTAGGTACCTTTGAACATTAAGCATTGGAATTGGAATTGTAAACCAAATTAAGATTTGTGATTTTATAAAAAATATTTGATATTATGAGAACCTGCAACTGCTACATATGGTGCATAAACTTTTGCTCCTACCTTAAACACATGTAATATTCAAGATAGAAAAAAAATTAATAACTAAATATTAGAGAATGTTACATAGTGTTAATTTAAATACAAAATCTGAAAATCGTGTGGAGAGATTTTTAGATTTTATATTTCATGCTTAGTGATTAATTACAGTATCTTCGAGTTTCAAATACAACAATAATTATGACTTTAGAAGATGAAATTGTTTCCTATCTTTTTGAGAAGGTACTGGAAACCAATATATTCACCTAATTTTTATTGACTCGTTTTCTTAATAACTTTTTACCACAATATTTATTTCCTAATTAGCTTTTTCACCCTCCCACGTGGAACGATTCATGAGGACAGGTTGAAATTTATTGCATACAAATTGATTTTTTTTCCCCCTTGAGAGAGGATAGCAACTTAAAAAATTAGGGTTAATTTGCCGGAAAAATCTCGACCTTTGGTCAAATTCTGATTTTTCTCCTTATTTTCTAATTTTGCGTAGAAATTCCTCACCTTTTAATGTTTCTGATTTTTTCTCCGGCGAACATTTCCGATCAAAATGATGTTGATCTGTTAATTTCATTTGCAGACGTGGCCCAATATATTACGTCCAACTCAGCATCAATTTGGGGGGAAAACAATTATGGAGGAAAAATCATAAACATTAAAAGGCGAGGAATTTCTTCACAAAATTAGAAAGTGAGGGGAAAAATCAGAATTTGATCAAAGGTCGGGAATTTTCCGACAACTAACCTTAAAAATTAACCCAAAATTTTTCTAATCACTAACAAAATCTATTACTGTTTAGATGTTTAACAAGCTACATCCTACAAATTGATAAGTGAATTATTTTGTAATAAAGTTTCTAGTTCAACTTAGTTAGCGGAAAGATGAATTACGTTGAGATGTTTATTATATATTGGAGTGTCTATTTTAATAATAAGACAAATGAAATGGTAACATCCATATTCAATTGAGATGGAGAGAGAGATTGTTAGTGAGGAAAATAGCAGAGGTGCATGCATCAGTGCCACGTCACCTGAAGTTGGTGGGCCCTTCCTAATATATTTGGTAAAGCAAAAACACGACAACAAGCTTAAAAATAAGCTACTGAAATATGAAAATGGGACCCACGCGAGATGAGGGGGTACCGTGAATTTTGCATCAAAATAAGAGAGAAAAAGAATTTCCGTACGAAAAACGGCAAGATTTATAGGCTTTTGTCATTTTTTCTCTTTTTTTGGCGACAAAGGATGTCACTCGAATTATTTTTATTTATTATTAATGTCTGAATTTTGTTTTTTTACAAGAAAAATTAATTTAGCTGGCTTAAATGGCAAAAACTCATGTGCACCAGTCACTCATGCGATGCAATCCACGCGTGCGGGGCGTGTGTAAACCACATGCCCCTTTTCTACCTATAAGTCGGGCGCGTGCATCACACACATCCTTCAAGGTGCATGCACGCGCCTGATAATTTTTTTTATTTATTCGGTGCGTGTGTTACACGCGCTGAACTTTTAAAAAAAATTCAGTTTTTTTAATTCTTTTTTTCTGTTTATTTTTTTTTAAGAGTCGAGCGAAGGCAGCCGAATGCCTCGGTGCGAGCTAAAAAATATTAATGTTGTCACAATCATTATCTATATATTAAAATTATAGCCGAAGGCGAAGAAGAAAAATAAATTAAAAAAATCGAATTTAAAAAAAAAACTAGCGGGTTGACCCGACCCGTTTTGATCGGATCGGGTCAAAAGATCCGGTCACACATCAGTGACGGTCTCACAGGAGACTTGCTCAGCTTAGATTTACAATACTCTTCAGTATTTTGCAATCCAAAATACATCATAAATAACAACCCTTTATTCTTTTGGGTAATGAGGAAATATCTCAAGTTTAGATCATACTAACACTTTGTAAGTCGAGCATGTGACATCAGAATTTTTTAATACTACGATTTTTTCTGTTTGACGTGGTTTATGAGGCTCATATCTAAAATTTATCTAGTGCACACTTCAGGTTGCAATTATGAATTATCATCGTCATACAAAAATTGTACAGTCCTAATAAACAATAAAAATAATGTAAAAGGAATCTTTATGAACCAATTGTTGGCACTGAGATGAATATGATAAAAGAGTTTAATTTTCAAGCATTATATACATACATATATATATATATATATATAAAATACAATAATAAATAATAAATAAATACTAGCTAGATATAGCTGTACCATGATTTGTTGTACATTTTTCTCCCAATTGACACCAGCTAATAATTATAATTAGTCACGAACGTGTTGATGTCAACACTGGATTCTATATTTCTATCTTATCGTTTTTGGATTGTTGTAATACTCCCTCCGTTTTTTTTTAAGTGTCATATTGAGAAAAAATTCTTGTCCCTTTTTAAGTGTCCTATTGCGGAATTTGAGATTAAAATAATGACAAAATTCCTATTTTACCCTCAAAAAAGTTATTGAAAAATGTAATTATTAGACTTTGAAAATAATAAATATGGGTATAAAAGTAATATATCATGTTTTCTTGGTTTTTGTAATTTTTTTTCAATAGGACACTTAAAAAAAACAGAGGGAGTATTTATTAGTTTTTTATTATGAACCATGTTAGCTAATTAAATAATGTAACATTTATTTCCATTAGTGGTTTAGATTGTACGTGCAGGTGATTAAAAATCATTCTTTATATAATATGCGGTTGAAAACTCATTATTATTATTATGAAGAAGCAGAAAACTTATTATTGTTAAGTATGGTTTCTTCTTAAAAAAATAATTCTTTTTATGGTAGTCCCAACCTAATATTCTATTTCTATTTGAAAAATAATTATCCACAAATAAGGACAATTCTTGTGCAGTTTTGTCTACAATGGGCAAAAACGATCATAAGAAACATTTTTTCTAAAATACTCTAATTTGGGTGTGATTGATTGGAAAAAGGATAAAATGGACGGTTGTCCTAATTAATTATAGCACCCTTTTGAGCAGACAAACACTTACAATTACAAATCTAATTTTGCCTCAAATAATTATAAGTTTTTAAGTTGAGGTTTGTTACATTTTATTAGAATTTATAAATTGAAAATATATTATTTGATCACGTACCCAACGTATGCATCGTAAATTACAATGAGTTAAAAAGGTAATAATATTAAATTAAAAAGTCAAGAATCAACTACTAATTAATCTCACACGTCAAGATTCCAAATGTTTTTCACAAATCTTATCACGAAAACTGCTCTTTGGGTTGAAAATAGTTAATGAAATTGTTCCGTAAAATAAATCATAACATCTAACCATTTTACTAATTCGACATGATTTTCAGTAAATGAGTAAATTCATGACTCTTAACATTTTCAGCTATAACGGTATATATAACGATAAAATTTTCACAAAAACTTGAGTATAAATTTTACATAAAAAATTACATAGGACCATCAAACAAATAAAATTCCGTCAAATATGTGACATATTCTAACCGAGCCTATATCTAATGATATTTATAAAATTAGTAGTTGATAGTATTTAGACTCCTGAATAGTAAATCGTTTGTCTCATACAAGACTCTCGAATTTCCTTGTTACAAGTTGCAAATAATATAAGTCCATGTGGCACCACCATGTGAACAAACAAATAAACAACGTAAAAATTCTTGTTTTGTAGTGCTCAATCAATGGATTAGGGCAAAAATAGTTTCCATCAATTTAGTGGAATATCCCTCTCGTTTGGCCCTAACTCCCACAAAGAGGGGACTAATTACTGATTAATTAAATTCAATTTGTGATTTGAATAAAAATAAATAAATAAACTAGTCTTGTAGATAGAGAGATTATGTATCAATTTATCGAAAATTAAAAATTGTGAGATTATTGAAAAAAACAAGTCCAACATGATAATAAATATGGAATTAATTACCTGTCGTTATATAATTAAACTCACAAATTCATATGAACGTGTGCAAAATACATATGAAAAATTTCACCTAATAAATTGTAGGTTACATGTAAATATATATATGATGATAAGTATTAATTTGTTTTACTCATTTTTGGACCACAATATGAGTGTTACTTTTCATTTATTCTGATCAAAGGAGGACAAGTTGTCAAGTAGCAAGCCTCCATCAACTTGCAACAATGAAATAAATAATCAATTTATAATTCAGTTATTTATCTGCAATTTTACAACTTGTTGAGCAACAAAAATATTAGCAATCTTCAAAGTGAAGAAAGCATAAACAAAAAGGTCCACCACATCGTACTTATCAATAATTATCAATGACATAGAAACAGAAACAAAAACAAAAAGGTCCACCACATCGTACTTATCAATAATTATCAATGACATAGGAATCTTTTTTTTTTTTTTGATATAGGAATCTAAAAATTAGAATCAAACAATTTCACGTTTAATGTTTAAGTCATGAACTTTAAGGACAATAATTTCATTTTAGAGGTGTACCATATATTTTGATGAGGTAAAGTGTAGGATTGAACACAAGTAGAAATGCAGAATTGAACTGAAAATATATTTATTTATTTATAAATGTTGTCCGAATTTAAAAATTATGCCGAACTTGTTTGATTATTACCCAATAAATTTAACTTGAATGAGCTTTTATCGAGTTGCACAAGATTCGAGTTAACCAGAAAGACTTAGAAAAATTGATCGTGCAAGGTCCTTCTAAAAATTCTATAGTTTTCCTGAGAAGTATGTTGAGTTTTTTTAATTATACTGTTGGAACATGCAAACTATTTCAACCTAAAAAGTCAAGATTCAAACTCACGATCTCTCAATTATAAGACTGTCACTCCATCAATTCCTATGTAGTGTTAACTACATTCAGTTCTATTCAAAAGTGTGTATAATTTATGTGCATATAAAATTGAACCTAAATATTGCTAAAAAATGTATTTGAACCTCAATATATGTTAGGAATAAAACGGAAAAACATTGAAAGTACGAAACACGAACTTGAATTATGTACCCGATTTGTCACAGTATAACTAAGTATGGTTGTGTTGTCAAGTCAAGTATTTTCGTTATATGATAATTTTAATATTACAACCTTTACAGTTACAATGAGGGCTACCGTTATCGTTGCTTGATGTATAATACTTATCAGACTCCATAACCCAACAATATATAACTATTAGGGGGCGTTTACTTTGCGTGATAGGATAGATTGATAAAACATAGGATTGACTATATGAAGGATTAGATGATCAAACAAGTTCAAAAGTAATCAATCCATCAAAGTAAACGGTGGATTAACTTATATTATTTTTATCTATTTATCCTCTCACTCAAAGTAAACACCCCCTTAGGGGTGTTTGGTAGGCCATATTAGCCAAGATTGCTAACATATCTTGGTTAATATGGTCGTTTGGTAGCCAAGATTGATTAAAGCGGGGGCCCGAGATTAAGGCAAGCTCGGCTTTATTTTACTGTGTTTCCTTTGGTATAGGAATCGGGCACCTTTGGCCTGATTGGTAATGAGGGTGGAACAGTAACCCCATCATACATATTTTATCCCAAAATAACCCTCTTCCGGTGAAAGGAGAGATTGAAGGTGGATGAAGATTGTTGAGCTGGATGGAGATGACACGGTGGGGGTCGGAGAGTTCCGACTGCGCGCTGCGGAGGGAGGATCGGAGTGGCGACGACGGAGACGAGGGGTGTGGTGGTGGTGGTGGCGGTAGAAGGAGACGAGGGGTGTGGTGGTGGTGGTGGCGCCAGAAGGAGGCGAAGGTGTGGTGGTGGGTTCTGCAAATTGGCGACGGCGGAGACGAGGGGTGTGGTGGTGGTGGCTGCGGAAGGAGATGAGGGGTGTGGTGGTGGTGGTGGTGGCGCCAGAAGGAGACGAAGGTGTGGCGGCGGTGGTGGTGGTGCTGTTGTGGTGGAGAGAGAGAGAAGAAATAGTGAGAAAAAGAGAGAGAGAAAAAGTGAGGCGGTAGAGTGGGTGGAGAGAGAGAGAAATAGTATGAGAAAGAAGATGATATTATAAATAATAATTAATTATAGTTAGGGGTAAAATTGTCATTTTCTATTTAATCTTGAATTTAAACTAGGGTACCAAACAACCTATCTGTTATTCACTATATTTATCTTGACGTTATCTTATCTACCAAACACAAAAGATACACTAACAATCACCCCTTATTCACTATATTTATCTTGATATTATCTATCTTCCCTTATCGTAACATACCTACCAAATGAGCCCTTAGTATATTACACAAAAGACTAGGGCTTAGCTTGTTTTCCTTTTATGGGCCTATTTATTTACTTTGTACTACTTAGAAGCCTAAATTTTGGGCTTAATTTCTTAAATCGGGCTTTCTTGAAAGTTGCTGGGCATTAAAAGGTAATAAACCACTAAAATTGGGCTGTTGAAACCCAAACACCACTAATTTTAGATGATCATTAAATCTATTAAAAGAAAAAGAAAAAGAAAGAATTTTGAGTGTCTAATTGCACAAAAATTGGGCAGACAAATATGCTATTGGATATAAAATTTGATTTTTTAACCTCTCTCGCCATGAGATCAGACTCCCAATAATGCGTATTTGCATTTAAGATTTGTGAAAATAAAATTTTATCTTATAAATGCATTGTTATTAAATCTAACTTATTCGAACACAGAAAAATGAGACACGGTTCACAGTTACGACACAAATTGTTAACCAGGTGATTTCATTTTGGCCCACTCCAACGACTAAGCCTCGACAATAGAGTCCTAACCAAAGACACCATTTTCTTTTAATTCACAAATATATATATATATATATATATATATATATATATATATATATATATATATTTATTGGGGCCATTAGATGCAATAATTTATTATGTGCTATACTTTTACCTATAAAGTAATTAAAATATTTATATTTATCATATAAATGCATTGCAAGTTGGTGGGGTATAATTAGCATACAACATATGGATCAGAGCTGGCAAAAGATCGGGCTGGGCCGGGCCCACCGGGTCTAAAAATTTGGAGCCCAGTCAGGCCTGAAAAGATTTTATAGTGCAAATATTTTGGGCCGGGCCGGTCCGAGCCTATAGGAATTTTGCTCCTTTTGGACTGGCCCGGTCCGACCCAAAATTTCATCGGACTTATAATTTTAAAACCCAACCCGGTCCAAAATCGAGCCGGGCTCATTTTGCTACCCCTAGTACGGATGCTTCGTCTCTGTAAACAATAAAAACTTGTCTATTGAAATTTTATATTTTGTTTTATTATTGTGTCAATTAAATAGAAAATAAAATGAAATATTGTTCTTTGAAAGTCAATTGAATTTAAGTGTGCTAGAATAGCATGATTGCCTGTCGGCAGTATGAGAGTGGATGATGTGTTTTCGAATCATAAAAGCAGCACACGAATTCAGCCAAGAAAATCAGTTACATTCAATGTAATAATTATGATTTTCTCCACCAACAACTCATCCAATTTAGATCGCTTTAAATCAAACTTTGATCATATTAATTTAGAGCAATGTCTCGACCTATATCACAAACAAATTCTTGTCTCAAATATAGTAACATTTTGGTATCTCGCATAATTATTTAAATAAACAAAGCATCAACAGAACTTCTCATTATAATGTGACTTTTAATTAAGACACTACATAAAATATCAATTAGGTATTTCTTTTTAGCTGGGCCCACCGAATCAATAGTCATAGAAAAAAATTGGCAAGAGTCGGTCCAAACTTCATCGGATCGCAAAGATAGACAGACTTTTTTAATATTTCATCCGGCCGGGCCGGGCCGGGCCGGACCAATTTTTGGCGGCCTAATGGCACGCTATCATTTGGTACATATATTCATCAACTTTAGGTCGCTACAAATATGAATATGTCTGGCTTTTATTAGTCGGCACCCTATTTTCCTATAAAAAAAAAAATAAAAAATTTAATTTGTTCAAACTATTTTTACTTTTTGTAAAAATTTAATGAATTGAGAATTAAAACTATAGAAATGATGCAGAAGTGTAATTGGGGCCCACCCCCACCACTTCACTGTCTCTTTTTAAATCTAGCTCTGGGTACAAATTATTTGCTGCTGCCCCCACTTGTACTCTCATTTTCTTAATTTTCCCCTTCAAATCTTTGTTTCCCTCTTAAAATAATCCCAACTATTTTTTTTTTTATTTTAGGACTTATCTTATGAACTAACGAATATTTTTACACAACAGAAAATGGAAAAATTTTAATTCCACTATTCTCAAGTTTATTTATTGTGCCGTGATCATATATATCCTTATAGTAAAATGAAGTTGTTTTTGTAACGATTGCAAATTCAGTCACGAGTACCTGCCCTTCAACAGACCATGTGGCATTAATCCGTTAGTGGTGATGAGACACTCCATACAAATATCATCTGCCGTCAAAATTCATATATGAAGAAAGTGAAAAATTTTATTTTTCATTACTTTTAATTATTGCATTATAACCTAACAATAAAATATATGTGATACAGACAAATGCAGAATGAGAAGTTTAACATCATTTTTTTTATATAGAATTATGAAATAAGACAGTTATTCGATGAAAATTTCTATTTCAAAAAATATGACACGTGTTCAGTGATGGAGGGAGTAATGGCTATGATTCATTTTGGAAATTTTAATTGAATAAAATAACAAGCAAATAGTATTACTGAGCCGGATCATTTTATATACATAAAGTATCTTATCATTTTATATACATAAAAAAATGTCTTAATACACATAACTATCCAGTATGAAGATAGTGTGTACCACCCATACCCACTTTTGGTGGCATGTATAAGCTATATCTATTGACAACTTTTTGATTTTTTTTTGCACTTTTCGGCTGTTTTAAAATAGATTAATTGTCAAATTCATGCATTAATTTCCGTGTCCGATCATTGTTCAAATAACTGTTGACTTGCTTTATGAATGAGGACAAAAATGATTCCCAATGTACAATGTACAGATTCAGCGTTCTGAATATTTTCATGCATCATTCACGTCAAGACTTTAATATAAAGCTTGTCATGCATGCCAATGTACGAAATTAAATAGTGTCAATGCACGCGTAAAATCTTATCGGTACATCTATTTAGTTTAATTGATTCTTCTGTCTATATATATATCACACAGAGAAGCACATGAAACTACACTTCAGAAAGAAAAAAAATGAAAGAGATAGAATCACAATACCACAAAAACAAGTAAATATCACTCACGTTTGCTAGAGAAATCACATAGCAGACGACATTTATTTTTCAAAATTATTATAGGTGAGTTTAATTTTATTTTTAATGATGGTATCGAAGAGAAATATATTGTACCGATCGTGTTTTTATTGTACCGACCGTACACATCACCTATCGGTACAACTAAAACATCGATCGGTACAATGTTTTTTTTGTCCTCACACTATTTCATTCAACTCTCTTTCATTCTATGCTCTTTTTTTTAACCATCTCATCGTTGTTTTGTAGAAACGAAGTCACACACGTACTGGCATTTTCACTTGGGGTTAATCGAGATATAGAAGGAATTTTCATTCGGAAATTGAATAGGTCAGTTGAAATAAAATTGTAAATGAGTACCGGAACAAGAAAAAACTGTACCGATCGGTAATATATTTGTACCGATCGGTACAGACAAATTTTCACAAATACTCTATCGGTATAATATTTTTACCGAGCGGTACAATTTTTTTTTAATAATCTTATTTTTTCTAATAATATTGTATTTGTGCAGATGGAGTGTAGGAGATTCATCGTTAAATACAACGGGACATGGGACGATTGTGTGTATAATGGTGGGGAAGAACGAACTTTCTACATTCCGGTGGATACGATAAGTTTCTCTAGCATTAAGGAATATATTGATTTCATAATGATGTCGAAATCGTTAAGTCTTGAGTATGAAATATTCTATTTATTGACGTCTAGAACTGGCCGAAGTGTTAAACATAGTTTGAGTAACGATGAACAACTTCGTCGATTGTATGTTACCGAGCCTGAGCCTACATTGTATATCGTGCATATTGATGCCGTATGTGAGCCATCATTTGATTTGAATGAATCTTCGCCGTATGTCTATGACGATCAAATCCCTCAGTACTCGCAGTACGACGAGTCGCTCGCACATTTGGCTTCATCTGATTGGCTTGGTGATACTCAATGGGGTGCTAGTGGTGATACTCAATGGGGTGCTAGTAGTGGCGCGAACATTCCTATGCGGGGGGAACGGCAATCGCAGGTACCCGAGGAGGCTGAATTTACCGCCGATTCCGACGAAGATGATGAGGAGGAATCAGAGTCTGATGAGGAGGACGGCCCCATCGCGGTCTATGCATCGACCCTTGGTACTTTTGCGGACTTCGTTACGTGGGTGCATACTCGGCGGCATGAACAAGCTCCTGTCAATGCTGATGCAGAGTAGTCGTATGCCCCTTGTTGAAGACACGAGCGCCACCGAAGCGGAGGCCTTTGCGGGGTGGTTAGTTCCAATGATTCCACTAGCTGCTACTGCTTCGCTCGTTGTTAGTGATCTTGACAGGCTGTCAGACGGTCCATTGAATAAGGGCGAGATATTTTACAGCAAAGACGATTTGAAAATTGCTGTTGGATTGTGGCACATGGAAAAACGAGCTGAGTTTAGTGTTCCACGTTCAGATACTGAATGGGTTCACTTCAAATGCAAGTATGGAAGTAACTGTTCTTTTGATTTGCGTGCTCGGAAACAGGGCGACTATTGGTATATTCACAAGTTCATTGGGAGACATACATGCAATCTTAATATGGACCATTCAGCTGTCAGGAAGGTCAGTGCTAAGGTTATTGCAGCTCATTTTGCGGGTAGAATGATCAATGAAGGTGAAATCACTAAACCGAAGTCAATTCGGGCATATTTGCGTCGAGAATATGGCTGCGATGCAAGTTACAGTGTATGTCTGCGAGCACAGAATCGAGCACTCGAGATGATATATGGTGGATATACAGACTCGTGGAAGATGCTTCCCGGCTATCTCCACATGTTGCAAAGAGAAAATCCGGGCTCGACAATTGACTACAGTGTTAGCCCGAATGATGATCGGTTCGAACAAGCTTTTGTGGCGTTGTCAGCTTGTATCGTGGCATTTCAACGGTGTCTTCGACCGGTGATCGTGGTGGATGGAACACACTTGAAGGGAAAAAATAATGGCATATTATTCGTTGCGGTCGCAAAGGATGGAAACGAGCAACTGCTACCACTGGCATGGGGGATCGGTCCAATTGAAAATGATGTCTCGTGGACATGGTTTCTCACTCGTTTGAAGGAGGCATATAGTTGTCGTTCGGATATGGTCATCATCTCAGACGCCCACTTAAATATCGCGAATGCAGTTAGGGCAGTCTATCCTGGTGATGGTCCCTGAGCTGGGTACTTGGTGTAGATGGGGGGGTGAATACACCAAGTAGATTTTTCTAAACTTTTTCAAGTTAAAACACAGAGTTGGTGAGCTCAGTTATTGATCCAGCTGGGGAGGGTCAGCAGGGTAAATAACTCAGCTGGCGGTGCGGAAAGTGGTGGTTTGAAAACTTAGCTCAGTTACTTAGAAAAACTCAGTTTGAAAAGATTAACTTAACGTTTTCAACTTAGTCAGGTTGTGCAACTTTTTAGAGAGACACAGCTGTCTTTGGAGAGCAGCTGTGTTGTGCAGTTTTGAACAAATATGCAATGATATGAAGGAGTTAGTACACAGCTGAATATAAAGCAGAAGTAAAGAGAGAGTAAGAAGCACGCGAGTTTTTACGTGGTTCGGAGTAACACCTCCTACGTCCACGACCAGGTTCACTGGTAATCCACTACCACTTGGTTTCCAAGTACCAAGCAACTTCACAACTCTAACCCGAGCTGTGTTCCAACAGTTTGCGGGCACTGTCAAGCCTATACACCTTCAGTTTACGGGTACTGAAGAACCTAACCACTCGAATTACGCGCTTCGAGCAAGCGTACCTTTACCTAACCTTTCTGGGTTTGGGTTTGGGTATGGGGTTCCAACTATGAACGAGTTCTTACAATTAAGAACTTCAGAGTATGATGAACTCGTTCGAAATCTAGGCTTAAGATATACAAAGAGTTTGGCCTAGGGAACGGACGAAAAACTAAGCGGTTTCTTAACTAGAAACACTTTAAGATAAAGTGTTCTTTGATCTATGTAGAAGCGCTTGAGAGCTTTTGAAAGAATGATGATTTCGGATAATGAAAGCTTGTAGAGAGTTTTTCGTATCGATCACGAGGTTGAAGACGGGTTTATATAGGTAGAGATTCAAGACTAGCCGTTGGAGGAGCCGTTTGAATCTTACCTACTCTTCTTAAATACAAGATCCGCAGTTAGGGCGTATCCGCACTTTTGTCTTCATTTGTGTCACATCCTAGGTTACGAAGTCTAGGATGCTGATGCGGCAATCCCTCATTGGTCGAGGTAGGTTGACTTATACGATTCCGGGATCTTCGCGCTTTAGAGCCGGCTTTTGAATTCGAGGGATCGTCTTGAAATGGAGTCTTCGGAGATAGTTCCTTTGTTCTGTCTGGGACAGTGTGTTTTGAACTCGGCTCGAATTCTCTTGACTTGATCGAGCTCTGTTTGGATCACTCGGTGAAGGTTGACGCCTTCTTGTCTTTTGCTAAGTGACTCATTGTGAACACGGTGGGTCGGCTTCTTGTCTTTCGCGCGACTCTGCTTGTAGACACGGTGGGTCGGCTATTGTCTTCGCTTCCTTAACTTTGTAAACCTAGAACATCTAAGGCTCAAACGGGCGAAATTTGGAAAACACTATTTAGGTTGACGCGATCATCTATTCGGTTGGAGAATCGGTTGGGTTTTGGTATCAAATCGAAACCTTATAATTTTCCCAACAATTTCCCCTTTTTGATGATGCCAAAACCTAGCGAGACAACTTATGACGCGAAAAACTTGTGTTTTATTAATGTAAGAAAATACATTATAACACGGGAAAAAGAAAGAAGGAAAAAAAATCTTCGATCTTCAATCCTTCGATCTTGATCCCGATTGGTAGTCTTCTCTTCTGCATCCGTTGCTTCTTTCTTTTGACTCGTCTCTTCTTCGGTGATTCGATGGTTCCTCTAGCTCAACGGTTGCCTCTTCATTGACTTGTCTCTCTTCTCCCTTACTTGCTTTTTGGCATGATCAAAACGGGGTGGGAGATATACACCATCGAGCTGTTGCGATGTTTTAGTTTGGCGAGCGTGGTTTTCGGCTACGGCGGCGAGTTTAGAGTCTAAGTGGCTCATTTGTTATATTAGGCGCTCTTCTTCGGTTGCATTAGCCTCGGCTGTGATTGCGGACACGGCGTCCTTGGCTGATTCGGTAGGGCGATCAGTGAGTGCTTGGAGGGATGAGTTAGCACGGGAGATAGCATCTTACGAGTCGGGCATAACTTCATTCCTTGCAATTTTGCTTCTTCGGACTTCTTAGATTGAATGAGAAAGTACGATTCGGCACTTTAGGGACTTGTATTCGGCTCAATATCATCATCATCCAATTTGCGGTGATCGTTGGTAGGTGATGTTTCTCATTGAGCTTGGTGCGGGGACTTGAGCATCTTTTATTGAAAGATCTCGAAGATGGTGTCTCTGTGTTGAAGAAGCGAGGAGAAGGCGGTTGAAGTATCCCATGTCTTGGGGTTTAAGCATGGTTGTTCGGTGGAATACTCCGTTGCGGTGTTGGTGATGATTATGTTCACGCGGGGATGTGAACTTTTCTTCCACCGAAAGAAACGACCGCTTGTGGGCCTTCTCCTCGGAGAGTGATTACGAATTCTCTCATAATGTCGGTAAAAGCTTCTCCGTGTGTCGACTAAGCCTTTGACTTGAGTCTTCGGTTTGAAGACGGTGCTTCGATATATTTTGTCTCCTCAAGTTGTCTCCGATTCCCGGGACGGAGTTCGATGCATCTTGCTTTGTCTCCTGCATCTTTTTACGTACCTCCTCTGTGGTGGAGCAAGAGCTTTGACATGACTGCTCTTGAATACTCCGGTTTTATCAACATATGGTCCAGGTCTGTTGACGTTGATTTTTGCATCCCAGGGAGTTGTGTGTCCCGTTCTCTCTTTTATGTTGAGAGAAACGGTGGGAGCTGAGGAGGTCTTTTTCCTTTGTCATTCCCGAAAGTTTTACGCACCTTCACAGTGAATGACGTTCTTGAGCTTTGCGAGTCTCCTCTTCTTGGCCTAGTTACGTCGATGGGCTTCGTATGCACCGGACTTCCGTCTTCTTTGAGGTTCTTGAGAGTTAGGCAACTCTTATCTTGAAGCTTTGACGGATTCTTCAAGTTTGATTGGCTTCGGGAGACATCTTTACGGATTCCATGTTCTTCTTACCGCATCTTTTGTTAGTAGAAACAAACAATACCAATTGATGGAAATAAGAAAGAATCTTTGAAAAACTTTCTAGGGTTGATGCATATATGTTCTAGCATATTTAAAGAGTTTTCTTGATGAATGGACGATCAAGATTTGTCTATTGATAAGAAGATCTACGTTGGGAGTGATTCTCGCGTCATGTCAATTTCTTGATTAGAGGATGTGAGTTAATGCGCGAGAGAGAACGGTTGAGGCGTTTTGACTTTTGCCTCGAAACTCCCATTATTCAATTCTTTGCAGACTTTTAATTAAGATTGATTAGAAATGACAAGATGTGAGTTGACAGAAAACAGATTGAGTAGGAGTAATTAATGTTGTTGCAAACCTCTCAGCTGATCATTGTAGTCAGCTGATACCTCGGTTGAGTGGGTGTCTTTGGGTCATCGTGGTTCAATTTGGTTCCCCTCGGTGAATAATCCTTTCCTTTCGGCATCTGGTTTCGTGAATTCTTTCTCGGTGATATCGGTGACATTGATTCTGAATTTCGGTTAATTGCTTCGATTAATTTGGTCTCTATTCATTGGTCTGCTTCGTTAATTTGGTCTCTTCCGTTCGTATTCATTTGGTCTTTTCAATTTGAGTGCGCTTGGATTCATTTGGGTGAAGCATCGTCACGGGTTGAGAAGTCCAAGTAATCCGCACGGCATTTTGAATCTTGCTTCTATCGGCGGTTTTGTGAGAATATCGGCCCATTTGTATGTACGTGTGAATTTTCTCAACAATCACATCCTTCTTTTCTACGTGATCTACGATGAAATGATGTCGTACGTCTACATGCTTGCATCTTGTGTGAAATCTTGGATTCTACGAAATGGCAATCGCACTTGAGCTATCACGGAAAATTGGAACTGTCCGAGTTTTACTTCATAGTCATCCAGTGATGTTTCGGCTAGAGAATTTGCGAGCGGCGGCTTCCGGCGGCCATGTATTACGCTTGTCGTGGAAGTTGCGACGCACGTTTGTTTCTTTGAAAACCATGAAATCAACTTACTTCCTAAGAATGACAAGTTCACGAAGTTGATTTTACGTCCAATCGATCTCCGGCGAAGTACGAATGCGAGTATCCGATCATTTGTAGATTGTCTTCGGTTGGGTACCACGGACATTCGAGTTCCTTTGAGATATTTGAGAATGTTCTTGGCTTGCATGTGTGCTTCCTTTGGATCAACTTGAAATCGGCACACACTCCATTGCGAAAGAGATGTACGGACGACTTCTTTGTTAGATACGGCGAGGATCCTATTATCCTCTGTATTCTTTGGAATCAGCCGACTTCCACTTCGGTTCTGGTTCAATCTTCCAGTTGGTGTTCATTGGAATCTTTACAGTTCTGCTGGATTGAACTCCATACTTGGCGATCAAATCTTTCACGTATTTGGATTGATTTATGAAGATCCCTTCTGAAGATTGCTTGACTTGAAGTCCTAGGAAGAAACTCATTTCTCCCATCATGGACATTTGGAACTTCTCTGACATCATCTCTCCAAATCTTTGACATAAGAAGCTTGATCTTGATCCAAAGATGATGTCGTCTACGTAGATTTGAACAACCAGGATATCTTCTCCTGACTTGATGGTGAAGAGAGTTAAATCTGCGAGCCCTTCTTGAATCCTTTGGATATGAGAAAATTTGACAGAGTGTCATACCAAGCTCGAGGTGCTTGCTTCAATCCATAAAGAGCCTTCTTTAGCTTGTAGACTTTATTTCCTTCTACTTCGAATCCTGGAGGTTGTTCAACGTAGACATCTTCTTTGATTTCTCCATTTAAGAATGCACACTTCACATCCATTTGATAGACCTTGAATTTGTGATGTCTTTGCAAAGGCGAGAAATAGTGCGATTGCTTCCAATCGTGCTCTTTGGAGCAAAGATTCTTCGAAGTCAATTCCTTCTTGAGTGTAACCCTTGGCAACGAGTCGAGCTTTGTTTCTGATGACGACTCCCAGGGTATCCATTTTATTCTTGAATATCCATTTGAGTCCTATGACTTTGACTTCTTGAGGTCTGTCGACTAATTCCCAGACATAATTTCTGAGGAATTCGTTCAGCTCTACTTGCATGGCATTTGTCCAAGGCACGCTCTTCAAAGCTTCGAGAATTGATTGAGGCTCTGGCACTTGAGCTACGTAACACGCCATTAGAGCTGTGTCTTCATCATAGACCGTCGGTTCTAGCTCTGCGAGAGTTGAGTGTGTCGAGCTTCTTGATGATCCGATGAAGCTTGAGCGGTGAGCTTGGTTTTGACTTGGTCGGATGGTTCTCCAATGATTGCGATGATGGATGTTCTTCAATCCATCTTCTCCTCTTACGAATTTCTTCTTCCAATTGATTGATGCTTGACGTGGCTAAATTTCGTCGACTTGTAGTTGCTCGGGAGTTAAATCTTGAGAGTTTAGCTCTCTTTGATTTAGATTTTGAGGAGACTTCGTAGAGGCTGTTTGGAGATGGAGTGAGGACTCGGTTTGTGTTTGGATTCAGTGATGATGTTCCCCTTGATTTGGCGTTGAAGTTTCTTCTCGATTTCAGTGGTGGAGCTTCTTGGTTGATTTGAATTTCCTCATACGGCTCGTTGTCCTAAATTAATGGTTCGGCCAGATTACGATTCTATTCTCTTGAGCCCTTGTACGAATCAATCTTGAAAATTCTCCTTCGCTTCTTCGTTTGATAGAATCTCTATATTCGAATGAGGATTCGTCAAAGGTAACATGTGGAGTTACTTCGACTATTTGAGTTCTTCGTGAAGACTGCGTATGCTTTACTCACGGCGGAGTAACCAAGGAATATTCCTCGGTCGTCTTTTCGTCGAACGTCTTGGTGTGTCTTCCCATTATTGAGGATGTGACATTTGGATCCGAATACCTTGAAATATCCAATGTATGGTATTATGTTGTTCCATAGCTCATACGGTGTCTTTCCTTGCCTTGATGTGAGTAGGGAGCGATTCTGAGTGAAGCAAGTTTGTGTTGATTGCTTCGGCCCGAACTTCTTTGGAATGGCGAGCTAGCTAGCATTGATGTAGGCTGCTTCCTTGAGAGTTACGTTTCTTCTTTACGCTACACCATTCTGTGAGGTGTGCGGCTGAGGATGTTTGGTGTTGAACTCCGTTCTTCTCGCAAAAATCATAAATAGTTTCATTTAGAAACTCCGTTCCACGATACGATCTTATTGCCATTATCTTGCACTCATACGTGTTGATAGTCTTTCCGGCGGGATAGGTAGCTTAGTTCTCGTTTCGCTCTTACGGTACAAGAATGATACCCATGTGAATCTTGAGAAATCATCCACAACGACAGTATATTTTACGCCATTGAAGCTTCGGAGTAAGCTTGGACCAAAAAGATCCATGTGAAGAAGTTGAAGAACTCGATCGATTGGCGTAGGCGGCTTGAGAGAGAATGAAATTCTTGTTTGCTTTCCTTGTTGACACGCGTTGCACATATGACTTTTGTCATATACTTGATACGGAATTCCATTAGCGAGGCGGTTCCTAGCCGGTTGTTAATTGTCTTGAAGTTGAGATGATTCGGCCGTACGTACCACGGCGGTGACTTCATTCTTGCTTTTTGATACAAGACACGTCTCCGGAGGGCTTTGTTCCGATCGGCGAAGTACATATTTCCTTCTCTTTTCCTCTTAGGAGTATACGCTTGGTTTCCTTGTGCATCCTGTGCATCAAACTTGACAGAAAAACCGTTGTCGCAGAATTGGCTAATGGAAAGCAAGTTATGTTGCAATCCTTGTACATAAGAAACATTTGGGATTTTAACATTTCTAGTTTTAAATGTACCATAACCTTTGGTTAGGCCTTTGGAGTTGTCACCAAATGTTACTTGTGGACACATGCGCTCGATATACTCCTCGAGTAGATGCTTTAGGTGCGTCATGTGCTTGGAACATCCATTGTCCAAGTACCAAAGCGTTCTCATCGACTCCTCAGAGATGCGTCGATTCCTTGCAACCTAAACAAAAAGTTAAAATTCAGGTACCCAGTTTTAATTGGGTCCTTGTGGGTTAGACAGAGATCCTTTGACGATCCAGATCTGCTTGATGACTCGAATTGGGTCATTTGATCTGATAATTCTCCCAGCTGAGTCGATATACACATTCTTTGTGTTCTTCTGTTGTTGTTGGCGGGGTCTTGATCTCCGTGTCTTCTTGTTTTGTTGTCTGGATTTCTTTTGGTTTCAGTTTGTGTGCCTAGGCGAGACGTTCCTTTGTCTCTGTTGTCTCATGTGATCTTGTGTTTGGAAATGATTATCCGGTGATACTCGTATGAGTGGTATCCAGTGGGTATCTCGATATCTTGGTTGATATCGATCAACGTCTTTAGTCTTGTCATTTGGTATACGTAAAATCCGGCTGTGGTCTTCGTTGAGGTTGAGCACGTTCTTTGTCGAGTTGGGCTTGAGGTTGTCGCACGGTGACCTTCTTGATGTCTGCCGTGTTTTCGACGGAGTTTGAGGCTTTCACAATTTGTTCTTCTTGACGTCTGCTTTGTGTTCTCGACGGAGCTTGAGAATGTTTCACGGTATTCTTCTTGACGCCTTTCTTTGTGTCCTCAGTTGTTGATCTTGAAATTTCTTTGGGATTGAAGGTTCAATTGCTCGTACAAACCTAACCTTTGGTCCACTTGTGGAGGCAATGTTTGAGGCATCCTTAGATTCGTTGTATCCCAGCCCGCTTTGAGTCTTCTTTGGACGGCGAGCACTAATGATCTCGTCCATTGTTGACGTGGCTTTGATGAGAGCTACTATCTTTTTAGATAGTACCTCTTCGGTGCTTTTCGACTCAATGATCTCGGTGACTTCCTTTCCGATTCATTGTGACCTTTTCCACATCTTATCAATGTTTCTTCTCGGTGTTGAATTCCTTCATCGGTGATCTTGTTTCACTATTTTGTCTTTTAGTGAAACGACTTCTGTTGGAGCCGTGTTGTATCGCGATACTTTTGTCTTTTCTAGTTCCGCCTTCAGCTCGGCATTCTCGCACATAATGACGTCAAGGATCTCTTGAAGCTCCTTGGAATCGTTCATTACTTTCTCTACTAGACTCCAGTCAGGTAGTCCAGATTCGAGTCTGTGTAGAGTGTTCGTGTGATGGTGAGATGTTAGATAGATTTAGAGTTCGAGACGTTACCTCATCTTCATCGATGCTGTCTGTTTGTTCCATGAAGCATGTATCCCAATCAGGTTCATCATGGGCCATCAGGGCTTCTTCTTCGAGTACGAAAATGGCATGTCATCCATTTTCTTGCACTACGATTCTTCATCGGCGATATAAGCTCTCCTTCGTTGCCTTAGCTTTTAATTGGTCTCTGTCTTTCTTGGACGGCTTTGGACAATCTTGTCGGTAGTGTCACAGTTCCTTGCGGTTGAAGCAACCTTCACTGTTCGTTGGTCAGTGACTTCTCATTTCTTTGCGTACTTATCTCTGTAAGTCCTAAAGAACTTCTTGTATTTGCCCTTCTTTGGTGTTGAGTACGTTATAATTTTTCACCATCATGGCAATTTCTTCGAGTAGCTCACTCTTTGCTCATATCCTTTTTGTCATTCTTCATCTTGGAGGACTCGGTGACTTGACATGAGTGACTTTTCGAGTTGGCTACGAAGGCTATTTCTTTTGGAGGTAGGGTGAGTTCTCCGTCATTAAATACCTTGAAGATTCTTCTTGAGTGATCTTCAAGTTGTATTCGTTGGCTTTTAAGAGTGAGAACAACCTTTACGTAGATAGATCACCCAAGTCACTTCGACTTTGGTGAACTACCTTGTAAGTGTTCCATTCGGTGAATTTGAAAGAACCTTTAGATTCTTTTCCGTAGGTATACTTCCCGATTCGATTGTCTCTATCTCGATGACTATGTTTGAGAACCTTAGCTCCATCGCTTCGATGGACTCGTTGGCTAATGCTTGAAGTTGTCGAATTTTTGGCAAGCTATTGTGAATTTGTTTTCTTTGATTTCTTCGGATCCTTCACATAGCTTGGCAAGTATTTCCCACATCTCTTTGGTTGTCTCGCACTTGATGATCTTACTCGGGTAGGCGTTTGAGGCATTGATGAGATGGTGTTTCTTGCGAAGGCTGTCCGGACCAGCTTGCTTTCGTTCTTCGACGAGTAATCCTTCTTTGGCTTGAGAATTGGCCGGTATTCGGTTGTCCTCCATCATGAGCGGTACGAGTTCATTTCCTTGTTTATAAATAAGGATGGGTCCGTACGTGATGACGTCCCACATCATGTCGTGATGTGCACAAAGGAAGCTTTTCAATGCGAATTTCCAGATTGCATAGTCGTCTAACGAGAAGGTGGGGAGATTCTGTTAAGATAAGAATCCATAGACATGTGCGGTATGTAATAAGATGAGTTTTTCGAAAAACGGATACTGTTCGATTGACCAACGACACGAGTGTCAAGAGAGATCTCTTGATACGAAACGGTGGTCTTTTGAACCAGCTACGATACCAATTGATGGTCACGAAATTTGGGTACTTGGTGTAGAGGGGGGTGAATACACCAAGTAGATTTTTCGAAACTTTTTCAAGTTAAAACACAGAGTTGGTGAGCTCAGTTATTGATCCAGCTGGGGAGGGTCAGCTGGGTAAATAACTCAGCTGGCGGTGCGGAAAGTGGTGGTTTGAAAACTTAGCTCGGTTACTTAGAAAAACTCAGTTTGAAAAGATTAACTTAACGTTTTCAACTTAGTCAGGTTGTGCAACTTTTAGAGAGACACAGCTGTCTTTGGAGAGCAGCTGTGTTGTGCAGTTTTGAACAAATATGCAATGATATGAAGGAGTTAGTACACAGCTGAATATAAAGCAGAAGTAAAGAGAGAGTAAGAAGCACGCGAGTTTTTACGTGGTTCGGAGTAACACCTCCTACGTCCACGACCAGGTTCACTGGTAATCCACTACCACTTGGTTTCCAAGTACCAAGCAACTTCACAACTCTAACCCGAGCTGTGTTCCAACAGTTTGCGGGCACTGTCAAGCCTATACACCTTCAGTTTACGGGTACTGAAGAACCTAACCACTCGAATTACGCGCTTCGAGCAAGCGTACCTTTACCTAACCTTTCTGGGTTTGGGTTTGGGTATGGGGTTCCAACTATGAACGAGTTCTTACAATTAAGAACTTCAGAGTATGATGAACTCGTTCGAAATCTAGGCTTAAGATATACAATGAGTTTGGCCTAGGGAACAGACGAAAAACTAAGCGGTTCTTAACTAGAAACACTTTAAGATAAAGTGTTCTTTGATCTATGTAGAACTGCTTGAGAGCTTTTGAAAGAATGATGATTTCAGATAATGAAAGCTTGTAGAGAGTTTTTCGTATCTGATCCTGAGGTTGAAGACGGGTTTATATAGGTAGAGATTCAAGACTAGCCGTTGGAGGAGCCGTTTGAATCTTACCTACTCTTCTTAAATACAAGATCTGCCGTTGGGCGTATATGCACCTGTCTTCATTTGTGTCACATCCTAGGTTCTGAAGTCTAGGATGCTGATCTGGCAATTCCTCATTGGTCGAGGTAGGTTGACTTATACGATTCGGGATCTTCGCCTTTAGAGTGGCTTTTGAATTCGGAAGGGATCTTGAAATGGAGTCTTCGGAGATAGTTCCTTTGTTCTGTCTTTGGACCAGTGTGTTTTGAACTCGGCTCGAATTCTCTTCGGCTTGATCGAGCTCTGCTTTGGATCACTCATTTGAAGGTTGACGCTCGTCTTTTGCTAGGCGACTCATTTGTGAACACAGCTGGGTCGACTGCTGTCTTCCACTAGTTGACTCCTGCTGTAGACACAGCTGGGTCGACTGCTGTCTTCTGCTTCCTTAACCTGTAAACCTAGAACATCTAAGGCTCAAACAGGCAAGCTGGAAAACACTATTTAGGTTGACGCGATCATCTATTCGGTTGGAGAATCAGTTGGGTTTTGGTATCAAATCGAAACCTTATAATTTTCCCAACACCTGGCGTAGCACACGGTCTGTGCTACTATCACATCCTCAAGAGCATGGTTAGTTTTGGAAAGCCTATCACCAAGTTGTTTCAAAAAGCAGCATATGCATATAGAAAGTCGGCTTATGAGAAAGCAATGAATAGAATTCTTGCTGGGAAGCCCGAAGCGTATAATAAGCTCATGAACATTGGTCCAGAGAAGTGGGCTCGATCAATGTGCCCTGTTCGACGATATAGTTCACTGACATCCAATGCTGCAGAACAATTCAATAATGTTTTGGTGTTTGCTAGACGCTTACCAATTTGCTCATGCTTGGAGACAATTAGACTCACCGTCGAAAAATGGTTTGATGAAAGACGTCAATTGTATTCATCGTCTACTGATTTTCTCACGAAGGAAGCAGAGCGAAAGCTCCGTACAGAGGTGGAACTCTCAAGATCTTACACTGCCACGCCCGTCAGAGACTTGATCTTCAAAGTGAATGACGGAAAACAAAATCTAAATGTCGATCTGCGTGCGAGGACTTGCCCGTGTCGTGTGTTTGATTTTGATTTGATACCGTGTTCTCATGCTGCTGCAGCCATTCAGTAAGAAATCCTCAAGTTTTTATATTTAATTTTATATTTATTTCTGTAGCACTTAATCTAATGATTATATGTTATATGTATGACAGGCGAAATGGGCAGCATGTATACAACTATGTGGACGATTACTACAAGAGATCTACACTTTTACAAATTTACTCCCAACAGGTGAATCAGGTCCCTCCCCAGACTGAGTGGTCTTTACCTCCACATGTTGCGGCAATAATTGTTTTGCCACCACTGCCCGTTAGTCAGGCGGGGTGCCCGAGGAACTCCCGTCGTCGATCTGCAGTTGAGAATTTGTCCTCCAGCAGACATCCAGTCATCGTAGATAAACCTTCCAGTAGCCGTCAACGGGCACCGAAAAAATACAGAATATGTCACGAGACTGGTCACACAAGAAGAACATGCCCGCTCAGAGATCAGTAGGAGTAATTTATTATTAATTTAATGTTAATATGTGTAATGGCCATTTAAATGAATTATTATATGTTAATGTTATCATTTTAATGTTTATCCAAAGCAATTAAATGGCACATGCAATTAGAATAAGAAATGATTAACACTTATGGTACAAAGCAATAATATTTGTCAAACATAATCGACATGGCTTTGCAAAGCCAATAAGAAAACATCACGAGCTATTTTACGTCTATACAAAGCCACACTTCCCTCTTCGTTGCCCCATGCAATGGAGGGCCGGGCACTGATCATGCGCTCTATACTCATCAGCGCAAAAGGACCACAACTGTGACTGTCGATCTGGATGTACTGCCTAACGGGCTCCCGTGGTGTAGGCTTAGTCAAAAAGACCATTCTCAATGCTTCGGATGTGCGTGGTGCCTGGGTTAGGTCTATGGTATCCCAATACTTTCCTTCATTGAGCACAGTTGAGAATTTTTGCTGAATCAGCTGCCTCTTACGCGCCTCCTGAACTCCTGCCTTGTGCAACAAAGAGTCGTGCACCTCAGCCGTCCATAACCTTGGAATGATACGGACGACATAGAAATGCTTTCCGGATAGCACTGGAACGATGATCTGCATAAAAATCACGTAGATGTGGGTCATATGTTATTAAAAAAAGTTATAATTAATATAAGATGTAAGTTACCTGCTCAGCTTGCCTCCAAGATGTAATATCTGCATTGACATCCAAATTAGTTCGTAGCGACGCCGTCAATTTTTTGTTACTCTTGATCTTCTTGAAGTAGAACTCGACGTCCCTCTGTGTGAATAAAAAGCACGAAATTCACAAAAAGAACATATAAAATCCGTGAACCAATTAAAACATAATGAATTAGTAACTCACAAAGAATTCGGCATAACAGATGATTGTGTTCGTAGCATTTCGATCGGGGAGGACATGGTTCCTTTCTTCCAGACGTCCGCGCAAAACGTCAATGTACCTCTCGAACACCTGCACACAAAATAAATTGGACAATTAGAAGAAGAAATAAGTATAAAAATGAGAGTATATTTAAGAATATATTTGAGAGATTATTTATAGTATAATCAAGGTCAATCTCTGTGTTCTCAATTGTGCGGAAGTACGGAGGATAGACGGCGGAGCCACCGATGATTACGCAAGCATCATCTACTGACATAAAGGCTGCATAGCGACGCCATTTCTCCTCCTCGGCGTAATCGGCAGGAGGCAACGAACTAATAGGCTGTGGAATTTCTTCTTGTGGCTCAACTTGTATAGCCGATTGTTGTCCTTCCTGCTCCTCTGCTCGGTTGTCATTTAAATATTCAAGTCTATGCCTCGAGTATAAGTTGTACAGCTCAGGATTGTGCAAAATGGAGTTGTAGTCAAGGTTAGGAGGGACAGCAGTAATGGGCTGAGCCTCAATATACTACACACAGATAAAATAATTAAAGTCAATTAAATTTAAAATTTTAAAAAATTAATAAATTACTAACTTATTATTTACCTGAGGTGGCTGACGATATATCTCGGGATTTGGCACAGAATGCCGAGGAGGGTCGTATGCATGCTCAGGACCGCCCATGCTCACCCACTCGGGTGTAACAAAAGCGGAAGTGGAATGGCGTGCTGGGATGAACTCAGGATCGGCGCCTGCACCTCCAGTCTCCCCTCTTGGACTGACGTGTGGGGAATGCATGGGGGGTGGTATGTCACGACGCGGTGGTGGAGGTGTATCTCGACGAGGTGTGGAACGGCGGGAACTCTTACTAAAAAGGTCTGTGAAGAAGGCCTTGATCTCCGGAAAAAATACATTTCTCCATTGTGAAGTTATCTCTCTCTTCACAGTTGCTGCTGTCATCTCTTGCAGCTCCTTCATAAACCGCCTATCACGAGATCGTCCACTGGTGTCGGCGCCGCTGCTCGATGACGACGATGGAATGTTTCTCCGAGTACGCTTTCCCTTACTTTTGGAAGTATCTTTCGACGGGGCCCGGTCTCTCAAGTCATACGTGTCACGATCAGTGCATGGCTCTGACACGTGGGAGGGACTGCTAGGCCTCTGAACTGGAGGACGACGTGCAACTGGTATTCCTTCTTTTATTGGGTTGATAGGCCTCACGTAATGCACTCCGAGCACGTCGTCCATCAGTAGGGACCTCCAGTAATGTGTCTCCTCCTCTGCTGCCTCTGGCTCAATGGAGTCGAAACAGACGACTCCTGCACGAAACTTATCATCAAGATCCACCCGCAACGCTGCTGCCATTACCCATCTCAAACAACGAGGAATGGCAGTCTCTGATACGGGAGTAGAAACCAAACGAGCTAAACCAGGAATAGCCTCGAACATCCAACACTGCAGTACCCACACAGGGCCGTAATAATGGTACTTGGGCATCATTTTCGACCCCTTCGTTTCCAGATTCTTGGTGTAGTTCCTCAAGTTTTGAAATGTATACCCGCCCCATGGGAATCTGTTCCACGCGTCGAGATCATCCACCAATACCCAAAGCCAGGGCACCACATTTCTCCGATCATCGCCACCTATCCCGAAATAATAAGCGATGATAACATTTGCTGCCCGAAAGTGGAGCTCGCCTTCAGGATCAACTATCCCATACCCTGTAACAAACCGGTCCCGCAGTTTTTTGGCAGTTATTGGCTTCCCGTCACAAAATCTCTGATAAGCCTCCACATTATCCGGCGTATGATCCGCATGTGGATCAAATGAAGCAGCTCCAAAACACAATCCCGAAATTAGGGCGTACTCCTGAGCCGAGAATCGGATATTTTTGTCGCCGATACGATACCATGTATCGTACGGCAATTCACCGTACACCTCTACCTCTCTTGATACGAGCATGTGTAGCGCTTTGCCGCACGCTTTGCCCAATGGCCATCTCATAAGATGCCCGAAACAGCCGGCCATGAATCTATCCAACAGTGCTCGACCCCCAACAGCAACAAGTCTCTGCCTAATATCTGTTATAATCAAAACTTTGTAGTACGTGTTAATCCTCGGAGAACAGTGTTGAGCATCTTCTCGGATCCAGATCCAACCATACTGAAACAAACACAATACGATTAAAAAATAAGAACACAAACACACTATAGAAAAAACAAATTGTACCGACCGTGAAACAATTTGTACCGCTCGCAGTAAAATCAACACATGATTTTACTGCGACCGGTACAGAAGTTTTACCGATCGGTACCATTTTTTCAAAATTATCACACATCTACGTAATATATGTCAATTGATCACGATTTTCAAATTTATAAATGAGTTATAAATAAGTGAAAACGTAACACCAAATGATCTTATTTGTTAAATTAACTATTAAGCGTGCCAAAAAAGATATAATAAACATAACAAAACATCCAGAATAAGAACAGAAACACACTGTATTAAAAACATATTGTACCGATGGGAATAAAATGTGTACCGATAGTATTTATATTATTATCGATCGGTACAATATTCTACACGGTCGGTACAAAATTTATGAAACATATAAGGCATCGTCGTAATTATCCTAATTAGCACGAGAATTAACATAATTAGCACATAAGCATAGCCACTGAAAATGTCCTAATTAGCACGAAATTTAAATAATTACCACGAATTAACATAATTAGCACGAAATTAGCCTAATTAACCATCTTATTTTTAAGAAAAAATCAATAACATGTTCTGAAAACTGTACCGGCAGTCTAAAAAATCTGTACCAACCGGTTCAAAAATGGTACCGACCGGTTCATAACCTATCGGTACAATATTATGACGGTCGGTACAGTTTTTTCTTTCGTCCCTATTCAAATCGGTACGAAGTACTAACCTCTTCCAGACGTCGTTGATTTTCACGTTGTCGTTCATCCTCAGATTGATGTCTTGAACTTGATGACGCCATGGATTGATGAGAGAAGAAGGGGTGAATTTTTTTGATTTTAGGTGTACCGGTGGTGTGAGCCTTGGGAAATTTTTTTGGGTGCCTTTGGAAAATTTTTTTACTGCATCGGTATGGAGATTAAAAGGATATTTATTGTGAGCTTTGTACCGCTCAATTCAATTGAAAATTGAATACCGCAACAGGCGGTGGTTGGGTAGGTGGGGTCGTGGGGAAGTGGGAGAGAGAAAACACAAAAAAAAAACAAAACCCTAAATTCTATGCAATTAAGTTTTCGGTCAAAGTGTCAGAGAATCTCTGCCTTCTCACTTTCTATCAACCTCAACACCTGAAAAGTAAAGAAAAGGTGGGCCAGTGGTGTATGTTATACATGTATTTAAAAGTGGGTATACACGGTACACACTATCTATATAGTGGGTGTATTGAATTTCCTCTCTAAAAAAATCTTACTATCATTTTTGTAAATTCGTATGAATAAAATTTGATGTAGCGATCACAAGCAAATGCAATTTAAGATATTATAAAATGATGCAATAGAAAATCCGACTTTTTTATTTACAAACACGAAATGAGACATAAAGAATGGAATTAGGGTATTTCATCTCCATAATTTTCATAAAACACAAGAGGATCATAAATCATGATCACTTTTTTATAATCTTGTACACCTGCACCGACATTCCATTTTTTACAAAACATTCTTGATTCTAAACACATATTAGCATCATCATCATCATCATCATCAAGAACTACAAACCAACTCTCTCAAGAAGAGAAAGATCTTTACTCTTTCACTCCCATCATACATTAAACATCTCACATTGATCATCAAACTTCATCACCCACTTCATTCAAAAGATCCCTCCACTTTCAAGAATCTTGAAATCAAAGGGGCTGCTGCAATGTCACCACCACCGGGCTCATCACGTGATGCTTCCCGTCCGACCACGATATCGACCCGCTCCTCACGACGGAGCTCCCCGGAGACAGCTTCACTGCCTCCGTCTGCACCCTCACTAGGAAATTCAACTTCTGCCCCACCCTCCGGAACGCCAGCTTCTCCGGCTCCACCGTCATCACCACGCCGGCCGGAGGCCGGATTTTGACGGTGTAGACGGAAGCCGGATCGCCCACATTGGTCACTTGCCTAATAAAATGTGTAGACAGCTTATGCTTTCCATATTGTTGAAACACTGCAGTTAAAGTTGGATAGTTCAAATTCCCAATATGGCCGGCCCTCTTCGCGCCGCCGCAATCCGCCGCCTTCCGCGTCACCACCTGAATGTTCTTCGTCGTATAATTCGAATTGCACAAGAAATCGACGTAGTCGTAGGAGGTGATGTCGTAGACGAGGCCGGGATTCATGGCCTTTTGAGGGTGGACATGGCCGGCCCCAAAGTCCATCACGGTTGATGAATTGCCGGTGGATTCATCCAGCATTGTCTCCCCACGGCTGTCGAGGCTATACGCCGTCGTCATCAAGGCGGACTTGATGGCGGCGGGGCTCCACTCCGGATGCGCCGCCTTCAACAAGGCAGCGAGGCCGGAGACATGGGGGCAAGCCATGGATGTCCCTGATAATATGTTGAACTCTGTTCTTCGCTTATCCGATGCAATGCCGCTAGGCCCGACGTTGTCTGGCCAGGCGGCTAGGATGTTCAAGCCCGGGGCGATCAAATCGGGCTTAAGAATCTCCGGAGTCTCCGGGTTCGGGCCTCGGGCGGAGAACGACGCAACAACCGGCGCCGGCGCTACGTTCAGCCGCGTTCCGCGGAATAGGATGGTGGCCAGCGCTGGAGACTTGGATTTTTCGGCTGATTGGATGTATTTTCTGATTTCATCCCCCGCTGCCGCGCCCACCGCCGTCGCCGGTAGCACGTGGCAGTCCGCCACCAGGCCCTCGCCGTCGAAAACTCCGTTGGCTAGAATCATTCCAACGCCGCCGGCTTTCTTCACCACTTCGCCTTTTGCTGCTCTTGAATTAATCCCTCTGTCGCATAATATGATTTTCCCCTTCACCACATTAGAATCTAACGAGCCGTCCAAACAGAGGGAAGAAGAGTATCCATCGCTCCCTTCGCTTCCAGCGTAGATTAGCGGGTAGAGCTTATCGTGCGCCAGCGCCGGACCGCCATAGACGCTGACGCCGGAGATCTCCCTTCCATTCCCGAGCTTGACGACCGCCGGGAAATCGCGGTCGATTGTGCCCGCTCCGACGGTGGTGACCCATGGCGCGACGTTCGTGACCGTCAGTCCGCCGGGGCCACCGTTGCCGGCGGAGGCGGAGACGAAAACACCGGCATCGGAAGCGCTGAAAGCTCCGATTGCTATGGCGTCGAGATAGTACGGCACCACCACTCCACCGACACTCAGGGAGATTACGTCGACACCGTCGGCTACGGCGGCGTCGAACGCGGCGAGTATGTCCGAATCGTAGCAGCCAGCGTTCCAGCAGACTTTATACGCGGCGAGGCGCGCCTTCGGTGCCATCCCGGCGGCAACTCCGCGGGCGTAGCCGAGAGTCGAGGCCGGAAATACGTACCTCCCGGCGGCAATTGAAGCTGTGTGGGTGCCGTGTCCGTCGGAATCTCTCGGAGATCGAAACTCCGTCGTTTCGTTCATTTTTCCGTTACTCGCTTCGTATCCGCTACAGAAATATCTAGCTCCGATTAATTTCCGGTTACACAGACTCGCAGGGAATTTCTCGCCGGCAACGCATTGGCCTCTCCATTTCGCCGGACGAGGACCTAAATCCCGATCGTTGAAGCTTTCTCTCTCCGGCCAGATCCCCGTATCGATAACTCCGATGACGAGATCCGAACCGAAATCCGACTCCTTCAACAATCCGGCATTGTCGGCAGTCTTCAACCCTAGGAACTCCGGCGATCGAGTGGTGTGCAGGTGCCTAACTTGCTCCGGCAGCACCGCCATTACCCCGGGCATACTCTTCAGCTTATCTACTTCAGTAGCCGACAGCTGCGCCGCAAAGCCATGGAAAACGGTGTCGTATGAGTGAATTACACGGTCAGAAGCCGGCGCTTCCTCGTCGGCAGCGGCGGCGGAGATAGATCTCAACGACGATTCGTACCAGTGATTATGAGTGGTGTAAACGGAAGGTTTGGCGTCGTGCTGGACGCGAACTATGAAGGTTTTTCGATATTCCGGTTGTTGGAGCGCCGAGGATGGGAGGAGTAAGAGAGAGAGTGAGATTATGAGAGAGATTGTAGAGAGAAGAGGCGTAATTGGAGAAATCGCCATTGGAAGAGGTGGGATTAAGGTCCAGATTCATGCAGTTTCAGTTTGTGTGAATATTTATGGGTTGGAATTTGGAAAGTGTGGCCACACTCTGAGCTGGAGGACTCCATTCAAATGGTGGACTAATGATGGAGATTTGTTAATGGATGGATGAGATTGAAATGGGGGATTTGGTTTCGATTCCACTTCTCTACCCACCGTGTGCATCATTCAGTTACGAGTAAGGCTCGTATATTAGATTTTATTAAGTTTATATTTTTACGGCGATATATACTATTGTCTTGAAATAGCTCGTATAAAAGATTTACTGAATCGAATCTATTCAAAGATAGTATTCTCATATTAATAGGGGAGGTTGCTATTTGGAAGAAGATGTTATAAGTATGTTTGTAATTTGAACTTAATACTTTATAAATTACTAATGAGTTGAGGGAATTGAGGCTTCTATTCTTCTAATTTCATGTTTGATTTCAAAAATTAGTTTGTATTTTATAGGCCAAAATGCACATCAATTCCTGACTTTTTTTAAATTCTGGTTTAATTCCAAACCTTTTAATTTTTGTAAAATAAATCTCCATCTTTCAATTTTGCTTAATGTTCTCCCGACGACGAATTTGGGTGAAATTCAAAGTGACGTGGCGTTCAAAACGACGTCGTTTTGATTTTAAGAATTAAAAAATAAAACAAATTAAATTACACATCAACAATTAATGCCACATCATCATCTTCTTCCCCTTTGTCTCTCTCTCATATCTCTCTTTCTCTCTCCCTGCCGACTCCAAGCTCTCTCTCTTTTCCATCTCTCATGTCGGCCCTCCATCAACAATTAATGTCACCGCTGTTCTAGATCCAACCGTCGTCGTGACCTCCGCCCAACATCACCGCCGGCCTTTTCTCTCACAGCCGTGCGCTGGACCGCATCGGAGTAGATGGAGGAAAGGGGTTGTGGCTGTCGTTTTTTGCACAGCAGCAGCAGCTTCACCTTCCTTCATTTCCGGCGACGGCAATGTCGCGAACAACAGCAGCAGTTCGGAGCAGAGGCGCTAGATCTGCAGATTCCGGCGACGGCGAACGGCTTCCATGGCTGCTGCTGAAGAGGAGATCCGCGCGGTGGCGGGAGCAGCCGTTTTCGGCGACGGCAACCAAGGACGAAGGAGGGCAGTGGCTCTTCGTTGTCGCGTTCCCGACAACGCACGGTGCAACACTGGATCTGCTACGGTGGCGCGCGAATGGAGGCTCAGGAGCGCTGGTTCGATGCGCAGCAGCAGCAGCAGTTCGGGGTGGCTGATTGGTCGCATTTTCTGGCGACTTGAGCGGGTATGGGCTGTAGCGGCTTTAGCGCAATCGACGGCGGGGGCGACGGGAACCGAGGTTGAAGAGAGCAGCGCATTTTCAGGCGCGCGGCGGGGTTGCCCAGTCGCATTTCCGGCGACCCTTGGTGATGGGATTCCGGCATCAGCCATTTTCGGGAGATTAGAGAGAGAGAAAGGTGTTAGAGATGATGAGGTGGCAATAATTATAGATGTGTCATTTAATTAATTTTTTTTAATTTAAAATTAAAACGACGTCGTTTTGAAAGCCACGTTACTTTGAATTTCACTCAAATTCATCATCGGGAGAACATTAAGCAAAATTGAAAGGTGGAGATTTATTTTGCAAAAATTAAAAGGTTTGGAATTAAACCAGAATTTGAGAAAAGATCAGGAATTTGTATGCATTTTGGCCTATTTTATATATAGAGACATGTTATCAACGTTCACTTCTACTCAATAATTAAAAGTATCGACAGTAAAATGTTGGGAAAACTATTATTAATTAATACATTAAATACCATTAATAGTTGCTTATCCAATAATGGATTTATGGGGGGCAACTATTTTGGCTTACAATCAATTTTTGTGCTAAATGAAGTTGGAAAAATCTTTCTCTAAATTTTAAAAGTATAAATTTGGTAAATTGACGGCGATAGGATATCAAACTTTTTTGTCATAATAACATTGTGAATTGTGATGTTCAATATTAGTATTTACTAATATTCATTATTTATAAAATGAATCATAAATTTGGGGTGAATTTTGTGTATATTATATAAAAAAATACGTATTATATGAAATTAAAAACAAAAACAAAAGAATACATAAATGAGGCTGAATTGAACGTCACGTGTGCTGCAATTGTTGTTGAGTGAAACAAGACACACATGCTTGTCGTTTAACTCCAGCAATTAAAGCATATATAGTCCATTTAAATAATATATACAATAAAAATAAAATTGAATAATAATAATATTGTTTGTAGGATTTTTTATTTTAGCTTGTTTCCAATTATCTTTTTGTTTTTGTAATGAAGTAATGTAGACAAATTTATGTTTTTAGCACACTGGATAAATACAAATATACGATTTGCAGAGTATGTGTGTTCGCATTCAGGAGCGAATCCAGAAAAATATGAAATTTGGTCCTTACCTCCATTTAGATTAAAAAAAAAACCTCGTTAAAGTGAAATTCCACATACATAAAATGGTGTAGTAAGGAAGCATTTATATAGTGTTTGTACAAAGGATATATTTATCTTAAATGTTAAAATTCTTGAGTTAATTGAAGGATGGTGAAAATTTAATAATTGAACTTTGGTAGGGGGCTGAAAAATGAAAGTAGATGCTACCGATAATGAAAGTAAAAATATTTTCATTTATTTTTGTACTTACATTCTTAACGTCTCAATTTTGAATGCTTTAACCTAACACTTAATACCGATTTACATTTTAGGATACTCGTCACTCATCAACAAACACATCATTAATTTAGAATATATTGATGATAAATAAATTTAAATAAAATCAAGAGTTTATGATGACTTGAATATATTCACCCAAGATAATAGGGTTCATAAAAAATGGCTTCTTATATAACAATATTGAAAAATTTAAGAACGAATTTATTAATATCAATCGAGCGCAATGAAGTTCAATCCAAGATTGAAAATTTAGAAAAACGAATGGAAAATCGGCTCAACGTAAACTTCATAATTTAATGATAACTAGTATACGTTCCTGCGCGATGCGCGGTGATTATTACGTTACACCCATATCATGCATGTATATATATATTTAAGATCATTAAATATTATTGATTTACATTACAACATAAGGTTTACATGAAAAACCATGATGGTTTAAAGGAGATTTTTAAAAAAAATCATGAAAATTTATTAATAAAATAAATCTAAGAACTATGCACGAATTCTAATTTGTACATATACTACTATTACATTAGTAAAAAAAAAGATCAAATACTTGATGTCATCTATTTTTAATCTTTATCGTCAATATTGTAATCAAAGATCGAAAGATAGCATGCACACGACAGACATATAGTATTAATATAAATAATTTAGTAATTTAAAAAATATAATGAAGAGAAGAATATTCATTTTTCTACAATAATTTGTGATAATATAAATTCATGTAAAAATCAATTTCACATTTTTGCAATTTAAATACCTTTAAAAAAACTTAGTAAATATGAGTCCTTGTCACTATTATATAATCGATTTTAAAAGTTAAACTACCCATTATTTTCTCAAATAATTGATCCATAAATTTTTCAAATGTAACTGACTTTGATAGTGATGAAAAAAAATTGCTCAAGAAATTAGTTAAAATTGATTAAAATAGTCAAAATTGATTTCAAAACAGTTTTACTATTCTGTTTTAATATATATATATATATATATATATATATATATTGATATCCTATAACTCATATTAGCATTTTTTTAAAGATAATAACTTATGTAAAACCTTATTTACATTTAAATAAAGGTGTAAGAATTGGACATCGGACTTCCATATCTTGAATTTTAGATATTGTACACTCCGATTTGATTGATTACTAAAGCTTATTTATATCACCTTTCAAAAATAAAAAAGAGCTTTTACGCACGTTACAACATCAAGTTCAACATTTATTTTAGAAAATAAAAATTCCTCCATATGATACGATAACAATGTTCGCAGTTCCTTGAAACTAAAATTATCATTATATATATTATCGTATTTGACAACAATTTATTTTTTAAATATTGTAGACTATTTTTTGGACAAAATGACTGGTTTTACCACTCATTTGCGATCATGATCATGACCGACTTCACTTTCAGGTGGTATTCTGTTTGATTAATATATTTGGTCCGTGACAAAAAAATATCTAAAAATAATTATTGTGAAAAAAAAAACTAAAATTTGGAGGGTGGTTGTGGTCAAAATGGAAAAGGTAAAACTACAGTACTTACTATAATCAAAACTAAATACAGAATTACTAAAGTACTCACATTTATATGCTCAAAGTATACTATCAATTTTTTGTAAAACTACATTTATATATTTGATAAAAGACTAATATTTATGAAGACATGTCATTAAAATAATACTTATTATATTGTAGATATAATACCCTATAGGGCCTATACAAAGGAATGATAATTGAAAAATTATTTTTATTTTTGACAGTTCTTTTTCCTCCAAAACTATAGGAATACTTTAGCATTCTTTGCAAGAGCGATTTTTGTTTACTTCAATCACATTAATAATTTGTAGTACTCGTAGGAGAGTCTTGTATCAGTTCTTGTGATTAATCAATTCCCGAATTCGATCATTATCAAAATATAGATAAATATGAATATATAACCGAATACGAATTTGAATCTAAATATGAATAATATCCAATGAATCTTCATCCGTAAATCATCTATATTTTTAATATTTTTCAAGAAGGTGCACTATCAAATTTATTTTTAGTAGCTCTTGCTTATCTAAGTAGACTTCACACGCACTCGAAGGGCACACCTATATGCTACATTTGTACTTATTAAATTAATATTAATTTAATTTATTCATAGATATTTATTTTATTACCTAATCCTCCTTTTATATACTGTTCTCTTTATATTTAAAAAGAAAAAGAGATACTGTTTCTTACATGGAATGTTGTGTAAATATATATTTATAAATTTGGGGGAAATCTATAGTGGTAGTGTTGGGACACGTTTGGTTTCTCGTATGTCGGGAAATATTGTCGTCGTCTCTGACGCTGAATTTCTTCACAGTAAAATAGAACCCCACAAATGCCCTTACTTTTACTTGTGCTTTTACCTTTTTGACCCTGCCGCTTCAATCTTAATCTCTATTTAATTACATATCAACCCGGACTAATCAGAAACTAATCCTGTACCGAGGATGTGTTTAGCGTAAATTCGTTTACACGATTAATCTGTAAATTATACTCCTTCCGTCCGCGATAAGTGTAATACAATTTTCTTTTCCGTACGTCAGCGATAAGTGTAACACTTTCAATTTTAGAAAATGACCCCATCCACTACCATTATTTTAAACCTCACAACAATTCATTGTGGTGGGTCCCTTTCTCCACTCAAGATCAATTTATCAACCATTTTTTAAAACTCGTGCCGAACCCAATGTGTTACACTTTTTGCGGATGGAGGGAGTATCTAAGAAATAAATTATATAAAAATACAATAATTCGTGAGACGATCTCACAAAGGACGGAAAAAATATCATGAATCTATTAAGAAAATAAATTAATATTATGAGGGAACAAGAAACCAATATATTCAAAATGTGATCAAATTAGCATAGCAATTTCTTAGCTATATTTGCATGCATGATTCGTGTAAATTTCGTTTAATTATTAATAGTCATCAAATGAAAAAAAGGAAAAAAAGAAAAAACAAATCGCATATACGATTGATGGACTCTTCCAAAGAAATGTTGGTGGATATACTATAGTAACATAAAGAATTTATTTATTTATTTTCATAGAAAAAACAAGAGGTGGGACTCAAATAAAGCCTTGATGCAATATTGTGGGGACTTATATCTATATAGTAACATAAAGAATCTATTTATTTATATATAAGGTTTGAAGCCCTCCAAAGTAAGATTTGAAACTGAAAACTACAACTTTAATCATGAGAACACTTGGCACTTAAGTTTTTCAAATGAAACTTTATCTTTAAAATTTATCCGCTTTTTCTCTGTTAAAATCTCTTTTTTTTTTTATCTATAATGAAATTACATGTTCTTTCATCTCCTTACTTTATAATGATCTACTTTATTACTATCTTCAAATTATTACTATTTATGAACTAGCTTTGTTTTTAATAATAGCTTCTGCTCATCCCTATATATCTCACTCAAATTGATGAATGATGATGAGGTTAAGCAACCCTAAGAAACTATATGGAAAAACAAATCTAAATTTAAGATTATAGTTGCGACCCAGAACCCATATGTTTATTTATTTATGCACGAGTAAATGTTAAGTACGAGTAAATGTTATAAAAAAAAATAGAAGTTACCTCAAAAAAAAAAAAAAATAGAAGTATATTCAAATTTTGGGGACAATTTTATTTTGTCTAGTATCTGCAACGGGTGCATTTAAAAGCATTTCAAAATTAATGTTATATACTATACCCCTCATTCCCTTAATAGATATCTTCAACTGTCAAAATAATATACCATTTTTAAAGAAAAATAAGTGTCTTGTTGTAGCTGATTAACATTTCTCCAGCTTGTAAGGATGCATACTAATTAATTTTATTATGCTACGTGAAATTAAACTTATTCCTAAACAAACAAATCTTAAAACTGAATTTCTAGCCTAGCCTTCCACAAACAACATAATTTGATTTTGCTCCAAAATGAAAATGTAACGATGGGAGGAGGAGCAGATGATAATGTACATTACTAAAGCAGAACAAAATAAAAAATATAGCAGGTGGAGTGAATTAGACAGATCCAGAGAGCAAGGGGAGTGCAATTGTCGATATTGTCGCGACGACAAGCTTGGACGTTGTCGTGGTCGTGCTTTTCAGTTTCCGGGAGGATCGGAGACGACTCTCCAGGAGGTGTCAATATAAACTTGCAGAACCGAAAACTAGGATCCTCAGCCTTTGCATGAAGACAGGCGGCTGCGATGCTCATAAAAATAAATCTTTCCAGATATAGATATAATAATCAATTCTATGTTGGCAAACACTACAGAACAAAAGGTTTATGAACAGCAGGTCGAGCGCAAGAAGGTCAAGTCCAATTCGGAGATCACACCCATTAGAATCTTGTCATCGTGTATGAATATGGAAGGCAATAAATAGATACCACCGTATACTCGGTTGATATGGTGGTTGGTGTTTTCCTTCTTTCATCATGCATTTTTAAATATAAACAATTCCTGCAATGTAATATATATTCCTGTATTTGATCATGTATTATATTTGATTGATATTATAACTGTTGTGATGACGCCAATGTAGCTCTTGTTCTTTACGATGATGATGAAGCTAAAAAGAAAGAACTTTTCTATCATATTCTTGGGGAATTTATTTTATTTTATGTTGAGTCCGATCACATAAGTTAAATAATTTCTATTAAACATTAGTTAAATAATTTCTATTAAACATTTATTATTTAGGAAAATATATTTATTGTTAAAAAACATGAATCCGATCACACAAGTGAAATTACGGCCCTCATATTTTTTCCAAAACAACAAATATTAAATAAAAATTATTTAACTTATGTGATCGGCTCACAAAATAAAATAAAAAAATTTATCCAATAATAGGATAGAAAAGTTCTTCTTTTTAGCTTCATCGACACCATAGAAAACATGAGCTAGATTAACGTCATCATAATAGCAGTTATCATAGCAATCTAAAAGACAAATATAATGATGAAATACATGAATATATATATATATATATATATATATATATATATATATTTAGGAATTGTTTGTCTAAAAATGCACGTTGAAAGAAGGAAAACACCAACCGTCATATAAATCGAGCATACGGTGATATCTATTTATGGCCTTCCACCCATACACGATGGCAAGATATGGGTGTGATCTTCGAATTGCGCTCGACCTTTTTGCGCTCGACCTATTGTTCATAATCCTATATAATTCTGTAGTGTTTGCCAACATAGTTGATTATTATATCTATATAGTCGTTTGCCATTGAAGAAGAACCCTGTAACAAAACAAAACACTCTCAAGCTACTACTATCATCATCAACTAAACATCAAGACTGCAACAATATCAATTAATTCACAACAACATCTCATTCTCAATACTATCTAGGATTTCTCATTCTGAATTTCACATCAAAAAAGCAAAACTTTCAAGCTACTACTATTCTACTACCATCATCAACAAAACATCAAGACTCCCACAATATCAATTAACACACAAATATATCTCAATTCTCCATATCATCTAGGATTTCTTATTCTCAATTTCACATCAAAAAAAGCAAAACTCTCAAGCTACTACTAGTCTACTACCACCATCAACTACATCAAGACTGCAACAATATCAATTAATACACAACAATATCTCAATTCTCAATATCATCTAGGATTTCTCATTCTCAATTTCACATCAAAAAAGCAAAACTCTCAAGCTACTACTAGTCTACTACCACCATCAACTACATCAAGACTGCAACAATATCAATTAATACACAACAATATCTCAATTCTCAATATCATCTAGGATTTCTCATTCTCAATTTCACATCAAAAAAGCAAAAATCTCAAGCTACTACTAGTCTACTACCACCATCAACTACATCAAGACTGCAACAATATCAATTAATACACAACAATATCTCAATTCTCAATATCATCTAGGATTTCTCATTCTCAATTTCACATCAAAAAAGCAAAAATCTCAAGCTACTACTAGTCTACTACCACCATCAACTACATCAAGAATGCAACAATATCAATTAATACACAACAATATCTCAATTCTCAATATCATCTAGGATTTCTCATTCTCAATTTCACATCAAAAAAGCAAAAATCTCAAGCTACTACTAGTCTACTACCACCATCAACTACATCAAGACTGCAACAATATCAATTAATACACATTAATATCTCAATTCTCAACATCATCTAGGATTTCTCATTCTCAATTTCACATCAAAAAAGCAAAACTCGCAAGCTACTTAGTCTACTACAATCATCAAGTTAAACATCAAGACTGCAACAATATCGATTAATACACAACAATATCTCAATCTCATTTCGTCTACGATTTTCCTTTCTCAATTTCACCTCAAAGAAACAAAAGTCTCAACAACATAACCTTGAATTCCGGCAAACTTTGAAAGAGAATAAGGTGGGCGAAATCATAAGAAAAAACACCAAAGAAATTGTATACGAAACATGTATGTTCAATCTAATAAGATTATAGAATAATTTAAGCATCAAACTTCAGCTGGAAATCAACAACTAACATCTGACTGCTTTCTATAAACATTTAACTTTAAATTTAAAAAATAAAAATCTCATGAAATTGCCTTCTATATACCTATGTGGGCTGCTGCTGCTGCGAACGTCGGCGGACTGAGACGACGAGCTATGGCTCTCCTTCTTAACATCAGATATATCCTTTCCACCGTCGCGCCGCCGTGTCTTAACGCCGAGCTCCGCCTCTATCTCGGTCGCTTTCCTCTCCCTCTCTCCTCTCTCTCTCTCTCTCTCTCTCTCGTTGTTATATGTTGTCTTTCTTCTTTGGACAAAACAAAAACAATAATTGAAACATGTTTGTCATATTATCGAAGTACGAGCCATTACATGCCGTTGCAATAATTTCTTCCCGTTGAGTATATAATTTGTTTTTTGATAGAATATAAATGAATAAATATTTATTTTACTAAATACAAATGGGCTTTTTTTTTTCCTTTAATTTTGGGCCCCTCAAATTTGGGGTCTCTACGCCCTTTGCTATATCGGCCTAATGCACGAGCCGGTCCCATATGCTGTGTACCTATCCTCGAAGTAGTTACGGATTACATTCGTCATAAAAAAAAAAAAATAATACTTTTTGGATATATATGTCTGAACATAAAAACATATATTAATAATTTTAATTTAAGATTTATCTAATAAAATGATGGTGTTGGTTAGTGCTCTAATGTAATTCACTTAATTACCCTTAACTTCCATTTTAGAGAGAAAGAATTTGCACCAAATTTCAAATTTAATTAAATAATTATATTTTATGCATTGAGACTGATCTGAGAACTAGTACTACTAAGGAACGTGTCTTAACATAGATAGTTGAGTTAATGTGCTTTCATATTTTCTTTTAATTATAAAATTAAATAAATACGTAAAACAGCCCGAACCGCTCCATTTTCCTAAACGGGCTGGATCATATCCTGACATTTATGTCCGAATAGCATTACTAAAAAAAAACCTCTAAAATTGTTAACATAGTCCTAAAAAAAACCTCTAAAATTGTTAGCATAGTCCCAATAAGAAAACCATGCGTTGTAAACGTGTAATCAAATTGTCATTTCACTAAATACAATTATGTTTTTTCACTAAAATTACAATACTATTCTGGTTAGCTTTCTTCATCAACGTTTTAGTATTCACAAAAGAGATGAATTGGTTAGTAGTAGTAGTACAGCTTATAAAGAATTAGTTTATAAATTAAATACGCTCTTCATAATTTAGTTGTTATGCATGTTTTAAAAACAATTAATATCTACAATAAAATCTCATGCTCTGCATTTTGACATTTTTAACTATTATTGGCAATTTGGGCTCTTGAATTTATATGAAAGTGAAACTGCACAAAATGAGCAAAATAACTTTTTTCATAAAACTACAAGAGCTAGAAATTATCTTGGCTCAGAAACCATATAATTACACATTAAGTAACTAATTTGGCTATTATATCCAATTAGCCCCTGCAAATTCCTCTTTTCCTACCACCTACAATTCTTTCCCAAATTACATTTTCGCCCCCACATGTATTCAATATTTCACCTTTTCCCCCCTTTCTGCAGGACCTCTCTGCAAACTCAATACATTAACCCTTCCTCTCTGCAGTAAAATAAGGGGGGCAAATACCTTCCCTCTACACAAAAGAGAGGGATCGAATCGTAATAACCCAAAATATGTGGGGTCATAAAGAATTATGAAAGACTCAAGAATACCCATTTCCTGATTTGATCTTTTTCTTGTAATTTGAAACACTGCATTGTGGGCATATGTATTCCAGCCCATCTGTCTTGGCATAATCCTGAAAAAAAAAATTACAAGAAATTGTGGTTTTCAGCCATGGAAATAAGCAAATAATAGCTCAGAATTTAGAGATGTTGAGGATTTGAAAGGTTACTTTGAAGGCACCCAAACCAGGCCGTCGGTCGCAGCCGAAATGTGCCCACTCCCCACACAAACCACAGTTAACCCAATCTCCGGGCGCGCTACTGGTAAAGGTTTAAAAACGTCGAGCATTAGTCATCAACTCAAGGGCTAATCATAAATCATAGCAGCTATGTGCGAGTGTGCGTGTGCAGCATAACATTCAGGAAAACAGAAATCGGAGAGTAGCGATTACTGGTGAATGTTTCAAAGCATCGAGCATTGGTGATCAACTCAAGGGCTAAACATATATCATAGTAGCTCTGTGCTTGTAACTGAGCGTGTGCGTCTCCGTGTGTGTTTGAGAGAGAGAGTGTGTGTGTGCAGGACAGCATCCCATTCAAGAAAAGAGAAACCGGGAAGTAGTGACTACTAGTGAAAGTTTTCAAAGCATTGAGCATTAGTAATCGATTCAACGGCTAGATCTAAATCATAGTAGCTCTGTGTGCACATCCGAGTGTGTGTGTGTGCAGCAGAGCATAACACTCAAGAAATGAGAAACCGGTGAATATTTTAAAATCATCGAGCATAAGTGAACGACTCAAGGGCTAAAAGAATCTGTAGTAGCTGTATGTGTGTGTGTGTGTGTGATGCGCATGTGTACAGCAGAGCACAAAATTCAAGAAAATAGAAATAGAGGAATTGTGGAAGAACCTGTGGCATAATAAGCAGCACTCTCCATCAACATCGTCGTGAGCCAATTCATATTCTAAAAGGTAAGTTTCATAGTGCCTTTTGAGTGTATTTCCGACACCCTGATTCAAGAAACATACGAAAGCTTCAAGATCAAACTTGGCATTGCCTAATATCGTCATTGCAGTAAAAAAAATGCATAAAAGGGTATAAAAATCAAGAAATCAAGGTTTACGGGCATACAGTCATTCTATTGGTAACTGTGTGATTGCGCATCTTTGAGAAAACCTGTCCTTTCCAGTTAATGCCATTCCCAACATGGAAACCCCCTCGTGTGACCACCTGATCACGATCCAACAAACGGCATCAAATTATGCTACTAATTGTTATTTCAAAACTTCATAGAGCATTAATCGAAGGAGTCTCACCTCCCGGTACAGGTTAAAAAGGTCGAGACGCTTTGCATTTAGTATGGCATCTGGGAACTCGGCAAGTCCCCCTTGAGGGATAAGACGATTATGTCCTCGAAGGATGAGGAATTGCATTACATCCTTGAGAAACTCCTCCTTCGCAAAAGGAGAATGAAAAACAAGAAAGATAAGAAGGAGAACAACGAGAGGGAAAAGCTTCAAGTGAAAATCAGACTAGAATTCAATGTGTAATATGCTAAATTTCTGCAATGAGGAAAAAACCAATGATTTTGAAATTCGTATAAATTTTACATCAAAGAAATTTACCTCAGAACACACATGCAATGGGCTTCTCCCACAACCATGCTTCTTTAACGGGAGAGGATTTAAAGATAAGACCTGCTTAGCTTGATACGAACTGGAAGTTGATTTCCGATGGGAGGCTGGAGTTGTTCCAGCACTATGTTTCACTGGAGGAACGGGCAAGTTAGCCTTCACCGGGCCTCCATCATGCACATCTGCTTCCGAAATCCTAGAGAATGGAAGCATCTTTTGGTGACGAACATGAGGGATAGGCCTTAGGGCAGCTATTTTAATTCTTCGTCTATGTGTCGTACTTGGCAAGCTGACTCCATTTGATAACCTAAGTTCTTTGTCCTCGTTATCTTCTTTTTTAACAAAAGTTTGGTTTCCTGCAGCTAAACCGTTTACAGTGCTGGAGCTTATTTCCTGGCAAATAGAGGACCTCTTTCGACTAGGAGGAGGTGGTCTTAACCAGGAAGGAGGACTGCTAATTTTTAGATTATTTGACAAACCATTCTTCCCCTGCCTTGAACAAAAAAAGAGGAGCCGTTCTGCATCTTCTCTCTCAAACGAAGCTACTGCTAATCCTTGGATGCTGGCGATGCCAAGTGCCACTAAATTACGATATGAAACATCAGGTGCTAGTTGCCTCAATACCTGAAAATCGAAACCAAGAAGCAATTAGAAAAACTATAAAAAAAATATCATAAATGACACACCATTAAGTATCAAAACTGATTTAGATCAATCTAATCATTTCATACTAGTTATAAAACTATTTGTGAAATACTATATCATAAAAGAATTTCACCAAACCTTGTGAATCGATCAATGGATTGCCAATCTCGAAGTGTTTTCAGGCATACTATCGAATTTAAGGGTGATATATAAAAAAGAGGGGGGGGGGGGGGAATAAAGTGGTTCAGTAAGAGGAATGAAAAATTAGTACCTGTGAAGCCCACGACGGGACCTTCATACAGACTTCAAATACTGCTGCTCCACACGCTACTGAGACTGACCTTCGAGGTTCAGACGTGGCTGGTTTGTTTTCGTCAGAGTTTGGCAGTGCGTGGATCAGCTCACTCTTGTCAATGATTTCACTCTTTATATGATTTTCCAACAGCTACAAGAATAGGTCGAGTATTGTCCAAGTTCAGCCAAAAACATTTATATGGAAAATTGAAGCTAATACAAATTATTCCAACTGCAATGTTAGTAAAGATAGTAATGCATTACCTGATCATCGAAACAAGTCTGAGCACTCCCTGATACCAAAAGAGAAATGTGAGCCGAACTACTGGTTGACAAATCACATCGCATTGTCACGACACCCCGAGAAAACGTGCCAGCTTGGAGGGGTGGAGGAAGAGCGCTGGAATAAAATATTGTTGTTTTAGAACTCATACACTAATAAGAAACTAAGAAAGCAAGGATTAAATTCTTAATTTAGAAAACCATTAACCATATGAGGCTCGACTAAAGCAGATGTCTGCCTGTGATCATCAAGTATTAAATGATCTAGAGTGATTTAAGTTTAACCATAGGTATACGCTAACAACACATGGAAAGAGTAAGGAGTATCAACAAAAAGCCAACCACTACAAGTCTGTATATGAATTGCAAGCCAAACTTACCTAACCCGATTGTGGAGTTTGCTACCTCGCATCTGAATTAGCACAAACAACACAAAAAAATACCAAATGAGTACTCAAACAGATCATCATTTAAACAATAAAATTAGCAATAATGGAAAATCAGTTATATCATCATTTTTCAGGAGGGCATTGGAGAAGCTGCTACATGTGCTTACTTCAATACTGAGGAGGGCATTCAAACCATCCTCCAAAGGACTCAACAAGCAAGCATCCTGAAAAAATAGTAATCCACGACATCTAAGTTTTCCTTCTCTTTTCAACACGACGCATTAAATGATACACTAAAATTTTAGTTTGTGCCATTACCAAGGACCTAGCGACTCCACAGACAAGAAATCTCATGTTGACGTCGTCATCATATATCTTTATCGCAGGAAGGGAGCCAGAAGTGCTTTCTTCATCTTCTCCAGCATCCTCAATCTCAGGAATGTCAACAGTGATCGTTGGAGGCTCCCCAAAAAGATTAGGACCGAATTCATCATCAACTTTCTCACCATCAGGAAGGACACAATTATTTCGAAGACAGTGAAGCCGAAAGGAGGCATCGGCTAGTTGAAATGCATCCCATGTATGGCACGATGAGCTACAGTAGATAAAATAAAAACAAAGCTCAACAAAGCTCTAGAGTTTGTGAAAAAACATCTGTGCATAACAACTATTACATTTATATCTTTGTCGCACAGGTTAGTGAAAGTAACAGCCTTCTGTTAAAAATGTAGAAGAAAAGGACAATGCAGTGAAATTATAGGAACTTCTGTACCAGAAACAATGGTATCTCAGCAAGTCGATTCTTAGGAAATGTCGAATAAAACCATTTGCCCTTATTTCAACAAAAGAAGCACGAGCTTCTTGGTCTACAAGCATTTTCAATTTAAGAACCAAAAATGCTCATGTTTATCTTGAGTTGTTATCTTTTTATGCACGAGAAACCTAGTTTACATGAATACACGAGATATAAAAAGCATAGTCATGACTCAAAATGTACCCATTATACATTCATAATTACATTATATGTACCAAATAATGTTAACATACTAAACTTTAAAGCATAACAGACCATAAGAGGTTGACGGAAATACTTAATCAAGCCATTTAATGGCTTGCCATTTAATGGTCAAATTAATCGCATTATAAATGAAATTACCTTTGTATTATAGAGAATAATGCATTACGAAAATGGCTTGCCGCATAGCATGAAAATGAGTTCTTCCAGTATATTACATAAGGAATGCCCTGTACAGATGAAAATAGTGAGCTCAAAGGAAAATCATCTGTGAATTATTCACAGGCTTTTGCATACATGTTTCTTTTCTTTACTTATCAAAAGTTGCAAAATCTTCGACAATCAAATCTTTTCCGCTTTGCTTACCTTAGAATGAAGAGACTTGGCTAACTTTTCACCATCTGGAACCTCCAAGTAAACCTTCAATAAGTTTTACTTCCAATCAGACTTAACGTGAGGATTAGAGATACTATAGTTAAAAACTGACTATGCAAAGCAGTTACAACAAACAAAAAAATCAATAAGTGAAAGAAAAAGTGAAAAACAAATGCTTTGCAACAAACTAGAGATTTTAGAGTTGTTTTCCCTACCAATGATTGCATTACAAAGAAGAAACTACCATTTAATCATTGAAACTCTTTTCTCAAGTTGGTAAAACATGCAACTTTTGTTCCTCCTCAACTCTATATGAACTACAAAATATTCATTGTATTTTGCCTTGTCTGTACTCACGAAAAAAATCAAATTTCTACATAGTGGTAACTAATGAAACAAAACAAAAGATAATGAATTCATTTAACATCAAAGTCATAATTTCTTTAATTAATTATTTAGCTTGGCAAAAATATCCAAGGAAATTGATGAGCCAACTCAAGACTAATATACGATTCATGGAGACTACCTGGACAAGCAGATTTTTATTTTCTGCCTGATCTTTATTGTAATTTTTTGGGGTTAATCGACAACTTGAGAGCTTCATTCCATTCGACCAGAACATTTAGTCAGTTGTTAGCAAATGTCATATTAATATATTATGAAACAAAATGAATTCAGTTCTCAGCACTTTCACTAGCCTCTCTGCCTCCGTATCACTTCTCCATAGATGACGCTACAAAAGACCTAATCCTGAAATACCAGCCCTTTCGTATGTGGTTTTTCTAGAATCCACATAACCTAGAATCATTTTAAAAACTTGAAATAGACAAATAGCATATGGTAGTTAGCACTGCATAACTAAAGGTCCAGTATATGCAGGAAATTACTAACATAAGAAACGAAAAGAACATCTAATCCGACGTCCTACAGAAGACATTTAACGGAGTAGTTAGCACTCCGGAACCAATCCAGATGCTAGTGGCAAAACAAAGGAATATAATGACAAGTTAGTGGAGAAAGCAACAACGTACAGTTGTCGGCATTGTAGAGCTAAAGAGTCCAGAAACAGCTTCAGGAGAGGATAGTTCAACCCCACCCCAAGAGACTGATCCAACTTCCTCATTTGCCAACTGCTTCCCTTGCAAGTACACAAGATTTGGCTGCCACGAATCAACAACTTTGCGGAATTCATCTGGTGTTGGATTCTTCAATGTTTGGACCTAATTATGAACACAGCAGAACAAAAACATAAAACTTCAGCAAACAAGAACGGCAAAAATCCTCTACAATCACCAGGAAATTAACATTATCGAATTAGACGAGCTAATAAGCATCGTTTTGCACCTCTAAACGCCCCGAAGATGCAATCTCTGGGAAGGGAAACCTTCTATTCTCCACCGAAACATCTTGATTCCGCTTACTTTCTGCTGGCTCCGAACACAAGATGGCGAGGAGATTGCAAGTGTGTTTCAGAGCTCCTTGGGTGTGGAACATATCCAAATTACTGTGTCTTACTCCCAGAGAGAAATGAAACTTACAATGAGAATAATTCTCAAGAAATTCACTTCTCCACTTCAAAACCACATTCCAGCATCATGACAGCAGCATGATTGAATTGAATGAGACTTCTTCACTTCAATTATAGCATTAAATTCACTACTTATTTTAATAGATGAGAAAAAACCCAGAAAAATTCAAGGCCTGATCTGCAGAAAATCAACTGAATGTCACAACCCAAAATCAAACAAAAAGCAAAGAACTTTCTGCAACATCAGCAATCGAACTAAGGAAAAAAAAAACACACACACACACACAAAAATACTTACTTCAATCCTCAAAACTTGCGCACAATATCAAAATCAGCAGGAAGAACAAAAAAACAAGATTGAGAAAACGCAGATGAGAAAACAAGCAACACTCACCGACCCAGATGGAGAAATTGAGCAACTTCAACAACCCAGATGGAGAAATCAACAAAGATCGCCGCTTCACAACAAAACAAATCTCCTATCGTATAAAGAGGTGAGGAAAAAATAAAGAAAACCCTAATGCCACACTGCCTTTTAAATTCAACCCCAACCCAATAAAAATCAAACCATAAAAGAATAGGAAAAGGGAAAAGAAAAATCGTGTGTTTCAAGAATCTTTATCAATTTGATCTTAGGAATGAGTGATGGACTATCTCTATCCACCGCTAAATCATCACCATCCAAAAAATAAAAAGAAAATCTTTAATATAATGTGGCAATAAACTAAATTTTTTTTCATAACGATTTGTTAAACTTGAATTCTGTATTTGTTAACTTGAATTTGTGTGCTATTATTATTAGGATGTGTTGTGTCAGCTTTAATGCAGTAATCATTTACTTGCAATATTTTTGCATTATCAAAGTCAAACTACATTTCAATTTTTCCAAATCGCAAGTATGTTTATGTTAAACACTGTTTAAATTTCTCTTTTTTTTCATAGTTTGATTGATTTATAAATTACTAAAATTGAAAGAATTTTCTGGGCGCTTGGAGGAATAGGGGAGTCGTATTGTTGTCATGTTCTTTCCTCTTTTTCGCCTCTTCCCTTTTCATTCATTTTATTGTTCTTTATTTTTTCTTTCTTTTTAAATTATTTCAGCAAATTATTTTATATAATTTTTAAGTTTCTTTCCATAGTAAGAGTTGTAAACATTAATATGAATTCATCCCAATAAATTCATTTGAAATTTTAATTCTTAATTGGATGAAAATACACGAACTTTATATATCTCATTTTAAAAAAAAATCATAACCTTTAAAAGTTGTTTCCAAATACACGAACTTAAGATTTATTCGCAATTTTTTCATGAGTTGTAATTCGAGCGATATAGTTTATGGCATGGTTGTCCGTTTTTTGACGTGTACATCCACTTAATTAAGAAATGAGGCGGAAATTACAGTGCCGGAATTACAACCCATGAAAAAATTGCAAATGAACTTAAATTCGTGTATTTTGAAACAACTTTTAAATATCATGGAAAAAAATTAATAATAGAGTAAAGTTAGTGTATGTTTTTTATTATTATTATTATTATTATTATTATTATTATTATTATTATTATTATTATTATTTCATAGTATAGCTTAACTGGATTTATAAAGTAAGTGGGCTTCAAAACTAGTATCTATATCAAGCTCATGTTTTAACTGGGCTTGGTCCTGATTATGTATTAGAAAATGAATTTCCATTAAGAATTGGCTAAAGTATTTGATTAAAATTATTCAACTATTCATATAAATTGTTAAAAAGAAATATTAAAGTAGATCCCCCCTATCCCTTTTTTTCTCTACAAATTTTACTTAAACATTTGAAACTGAAAAATGAAGTTTAAAAAAAAGTTAAATACCCTGTTTATGAATTATCAATCCTAAAAATAAATTATTAACTAATAAAATTGGAATAAAATACTAAAAAATAGTTATATTATATCCTAATTTAGTATGATAAAACATTTAATAATAAGTACAAAATTAAACTAAAACATAAGTGTCTAAAATTGAAGAAAAATAATTAATTAAAAAAGTGAAAGTGGTTCGCAATGAGAGACTCGAACTATTTAAGTAGTATTTTTATTATCAATAATACCAAAGAATTAAAGGTCTAAGCTGCATACTGCACGTTTCGAACGTTCCTACTGTTTGGAGCATGGAGTCTGGCTTGGCATCGCCCCCAAACGTAAATACACATCGTATCGAATTTTGTAAACAATTCTTGTGTCTTTTTCGTTTTCGTGATTGTGTGTGCGCGTGTTTATTTCCTAACACCTACTACACTACAACAAACTTAGAACTACTAGATCTACTTTAAGATGAAAATGGGTGGCGCCGCCGTGGGGTCTACTCCTCCGACGCCTCTACTCTCGCATCGGCCGCCTCCGTCGCAGCGGCGCTCACGAAAAGATGCCAATATCCTTCTCGTGGAGATTTCGATTTTCTTCATATCGTCCAAATACATTTGCCTGCTTCTGCATTCCTCACTGCAAAATCCCATTTCACCCCTGCAAACATATAATCATATCCAACATATAAAAAAATTAGACATATTTTAAATATTAATTTGTAATCAAACTACAACTAACAACATACGAGATCCTCTATTCCAAAATGACATTCGTCTTCGGAATTTTTAATTTATTTACGCATGGCAACAAGACTATGGTAGATGGAATATCATTTTGAGACTGAGAATCTCTCGTTTACGAATATGAATATAATCAATATATATATATATTTTCTTTACCTGAACATGAAGATTTCTTTGCCTCTCAAGGGCTTGTGGCATAGGTGGCAAAATTGGAGAAAAGTATAAGAATTTAAATGATGATTTTTGCAAGAAAATCCATCTTCGGATTTGATAATTTCATTGAAATTATTTCTATTGTCAAAAATTTCAAAAATTTTTGATCTCTCAGAAGAATCCTTTTTCTTCCTCCACATTACTGATAGCATGTTGATTTTCTGCTAAAATATGTGACAGTAATGTGTGTGTGTAGTAATAATAATATATGGGAATTAATTCCTCTATTGTTGAAATTTTGAATGCATTGCCAACAGATGGTAGAATTTATATACGAGATAGTACTGTGTGTACTGTGTGAAATATGAGGAGGAAATGGGACTGGGGCAGATATTATGTAATTTACGTACTATGAAAAGATAATCTTTGTCTTTATATATATATATATAGGTATATATTATGGTTTCACGTTTTAATTGCATTTTTTCATGTTGTTTAAACACGTGAAAGTGGTGCATGTGCCAGCATTGAATTTTAATTTGTTAGCGTGTCACGTCGTGCTCTAGTTTAATATTTATATTATGCGGATATTATTTAAAGTTTATATATATTGCGTCATAAACTTTTTCTGTTCGACCAAATTGAAAACGTGTGATTAGTTCAGTAATGCAAATTAAACTGAGAAAATAGTATATGTGCTAACTAAAAAAAAAGTAGTCAACTTTATATTTAAAAAATCATAAACGAACATTTATGTCGTGTTGTGTGTGTGTTCTAAATTTTGGCCCAATGTTTTTTAACCTATGTATTTTAATGTTGAATTTCAAATTTAAATATAGATAGCTCAGCTCATGTACATAAATATTTATTTTATGAGATACTGTAGTTTTTTTTTTATAATGACGCAGTCATTATTTTCGGTGCGCACTGGATAAACTATGTGCAATAACCTACAAATCACACATGACACGTAAACCACATTTTCATATAGGTTATGAAATCGTCTTTTTATATATAGTACGAGCACTACAAAAAAATCAAGATTTACCAACGGAATTACTGACGGATTCAAAATCCCTCAGTAAATACCGACGGATTTATGATGGAAAAAAAGCAGGTCGGCTAAAAAATATTTACCGACGGATTTCTGACGGATTTCTGACGGACATTTGGCGGGGTAATTCACGCCGTAAATACTGACGGATTTACCGACGGATATTCCCTTGTTAAACTTACCAACGGAAATATCCGTTGGTAAAGTTCATTATTTATTTAAAAAAATAAAAAATAAATTTACCGACGGATTTCTATCCGTCAGTAAATGTTTTAATTTTTTTCGATTTAATTTTTTTTATTTATGGATTTAGTGACGGATTTACCAACGGATTAGTGACGGATTATTTTCTGTCAGTAAATTTGTTAAAAAAAATTCAAAATAAAAAATAATTTTATTTACCAACGGATTTTGCATCCGTCGGTAATATTCATTTAAATATTTTCGATTTAAATTTTCTGCTTTATATAGTGACGGATTTACCAACGGATTATTGACGGAAACTCAGTGACAGATTGGTTTCCGTCAGTAAATTTGTTAAAAAAAATTCAAAATAAAAAATAATTACTTTTACCAACGGATTCTGAATCCGTCGGTAAAATTCATTTAAATATTTTCGATTTAATTTTTCTTCTTGAGATAGTGACGGATTTACCAACGGATTTGTGAGGAAATATTTGTGACGGACGCAAATCCGTCGGTACAATTTAAAATTTATTTAAAATAAAACTTTACCAACGGATTATCCGTCGATAATCCGTTGGTAAATAGGTTAATAATGACGGTTTTCATATCCGTTGGTAAACCCTAAACCGTAAATCGAAATTCTATAGTTAACGACTCTAACAATGTTCCGTGTTGATCGATGGAATCGATAAGATTACCAAGTAGTTGACTTTCTTGTACTCGATGTGTGCTAATTGCTTCTCGATTAATGGTGGTGATTAGTTAATAACGTCCGTGAAAGTCGAGGGAAACAAAGATCGATCGAGTTAGTCAAATCTGAGTAATTAATCTTCACTCGATCAATATATAGATTGCGAGCCTTGTTTCTAGAATTATGATTTTGACTCGTTTCTCAAATAATGGTTGTGATTAGTAAACAATGTATATGAGAATCGAGAGAAACGAGAAGATCGCTAGATACAATATCGATGTTGACTAATCTTGACTTGTGTACGCTCGACTCTCGAGCGGTGATTAGTTCACAAAGTCCGTGAGAATTGAGGGTGTCGTAGAGATCAAGTTAGATGGTGACTCGACTACAGGGTCGTTTCAGGCATAATTTTATCATTTATAAATTTAATTTTTTAAATTTATATTTAGTGACGGAAATTTCCGTCAGTAAATTTACACATAACGGGAAAAAAATTTACTGACGGATGGTTCCGTCGGTAAATACCAACGGATGTTGTATCCGTCGGTAAATTTAGCCGGGTCAAATATTACCAACGGATACAATCCGTCGGTAAAATTGAATTAGTACAGCGTACGCGTATCTTCCCCCTCACTTCTCTCTTTGCCCTAACTCCCTCCCTCTCCTACTCCCGCCGCTGTCGTCGTGCTGTCGTCGTCCCGCCGCCGTCGCCGTCGCCGTCGTCGTGCTCCCTGGTAAGTCCTCTCACTATCTCTCTCTCTCTCTCTCTCACTCTCTCTCTCTCTCTCTCTCTGACTCTTTCTCCTTATAGTGCCGTCGCCGTTGCCATTCCGCCGCCGTTTTGCCTCCACTCCGCCGTCCCGTTGCCGTCTTCGGGTAAATCCTCTCGCGCGCACTCTCTCTCTCTCGCTCTCACTCGCTCTCTCTCTCTGACCATTTACTTATTGAACAGCGTGGCCACCGCTTCGCCGTCGCTCCTGCTTCCCGTCGCCGCCGGCCAGTTGCTGCCACCGACCCTATTGCTGTCATCGGATTCCGCCGCCGGCCAATCTCACCCCTCCCCTGCCATCGCACCACTGCCGCCCTCCCCTCTTTCAAGTCAGTTTCTCAATTTAATTAGGTGCTGCAAATTAATTAGGATTTAGTATTATGAGTTTATTTGGAACAAATTAAATATTTTTTTGCTTTGTTAAGTGCCTATGTTATATGTTGTATGTTGTAGTATGTATATATATTTGTCCATGTTGAAGTATGTATATATTTGTAGTATGTTTTTTGTCCATGTTATAATTTGTAGTATGCATATCATTCAATACATGAATGAGTTGGTTATATATGTTTTATATTTTTGTGATCGAAGCATAAGAGCATGAAATTTATGAGTTTATAAGTTATTGTGAAGTTTTGTATGTCTTTGGATATATATTATTGTGGAAAGATGTAATTAATTTCTTAAGGACCTACTCCATTTGGGATAGAAATTAATTACATCTTAAGAACCAACAATGTGATGTTAAAGTTTATTTCAATATATTGATGTAATTATTTATCATTATATGTTGGGGATGAACTTAGAACTTTATTGGTGAAAGATGTAATTAATTTCTTAAGGATCTACTCCCTTTGGGATAGAAATTAATTACATCTAAATTAAAGACATTCACATTGGGGGTAGATATAGACGTTTAGAACCATTATGGTTAACATAGCTGGTAGAGTCGAGCACTTGGTAGTTAAGATAGAGGGGTTATGCTGCCCAATTTTTGTTTGAATTTTAAAATTACTGCATTTTTATAATATTCTTGTCTTCATCACCTTACTTTATTTTATTGTTATAATTTATAAGAATTGGTGATGATCGTGAGTGGATGTATCGACGTAAGATTGATGGGTATGCTATTAATCCGAATTTTTTGAGTGGACTTGATATCTTCATTGAAAAAGCAACTACACATACAGAGTGTAGGGATGGATATAAGATTAGATGTCCGTGTAGGAAATGTAAGAATTTGTGGTATAGAGAAACAGATGAAGTAAGGTCTCACCTTGTGAAGAATTTGTATGTTACTTAATAATGCAGATATGTCTTCGAGCCACCGCCGTAGTTCGTCCTCCTCACAGTCGGTACCTGAGACATCAGAGACGCCAGTGAGCGAGACTGGGTCTAGTGCACCGTCACGAGGCGTTCCAGCGAGGGCTGCTTTTTGGCTTGGGCCTAATGGGTTAGTATTAATGATTTATAATTACTTTGTTGATTTATTATAATTTGCTAAATGTTAATTGATTCTCTCCACAGGGAATTACTGGATGATGGCAATATTGCCCAGACGTGCACTGCAATTTTTAAGAGGGTTGAGAATCCTACAGGCTTCAATTGGAAGTTGACACCAAAAGAGGTGAAAGATAAGTACTTTGATGAATTTAAGGTAAATAACAATTAATATTTCATATTTATTGATTAATTAACTTTTTTTATCTAACTATTTAATTTTGTAAATGTTGTTAAACAGAAATATTACAAGTGGGAACCTGAGTGGGAAACTCAGGTGTACAAGCGATGGGAGTCCAAGGCACGTCAAAGATACAGCGGCTGGATTAATTATTTGAAGGGAGAGCGTCCAGATAAACCGGCATATATCAATGAAGAGATGTGGGATGGTTTGTGTGAGTATTGGGATCGTCCTGAGGTCGTTGAGAAGAGTCAAAAAGCTAGTAGAAACCGGTTGTCAGAGCCAGATGGGCCAGGAACCGGTATTAGCAAACACAAGGGAGGTTCCAGGCCTGTTCGTCGACTTCTTGACCAGATAGTTAGTAAATTATTATTTAATTATTAATTTATTACTTATATATATTTGCTAACTAAACATCTATTTTGTTTATCTTACATGAATAGTCCCAGACTCGAGGGGTCCCACCAACCCAGTTATTGCATGACGTTTTCCTACATCAACACATGAAAGCTGATGGAACTCCATTGACTAAAAAGGATGAAAAGATTGATGTAAGTATTCTTAAATATTTTCTAATTATTACATCTTATTAACTAAGTTATATATTCATAATACTTATAATTTTTCAAATGTAACTTGCAGAGACGGATTAAACAGCTTGCTGCTGAACAATGAGAGGGGGCAGATCTGAACGAGATCTACAAGACTGTGGTGCAGGAGTACGAACTAGCTCATAAGCAGAGGGTGTACTCCTTTGGAACACACGGGTCGAGCCTTTTCAGCGACGGTTCGAGTGGTAGTGGGGGTAGTTCTCATCAGCTCATGACACAGGAGTTTGTTCAGACCCGCATTGGGTCTTTAGAGCAGCAGCTGGAGGAGGAGCGCCAGAGGAGAGCTGTACACGAGGAAGAGGAGCGCCAGAGGAGGTTGGCGGTTGAGGAGGAGTTGCGCCGGGAGAGAGAGGGCAGAGAGCTTCTTCAAACACAATTTCTGGCTCAACAAGCCCAGTTTGAGGCTACACAGAAGATGATGCAGGACTTCATGGCTCGTTGCAATCGCCCTCCTAGTCCGTGATTTTTAGTTAGTGTAGAACAAACACTATTTTACTTTAATGTTTCTTTCATATTTGTACGTACTTTGTTGTCAAAAATATCAGATTCTTATTACTATATTACCGAGCGACTTTTATATTATGTTTTATATTATAAATTACTTGTTTCGTATGTTAAAAATTGGGGCTAAAATATTAATAAATTAATTAGTAAAAACCGGACTAAAATGTTAAATAATTAAATATTCCAAAAATATCATAAAATTAACGACGGATTACCGACGGATAAAATTAAAACAAAAAAATTTTTACCGACGGATTTTAATCCGTAGCTAAATACTGACGGAAATTCCGTCACAAAACCGTCACAATATTTCCAACGTGACGAAATTAGGGACGTCAAAATTTACCAACGGATTTTAAATCCCTCAGTAATTACCAACGGATTCGCAATCCGTCAGTAATTACTGACGAAAATTTCGTCACTATTCCGTCAGTAAAATCGAAATTTGACGAAAACCAATTCGTCAAACATTATCGACGGATTTAATTCCGTTGGTATTTACCAACGGATTTTCCGTCACAAATCCGTTCGGGGAACCAGTTCGTCAAACGAGAATTTGCTGACGGATTATCCGTCACATTTCCGTCGGTAAATTTACCGACGGAATTAAATCCGTCAGTAAATCCTTTACCTACGAATCGAATCACAAGGGAATATTTCCGTCGGTAAGTCCTTTACCGACGGATTTTGATGACTTTACCGACGGAATTTTCCGTCGGTAAATTGCGCGATTTTTGTAGTGAAGGTCTACCACGCATGTTACTTTTGTCTAAATATGAATGACTTTTTTAGAGTGAAACCAAATATTCATTAAACCAAAATAGTAGCTGCAATATGGAGAAAAATATTATGTCCATACAATTGGACCAGAAATCGTTCTAAAAAATAGCTAAACGTTTAGCTAATCGAGTCGAGTCGAGAGTGTTTTGCTTAAGATTGACTCTTTTAGCTAAACGAGCTTCTCATTTAATTATCGAACGAGCTCTTATCGAGCCGAGAGCCTAAACGAGCTTTTAAAATTTAGTCATTCATTAAAAATATTAGTTACTTTTTCAAAAATATAAGTTATTTAATTCACAATAATGTATATATTTACTATTTTCTTGTAAATAAATAAAGTTCACTAGATAGTTAATTCAAATATTACTAATTATTGTAAAAAATATAAGATATCTGACTAATAATCTTGTATTTTTAAGATAAATCACTTAACGAGCTTGCTCACGAGCTACCAGTCGAGTACAGTCATGCTCAAGCTTGACTCGTTTAACTAAACGAGCTTTTCAATTAATTATCGAACGAGCTTTTATCGAGTCGGTCGCCGAGTAGCTTACGAACGGCTTGACTCGTTTACAGCCCTAAATGAGTGGCTTGATTGATATTACTATAAATATGAAGATGAATCTTAGTTACAAATAAATAATCAAGTTTATATTATTATATAATTCTGGCTAAATTTAAATATATAAAGCAATTGTTTTCCCAATCAATTATTGACGGCTTGAGGCTTAATAAATTATATTTAGAATTAATAATTAGCCATAATAAGATTAATAAATCATAGTCATCCTCTAATTGTAGTTGGACGCATACAAATTTCTGTCACTCCGAATTCCAAATTGCACTCGAGCACGATTACTTGACAAAAGTTGCATCAAATTAATATATAATATTAAAGAATAATTCTCTTATTAATCGACCAAATTAATGGTAGCATAAAAGAATCATATTGCGTGTGTGTGCTGATGTCGAGCAGCTGTTGTAACGCATATATAAGCAAATTAAATTGTTGATATTAATTTTATAATTTTTTAATTCAGTTTTTTATATTTCAAATGATAGAAATGAGAACTATACGTCTATACATATGACTTACGTAAAAAAAATATAGTAATAATTTAGTTATAGCAATATCGACAATAATAAACAAAATAATTTGATCTAAACATTACGAGCAATATGTCTCTCTATTTATAGGGTTTTTTATACATATCCTGAAATTGATGTTGGGTATTTTCTTTCAAAATAACCATCAAGATTTGATAAAATTTATCATTTTGTCATATAAGTTGTGGTCGACGAGGTTAATAAGATACAGTAATAATTTTACTTTAATTAAAGATGGTCAACGAAGAAAAAAAGCTTTGAATAGTTTAAGAACAAATTTAATGATTTTTAAAAACTTTCTTTTGAAATATACCAACAATTTCATCGATATCTCACACCCAACATTAGTCAATATATAAAACAAAACAAAAGAAAAAAAAAACCATATATGTGATAAAATCAGACCGAGCTATAGAATCCAAATAAATCATTTCACAGGTAGTAGATAATATTGTTTAAAATTAATTTATTTTATAAAAATAAACTTTTTTTAAAAAAAAAATTGAATCCGCCGAGTACTAGCTTCAGTTGTAGACATTAATTATACATTTATTATACTATACCTTGATTTGTTGTTTGTCAAGTATAGTAACAGTATGTTAAAGACTATTTATTTATATGATTAATAAAAAAATAAGAGATATTAATTATAGTTCTCACGTAAAAATCACGCAGGCACAAATTTATGTCGAATTCTTCTTTGAGTAGTTTAGTATGATGAAAAGCATAAAAATAAAAATAAAAAATCAATATTTATAAATTGATTGTCAAAAGCTGGGAATATACATCGTGAGAAGTGAGAATCTGATTCCAATTGCCCTTGAAAATACGTGGAATCAGCAGTATCATGCTACATAGACAATCATAAATTATTTTAAATGTATTCAATTTTTTCTTCTATAATAGTGCGAGAATAATGTGATACAGTTAAATTAATGGAAATCAACACCCTATTCTGGTGATACAAATATATAATGGAAAACAAGACTTAAAATTTTTGAAAATGACATAGTTTGCTATTTTAATCATGGATAATATTTTAATTTTGTGACCAATGAGGCCCAGCTCAATTGGCTAGTTGAGGCACCACAAGACTCTCCTTAGCGAGAGGTTTTGTATTCAATCATGCCTGCGTGTGGTGTAGTATATTTCTCACCTTATTTGGTGGTGTAGTGGTCCCACATTTATGTGGTGTCGAGACCCCGCTTATATGGTGGTGTATTGCTTGATTAGATTATATATATATAGATACCCGAAGCCACTTGCGGGGGTGTACCATGCAAGAGACATTTTAAGTCATGATATCGCTCCTCCATTAATTACACCATCTAATGAAGCTCGTTAATTAATAATAATAATAATGATACTAATAAATATCAAATTTTAAAACTTTGCAAATTAAGCTCAAAATAGATCAATTTTTTAATCTATGCAACTTTAAGGTATGTAATAATGTAAACTAGTGTGTATCCCGTCGAAAATCGACGACGAACTATATTATTAAAATAAAATATATTAATAAAGTTGTTTCTTCGATTTTATTGTACTTCCTTAACAAATATTTTTATTTTTATTATTATTTTGCAATATATAAGCATGAACATTAAAAATAATTTTATATTATTTCGGAGTGATAATATTTCGATAATTGATAAAAAAGAGTGTTTCTTTGATTTTATTTCACTTTCGTTAGTTGCAAGAAATCAATAGAAATCAAACTATTTTTTTTTACTTCACAATCTGTCAAATATTTCATTATATACATCGTTAATTGTTGTGTACGTCTGATCATCTCGTCACAAAGTTAAATTTCGAGAATTATCCCTACGTGTATATATATACAAATTCAAGAATTATAATTGAGAATATGTATTTTTGAGAAATTGTCAATAAAAATAAAACTATTTATTTGGCCAATAAATTAATTTACCAAATTATATTGGTTGTGCAAAATAATTGCGGAATGAAAAAATACACATGGATTGTGAGTATTTATATAGGTCTCCAAGAATGAAGTTTTATTAAAAATCAATGTGGGATGAGAATATCTATATTAAATATACATAGAATAAATGAATAAAAATGCTCAAAATAAGGATTAAAGATAACTAAGAATACTGAAAGGAGAGAGCGTCACGTAGGACCTCGAATTAAGGAGAGGTCTCGAATCCGCAATCGTTTTAATAATATATGGATTATGTTTGATCGCTTAAGTTAAAAAAAAGCCTTAAATATTCTAAAAAATAGTTATGGAAAGCTATTTACTTAATAATTATTCTTTTTATTTTAAACTTTTTATATTTGTTTCCTATATTAAACTTTGAATTATGGCAACTTCATAAGTACTTTAAATAAAGAAAATGTTGTTCCTAATAAAAATAGGGTAGTGATAATGGGACATAATGTCCTAGACATAATGGGGGTATTTAAGTAAATTTGGTATTTTTGAATTAATTGAATTAATTAATAGGATTTTTGCAATTACTCTATTGTTTTAGCACTAATTAAGGGATATATTACATGATTGATTTGAAATTTGGAAAATCAAATCATATCTATATATTTTATAATTAATTTCAAACATATCCATAATTCATATATATATATATATATATATATAGGTAAAACACATTGATTTCATTTTGACTTCTCTTATTATTTTCTTTAATTGACAAAACGCAGGTTAAGACAAAAAAAAATTACAAATTGAAAAAGCATGCATACCAACTACAACTCATGCTGATCGATCACACACACACACATTTTATACATGAAGATTAAAAGCTCTAGTGTAAAAAAAAAAAAAAAAAAGGAAGCCAACTACAATGAAATAAAAAACTATTAAAAATCGAAAAAAGTATGAAAAAATCGACATAAAAAAATTACACACACTAAAAACTAACAAATGATAAAAAAAATATTAATCTTGATGCAATTTCGATTTTTTATGTATTATTCAAATTAATTACTTATTTTATATATAAAAAAACAACTACAATGAAATAACCTTAAAAATATTGAAATAACCAACTACCCATGACACACGGCGCCACCACGCCACGACACACGGCGCGTCGGCCACGTGCGCCCCGACCCCGTGCACGCCCCATTCCCGTGCGCACCAAGGCACACAACGCTCCATCCCCGTGCACGCCACCACACACGGCGCCCCGAGGTCCCCATCTCCAACACGACACATGGCGCCTCATCCCCATGCACGCCACCACACACGGCGCCCCAGGGCTCCTATCTCCAACACGACACATGGCGCCCCATCTCCATGCACGCCACCACATACGGTGCCCTGGCCCACCATCTCCAACACGACACATGGCGCCTCATCCCCTTGCACGGCATAAAATATGGCGCACTGGCCCCCGTCTCTACCGATTAACTTTATTATAAGTAAATTGAAAAAATCATTGAGCATTATCACTTAAATTTGGTATAGTATATATCCCCAATATATAAAAGAGCCACAAATATTCTAAATTTTTTAGAATATATTCGAATTGATCTTGTTTAGATATATATGAGAGTGGATCATATAAATATGGTATCATATACATGATAAACATACTAAAATAATAAATAAAAAAATCGGAAAAAATAACATAATAAATTAAAAAATAAAAAATGGAATTTATAAGAAATTTTAAAATATTGTTCCTAACTAGGATCAAACTCAAGACATCAAAGCATAATATAGAGTACTTTGCCACTGAGGTAAGTGGAAGCCTGCGAAATATGTTGACAAGTAATTGTACTTAAATATATGACTGAGTATAGATATAATTAAAAAAATATATAAAAGCATACTAATAAATTAAATTCACTTAGAAAAATCAATTCCTTTTAAATGTAAAAAGAATATTAAATTCACTTATTTTATATTGAAGTGGTGTAAATTTGTTGTAGTTTATGATCAATTAACTCATCATAATGTTAATCGGTGAAAATTTGATCATTTCACTAACAATATAGTTTATCGGTCAGAAGTTGCTCTAGTATAAGCTCAATTCACTTGTAATCTAGTAGTTAATCGGTGAGAATTTGATGGATCCACTAATAATATTGTTAATCAATGAGAATTTGATGTAGTATATGATCAATTAACTCATCAGAATGTTAATCGCTGAAATTTGATCATTTCACTAACAATATAGTTTATCAGTGAGAAGTTGTTGTAGTATAAGCTCAATTCATTTGTAATATAGTAGTTAGTTAATCAGCGAGAATTTGATGGATCAACTAATAATATTGTTAATCAATGAGAATTTGTTGTAGTATATGATCAATTAACTTATCAAAAGGTTAATCGATGATAATTAAACGGTTAGAAGTTGATATAGATAGTATTAACTTTATTATAAATAAATTGAACTAATATATTATCAATAAACATTTAGAAAAAATAAAAAAATTATAAAGTAGTGGTGTGGTTAATCGGTTACCGTTTCATATATAATTTTTTCAATTTACTTATAATAAAGTTAATCGGTAGAGACGGGGGCCAGGGCGCCATATTTTGTGCCGTGCAAGGGGATGAGGTGCCATGTGTCGTGTTGGAGATGGGGGGCCAGGGCACCGTGTGTGGTGGCGTGCACGGGGATGAGGCGCCATGTGTCGTGTTGGAGATGGGGGCCCCGGGGCGCCGTGTGTGGTGGCGTGCACGGGGATGGAGCGTTGTGTGCCTTGGTGCGCACGGGAATGGGGCGTGCACGGGGTCGGGGCGCACGTGGCCGACGCGCCGTGTGTCGTGGCGTGGTGGCGCCGTGTGTCATGGGTAGTTGGTTATTTCAATCTTTTTAAGGTTATTTCATTGTAGTTGTTTTTTTATATAAAATAAGTAATTAATTTGAATAATACATAAAAAATCGAAATTGCATCAAGATTAATATTTTTTTTTATCATTTGTTAGTTTTTAGTGTGTGTAATTTTTTATGTTGATTTTTTCATACTTTTTTCGATTTTTTTAATAGTTTTTTATTTCATTATAGTTGGCTTATTAATTTTTTTTTTTTACACTAGAGCTTTTAATCTTCATGTATAAATGTGTGTGTGTGTATACATTGACAAACCGATTTTAAAGAAGATCAATTCGAAGATATTCTCCAAAATTTAAGTAACAATATATTCAAATTTCTTATAAATTCGTTTTTTTTGGGTTAATTTATTATGTTGTTTTTCCAGATAATATATTGTCATTCAAAAGAAAGTTAATATATACCTTACAAATATATTAAAAAATATATATGAAAAAAATAGATAAACATAGGAGGAAAAAAGATAAAGAATATGAAAAATGATAAATCATTTACAAGAAAAATTAAGTAAATCGTAGAAAAAAAGGAAACAAAAATATGTATATTTCGATTTTTTAAAGATTTTGTATATTTTGATTTTTGAAAGATTATAAAAAGAATTAAAATTTTAAGCTTAGAGGTTGTGATTTATTTTACGGAACAATTTCATTAACTATTTTCAACCCGAAGAGCAGTTTTCGTGATAAGATTTTCAACAAAAATATGCTTTTAATCTATTTAGTTACCTAATTTTAAGGGATCAAATAATATTTACCTAATTAAGATTATGATGATAATTAAAACATTCCAAAATTACATAAGGGTAAATTAGAGAAATGTGTAAACCAGAAAACCGGAAATGAAGGAACCGGTTTTTAAAAAACCGATTTTTAAAATGTATGGGCAAAAAAAATCAATTATGTCCAAGACATTATGTCAAAAAATCTTTTCCCATAAAAATAATAATGACAAAAACACCGAAAGTTGAAATGGATTGTGTTTTTTAAATTTTTTTGAGAATGAAAGTTGAAATGGATTTAAAAAACATCTATATATATATACTCCTTAAAAAACATCTATATTAAAAAACACCGAAAGTTGAAATGGAGTATATTTTATTTAGCGGGAATATCATCTAATTTAATAATCGCAATAGTATTGAAAATTTTCTCCTTTCCTTTCAACAAATCGGAATAATTTGATCATGTGCTCTTCCTCCATCACGTCCCATAATACCATAAATATTCCTTTTTTTTAGGAGTAATACCATAAATATTCCTAATGGGCATAATTACATTAAATATTAATAAATAAATAAGATGCTTATGCCAAGTAATAAAATACGAGCGTTAGCACGTGATTAAATTTCAAATTTAGGAAAAGGATTCTAGGAATAAGTTCAAATCCAGTCTCCCAAACATTGTAATTTGTATGACATAATATATATTATTAAATTGTGGTATCCTTCAAATAGAAGACATCTAAATAGATGGAATAATAAAACTTTTGCATTAAATATACAACTCAGAATTCTCCTCCATCTTTTCTTATTATCTATATATACATCAACAAAATTTCATGTTTAAACCCTAAAAACTCTATAAATAATATATAGTATCATCAGCCTGATTCAGCCACCTCTACTTCTTCCTGCAACTATGGCGAAGATTTCGACCAGCCTTTTCTTGATGAGGTTAATACAAATTTCTCATGCATCGTAAATTCGTAATCCCATTTTTCCTTCTATATTTCATACTTTGTCTTTGCCTTGTTGTGTATGAGAGAGAGAGGGAGAGAGAGAGGATTCATAAGTGCATATATTATATGTGGATATATTGTATATTACTCCTTCGGTCCCCCAAAAGTGTGGTCCAAATTTGATTATATGTGAGATATAAAATATTAATTGAACCACACTTTTGAAAGGACGGAGGGAGTACTTATTATATTACTTGTTCAATATATATATATATATGTTTGTACATAGATTTCTCCTTCTTTATTCGATTGTTTATCTTGCTTTGTGTGTGTGTGTGTGAGGGAGAGATTAATAGATAAATCCAGAAGATAAATATACAAGTTGAGACGGTATAACGTGTTGTGGAGCCTAAAAATACTGAATGCGCGTGTTTTAGTCTGATTAAGGCTTATTATTATTATTATTATTATTATTATTATTATTATTATTATTATTATATCCAACAACCATACTATTATTATTATTATTAATTACAATTATATCCAACAACCATACTGGTAAAATCTCTGACCTGGCACCGTTTCAAAGGTAAATAATTTGTGTATTTTTCTTGCTTTTGTAATTTTCTCTATGCTTAATTCTTAACATAATGCGAGTTATATTTCTTAGTATATACATAATTAATCCGTTTGTGGTATATGTACATAGATTTCTCCTTCTTTATTCGAATGTTTATGTTTGCTTAGTTCGTATATAAGAGAGAGAAATCACGAGTATATTCAAAATACACGCGTCGATTACCAATAGAGGATCCGACTTGGTTTTCCATCCCATTAATTTGAGATAAATATAATAGTGCACCTATATTCTCTCTTTTTTGGAGATTTTGATTTTTTTTTCAAGTTACCCGCGGTTGCTATCATATATATCAATATATGCTATTAAAACCTAAATCTGATGTCGTTGAATTTCAAAATGCAGCAAGAGGGCATACTCCGTCGCGGCGGAGAACATAAAAGTCCGGTCGATAGCACCGACCATCAGAAAGGCGGTGGGTGAGGCTTCGGAGCCGGAGGGCAACAACACAAGTGCTATAGAAGTATTTTGGATGAGAGACCCCAGCACAGGAAATTGGGTGCCGGAGAATCACTTCGGAGAAGTCGATGCCGCAGATCTCAGATCCAAACTCATATCCAAAAAGCCTACTACGTCCTCGTCACCATCCAACTAAATATTTGTCCACATAACATGAATAAATTTCATTTTCTGTCAAGAATCATGACTATAATCAAAGTTACAAATTTACTATTTTTCAGATCGAAAGTATTTCTACTTTTTTTTAGGTGTCAAAAAAGATAGTAGAAGTGAGTATTTGGTTAATTTTGGGTTTTTCAATTTTTCGGGTTTTCATCATTTTGTCAAATATTCATTTTTAATGATAAAACTAATCATTTTTTTTCTGAATAATAAAACTAATCATTATTAAATAATCAGATACCTAAGCAACATCTTAACCATAGTGGTAATAAAATTAGTACTCAATTATCAAGCGCAAATAAACTAATCAGTATTTAGTTAAGCAAGAAAAGCTTTAATTTTAGTCAAAGACACCTATATTAATTCTTATTTGGTTTGTTCATTTTTTGGTCAGAAAAATACGAACCAACCGGAAACCGAATTATCTGTTGAAATCGAACCGAAAACCAAATAAACCGAACAGAATATAATATGCTCACTGCTCAAGACAGGTAGATACACACTATTTATTCCACGAAGATTCCAATCAGACATAAAAAAGTTTCAACAGAATCATGTCACCCACAAAGATATCACAAAAGACTAATCTTGGAACAAAATTTCAGCATGTGCACTACATGCTCATCCAAAATCCTGAAAAACTAACAGTAAAATGCTGTAGTACTGAACCAAATTGGGCGTTACCGGTTGCAGAGTTTAGGCTATAGGTATAGCTGGATGAGCTCGTCGCTTACTACAGACGGGGTTAGAACGCCAAGATCCGTGAAGAGCAGTGTAAGATACTGTGGAGGTGTGTAGTCGCGAGCAGATGTTTCAACCTCCACCTTTGATGGAATCGGTACCCCAAAATCAATAGGGCGCAGCGCTGGCACCATGTCCTTTTGATCCAACGGGTAAAGACGAGCAAACTGCAAGAACGGGCATACGTACGTTTCACGTATGAATGCAAAATGTAGAATGATTTAACCGAGGAGGATGAATGAATTACCTTGTAACTTTCAGCAGCAACGTACATTGGCTTGTTCATGGCTTTAGCAACCAATGCAATTTGGTAGGTTCCCATCATGTTTATAATGCCTCCACTTTCGACGACACCATCTGCTCCAACGAACACCATGTCTACTTCATCCATGCTGTATGCCACAGCAGAGTCTATCAAGAGCTTAACGGGGATATCCAGTTTGGCAAGCTCGTTTGATACGCGTAACCCTGACCTGTCGGGCCTTCCCTCTGCATTTCAGAGTCATCTCATATATAGTCAATGCCTCGTTTCTAGTTTGAAATGAAAACAGAAAGTCTATCCTTACTAGAGAAAAGTATCCTTTCTAGTTTGATATGCAAGCCACTACTTGCAAAAGTATGCATGTTGTTTACTAATATTGAAAAGAATGCAAACATTTTAATCAAATCCTTAGAGATGGCTTCAAAAGCCAATTCAAAAGAAACAGTCAAGTTCGTTTTGAGGAAAATTGACATGATAACATGGGAATACTGCATTATTTTCGAGAACTCTACTAAGTTTATCTTCTTTTTCTCATCTTCACCTCAGATAAAATAAATTTTTACATCTTTTTTGAAGTACTAAGTCGATAAAGGAAAAGAAGGATCAAATTAATCTGTTACTAATAAGGTGGAGAAGTAAGTGAAATTTTTTAAGAGGTTACTGAGTCAAAACCCATTCATCCAGCCAAGTAATCAGATATTATAGGGTTCATGCCAAGAACACACACCTGTACAGAAAACTCGAAACAGTTTTTTATTCTCTGCTGCTGTTCTCAAAACTTCCAGCACAACCCTGGAGAAGCCATGCACCAAAATGGTGCAACCATCGAATATAAAATCTTGACTGAGCATAGCTATTATTCTCCGGGCCTGTCATTAGAAAGATTTGTTAAATCTTTGTATTTGAGAAAAGCTGAGAGCCCAAAACTATCTACCAAATGAACACCTTATATGATATCTCGCCAAACTTCTCAGCTCGCTCAAGAAGTCGGGACTTAGCTGAACCAAAGTCTTCACGATCTAAAGCTGAAGTTCTAGTCACATAACGCATGAAAAGGTCACAACCGGCTGTTAAGGAGATTGAAGTAGTGTCCCATGACTGCATCAGAATTGCAAAAAAATCATAAAATTGTCTATATCATTCTGATCACTATAAAATGATCTCCCAAGTGGTTGAATTTGACATTATTCTGTGTTCTATCAATCTAGTTGATTCAAATTAGTGGTTTGCTACTTAACACGATCCAAACAATTAGATAGAAGATCGAACATATGAAGTTTACAAACTCAGCTGCATGTATACAAACATAATAGAAACAGAAAACAATAAGGTAAAAAAAATCGAAACAATTCAAATGGTTGATTGATTGATACTTGATAGTGATACCAATAATATATCAAATCAATTCAAATTACTGGTTTCCTACTTAACAGGATGAAAACAATCAGATAATTGATCAAAGGTATGATACAAAATCAGTTGCAACAATACAAAAACATTGTAAACAGGTAGGAAAAGAAAAGCTCGACAAAATCAAAATAATCTGCGTACTTTAAGAGAATCGGATGCCTTTTTCAGCTCAATTTCAAGCTCCATCATCGTCTTAGCTTGGCTCGACCGAATGACCGATGCCAAAGCCCTAATCGCCGCCACAGCCTCCGCCAATTCCGGCTGTTTCCGCCAATTGTTGAACTCATCCACCACCGAGAACCTCTTATCTTTCTCCTCACCGCCGGACACGTTGTTCTCCGAAACGGCGTCGTCGGAATTTCCGGCGACGGCAGCCTGCGCCTGAGCCAACCAATCGCTCGTCACGACGCCGTGGTGGGCCGAGCGCGTCTGGTAGTACATTGAGATGTTACCGCTAGGGTTTTCCGCCGCCATGGCGGTGGAAGCAGGGGAGAGCGGGCGGCTTTCGGCGGCTTCCGCAACGGCGTCGTTCCGTTGCTGCTCCTGTTTGTCGAGGATGAAAGAAGCTGATCGATACCACATCTGTCTCTCTTTGTGAAATTAATACCTTTTTGAGGGGTCGGTTCGCAATTAAACGGAATCGGGAATTTATGCGATTCCGCCGCAAAACGACGTCGCCGGCGGGGTTTTGGAAAGATTTCGGAGAATGTAGGAAGCGGGCTTCTCTACGGTTCCTCTAATGAAGTAGAGCTCCGATCAAGTTTTGGATTATCGCCACGTCATCTGACAACACGCATCAACGGTTCGGAAATTTCCGCCTTTAATTTATTTTATCCCCTTTCTAAATGAACCAAACTCTCAATATATCGCTCCAAATCCGAATTTACAACTTGAGACAACCAAGATGATAATTTAGATTTTTCTCAACTAATTTAGTTGTAATTTGAGCTAACTCGTGAGCGACTAACGAAGTTGATAAGCATGCTCATTGACAAACACAAAGCCAATTAAATGAGCTAACATAATCCGAAAGTGCTTTATTTTAATTTATGTTTTTTTTTTTCATTCTAAATCAACTAAATTCTCAATATATAACTTCAAATCCAAATATACAACTTGAGACAACTAAAGTGATAATTTAGATTTTTGCCGTAACTTAGTTGTAATTTGAGTTAATTCGTGAGCAACTAACCTAGTCGAACGATAAGCATGCTTCATGCCAAGCACAAAGCTAATTAAAATGAGCTAACGATAATCTGAAAGTGCTCTATTTTAATTTATGTTTTTTTCCTTCTAAATCAACCAAACTCTCAATATATCACTCCAAATTCAAAAATATGACTTGAGAAATCAAGGTGATAATTTAGATTTTTATACTAATTTAGTTGTAATTTGAGCTAACTCGTGAGCCGCTAAAGTAGTCAAACGATAAACATGTTTAATGCCAAACACAAAATCTATTCAAATGAGATAAGGATAATCGAAAAGTGCTCTATTTTGTTGTTGTTGCAGATATAGGGCTCGTTTGCTACGAAGTATGTGATAAGACTTGATATGATTAGCTGGGATATCTTAATACGTATAAAGAATTAATATTGTGTTTGGTATGATGTATTAAATTATCTGCAAAATATATTAATTATGGTAAGAGGGTGAAATTATAGTAATTTATTCTTATATTTAGTTGCAGTATTATTTATACCACCTCATAGATGGTATTAGATAATAACAACAATAGGTATAATTCATACGAGCCCGAATTTTATAAAGGGCCTCATACTTTATACCAAATAAGATATTAGGGTGTATAATATATATTATACACCATAATCACCCTTAGCAAACAAGCCCATAATGTATAAGAAAAATTTAGAATATCGTTCGCATTCAGTGTAAATAAATATTATAGTATTTGGTCAAATTAATAGTCTTATTTATTCTATCTGCGTCTCAAAATTTCATTTCATTTCTGTAATTAAAAACAGATGTGTCAATTGTAGTATGTGGAATAAGAATTGGTTCGCTCTATTTAGTGTATTGGGAATATTAAATTAAATTAAATTGAACAGTACTGATTTTGTGTCTATTAATTTATTTTCATTTATGTGTCTATTAATTTATTTTAAATTAAGTGTAACAGTATTCTTAACTTTTGTAGTTTTTATTGGGCTAGGCTGCGCATGACTACTTTACTTAAATGGGCCATATAACATAAAAAAAAAATCTTTGTTCCACAATAAGTATTCCATATTCCTTTAAGTACTATCTCATCTAAATGTCTTATTTCTATTATGAAAATCACAATCTCTTACAAAAAGGTGTGAGTTCCACCAATTTTATTTCTTTATCATTTAAATTATTCTTCTGCTTAATTCACGTGCCCAAAAAAAATGAGATACTTATTTTAGGACAGAGGGAGTATTATGATGTTGTCAGTTGAATCCCCAATTTTTCCTCGTCATTCATTCATCCAAAAATAAATAAATAAATAACTAGAGTTCAACTAACCAAGCTCTCAAAATATTTCTCTCAAAAAAAAAAACTAAGCTCTCAAAATAATTAAATCCAAATTACCAAAAAGAGAAATTTAAGAAAACAAATAAGTCCTTATTTTAAACTCATGTATATTGAGAGATTGGAAACAAAATAATTTGACTCAATAATCGAGCTGAATCCAATGACCATCCAGCTTATTTGACTAATACTTGATTGGACTATTAGTAAGATTAGATCGAACATGTATTGATCAATCATTAATGCAATTTGAATTAGAGGACGCTGGTACGGTTGAACTCATCAAACAGTCGGTACGGTCAATTCTAATTTTTATTATTTTTTCTAAATTTGATTAGTTAATATTTAATTAATTATTGATAAATTATAATTAGAATTAATAAATTTTAATTGAGGTTAATTAACTCTAATTGTGACACATAAGTTATAATTGAGCAAAAATTAAAAATATGATTGGCTGCACCCACCACACAATATATAGTTTCTGCCTTTTAATTAACTCAATCAATGTATATATGAATTAGCTTAATTGAGCGTTTGAATAAATTGCATCATTGTTGAAGCACAGCTATGAAACAGCTAATAAAATTGCTAACCTAATGCCAACCATAATTTTGGGAACTTCCAAGAAGTTAATTCACTCGGTTTTAATTTTTCTTCAAATTTTCAAATAAAGGACTATATAATTAATTAGGTGTAAATTAATACGATGAATTATAAGAGCAAAAATGTTTTATATCATAAGTCCATTTAAAGATATTGTTCAAACCGATTTGGCTTAGTTTATAATATGGTTTTTTCCACACAAAAAAAAATCAAAATAATTAAGATAAGATTACATATTATCATTAGGGCAAACAAATAACATAAATGATACCGATTTACACAAAAATAAACTTAACTACCAATTTTTTAGATTAGTCTAACATTTGTAAAGTTTATTATAGATGAAATCGTTAGAATTGACCGACTCAATCAAGACTCGTCAATACTTTTTTAAATTAAATTTTATTATAAATACCCAAACCACGTCGATCTATATTCATAATAAACTATACGGTATTAGATTAGTAGATTATTTGAAATATATTTGATCCAATCTTTCTATCTAATCATTGAAGGGATAAGATTAAAACTCAATACTAGTATAGAAAGATGAAAAAGATGCTAGTATTATTTTCAACTAAAAGAAGATTAATTATTTTACCAAATATTATAATTTTACTCGAAAAACTTTGAAAAAGTCCACACCCCAAAAGGATTTATTTTTTTTTATTGGCCGATAAAACAAATTAAGTCAGTTTCTCAAATATCGCAGAAAAAAATATGATCACAGCTAATTGACTTGTTGCCACGTGTTTCTCGCCCATAGGCTATCGCTCTCATAATTTTGTTTGAACAATAATTATTAATTATTAATTATTAAATTGGATGAAATGGCTACGTATAGCCCAGCACACAAATTTCATTCAGTCGCTTTCTTCCCAATCAAAATTTCCTACAATTATTATAAACATGCAATCTCTGACGACGAAGAATAATTTCGAAATTAATTTAATAATTCAATTAAATCACGCCCATTATGATTAATCTTGGTGATTCAACTTCCGATTCCATTTATTTGAGGATCAAGAAATTAGGGCAGACATTCGCTGTTAATCTTGAATGAGAAGGGAAAACCTTTTTCACCCCGAAATCCCGCGTTTTTCCGAGTTAATTGTGTGACAGAGAGGATACAGACTGATATATTAAATCCAGTGATTGCGTGTTTCTCCGAATTTTCGCTCGGAGGTTATATGTATAAAGGTTCGATTTTTTCCATTGCTCTCTTGTTCTTGCTCTTGCTCTGTTTTCTGTGAGAGATTGATCTTGGTTCTTTAGTGTTTTGTTGTTGTGGAACATGTGTGTGTAGAGTTTGCTAGTTTCGGTTAGTGGGCCGGTGTTAGAATTTGGGATTGAGGGTTATTAGTTTTTGATCAAGGAAGTGGGGAGGAGAAAAATTCGATTATGGGACTTGGGTTTTGTGCTTGATCGATTGCTGTGGGAGGGGGAGCTAAAATTTTGTGGGTTTTACTCGGATTGGGTGGTGAATCAGGTTTGTTTCAGCTGTTGTACTAATTGAATTTGAGTGTTTTGCACTGATAAAAGGTTTAAATTGTATTACATGTAGAGGGGATTTTGGATTGATTTGTTTGATAGTGTTGGTATCTAGTTACAAGGTTATTTTCTGTGTTGAAGTTGAATTTTTCATCTTTAATCTGTTGTGATTCTCTGTGTCAGGGGTTGGGAATGGATGTTTGAGTTGGAAAGAAATGAGAATATCACAATGAGAGGGAAGGGAGGGTTGTTAAGTCGATGGATGGGTCTGATAGGACATTTTCTGATCTGGTAGGCTTACTTAAATCTTGGATGCCATGGCGGTCGGAGCCTGCACATGTGTCGAGGGATTTCTGGATGCCCGACCAGAGTTGCAGGGTATGCTACGAGTGTGATTCACAGTTCACCTTGTTTAACCGTAGACATCACTGTCGTGTTTGTGGTCGGATTTTCTGTGCCAAGTGTACTTCAAATTGGCTTCCTTCAGAACTTATTGAACCAAAGACAACACTAGAAGATTGGGATAAGATTAGGGTCTGCAACTACTGTTTCAAGCAACGGGACAAAGGGCAATGCAGAAAAGAGTTTACTGTGGCAGTTGACAATGGGCTCCAGGTGGACCTCCCGGACGTCAGCTGTTCTTCCCCATCAGCAACCAGTTTCCTTAGCACCAGGTCTAGTGGCACCTGTGGTAGCAGTAGCACTACATTTGTGTCACTACCACAGTCGGCTGCGCTCAGCCCAATGCAATCACCGTTGACGGAAGCAGATTTAGATAGGCAAAATGTTGGAGTAGCAAAGAGCAATGATATTGCTATGGTCACGGAGGAGCAAAGCCTGTCCCAAGACCAAGACCAATTTGATTTTTTCCGAAACAGGTTATTTCTGATCTTCCTTCTTTAATATTTGAACCAGGAAATACTTGCTTTAGATAACGACTTTCTGTGAGAGCTTCTCAAGAGATTTATTTTGAGGTCCCGCTGGACCTTAAACTTTATTTCTGATGAAGGAATTTATTATGGTTAAAAGATATTAGTATTGTATAATCTGAATTCAATGGTTTTGTGATGGCCTGCTTTGTTGCTAACTCATAGTCTCATACATTTCGATACTGGAAAGAGTTAGGGATATTCTACTTTTTCTCCTATGTGTTATGTCTCTTCATTTCTTCCCAGCATATAATGCTCATGCTGTGTTAGCCGTGTAATATGTGATATAAGCCGAAATTTAAGACTTTAATGGTTTACTTTGCGTTCCCATTTTCATGGTTCAATGCTTATTTATTTTATTTATTAATCACAAGGAATGAAAATCATTATTTGGTTGATACTGCTTACTAAACCTATTGCTATACAAATCTTGTCATTACTTGAATGCTTAAATTAAGACCGGGCACTGTTATATCTTGCATTTGTACTGCTAAAATATCTGCAATGAAGATTAAGCGCTGTAATCACTAATTATTTGATACACATCTTCTTTTAACAGGAGTGATGATGACGACGATGATGATGAATTCGGAATGTCTCAGTTAGGTCCTAGAGCTAATGACTTTTCCCAGGTCAATGGCTACTATGGTCCTGTTCAATTTGAGGATATCAACAGTGATCATAACTCACGTAAAGTTCATCCTGATGGAGATGCTATTGATTTAAAAAGTACGAGTAATTCCCAAAATTCTGAAGAATCAGAGCAGATTGCCGGGAAAGATGTAGAACATGACATTGGTGATGAATGTGAAGCACCTTCTTCTTTATATGTAGCAGAAGACGTCAATACTGAGCCTGTTGACTTTGAAAACAATGGAGTTCTGTGGCTCCCTCCTGAGCCTGAAGACGAAGAAGATGAAAGGGAAGCACTTATGTTTGAGGATGATGGTGATGGGGATGCTGCTGGAGAATGGGGATATCTCAACAATTCAAGCAGCTCTGGGAGTGGGGAGCTTCGTAGTCGGGAGAAATCAAATGAGGAGCATAAGAGAGCCATGAAGAGTGTGGTTGAAGGTCATTTTCGGGCGTTAGTAGGTCAACTCTTGCAGGTAGATAATCTTCTTTCAGAGGATGAAAATGACAAAGAGAGTTGGTTAGAAATAATTATTGCCTTGTCATGGGAGGCTGCCACATTGTTAAAACCCGATATGAGCCAGGGAGGGCAAATGGACCCCGGGAGTTATGTCAAAGTAAAATGTTTAGCTTCAGGGCTTCGAAGTGAGAGGTAATTACTTTGACTATTTTTTTTCCATATAACTTGCAAATGGTTAATAGATTCTTTCTCTAATGTGATTTCCTTTAAATATTCCACTGAGATCATAGTTTACTAGCAAAAGAATTTCCTTAAAGATTGTGATTATTCATTATCCAATTTCGTATTGCTTCATATCGTCCTTATTGCTGATTGATTGTCTTATCTACAAGCATGCTGCTCTTGTATCATTACATTTTCCCTCCTATTCTTCTGATGATGACAGTTTTACCTTAACAGTTTGGTGGTCCGAGGAGTTGTTTGCAAGAAAAATGTGGCTCATCGACGGATGACATCGAGAGTAGAGAAGCCACGCTTACTGATTCTCGGAGGGGCTCTTGAGTACCAGCGGGTTTCCAATGCTCTTTCAAGCTTTGACACACTGTTGCAACAGGTAGTATTATTGATTTTACTTTTATATAAACCTACAATCATATTTTCCTTGGTCATTGCACTTAACTTTGGATTGTTCTCAGGAAATGGATCATCTGAAGATGGCTGTTGCGAAGATAAGTGTGCACAATCCTAACATTCTTTTGGTTGAGAAATCTGTTTCACGCTACGCACAGGAGTACCTTCTTGCAAAAGAAATATCACTTGTTCTAAATATTAAAAAGCCACTTTTGGAGCGTATTGCCCGCTGCACTGGTGCCCAAATTGTTCCTTCAATTGATCATCTATCTTCAGAGAAGGTTGGATATTGTGACATGTTCAATGTAATGAAGTTTACTGAAGAGCACGGTAGTGCTGGTCAGGCTGGAAAGAAGCTGGTGAAGACTCTGATGTATTTTGAAGGTTGTCCAAAGCCACAAGGATGCACTGTAAGTGTGTGACAACCTATGGTTTGAACAACCACAAATTTATCATTATGAAAATTAATTATTCAAAATTAGCCATTTGACTAAAAATATCATATGGAGATGATACATATTGTTAGAAATGCACAATTTCCAAGTCTTGAGTTATGTGCATTTGTATGAGAAGTATTTTAAAGTTTACCAACAAATGTGTTGCACTTTTTCCTTACTTATCTGTTGAAAATCAGCATATTATGGAAAATTACATTTTATAGGGGCTGTTCAAACTTGGCTGACTTAAGGATATTGTGTGCTCTGTTAATTTCTTCAGATAATACTCCGAGGTGCCAGTGGGGATGAACTGAAGAAAGTGAAACATGTCGTACAGTATGGAATTTTTGCAGCTTATCACTTGGCACTAGAGACATCTTTTCTTGCTGATGAAGGTGCCTCATTGCCAGCACTTCCTTTGAACTCTCCAATTACGGTGGCACTTCCAGATAAGCAATCGTCATTTGACAGGTCCATCTCAACTGTACCTGGTTTTTCAGTTCCGTCTAGTGATAAAACTCCCAGGCCTCAATCTGTTGGTGATCCACAGAGGGTAAATACTTTACCTACTTCAGATCTGATCAGGGAAACAATTGTATCAGTTCACGAGTATCAATGTTCGGACGTGCATAATCTTCCTGCTTCTTTAAGCTCTCAGTATGGCGAGCCTCATATATCATCTTCTGTAAAGGGTTTTCAGAATCCATCCTCGAATCAATTTTCTCCTGAACATGGATCAGAAGATCAAGCTATTCTAGACTTGGGACTGTCTACAGAGGCGAAACTTAGCGAAGTGGACAAAGTTGCTATCAATATCTACACCCCTGGTTATTTTGGAGATTCAAAAGTCAAAATAATGGAAAGTGATGTCTGTAATACAGATGAGAAGAGAAGTGTTGCAAATCTAACATCTTTGCAAACAGATGGTCTGAAAATTCCTGATGAACAACCTGCTTTGAAAGAAGAGTTTCCACCTTCTCCCTCAGACCATCAAAGCATCTTAGTCTCACTGTCATCAAGATGTGTGTGGAAGGGTACTGTCTGTGAAAGATCACATTTGTTTCGGATCCAATACTATGGTAACTTTGACAAGCCATTGGGTCGTTTTCTACGGCTTCATTTATTCGATCAGGTATATATCTCTTTCTCTATGTCAAATTGCAGACAAACTTTTTTGTTTATTGTTGTTGGAACTGATAGGTCTAACATCTGCAACAGAGTTTTGTATGCCACTCGTGTGAGATGCCTGCCGAGGCTCATGTTCAGTGCTATACTCATCGACAAGGCACTCTGACAATTTCAGTGAAGAAACTGCCTGAAATTATTTTACCTGGTGAACGAGATGGGAAGATTTGGATGTGGCACCGCTGCTTGAAATGTCCTAGGGCTAATGGTTATCCGCCTGCAACTAGAAGAGTTTTGATGTCTGATGCTGCATGGGGGTTGTCCTTTGGTAAGTTTTTGGAGCTAAGCTTTTCGAACCATGCAGCTGCAAGTAGAGTGGCGAGCTGCGGCCATTCTTTGCATAGAGACTGCCTTCGGTTTTATGGGTATGATCCATTTCTTGTATTCCTTAACATTATTACTACAAGTTGAGCATCATAAGCGCATATTAGATCTTTTTAGCAATCAAGTCCACTTGGTAATACGAAATTTGACTTTGTTGTATGTCATTCTTGTGTTACTGAGATTACCCTCACTGGTAAACAGAATCTAACATTTAAACTGCTCCGTTGTTCAAGTTGTTATACTCTTTCACAATTAAAGAAAAAGTTTGGAGATAGTATTTTCCCTTGACAAACTATCCCAAAATAAAATATGCATGCTGCATTTGAACTAGGGAGGGGGAATATGTTAATGACCGTGATCATTTTCATACTTTATGGTGTTGGGTTGATGCAGTTTCGGACAGATGGTTGCTTGCTTTCGTTATGCATCGATTGATGTTCATTCAGTGTTCCTACCTCCCTCGAAACTTGATTTCAACTACAAAAATCAGGAGTGGATAGAAAAAGAAATGAATGAGGTGAAACAAATGCTGTTCTTTATTTTTATTCTTTCTGGATCCTTGTCTATCAAGATATGTCGAATGCCCTTTCATTTACTGTCTCTAACTATCTTAACAGGTGGTTGGGCGAGCTGAGCTTTTGTTCTCTGAAGTGCTCAACGCTCTTCGTCTTCTGGCTGAAAGAAAATGTGGCATAGGTGCGATGAACAGCTGCAAGAATGTTCACGAATCGAGACACCTGATAACAGATCTAGAAGGTCTCTTGCAGAAGGAAAAGTCAATGTTTGAGGTGTGTGATCATTTTCAAATCTCGAGATCCACTTTAAAGCAATTGTCATGGGATCTATATGTTATATTACTATTCATGATTGATATCTACACATCAGTGGACAGAAAAACATCATTTCAAGTCATCACTTTTTCATCCTGCCGAGTATGTTGCTTACCATACATAGGTTGTTGGTGGAAGAGATTATGTTAGATATTTAGGGTGGTGAAACCTTGAGAAATTTTTCTAAACTAAGATTAGTACTGCCTTAAGTCTTGGGGTAAAAGAGACTGTTTCTATATTTCTAAATTACAGAAATCTTGAAAGAGGCATTCTCTCGAATATGGCGCTTGCAGTGGCTTAGTGGTACATGAAAGGGAAAATGATCAATTATTTTTACTCATGCTATTCTTTTTGGTTTTCATAATTGCTGTTATTACGAAATTCAGATGATCAATCATCTCATTGCTAATATATATCTCCCTCTGATTTTTTTTACCAAGTGTTAGAGCTTGAATCTTGCACACATAGCATAGATTTGGTGGAAGTAAAATTATCTCTTTGAGAACCAATAGGCATGATGCATATATTCAGTTGTCTGAAACTGGACTGAGTTTCTTCAGCCTTTACTTTTTATCATATGTGGTTTTGAGATTGTATGTGATATGGCAGGAAATGCTCCTGAAAATCTTGAGAAAGGAGAAAAAAATAGGTCAACCTCAAATTGATATTCTCGATCTCAATCGACTGCGCAGAGAGCTAGTCTTCCAGTCTTATTTGTGGGATCGGCGCCTGATATATGCAGCTAGTCTAGATTCCAATAACAAACCAAATAAAGCGGAGGTTTCGTCCTTGGAGACCATTCAGAAACCTCTTGGTGAAACTGAGAGAGTTCTTGATATAAATGTCCCGGTTATTACAAGTAATACTGTAAGCAGTTCTGAATCCACTGTTGCAGTTGTGAAGCTCAAAGACAATCCTGATCTTGACCAGAGAAGTCTGCTCAACAATCACCTTGATGTGGTTCCTCAAAGAAATGAATTATCTTTAAATTCGGATCACGGAAATCAGAATCCGCTTAAAATCCCTGTTGAAGTAAGGTCTGTTGATGAATCGGATCCTCTAGCTTCTAGTGTTAATGTACATAGAGCTCTCTTAGATGGGCAAACTCCTATATCTCTGTCGGATACTCTTGATGCCGCCTGGACTGGTGAGAGTCACCCGATGATAGGGGTCTCAAAGAAGTGCAGTGTTCCAGAATTAGCTGACTTGGATACTTCATCCACTGTCAGAGGATTAGACAAGTTGGACGTGGAAGATGACAGAGAGTACTCTCCTTCCGGGTTGTATACCAAAAGTTCTGGTGATGTGGACGATGCTGAAAGCTGGTTGACTATGCCATTTTCCATCTACTATCGATCATCAAACAAGAACTACTCGGGGCCGGACCTGAAGTTGGACGTATTGAGTGGATATAATCCAGTATATATCTCCTCGTTTCAGGATCCCGAGCTCCAAGGTGGGGCTAGGTTACTTCTCCCAACGGGGGTTAACGAGACTGTTATTCCGGTGTATGATGATGAGCCAACAAGTCTCATATCCTATGCACTTGTTTCTCCTGATTACTTTGCCCAAATCTCTGATGAGCCTGACAAACCTAAGGACACTTCAGATGCTTTGGTTTCTATGCACTCCCTCGATGTTGGTGCTTTTCCTTCATTATCCTCTTTGGACGAAGTGATGTTGGAATCGTACAAAAGTGTTGGATCCGGAGACGAGAGCATGCTGACGAGCTTCCGCAGCTCCTTGAATTTGGACCCTGTCTCGTATACAAAAGCTTTGCATGCCAAAGTGTCTTTTGCAGATGAGGGACCCCTTGGGAAGGTCAAATACACCGTTACCTGTTACTATGGCAAGCATTTTGATGCATTGAGGAGGATCAGTTGCCCATCTGAGGTGGATTTCGTCAGATCCTTGAGCCGTTGTAAGAAGTGGGGAGCGCAAGGTGGCAAGAGCAACGTCTTCTTTGCAAAAACTTTGGATGACCGGTTCATCATCAAGCAAGTGACAAAGACTGAGCTGGAATCGTTCATCAAGTTTGCTCCGGGTTACTTTAAATATCTGTCTGAATCGATTGGAACAGGAAGCCCGACGTGCCTTGCAAAGATCCTTGGTATCTATCAGGTATGTCCATCCAATGAACTGAATCTTAATAGCTCAAGTAAGTGATCTTTTCTTATATTACCATGAATAAAGCTGGGCATAATCAAGAAAGCGCGAAAAGTTTATAACTTTGATTTTTCTGTTTTTTTCTTGGTTTGGATTGATTATGCTTATATGCAACTGGAAGTAGAACTGATAATGGAATATCTACACCATGTTTGATTTTTGTGGTATTTTTGTTGAAAAGGTATGTTCGAAACATCTTAAAGGAGGGAAGGAAACGAAAATGGACGTGCTAGTGATGGAGAATCTGCTGTTTGGAAGAAACGTGACACGATTGTATGACCTCAAAGGATCATCAAGATCACGATACAATGCTGATTCTTCAGGAAGTAATAAGGTGCTGTTGGATCAGAACTTGATCGAAGCAATGCCCACTTCTCCCATATTTGTAGGAAACAAAGCCAAAAGAGTGCTAGAAAGAGCAGTGTGGAACGACACTGCTTTTCTTGCAGTAAGTTCTGATCCTTCTCTTCTTACCATTCATAAAGTTACCTTGAGCGATTGATTAGATTAACAATACATATGATTGAGTATTTGACGGATTAGACGATCAAACGAGCTCAAAATGTTCAATCCATCAAAGTACGTGGTGGAATTAGCCTAAAGTAAAACACTCCCTTCATATCTTTGAATGCAGTCTATAGACGTGATGGATTACTCACTGCTAGTCGGGGTTGATGAAGAGAAGCACGAGCTCGTTCTTGGGATCATTGACTTCATGAGGCAGTACACGTGGGACAAACATCTCGAGACTTGGGTGAAAGCATCGGGTATTCTAGGCGGACCCAAGAACGCCTCACCAACCGTGATCTCTCCGAAGCAGTACAAGAGGAGATTCAGGAAGGCCATGACTACGTATTTCTTGATGGTCCCGGATCAATGGTCGCCTCCTACCATCATTCGCAGCCAGTCGCAGACGGAGATGGCTGAGGAGAACTCACAGCCACAGCCACAGTCAAAGAATGCACATAATGGTATCTCCTCTACTGAGTGAAAACCTCCTTGTATATTTTTGAAGCTCCCTTCATTCATTTTTTTTTTGTATATTTTTTTTTCCATATTGCTATATTCTTTTGTAAGCATTCTTTTTAATTTTGTTTAGAGGTAGAATTTATAATTATTTTTTAGGGAAAATATATGCAGAATTTGGGCAGATCAGCTCTCCTTGTACACATTCTTTTTGTGATGCTCTGTTTTCTCCCACTAATTGGAAGTTGTAAATTGGTTGGAGAATATCGATGTAGTTTTGTATATCTCAAGCTTCTCAACTATCGTTGTAAACGAGTCGAGCTATTTGAATCTCGTTTGAGAAAAAAAAAAAAAAACTCATCTAATATTTGATCATTTAATAAATGAGTTGAGCTTAAGCTTCGAATGTAAGCCAAGAGAGCTCAATTTGTTAGCTCGTTGACTTGCTCGTTTATATGTTCACAAGCCCATTATATATTTTATTGAACTTGAGCTATATTTTGTCTATATATATTTATTTCATTTATATATGTTAAATTCGTTTTTATTTAGTTGTGTATTGACGAACTTGTTATATGTCTAGCGAAATGAGTTGGAGTCGGGTTTCGTTTAAGTTGATAAATAAGTCATTTATAAATCGAGCTGAGCTCAAACGAGTTCAAAATCGAGCCTACTACCGATCTACTCGAACTCGTTTACATCCCTAATTAGAATTGAATTTCCATAAACTCGACAATCACTACAATGTACATAAGATATTCAAGAAAGAAATACATAGTTTCATAGAATTATGGACTTCTTTACATTGGATTTGTTTCTGAGGAGAATTAATTCTTGTTTCAATATACAGACAACTTCTAAATCCTCAAAAACAATTTTCTATGATGTCAGAATATAGTCAAATTTCAACATAATTTTCTTGAATTATTATTACAGTCAAAAATCTTTCTGCCCTGCTAACTCTGCCTCTGCAGTTTTTAAATCTTTCTCATCAGAAGCATGAAGCCAACATCTCTGAAGCAAGCCAATTATCTCAGCATCTCCGCTGCACAAATTAAGTAATTATTATCAAACACGAGTCGAGCTCACTCACAAACTATCGATCACTTGAGACCTTACGGTCAAGTTTGAGTCGAGCTCGAGCCTAAACATGTACAATAAATGTGTAATAAAAACTATACCAACATGTTATGGTACCTTGAATTACAAGTAAATCTTGGAATTTGTTGGGCAAAACGAGGGCCCTCATCATATCCTTCACAAATCATCTCCCCATTTTTATCCTTATAGCAAACAATACCATTTAATTTATCTTCAAACACCTGTGATAAATCATGTAATAAAAAGATTAAAATTAAATCAATATTAACACCATGATTAAAATTCAAGTGGAAATTAATCAAGCTAGATTACCTTGATCTTGTTGTGATCATATGATCTGATCTGTATGCCAGCTGGGATAGGATTGGCGGCACACATCATGACCAAACTACCCTTTGGAGCCCGTCGGCACGAATCACGAGATAATATTGGAATAGAAGATGAAACAACGGTCGATGGCCTAATAGCCATGAATCATAAATGTTGGAAGAGGGAAAAAAAGAGAGAAGAATTGTGAGAGAGGTTTTGGTTGGTTGTTTTGTTTCTATGATTGTGGGACTTAATTAGTGGAGAGAATGATAGAGCAACATTACATTGTATATATAAAGAAATGATTGATTTGAGGTTGGAGTTCTTGTTTTCTGGGTTTAGTACAAAGTAGTATTAAATAAATTTGGAAATAGAAGAAACAAAGACTTTAGGTGTTGCCTAATCAATATTGCATTATCTCATGTAAATTAATTATTACATGGTTGTAGGGCCCATTTAGCTTATCTTCAACTTCTTGATGGTGATGAATTCTTGAGTCATCTTGTTAGGCTGAAAAAGTGCTATCGACATGCTATTTTTTTTAGGTTTAATGACTTGTGTGTGTGTGTACATGAGAGAGAGAGAGAGAGTTTGTTATGTTAGTGACTTGTTGTATAGAACTAGTGAACTATAAATGTTTATTTTAAGAATATTAAAAAAAAAGGAATCTATTTTTCTAGGGAGCCCTGTGACAAATAATAAAACTGAAAATTCAATAAAAACTTATTTGTATGATTTTATCAATAATTGTTTTCCATATATTGCCACATGCATAAAATTTGAAAAACTAATTACTATATACGAAAGTGGTATAGTCATGTCCACATGATTGAAGACAACCGACATTGAATTAAATTACTGTTCTTGGTTGCATTATTGGCGCCATACTTTAATAAAATCTATTCAATTTCACTATATATATATATATATAATTAATTAATTTTTATACATTTATATCATATGACAAAATGTATATATTTATAACAAAATCTATTTGAGTTGTCTTAGAGGATTTTTTACCATGAAAAAAGAAGAAGAAAATATACATTCATTTATATGGGTATTTTTGTTAATTAGATAATGCATATCTAGACCAATAAGTACTATATTTAGTCAATATGATTTACTAAAGTTGATTCCGTAAGTGTGATTTAGCTGATGTATATAATACTCTTTTATTTTTATTTTTTTGATGGGATAATACCCTTTATTAAATTGCCATCATATTAAAAAGCAAGTTATTAACTAAACTTCCCTTTTCTCGCAACAACTATAAACCTCTAAAAGGTAAAGAGGTCATATAATTGTGTGGCCTTAATTAAAACCTAATTAATAAGTAAATATAATATTATGTAATTGCGCTGTTAGATCTAATCACTAACAAGTGATAATTCGACAGATAGAATAATAAATCATAGAAAATGTCGATATCAATTGCGTATAAGAAAAGATCAAATGTTATCTTCTTTCAAGACATTTGACTTTTTCCAATCTAATTATTCTTTAATCGGTGGAATACATAATTTCATGATTGAAAATTTTCAAATTTGATTCTATTAATCTTTATAATCGAGCTACTTATAGCACACTTGTGAGTAGTGACGACGATGATAATTAAAAGAAAAAAAAATTAGCCATTAATTTATATTGACACTTTCATTGTGTATTAAATTATTATTTACTTAATTAGTAGATTCAAAGTTACATCAAACCTAAATTATGAAGACCTTGCAACTTATCTGGCTCTGGTAAACCTCAAAGGGTGCAAACTTTTGGGATTTGTAATCTTCTCTTGTTGAAGAATTATATATGAAAATTTAATTTGAAAAATTATAGTATTAGATTTATTAGTATTGGAACCTCGTGTAATCCTAATTCGACATTTTACATAGTTTATCTGATACTACAATTTAAATTACGAGATTAACGAGTAATTAAAAAAATTATTTATTACGATAGAATGCAGAAGCCTAAATAAATAGTAGTAGTAAATACAATTTCTGAAAGTCAATCAGAACTCAAATAAGCATCTCTAACGTGTGCAGTTCAACTAGTGCTATCACAGTGTGTGTATGTGAGAGAGAGAGAGAGAGAATTTCTATTTTTGTTAGGGGAGACTGGAGAGAGAGAGAGAATTTCAGCAGCCCAAAATGGACATTTTTATTGGGCCAATTTGGTTAATATGGAGAGAGAAAATTATTGGATTTTATTTGTGGAAGCCAGTTTCAAAATATTTGGCAGGCCACTAATGGACTTAATTAAATACTGGATATTTCAAAAAAAAAAAAAATCCACTTGAATACACGTAAACTTACATGTAAAGTCATAAAATCACAATTTTCTTCAATTTCTTTTTCCTATTTATGAATGAAAAAAATAATATCTTATATATGTGATAGTTGAAAGGCTATATTAATCTCTACATATATCTGTATTATTAGATATAACTTAAAATTGATTTTATGTATTCGTTATTTGGGCCAATTCTGAATCAAATTATTAAGGCAGGTCTAACCTAATCTCAATATTTTCACTAATTACAAACGTTTGCAATTCGGATTTTCTACTCCCAATTTGTGTTTCATTCTCTATTCCTTCCATTAGTTGAATGACATGTGGCATGACTAGGGTTTATTACATCCAAACAGGGTATATAATTATCTTCAAATTACCAAATGTCAATAATCCAACGAATGGAATAGAAGATGAAACACAATAAGGAATAGAGGATCCGAGTCGACATTTGGGTGATGTTGGTCTTACGATAAATTTGGATAAAAATGACAATTAATTAAAAAAAAGGGATAATTATGTTGAAAAAAGTGATAATTCACTTATCTGACTAGTTAAAATATTAAGTGATAATTACATTGAATTTGAATACATGCATTTGAAGAAGGCTATTATGGAACATGACTTTATCCGCCATATAAATGTAGAGTTAATCGGAGGACAAAAATGTAATTTCCTAATGAAATTCCAACATGAAAGCAAGCAAACCGCCAAAGACCATGTTTGGCACTATGGTAACAAAGAAAAATAAAATAACCAAAATTGAATAAAATGAGGAAAAAAATAAACACAAAAGAAGCTTCTCCACATTTCTCACTATGAATTTATAATGCCTCTCTCTCTCTCTCTCTTCCCAACAATTCTTGTCACACATGATTTGCTTTCTCAACTCCCAAAGCAATTTAGAAAAAAAAAAAATTACAATTTTCCTTGCAATACACATAAATTCCACTAGTAAAATAATTGAAAAGTAAGAAGAAAAACAAAGCTATATCTTTCCCTGATGAAGATAAAATCTTTTATTCCAACCTAGAATCCAAACACCCCTATCTATAGACATAGTAAGACTAAACAATAGAGTTGTATGATTTAGGGGAGAGAGCTTTGGTCTGAACAGTTTTTGTCCTTTTTTGCATGTTAGTGATTGTTAGAACAGTAATTTAGACCAGTATTTTTTGCCAGTGGTCACCACCCTTTTATTTCCTAGTCCATCAAAAAAAAAAAAACCCCCCACAGTCATTTTCTTGGCATTTTGTACAGTAAAGATGTGTTTCCACCACAACTACTGTTTCATATAGTTCAAACTTCACAACTTTTGATTCATTTTTGCTGCCATGGATCTCACCAGCAGCAAGTATTTAGAGCCTGCAGCTTTGTTCTCATCTCAAGTGGTAAACTAATTTTTTTTTTTTTTCATGCTTGTTAAATGTTTGTGAAAATGCAACATAAGAAATGTGTGTGTGTGTGTGTGTTTTTTTATGTTTTTGTTTTGTTTAAGAATGTGGGATTTTAATGTTTGTGATACAGGGAGCAAAATTGGAGGGCAATAATGGTGTAAAGAACCCATTTTTGGATTCCTTTTCTGACCCTCTTTGCAAGCTGAATCTCAAGGAGACCTCAGAGTTTGTGAAGTCATTTCCTGTGGCAAATGGGGCAGAAGCTAGGGGCTTTTCCGACATTTCAGTCACAAGGAGGAATTTGGAAGCTCCTCCCACTCCTGGGAGGCCTGTTTTCAGCTTCAGCAATGCAAATTTTGCAAGAAAAAGCTTCCCTTCAAAATGGGATGATGCAGAGAAATGGATTCTTGGTGGGAGTTCTTGCAATGATTCCCCTGCTACTAACCATGGCTTGTTTAAGTCATTGGAGAGTTCAAAGATGTACACCAGGCAATGCAGTGGGTACAAGCCCCAGCTTGGTGAAATATGTGCAGAAAAATCAAGAATTACTGTGGAGAAAGTTTCAACTTTTCAAGGGCCTCTAGCTCTTGATCACCATCATAACAGAGGAGGAGCAGTAAATGGGGTTGCACTTTCTGCTTCAGAAGATGTACTTTTAAAAGGTTAGAAACCTTTTTCTCCAGATTTTCTTTTTTCAGTTTATGGCCCATTTGGAGTTTTGCTTGAATAAAGTGGGGTTCTTGAAAATGAAATGTATTGTATTTGATAATGATACTTTGGTTTCTATAAAAGGGGAACCCAACTTTATTGGTTGTAAGATTTTGATTTGATATTTCAGTGTTTAAAGATTCAATTTTTACACACACTGCATTGTTCATAAACACATAGCTCATAGCTTTAGCCAATGCAGATAAATTCCCAAATGAATTGAATCCAATTATCCCAAAATTTGGATGCTCTGAGCCAATGCAAGAAGCATTTCTATTTGGAAACACTTATAAAAAAGCAATGAGTGAAGCTACTGCAATGGCACAAGAAGTGAAACACAGAGATATTGGTACAGAGATGACTCCTCTAGGCAGCTCCACCACCTCGAGGTGCCCGACTCCGTTCATGAGCACGTCGCCTGCCCGTCACAACACGCCTGCTAACCGGTCTGGCCCGTTGGCCCCGGTTAGTTCAGACACCATGGACATAACTCAACTGCAAGAGTGCCATTTAGCAAAGCTGCATCTTGGCACACAGTTTGATTCTGTCACGTCGAATTGGAGCTCGAGAGAAGAGGAAGAGGAGGATGTCTCCAAGAGTTTGAGGCACTTCGAGATGAGTAGCGAGTGCAGGAAAAGTGTTTCGGAGTCGAGGAGCGGCGGTTGGCAGGAAGAAGAGAAAACTAAGAGCTGCCTTAGGTACAAATGAGGGATCATCTTATTTTTATTGAATTTTTAGATATGTTTTTGGAGTTTGGTGCATTGATTTCAGGTGGGATTTCAGGTATCAAAGGGAAGAAGCAAAGATTCAAGCTTGGGTGAATCTACAAAGTGCAAAAGCAGAAGCTGAATCAAGAAAGCTAGAGGTATATAATTAATTACTTCATGTCTTGTAGAAATAAAGGCATTCATGCAATTTAAATTCCCTACTTCAACTGTTTTTTTCAGTCTACATTAGTTTCAGTTGTGTCACATAACCATTCATTTTTACCAACATTAATGGTGCAATAAGTTATACATTAGAATCAAGACTGCTTACAGTGAGAAATAAAGATATGAACATGGGAAAAGAGAATGGCCTAGATTTCTATGTACAATAGATTTTTCCTTGATTGTGCTTGGGCTAGGGGCGATTTTCATTCGATTGAGGTGCTCGCCTTGGGTTTCCGAATGTGATGTCTTGGATCGTCCCAGAAACGAAGTCCAGACCTAAGATCCTTCCTTGCTCATTCCCCCTAATTGTTTGGTTGAAGGTGTGTTTTTCCTCTGTCTTGGTCCACGTGCTCCACGGAGCCGGAGTTACGGGGATCGTCGTCCTGTAAGGACATTTTGAGCATGTTGGGTAAAATGGTCATTTAGCCATGTTCATCCTTCAGTCCCCTTTAGTTTATTTCAATATTTCAGGCTGGATTGACCATATAATGCAGACTTTGGAAGCTTGTTTTTGTCTTCATCGACATCGAGCCCCCCACCGGACAACGACTCCCTTTCCTCCCGTGCTGAGCATAATTTGTTTTTGCACATAAATTAATGTGGTCATGCTTTAGAAGAAGTAAGAAAAGAGCAAGGAATAGTCAGCATTTCTGTATATCATAATATTTCTTGCATGACCATTAACATTGGAAACTTGAAACTCATGTGCATTACTGCAGAATTTTATGCAGTTGGTGGTGTCCACTTCCCACAAACTCTCACTCTCTCACACATTAGGATGTGCAACTTCACACACACACACACAAGCATATTCTGCAGAATTTTATAATGAGCTATTCTTGTCTTTTGCTATGTTATCTAAAGGGGTTCCATTCTTGATTGCAACAATCATGGTTTCGCTTGATCCATACTTTATTAGCTCGTCTTGTAGTTCTGGACGAGATCAAAGTCATTGTCGGCTTATTACAAGATTCAAGACCTTGTAATAAGCAACACGATATAGTAAATGGATCCCATATTTTCTCATTTGACTGCATTTATGCCTTTGGATCCACACATACAAGCATATTATGCAAGAACACATTTTGTAATACACTATTATTCTCTTCTTCTACATATCAAAAGGGGTTCAATTCTTGATTATTATCCATATTTTAGTAGTTCTTGAAGACGAGAACAAAGTCGCCTTCTTACAAGATTCACGAGCTTGTAATAAACAAAACATTATAGTATAGGGATCCCACATTTTCTCATTTTACTGCATTTTGTGCAAGAACACATTTTATAATACATTATAAAAAGGGTTCAATTCTTGATCTCGATCCATATTTTAGTCGTTCTTGTGGACGAACTTCTACAAGATTCAAGCATTGATTTTGTATCAGGTGAAGATACAGAAAATGAGAGCGAATTTGGAGGAGAAGCTGATGAAGAGGATGGCCGACGTGCATAGGAAAGCCGAAGAATGGAGGGCGGAGGCGCAGTTTCAGCATTCGGAGCAAGTGAGAAAAGTAGGACAGCAGGCACAGAAGGTGATGAACAGAAGGAACAAGAACAACAACTCACATTTCTCAGGACACAAGTCTTGTGGCTGCTTCCCTTGTAATAACCATCTATAGATGTAAAATTAAAAAGATAGAAATATTTTTAACTTTGAGAATCTCTAGTTTAATGCAAAATCTAGGGTGTTATGCCCTTCACTATTCAGAAAAACTCACTTTATGGATGATATAGGATTAATTTTGCATGAACCAACTTGGTGGGAAAGGGCAAAATAGTCTTTTCATAAACATGAAAATCGTGTGAAAATTGCAAATTCGAGTAAATGTTGTGTTATTTGGGATTATTAATCTAATTGAGTGCACCTTATAGATGTTGGACTATGTTAGAAATTTTTTTTTTAATTGAATTTAGATAAATTGGATTTTTATTATTGAATTGAATGAATTTAATAGAGTCAAACATAAATTAATTACATTGACTAGATTAGGATAGTTGAAAAAAATAAAATAATTCACAGATCAAACAATTGTAGGAAATTTTACTCTAATTGCAAAGAATGACTAAGCACATTTAATTCCAGGTGGTGGTGGGGATATATATCTGTTGTTTTTATATTCTTTAAAGTTTGATGCTGAAGATATTATTCAAATTTGGCCCTACTGACAAAAAAAAAAAAAGAAATCAATGTTAAAGCTGCACCTTGCACATTTATTGTTCAAAATTTTTTCCATTACTACTCTGGAAAATAATAAAATTCCTCCGTCCCAATAGCAATGTCCCTTTTTTTTTGGTGTTCCAATAACAAGGTCCCATTTCCAAAAATAGAAATAATTAACTCTTCAAAAAGCTTGTTTCTTAATTAACCTTTTATCTTTTTACTCTTGTTTCTTAATACCCGAGCCCAAAAGAAATGAGACCTTGCTATTGGAACGGAGGGAGTATATAATTCATTATTTAAAAAAAAATTATGAAAATTTTTATCCTTGTATTTAGCAATAACAAACTTTTCTTTTTTTTTAATTGTATAACATTGAATTTAATAACCGCTCCACGGTGGACTCGAAACTTGAGACCTTTGGCCTCAGAAATAACTACTCTACCGCTAGGCCAACTCACCCGCACACAATAACAAACTTTTACCCCTTATATTTCGTCATTTACCTTTTTTCCGTGTATTTCATTTTTTTTTTTTTGGCCCTGTAACAAGGGCAAAAATATTTAAAAAAAAACAAGGAAAATAGGAAAAAAGAAAAGAAAAATAGTATGAACCCAGATTTTAAAAGTAAAAGATATTTCCTATTGCGTTGTTAAGGCCCAATCACTGAGCAAGAAGGGTGTGAGGTGTGTTTGCTTAAAAAAAAAAAAACACACAGCACACACAGTGAAAAACAGAGAAAGTGACAAGAAGAAGGTAGCTGGATGAGTTAGATTTCTGAATATCTTCCGTCTGCAGATTGTAAAGCTTACAAATAAAAGTTGCAGTCATCATATCGTTACTACTATACTCATATAGTTTTCCTTTTCTATCTCCATACTGTTTTTTCTCTGCTTTTTTACCACCTTTTAATAAATGATAAGGCTGCATTGCCTGCATTGGTGTGTTTCCTCAACATAATCTCTTTCTCTCTCATAATCCCTTTCTCTCACTCTCTCTCATATGTGTTGACGAAGTCCAATTGAATTTCGAGCCAATCCGACTCAATTTGAAATGGGCTCAAACTAGATGGATTCAAATCGATCTGATCAGCCCGACCATTTCTACACTAAAAACCAGTGTTTTTGGGCTGGGCTAAGTACTACTCCCTCCGTTTCATTATTGTTGGTCTGTATTCCTTTTTAGGCCGTCCCACGAAAGTTGGCCTGTTTCCTTTTTGGGAAATATATTTCTCTCACAAAAAGTTGTGGGCTCCACCACTTTCTATCTTTTTACCCTTTAAACACCCTTCTCCTTAATACCCGTGCCGAAAAGAAACGTGCCAACAATAATGGGACGGAGGGAGTATCATTTTTACGATCCGGTGAATTTTTGGGCTGGCCCGATTTATGTTTCTAATTGTGTGAATGTGGCTAAGCCCTTGCAACACCCTAGATTAAATGAAATAGAATGCTACTAATCTAAGTCTAGCAATGTTAATAGTACTATAATCAAATTCAGTTTGATACTTTTGCCAATCCATCATCAAGCTCAAGAGCATCTCAGTTTTAAATCAATCCACCTAAAGAAATTCAAATAATAAATAATTAATTAGTATAAAAATGAAAATTGCTGAGCTCATTATAAAAGATCCCTGGAGAACGAGGGGAAATGAGTTTTTTTTTTTAATTTTTTTTAATTTTATAAATAGACACGCTGGATTCTATACATGGATAAATATATCGATCAATAGAGTTAAGCCTGAGATCTTTTTACAGTGAGATTTCTACGGATAGTACCCGTCGGGAAAAGGATACTCATCGGATACCCGTTAAATAATTTATTTTATTTTTAATAATGTATTATAAAAAAAAAATAACACCATAAACAACAATTCATTTAAACAACAAACCTATAAAATTCATTGTATCATTGAAAAGTACTGCATCTTTTCATATTCTTTGTTCTTGTAATTTGAAAAGCTAACATAATTAATAAATATTGTTAAATAAATCACTATAGTTATTAAATATATATTATATATAGAATAATTAATCGGGTCGGGTTCGGGGCGGGGATCTATAATCCCGTACCCCACCCGAACCCGATTCGGGTTTTATTGTTCAAACCCGTCCCCGACCCCGACAGCAAAAGATTTCACCAAGGGGAGGAGGCTACCCGCAGGGACCCGAACCCGTGGGTAAAATTGCCATCCGTAGATGTATCCGCCACTGCTTAATAGTTATTAATTATTATGCATCCGCCACTGCTTGCTGTTAGTAACTTGAAAGTTCTGATTTGCCAGCTTCTGAAGTTTTCTGTTCTCCACCTCGACCACAACTTCAACCTTGAATGGTAAATCATCTCCTTGCAATTCCTCTTGCTCCTCTACGATCTTCTTCATAGACTTCACCGCTGATACGCTGCAATCATACAACACAATTGATTTCAGTGTTGGAATCTCTCCAATTTCTGTAGGGATCTCCTTCAAGTCTGTACATCGGAAAAGATGAAGGTGCTCAAGGCATGGAAACGAGGAGCTCCCCATCGTCCAGTTTTCCAAACCCAAAAACAAGTCTTCAAAACCCGATAACAATTTCATTGACAAGAATCTGAGACCGGGGAATTGGTCTTCAGCTACTTCCCACGTCCCGGTTCTTAAGCTCCCACCATACAAATTGAGCTTCTGAAGAAGGGGTATAGAACCTATTTTTGGCAACATATCTTCCAAATCAACATCCTCCATCATTATAATCTGAATATTCAACTTTTTAAGGGAGTGTGGGAAGGAAAGTTCTTTCAAACAATCAGCATTGCTCACACAGCTAAGAGATTCCAGTTTATGCAGACATTCGATGTTGTGGAGACAATAATGATCATCATTTGACTCAATTCCCATATGTTTGATATATATTATTCCCAATTTCTTGATATTGGGAATTCTCCGAACCACCTCCTCATCACACTTGAAATCCCTTACTCCAATGAGCGTTTGAAGATTCTCCATGATGACAATGTCGTCTCTCGGAGGATCTGGGAGATGCAATCCCAAGTCATAGAACTGGACATGCCTAAGTTGAGGCATCTTCCATATTTCAACACATGCACTAAAGTTCCTTGCAGGATGAGAAACAATTAATGTCTGTAGGTTCCAAAGCAGATTGATTGAAGAAGGAAGTTTGCAGCACCCATCTGCTTTAACATCTGCTCTAACAGCAAGAAACCGCAAATTAACTGATTGAATCAGTTGTTTTAGGGAATACTCACGCCGTGTTGGATAAAGATATCTACGATCATATGCTTCCAATGTCCTCAACAATCTTAAATTGGGCAAGAGAAGAACTCTTTCTTTATCACTTATATAGGAACGAGTAAATGGCGTAGATTCAATGGCATTGAGGACTTCCTTCTTTGAACAGCCTCTCGGAATAACAATGCAGCGTTCGCTACCAGTACTTGGAGGACTCTGTTGCCCTACGATATGATAAAACCTCTCTTTCTGAGATTCTCTCAAGCAGAGGTCTCTCAACAAATCATGAATCTTGCAGTACTTTACAATTCCAGTTGACCCCAACTTGTGAACTAGAATTAGATTTCTATCAACCAGTTCTTTTATGTACCTTTTTGCAATAGTTTCCAAGCTCTCGTCGCTTATTGGTTTTAGAAATCCTTCAGAAACCCATAGCTTGATGACGGTAGAGATTGGAATTGCATGATCTTCCTCAAACACTCCCATATATAGAAAGCATGGCTTCAGATAAACTGGCAAATGGTTGTAGCTCATTTTCAGTATCTTCAAGCAATGTTCATCATTCTCCGAATTCACTATTGAATTTAAGTTTCTCCTAATAGATTCCCAACATTTCTGTGTACGCTCCAATTTTTCCAAAAGACCCCCAATCACAACAATTGATAATGGAAGTCCTCGACAACTTTCTACAATCTTCTTCCCAATGATCTCAAGTTCAAGAGGGCAACTTTCCCCCTTAAACACAATTTCGGAGAACATACCCCAGCTACTAACCTCGTCTAGAAATTTCATTTCAAGACGGTAGTTATTGTCCAATTGAGAACCCAAATTCGATTGCCTAGTAGTCACCAATATTCGACTACCATTACCATTGTCAGGAAAATAGTGTTGCATCTTATCCCATGGCTCGATACTCCACATATCATCCAACACAATCAAAAACCTTCTACCATATAAATATTTGTATAGTGCTTCTCCTAGTTCATCTTCCCTCATTTTCCTATGCCGTTCGCTCCCTTCATTCTTGAATTGAGAAAGAAGTTCGCAAAGAATTTCTTTTGTGTTGTATTTTTGAGATATTGTAGTCCAAGCACAAATATCAAAACGCTCCTTAATAAGCTGTTGTGCATAGATATTTTTTGCAAGAGTAGTCTTACCGATTCCGCCCATACCGACGATCGGGATGACTTGGCGATTGAGCCGTCCATCAGTGAGCTTATCCATGATTTCGAGACGAACATCATCAAAGCCCACCATAGTGCTGTTGAGAGAAGATCTAGTGAGAGAAGTCGATGCTGATGAGACTCGTCTCTGCAGCTGATCTCGAACTACCACCTTCTCTGCAACGATATCCATCACTTGTTTCTTGATCAAATCCATGTCTTCTATCACCTTCTTCAGACCTTCATACAAGTTTTTTTCACCTGAAAGAATAAAGTTAGTGCACGCCAACTGTTTGATGAAAGTCCCAGGCAAAAGAAGAGTAAATTCTAGCACACAGAGAAATAGAGAGAGAAACAAACTGCTGTGCATTTTACCATCATTTTTCGGTTCTTGTTCACTTTCAGATCCAGCAGGAAGAATTCGATTCACAATATTCGATTCATCATCATCATCATCGTCGTCATCGTCGTCTTCGTCGTCATGAGTTGTTTCTGCAACGAGCTTGATATTGTCCACAATATTCGATTCGATAACATCTTCAGCTGCATAAGCTGCATCTGCAATCCGCATCTCCAACGGATCTGCTTCGTCGCCATCGGAAACAGGGGATTGGTAGGTTTCTAAAAATTTCTGCAAGAAGGTAACAATTTCAGTGAGAGATTCAACTTGTTGCTTGTCGAGAAAGATTGGAGGGGAAGGATTATTCTCGATCTGATGAAAGATCTGCATAAGTGAAGTGAGAGCTGCGTAAGCCGCCATGAATCTCTGAGAACGGATAAGGAGTTCTGTGTGTGAATGCTCTCTGTGTTGGAGTAGTAGTACCATCAATCATTGATAGGGAAACAAATTTAGTACTTTATAAATTTATTTTATTTTTGAAATATATTTTTTAGTTTTTTTTTTCACTTCATAATTTTATTACAGTATGAAATACCATTAAGGTTTTAGAATATAAAACATTATGTTGACGATAATCCCTTTCTCTCCAACATAATCTCTCTCTTTCTCTCTCATAATCCCTTTCTCTCACTCTCTCTCATATGTGTTTGATGATAGGGCCCGTCCGAAATTGGGCGAACATTGTTAGGAAAAACGGAAGTTGGATTGAATTTCAAGTCAACCTGATTCAATTTGAAATGATCTTCAAATTCGATGGATTCAGATCGATTTGATCTGCCCGGCCATTTTTATACTAAAAATCAATGTTTTTGGGCTGGGTTGTGTACTATCATTTTTACAATTCGGTGAATTTTTGGATTGACCCGATTTATATTTTTGATCAGACGGACTTGGCTCTGCCCGACCCAAACAGTTTGATAACTCTACTAACTACTCCCTCCGTCCACGAGATATATAACATTAAGATTATTTTCGTCCGTCTACAAAATATATATAACACGTCCATTTTTTATATAACTCCACCCATCTTATATTTTATTCATCACAACAATTCAAAAGTGGTGAGTCCCTTTCTCCACTCAACAAACAAACAATCTAACAAATATTTTTTAAAACTCGTACCACTAAAGTTGTGCTATATTTTTTGTGGACTGCGGAAGTACTAATTTCCGTATTATGCTTAAATGCAAAGTTAGGATTTGGATACCGTCGAAATCTCGTAGATTGAAGCAGGACCGGTCCTAAGGACGGGCCAGCCTGGGCGACGGCCCAGGGCCCCAAAAATTTGGGGGCCCCAGAAAAATAAGTATGTATATATATTACCAGTAAAGAAATATGTCAATTCATATATTATAGTATAGTGGATAAACTCTCTTGTTGGCAGTCTCTTCATCCAGGTTCAATTCCCTTTAGGGAATGCTATTTTTCTGCTTTTCTTATTTTTAAATGGGCCTTTCCTAAAAATAAAAAAATGGCCCTCAATTAATTCTACAGCCCTACATATACATTATACGACCAATTTTCTTTTTATTTTTTATTTTATATATATCTATATAAAAATTATTAGTTATTATTAAAACAAAATACTACATACATATTTTTAGATTTCTCAAATTTCTATCTTTGCATTTAGTAATTTTTTTATTTCTACACAAGTATTTTAGACACTATTTTGTTTCTCTAATTCTTATTCATCTATTGGTGGAAGTTCTATTAATTTTGTTGTATGCTAAAATAAGTGGATGAACAAGAGAAATTGCTCCACCTTTTATTTGTATGCATCATCATTTTGTCATCAAATGTAAAAGCAACATATTGATTTAGTTTTTGGCTAAATTTCTTTTTCTGGATTAGTAATATTTTCATGTATTTTTTATTAATTTATAGTATTTATAAATAAATTATGTTAAGAAAATATATTTAAAAAAATAATATTGTAAATATATTGTAAGTAAGATAGAATAAACCCTTTTATTTTAATTAATTACTACTATATGTTTTGTGTTGTGTTTAAATGGGTGTCATATTCCAATTTGTATAAAAAAGAGAGGGCCCATTTTTACTCTTATGCCCTGGGCCCATTTTTTGTCAGGAACGGCCTGGATTGAAGCATCCAAAGCTAACTCATATATACTTCCTCCGTCCCTGAATCAATGTCCCCCTGTCAAAAATAGTATATTATGGGTGTGGACGAATTTACTCTTCTACCTCTACTTATTATATGAAAATTCAGAATGTTTATTTTTTTTATAAAATTCCAAAATTATACACTTACTCGGGAAAAAAAAAGTATTTTATAAAAGGACATTCGTATTGGGTTGAAAACTTGAAAGTGCAAATACTAATTGGGCCAAATATTCTATTAAATATTAGTGGGCCGAAATTCAACCCACCAATAGCCCAAACATATAATTAATATAGGCCGAATAAAAATCAGATAAAAGAAAAAAAAAATATTAACGGGCCGTAAAGCCCAGTATCATCAAGCCCGAACCCAAAAAGTCTTTCGGGTAAAACCCGAATACCCTTCCATTTTGAGTTTTGATTAAATTTCCCCAATTTTCTTGCTTAACAAGAAGAAAAGTTCAGTAGCAGAAATATAAGTGAAATTCAATCCAAATTTATCAAAATCAAGGAAATTTTGGTTCTCTTAAGCTCTCGCTCTTCTTCGTTGGTGAGTTGAGGTCTGTCGGATTTAGATCCGTTTCGATTATTTTTCCTGCTCAAATCGTGAAAATTAGTTATTGTAAGAACGTAGTCGTGCTTGATTTATCGAAATTTAGCTGTTTATTTGATCTGTGCGCAGGAAATTGTGAGGTCCCAGTTTTACGAGATCGAAAATGTTTCTCACGAGGTGAATGATGATGAGATGTTAGGGTTTCTCTAAGGTTTTTGGTGCTTGATTATTATAATAATGACGTGAGATTCTTTTTCTTTTTTTGAAATTTTAGGACTGAGTATGATAGAGGAGTCAATACTTTCTCCCCGGAAGGCCGGTTGTTTCAGGTTGAATATGCCATTGAGGCGATTAAGGTATTACTGTGCTCATTTCGATGCCAGCAATTGTGTTTTTGTTAACGATTTTGTGTGTGTGTGTGTGTGTTTATATTTTCTGAATCAGTGAGGTAGTTTTTGTGCTTTCTTTTAGTTGGGATCAACTGCAATTGGTGTAAAGACTAAGGAGGGAGTCGTTCTTGCTGTCGAGAAGCGCATTACGTCACCACTGTTGGTATGTTTATCATCCCTTTTTCTTGGGGATTTCTTTGTTTTTAAGAATGTGTTTGTGAAGGTCTGAGCTTATGGACAAATTTTGTTTGGAACCTTGGTTTCGAGCTAGTTTGATTTCATACAATCTTTCAATGAATTATATAGATACAAATAAGTGCACGCTTAATGTATTTTTTGTGTAAAAATGTGAATTAGATATGTTCTGTCTAGTAGCTTTGAGGTCAAGTATGGTAAATTGCATAATGGTGAAATATTGAAATTGAATGTTGTAGCCAGAGCTTCCTCCATGGTTTTAACTTGCTTTAACACGTTTTTTCACAGTCTTGCTCAAAACCAAGCTGTAATGTACTTTCATATGAGGCTTTCATTGATGCTCAATGATCTATATTGGTTGTTTCTAATTAGTATCACATTAACTGCACATAGGAGCCTAGCAGTGTGGAAAAGATCATGGAAATTGATGAGCATATAGGGTGTGCCATGAGTGGCTTGATTGCTGATGCCCGCACACTGGTTGAACATGCACGAGTTGAAACTCAGGTACCTCTTAGTCAACAGTCCTCGTCAGCTTTTATGATCTATCCTGATATGGTTTCTTAGTTGTTAATGTGGATCTTTTGCATTTTCCAGAATCATAGGTTCTCATACGGTGAGCCCATGACAGTTGAATCTACCACTCAAGCACTCTGTGATCTTGCATTGCGATTTGGTGAAGGGGACGAAGAATCAATGGTTTGTCTCTTTCAACTTTCACGCAGATATCTTTAAATTTTATAAGAATTGTTGGTATCTGTAAATTCAGGAATCCATTTTTTTTTTCTGTTATAATAGTTGATTCTCCATGATGATTGGTCATATATTTGTATTTGTATGTTGTCTTCTTGTATATGATTGTATACCAAGCTTGTGAAGTGTAGTATTCAAAATTCATTGCTCCTCATCTGTATCTTCTTGAAGCTTAGAGCCTTAGAATTGAACACTGAATTACTTTTCATAGAGGTCTATTTATGACATTGATGACATTGTTGTGCCAATTACATCTTCTGGAGTTGCTCAGTTCAAGTTTCTATTTCTCTATGCATCTTTGAATGCCTTTGGACACTATAGAGGTCTATTGCTTTATGCGTCATTGAAGTTCAATGTATGAGTTGCTTAGATATTGAGCTAGCAAGTCTCATGAAGCATCCTTTTGAAATGATGTACTTCATTTGTACTTCTAATAGCTGGGCATGTGCAGTCACGTGTTAACATATATGAGTCTGGATTTAGATACCGTGTGCATATTTATTTGTTTTATTTGTTTGTTCTGGTTCACAAATGATTCCTTTTAGAAGTTCTAAAACCATGTAAAACTTGTGTCACATTGTTCATGATCCATTCAGTCTTATGCTAAAACCCTGATGAAGTTATGAACCATATACTTGTGCTTTTCTAATTTTGTTTCCTTTGATTCGTGCAGTCAAGACCTTTTGGTGTATCTCTTCTCATTGCTGGTCATGATGAAAATGGCCCCTGCTTGTAAGTACTCTTTAGTTTGAATTTGGTAAAAGGTCTCTTAAAAAAATCCGATAAAAGCTCTATAGTTCATTGTTTCATTTATGCCACCTGACATGAAGTCTTCTAAATGGTGGTGTATTGCTGACATAATGCATGTGATATTTGAAACTACAGAGCTTCTAAAACCTGAAACAATCTGTAAGCAAGAACTCTATGAAAGCTAATAAGGGATGAAAAGAACTTTAAAACTCAATTAAGTTCATCTTCTATGTGGGAAATTAGGCCTTTCCAAATGCCGAAACTGCTTGTGCCACTCCATACTTGCAAATTGGGAATGAATATAGTTGCAAATTAAAGTCTAATTAATATCAGTTGCCCATCAAATAGCTTATTTGGCAATTCTTAGCTTACCCATTAACTGGCTGGCCATCACAACAGCTCTCCTTGCTACCTCCTTTTGTTAGAACTTACATTGATCACGTCATGCACAGGTACTACACTGACCCATCTGGAACTTTCTGGCAATGCAATGCAAAAGCCATCGGGTCAGGTTCGGAAGGTGCTGACAGCTCTCTGCAGGAGCAGTATAACAAGGTATCTAATTCTTCGTTTTTTTTTTTTTTGTTCACATTTGAGCAGTGAGTTTAATCTCAGAAACTCAATACTACTCATTTCTTACTGTTATCCTATTTCATTTAAATCTTCAATTATATGATTCATGTATCTTATGCTTGCAGGAACTGACCCTTAAAGAAGCTGAAACCATTGCACTTTCCATTCTGAAGCAAGTTATGGAGGAGAAGGTAATATTATCATGGATATTACTTTTAATCATGGGTTTCATCTAATAAGTTTCTCTCTCGACGTACCATTTCTTACCTGCCACGACATTTGATCCCAGGTGACAGCCAACAACGTTGATATTGCCAAGGTATCACCAAAATACCATCTCTACTCGCCTTCTGAAGTCGAAGAAGTTATCAGTCGCCTATGAGGTGGACCGAGATCTGCTTCTGTTCCTATCTTTTCTGTGATCGGCTTTTCGTGTTTTTGCCATGCTCGAACACATTTTGTAGTGCTACCGTTTGCTTTCGCCATTTTCGGATTCAACTAGGAAAATGCTTTTAAGCAAGTTATACTTTATTATCTGTTAAATGAAGAAACCTTCATGTTTTATTCTTCTAGCGAGAATGCGTTTATCATAGTTTGCTGAATTTATTTTAATCTATCATCAAGGAATTTGATTTTCAAAAGACAAATTTATTAATGACATTATATCAACTAGTCGTAATATTGGTTCAACATAGTTAACTTGAAATTAAACTTTGATATACATTCACTTCAATAATTGCATATATCCTAATACCATAATAACATATAAACCACACTAAAGAAAGAAAAACAAAAGGATTGGTACATAATGAAACCAAACATGATGCAAAATTATCAAATATCCAAGTTGAATTTATTTCTCACTGTAAAAAAACCGTTTATAAGGTCCTAAATTGTACATAGATAACCTCAAGTGAGAGCATGATTAGGGATAGCATACACTAACAAACTTGGAATCGTCGAATTCAAAGGGACTCGATCTATAAAACTTTGCTCAGTCGCGGTACTCATCCATGAATGATTTGTGAAACTCCAAGAGACGAGACACAATGGCTGGTATCCGATCCTCCTGAGGTAATATCGTGCACCTAAAATGCCATGTGCCCGGGACCTACAACGAAACAGTGCATCAACTGTAAGCAGTCGAAGAAGAATGGCAAGAAAAGGTGATGCAGATATTTCGAGCTTGTTTGATCATGTATGTATTGTCAATTTAATCTATCATCTAAAATAAACGGCCCCCTAATAGGATAAGTTATGTTACTGGTGGTTACCTGTCCGAATCCAGAACCAGGAACGACTACTACTCCAGTGGCATTAAGGAGACGACGTGCATAGAATGCGTCTGGGGCAGTGTTCACGGCTTTTGCATCTTCGATTGCTTTGTTTGGCAAGTGAATGCGAGGAAACAGATACATTGCTCCTTCTGCCCTATTGCAGGTTACTCCTTCCAGACTATTGAGTGCTTCTTCAAGAGTCTGAAGATCGACAAAAAGTAAGTGAACTTTTTTAGCTGAAGAAACAAAAGATGACTACTAGTAGCGAGCAGCTTAAAAACAGAAAAACGAAGTCACTCGAGCAAAAAAGCAATCTTTGAAGTTCTTGTGATGCACATATGTACTTAAAACCACAACAAATGACTTTTCACCTATTTCTTATCCATAATTGAGAGTTTTATTCACTTTTGTTTAGTGTTTGTGTTTAGGGAAAGAGATTTCTATTCACTTTAGTCATTGATGTTTAAGAATAGGATTCTTACAGAAAAAAGATATTGTTAAAGACTCAAGTCAAAGGCTAACCTTGGCACGTCTCGCCAGGGAGGATAAAATTGCATCTCTCTCTGCAGTATAAGACTCGTACGATTCATCTCCCACCTGTAAGCATCAGATACAAACTTCTAAAAAAACGAGGTACACAAAGTAGTATTGTCTGAAATCGAACAGACATATCACAGAAATACTAACCTTAGGCGGGTTCATGACGAGGCTTGCAAGAATCTGACCAGATATGTTTGAACAGAGGTTGACTGACGATACTTTGTATATTTGTTCCCTTATATCAGGAGAAAAACCAGTGACTTCCATGTAACCTCCTCGTTTTCCACATTCGCCGTAGTAACCTGGGAGCGTCGAACCAAAATAAACACATCTACTTTGAAAAAAGCTCCTTAAATCATCACGACACTAGATGTTTTCGTTGCCATACCTTTCGACACAGACTGGAAGGAAACTAAGGAAATATCTCTCTCCCCGTAACCCATCGACCGTGCAACTTTCTTGAACGAGTGAAACTGCTTGTCGGGCACATAAATATTTTCCTGGTATACCTGTAGTGACACGACCAACATCAGCAAACAACTATTATTATCTGTAGTTCATCGCATTCAGCCATCTCAAACACGATTTGAGTCCTAAAATAGAAGAAAAGAACAAACACGTAACAGTTAACGAGAAGCAAAGTAAAATCGGAAGGAGAGAGTCACCTCATCAGCCAAAAGAACAAGACCTTCCTTCTTGCAGAAGTCCACAATTTGCTGTTGGTTGCTCTCAGCCAAAACCTTTAGAGGATGCAACAAATATTGGAATCACCGATCATGAGGATCGAGTAAATTGAAAAAGACTTCGGATTTTGATAAAAATGGCGTGCCAACAGAGAAAGGGAAATTACTGTATACAGACATGAGGATCAACCAATTGTTACCTGCCCAGTGGGATTGCCAGGATTTATAACAACTAAAGCCCTGACATTGATGCCCTTTGATCTGGCAGTTTCCAACTGTTTCTTAACATCAGAGACTTCCAAACCCCATCCCGTTGCTTCATCAAGAAAATAAGGAACCTGGAAGATAATGAAGAGATGTGATGACTCTCCAGTAATGATTTTTGTATCATTCTTAGATTAGATTTAACAAAAAAGATGTAAAACGTACAAGAGTGCCTCCATGCAGGGCAATCGAAGCAGAATAAAGAGGGTACTGTGGAATAGGACAAAGGATGCCATCATTTTTCGATCTTATCAATAGCTGCATCATCATATGTACCTGAAAAACGAACGCAAAAGTTGTAAGCAATATCTAGAATTGTTCTTTTCTGCTACAGTCATCCGAATTGTGATAGCTAAATAAGGCTTTATCATTACCGCGGGGCTTGCACCATCTGTCAAGAAGATATCATTTGGATCAGCTGGGAATCCGTCACGAGCTTCGATGCCAGCACATATTGTGTCGCGCAGTCCTTTAATACCCTGATTTTAATGAATAAGATGAAAGACGTTAATATATCAGTGAATGGGACATAAAGTCATTTCCTGAATAAGATTTCAAAAATGCCCGTTATTACCTGGCTGTGACTATAAGCTCCAGTGGCTCTTCCGGGAATTTGATCGAGTATCTGAAATGCCCGTTCTATGGAATCAGCACTAGAGATCCACAACATAGATTTTGTTAGTAAACGAAGATTGGATCGAATAATATGCAAGACTGAGGACTTAACACATAAGTCATGCTACAGAGGAGGATAATTTGTATATCAATTACTATCCATCCACAAAAAGATATAAACAGTGACAAGATCTCATTGAATCTAAAAGATCAAGTACCTTTCAATAGGACAGACACATAACTTATATCAACTGAAAACGTAACCCGCCTCAATCATGAATCTAAACAATCAAGTACCTTTCACGAGGATGGACACATAACTTATCAACTGAAAAAGTAACTTGTCTCAATGATATGATGGAAGAAAAGTTGAAACAGAAATCCATCTACAAGAGGGGACATTCCTATAAAACTCAGAAAACCAGAGTTTCGTTAAATTATAATCTCTCCTATACAAGCATTAAAGCCAGATAATTTCACCTAGTTTTTTGCTCTAGCACAACCAGGTTTATTAGAATCTCTGTTAAGTTTGGGATAATTCTATATCAACAAGGATATAATATTTATCATCTAAAAAAAAAGTTATCCATACCACAACAATCGTAAAGAATCCTTAAAATAAAAAAGGGCTTGATATTCGTAGCAGCATAATTTCCACTAAGGTAACATACAAGTATCAGTAAGAAACTTCTAACGGCTGTGTTGCTGTGACAATGATTTTTATGAATTTACCTAAATAGCCCTTGTGTTTCAGATTTATCCAAAATAGCAGGATGGTCGCATAAAGCAAGGACCTGAAATTAGAAATGAGGATGTTAGAAATAAAATAATGAAACAGTTTTGAATTCCGCTGTGCCATTACATTGTACAAACCTCTCTGAAAAAGGTGATTGGCTGCTGGCCAAGAGATTGAGGATTTCCAATATTGCAGTATATTATCTGCATAAATTAGGAGCAAAATGAGCACAAGCACTATTTTGGTTACCCTGATTCGAGGCAAATAAGCTATAAGAAGCCGAATCGTGTAGACCTGTTAAAACCAAAAGGCAGCAGAACTAATGAAAAGAGACACAAAATACATTATCATAGTCCAAGCCCTTAGGATTTCTTGCAAAATCTGTCCTTACATGGAGAAACATTCTTAAGTGTTACAAATTTTTTAAGTTTACAGCATCTGGGAAAAACTGCCGAAAACTTTCAAGCAGTGCCGGCATGTGTTAGTTATATTCAGTCTATTGTAACTTCACAATGATTACAATCACCAAAGCCAGCTTCTGTAATATATAAGCACTAAAATCGGGTCATACTCTGAATACATTGACGACTACATGAAGAGCTTATTTTTTTCTGTGATATTAGCACTTTTATCTTCAGTTTCTAATTCAGTCCACAAGTGGATAAAAAATTTAGCATACTTTACGTATCACGCTATGATTTGCAAGCAAATCTATCTTCCCAAGGTAGGATACTTACCTCATCGAAAGGATGAGAATCCGGGTTGACCTTCAAATCTTCTTGCAATTTCTGTCAAAAGGAAACTCGTAAAATAACAACCCAATACTAAAAAAACCAGGCTTTCACAAACAAAAACGCATATGATGAATACAAACTAAAAAAAGCAAAATTATTTACCTGAGCTAGGTTCACAATTTCACCACGGACTGCATACTCGCACTCCAAAACCTGGTAACAAAGTTCCGATTATTAAAACATGAGTTTTTGCCCCCTTTTTCTCCAGTAAGCAAATTTGAAAGAGCAGCCAATACTAAGCAATCTCCCATGACATCAGATAGAACAACATATTCACATTCTTTACACTAAGTACATTTCAGCTAGAAAACACATAACACTCAACATACCTGCTTAAACATAAATATTACTCCCTCCGTCCCCCGTAAATTGTAGTGTGGTTTGGATGACACGGATTTTAAGAAAAGTGTGGTAGATGTATTTTGAGTGGAGAAATGGTCCCACAATTGTGAGTGGGGTGATGTCCAAATGAGGAAACACCACAATTTTTAGGGACGTCCCGATATAGTAATAAGACTACAATTTTCAGGGACGGAGGGAGTACTGTTTTTAGTAGAAAGCTCAAATCACCAGCTAAAGATTAAAAATGCAAAATATCTAATAGCTGAGAGAAACACAAAGCAGAAACAGTGGAAAATAAAGCAACAGAAAACTGGCAGTTTGAACTGAGAGAACTAGTGATCAACTCATATATCTCACTGAAAACTCAAGTCAACACAACTAAAAAGTAGCACAAATTGAACATCACACAGCTCCCTAAAACAAGAATCAGAAATCATAAAAAAGAACAACCATTGCCAAATCGAACACATTCAAAACAAGAATCAGAAGCAATGATCAAAGCCTACAAAAACAGATAACAGTCACTCCCAAAATCGAACACATTCAAATAACTCATCCCCAAACACAATCGAGACGAAACCCAGATCACAAATTCAGAAGAAACACAAAAAACCAATACAACACCACCAAAAAAGAAAAAAGAAAACACTGAAATAAGATCAAAAGATCAACCAAATCACCTTAGGATTGATCGAATCAATCTTAACGGGTGTGGAAGAATAGTCAGAAGCCATAGATTCAGAAGGGGCAGACGGATTAGCAGCAGCAGTGTTCAAAAATCGCAGGAGAAAAGATGAATGGGGCAGAAAATTATGTGAATGAGATGACGATTGAGATGAAATAAGTGAAGCGGTGGGATGCTGCAAACCGGCAGCCAAAAGTTTCCTGTGTGCTAACAAATTTTTGGATTTTTCGGCTGCAAATTTCCGCATTGTGGACGTATACGGATTGAAACGTGAAAAGAATTTCTGGGTTTTTCCTTTCTCGGCCAAGATTTAATTTTTATTGCACAGAGAGAAGGAAATTTGGCACGAATTTGTTGAGTGCTTTCTTGCTGACCAAACTTTTATACTATAGTATATCTCTCAATATTTGGCCCAGAATTTGGGCCCCACTTTGAGTCAGATTCAATGTGTGTGGTAAAAACTTAGTTCTTGTCTCATGGTGGTTTAGGGGTTTAATTTTTATTTAATGATTTTTCTTTTTTTTTTAATATTATTTGCTGCGTTATTCATGAGAGTTGTGTGGCGACTTAAAGAGTCAAAAGACATTTTTTTTTAATGAGTCAAAAAAGACAATGATTTTACTTATTCGAGTTAAAAGTTGAGGCTTTTATTTTTTTGATAAGTATTCAACAAAATTATTATTTTAAGTTAAAAAACTTTACTTAAAATGGCCATGAATTATGACGATGCATTTGGCTAATTTCGTGAAGGAAAAAAACTAAAATAAATATGAAAGTGGCTTATATTATTATTATAGATAGATTGGCTAACTAAGGGCCCAACGAAAATCATTTAAAAAAAATATTAATAAGTAACTGATGAAAAAAATTAAGAGAGAAAAAAAAATTCACAAAAAGATTGATCTTTGAGCATTTATGTTAAAAATGGTGACATAGTATTGAAGTAATTAGTAAGTATATTGTTCAAGCTTATTCGACTGGTAAATTTCGTCTATTTCTAAAATATCTAATACTACAAATTAAATAGCATCTAATATAGACTTCAACATGTTACAATAAATACTTGAATTTTCTTTTTCTTCCCAACTCCAATCATATTAAATAGCTACATCAGAAAACAATGATAACCGTATAGAGTTTTGATCAGATTACAAATTCACAAATTTCAAACAAATTAATTTTACAATGCAGAGTTGTTAGAGAGAGAGAGGAAAACAAAATTTAAACAAAAAGTATAATTGTATATGTCAATTTCCAACATTCCCTTAATCCTAAGTTGAATCAAAGGCCACATTTGCATCAGGCAACCAAGATGGGCCCTGAATAAATGAGTCCACAGTGTACTTCGAGGCCTCCCCCGTTGTAATCGTGGGCTTATACCCGGCCCATTTAACCCGATTTGCGGTGCTCGAGCCCGGCCCGGTATTCTGATACTCGGCATAAAAGATTGATTTGGGCGGGTCCACACCTTGAACCCAAGAAATCCAGCCCAATGGGCTTAAAAACCCGCCGATTTGGGTTTGCATGATTATCGTCGTGGAATAATCTTTCCACGGGCGGCCCAAATAAGTTGTTGCAGTTAAACTATCAAAGGGGACCATCACACATCTTTGGATGGAAATGCCTGTGTTTTGATTAGGATCTTTCTTGCCTTGTGCAGTTATGGTCACAAATTGGTTGGACATGGGTTGCCTAGGCATGATGTTGCAGTTTTGGAAGACGACAGCCGAGTTCCCAAAGATGAAGTCGATTGTGCCTGTGACATTGCAGTCGCGATAGAATTGGCGGTTGGAGTGGGGGTAGAGGGTGTCTTGAAATGCATCGAATGAGCACCGGTAGAAGACCGATTGATCGGAACCCGACCGGAGGGCCACGGCCTGGTGCTTTTCCGCCCCGGCCGTGTTCTTGAACCCTATGTCCCGAGCTATGAATCCCTTACCGGCGACACCTAGTACACCAAGAATTTATTTATTTAAATAGTACTCCAAGAAATATTTAAAATATATGTTGGACATATGTTTAGTGGAAGCATGATCTATATATAGTGGAATTGCAGGCTAGGAAATATTCTCATATATATACCTCAACTTGTTACTTAATTATTAGTATAATCATATTCTCAAAAAAAAAAAATATTAGTATAATCATATCTTGTTCTACGGAACAGGGTCATACGAACATGCTTACAAGTGTAAATTAAGTGACTAAAATAGCAAAAAGTCCACTTTATTTTCCATATTATTATATTTTGGCTTGCAACTCCAAAACATTTCCAAATAATTAATTTAACTATTTTGAAACTGTTATTTATAGCACCTTTTAGGTTGATTCATTCACGAAATTGTTCACTTCACTATCCATTATCCAAAAGAAAAGGGCTAAAAACATTTCAAATTAACATTTTTTTTTATGTTACTAATCATGCAATTTTGAAGAAGCTATTGTACCAATAATTATAATATTAGACTATATTCTTTGTCAAGATGCACTTTTATTATTGTGAATGTGATGAGTGTGTTAGACACCATACTCAATAGAGATATGCATAGATATCTTATCATATTCATACATATTTAATGATTATATTATCAAAAATCATATGAATAGTGGAAAGTTCATGATTTTGACTACCAAAATGAGAGCAGCAAATATAAAGACGTTGACCTAAAAAATGCACAGTGTAGGGTCTCAATCAAAACTATTAATTTAATTAATTAGAGCATGTGCATCAATTCACATGTTATCTGACATTTTTACATCATAAATTGGTGGAGTGTTTCCCTCAGATATGATATATGCTTTAATTTTATTTATTTATTTATTTATTTATTTTTGACATAGGGAAAGGGGGAACGTTTGGATTCAAATCCGAGACCTCATTGCTTATAGACTGAAGTGGCAACGCTTGAATGTCCTCTTGGAAACATATATGCTTTAATTTAGATCATGACACATTACATTGTCACACAAAATTGAAAAATCTAAAGCTAAAAACACAAAATTCAATATATAATAACATTGAGCATCCTAATCTTTCTATCATAAACACAGAGTGTATTTATAAATTAAAATTTCAACTTTAATATCAAAATTGATGTTTTGTTTAGTTTAAGTACTAAGTAGGGCTTGCGTGCATTATCACTTTCTTCCAAGACTTATTAAATTGGCTAATTAAAATCCTCACATATAAATATCAATTTAAATTTAAAAAAAAATGGTATAATTTAATAAAAAAAAGAGACTGAAACGCTCACCGAAAGTGGCCGTCTCGAACGTCGGAGTTCCGTCGACGAAATTCTTTCTACCGGAAACCACCGTGACGGCGGCGCCGTCGCCGTAAATCATCACATTCCAATGCGCCTTCTCCAACAACACATTCTCCACATAAACTCCCGCCTTCAAATAGATCACAAATCTCGCCTTATTCTTCTTCTTAATCATCTTCACCGCCTCATTCAGCGTCGTAAAATCGCCGCTGCCGTCTTTCGCCACCGTCACGTCCGGCTTCGGCCTGACGTCCTGGAGGAGCCGCCTCTCCGCCGCCCCGACCCACTCCGGAAAACCGGCATCAGCCTCCCCCAGCAGCCGCCGGTGCACCGGAATCTTGAAGTCTCCGAGCAGTCCGATCACCTTGGTCACAATGGCCAGACTGTTGCTGGCGAACTCCGTGGAGTTCCTCATCAACAGTCTGATCTCATCGACTACTGTGACATTCATCCCCGCTTCATCGAGGGCGTCGAAGCACGTCTCGTGATCGGTGATCACCGTGCTCAGCCACGTCCTCATGTCGTTAGCGACTGAAAGCAGCTGCTTTCCGTCGCTAACGCTCGCGACGCTGATGGTCTCGTTTAACGATTCCACAGCGTCGCTAAGCACGGCGCTGCAGACCTGCAGCGCCTGCTTCATCGTCTCGTTGAGATTGTTGTGTTTGTTTATATACTCCGTCGGGAGATTTGAGATCTTTTCCAACGAATCCATAGCGACGGATAACGAGTACCGGAAGATCGTCTGGGGATCGGTCGACTCGGAAGAGCTCAAGCTCGCCACGCACGAGTCGGGGTACTCGGTCACGCTGCAGATGGACTTGAGCGCCGCCGAGGAGGTCGCCGGAGATTTGTCATTGTTTTTGCGAGCTAGAGTTCCGGCGACAACTCCGGCGATCAGAGCGATCAGAAGAACTGCTGAAATGGAGAGGATGATGAGACGCTTCCGAGTTTTGCGACGGAACTCGGCGTCTTCGCGCTCGTCGACTTTGCCGTAGCCTTTGAAGGATTTGACGGTATCCATGGCTGAGTTAACTCGGTCTCCGGTTATTTTGGTGTAAAGGCGTGTTTGGTTGTTGTGTGTTTTTTTGAGTGGGTATTTATTGAAGTTAAAAAAGTAGTAATTGTAATTTTGTTTGATTTCTTCTTCGATGCTTCTTTGATTTTATGACGTGCGTATGATTAATCATTAGTTTAAGACATTTAAATCTAGCATGTTGTGGTTGGATTAACGTGTGTGAGATAATGTGCTTTCACATTTTTTCAGACAAATACGCGCTTTTATCCTTTATTTATTATAATTAATTTTGACATCATTTCTTAATGTTTTATTCGTTTAAATCCCTAAATATTAATATTGTTTAATTGTGAAATTCCATGTATTTTACACTACTATTATATATGAAACTTCATAACAGTAATAATTTTCATAAGAACCTTTTCTAACTAATTGAAAAAAAAAATGATAAATATTGGTTAAGTTGCAAAATTGAGTTTTAATATTTTTAATATATTTTCGGGTACGTACGTAAATTCAATTTAAATTGATTTTTTAGCATATAGATTTATTATTGTGATCTAATTAAAATTTCAAAATTATCTTCTTAGAGTGATTAGTTGCTACGAACAATTACCGATTAAACGACCCGTGTTCAAGTTCTGTCAATGCTTTGTAATTCAAATTATCCCGATCACTTAATGAATAACGGAAAGATCGATGATTTTGAATATTAAAATTGCACCCCAACTAAATCAAATGTCTGATGTGTGCCCATTTTGTATGTGTACTTTAGAGACATTATAAGATGAATTAATTAGTATATACATTTTCATTTAATATTGTATTATATGGAAATATATATAACTTTGCACTTTTATAATTTAGCACATTGATTGCCACAGATCGTGGCGACTTCAGTGGCAAACCTCTCAGCCGTATATTGAGAGCATAAATGAATGAATATAAATGAAAAGGGCCCTTGCTATAATAATCTTTTGACCAAATTTCAAAATATATTCATTATTCAAATTATATTTGTGCTCAACATTGACCCTGTTCATATTGATAAAGATTCGGGTTGTACTTGTACCCCAGGCAGTCACATATGTACCCAAATACTCCCTCCGTCCCGCATTAGTGTAGTGCAAGGAGTGTGGCACGAGTTTTAATAAAAGGTAAGTAAATGTTTGGTAGGGGTATTTTTAGTGGAGAAAGGGACCCATAATTGTTAGTGTTAGTGAGTTTTTTAGTGGGCCTATTGTAAATTTTAAAAGCTTTTAAGGGTATAAGGATAAAAATCATGTACTAAAATATATGAACCACACTTATGAAGGACGGTTCAAAATGACAAACTAACCACACTTTTAAGGAACGGAGGGAGTATCTCAAATGTGAAAATCAGCAGCAAATGAAAGTAACCAACCACTAACCATTCATACATTATATTATACACATTATATATATATATATATTTATATGTGTGTGTGAGAGAGAGAGAGCAATGGCGCAGCTGTACTTTAATGGACATCATTAACTTGATACGCGCTATTAATAATATTTTTTTTTCTAATTTTAAAATAGACCCTTTGTCGGAAATATATAAAATTGAACACTCACTCCGTCCACGAAAAAACGCACATTTGGTTTCGGCACAAGTTTTAATAATGAGTTGAGTTTGTTGTTAGTGGAATAATGATCCCACTTATTATATATTTTTAAATTGCTTTTAAATAATGAATTGAGTATGTTGTGATTGGAATAAGTGTCTCACTTGTTATTTGTGGACCTTGTGGTGGGTCTAGTAATGACAAAATGAGTAAATAATTGGCTGAATGGAGGGTTAAAATTAAGTGAATTGTGTGGGTCATATTGCTAAAAATGGAATGTGTATCTTTTTTGTGGACGGACAGAAATGGAAATATGTGCATATTTTTCGTGGACGGGAGGAGTAATAATTAAAGTCCTTAAACAATATAGGAAAATAAATCTTATAGGGAACTAGAACACCTAATTGTACCAAAACATTTGATAGTTCAAAATTTGTCAGATAGTACTTTATAATCGGACTCAAATTCATAACAAGTAATATTGTGACTCTTTGAAATTAAGTATGCATGATACGAACCATTAGAAAATCTAACACAAAACTTTATAATAATGTATTTGGTGGACTAATGTTTATTTTTTTTTTTTTTTTGAGGGATTGGTGGACTAATGTTAGGAATCACATTTTAACTGATGTAAGATATTTTTTGGACATGCTTTCGTTGTTTTCATTTTGAAAATTTTGATTTCTCATATGAGAATGTCACATTATTGGTTAAATATTTTATTTAAATAAAATCATTTCACGTATACGTACATGAATTTACTATACATTTTTCTTATGTAAAATATGAAATTTAAACATTAGAGAAATAAGGAATGTTATATCATTTGGTATTTGGTAATGACGTACTGTATTATAAATGAAAAAAAAAAAGATAATTGAGGCACACTTGGGTGCACGCGCACCCAATAGCATTTTTTATTTTTTATTAATTTAATTTAATTATATTTAATTATTAAAAAATAAATTTTAATTGAGAATTAATAAATTTTAATTAAATTTAGTTTAATATATACAATTGCATGCGAAATTTTAAACCGCCAAATGGAGTCCAGCCGACCAATTCTGGGCCTAATGGGCCGTGATTTGAATTAATCTTCTGAATATTTAATTCTCAACTTCCAAATCAATAAAGGACATGAGGCATAAAACAAAAAAAGTTTAGGAGTTTGTGTGACTTAGTCTATCGGTAGAACGGTTAATGTTTAAGATCAAAGGTTTCGAGTTCGAGTTTACCGTGGTGCAATCTTTAAATTTCATTGCTAATTTATAAAAAAAAAAAGAGTCAATTATAATTTATATAGCGTGTATTTTAAGGATTCATCCTAATATAATCTTTTCTCGTAATTAAAGTATTTAGTTTGATCCGATATAGATTGAAGTCTCGCTAGCTTAATCAATTTTAAATAAATTTTATAAATATGTATTCATAATAATGTTTTTTTTTTTAGTTTCAAATACACACTTTCATATGACTTACATCTGATCTTAAGGTTGGAAGGAAAACGTCTTATCAGATGATGAATTGCGTCAGATATTTTTTTTATTTTTATTAATATGTACTGGTAACAATGCTATGCGTCAAGTATTTTTTTTTTTTAAACGAGATGGTAAAAAAAATGAAATGTTTTGAGTTGGAATTGGGCAAGCAAATAATAAAATTTTGATTTAGTCACCTGACGATAATTTGGGCCTGCTCTTATTCGATTGAACTAGAATATCACCCTAAATAAACCGGATTTATTGTTATACATTTTTCCTATAAATTGAATGGGAAATTTAACGGCTCACATTTTTCATTTTTATTGAATATTCTATTTATTACAAGCCACAATCATACATTTTATTTCTAATTCAAACACAATTAAATATCAGTAGGATTATTAGTCCAACTCAGATAGGCCTGAATAATGGCAACCAATCAAGTAATCATAGTGTAAAAGGGAAGCCGGTTGAAGTCAACCAAGTCCCACCGGCGATGAACCTCCCCGGCGTGTAACCCTGCGCTTCTGTGGAGCTCGTGATCACCTTGTACCCCTTCCAGTTCACCCTCGAGGACGTGGACGCCCCGGCCCCAGTATTTTGGTACTCCCCGTAAGTCAAAGTGTTGAGGGCAAAAGTGCCACTCCATTCGTGCCATCCGGCCGGGTGTATATTATCCGCTATGGATGATTGCATGATGATGGTCCTGGCATATTCTTTCCAGGGCCGTCCGAGATAAGTAGGAAAGCTTCCTTGGACGGACTTCAAGTCCGAGGTCGCTCCAATCCTACACTTATGTATCACAATGCCCGTGTTTTGGTTCGGGTCGGTCCGGCCATGGGCCGTGACCATGTTCTTTTGGCCCGAACCAGGGCGACGGGCATGAATGTCACAGTCTTGAAGCACGGAGGCTGCATTCCCGAAAATAAAGTCCACCGTGCCGGCTACTAGGCATTGCACGAAGAAATTACGGTTGGAGTGGACGTAGAGCGTGTCTTGATAGGCCAAAATGTCGCACTTATAGAAGGCCGACAGATCCGACCCGACCCGAAGTGCCACGGCCTGGTGCTTGGAGGACCCGGCTGTGTTTTGGAAAGTGATATCTCGGGCCAAGAACTTTTCTCCCACCACAGCTGCAACCAAATTTAAAAAGTAGATAGCATGTTATTTCAAGCAACTATAAAAAAGTGGATAGCAACTTTTTTTTTCATAAATCAATGCTATTAATTGAAACAATTAAAATGTAGTTGAAATGCAAATTAAATTTTGGGTTGATAGCATTATAATATTTCAATGCTATGAAACATTGAATCATATCATTACTAGCTAGTTTATCTTGTGCAGTTTACCTATCATTTACGTAGGCTATTATACATAAATAGAATCATCTCGAACTACTTATGAATAATAAATATGAACTTCTTTTGGTAAAATAATAAAATAAAATTAAAGACGTTCTAACAAACGAAAGTAATCCAAGATTTTGTGTCGGTGAATTAGGTGGGGGGCTGATTTAATTTCAACATTAGGTGTAATTAAAGCGTAAATAAAGGAGGGAAAACCTGAAAAGAACATGCTATTATGAAATAATGATATCAAGACATAGCTAGTCAACCACCTTTAAAGAATAAAAAGAAAAAAAAACAAAAAAGAGACAATTGAAAGCGAACAAAGGTGCAACGTTATCAATTCATGCACATATGTAATTAAATATAATTAATATTTATATATAGTAATGTAAAGTAAAATATATATTAAACAATTATTATTTGGAAGCCTATAATTGTTAAAGTGCTTTACAGCAAACATATATCTTGACAACTCATTTCCTTTTATGTGATGTGCATCCAACTACGCATGCACACAGTTTCCCCTGTGTATGTAGATTTGCACACATATTCATAAAATGTATGTAGATTTATCGTGAAAAATAATACTATCTCTTATTTACTATCTCCGTCCCATGATAAGTGACTACTTTTTTTTGGGCACGAGTATTTAGGAGAAGAGTGTTTAAAGGGTAAAAAGATAAAAAGTGGTGGAGCCCACATTTTTTGTGAGAGAGAGGGTATTTCCATATTAGGAAAGTGGTCACTTATGATGGGACAGTCCAATAAGGAAATGTGGCCACTTATGACGGGACGGAGGGAGTATATTTTTTGAAAAAAGTATCTAAAGCACCCATAAATAAATAAAATATATATATGTGGACTTAGCTGCATGACAATTGACAAGTTGACTAATCGTCTTTGTTTTCAGCTGTCCAAACTTTACAACTGGACAATGAGAAAAGGGAGGATTTTCACGTAAATTAAGAATAATAAAAAGTGAATAAATCTCATTAATTTTGAAAAGTTAATTATTTTTTTAATTGATTTGTGATATCTATTTAAGGAAAGTGAAATAAATTAAGTAAGGGAATACAAATTAATTCATTAATTACTATATAGTTTGATAATTAATTATCTTATCTTTATCTGTCTTTTTGCTAAATAAATTCTAAACATGTGGCTTACTGCTGACTCGACTTAAAGTATATTGATAAGATGTGAGCTTATAATCTTTCGATTATCGATTGGTCGCACATGTTTTAGTTATGGAGGATCTGATTTATTCGGATCCACAAATTGTAGTAATAATTTAACTAATTCATATATATATATATATATATATATATATATATATATATATATATATCGGTGAACTCAAATTTGAGACTTACCTTTTTATCTCAGATATTAATTAATCACACTACTGTTAGGCTAACACACAAAGACCTAAAATTGTGGGAGGCTGCTAAGAAACGTAAATCATTTGTTATCTTATCTCAATTCTCAAGGACAAACACCAAAAAACAAAATACTTCATGTAAAATTTGAAGATAAATCAACGTCTATTATGCGATAGAGAATCGTATGTGTGGAGGAATCAAATAAAATGTCCCACCCACTTACGCTCTTCTTTATTCCATGACTAGTCATTTTCGCCACACACACACACACACATTGAAATTTATAATTCCCATTTTCTTAAATCAAATCGGCTACCATGAACAAATTTGATGTTTAATAATATATCATTGTATACCCTTTTGTGTTACTAATTTTTTTTTGTGTAATTTGTACGTGTTTTAAGTTTCATCTAGAATTTTGTATCAATAAAATGGAAACCATGATTAACTGAAATCTTTCCCTACTTATTTAGAGCTTACTATAATTAACAAATTATTAATGTACACTTTTTTATTGCATGGATATTTATGTTTTGAATATAATAGTGATACTCCCTCCGTCCCAATCATATAGGTTGTTTTCCTTTTTCGTATGTCCCAAATATATAGGCCAGTTTCTATAAAAAGTAATGTTTTTTTAACTCATTTACTAATTTATTCTTATTCAATTTTTGAATTGACTCCTAATTAAACAATAAATAAGGTCATAGTAGGAAGTTTGCTTGTATAATTTGTATTTCCAATAATTTCTTAATCCTAGTGCAAAACTCCAATCAGCCTATATGATTGGGACGGAGGGAGTATATGCTACATCGGGAAAGTGCAAACGTAACGCATAAAAAATTAAATAGAATTGAATGAAGTTTAGCTAAGAAGGTTTGAAAATGCAAAAATTTCAGTTATAACTCGAGTAGTGTAAAATGATGATGCATGCACGAACAAATACAGTGCATAATTGCAAACACAAGTTGGTTATGTCTATATATAGCCTATATATGTATATATATACATATACTATTTTTAGAAAAATAATAGTAATATTTTAATTTAAATTAATCGATAATTTTCACACACATATATACGATAAAAACACATCTAAGATATTCAATTCCTACGACACCTTGCAAACAAAAAACAAAATAGAAAATTGTAGTAGAGAGTAAAACAGTTTGGAAAAATAATAGAGGAAAAATAATAGAGCGATTAATAAAGGAAAAAGCAAGAACCGTAAGTTACCAACTGTAGCAGAATTGAACGTCGTGCTTCCGTCTACGACGTTCTTGCTGGCGGTGATGATGGTGGTGGTCCGCCCATCGCCGACGAACATTATATTCGTTTTCTTCTTCGGCACCTCCACATTCTCTCTGTACACTCCCGCCTTAATTCTGATCACGTACCTCTTGCTGCTCTTCTCCGGCGCCGCGGCCACCGCCGCCGACACGGTCCTGTAGTTCCCGCTGCCGTCCGCCGCCACCACCACATCCGGAGTCACGGAGGAGGACTGCAGCAGCCTCCTGTCCCCGGCCGACAACCACTCCGGCCAGCCGCCCTCCGCCACGGCGATCAGCTTCCTCCCGCCGTTCAACTTCCTCTCCTCCTCCATGTCTTTCTTCGTCATGTTCGTGAGCATCGCGAGAGAGTTGCTGCAGAGCTTCTCGACGCGAAGGACCTGCCCTCCGACGAAGACTTCTCGTACATGCTTTTCGTCTTTGTTGTACGAGAAGCCGTCGAGGCAGGTCTCCTGAATTAAGAGATCGGAAAAAGTTGTTAGAGACGAGTATCATCTAATATTCACTAAAAAAAAAGAAAAGCGACGAAAAAGTGCCCGTCGCTAATTGACTAGCGACGAAATTTTTCGTCGCTAGATCGCGTGTTTTTTATAATAATAATAATAATTTTTAATATGACGTAACTTTAATAATGAGACACGAGACGTGACACTAAAAACAACTAGAGTCACTAAAACATTCAATTAGTATACGAACTCTTATAATATTTGGTCCGGCTCTGATACCATAATATTTAACGACGACGTTTTACTTCACCTGATTGGTAATGGCGGAGGAGAGTAGGGTTTTGAGGTCGTCGGCGTGCAGCTGGATCGATTTCTTAAACGGGTACTCGTTCAACTCCTTAACGGCGGTGTTGAGCTCGTCCAACGTCTCGTCGCTCGTCTCGAGGCAGTCGGCTAACGCCGTCTTCTCCCGCTCCGTGAAGTTGTTCTTGCTGTCGGCGAGCAGCTTCTTGATGGCGGCGTAATTTTTCTGCTCGGCGACGATCGTCGCGTTCAGAGATAAAAGGATGACGTCTTTGTCGGAACTGACCTTCTTGCCGCCGTCGAGAGATTCGGCGATGGCGGAGAAGCAGAGCTCAGGGTACAATGTGCTGCTGCATGAAGATCTGGCGATGGTGTGAGATGGAGATATTTTGAGGGTGGAGCTGTCGCCGGAGACGGCGGCGACGAGTAGGATTGTGGTGAAGAGAGCTAGGAATAGCTTCATACTGGTGGTTTGGTCGCCGGAAAATGGTTTTCCGGCAAAGAATTGTCCAAAGCGGGACATTTTTTTGAAAAGTGGATTTTAGGAAAGAGAATGGGATTGGTTGAGAATTGCTGTGGATAGAATGAGTGAAGTTCCTTTTATAATGTAATAACAATACTAAAAGTATTAATTTTAAAAGTTTTGAAGAGGATATGCTGTTATTTGCAATTTGTGTACATATATTATATAATGATGGCCATGTGTCAATTACAATTACAATTTTTTATAATGGAAATTCAAATTACAATATTGATGAATTTTTATAAGCAAAAGTTGTAGAAGATTCTTAAAATTTGTACATACAAGAAGAGATGTTACTCGTAATGGAATAGAATAGAAGATTCAACTTGTGTTATTTGGAATCTGTTTCAGTTAACTTTACTTGATACAAAAGATGTAAATTATACTGTAAAATTTTGAAATCGCAGATTTAATTTAAAAAATATTGATGTAATTTAAATATCTTTGACTATGGGATAAGTTTATCAACTCTTCTAGTTTATAGTAGTTTATAAATAGATACATGAATGACAATAATTCCAATTATCTGCATGAGTATGGGTGCCACGTGCGTAATTGTATGACTGATTGGGGGCGGCTTTTCGTTTTCTTTCCTTTACTTTTCCAAGCATCTCCCCATCATAATATGAGACTTCTTAATTGTGTACTCTCTCAACGGCTTAATACATTCGATACGGGAATTAAGGAGAATAATAATTAAATGAGAAAAAAAGAGATCTAATATGGTAGAGGTTATAACTTTTTGTGAGAAAAATGAGTTTTCTTATTTGGATTGAACCATTATTAATGGAACAACCCAAAAAAGAAAGTGAACTGGATTGGACGGAGGGAGTATATCTTTTCTCTCTTTAAAAAAAAAATACTATATATATTCTTTTTTTTTCAAAAAATGATTTATGTTTTTGGGTTGTATTTTTGTTTGAAGTTTTGTTCCGTATATTATTTTATTTTTACATCATTCTTATGTATTCATGTATATTTGGGAATATTATATTACAAATATATATATATTTATTTATTTATTTAGAATCTATTGCTATTATTGGAATACACAAGGTGAAATACATTTAATTTTGTGCATGACTTATAAAGTTACATTATCTTCCCTCAAAAAAAAAAGAAGAAAAAAAAAGTTACCTTATCGATATATGAAACAAAATAAAACCAAAAAGAAAAACAAATCTAGCTAACATAGGATGCTAATCAAAGAGTCTACTGTTTACATGCACCTTTATTCTACTCTTTAATAAATAAGTTTTTAAGAACTTTTTTAGGGAAAAACATTCTTAAAAGATATATGTACCCCATTAAAAAGTATCGTCTTCAACGTTATTAATTGAATAATTTAAATTCTCAATTATTCATCCGTTTCATTTTTTATATATACTAGTAAGTAGCCCGTCGAGACTCGACGGGAAATAATTTTATGTTTTAATTTACGTGTATATATTTTAAAAATAATTTTATATTTTATTTAAAAGTTATGATATTGTTCGGGTTAATTATTAATCAAACTTAGAAAATTAATTTTATTTCACGTATCTAAATTTATTATTAGGAATGACAATGGATCGGATATATTCATTCATTATGTATTTTCTAAATCTAAATTTGTTTAGAATTTTTCTATATGTTCGTCCTAATCTCGGTTAGAATAGTGACTTTACTGTACATACGCGTCTCAAATCCGTTGAGTAATACTCGATAAAAATATGAACACTCCAAGTAAAATTAATTAAAATTAGTAAAAATCCTTTTTTCTATATTATTTGAACCACCTCGTTGGTTTATGCTAAATTACTCGATAAAAATATAAACAAAGTTAATATTAATTAAAATTTGTAAAATTCTTCTTTTTAAGTATATTTGAACCGTTTCGTTGGTTCATGTTAAATCGATATCTCTAATCTTTGCCAAAATGCAAAAAAAAATATTTACATCTTCAAAGTAATATTAATTAAAATTAGTAAAAATAATTTTTTTCTATGTTATTTGAACCGTCTCGTTGGTTTATGCTAAATTACTCGATAAAAATCTAAACAATTTAATATTAATTAAAATTAGTAAAAATCCTTCTTTTTATGTATATTTGAACCGTCTCGTTAGTTCATGTTAAATCGATATCTCTAATCTTTGCCAAAATGCGGAAAAAAATAATTTACATCTTCAAGTTTTTATTTTCTTTAGCTACCTATCCCACATTTGATTCAATGTATATATTTTCTAGAAAGCACTAATCGAAGTTTTTAGAAAAACATGAATAAAAAATGAAAAGGATTCTATATAGACATATTGATTAAATATATTTATTTAGTCTTCATAGGGATTTTTATTTACAAATTTTCTATGGATTATTATATGAATTAATAATGTATAAAATAAGGATTTATCAGAATGCATTTCGAAATTGTTATTATTTTAATATGTATAATAGAAGAAATTAATTAAATAGAGGGAAAGATAAATATGAGATGTGATTAATAGATAAACATGTGATATTTCAAGAATATGAAATTAATAAAACTTTAATTAATAAAAATAAAAATAAAAATTAGAATATATATGAATTAAAATTAGACAAATTACCAGAATAAAGGAAAATCTGAACGGAGCATCGTAGAGGGACATCTTTATTTTCGTATTAGTAATAGATACACTAGTAAGTAGCCCGTCGAGATTCGACGGGAAATAACTTAAGTTTTGATTTATGTGTATACCTTTTAAAAAAATTATATTTTATTTAGAAGTTGTGATGTTGTTTGCATATAATTAGGAATTAGAACGCATATTCATTCATTAAGTATTTTTCAAATTTAAATTTATTTAGAGTTTTTTTTACATATTGTCGTCCTAATCTTAATTAAAACAGTAACTTTAGGGCTCGTTTGGTAGGTATGTTAAGATAAAGTAAGATAAATAATGTCAAGATAAATATAGTGAATGAGGGGTGATTATTTAGTGTATCTTTGTGTTTGGTAGATAAGATATATAATGTAGATATGATAAATTTGTTGTTTGGTATCTTAGTTTAAATTCAAGATTAAGTGGGAAATGACAATTCTACCCCCAACTATAATTAATTATTATTTTATGTATCTCTCTTTCTCTCACTATTTCTCTCTCTCTCCACTCACCCTCACCTTCGGTCCTTTCTTTTTCTCACCGTAACTCTTTCTCTCTCACTTTCTCACTATTTCTCTCTCTCTCTCCACTCCCCAACTACCGTCCTCTCACACTCTTTCTCTCTCTATCTCACAACATCACACCACAACCACCTACCACCACCACCATCCCTTCCGCCGACCGACCACCACCACGACCGGCGTCGCCCACCACCCGCCGCCGCCTACTCCTACAAAACGGCATCGTCCCTCTAGCTCTTTCTTCTCTCACATCTCTCTTCTCCCACCCCTCAATCTCTCTCTCCTCTGTTCCACCACCATCCGCCGCCGTCGCAACCACCACCGCCACCCGCTGCCGCGTACTCCCACAAAGCCGCATCTCCCTCTCGCTCTCTCTCACTCTCTCTGCTCTCACCCCTCAATCTCTCTCTCCTCTGTTCCACCACCATCCGCCGCCGTCGCAACCACCACCGCCACCTGCCGCAGCCTACTCCAACAAAACGGCATCGTCCCTCTCGCTTTCTTTTCTCTCACTCATCTCTCTCACTCTCTCTTCTCTCACTTCTCAATCTCTCTATCATATGTTCCACCACCATCCGCCGCTGTCGCAACCACCACCGCCACCCGCCGCTGCCTACTCCCACAACCAGTCTGATGTCCCTCTCCCTCTCGCCCTCTCTTCTCTCACTTCTCTCTCTGACTCTCTCTTCTCTCACCCCGCCACCATGGGTAATTTGTCAATAAAAACTTAGTCTGGCTTACACCCTCAATCCACATAAATAATCTTACCAATTTCAGCAGATTAATAAATGGGATGAAATAGTGATATAGCAGCGGGTTGGAGCTTTTGTAACGGGCTTCCACTATTATCTATCTTACGTACCAAACACAAGATAAACCCATATAAATAAGCTAGTAGGGGTTTATCTTTCCTACCAAACGGACCCTTATTGTACATACCCATCTCAAACCCGTTGACTAATACTCGATAAATATCTGAACACTACAAAGTTAATATTAACTAAAATTAATAAAAATCCTTCTTGTTATGTCTATTTGAACCGTCTCGTTGGTCTATGCTGAATTGATATCCTTAATCTTAGCCAAAAGGCCAAAAAAATTAAATATATAAATTAATATTGCACAAAATACATAATTTAAGATAAATAGAAATAGCGAACAGTGGGCGTTATCTATTAATGATGTCTCTATTATACTTCCTCTCTTGACCTCTGATATACACAGACCTGGTGCGCTGATGGTGTTGTCATGTTTAATACTCGATAAAAATATGAACACTACAAGTACTATTAATTAAAAATAGTAAAAATCCTTATTTCTAGTGTTATTTGAACCGTCTCGTTGTTTTATGCAAAATTACTCGGGTGATAAAAATCTGAACAAAGTTAATATTAATTAAAAATAGTAAAAATCTTTCTTTCTAGTGTTATTTGAAATTTGAACAAAGTTAATATTAATTAAAATTAGTAAAAACCTTCGTTTTTAAATATATTTGAACCGTCTCGTTGGTTCATGCTAGATTGATATATCTAATCTTTGCCAAAATGCCGAAAAAAATATGTTTACATCTTCAAATTTTTTTGTTTTTTTATTTTTAGCTATCTTTCCCACATTTGATTATGTATATATTTTCTAGCAAACACTAATCGAAGTTTTTTGAAAAACATGAATGAAAATTGAGGAGGATTCCATATAGACATGTTGATAAAATATATTTAATTAGTCTTCATAGAAATTTTCATTTACAAATTTTCTATTGGCCTCTTAAAATTCTAATTTGTTTTTTTAAAATTTGTCGGTTACTTTAAATTTAATTATTAGCGCTGCTTAGAGACTAACTTAAAACATAATTTTATTACTAATATTTAAACATAATTCAGAATGATAATTCTTCTAATACATAATATAGTGTCATAATATGACACATAAAAGTCTATTAGAATTCAATAACAACATGGATAGATCAATACTACAACATTTAATAGTTTATTAGAAGTTAATGACATTACACACGGAAAAATAAATAAAAATAGATTACAAATATTAATTAAATACATACTAATGAACATAATAATTAATAATCATAATGATAGATTCGAATTAGAATATATATATATATATAAATATAAATTAATTAAATTGATTGACTAATACTTTTCGAGCGCTTACAATTCTATACATAATCTAATTGACGATTGATGGTCCCGGAACGAGGTCTTCGGTGTAGAGGGGGGGTGAATACACCGAAGAGGGATTTTTGAAAACTTTTATCAAGTTAAAACGGAGTTGAGTGAGAGCTCAGTTATGAGTTCAACTGACTTCTAGAGAAGATAGTCAGCTGGACTGATAACTTAGCTGGCTGTGCGGAATGTGGTGGAAAGAAAAACTTAGCTCGTTCCTTTTACAAAAGCTCAGAAAAACTTAGTTTCAGTTTTCGAATTAAGCGGAGTTTGAGAAATATGCGGTATTTGGGTCGCATGACGAAAGATGAAGTTTTGAAAACTTGTGCTGTGTAAATGCAGTTAGTTCTTTAAATAAGAATAATGCAAAGACTTAATTAACGCAATAAAGAACACAGAATTTTAACGTGGCTCGGAGAGAAAACTCCTACGTCCACGACCAGGTTTTAGCTGGTAAATCCACTAAGGATGACCACTTGGTTTACGAGTACCAAGCAACTTCGCAGCTCTTCCTCGAGCTGTGTTCTAACAGTTTACGGGCACTGTAGAAGCCTGCACCTTTTCGCCGGGTCATCGAATAACCTTACACTCGAATTTCGCGCTTCGAGACGGCGTAACCTTGACCTAACCTTTTCTGGGTAAAGGAGGGTTTGGGTTTCCAACTTTGAACGAGTTCTTACAATGAAGAACTTTGAAAGATGAACTCGTTCAGATCTAGGCTTTGGATTTACAATTATTACAGCCTATTGATCAGACGAAAAACTAAAGCAGTTTCTGAAATTGAACACTTAAGAAGTTAAGTGCTCTTTTAAAGAGTTAGATAACTGCTGGAGAGCTTTTAAATACTTGAGAGATTCAGAAAAGTTGTAAGCTTGTGGGGAGTTTTTCGTGTCTGATTCTGAGGTTGAAGACTGGTATTTATAGGTAGAGATTCAAACTAGCCGTTGGAGGACCCGTTTGAATCTTACCTACTCTCTGATCTGTCGATCTGCCGTTGAGTGTATCTTCACCTGTCTTCATCACTGTGTCAGATCCTAGGTTCGCCTTTCTAGGATCTTTGAGTTGTCAATCCCTCATTGGTCGAGGTATATTGACTTCCTCTGAAACCGGGATTTCTGTCTTTTGAGCTTGACTTTGAATTTAAAGCTGGATGGGTAAACTGACTTGAAGTGACGTCTTCAGAGTTAGTTCCCTTTTTTTTGGTTAGCTCAGCTGTCTTTCTTAGACTTTGATGCAGCTCAATTTATTCTGCTCAGTTGGATCTCCTTGGCTGGATCCATTCTTCTTTTCTTGAGTCAGTCTGACTCAGCTCAGTTCTGGAGCTCTGTTCAGCTAAGAGATCTTTTAGCTGACTTTGGGGTCCAGCTGATTACTCAGCTGGGTCTTCTTCTGTCTTCAGCTTCCAAACCTGTGAACTTAGAAAATCTAAGGCTCAAACAAGTGAGCTGGAAAACTTAACTTAGGTTTGTACAAGCATCTACTAGGTTGGAGAACAGTTGGGTTTTGGAATCAAATCAAAACTTTAGAATTTTCCCAACAATTTCCCCCTTTTTGATGATGCCAAAACCTAACTGAGAAAAACAACACCTTCTAAATGAAAGTGGGTTTTTAAAAGATTTCAGCAGAAGATTAAATTCAAAGTTCAGTGCCTGGACAAAGAGTTATTGTCATCAGGGTGAGCTTGAGAGCAAAATATTTCAGTTTTATTAATCCACAAAAGATGATTACAAGAGATACAGAATTAACGAACTGAAAAATTAAATCCCAGTAAGCTGGGTCTTCATCTCTGCTGCTTCTGCTGATTCTTCAGTCTATCTTCTTCCAGCTGCTCATCTGTTCTCAATCTATACCGGTTAAAAATCATCTGCTCCAGCTTCCTGTATTCTTCTTCGTTGTTTGCCTTGGAAATTTTCCTCCTGATCGCCCATCTGTTTACTTCAGCGATAATCTTTGATTTGTCAGGAAAATGAGTTCCAGGTATCAACGGAGGTTTGGATATGATACGGTAGGAGCGAATGTTGGATCTTCGCGGTATTTGCGGCGTTGAAGAATGCTTTTGCCGTCATCCCGTCTTGATGAAAAAGCTCATTTAGATGCATCATAAAAGCAACATCCGGGGCGTATTTGGGTAAGCTCAGGATAATAGAAATCTTCGATGAACTCAAACTTTGTATGTTCCCGTCGTCGTTTAGCTCTTCCGGGATCCATTCATCAACTCTTCTCCAAGCTTCATCTAAGATCCGAGACTTTTTCTTTGCAGCTCTTATGTTTGCTCTTTTCTTCGTCGCTTCTTCTCTTCGGCATTTAGCAGACTTTCTTTCTTCTTCTGCTCATCTTGGAGGCTTTTCATCTCTTGCTTTTGCTGAGTTACAAAGTTGCAGAGCCAATGAATATCATTGAAATGTTCGAGGCATGGCTTCGCTAGCTTTGGCAAGAGGGATGATCATTCTGCTCCATTTCCTTTCCGTCCAAATTGTTCCCTCTGCATCCATTTCAAGAACAACTTCGTCAATCTCTCGATCGCATCACTTGGACTTCGCTATGACTTTTCCTTTGCCCGTCTTTGATGTTTTTCTCTTGTCATTACCTTTCCCCTTTTTGGCATTATCAATAAGAGTGGAGGTGAGGTTGACTCTTGTCTCATTTGGCCAAGGCTTTGTCAATGTCGGCAATCTTTCTTTGAGTTGTCTCGTAACGAGATTGGTATCCGTGCCGTCTTTGCTTCCAGCTTTGAGCGATTGTTCGGCTCTTTGTAAAGATTGAACAATGGTGGATGTCGGTTACGTAGGAAAGAGTCTGTTTATTGGAGAGCGTCAAATTGGATAAATCGATGACGCGGCTTTCCAGGAGCTTGGAGGTTTGAAATGATCTCGGGGACTCTCTTCTCTAGATGATTTGAATTATCAATACGTTGAGAAACGAGAGATCGTTTTGAGATCTCTCGCCGGTGCTTTCCCGCATCCGGAGCGAATACGTGAATGTCGTCAATGGAATGTCCATTGCTCCGGACTTGCGACTCTATAGCCGTGATGCGCGTGAAGGGTATCAACATTTGATTTGAGTCTATCCTGAAAAAGGATTTCCTCGACTTGTTTGGCAATCTCGTCCTTCATTGCATCAGAAAGCTCAACAGGATCCGTCTGGGTCCCGGATTCGGCTTGGCTGGGTTTTACTGCCTCGATCTCGACCCGGTGAGCGAGTGTCATCGGCAATTGGACTCGTGGGGCGAGCTCGGTTGGCTCAGCATTGCGACAGTTGGCTCGTCTTCAATCATCATTGCCTCGAGTGTGTCGGCGGGGACGGCTTCATCGCGATTCAACTGGAACGATCCAGCTGAGATTGTGTAGGTAGGAGTTGGCTTGAGAAATGACTTCCTCAGAAGGTGGTACTTCATCTTGTTTAACCTTCTGAATGAAGATCTGGATCAGCTCGTCTTGATGCTCAAAAGCATCCTGAAGACTTCCAAAGCCAAATGTCTCCTGCAGAGCTGCTTCTTCAGCTTTAAGCTTATCGAAAGTGAAGAACTCCACCATTTCTTCATTTGCGTACCAAGTGGCCATCTTGGTAGCCAAATAAAATTTGAAGTCGCTTACAGCGACTAAGGCAGCAGGGAGGGAGGCAAGAGAGGGATAATGTTGCAGTGCGCTCTTTATTCCTTGGAGTCTGAGGTCCTCGACCCTCATGACCGGCGACGCGCAACGGCTCTGGGACCGAGGATTTCGATTTATCGAAGAAGCGATGAGGGCTTGATGGTTCGGCTTGGTATTCATCATCCAGCAAAGGAGCGTCAATGGATGGTGCTTCTTTGGGTGGTAGTCTTGAAAAGATGGGTGGTTCAGTCTTGAAGAGGTAGGGGAGGATTCTTGGAGAGGTACCTGAGGAGGAGGAGGAAGGAGAAGAGAGTGTTGTTGAGGAGGAGATCCAGATGATGTGAGATCAACTGGAGCGGGTTGTGAGGATGCTTGAAGGATTTGGCGAAGAGGAATAGCATCCTCCGGGTCAGGGTGGGGGACCACTATCTGTGGTTCCTCAGCTTCTCGTGAAGCTGATGGTCCCTGAGCTGGGTACTTGGTGTAGAGGGGGGGTGAATACACCAAGTAGATTTTTCAAAACTTTTATCTAGTTAAAACGGAGTTGAGTGAGAGCTCAGTTATTGATCCAGCTGGGGAGGGTCAGCTGGGTAAACAACTCAGCTGGCGGTGCGGAAAGTGGTGGTTTGAAAATTTAGCTCAGTTACTTAGAAAAACTCAGTTTGAAAATATTAACTTATCGTTTTCAGCTTAGTCAAGTTGTGCAACTTTTTGAGAGACACAGCTGTCTTTGGAGAGCAGCTGTGTGTGCAGTTTTGAACAAGTATGCAATGATATGAAGGAGTTAGTACACAGCTGAATATAAAGCAATAGTAAAGAGAGAGAGAGAGAAGCACGCAAGTTTTTACGTGGTTCGGAGTAACACCTCCTACGTCCACGACCAGGTTCACTGGTAATCCACTACCACTTGGTTTCCAAGTACCAAGCAACTTCACAACTCTAACCCGAGCTGTGTTTCAACAGTTTGCGGGCACTGTCAAGCCTATACACCTTCAGTTTACGGGTACTGAAGAACCTAACCACTCGAATTACGCGCTTCGAGCAAGCGTACCTTTACCTAACCTTTCTGGGTTTGGGTTTGGGTATGGGGTTCCAACTATGAACGAGTTCTTACAATTAAGAACTTCAGAGTATGATGAACTCGTTCGAAATCTAGGCTTAAGATATACAATGAGATTGGCCTAGGGAACAGACGAAAAACTAAGCAGTTTTTTAACTAGAAACACTTTAAGATAAAGTGTTCTTTGATCTATGTAGAACTGCTTGAGAGCTTTTGAAAGAATGATGATTTCAGATAATGAAAGCTTGTAGAGAGTTTTTCGTATCTGATCCTGAGGTTGAAGACGGGTTTATATAGGTAGAGATTCAAGACTAGCCGTTGGAGGAGCCGTTTGAATCTTACCTACTCTTCTTAAATACAAGATCTGCCGTTGGGCGTATCTGCACCTGTCTTCATTTGTGTCACATCCTAGGTTCTGAAGTCTAGGATGCTGATCTGGCAATCCCTCATTGGTCGATGAAGTGAGGTTGACTTCCTCCCGATTCGGGATCTTCGCCTTTAGAGCCGGCTTTTGAATTCGGAAATTTGGATCGTCTTGAAATGGAGTCTTCGGAGATAGTTCCTTTGTTCTCTGTATGTTGGACCAGCTGTGTTTTGAACTCGGCTCGAATTCTCTTCGGCTTGATCGAGCTCTGTTGGATCACTCAGTGAAGGTTGACGCCTCTTTCTTTTGCTAGTGACTCATTTGTGAACACGGTGGGTCGGCTCTTGTCTTCCGCTAGTGACTCTGTAGACACAGCTGGGTCGACTGCTGTCTTCCGCTTCCTTAACTTGTAATCCTAGAACATCTAAGGCTCAAACAGGCGAGTGAAAAACACTATTTAGGTTGACGCGATCATCTATTCGGTTGGAGAATCAGTTGGGTTTTGGTATCAAATCGAAACCTTATAATTTTCCCAACAATTTCCCCTTTTTGATGATGCCAAAACCTAATCGAGACAACTTATGATGCGAGAGAAACTTGTGTTTTATTAATGTAAGAAAATACATTATAACACGGGAAAAAGAAAGAAGGAAAAAAAATCTTCAAATCTTCGATCTTAATCCTTCGATCTTGATCCCGGTTGGTGGTCTTCTCTTCTGCATCCGTTGCTTCTTTCTTTTGACTCGTCTCTTCTTCACTGATTCGATTCACTGTTCCTCTAGCTCAACAGCTTGCCTCTTCATTGACTTGTCTCTCTTCTCCTTACTTCCTTTTTGGCATGATCAAAACGAGGGTGGGAGATATACACCATCTACGTAGCGATGTTTTAGTTTGGCGAATCGTGGTTTTCGGCTACGGCGGCGAGGTTTAGAGTCTAAGTGGCTCAATTTGTTGTGTTAGCGCGCTCTTCTTCGATTGCATTAGCCTCGGTCGTGATTGCGAGACACGGCGTCCTTGGCACGATTCAGTGGGCGATCCGGTGAGTGCTTGGAGGGATGAGTTAGCACGGGAGATAGCATCTTCGAGTCGGGCATAACTTCGTTCCTTGCGATTTTGCTTCGGACTTCTTAGATTGAAGGAGAAAGTCGATTCAGCACTTGAGGGACTTGTATTCAGCTCATATCATCATCATCAAATTTGCGAGGTGATCGTTGGTAGGGTGATGTTTCTCATTGAGCTTGGTGCGGGGACTTGAGCATCTTTTATTGAAAGATCTCGAAGATGGTGTCCCGTGATTTGAAGGAAAGCGAGGAGAAGGCGGTTGAAGTATCCCATCCGTCTTGGGGTTTAAGCTTGGTTGTTCGGAATACTCCGTTGCGGTGTTGGTGATGATTATGTTCACGCAGGATGTGAACTTTTCTTCCACCGAAAGAAACGACCGCTTGTGGCCTTCTCGCTCCTCGGAGAGTGATTACGAATTCTCTCATAATGTCACCGGCTTTCATTGATCGACCGAGCACCTTTGACTTGAGTCTTCGGTTTGAAGACAAAGGCTTGATATATTTTGTCTCTCAATTTGTCTCAGATTCAATTTGGACGGAGTTAGATGCATGTCGCTTTGTCTCTGCATCTTTTTCGTGCTCTCTGTGGCGGAGCAAGAGCTTTGACGTGATCGCTCTTGAATACTCCGGTTTTATCAACATCCGGTCCATGTACGTTGACGTTGATTTTTGCATCCTGGAGTTGTGTGTCCCGTTCTCTCTTTTATGTTGAGAGAAACAGGGGGCCGAGGAGGTCTTTTTCCTTTGTCATTCCCGTAAAATTTTCTCGCACCTTCCCAGTGGATGACGTTCTTGAGCTTTGCGCCTCTCCTACTGCGCTGGCCTAGTTCTGTCGATGGGCTTCACCTTCTTCTGGACTTCCGTCTTCTTTGAGGTTCTTGAGAGTTAGGCAACTCTTATCTTGAAGCTTTGACAGATTCTTCAAGTTTGATCGGCTTCGGGAGATATCTTTCTGAATTCCATGTTCTTCTTCTGCATCTTTTGTTAGTAGAAACAAACAATACCAATTGATGGAAATAAGAAAGAATGCTGAAAAAACTTTCTAGGTTTGATGCGTATATCTTCTAGCATATTTAAAGAGTTTTCTTGATGAATGGACGATCAAGATTTGTCTGTTGATAAGAAGATCTACGACTGGGAGTGATTCTAGCGTCATGTCAATTTAATGCGCGAGAGAGAACGGTTGAGGCGTTTTGACTTTTGCCTCGAAACTCCCATTATTCAATTCTTTGCAGACTTTTAATTAATATTGATTAGAAATGACAAGATGTGAGTTGACAGAAAACAGATTGAGTAGGTGTAATTAATGTTGTTGCAAACCTCTCAGCTGATCATTGTAGTTAGCTGATACCTCGATTGAGTGGGTGTGCTGGGTCATCGTGGTTCCAGCTGGTTCCCCCTCAGCTGAATAATCCTTTCCTTTCAAAGATTCGGTTTAGCTGAATTCTTTCTCACCGATATCGTTGACATTGATTCTGAATTTCGGTTATTGCTTTCATTGGTTCGTTCTATTCAGTGGTCTGCTTCCGTTCAATTGGTTCGTTCCATTCACTGGTCTGTTTCGTTCCTTCTGCTTCCGTTTTCGGTCTTCTTCCATTCAGTTGGTCTCTTCCGTTCATTTGGTCTTCCGTTCAGTTCAGGGTGAAGCATCGTCCAGGTTGAGAAGTCCAAGTAATCCGCACAAAGCATTTTGAATCTTGCTTCTATCGGCGGTTTTGTGAGAATATCCCGCCGTATGTACGTGTGAATTTTCTCAACAATCACATCCTTCTTTTCTACGTGATCTCTGATGAAATGATGTCGTACGTCTACATGCTTGCATCTTGTGTGAAGTACTGGATTCTCTGAAATGGCAATTGCACTAGAGCTATCACAGAAAATTGGAACTCCGTCCAAGCTTTTACTTCATAGTCATCCAGTGATGTTTCAGCCGAGAATTTGCGAGTAGCTTCCACCGGCCATATATTCTCGCTTCGTCGTGGAAGTTGCGACGCACGTTTGTTTCTTTGAAAACCATGAAATCAACTTACTTCCTAAGAACCGACAAGTTCCCGAAGTTGATTTTCTCGTCCAATCGATCTCAGCGAAGTCCGAATCCGAGTATCCAAATACCGTAGATTGTCTTCATTGGGTACCACAGCCCAACATTCTGAGTTCCTTTGAGATATTTGAGAATGTTCTTGGCTGCTTGCATGTGTGCTTCCTTTGGATCAACTTGAAATCTGGCACACACTCCGACTGCGAAAGAGATGTCTGGACGACTTGCTGTTAGATACAGCAGGGATCCTATTATCCCTCTGTATTTGCTGGAATCAACTGACTTCCCTTCAGTTCCTGGTTCAATCTTCCAGTTGGTGTTCATTGGAATCCTTACAGTTCTGCTGGATTGAACTCCATACTTGGCGATCAAATCTTTCACCTATTTGGATTGATTTATGAAGATCCATTCTGAAGATTGCTTGACTTGAAGTCCTAGGAAGAAACTCATTTCTCCCATCATGGACATTTGGAACTTCTCTGACATTATCTCTCCAAATCTTTGGCATAAGAAGCTTGATCTTGATCCAAAGATGATGTCGTCTACGTAGATTTGAACAACCAGGATATCTTCTCCTGACTTGATGGTGAAGAGAGTTCGTCTCATGCGAGCCCTTCTTGAATCCTTTGGATATGAGAAAATTTGACAGAGTGTCATACCAAGCTCGAGGTGCTTGCTTTAATCCATAAAGAGCCTTCTTTAGTTTGTAGACTTTATTTCCTTCTCCTTCGAATCCTGGAGGTTGTTCAACGTAGACATCTTCTTTGATTTCTCCATTTAAGAATGCACACTTCACATCCATTTGATAGACCTTGAATTTGTGATGTGCTGCAAAGGCGAGAAATAGTCTGATTGCTTCCAATCGTGCTACTGGAGCAAACGATTCTTCGAAGTCAATTCCTTCCTGCTGAGTGTAGCCCTTGGCAACTAGTCGAGCTTTGTTTCTGATGACGACTCCCAGGGTATCCATTTTGTTCTTGAATATCCATTTGAGTCCTATGACTTTGACTTCTTGAGGTCTGTCGACTAATTCCCAAACACAATTTCTGAGGAATTCGTTCAGCTCTTCTTGCATGGCATTTGTCCAAGGCACACTCTTCAAAGCTTCGAGAATTGATTGAGGCTCTGGCACTTGAGCTACGTAACACGCCATTAGAGCCGTGTCTTCATCATAGACCGTCGCTTCTAGCTCTACCGAGAGCCGAGCCGTGTCACCGCCTCTTGATGATCCGATGAAGCTTGAGCAGCTGAGCTTCTGGTTTTGACTTGGTCAAAAGGTTCTCCAATGATTGCTGATGATGGATGATCTTCAATCCATCTTCTCCTCTTACGAATTTCTTCTTCCAGTTGATTGATGCTTGAAGTGGCTAAATTTCGTCTGTTTTGGAGTTGCTCTGGAGTTAAGTCTTGAGAGATTGATTCTCCTTGATTTGAATTTTGAGGAGATTTCTGTAGAGGCTCAGCTGGAGATGGAGCTGGGGACTCAGCTGTGTTTGGATTCCCAGCTGATGATGTTCCCCCTTGATTTGGCGTTGAAGCTTCTTCTTGATTTCCAGCTGGTGGAGCTTCTTGGTTGATTTGAATTTCCTCCTCTGGCTCATTGTCCCAAATTAATGGTTCGGCCAGATTCCTGATTCTATTCTCTTGAGCCCTTGTCTGAATCAATCTTGAAGATTCTCCTTCGCTTCTTCGTTTGATAGAATCTCTATATTCGAAGGAAGATTCGTCAAAGGTAACATGTGGAGTTACTTCGACTATTTGAGTTCTTCTGTTGAAAACTCTGTATGCTTTACTCACAGCGGAGTAACCAATGAATACTCCTCGGTCTGTCTTTTCGTCGAACGTCTTGAGCTGTGTCTTCCCATTAATGAGAATGTGACATTTGGATCCGAATACCTTGAAATATCCAATGTATGGTATTCTGTTGTTCCATAGCTCATACGGTGTCTTTCCTTGCCTTGATGTGAGTAGGGAGCGATTCTGAGTGAAGCATGCTGTGTTGATTGCTTGACCCCAACTTCTTTGGAATGGCGAGCTAGCTAGCATTGAGGTAGCCGCTTCCTTGAGAGTTCGTTTCTTCTTCGCTACACCATTCCCGCCGAGGTGTGCGAGCTGCAGATGTTTGGTGTTGAACTCCGTTCTTCTCGCAAAAATCATAAATAGTTTCATTTAGAAACTCCGTTCCACGATCTGATCTTATTGCCATTATCTTGCACTCCTTCTGTGTTGATAGTCTTTCCAGCATGATAGGCAGCTTAGTTCTCGTTTCGCTCTTCTGGTACAAGAATGATACCCATGTGAATCTTGAGAAATCATCCACAACGACCAGAGTATATTTTCTGCCATTGAAGCTTGCTGGAGTAACTGGACCGAAAAGATCCATGTGAAGAAGTTGAAGAACTCGATTAGTTGACTGAGCTGGCTTGAGAGAGAATGAAATTCTTGTTTGCTTTCCTTGTTGACACGCGCTGCACATATGACTTTTGTCATATACTTGATCTGGAATTCCATTAGCGAGCTGGTTCCCTAGCCGCCTTGTTGATTGTCTTGAAGTTGAGATGATTCAGCCGTACGTGCCACCACCGACTTCATTGCCGCTTTTTGATACAAGACAAGTCTCCGGAGGCCGTCGTTCCGCCGCCGAAGTACATATTTCCTTCTCTTTTCCCTCTTAGGAGTATCTGCTTGGTTTCCCTGTGCTTCACTGTGCATCCCTGTGCATCAAACTTGACAGAAAAACCGTTGTCGCAGAATTGGCTAATGGAAAACAAGTTATGTTGCAATCCTTGTACATAAGAAACATTTGGGATTATAACATTTCTAGTTTTAAATATACCATAACCTTTGGTTAGGCCTTTGGAGTTGTCACCAAATGTTACTTGTGGACCTGTACGCTCAATATACTCCTGGAGTAGATGCTTTAGGTGCGTCATGTGCTTGGAACATCCACTGTCCAAGTACCAAAGCGTTCTCATCGACTCCTCAGAGATGCGTCGATTCCTTGCAACCTAAACAAAAAGTTAAAATTCAGGTACCCAGTTTTAATTGGGTCCTTGTGGGTTAGACATAGATCCTTTGACGACCCAGATCTGCTTGATGACTCGAATTGGGTCATTTGATCTGATAATTCTCCCAGCTGAGTCGATGTACACATTCATTGTGTTCTTCTGTTGTTGCTGGCGGGGTCTTGATCTCCGTGTCTTCTTGTTTTGTTGTCTGGAATTCTTTTGGTTTCCAGCTGTGTGCCTAGCTGAGACGTTCCTTAGTCTCTGCTGTCTCATGTGATACTGTGGCTGGAAATGATTATCCAGCTGATACTCGTATGAGTGGTATCCAGCTGGGTATCTCTGATATCTTGGTTGATATCGATCAGCGTCTTTAGTCTTTGTCATTTGTAGTATCTGTAAAATCCAGCCTGTGGTCTTCGTTGAGGTTGAGCACGTTACTGTATGAGTTGGGCTTGAGGTTGTTGCACAGCTGACCTTCTTGATGTCTGCTGTGTTCTCGATGGAGTTTGAGACTGTTTCACAGCTGTTCTTCTTGACGTCTGCTGTGTCCTCGACGGAGCTTGAGAATGTTTCACAGCTGTTCTTCCCGACGCCTCGTGTCCTCAATTTGTTGATGCCGAAAATTCTTTTGGGATTGAAGGTTCATTTGCACGTACAAACATAACCTTTGTTCCACTTGTGGAGGCAATGTTTGAGGCATCCTTTGATTCGTTGTATCCCAGTCCCGCTTTGAGTGCTGCTGGACGCTGAGCACTAATGATCTCGTCCATTGTTGACGTGGCTTTGATGAGAGCTACTATCTTTTTAGATAGTACCTCTTCGGTGCTTTTCAGCTCAATGATCTCAGCTGACTTCCTTTCCGATTCAGCTGTGACCTTTTCCACATCTTCCATCAGCTGTTTCTTCTCAGTGTTGAATTTCTTCATCAGCTGATCTTGTTTCACTATTTTGTCTTTTAGTGAAACGACTTCCTGTTGGAGCTGAGTTGTATCAGCTGTGTCTTATACTTTTGTCTTTTCCAGTTCCGCCTTCAGCTCGGCATTCTCACACATAATGACGTCAAGGATCTCTTGAAGCTCATTGGAATCATTCATTACTTTCTCTACTAGACTCCAATCAGGTAGTCCAGATTCTGAGTCCTGTGTAGAGTGATCGTGTGATGGTGAGATGTTAGATAGGTTTAGAGTTCGAGACGTTACCTCATCTTCATCGATGCCGTCTGTTTGTCCCATGAAGCATGTATCCCAATCAGGTTCATCATGGGCCATCAGGGCTTCTTCTTCCGAGTCTGAAAATGGCATGTCATCCATTTTCTTGCACTCTGATTCTTCATCAGCGATATAAGCTCTCCTTTTGTCTGCTGCCTTAGCTTTTAATTGGTCTTTGTCTTTCTTGGACAACTTTGGACAATCTTGTCGGTAGTGTCATGGTTCCTTGCAGTTGAAGCAACCTTCACCTGTTCGTTGGTCAGCTGACTTCTCATCAGCTGCTGCGTACTTATCTCTGTAAGTCCTAAAGAACTTCTTGTATTTGCCCTTGCTGGTGTTGAGTCTGTTATAACTTTTCACCATCATGGCAATTTCTTCGAGTAGCTCCTCTTTGTTCATATCCTTTTTGTCCTTCTTCATCTTGGAGGACTCAGCTGACTTGACATGAGCTGACTTTTCAGAGTTGGCTCTGAAAGCTATTTCTTTTGGAGCTGGGGTGAGTTCTCCGTCATTCTGTCTGCTTGAAGATTCTTCTTGTGTGATCTTCAAGTTGTATTCGTTGGCTTTTAAGAGTGAGAACAACCTTTCTGTAGATAGATCACCCAAGTCACTTCGACTTTGATGAACTACCTTGTAAGTGTTCCATTCAGCTGAAAGAGCTGAAAGAACCTTTAGATTCTTTTCCCGCTGGGTATACTTCCCAGTTCTGATTGTCTCTATCTCAATGACTATGTTTGAGAACCTTAGCTCCATCGCTTCGATGGACTCGTTGGCTAGCTGCTTGAAGTTGTCAAATTTTTGGCAAGCTATTGTGAATTTGTTTTCTTTGATTTCTTCATATCCTTCACATAGCTTGGCAAGTATTTCCCACATCTCTTTGGCGTCGTCTCGCACTTGATGATCTTACTCGGGTAGGCGTTTGAGACCGTTGATGAGATGGTGTTCTCTTGCGAAGCCGTCCGGACCCGCCTTGCTTTCGTTCTTCCGACGAGTAATCCTTCTTTGGCTTGAGAATTGGCCGGTATTGCAGTTGTCCTCTATCATGAGCGAGTACAGTTCATTTCCTTGTTTATAGATAAGGACGGGTCCGTCCGTGATGACGTCCCACATCATGTCGTGATGTGCACAAAGCGAAGCTTTTCAATCCGAATTTCCAGATTGCATAGTCGTCTACCGAGAAGGTGGGGAGATTCCCGTTAAGATAAGAATCCATAGACATGCGCAAGTATGTAATAAGATGAGTTTTTCGAAAAACGGATCCGTTCGCTTGACCATCGACACGCAGTGTCAAGAGAGATCTCTTGATACGAAACGGTGGTCTTTTGAACCAATCGCTCGATACCAATTGATGGTCCCCGAGCCGGGTACTTGGTGTAGAGGGGGGTGAATACACCAAGTAGATTTTTCGAAACTTTTATCAAGTTAAAACGGAGTTGAGTGAGAGCTCGCTTATTGATCCGGTAGGAGGGTCGAGTGGGTAAACAACTCAGCTGGCGGTGCGGAAAGTGGTGGTTTGAAAATTTAGCTCAGTTACTTAGAAAAACTCGATTTGAAAATATTAACTTATCGTTTTCAGCTTAGTCAGGTTGTGCAATTTTTTGAGAGACACAGCTGTCTTTGGAGAGCAGCTGTGTGTGCAGTTTTGAACAAGTATGCAATGATATGAAGGAGTTAGTACACAGCTGAATATAAAGCAACAGTAAAGAGAGAGAGAGAGAAGCACACAAGTTTTTACGTGGTTCGGAGTAACACCTCATACGTCCACGACCAGGTTCACTGGTGATCCACTACCACTTGGTTTCCAAGTACCAAGCAACTTCACAACTCTAACCCGAGCTGTGTTCCAACAAGCCATGCGGGCACCGTCAAGCCTATACACCTTCGCCACGGGTACTGAAGAACCTAACCACTCGAATTACGCGCTTCGAGCAAGCGTACCTTTACCTAACCTTTCTGGGTTTGGGTTTGGGTATGGGGTTCCAACTATGAATGAGTTCTTACAATTAAGAACTTCAGAGTATGATGAACTCGTTCGAAATCTAGGCTTAAGATATACAATGAGATTGGCCTAGGGAACAGACGAAAAACTAAGCAGTTTCTTAACTAGAAATACTTTAAGATAAAGTGTTCTTTGATCTATGTAGAACTGCTTGAGAGCTTTTGAAAGAATGATGATTTCGTATAATGAAAGCTTGCGAGAGAGTTTTTCGTATCCGATCCCGAGGTTGAAGACGGGTTTATATAGGTAGAGATTCAAGACTAGCCGTTGGAGGAGCCGTTTGAATCTTACCTACTCTTCTTAAATACAAGATCTCGCCGTTGGGCGTATCCGCACCGTCTTCATTTGTGTCACATCCTAGGTTCTCGAAGTCTAGGATGCCGATCCGGCAATCCCTCATTGGTCGAGGTAGGTTGACTTCCTCCGATTCTCGGATCTTCTCGCCTTTAGAGCCGGCTTTTGAATTCGTAGCCGGACTATCTTGAAGTGGAGTCTTCGAGATAGTTCCTTTGTTCTATCTGTTGGACCAATTTGTGTTTTGAACTCGGCTCGAATTCTCTTGACTTGATCGAGCTCTCTTTGGATCACTCAGTGAAGGTTGGCGCCTCTTTCTTTTGCTAGGCCGACTCCAGTGAACACGGGGTCATTCTTGTCTTCCGCTTGGCGACTCTGCTTGTAGACACATACGGTCGATCGTATCGTCTTCCGCTAGGCCGACTCACTGCTGTAGACACGGTAGGTCATTCTCGTCTTCCGCTTCCTTAACCTGTATTCCTAGAACATCTAAGGCTCAAACAGGCGAGCTGGAAAACACTATTTAGGTTGACGCGATCATCTATTCGGTTGGAGAATCAGTTGGGTTTTGGTATCAAATCGAAACCTTATAATTTTCCCAACAGAAGCAATCACGAACTCCCTTCCTTGGTCTGTGCTGGAGAAGGAATCCTGAGCTGTCTCCTCAAAGAATCGATCTCCATTCGATTCCGGCTTCTTCCTTCATTGTCTCTCACCGGTTTATTGGCCGCCTTAAATTTTAGCTTCTTTTTGGCAGGTGGAGATCCAGCTGGCTGAGTTTTCTCCTACGTTTCCTTTTCCCGGTTGAGAGGAGAGACCGTCTGTTTTGCCTCCTGCATCTTCTTCTTCTTCCCTTCAGGGGCTGCTTTCTTCATCAAGCCAGAGAGCTGACTCTGCTTTTCAAAAAGAACTTTGGACACAGGGAACTCTTCTGTGTCTTTCCACTTGATTTGCCATCCAGTTGTGTAGTGTTCTATTATGCACGCCACCTTGGTGCATAAATAGATGGTCTCCCTACAGCTGAACTTGGTGAAGCTGTCATCTTTGAAGTGAATCTTCTTCGACTCCTTCTCCAACTTTCCCATAAAGTAGGAGAACCAATCCACAAGATCATTCCTGAGGATGGCTATCATGGGCTTCAACTTGGGTATGCTGATCTCTCCTTGAGATCCAAAGAATACCTGTGACGCACTTCTCGGGTCACATCCGAAGTAGTCCGACTGGGCTTGAGCAGTAGCTTGGACATACTCGCCCTGTAGGGTTCCGGCTTGAACAGCATCTTGTCCAGTTCGGCCTGGATCTCTTCTCTGGTGTAGTTGTCTGGGGAGCGGTCCCCAAGAGTTTTCAATTCGAATAGCTTGTTCAATATCCGGTTGATGTTGATGTCGACGTCCCAGGGAGTTGTATGCCCTGTCTTTTCTTTGAGTTGGAGGGTGATGTTGGAGCGGAGGCGTTCATCTCTGTTCGTCATCTCCATGAAGAACTCCTCGCTACTTCCGGCGGAAGATGTTCTTCGGACGCGCCGTCGCCCATTGAAGTAGGTCGCCTTCTCGATGAGATCCAAAGACCTCCTCCGGAACTACGAGTTCTTGTAGTTCTTGAGAGTTAAGCAACTCTCAAAGTGCAATTTTGACATGAGGTTCTCCGATTGGTTCGCTCCCGGGGTTATCTTCTTTGGTGCCATTGTATATTTCTGTATTGAAGAGTTAGAAGAATACAAGAGAAAATAGTTTTGCAGAGAGAGCTTGATAAGCAAGAACTTGATTTGCAGAAAGATTTCAGAGAAAATAAGTAAAATATGGCGACGATTTGCATATCTTTGATATATATATATCAACCGTCTATCTTGATGAACGGTTGAGATCTTTAGATTTGAATTCAAGATCTGCGGCTGGGAGAGATTTGCGCAACACGTTAAGTGACGTGCGTATGTAGAGTGTAGGTCACGCGCGCGTGAGGTAGTCAAAACGTTCTGACTTCTGCCTCGACTTTCCCGAGCTACGCATCTCGCATACTTTTCATTAAATGCGATGGGATACGATTTGATGGATGGCTTATTGACAAATCCTTCTAAGGAATGTCTGTGAATTTTGAATTTAAATTCAAATAAATTTATCCTTAAATAGCATATTCCTCAGGGAAATAAATGATAGACCGAGCAAACTCCGTCAAATGAACTTTGTAGTCACCGATACCTGTTGTGTTTCTTTGTGTTGAGTTACTCCTTCGCTTAACTATCCAAATTGAGTTTGAATCCCCTCACTGGTTTCCCTTCTTCAACCGAGTTCACGAAACGACCGGGTCCGGATTCTTCCATCTTGATATCCCAAAGGTTTCCTACCGAGTTTTATTCTCACTGGATGAAGTTTCTTCATCGGATTAAGCAATCCACACAAAGATTTTGAATCTTGCTTCCATCAGCGGCTTTGTTAATATGTCAGCTCGTTGAATATCAGTGTGAATTTTCTCAACAATGACGTCTTTCTTTTCCACGTGATCTCTGATGAAGTGATGTCGAATGTCAACGTATTTACACCTTGTGTGAAGAACTGGATTTTCAGAAATTGCAATAGCACTTGAGCTATCACAGAAGATTGGAACTTGACCGCTTTCACTTCATAGTCATCCAGACGTCACCAGAGAATTTGAGAGCGAGTGACTTTCACCGCCATATACTCCGACACACGTCTGCTTCTTTGAAAACCATGATATCAACTTGCTTCCTAGGAACTGACATGTTCCTGAAGTTGATTTTCTGTCTAATCGATCTCCAGCATAGTCTGAGTCTGAGTATCCAGTCAGCTGCAAATTATCTTCAGCTGGATACCACAAACTCGACGCTCTGAGTGCCTTTTAGATATTTGAGAATATTCTTGACTGCTTGCATATGTGCTTCCTTAGGATCAACTTGAAATCTGGCACATACTCCAACTGCAAATGATATATCTGGGCGGCTAGCTGTGAGATACAGCAGGGAACCAATTATCCCTCTGTATTTGCTGGGATCCACTGATTTTCCTTCGGTTCCAGGTTCAATCTTCCAATTTGTATTCATAGGGATCTTCACCGTTTTGCTGGATTGAATTCCATATTTGGTGATCAAGTCTTTCACGTACTTGGATTGATTTATGAATATTCCTTCTGCTGATTGCTTGACTTGGAGTCCTAGGAAGAAACTCATTTCTCCCATCATTGACATTTGGAATTGTTTTGACATCATCTCTCCAAATCTTTCACATAAGAAAGTTGATCTTGAGCCGAAGATGATGTCGTCCACATAAATTTGAACAACTAAAATATCTTCACCTAGCTTGATGGTGAAGAGAGTTCTGTCAACTGAACCTTTCTTGAAACCTTTGGATACTAGAAATCCTGACAGAGTGTCATACCAAGCTCGAGGTGCTTGCTTCAGACCATAAAGCGCATTCTTTAGCTTGTAAACTTTGTTTCCTTCTACTTCAAATCCTGGGGGTTGTTCTACATAGACATCTTCTCTGATTTCCCCATTCAAGAATGCACACTTCACGTCCATTTGATATACTTTGAATTTGTGATGTGCTGCGTATGCAAGGAATAATCTGATGGCTTCCAATCTTGCTACTGGAGCAAATGACTCTTCAAAGTCTATTCCTTCTTGCTGTGTATATCCCTTGGCGACTAAGCGAGCCTTATTTCTGATTATTACTCCAAGAGTATCCAGCTTGTTTTTGAATATCCATTTCAGACCTATTATTTTGACTCCTTCTGGTTTATTGACCCGCTCCTGACGCAATTTCGAGAAATTCATTCGATTCTTCTTGCATAGCATTTGTCCAGGGCACACTCTTTAAGGCTTCGACAATTGTTTGAGGCTTTGGAACTTGAGCTACATAACATGCCATGAGAGCTGTGTCTTCGTTGTAGACGGTCAGATCTAGCTCTACTGCGACTTGAGCTTCATTATTTGCTTCTTGCGGATTTGATGTCAGGTTTTGAGCGATTGAATTTCTTGTTCTAACTCTGTCTGATGGTTCTCCAATGATTGTCGGTTGGATGATCTTCGATCTATCTTCGTCTTCTTCTAATTTCTTCTTCTAGCTCATTGATGCTTGAGGTTGCTAGGTCACGTCTTGCTTGGAGATGATCTGGAGTCGTATCCTGAGACTCGTTCTGATTTGGATTAGAGTTAGATTGATCTTGAGGCGTAGACTGAGTGAATTCAGTGAGAGAGGCGGGGAATGTTGGGTCTTGATTTCCAGCTGGCAGCATTCCCCCTTGATCTGATATTGGGGATTCCTCTGGATCATCAGCTGGTTGATTTGCCTCTGCTGAATTGATTTGAGGTTCTTCTGGTTCATCATCCCAAATCAATGGTTCAGCTAGATTCCGGATTCGAATTACTTGTGATCTTGTTTGAGTTGGATCGGAGCTTGATGTTCCAGCTGTGTTTCTTTGTTTGATCGACTCTCTGAATTCGAAGGATGTTTCATCAAATGTGACATGAGGGGTCACTTCGACTGTTTGTGTTCTCCTGTTGAAGACTCTGTAGGCTTTACTTACAGCTGAGTAACCAAGGAATACTCCTCGGTCAGTTTTGGCGTCGAACGTCTTCAGCTGGGTTTTTCCATTATTTAGGATATGGCATTTAGACCCGAAAACCTTGAAATATCCGATGAAGGGTTTCCTGTTATTCCATAGCTCGTACGGAGTCTTTCCTTGTCTGGATGTGAGTAGCGATCTATTTTGAGTGAAGCAAGCTGTGTTGATAGCTTCAGCCCAGAATTTCTTTGGAATGGCTGAGCTTGCTAACATTGAGGTAGGCTTCTTCGAGAGTTACGTTCCTCCTCTCGCCTACACCATTCGCCGAGGTGCGCGTGCGCCGAGGTTTGATGTTGTACTCCATTCTTCTCACAATAATCATATATGGTTTCATTCGAAACTCGCTTCCTCGGTACGATCTCGATTGAGATAATTTTGCACTTTCCTTTTGAGTCGTCAACCTTTCCAAGAAGCCGTGACTTGGATCTTGTTTCACTTTTCTCGGTACGGAATGAAACCCAAGTGAATGCGGAGAAGTCATCCACTACGACCAGTAGTGTATTTCCCGCCGTTGAAACTTGCGGGTGTTCTTGGACCAAAAAGATCCATGTGAAGGAGTTGAAGAACTCGACGGTTGAGGGCGTTGGCTTCGAGAGAGAATGAAATCCTTGTCTGTTTTCCTTGTTGACAAGCATCGCAAATGTGACTCTTGTCATAAACTTGATATGGAATTCCATTAGCGAGCCGATTTCTAGCTTGACTTGTTGATTGTCTTGAAGTTGAGATGATTCGGCCGCTCGTACATGTACCACCGACTTCATTGTCGCTTTTTGATACAAGACATGTGTCGGGAGGGCTGTTGTTCCGCCAAGAAAGTATATATTTGCTTCTCTTTTCCTCTCGAATACACCTTGGTTTCCGTTTTTCACCGTACATCCCCGTGCATCGAACTTGACGAGAAAAACCATTATCGCAATTGACTAATGGAAAGCAAGTTATGTTTTAATCCTTGTACATATGACACGTTAGATATTTTAACATTGTAGGTTTCAAATGTACCGTAACCTTTGGTTAAACCTTTGGAGTTGTCACCAAACGTTACTTGAGGACTCCGGACGCTCTTCGTATTCTTGGAGTAGATGCTTTAGATGAGTCATGTGTTTTGAGCATCCGCCGTCCAAGTACCATAGTGTTCTCATCGATTCCTCTATGATGCATCTTTTTCTTGTACCGTCACGTAAATCAAAATTTAGGTCCTCAGGTTGTGATTGGGTCCTTATGGGTTAGTTAGAGATCCCTTTACGATCCATATTTGTTTGATGACTCGATTGGATCGTTAGATCCGATAATTCTCCCACTCGTGTCTATGAACACGTTCCCGGTGTTCTTAGTTTGACTCTTTGGCCGGGTCTTGATCTCTCGTCTTCTCCCGTTTGATTTCTTGATAGTTCGGTTCTTCGTTGATTTCCGGTTTGAGTGTACCGCTAAGACATTTCTTTGCTTACCTCTCTGTTTGTCTAACTTGAAATCTCGAAATTTGGACTTGATAATCCATTGGTAATCATAAGATCGATATCCACTGGGTATCTTTTCCGATATCTCGGTTGATATCTTGCCGCTTGCGGTGATGATGCCGGTGTCGATGTTGTCCATCGTCATTCCTTCGTTGTTGCCGAACCCAATGTGGTTCGATTTGAGCTTGGGGTTGCCTTACGCCTTGTCTTCTTGGACCTTGCCGTGTTTTCTCGTTTCTCGCCTTTTATCCGAGTGGAATTGGATTCTCTTTTGCTTTCACAAAAGTTACCTTCGTTCCGCTTGTAGTTGCAACATTTGTTAGATCCTTAGATCCATCATAACCCAATCTCGTTTTTAATCTTTGCTGCGTCGTTGTACGCCGATTATTTCATCCATCGTTGATGTAGCTTTGATGAGTGCTACCGCCTTTGTGGATAGTGTTTCTTCCGACCTTTTTAACTCCAAGATCTCACTGTCTTTTTTGCTCGACTCACTCGTGGATTTTTCCAAATCGTCCATCACCGCTTTCTCTCATAGTAGTAACTCCTTCATCACTCGATCTGTTTGACTAACTTTTCCTTGAGCAACACCATTTCCTCGTTGAGCCGTGTAGCATCACCGCTTCGATGCTTCTTTCTTTTTCGTTTCTACCTTCACTCAAGATTTTCACACATTATGACATCAAGAATTTCTTGTAAATCCTTGAAGTCATTCATGACTTTCTCCACGGCATTCCAATCAAAGTTGTCCTTCGATTCGTAGACTCTGCGTAGAGTGTTCGTATGATGGTGATGGGTTAGATATGTTACGAATTTTAGAAGTTACCTCATCATCGTCGAGTCCTTCTCGTCCGTCCCATGAAGCAAGCATCCCGCCTTGATCATCACGGGCCATGAGTGCATCTTCCTCTCGAATCCGAGAAGGGCATATCATCATCTATTTTGTTGCACTCGGACTCTTCATCGGCTATATATGCTCTTCTTGCATCGGCTACCTTAGCTTTCGGAAGATCTTTTCTTTCTTAGACGGTTTGGGACGATCTGCTTGTAGTGTCCCGGCTCCTTGCAATTGAAGCGGCCTTCCTCTGTCCGTTTTGAGGTGTCAGTGATTTTTCATCGTTCTTTGTGTATTTGTCTCTGTACGACTTGGCGAATTTCTTGTACTTGCCTTTCTTGGTGTTGAGTCCGTTATAATTTTTCACCAACATGGCAATCTCTTCGAGTACTCCTCTTTGCTCATATCCTTTTTGTCCTTCTTCCTTGGAGAACTCACCGACTTGACATTTAGCCGACTTTTCGAGTTGGCTCTGAAAGCTATTTCTTTTGGAGTCAGGGTGAGTTCTCCGTCATTCCGTCTCGCTTGAAGATCTTCGAGTGATCTTCAAGTTGTATTCATTGGCTTTTAAGAGTGAGAACAACCTTCGTAGATAGATCACCCAAGTCACTTCGACTTTGGTGAACTACCTTGTAAGTGTTCCATTCACTGAAAGAAAAGAACCTTTAGATTCTTTTCCCGCCGGGTATACTTCGCTTCGATTGTCTCTATCTCGACGACTATGTTTGAGAACCTTAGCTCCATCAGCTTCAATGGACTCTTTGGCTACCGCTTGAAGTTGTCGAATTTTTGGCACGCTATTGTGAATTTGTTTTCTTTGATGTCTTACGATCCTTCACATAGCTTGGCGAGTGTTTCCACATCTCTTTGGTCGTCTCGCACTTGATGATTTTACTTAGGTAGGCGTTTGAGACTGTTGATGAGATGGTGTTCCTTGCGAAGCTCGTCTAGTCCAAATTGCTTTCGCTCTTCGAAGAGTATTCTTTCTTTGGCTTGAGAGTTGGCCGGTATTCGGTTGTCCTCCATCATGAGCAGTACGAGTTCGTTTTTTTTGTTTATAAATAAGGATGGGTCCGTACGAAATGACGTCCCACATCATGTCGTGATGCGCACACAGGAAGCTTTTCAATCTGAATTTCCAGATTGCATAGTCATCAACTGAGAAGGTGGGAAGATTCCTGTTAAGATAGGAATCCATGAAGAGATGTACAGAATGCACTAGAGTGAGTTTTTCTGAAAAACGGATCTGTTCAGTTGACCACTGACGCAGAGTTTCAAGACAAATCTCTTGATTCAGAAACAACGGTCGATTGAACCACTGCTCTGATACCAATTGATGGTCCCGGAACGAGGTCTTCGGTGTAGAGGCGGGGTGAATACACCGAAGAGGGATTTTTGAAAACTTTTATCAAGTTAAAACGGAGTTGAGTGAGAGCTCAGTTATGAGTTCAACTGACTTCTAGAGAAGATAGTCAGCTGGACTGATAACTTAGCCGTATGCGGAATGTGGTGGAAAGAAAAACTTAGCTCGTTCCTTTTACAAAAGCTCAGAAAAACTTAGTTTCAGTTTTCAGATTAAGCAGGTTTGAGAAATATGCAGCTGGCTGGGTCACACAGCCAGAAAGATGAAGTTTTGAAAACTTGTGCTGTGTAAATGCAGTTAGTTCTTTAAATAAGAATAATGCAAAGACTTAATTAACGCAATAAAGAACACATAATTTTAACGTGGTTCGGAGAGAAAACTCCTACATCCACGACCAGGTTTTAGCTGGTAAATCCACTAAGGATGACCACTTGGTTTACGAGTACCAAGCAACTTCGCAGCTCTTCCTCGAGCTGTGTTCTAACGCTTACGGCACCGTAGAAGCTTCACACCTTTTCAGTTTCGGGTACTGAATAACCTTACACTCGAATTTCGCGCTTCGAGACGGCGTAACCTTGACCTAACCTTTTCTGGGTAAAGGAGGGTTTGGGTTTCCAACTTTGAACGAGTTCTTACAATGAAGAACTTTGAAAGATGAACTCGTTCAGATCTAGGCTTTGGATTTACAATTATTACAAATTTATTGATCGACGAAAAACTAAAGCAAGCTACGAAATTGAACACTTAAGAAGTTAAGTGCTCTTTTAAAGAGTTAGATAACTGCTGGAGAGCTTTTAAATACTTGAGAGATTCAGAAAAGTTGTAAGCTTGTGGGGAGTTTTTCGTGTCTGATTCTGAGGTTGAAGACTGGTATTTATAGGTAGAGATTCAAACTAGCCGTTGGAGGACCCGTTTGAATCTTACCTACTCTCTGATCTGTCGATCTGCCGTTGAGTGTATCTTCACCTGTCTTCATCACTGTGTCAGATCCTAGGTTCGCCTTTCTAGGATGCTGAGTTGTCAATCCCTCATTGGTCGAGGTATATTGACTTCCTCTGAAACCGGGATTTCTGTCTTTTGAGCTTGACTTTGAATTTAAAGCTGGATGGGTAAACTGACTTGAAGTGACGTCTTCAGAGTTAGTTCCCTTTTTGGTCAGCTCAGCTGTCTTTCTTAGACTTTGATGCAGCTCAATTTATTCTGCTCAGTTGGATCTCCTTGGCTGGATCCATTCTTCTTTTCTTGAGTCAGTCTGACTCGCCTCGCCCGGAGCTATGTTCAACTAAGAGATCTTTTACCGATTTTTGTCCAAATGATTACTCACCGGGTCTTCTTCTGTCTTCAGCTTCCAAACCTGTGAACTTAGAAAATCTAAGGCTCAAACAAGTGAGCTGGAAAACTTAACTTAGGTTTGTACAAGCATCTACTAGGTTGGAGAACAGTTGGGTTTTGGAATCAAATCAAAACTTTAGAATTTTCCCAACAACGATATAATTTTATAATTGTAGTATAATATAATAAGGGCCAGCTCTTTTTAAATACCATACAATAAAAGACAGAAGTTATTCACACTCATTTATAAGAGTAGGAGTTTTTCATACCAAAATCAGTAAAAAGACTAAACTACCCTTATTAAACAAATAAAAAAAACAACTAAAAACAACTTGTCTCTCTTTCTCTCTCTTCAAACTCGTCTCTCTCTCTCTCAAACTCGTCTCTCTTTCTCTCAACCCGACGCCACCACCGTGTGAACCAACCCTCGACGGCACCATGAGCGGAAATCAATCGGAAGAGACCTAATTGTTCACACGGTAGCACCACACGGTGGTTCACACGGTGGTAGCCACCGTTCACACGGTGGCTACCACCGTGTGGTGCGATCGTGTGAACAATCAAGAGGCGTAATTGTTCACACGGTGGACCACACGGTGGTTCACACGGTGGACCACACGATGGTTCACACGGTGGCTACCACCGTGTGGTGCGATCGTGTGAACAATCAAGAGGCTTAATTGTTCACACGGTCGCACCACACGGTGGACCACACGGTTGTTCACATGGTGGCTACCACCGTGCACACGGTGGTGGCCTGCACCGTGTGCACAAGAACATTTCATTTAGGCATCTTATCTTTCCACGTGTTAATGATTTAGATGTTTAGCGATTCTCTAATAGCTTATTTCAACATTTATAACCACTTAACACCTCAATCGAACACGTACATATAACATTTGTGTAATTCACTAGTGTAAGAGGTACTTTCTCAATAACAAGATGTCAAAGTATATTACAAATATCTTCCTAATCTAAGAATTATACACAATACATAATGGATTTCGTTCATGCAATCCTATAATGATACAAATAGACATATTTGTTCATAATAATCGTTCATACGCACTCAATAATAAGTAAATTAGTGATTTGTCATGCATTTAATGAAAAATTAATTGTGTTCTTGTGCACACGGTGCAGGCCACCACCGTGTGCACAGTGGTAGCCACCGTGTGAACCACCGTGTGCATGACCGTGTGGTGTAGAAATTGCGAAAAAAAAATAAAATTTGCGGGCTAAATATAGCTTCATACCTTCTTTATGAACCCAGAAACACTTATCGGCGGTCCTATTTGCACTTCAACTCCTCTGTTTCGAATAATCTTGTGATTTTTACAAGGATTTTGAGAGACCCATTTGTAAAAAAAATCGCACGTTTTTTCTTCAATCTTTTTTCTCTTCCTTCTTGTCCTAAATGTAATGTATTTAATTGTTGTTGTGATATTAATGAGAGTAAACAACCTCTCTTACAAAACATTGAATGAATGTTGTTGTAGGGGTTGTGATCGATGACGAATTGAATGTATTTTAGTTTTTAGTATTTTATTATTTATTTATTTTATTTGTTGATGAAGATGATGACTAAAAAAAAGAAAAAAAGACAAAAAGGATAAGTTAGGGATATTTTAGTCTTTTTACTGATTTTGGTATGAAAAACTCCTACTCTTATGAATGAGTGTGAATAACTTCTATGTTTTATTCTTTGGTATTAAAACATGCATTCTCTCATATAATAAAGGAAACTTTAATGAATATACTGTCACATAATAGGAACGTAAAAAATTTTATAATATTAAATATATATATATATAGATTATTATATATGAATTAAGGATTTATAAGAATGCATTCAGAAATTGTCATTATTTTAATATGTGTAATAGAAGAAATTAATTAAATAGGGGAAAGATAAATATGAGATGTGATTAATAGATAAACATGTGATATTTCAAGAATATGAAATTAATAAAAATTAGGATATATATGAATTAAAATTAGACAAATTACCAGAATAAAAGAAAATCTGAACGGAGCACCGTGGAGGGGATAGCTTTATTTTCGTATTAGTAATAGATGTTGAAAAATATATCGCCTTTAATTACCTTCAAAAACCGAATATTTAGGTTAGGAACCAGACAGAGAATATATTTTCTTTAACCACAAACAGATAATGTTAATTATAAAGTAAATATGTGACAACTTGGGCTGTTATTACGAATATGGATACACAATGATTGTAAATAGAAAATTTTTATTCTATAGAATATATACTCGTCCTTATAATAAAAGAGCATATAATATAGAATTGGACTCTGATTACTCCCAGAGATAATTATTTAGAGAGTAATTTTTGAGAGAGATTGCATCAACAAGTTAATTTATTGGAATTTTCCAATTAAATTATCACCAAATTGAGATAGTTCGATGTAATTAGCTCATATTAATTGCTTTTGTAATTTCCATAGGTTCGTAATAAATATGAATGGCGTGACATGCTCGGATTAATTTATGTAAGATTTTGCTCAAAGCTGATGCCTTATTAATTTTTTAATCATTACTGCAGTATTTTATCCCAAATTTAGGAATCTCATCATTAGAAAAAAAAATGTGCATCTACATAATATTAAATTAAATACAGTAGTGATTAAATATTTATTATAATTATTATTACAAGGTGAAGATTCCTGATAAATTTCACAAGAATGTCGGTTGACTGGTTGTCTTGAAATACTCACATTTCAAGAACTGTAGATTAATTAAAAATATTTACTCGAGAATTTGATAGTTTTTTCGTATCTTTTTGACTGGCTCTCGAATATAAATCATCGTTATTTAACTTTATTCAGCAAATTGTATTAAATTATTACTAGTTCCTTTTTGAAAAAAGTATAATATTATTAATTAACTGCATATGGGAAACATAATTATGTTTAGATTAATCAGAAAGGCACACCATTGGCATTTAGGAACTATAGGTATTTTATATAAAGGGTACAGTTGTTTCTGATTTTATCGTATTTAATATGGTACCGAATATGGGTATTTAAAACCAATTAATTTGTTATTTAAAAATGACCTAAATATTCATTCCCGGGACATTGTTACATAACGACAATATAAAAGGTGAGATGTCGTGTGTGTGTCGGCCTAGTAGTGTGATTAATACCATAAACTAAAGGTTTAAGGTTCAAGTCCACCGTGATGCAATTTTTAAAGTTTAATGTCATAATTACCAAAAATAAGATGAAATCTCTAGATCTGAACTTACTGTTTAAAACAAAAAGAAATTGATTTTAACAAATTCATGAATTTCCCAGCATATTATAATATAATTTCATTTTTTTATTATATAAAGGAGAAGGCTTCACCATCCAATCATGCACTCTTTCTTAATTTATAGTATTTGCAGGAAAAAATAAATTGAAAAGGTGGACCGTGGACACAAAGCGAAAAGTGTGCATGAGAAAAATAAAGGCTGCAATCATGAATACTTTATTTAATCTCTCAAAAAAAATGAATGCTTTATTTAAGTATACTTAATACTTTACTAAAAAAAAAATAGACAATTTCACAAGATAGTTAGTTGATACCAGCTTTTATTTTTTATAATATTTCAATATTCATTGATATTTCAATATTTCTTTTTTACTATAATACCCGCATTAAACTCGTCTAGAATTAATTAATATTAAATTTCTTTGAAATATAGTCTTAATATGGCTAATTCAAATTCTATTGAGAGCACAGCGAGCTCTCCAGAACACACCAATAAATAATATTACTAAAAATGGTTTTGAAAAAAAAAAAAGATTGTTAATAAGATCAAATCAATCACACCATGTAAAATATAGAATCCAATTTTTTAGGTAAAGAGAATTTTGAAGGCTTCACTTTGTTTAATGCCTCATTTTCGGCACTATAACTAACATATATTCTTCGCATAATTAAATTGGCGTTTAAAAATGCTTTATTCTGTAGAAATATAGTATCTTTTAAGTGTACATGATTAGTGTACAGCTACATATGGTCTCTGCTGAAAAGTATATATATTTATTTTTTCTTATTTTATTCATTCGAGGATCATTTAATCAGACCTCACATGGACGGTTGGTGAAGAGCTGTGTTAATTAATTATCAGACAAATTTTGCGTCTTGGTTAGTGATTGATTATTTTTTTTTTCTGACTTTACTTACGTCTCTTTAGTCATATTCAAGAATTAAATTCTTATGAGTATGTTTTAAGTTAAGCAAATATTTTTTGTAGAAATTTTACAAGAAAATGAAACCACAACAACTCGCAGCCTGCTACTATTATTTATTAATTGAGTAAAAGCAACATTTTAATTAGGTTCATTAACTTTAAAAATTATAAGTCTATAAAATTTCTTAAGTGTATATATATAGGAATGATATGTGGCTCATCTTCCGTGAGCACCTTTTGTGGGCACCGATCACTGTTCGTTCATGTTAGCATTATTATTTTTAATTTTTTTTATTATTTTATATTCTAATACCCTAGAAATTAATATTTAAATTATTAAATATAAAAATTACATAAAATCAAAGCTCTATCATGAAATGTGAGTGTCATATCATTCTTCTGTATATATATAACTCCAATTAACTGTAAACTTTAATATATATCATGAAAATTATGCTAATTGGAAAGTATGTATCGATAATTTATCAATAACACATTCAAACTTATTGATAAAAATAACATTTATCAATATGATTTTGCCCCTAAAAAAACTTTAATTTTACACAAATCAATATATATGCGCAAAAAAGTTTTGCAATTATAACTTACCTTTTATTTATTTTAAAAAAAGTATGTAGCATTTTTGTGGCACTAATCACGGCATACGTGGAGTTAAATAAATTTGATTGCCACTAATAAAGCAAAGTTCCTTTATTCGGCTCGTAGACTTTATTAATAATTATTTGACTCATATATACTAAAGAAAGAAAGAAAATGTGTCGTATACATTAATTTTTTTGAACGATGTCATCATATACATTATTAAATAACTTAAAATAATATTCTTTAATAATAAATTAAAGCCCCCCCCCCCCCCCCCCCCTTTTTTTAGGGATAAATCCCAGAGTAATTAAAATTCACTCTTCAAGTTTTAAGAAGACTATTAATGTCCTGTAAAAAAAAAATCTGTATTGTTCATAAACACACAATATAGATTAATCAGATTAACGAAATATGAAGCAATCAAATTAGATATTCCATTAACTAATTATAATATCTATATACTATATTAGTATTGTACAAGATACTTTTCCATATATATCAATTAATTCAGTAAAATTTTTATCTACCACGGCACGTAGTCCTTGACCGTCTTCATATCCTTTCTCATATGTATATAGTTGTGGTTTATTAAATAATAATTATAAAGTTATTATAACACGCATGGTTTACATATTCATAAAGAAAGAAATATATTTTTTTCGATAGTACAAGAAAAAAAGATATTTGATAAAGCAGAAGATATCATTTCTTCCTTATATTTCATGTTTGGCGTTTCTTGATCACAAGTTGGCAGCAAAAAAATTCATAAAATTGATGGAGAATAATAATAGTTCAAGTTGAATGGACAAAAACTCCAACTAGTAACATGGTCCATGCCACATTACGAATAAAATGTCATCACAAGATTTTAATTAACTAGTGTAAATTTATTTATTTAGATTTTTGTTTGAGGGTGCATGATGGTCCCGGAACGAGGTCTTCGGTGTAGAGGGGGGGTGAATACACCGAAGAGCGATTTTTGAAAACTTTTATCAAATTAAAGCAGAGTTGAGTGAGAGCTCAATTATGAATTCAGCTGACTTCTAAAGAAGGTGGTCAGCTGAACTGATAACTTAGCTGGCTGTGCGGAAAGTGGTAGAAAGAAAAACTTAGCTCGTTCCCTTTACAAAAGCTCAGAAAAACTTAGTTTCAGTTTTCAGTTAAGCAGGATTGAAAATAATGCAGCTGGCTGGGTCACACAGCCAGAGAGTTGAAGCTTTGAAAACTTGTGCTGTGCAAATGCGGTTAGTTCTTTAAATAAATATATAATGCAAAGACTGAATAAAGCAATAAAGAACACGGAATATTAATGTGGTTCGGAGAGAGAACTCCTACGTCCACGACCAGGTTTTAGCTGGTAAATCCACTAAGGATGACCACTTGGTTTACGAGTACCAAGCAACTTCGCAGCTCTACCTCGAGCTGTGTTCTAACAGTTTACGGGCACTGTAGAAGCCTATACCTTTTCAGTTTTCGGGTACTGAATAACCTTACACTCGAATTTCGCGCTTCGAGAGGGCGTAGCTTTGACCTAACCTTTTCTGGGTAAAGGAGGGTTTAGGTTTCCAACTTTGAACGAGTTCTTACAATGAAGAACTTTGGAAGATGAACTCGTTCAGATCTAGGCTTTGGATTTACTATGATTTCTGCCTATTGATCAGACGAAAAACTAAAGCAGTGTCTGAAAGTGAACACTTAAGAATTTAAGTGTTCTTTAAAGAGTTAGAAAACTGCTAGAGATCTTTTTAAAACTTGAGAGATTCAGAGAGGTTGAAAGCTTATAGAGAGTTTTTCGTGTCTGATTCTGAGGTTGAAGACTGGTATTTATAGGTAGAGATTCAAAGTAGCCGTTGGAGGAGCCGTTTGAATCTTACCTACTCTCTGATCTGTCGATCTGCCGTTGAGCGTATCTTCACCTGTCTTCATCACTGTGTCAGATCCTAGGTTCGCCTTTCTAGGATGCTGAGATGTCGATCCCTTATTGGTCGAGGTATATTGACTTCCTCTGACACCGGGATTTCTATCTTTTGAGCTGGTCTTTGAATTTAGAGCTGGATTGGGTAAACTGACTTGAAGTGACGTCTTCAGAGTTAGTTCCCTTTTTGTCTGCTCAGCTGACTTTCTTAGTCTTTGTGTCAGCTCAATTTATTCTGCTCCGTTGGATCTCCTTGGCTGGATCCATTCTTCTTTTCTTGAGTCAGTCTGACTCAACTCAGTCTTTGAACTCTGTTCAGCTAAGAGACCTTTTTCAGCTGACTTTGGGTCCAGCTGATTACTCAGCTGGGTCTTCTTCTGTCTTCAGCTTCCTAACCTGTGAACTTAGAAAATCTAAGACTCAAACAAGTGAGCTGGAAAACATAACTTAGGTTTGTACATTCATCTACTAGGTTGGAGAGCAGTTGGGTTTTGGAATCAAATCAAAACTTTAGAATTTTCCCAACAATTTTCCCCTTTTTGATGATGCCAAAACCTAACAGAGAAAAACAACCTGCTTCCCCCTAAATGAGAAAGTGGGTTTTAAAAAGATGATAAGAGAAATTTCAGCAGGAGATTAAATTCAGAGTTCAGTGCCTGGACAAAGAGTTATTGTCATTAGGGTGCGCTTGAGATCAAAATATTTTAGTTTTATTAATCCACAAAGATGATTACAAGAATTACAGGATTAACAAACTGAAAAAAAAAAAATTAAATCCCAGTTGGCTGGGTCTTCATCTCTGCTGCTGTTGCTGATTCTTCAGTCTATTTTCTTCCAGCTGCTCATCTGTTCTCAACCTGTACCGGTTGAATATCATCTGTTCCAGCTTCCTGTATTCTTCTTCATTGTTTGCCTTGGAAATTCTTCTCCTGATCGCCCATCTGTTTACTTCTGCGATAATTTTCGATTTGTTAGGAAGATGAGTTCCAGGTATCAGCGGAGGCTGGATATGATACAGCTGGGGAGCAGTGAACTGGATATTTGCGGTACTTACAGCGTTGAAGAATGCTTTCGCCGTCATCCTATCTTGATGAAAAAGCTCATTGAGATGCATCTTGAACGCAACATCTGGGGGCGTATTTGGGTAAGCTCCCAGATAGTAGTAATCTTCAATGAACTCAAATTTTGTATGTTCCCAGTCATCGTTTAACTCTTCTGGGATCCATTCATCTACTCTTCTCCAGTTCATCGGCATCTGAGACTTTTTCTTTGCTGCTCTTATGCTTGCTCTTTTCTTCTGCTGCTTCTTTTCTTCGGCATTGAGCAGACTTTCTTTCTTCTTCTGCTGTTCTTGATGGCTTTTCATCTCTTGCTTTTGTTGAGTCACAAAGTTGCAGAGCCATTGAGTATCATTGAACTGTTCTGGCGTGGCTCCGCTAGCTTTGGCAAGAGGGATGATCATTTTGCTCCATTTCCCTTTTCGTCCAGCTGGTTCCTCTGCATCCAGCTCAGCAACAACTTCGTCAATCTCAGACTGCATCACTTGGACTTCAGCTGTAGCTTTTCCTTTGCCCGTCTTTGACGTTTTTCTCTTGTCATTACCTTCCCCCTTTTTGGCATTATCAACAAGAGTGGAGGAGAGATTGACCAACTGTCTCATTCAGTTGGGCCAGGGCTTTGTCAATGTCAGCAATCTTTGCTGAGTTGTCTGCTGTGACGAGATTGTATCTTTGTCTTGTTGCTTCCGGCTTTGGGCGATTGTCCAGCTCCTTGTAAAGATTGAACAGCTGGTGAATGTCAGTTCTGTGGGAGAGAGTCTGCTGTGAGAGAGCTTCCAGCTGGCTGGATAAATCGTTGATGCTGCTTTCCAGCGGAGCTTGGAGGTTTGATATGATCTCAGGGACTCTCTTCTCTAGATGATTTGATTGATCAATTCGATGAGAAACGAGAGACTGTTTGAGATCTTTACTGGTGCTTTCCTGCAGATTCTGGGCAAATCTGTGAACGTCATCAATGGACTGTCCATTACATTGGACTTGTCATTCTATAGCTGTGATGCGCAGAAGGGTGTCAACATTTGATTTGAGTCTATCCTGAAAAAGGATTTCCTCAACTTGTTTGGCGATCTCGTCCTTCATTGCATCAGAAAGCACATTAGGATCCGTTTGGGTCCCGGATTCGACTTGGCTGGGTTTTACTGCCTCGATCTCGACCAGTGAGCGAGTGTCATCGGCAATTGGACTTTGTGGGGCAGCTTCGGTAGGCTCAACTGTTGCATTAGTTGGCTCTTCTTCAATCATCATTGCCTCAGCTGTGTCGGCAGGGACAGCTTCATTGGCAGTCTCAACTGGAACAATCCAGCTGAGATTGTGTAGGTAGGAGTTGGCTCGTGAGATGACTTCCTCATAAGGTGGTACTTCATCCTGTTCAACCTTCTGGATGAGGATTTGGATCAGCTCGTCTTGATGCTCAAAAGCATCCTGAAGACTTCCAAATCCAAATATCTCTCGTAGCTTCTTCAGCTTTAAGCTTATCGAAAGTGTAGAACTCCACAAGTTCTTCATTTGCGTACCAAGTAGACATCTTGGTAGCCAGATAAAATTTGAAGTCGCCGACGGCGACTAAGGCAGCAGGGAGCGAGGCAAGAGAAGGATAATGTTGCAGTGCGCTCTTTATTCCTTGAAGCCTGATGTCCTCGAACCTCATGATAGTGGCAGCACGTGCAACGGCTCTGGGACTGAGGATTTCGATTTCCTCAGAAGAAGTGGGGCTAGATGGTTCAGCTTGGTATTCATCATCCAACTGCAAAGGAGCGTCAGCTGGATGGGGCTCTTTAGGTGAGCTGGGTGCTGAGAATTGGGTGGTTTCAGGTACTGAAGAAGTAGGCGAGGATTCTTGGTGCGGTACCTGAGGATGAGGAGGAAGGAGAATAGAGTGTTGTTGAGGAGTTCCAGCTGATGTGAGATCAGCTGGAGTGGGTTGTGAGGATGCTTGAAGGATTTGGCGAAGAGGAATAGCATCCTCCGGATCAGGGTGGGGAACCACTACCTGTGGTTCCTCAGCTTCTCGTGAAGCAATCACGAACTTCCTTCCTTGATCTGTGCTGGAGGAGGAATCCTGAGCTGTCTCCTCAGCGACTGATCTCCATTCAGTTCCAGCTGGCTTATCAGCTGGCTTCTCTGCTGTCTCGCATGGTAGCTTCTTGGCTGCCTTGAATTTGAGCTTCTTTTTGGCAGGTGGAGATCCAGCTGGCTGAGTTTCCTCTGGCTGCTTCCTTTTCCCTGCTTGAGAGGGAAAGGCAGTCTGCTGCTTTGCCTCCTGCATCTTCTTCTTCCCTTCAGGGGCTGCTTTCTTCATCAAGTCAGAGAGCTGACTCTGCTTTTCAAAAAGAACTTTGGACACAGGGAACTCTTCTGTGTCGTTCCACTTGATTTGCCGTCCAGTTGTGTAGTGTTCTATTATGCACGCCACCTTGGTGCATAAATATATTGTCTCCCTACAGCTGTACTGAGTGAAGCTGTCATCTTCAAAGTGAATCTTCTTCGACTCCTTCTCCAACTTTCCCATGAAGTAGGAGAACCAATCCACATGATCATTCCTGAGGATGGCTATCATTGGCTTCAATTTGGGTATGCTGATCTCTCATTGAGATCCAGCTATACCTAGGATGCACTTCTGGGTGACATCCAGAAACAGTCTGAATTTGGGCTTGAGCAGTAGCTTGGACATACTCGCCCTGTAGGGTTCCGGTTTGAACAGCATCAGGTCCAGTTCGGCCTGGATCTCTTCTCTGGTGTAGTTGTCCGGGGAGCGGTCCCCAAGAGTTTTTAGTCCGAACAGCTTGCTCAACATCCGGTTGATGTTGATGTCGACATCCCAGGGAGTTGTATGCCCTGTCTTTTCCTTGAGTTGGAGAGAGATGTTGGAGCGAAGACGTTCATCTCTGTTCGTCATCTCCAAGAAGAATTCTGCCACTTCCCGGCGGAAGATGTTCTTCGGTCGCGCAGTCGCCCATTGCAGTAGGCCTGCCTTCTCGATGAGATCCAGCACCTCCTGGAACTCCGAGTTTTTGTAATTCTTGAGAGTTAAGCAACTCTCAAAGTGAAGCTTTGACATGAGATTCTCTGATTGGTTCGCTCCTGGAGTTATCTTCTTTGGTGCCATGATTTCTTTTTATTGAAGAGTTAGAAGATACAAGGAAGAGGTGTTTTGCAGAAAGATAAGCAAGAACTTATTATGCGAAAATTTCAGAGATGAGAAATAAATTATGGCGACGATTTGCATATCTTTGACATATATATATATATCAACCATCTATTTTGATGAACGGTTGAGATTTTGAGGTCTGATTTCAAGATCTGCGGCTGGGAGAGATTTGCGCAACACGTTAAGTGACGTGCGTATGTAGATTGTAGGTCACGCGCGCGTGTGGTAGTAAAAAATGTTCTGACTTCCACCTCGACTTTCCCGAGCTACAGTACCCTGCATGCTTTTCATTAAATGTGATGGGATTCGATTGGATGGATGGTTTCTTGACTAATCCATCTAAGGAATGTCTGGGAAATTAAATTAAATTAAAATAATTTTATCCTTAAATAGCATATTCCTCAGGGAAATAAATGAAAGACTGCAAACCTGTCAGCTGATCTTTGTAGTCAGCTGATACCTCGGCTGTGTTTCTTTATGTTGAGTTTCTCCTTCAGTTTAATTATCCAGCTGAGCTTGATTCCCCCTCAGCTGATTTCCTCTTTTGAATTAAGTTCACGAAACTACTAGGTATGGATTCTTCCAACTTGATAACCAAAAGGTATCGAGCTGAGTCCTTTTCCCCCTCAGCTGGATGAGGTTTCTTCATCAGGATTAAGCAATCCAAGCAATCCACACAGCATTTTGAATCTTGCTTCCATCAGAGGCTTTGTTAAAATATCAGCTCGTTGGATATCTGTGTGAATTTTCTCAACAATGACGTCTTTCTTTTCCACGTGATCTCTGATGAAGTGATGTCGAACGTCAACGTGTTTACACCTTGTGTGAAGGACTGGATTTCAGATATTGCAATAGCACTTGAGCTATCACAGAAGATTGGAACTTGACCAGTTTTCACTTCATAATCATCCAGCTGATGCTTCAGCCAGAGAATTTGAGAGCGACGGCTTGCAATGCCATATATTCAGCTTCAATTGTAGAAGTAGCGACACACGTCTGCTTCTTTGAAAACCATGATATCAACTTGCTTCCTAGGAACTGACATGTTCCTGAAGTTGATTTTCTGTCTAATCGATCTCCAGCAAAGTCTGAGTCTGAGTATCCAGTCAGCTGCAAATTATCTTCAGCTGGATACCACAGCCCAACGTTCTGAGTGCCCTTTAGATATTTGAGAATATTCTTGACTGCTTGCATATGTGCCTCCTTAGGATCAACTTGAAATCTGGCACACACTCCGACTGTATCTGGGCGGCTAGCTGTGAGATACAGCAGAGAACCAATTATCCCTCTGTATTTGCTGGGATCCACTGGATTTCCTTCGGTTCCAGGTTCAATCTTCCAGTTGGTATTCATAGGGATCTTCACCGTTTTGCTGGATTGAATTCCATATTTGGCGATTAAGTCTTTCACGTACTTGGATTGATTTATGAATATCCCTTCTGTTGATTGCTTGACTTGTAGTCCTAGGAAGAAACTCATTTCTCCCATCATCGACATTTGGAATTGTTTTGACATCATCTCTCCAAATATTTCACATAAGAAAGTTGATCTTGAGCCGAAGATGATGTCGTCCACATATATTTGGACAACTAGTATATCTTCACCTAACTTGATGGTGAAGAGGGTTCTGTCGACTGAACCTTTCTTGAATCCTTTGGACACAAGAAATCCTGACAGAGTGTCATACCAAGCTCGAGGTGCTTGTTTCAGACCATAAAGCGCGTTCTTTAGCTTGTAAACTTTGTTTCCTTCTACTTCAAATCCTGGGGGTTGCTCTACATAGACATCTTCTCTGATTTCCCCATTCAAGAATGCACACTTCACGTCCATTTGGTATACTTTGAATTTGTGATGTGCTGCGTATGCAAGGAATAATCTGATGGCTTCCAATCTTGCTACTGGAGCAAATGACTCTTCATAGTCTATTCCTTCTTGCTGTGTATAACCCTTGGCGACTAAGCGAGCCTTATTTCTGATTATTACTCCAAGAGAGTCCAGCTTATTTTTGAATATCCATTTAAGTCCTATTATTTTGACTCCTTCTGGTCTATCGATCAGTTCCCAGACGCAATTTCTGAGAAATTCATTCAGCTCTTCTTGCATAGCATTTGTCCAGGGCATACTCTTTAAGGCTTCGATAATTGTTTGAGGATCTGGAACTTGAGCTACATAACATACCATGAGAGCTGTGTCTTCGTTGTAGACGGTCAGTTCTAGCTCTACCGAGACTTGAGCTTCATTATCTGCTTCTTGAGGATTTGATGGCGAATTATGAGTAATTGAATTTCTTGTTCTAACTCTGTCTGAAGGTTCTCCAATGATTGCTGAAGCTGGATGATCTTCGATCCATCTTCGTCTTCTTCTAATTTCTTCTTCTAGCTCATTGATGCTTGAAGTTGCTAAGTCACGTCTTGCTTGGAGATGTTCTGGAGTCATATCCTGAGACTCGTTCTGATTTGGATTAGAATTAGATTGATCTTGAGGCGTAGACTGAGTGAATCCAGCTGGGGAATCAGCTGGGTCTTGATTTCCAGCTGATGGCATTTCCCCTTGGTCTGATACTGGGGATCCCTCTGGATTCTCAGCTGGTTGATTTGCCTCTGTTGAATTGATTTGAGGTTCTCCTGGTTCATCATCCCAAATCAATAGTTCAGCTAGATTCCAGATTCGAATTTCTTGAGATCTTGTTCGAGCTGGATCGGAGCTTGAAGTTCCGGCTGTGTTTCTTTGTTTGATCGACTCTGATTGGATCATTAGATCTGATAATTCTCCCAGCTGTGTTTATGAATACGTTCTTTGTGTTCTTTGTTTGACTCTGTTGGCTGGGTCTTGATCTCTGTCGTCTCCCAGCTTGATTTCTTGATAGTTCAGTTCTTCTTTGGTTTCCACCTGATTGTACAACTGAGACATTTCTTTGCTTCTGTCTCTGCTGTCTAACTTGGTATCTCGGCTGAACTTGATAATCCAGCTGGTAATCATATGACTGATATCCAGCTGGATATCTTTTCTGATATCTCGGTTGATATCTTGCCACTTGCTGCTGATGATGCTGGTGTCGATGTTATCCAGCGTCATTCCTTCGTTGTGGTTGAATCCAATGCTGTTTAATTTGTGCACAGGGTTGCCTTCTGACTTGTCTTCTAGGACCTTGCTGTGTCTTCTGTTTCTCAGTCTGTTGTGCGGCTGGAGTTGGATTCTCTTTTGCTTTCACAAAAGTTACCTTGGTTCCACTTGTAGTTGCAACATTTGTTAGATCCTTAGACCCATCATAACCCGATCCCATCTTTAATGCCGCTGGTCGTTGTACACTAATTATTTCATCCATTGTTGATGTAGCTTTGATGAGTGCTACCAACTTTGTGGATAGTGTGTCTTCTGACCTTTTTAATTCCAAGATCTCAGCTGACTTTTTGTCTGACTCAGCTGTGGATTTTTTCAAATTGTCCATCAGCTGCTTTTTCTCATAGTAGAACTCCTTCATCAGCTGATCCTGTTTGACTATCTTTTCCTTGAGCGACACTATTTCCTCTTTGAGCTGTGTAGCATCATCTGCTTCTGATGCTTCTTTCTTTTTCAGTTCTACCTTCAGCTCAGCATTTTCACACATTATGACATCAAGAATTTCTTGTAAATCCTTGAAGTCATTCATGACTTTCTCCACCAGATTCCAATCAGGTTGTCCTTCTGATTCAGAGACCTGCGTAGAGTGTTCGTGTGATGGTGATGGGTTAGATACGTTCGAATTTTAGAAGTTACCTCATCATCGTCGAGTCCTTCGTCCGTCCCGTGACGAAGCATCACAGTCTTGATCATCACGGGCCATGAGTGCATCTTCCTCTGAGTCTGAGAAAGGCATATCATCATCTATTTTATTGCACTCGGACTCTTCATCAGCTATATATGCTCTTCTTCTGTCAGCTGCCTTAGCTTTCAGAAGATCTTTTTCTTTCTTTGAAAGTTTGGGACAGTCCTGCTTGTAGTGTCCCGGCTCCTTGCAATTGAAGCAGCCTTCCTCTGTCCGTTTTGAGGTGTCAGCTGATTTTTCATCAGCTGCTGTGAACTTGTCTCTGTACGTCTTGGCGAATTTCTTGTACTTGCCTTTGCTGGTGTTGAGTCTGTTATAATTTTTCACCAACATGGCAATTTCTTCGAGTAGCTCCTCTTTGCTCATATCCTTTTTGTCCTTCTTCTTCTTGGAGGACTCGGCTGACTTGACATGAGCTGACTTTTCAGAGTTGGCTCTGAAAGCTATTTCTTTTGGAGCTGGGGTGAGTTCTCCGTCATTAAATGCCTTGAAGATTCTTCTTGGGTGATCTTCAAGTTGTATTCGTTGGCTTTTAAGAGTGAGAACAACCTTTCTGTGGATAGATCACCCAAGTCACTTCGACTTTGGTGAACTACCTTGTAAGTGTTCCATTCAGCCGAAAGAGCTGAAAGAACCTTTAAATTCTTTTCCCGCTGGGTATATTTCCCAGTTCTGATTGTCTCTATCTCGACGACTATGTTTGAGAACCTTAGCTCCATCGCTTCGATGGACTCATTGGCTAGCTGCTTGAAGTTGTCGAATTTTTGGCAAACTATTGTGAATTTGTTTTCTTTGATCTCTTCTGACCCTTCACATAGCTTGGCAAGTGTTTCCCACATCTCTTTGGTTGTCTCGCACTTGATGATCTTACTCAGGTAGGCGTTCGAGACTGTTGATGAGATGGTGTTCCTTGCGAAGCTGTCCAGTCCAGCTTGCTTTCGTTCTTCTGAAGAGTATTCCTTATTTGGCTTGAGAATTGGCCGGTATTCTGGTTTTCCTCCATCATGAGCAGGTACGAGTTCATTTCCTTGTTTATAAATAAGGATGGGTCCGTCTGAAATGACGTCCCACATCATGTCGTGATGCGCACATAGGAAGCTTTTCAATCTGAATTTCCAGATTGCATAGTCATCAACTGAGAAGGTGTGAAGATTCCTGTTAAGATAGGAATCCATGAAGAGATGTACAGTATGCACTAGTATGAGTTTTTCTGAAAAACGGATCTGTTCAGTTGACCACTGACACAGAGTTTTAAGACAGATCTCTTGATTCAGAAACAGCGGTCGTTTGAACCACTGCTCTGATACCAATTGATGGTCCCGGAACGAGGTCTACGGTGTAGAGGGGGGGGTGAATACACCGAAGAGCGATTTTTGAAAACTTTTATCAAATTAAAGCAGAGTTGAGTGAGAGCTCAGTTATGAATTCAGCTGACTTCTAAAGAAGGTGGTCAGCTGGACTGATAACTTAGCTGGCTGTGCGGAAAGTGGTGGAAAGAAAAACTTAGCTCGTTCCCTTTACAAAAGCTCAGAAAAACTTAGTTTCAGTTTTCAGTTAAGCAGGATTGAAAATAATGCAGCTGGCTGGGTCACACAGCCAGAGAGTTGAAGCTTTGAAAACTTGTGCTGTGCAAATGCGGTTAGTTCTTTAAATAAATATATAATGCAAAGACTGAATAAAGCAATAAAGAACACGGAATTTTAACGTGGTTCGGAGAGAGAACTCCTACGTCCACGACCAGGTTTTAGCTGGTAAATCCACTAAGGATGACCACTTGGTTTACGAGTACCAAGCAACTTCGCAGCTCTACCTCGAGCTGTGTTCTAACAGTTTACGGGCACTGTAGAAGCCTATACCTTTTCAGTTTTCGGGTACTGAATAACCTTACACTCGAATTTCGCGCTTCGAGAGGGCGTAACTTTGACCTAACCTTTTCTGGGTAAAGAAGGGTTTGGGTTTCCAACTTTGGAAGATTAACTCGTTCAGATCTAGGCTTTGGATTTACTATGATTTCTGCCTATTGATCATACGAAAAACTAAAGCAGTGTCTGAAAGTGAACACTTAAGAATTTAAGTGTTCTTTAAAGAGTTAGAAAACTGCTAGAGATCTTTTTAAAACTTGAGAGATTCAGAGAGGTTGAAAGCTTATAGAGAGTTTTTCGTGTCTGATTCTGAGGTTGAAGACTTGTATTTATAGGTAGAGATTCAAAGTAGCCGTTGGAGGAGCCGTTTGAATCTTACCTACTCTCTAATCTGTCGATCTGCCGTTGAGCGTATCTTCACCTGTCTTCATCACTGTGTCAGATCCTAGGTTCGCCTTTCTAGGATGCTGAGATGTCGATCCATCATTGGTCGAGGTATATTGACTTCCTCTGACACCGGAATTTCTGTCTTTTGAGCTGGTCTTTGAATTTAGAGCTGGATTGGGTAAACTGACTTGAAGTGACGTCTTCAGAGTTAGTTCCCTTTTTGTCTGCTCAGCTGACTTTCTTAGTCTTTGTGTCAGTTCAATTTATTCTGCTCCGTTGGATCTCCTTGGCTGGATCCATTCTTCTTTTCTTGAGTCAGTCTGACTCAGCTCAGTCTTTGAACTTTGTTCAGCTAAGAGACCTTTTCAGCTGACTTTGGGTCCAGCTGATTACTCAGCTGGGTCTTCTTCTGTCTTCATCTTCCTAACATGTGAACTTAGAAAATCTAAGGCTCAAACAAGTGAGCTGGAAAACATAACTTAGGTTTGTACATTCATCTACTAGGTTGGAGAGCAGTTGGGTTTTGAAATCAAATCAAAACTTTAGAATTTTCCCAACAGTGCACTACCGATAAATTTGACTATTTTATACTACAAACCATACGAGAGAAGAACGTAAGAATTTGATATCTTATGCTAAGTAGTTCATTTATATACAACTCTTAATCTTATTATAATAAATACATACCCTTAAAAAAGAATAAGAATATATTAATACATTATATAAAAGTAAAATAAAAAATGGTACCTTAAAAAATGTTTGATGCTTTGTTAAAAAATATCTTAAAAAAATGCTTTGGTATATTTAAAATATTGAAATTTCAAGATGTTACCAACATTTTAAACTTTTGTTATGGATAATTTAGGTAAATCGCATTTTTAGTTTTGTTAATGTCACCAAAATATCCCCCACAGTTTTCTTAAATAAAAAAAAAATTACTCAGTGTGTGCCGAAGATAGCGATTGCGGTCCCTACGATATAAAAAAAGGACTTCTAAACGATCAAAACATATTTTCTTAAGAACAAATCAGATTTTAATTTCTTAAATATTATTGGATACTAATGAACTTATATACTTAATTAAATACTCTCGCAATATTATTTGAACAATATATATATATTAGCCGATCGAAAATGGCAAATTCCTATTAAAAAAAAAAGAAAAGAAAGAAGAATGCGGAAAAATTTAATTCTTCTAGTTAATTTTGATGTGAATATTTGTCCTGAAGCAAAAGATGGTGATAATTTATCTGTAGATACCTCTGTCAATCACTTGTTTCATAACCAAGAAAGTAAGGACACAAATATTATTTTTATCCATTCATGTAATTAGCTTCTCATTGGGCTTTACATAATTTCCAAAAACATGTTATTAAATAAATTAAGAATTACTTAGTTGTCACATTAATTCTAGTGACTTCAATTTACAACTCATTTCAATCTATTTTATTATAGGGAAATTATATTATGATTTGATATGGATTCGCATCTTCTATATACAAATAAGATAACATTTTATAACAGATGTTCTAAATTGTCAATCAAAGTTGGTACACTAATCTGATCTCTTGATTTTAATACGAGCTCATATATGTGCATGGAGGGTTTTTTTAAGTAATTTTCGGTTAATGATTGATTAAGTTCTCAAATGACTCATTAGTATGAGGTCTAATTGAAATAATTTTGTTTGTTTGTCTAATCATGCTGCGCTTTGATTGTAGCAAAATATATACGCCTGTCAACAATATTGTAAGTTAGTAATTGAGTTGGATTCAGTCCCGCCTGCGTGCGGCCTTGTTTGGTGGTGTAGTTTCCCACCCTGCGTGGTGGTATAGTGGTCCCACCTTTGTGTGGTGTAATTATCCCACCATGCGTGGTGGTGTAGAGGTCCCACCTATATAATGGTGTAGTGCTTAATTTGATTATATATATATATATGTTGTAATTCTCTAAAAAAAAAATTGAGGATTTTTCTTTTCTTTGTTTTTGGTTAGACACAAAAGAGTTACGCCACATGTTGTCACACATCAAAAGTTTTGGATAGCCTAGTCACAAAAAAAAAGATTTAAAAAAATTATTTTTTTTGGTAATTTCGTTTTAGTTTGAATTAGAGAAAATGCCAAATACACACATTATTCTGGCAACTTGAGGTGCACGATCACCACGAAAAAAACTTGTTTCATTGTAAACTATCAAACAAATTTTGATGTCCCACTTGTGTGCATCATCAAATATAATAATTATGAAATGATGAATCCTAATAATATATTATTAACTTAAAATCAAAATTTTAAAATTGGGTAAAATCAATCGTAATTAATAATTGTAACATTAGACTAAAACACAAGAAAAACTAAAAAAGTGGAAGAAAAACTAAAAAAAAGTTGAATGCTGTATACAAGCAAGACACCAATGACCAAACTTGATTTATTTCTCAGGATTTGCTGTGGGTCGAATTGCTATTTTTCCGAACTTGTGGGACTTCATTTAGGATTAATTAAAACCGAAAGGACAAAAAATAAGGTAATTCTAAACATAGCCCCCATTTTAAGTTCTACAGCCCCCTAATTAAAAATTAATTAAAATTATACTAATCGTACTATTTTAGCCCTATAACCCCTAAAAATTTAAATAACAAACAATTACAAAATAAATCCGAATATTATGATAATCAATTTGTATACTATAGCCACCAACTCAAGTATCATCTATCGTTCTCCTCACCGGAATATGATTGTCGGCATTTTCCTTTCAAATTAAATCTGATAAATAATATAGCACCAAAAGTCACATCCATAAAAGAAGTCGCCGGAGTTACAGCCGCTGCCATCGATATTAGATTGAAGGTAAAATAGTATATCAATTAATAATTTTATTGTTTATGACTCCCCCAGTCCCATTATTCTTGTCTTGTATTCCTTTTTGGGCTGTCCCGTTATTCTTGTCCTGTTTCCATAAAAGGAAATATGCTTCTCTCACAAAAAGTTATGAGCTCCACCACTTTTTATCTTTTTACCCTTTAAACACTTTTCTCCTTAATACCCGTGCCCAAAAGAATTGAGACAATAATAATGGGACGGAGGTAGTATGTAAGAAGCTATGAAGAGAAAAATGGAATTTATGTATATACCCAAAAACAAAGCCCATCAGATAATCAAACGGGCCCCTACGGGCCCAAGATATTACTCCCAAATGTAGCCCAATATCTATTCTATATAAGCGGGCCTTTGCTATTGCGCTCGGATTTTTTTCCAAGGAATTTTTATGTGATTTTAAATGTAGAATATTATTTAGAATCTTCTTCTCCTTTATTTTTTTCATTCCTTTATCTTTATCTTTTGCTTGTCTCATAATTCAACTATCAGGGAATAAGTATACTTCTTTTTAATTTTATCGATGCTTATGATTGTTTGTTTGTAAATATTCTCAAATACAGTTAAGGGCTCGTTTGCTAGAAGTTACAAGGACATGATACATTGGAGAATTCCATAGACAGAATATCATCGGAGATATTAGTTTTGAATTTCATTAAACTCATATGTCATCAGATTGTAGATTTCGGATTCTGGTAACAAACAGTCAGCAATTTTTAGTGTCTTAACAAATACAGAAATTTCTCTCTCTCTCAAATTATTTTTTTTGAGAGACATGCAGTATAACATAATGCCTCTCAATCACTTCATCAAACAGCTTCTGTATGGCCATTTATATTTTCCAAAGCTCTACCTAATTAAGCTGCATAGTGACTTATGTTCTTATCAAAATATTCAATAATTTCTTCAATTCAGTCGTCGCTCTGACACAGTTGCATTCAAATCTATATAAATTAGATTTATCAGTGATAGTACCGGCCTTATCCTGGGCCCGACCTAAGGCTATTTGGGCCTATATATTAAAGCTCGGCCTATGGAGTTCGGCCCAAACAAAGTCAACATCTGCCTTGAAGACCAAGTAACGAAGCCCTACTTTGGGAGAAGATAGAATTCTACTACGAACGGGAATCGGATATGCATGTATTAAGAAACTAGATATGTATAAGGAGTTCGATCCCTAGAAGGATGAGGGCTTAATTCAAGGCTTATAAATAGATGCAGGATTAGAGGTGTAGGACATTCAATACTCATTGTACTCTCAAGCATAATAAAAGCTCTCTATATTCTCTCCCGTGGACGTAGATCACATCGATCGAACCACGTAAATCCTTGTGTCATCGTGTTATTGTCTCTTTTAGCTACTTTCGCAAACCCTAGACTTATCATTGGCGCCGTCTGTGGGAACGAGATCAACGGTTCGTTCGTAGCTGATTTATGATGGTAACACGATCACAGAGTGTGCGGGAGGCCCAAAACCAACGCGGGAATCCTAATGAAGCGGAAAGCTGCCCCATAAGCCAAGAGAATCGCCAGAAAGGCAGTTCGGTTCCAAAGGAGAGGCACGCCAGGGACCCAATAGAAGGAAATCCCTCCGAAGGGATGCCGCGCTAGAATACATCCCTCAGAGAAACCCATCGCAAAATTGGCATCGGAGGACACATAATGGACAGTCCTTCAGAACGGGTGATACCCCAGAAGGGTACGTCGAAGAAATCAACGACGAGTCGGAGCCGAAGGAATCCGAGTTGAAGGAGGTTGATCTCTCCAGAGACTTTGACCTTGCCACCACCTACGCCGCGGCCGAATTCGCTAAAGCGAACAAGGAGCGTTTCAAACGCTTTCTCGCGAAGACCCGGATGTCTCCCATACCCGAGGCTAGGGAGAGTTCCACACAAAAATCTCTACCTAAAGCTCCTCGCTACACCGAGAGGCAGGAACCGGAGCTAAAGGAGAGGCACGATCCCCGGCGGGGTTCAGTTCGACTTCAGAGTCCAAGCTCGCAGCGGAGCCCCAGGCGACATCATATCCAAAGGCGACCTCGGAGCCCTAGAAGGTACCGAAGTCCGAGCTATAGCGAGAGTCGCACTCCCCCGAGAAATCAACACCGACGTGAAAAGGAACTAGCTCGACTTGTCAGCCTGTTCACCGACGAGCTGCTTGACACCAAACTCCTCACGGTGTACAAGTTGCCAAACATTCCGGCCTACAATGGGCTGGATGACCCCCTCAACTTTTTAACGCGTTTCAGGTACAACATGCACAACCAGGGCCTCAGAGAGGAACACATGTGCAAGCTATTTCCCGAGATGCTGATCGATTATGCCCGAGCTTGGTTTGACAGCCTCCCAACTGGCAGCGTGGGGTCCTGGACCTATTTGGAAAAAATCTTCAAGCAAAGATTCCATACAAAGGCTCAGGCTCGCCGAGACACAGCCTACCTCCTATCGGTGAAGCAAAAGGACAAAGAATCTATAAGGGAGTACGCCTCCAGATTCATGCAGGAAAGCTTGAAGGTCGATAAAATCGACGATGTCTTCCTCATCTCGGCCTTTCGAAATGAGGTTGCTCCCGGGTCCCTGAATCAAGAGCTCGCTAAACAGAAACCCGAGACAGCCCAGGAGATGTGAAGGATTGTATACCAGTTCGCTGATGGCCAAGATGCGGACCGATTGAAGCGAGAAGAGACCGAGAAAAGAAGAACTGAAGGAGATCGAGGACGGAATGATCGTGATCGGAGAAGTGCTCATGAGCGCCTCCAAAGAGGGCCAATCCAGTCCCGGCTCGGATCAGGACCCGTCCAGTCCCGGCTTGGACCTCGGGTGGGACCAGAACTGTCCCAACGACCTCCTTTTGTGAAAAAGAATACCTCCTTTTCGCACTCCACGAGGATTGGTTCACTAAACCACGTCCTATGTCGGGGTCTAAACCTCGGGACAGAAACAAGCACTGCTCCTTCCATGACGACCATGGGCACCGCACAGAGGATTGCCACGACCTCGCGGAACAGATAGAGAGGTTGGCCCAGGAGGGAACTCTGAAGAGATACGAGGCCGGGGGGAAGAAAAACAGGAAAGGAAAACGGAAAGGAGGACAGGGTCGCTGTGCCCCAAACAGTAAGCGAGCTAAGGTCGATCAAGACGAGGATGATGACGACCCTCAGTACGACGCACCACAGTACGACGGAGTGGTCTCCACCATCACCGGACTACCCCCAGGTATGACAATGACTAAGTTAAAGGCAGAAGCTCGCAGACCACCAGTCCCATCGGGGGAGGAGCAAATGAAGAAGAGGTTCAAGAAGGGAGAAACCGTCACATTCTCTGAGGACGATCCTGTACCTACAGCTACGCCACACAATGACGCCCTGGTGATACAGGTCGGAGTGGCCAACAAGATGGTCCATCGCGTATTCATCGATGGTGGGGCCAGCGTGAGTATCATCTTCCAACACTGCTTGGATAGGATGGGCCTCGACCCAGCTCGGGTGAACTCCACACCCCTGCCCCTCAAGAGCTTTACGCAGCAAGAGACGCGACCTGAAGGGACCATCGCGCTCGATGTTGCCATTGGCAGCCCGCCGATCAGCGTCAATAAACTGATTCAGTTCTATGTGGTTAAAGCGAACTCCCCCTACAACATCATACTAGGTCGGGATTGGCTGAATGCAGTCAGGGCCATCATTTCGCCCTACCACCTGCTGTTAAAGATTCCGACCTCTACCGGAATCCCATCGTCCGAGGTGACCAGATAAAGGCCAAGGAGTGCATGCAGGTTGCTCTCCGAGGTCAACCCCAGGCGTAGCAATCAAAGTATCCCAAGGAGCTGGAAGAAACGACGTTGATCCCAGACACCTCGGCGGAACAGGTTCCCCTATCCGAAACAGATCCAGTGAAAGTCATCAAGGTCGGCTTTGCAGGGGGACCTCAAACACGCATGCAAGTAATCCAGCTCTTAAGGGAATATCAAGACGTCTTCGCCTGGTCTCCAATAGACATGACGGGGGTGTCGTCGGAAATCATTACGCATAAGCTTAACATTAACCCGAACTCGACCCCGGTCAAGCAGAAACGGCGTTCATTTGCTGCCGAATGAAATCAAGTTATCTACAACGAGGTGCAGCAATGGTTGAAAGCAGGGCTTCTGTTTGAAGTCAAGTACCCGATTTGGCTATCTAATCCAGTAGTGGTAAAGAAAGAAGAAGGAGAGTGGAGGATGTGTGTAGATTACACCGACCTCAATAAAGCTTGCCCGAAGGACTGCTACCCTCTCCCCAACATCGATGAAAAGATCGAATCCTTAGTGGGACACAAAGTATTCTGCTTTCTCGACCTCTACAAAGGATACTATCAGGTTCTAATGGATGAGGGGGATGCGATCATGATAGCTTTTGCAACAAGCTTCGGGATCTTTGCATTCAAATATATGCCCTTCGGGTTAAAGAATGCCGGGACGACATACCAGCGAATGGTCGATTTCCTCTTCCGAGATCATATCGGCAAGATTGTCGAAGTATACGTAGACGACATTGTCGTCAAGAGTAAAGAAGAGGCTTCGGCGGTAAGCGACCTACGAACTACGCTCAACATACTAAGGCAGGCGAACCTCAAGCTAAACCCAAAGAAGTGCACTTTCAACGTGCGATTTGGAAAATTCTTAGGGTGCTGGATCTCGCCAGAAGGTCTCAAAGCCAACCCGCTGAAGATTAGAGCCGTGCAGGAGATGAAGGTACCCCGGACTATCCGCGACGTGCATAGGTTGACAGGGTGCATAACCGCGCTAAGTCGTTTCCTCTCCAAGGCTGCCGAGAAACAGCTCCTATTCTTCAAAATTCTCAAGAAGGCACCGGAATTTGGATGGGGACGAGAGCACGAGCTAGCCTTGGAGGAGCTCAAGCGCCACCTCGGGGACTTACCAACCTTGTCAGTCCCCCAAAAGAAAGAACCCCTCTCTCTGTACCTCGCGGCTTCGAAGGAAGCAATAAGTGCAGTCTTGGTCCGAGACGAAGGAGATCGGCAGCTACCGGTGTACTTCGTCAGCCGAGTTCTCAAAGACCCGGAGACGAGGTATCAGCCTCTTGAAAAGTTCGCCCTAGCCCTGATAAACGCAGCTCGGCGTCTAAAACCCTACTTCCAAGCTCACCCAATACAAGTTTTGACTGATCTACCACTTCGGCAAGTTCTTACTAAACCAGAAGCTTCAGGAAGGATCGCGAAATGGGCAATCGAGCTAGGAGAGCATTCTATATCGTTTGGTCCCCGTCGAGCTATAAAAGGGCAAACTCTGGCAGACTTCCTTGTAGAAGCTCAGTATAAGGACCTCGAGGAACCAAAAGAGATCAAAGCCAAAACCAAACTCCAGGAAGTCCCAGAGAAGACACCCCAGATCACGGGAGATGTACGTGGATGGAGCTTCAGGAAAGAAAGGAAGTGGAGCCGGCATACTCCTCATCAGCCCAGAGAAAAAGGAATTAACATATTCGCTGCGATTCGAGTTCTCCACTACGAATAACGAGGAGGAATATGAAGCTCTCATTGCCAGACTGCGTCTCGCCCAAACCCTCCAGGCCTGAGCTGTCCAAGCCCATTGTGATACGAGGCGAAAAGTGAGAAGCTGAAGAAGTACCTGGAGAAGGTCAAGCTCCTTGAACGGTCTTTCTAGTTCTTCAAAATAGTTCGCATTCCCAGAAGCCAAAATACCCGAGCTGATGAGCTAAGCAAGCTGGCGAACTCCCCGACCAGCTCGACGCTAGTAGAAGAAGTCCGAAACAGGAGTATAGAAGAGGCAGAAGTCAATGCGATCATAGAGGATGACCCAAATTGGATGACCCCCCTAACAAGATGTTTGGAGAGCGGGGAAGTGCCCGAGGATAAGACGAAGGCTAGGAAAATTCTAGCTAGATCCACGCAGTACGTCCTCGAATGAGGGATCCTCTATCGAAAGTCATATTTACAGCCCCTCCTAAGATGTGTTGGACCAAGGGAGGCAGACTACATATTAAATGAGGTACACACAGGGTCGTGCGGAAGCCACATTGGAGCTCGGGTGCTAGCTCAGAAGATCATGCGATGGGGGTACTATTGGCCAACAATGGCAAAAGATGCGGAAGAGTTCGTGAAAAAGTGCCTAAAATGCCAGCTGCATGCCAGAGTGACGAGACTACCCCAGACCGACCTCTCTACTATGCAAAGTCCGTGGCCATTTATGGAGTGGGGCATTGACATTGTAGGGCCTTTCTACCCGGCACCTAAGCAAAAGCGGTTTCTAATAGTCGCCGTCGACTACTTCACCAAGTGGGTAGAAGCTGAACCTTTCACAAAAGTCACAAGTGAGAAAGCCGTTGACTTCGTCTGGAAAAACATCGTGTGCCGGTTCGGAGTACCAAGAGTCCTCATCTCGGATAATGGAACGCAATTTACGAGTAGAGAATTCCGAGAATTTTGTGAATGACTCAATATCCAGCAAAAGTTCACCTCGGTCAACCGACCTCAAACTAATGGCCAGACCGAGGTCACCAACAGGACAATAGTGAACGGACTCAAGTCCCGCCTAGAGAAGGAGAAAACGGAGTGGATCTACAATCTCCAAAACGTCCTGTAGTCGTACCGGACTACACCCCGAACTCCAACAGGAGAAACCCCGTACCGTTTAGTATACGGATCAGAAGCAGTCATACCTGTCGAGATCGGAGCACCCAGCCCCCGCACTATCAATTTCTCCGCCGAAGCTAACGAAGGACAGCGCCGAACCGACCTGGACTTATTGGAGGAAAAAATGGAACAAGCCAGCATAAAAGAAGCTCGATACAAACAGCAGATGGCTCGGTATTACAACCAAAGGGTTAAACCCCAACAGTTCCAGGTCGGTGATCTTGTGCTTCGAAACAATGAGATAAGCCTTTCAGAGAAGCTCGGCAAGCTCGAAGCTACGTGGGAAGGACCCTACAGAGTGCACGAAGTTCACGGCAAAGGAGCTTACAAAATCGCGCCTATCTTTCAGGCGAGCTAATACCCAGAACGTGGCACATCGCCCATCTAAAGAGATTCTTCGTATAAGCAACAAAGTCTTGCATATAGAGTCTTAGGTTTTCTTTTTTGTCTTTAATGTTTTGTTTTTAACGAGCTCGTCAAAACTCTTTTTACTTTGTTTTTGGTCCCTTTTAATAAAATTTCCTTTTTATCTTGCATCTTGAGTCTTTTAGTTTGCTTATACGAAGTGTCTATAACATCAAAAATCCCCTCATAAGGTCGAACTACGGTTCCCTTACGTGGTCAGTAATGACCCGACATGGGATAATAATATCCTATAATGCGCATAGGAAACCCTTTTCCGAGGTCCGAGCTCGTCTCCCTCCAAAAAGGAAGATCCCACGAGGTCCGAGTCAAACTCCCTCCTAAGGATAATTAGTTCTCAACTGGGGTCGGAACCAGGTTCCCCCGGGAGGATAAAATACGAGGTCCGAACCATGGTTCCCTCGTCAACACAAAGAAGCCCGAGTTCAACTCCCTAAAAGGTGCAACACGCAAATAAACCAAGGAAACAATCTTCACGAAGAACAGGAAAGTTCAAAACCCAATATATACACTTTTATTTCTAACTATTTGGAAAAGTTTGTGTGTACATAAATTACAGGCCGAATCGAGCTCATATATGAGAGAGGGTGTTTCTTGCTAAAGCTAAGTCAATCTTTCTCAAATGAGGAAGGCCCCAGGAGATCATCAATCGAGATTCGACCTCGTCCCCGACCTCGACTTCTTCCAGCAGAAAAACTTCGACCTCGCGGGGTAGCCGAACCGCGACCAACAGCTCGCCTACCTTGGCTCGGACCGACCTGATGTCCCCACGAAGCCGTTTTCAACTCGCGAGCAGGCATTGTCCGAACAGAAGAAGGAAGGTCCGCACCCGCACCACATGCCAGAAGCGCACGTAACTTAGGTCGACGGTCCAAAATACACTTATACCTGCCCGCACTCTCCTTCAGCATCTCAAAAGCACCCTGAAGCCCAAAAGATTCGGACCCGAGTGCTTCCTTCAGCGCGAGATATTGTTCCAGGTCCTCTTTCGCCTTTAATTCTGCCTCGGATATGGTGATACCACCGCCGCGACGGATAATATCTTCATACTCAGCATGCTCCTCGGCGATCTTCTCGTAATCTTTGGGAACGCGGCCAGCTCGACCTCGGGCAACTTCCAACTCCTCCTCAGCCTGAAGAAGCTTAGCCTGAAGCAAGTCGGTACTCTCTTGAAAAGCGAGCCGCTTGACTTCGACCTCCTCACAAAGTGCCTCAAACTTTATCTGCCATCCCGTCAGCTCGGCTTCTTGGGATTTCAGCAGAGTACACTTTTTGCTGAAAAGCTCCTCAGCTCGGCGGCATTTCTCCCTCCATTGCTGAGCAATGGACCGTTGGTCAACCAGGTCTTGAGAAAGGAGAGCTATTTGTATGCGCAAAGTAGAAATACCGACAGAATCCAAGCTCTACACTCAAGAAGAAGAAAACAAATTCATTGATTCGAAGACGTTCGCATGTATATACAATGAAAAAAAAAAGAGGAAGAAAAAAACAACAACTAAACTAAACATCGCCGACCTCCTTGTCCTGAGAAGGTGGCTGCTCGGAGGGGGAACCATCCAAGTCCTTGTCAGCGGCCGGATCTTCACCAGCCCCAGCCTCCTACTCCTCCTCCACTTCCGCTTCCGGGCCCCCGCCTTCTTCTTCCTCGTCGTGAAGGGAATCGAAAGCAGCGTCCAGGTCGAGGTCCCGGTCTACCGAGCAGTCAGCAATCTGCTCGACAGATAGAAGCGTGGACGAGCCGGCAAGATTTTCCAAGATGGGAAACTGGCCGAGGTGATCTCGGACCACCCTGGCATACCGGGACGGGAGGGCTTCATCCCCTAGCCGCTCGAAGCCGTACTTGGATACGTCCAGGTCGGGGAAGTCCTTGGCAGCCTGCTCCAAAGCAGCCACGGCGAAGTTCCCGTTGATAAGCATTGCACGGTCATTGGCAAGCTCGGAGAAACTCTCCGACAACAGGAACCTCTTTGTGAAGGCCTGGAGGAGCTCACCTTGGCTGGCCGCAAGGTTGACCTCCCGGTCCTTCGCCGCAATCAGCTCGGACTCAAGCCTCCGAGCTTTCTCGGCCTCTGCCTCGGCCCTCGCGAGCTGCGCAACCAACTCGGACTTGACAGCTTTTCTGCCCTCTTCAGCCTTCATCAGCTCGGCCTCAGCTTTCTTCGCCCGGGCCATAGCCGACATCAGCTTTTCGGAGTATCGGCTTTTCTCGTCCTCGTATTTCGAAGACATCTCCCCGACGCTGTTCTTCAGCCAACTTACGAACATATCGAGGCCCTGAAAGAAGGAATGCAGTTAGATACCCAGGCAAGACTTAAGGAAACTTATGTCATGAAATCACTAAGTCCTTACCTCGGGGAAAGAGCGTACCCGGCTTGTTCGAAGGAGCTACTGGGCTCGCGTCACTTCCCGTAACGTCGATGATGTCCACCTCGACTTGGTCCCCGACCCACGCTCGTTTCTGAGGTGGTGTGGGGGAAGGAAAGCGAACGTCTGTCGCTCTAGGATCTCTCACCTCAGCTCGCTGAACCTGATCAGACGAGGAAGCAGATCGGCCAGACGACCTCGGCCTCTTACCCCCACGAGCTGCGGCCTTGCCATCAGCTCCCTTGATCTTCCCGAACTTCACTGCAAATGCAAATCAAGAGAAGAGTTAGGACGATAAATAAACACAGAACAACAATCCTAATAGCACTAGCGGGGCCTCACCCGTCGCCGGATCCACCATACTTTGAGGCTCATACGGGCTCAACCCCGCTTCAGCTAGGAAGTCTTCATTATAGCTCGCCTCAAACGGACCGTGATCCCTCATCGCTTTCACAGCGGACTCCAAATCCTTATCGACCTCTTCTATTACCCACTCGCAAGGCTTTTCTAGCCTCCAAATCAGGTCGATGAAACTATTGTGGCGGCAAAAGAAAAATTTCTGGTGCCACTTGTCCACTTTATTTTGAGTTCGCCCCTTGAACTCAGTCCGGGCTGCAGCGTAATACCAGCCCCCCGCCTTTTTGAAGACAAAGAGCTCGTGAATGAGCTCGGCGGATATTCGGTAACCCTTATCTACCGCTGCCACTCCCAAATCGGTGAATTGCCTAAACGAATTTGGCATTATCTGCCCTAACGCTAAGCCAAGTTTTTTCTGGAGCTCGGAGTAAGACTCAGGGAGGGGTAGTCGCAGACCATGCGCGTGTGCCGTCCTCATAAATAGTAACAAATCCCATCGGGGGAGAGCAAGCCCTATCCTCTGGGCGAGGCTCTATTAATTCAGCATCGCTAGGGAAATTATACGTTTGGGCAAGAAACCTAATCCTAGATTTGTTTAAGATTGAAGGGTAATCAGCCACTTTCCCCTTCACACACGGGGGCACTGTTAACGTTTCCACAGAAGGAGTAGCAGACCCTAATGAGAAAACCCTAAAATCCACGCTTCTACTCAAGCCTACTGTCGGCGGCGATTCGCTACCACTACTACTAGACTGAGAATAAGAAGCCATACTTACTTGTTAAAAAGAAGGTAAATGCTCCGGCGGGTGATTTGCAACTGGGCGCAGAGGAACAACGGAGTGAACACCGGCGGTACAGGAACAGTAAATTGGGGGATTTTTGGGGAAGAAGACACTTTGCTGTGCAGGAACTTTTTCTGTTAACAACGGCGGATGTGAAATAATGTGATAGGGGAAGAAACGTTTCAACTTCTGTGAATATACATTTGAATCCCGTTGTTGCATCTGACACGTGTGAACGTGGGCCCGCCTTTCTCGGAATATGTACCGTCCCTCAACAAAATTCAAATAGCCCATTACTTTTCCCGCCTTCTACATTGGGTCTGGGCCGTGTAAATTGACCTACCGACCCAACTTAACAAGGTCGCTGATATTCAGATCGCTCCTCCTGTTCCCCCTGCTACTTCAGCTCGGCACATAAGCTCGGTAATTCAGCTCGTCCAGGTGATTTGCGCGATCAATCACCTCGAATGATTCGACCTCGTAGTCTGCGTCTACATGTCTTCTTTATTTTTTTTGGGGGGGGATGTGATAGTACCGGCCTTATCCTAGGCCCGACCTAAGGCTATTTGGGCCTATATATTAAAGCTCGGCCCACGGAGTTCGGCCCAAATAAAGTCAACATCTGCCTTGAAGACCAAGTAACGAAGCCCTACTTTGGGAGAAGATAGAATTCTACTACGAACGGGAATCGGATATGCATGTATTAAGAAACTAGATATGTATAAGGAGTTCGATCCCTAGAAGGATGAGGGCTTAATTCAAGGCTTATAAATAGATGCAGGATTAGAGGTGTAGGACATTCAATACTCATTGTACTCTCAAGCATAATAAAAGCTCTCTATATTCTCTCCCGTGGACGTAGATCACATCGATCGAACCACGTAAATCCTTGTGTCATCGTGTTATTGTCTCTTTTAGCTACTTTCGCAAACCCTAGACTTATCAATCAGTTCTCAATTAATAAAGTTTATTAATCTCTAATTAGATTTCATTAATCCTCAAAAAATACTATTTATATATATTTTATTCATTATGATTTTTTTAATCACAAAGTACGTTCAAATATTTTTATCTTTATCTTTGGAATTGTCGTTGTTAATATAAGTTTCTGAAGAAATTGTCACCAGGCTACTCCAATGAATCTCGAACAATGATCTCAACCGAAAAGATAATATTGAAGCACTAGTCTAATAATCTGTGAGATCTAATCGTTCTTATAATTAATTTCCTAGGGTTTCGATTTATTTCTTGTGTTTAAAGTTAATTCTGATTTTATTTAAGCCTGATCAACTTAGATTAAATTGGAAAATTAATCTAAGAACGCAAGTAATAATCCGTCTACCAATTTATTCCTACTACGAACATGGTAGCTTTATCACTAATTAACCCTATTCCAACAATTACGGATTGGGGGAACTAATTGACTGTAATCCAATTAAATCTAAGTTGATCAGGCTTAAATAAAATCATAATTAACTTTAAACACAAGGAATAAATTGAAACCCTAGGAAATTAATTATATGAACAATTAGATCTCACAAATTATTAAACTAGTGCTTCATTATTCTCGCCGAATTAAAGAATTAGCTACGCATAATAATGAAACTAAACATAATCATATAATAAAAAGAAAGCATAAAACAATCAATGAAAATAAAAGAAGTAAGAAAGCCACCAAAATTAAATCTTCAATCGCGATGCGGAAAGTCGAATCTAGAATTAAAATCTGAAATTGAATTAAACTTCCAAGTCTTCTGCCTTCAATTCAAACAAGCTATGCGAGAGAAAAATAAAGCTAAACTATCAAAAGTATTCTGCTCCCCACAAATCCAAAAATATGGCGGCTAATGCTAAAATAAAAGTATGGAATAATGGTCATCATTCTTGCGGTTAAGCATAAATATATAGAATATAAAGCTAATCCTAATTAGCCACTAATTTCTAAAGATATGGGCCGGGAGGCCTTTTTAATTAACCAAAACTCCTAATTAATTATCTAGACTTAATAATAAAATAATAAAATCCTAACTATAATAGGCCTCCAAAGATATTGTTTATGGATTACAAATTAGTAAAGCCCGGTCCATTCAATTTTCTTCCATCTTCGACTTCGATCTTCTATAATTGGACACAAAATTCATCTTTTTCGACTTCTTTCATCCAAATATATCAACAACTGAAATCTACAATTTCTGCATAAAAACCACACCTAATCGTGCATTATATCCATATAAAATCATAGAAAACTTAACTTTTGAACAACCAAAATACACACACATCAAATCTCCTCACACTTGAATCATACTTGCCCTCAAGTATGAAGTGAAGATCAAACTCAATCATCAAACATGGTTGTTCAGAAACATTAAATTCCCAGGACTCAACATGAACGACTCAATAAGAAAAGAAGATGGAAAAATAAGACAATTTCCCTATCAATTTATTTTTCTTTTTTATTTTTTCTTTATTTTTTTATATTAATTAATTTCTTATTCATTTTTTGCTGACTTGTATAAAACGTAGCATCCATATCAGCATCGGGCTTGAGTCATCAAGTCACGTGAGAAAAACGTGCAAAAAAGCCCGAAATTGTCCTACGGACGAGGAAAAACAAAATTTTAGTCCTACTTTACAGCCTGACGAAATAAGTCCTAATTGTCAAATCCGTAAAAAGTTATAGTCTTGTTTCTACGGTTAGCTCTAAAAAAAACTATGAGCAGAAAGACACGAGATAAAATAATTATATAAATACACATCTTATCGCAAACTTGATCAGGAAGAAGAGTTGTTTGAAAATACATCTCACACCTGCTCTTGGAGTTGGGTGACTGTGTCTTTTCTGCAGCCAAACAACAAGAATTAATAAAAAAATATTATAAGTTTTTAGGCCCAAATCGACCAAAAACACGGGCAAACAAATGTAGGCAGCTTCGAGGGACTTTGATGGACTTTGATTTAAAAACATGCAAATTTAAAAAAGATGAATGGACACCAAATAGCACCACAGTGGTCGCCGATCATTTTAAGCACAAATGAAACATCAAATATAATATTTGATAATTGATATACAAACAATTTAAAAAAATTATCAAGAAATTGAATATATGCAACAAAGATTATCACATCCTTTCCTATCACAATCTCACAAATTTCTTCAATACAAGTGGTAACAAAAAACTAATCACGAAATGAATCCGTTTGGGTGAGAGGCCATGAAATTGGGTGAACCCACCGCAGTCTCAATTCCTCAAAAAATGGAGTCCTTGGAAAATGGATTCCTCCAAAAAATTAATGGCGAAGAATGCGGAATGATTTTGGGCTTAAATTCTTTCAAATAAATTTGAAGAAATTTTGAGATTTTTGCTGAGTGATTAGAAAATTTAGGGGTAGATTGAGAGTTAAAAATTTTTTTAGGCCACTAACTTATACTGACTTGCAAAAGTAGGCCACATATTTTCGGACTTGCAATAATAGGCCACCAAATATTAAGTACGGCGTCCGCAGGATAAATTTCGGGCCAAATGGCAACTGAAAGGCTCGTGACTGCCATCTGAAGCCCGTTTCTGACGTGGCTCACACTTGTACAAATAAAAAAATAAAAAATAAAATGAAAACATCTCGGGACCTCCTCTCATCTTCTTCTCTCCCAAAAGACTAGCAGCAGCCAACTACCACCATTGCCCACCTCCACAGCCGCCGAACACCACCGTCGCCGACCATCATACCCTCATCCCTCTTATATCCACCTCCCTTTCTCCCATCTCATGTCTGCAAACCTCACACTCCTTCCCCCTCTCTCTCTAATCTCTCTCTCCCCCTAGCATCTGCAATTCTCCTCCCCTCTCATAGTTTCGGCGACACACACCGAACTCCCCTTCCATTCCACCTTCATCCCATCTCACTCACAGCAACAACCACAACCAATTTCCCCCCATATTTACAGGTTCAATATCTAGGGGCTCTGCAATTTGGGAGAGGCTGCTGCGAAGATGGTGATGGTGGTGGTGGTCATCGTCGTCATCTCTTCCATCGACATCAAACTAGCAATTCAGATAATAATTCTCTCCACAAGATGGAAAACCTCTGCTTTTCCCCCAACTTTTTGAATCTTTTGTGGGAATGTGAAATGAGGTGGAGTTTTCGATTTAGGATTCTTGAGAGAATTTAGGGGAATATTGTAATAGTTTTTTTTAATTTAATTCAAGTATTTGCCCAATTTCTTCTTTTCTTCCCCAACAATAATTTTCCCGAAATCCATCTTCAATTCTTCGGGAAAAAAGAGCTCGTGGCAACGAAGGAGGTGGCGGAGAGGGCTGAGATTGCTGCTGAAGTGGGGAGAGAGAAACGAAGAAGAGAGATTATTTTGACTTGATTGGGGGTGGGAGAGAGGATGTGAGAGAGAGAGAGAGATTGTGCGTTGCTAACGACGGGGGCGATGCTTTGATGGAAGGAGGTGTAGGAGACTGGTGGCGGTTGGTGGTGAAATTTTTCAAAATTTTGGTTTTACAGATGGAGAGGGAGAGAGGAGACTGAAGATGGAGAGAGTAGAGATAATTTGGATTTTAATTTTAATTTTTAATTTTTTTTCATTCATATATTTACTTATGTGGCAGCCACATCACTTTCGAGCTCCACTTAGCATGACATGTACGCCACACGTCAGAAACGGGCTCCAGATGGCAGTCACGAGCCTTTCACGTGCCATTTAGCCCGAATCTATGCATTTGGGCCGAAATTTGTCCTGCGGATGCCGTACTTAATATTTGGTGGCCTATTGTTGCAAGCCCGAAAAGATGTGGCCTATTTTGCAAGTCGGTATAAGTTAGTGGCCTAAAAAAATTTTTAACTCGGAAGATTGACACAGAATCCGAGGAAGAAGGAAACTGGATTTCTAGAGAAGGAGATTACGGGGCACTGGCGAAGCCACGTTCAAGAGGGGTGGGGCAATTGCCCCCCCTCAATTTTGTTGAATTACCCCCTAACTAAACTTATTTTTGCATAATATTTACAAACATAAAGAAATTTGCCCCACCAAAAAATTATAAAGACAGGGGCAAAGGAAAAGGATAAATAAATGATTTATTTCCTTAATTTTCTGAATTTTAGTTTTAACGTGTCAAAAAAGAGAGAGAAATAAATAGACTTCAATTAAAACTTGTATCTCTCCTTATATCTCCTTTAACATACTACCTCCGTCCCATTATTCTTGTCTCATTTCTTTTGGGCACGGGTATTAAGGAGAATGGTGTTTAAAGGGTAAAAAGATAGAAAGTGGTGGAGCCCATAACTTTTTGTGAGAGAAGCATATTTCCTTTTATGGAAACAGGACAAGAATAATGGGACAACCCAAAAAGGAATACAAGAGAAGAATAATGGGACGGAGGGAGTATTTGTTTCTGTAGAATCATAGGAATGAAGTTTATTCTTTTCAATTAAATAATTGTTTCTCTTAAATTATAGGAATGGATAAATTCTTGAGTATGGTATTCATGGGAGTGAATAAACTTATTTTAATGTGATATTTATTTTTCAAAATTCCGAATGCACGGTATACCCGTTAGAGGTATCGGATACCCGGTCAATACCCGGTCAAAAAAAATTATATATTCTACAATATTATTATGTTTACATTTTTTTTAAAATATAATACTATACATTCATGTACTAAACAAACTAGTATAAATTAGAGCAAATCTCATATATTAAATGGGACATTAATTGGAATCACAAGCTTGATGAATCATGAATGAAAAAATGAGGTATTTTATAGCAATGCAGGTTTGTTACAACATATGGAGCATCAACGACAAATAAAGAGAAATCAAAGAGAAAATCACTATCACCGGTTATCATCTCATGTAATTATAATTATTCTAAGAAATTATTGTAATTTTTTTAGGATATTATATTATTTGCGTCGTTATAATTGTCGAAAAATCGAGTTAAAAATATAGGTGAAAAATTGAAAAATGGAGCTGGTTTTTTTTTTTTTTTAAACGGGTAGACCGGGTATCCGTTACCCGGGTCGGGTATACCCGGCCGGGTATTGTATACCCGGTTTGCTAAAACGGGACGGGTAAGGGTATTAAATTTTAGCTTATGCGGGTACGGGTACCCGGAAAAAATGGGTAGGGTATCCATGGATACCCGTTTATGCACCCCTAGTGCAATATATAACTCCTTCAGCAATAAGTATCCACTTCCATATATAGCGTAATTAGTTTTAAGCAGTTTTGGGCTCGATCAATTGTTCAGTGAATATTATGGATTAGAAAATAACTGTAAAATTTGGCGTTAAAAAAAACGGTTAAAAACTTTGTTTTAATATATTAATAGATACTACTCCCTCCGTCCCATTATTCTTGTCTTGTATTCTTTTTTGGGTTGTCCCGTTATTCTTGTCCTGTTTCCATAAAAGAAAATATGTTTCTCTCACAAAAAGTTATGGGCTCCACCACTTTTTATCTTTTTACCCTTTAAACATCATTCTCTTTAATACCCGTGCCCAAAAGAATGAGACAATAATAATGGGACGGAGGTAATAACATTTTATCATTTTTTATTAAAATCCGTGCCCTTTCACTTATGACAAACTTTTCATGGATGGAGGGAGTACTGTATTTCAAACATGTTAGCAAAGAAGAGCTAGATGGTTTTTTGGGACACTAACTCATAGCAGATTTTATTTATATGACACTTTTTTTTTCGGACTGTCAATTACAGGATACATTTTCAAAAATTGAACATCCGCATGACAAATTTCAGCCCGATCAGGCTAAAAGTCACAGACTTCACACGTGATGCCATTATTCAAGCCCGTTGCTTACGTGGCGACCACCTATCTCGTCTAATCAGCAAAAGATGTCTGTTAAAAAAAATAATACGAGGAAAGAATAAAAAATAAAATGAAAAACATCTTGGCCCTCTCTCGTCTCTCTCTCCCAAGCAGCCAAACCATCATCGCCACTTCCCCATCTACCGCCGACCACCACCGCCGCCTCCGCTGCCGGAATCCCAAGAATTTCACAATGATACGAAAAAACGTCCAGCCTCCTTCCCTTTCCCCATCCGAAATCTGCATTCGACAAGTCGAATTTGGGCGACAACCTCCGCCACCAACCACCATTTCCGATGCACAGTGAAATCCGATGATATATTTGATGTTCTATGGAAAAAAGCATTTGGGATGGAAGGATAGATCGCAGTGGCGGCAGTGATACATCCAACTCTTGGGATTCATCTCTGTTTCGCACTCATCGCAGTAGAATTCGTGAGGATGGTTGAGATTGGCTTGGTGCGTCAACAGCAACGGGTGGTGCTTGTCCCATCTCTTAATCGTGGTTGATGCCGGCAGCATCGCGCAGTCGACGTGCACATTGAAATCACAGCGGTCGCACGTGTAACAATGCTCATTATATATGATACGTGAGTCAGCAGCACATGACAAGAGCTGTGAGTCCCTCGTGACAATAAACACATAGTTGAGGAGATGCTGTGGGTGAGCTGCGTGATACATGGTGTCCGGCAGAGAAGCGCACTTTACACCTGCTTTGAATGGGCATTTCATAGACTCGTAAAACAACCCATTTGTAAGCCTCTGACAGACACGGCAATATTCTTTGCTCCAAGGGTAGAGCTTGAAGTCACAATATTTGAGGACGAGGGAAGGTGATGTGGCAAGTGGAAGCACGCCAAGTGAAGATTGTATTCGCATTCACTGCAACTCATGTAGTAGTAGTGCTTATTTGAAGAAGAAGAAGATGATGATGATGGAGAAAATATGGGAGTAACACACCCGTCACATATTAATTCTGATATTTCTCCATAATCATCATCTTCTTCTTCCTCTTCGTTTTGATGATGAGGATGACACTAAAGTGAGTTGATGTTTGTGATAAACGAACTTATATTTCACATTCTTCTCCATCTCATCATCATCATCACGAGGGATGGGTGGTGCTAAGATTGCTCCTCCTCCTATCAGTCTCATCACAAAAGGTCTGATTAGTTCCTCAGCCACGTCATTTATCGGAAATCGGATTATGTCTTTCTCATTTCCTGCATTATATCTGTAGGACATACAAATGCAGTATTTTAGAAATGCATATTGATGTGTATAAATAAATTTTCCTTTCAAAAAGAAAATTAATAATAAAAATTCACACACACATACCTAGTGGCGTGGGAGGACTTGTTGAAGGCGCACTTGACATGGACAGCATAGCTGCAAAGGTGACAGTGATATATCCAATATTTGGGCAGCAAATATTTGTAGCATACATCACATTTGTAATAAAATTTGATATACTGAGGTGGGACGTGATAAGAGAGAGAGAGAGAGTGATGGTTTGAGGCAGGCACGTGCATTTCTCGTGTATCCAATATTCACAAACGGTGCATATATAGGACTTCCCTCTGCGTATGGTGCCACAAGCATCGCACTTGAATGAACACCTCTTCCCATGAAATCTCAAATCATGTTTGGGGTGACTTGGATGGCGTATGATGCGGCGGCTTCTCCGATCACCGTCGTCGTCATCATCATCATCCACTGCGTCTATCACGCCTTGCGCACATCTCACGTGCATCGTAAATGCACCAAAGTTTGGGCTACAATTGTTTGCACATTTGTAGCTAAAGCTCCCTATATAATCACGACATATATTACAAAAAATTCCTATTTGTTGTTGGATGATCAGTATGTGTTGAGGGTGGAATGGATGCCTAATCTTTCTGGGCAGTGCTGCACATTCTTCATGCAGTAATGTTTTGTACCCACATTTAATCTTTCTGCTGCATTCATAAGCTTGCTCTCCTATACTAAAATACCTTTCACAAGCACGACATTTATTTCCTCTTTGAGTAATTTCAACCAAAGTAAGTGGATGATCGTGGCTCCAATGATCAACAATGTCCCTCCCATCCTCCTCCTCTATCTCCTTTCCTTTCTCGCTCATTATATTATCTGTGTGTGCTTAGACAGACTTACATGTAAAGGGCATGCATGCATGCATCAAGTATAGATCTAGCTATATTACCATCTTTGCAACATTATACATGGAGCACCTGACAGACAAGACAATATTTGAGAATGTAATAAAAAGTTAATTAATTTACTCAAAGAATCTCCTTTGTTTTTTTTTTTTTCTTTTTCTTTTTTGGGAAAAGGGTCAAATACACCCCTAATATTTCCTCTCAAGTTCAAATAAGCCCCTGAAGTTATTTTAGATACAAATAAACCCTTAATGTATATTTTCAGGTACAAATAAGCCCTTAATGTTATAATTATTGACACACATGCCATTCCCTATTATTAACCCTCCAAAATAATTTTTGCCATTTTTTTTCTTTTTATTTTAATCTTTTAAGCATGTTTTATCCTTATCCAATTTCTAAACTATTTAATTTTATAAAAATTACAAATTTATTTCTTCTTCATTATTATTAATTTTTTATTATAAATTTAAAAAAAATACTACTATAAGTTAAAAGAATATAATTAAAATTTCAGAAAAATTCTTTTCGTAGTATTATACATTTTTATCATAATTATTTATTATTAAGACTACTATAGTATTTAATTTGTATTATACATTATTACATATTATTTTTACCCCTATTACACATTTTTTTCTTAACCCTTCAATTTCATGAAATTGTTCTACTACCAAATTAGTAAACCATTAAATTAAGTTGTATGCTATTTGTCATTTTATTCTTTGCATTTATTTTTCTAATCTTTTTTTACGTCTACTATTCTAAATTATTAATTTTATATTCAAGTGAATGTTAATAATATTAGTTATAATGAAAAAATGATTTTGAAATTTTAATAATAATATTAATAATAATGAAGAAATGATTTTGAAACTTTTATAAATTAAATAAAGTTTTTAAACATGCTTAAAAGATTAAAATAAAAAGAAAAAAATTGGCAAAAATTATTTTGGAGGGACAATAATAGGGAATGACATGTATGTCAATATATATAATATTAAGGGCTTATTTGTACCTGAAAATATACATTAAAGGTTTCTTTCTACCTAAATTAATTTTAGGGGCTTATTTGAACCTGAGAGGAAACTTTAGGGGTGTATTTGACCATTTTTCCTTCTTTTTTTTTTCTGTCTCTCTTTTGCTTTTCTATCACACACATAATTATCCTTTTCTTTTCTCTCTCATTATGTGTTACTCCCTCCCTCCATCCACGATAAGTATAGCATAATTTTCTTTTGCGTACATCCACGATAAGTGTAGCTAGCACTTTCCATTTTGAGTAATGATCCCACCTACTACTCTTATTTTAAACCTCACAACAATTCATTATGGTGACCCCCTTTTCCACTCAAAACTAATCTACCAACAATTTCTTAAAATCCATGCTGCACTCAAAGTATTACACTTATCGTGGACAGAGAGAGTAATTTTTACCAACTCTGTGTGTGCAGGGACGGAGCCAAAAAATTTATATAGGGGGGCAAACTTTTTCAAAGCATTAATAATATTGTTGGGAAAATTATAAGGTTTCGATTTGATACCAAAACCCAACTGATTCTCCAACCGAATAGATGATCGCGTCAACCTAAATAGTGTTTTCCAGCTCGCCTGTTTGAGCCTTAGATGTTCTAGGTTTACAGGTTAAGGAAGCGGAAGACGGATCCGACCCCGGCTGTGTCTACGGCAGAGTCGCCTAGCGGAAGACGACGGTCGGCATTTGTGTTCACAAATGGAGTCACTAGCAAAAGACAAGAGGCGTCAACCTTCGGTGAGTGATCCACAGAGCCTCGATCAAGGGCCGAAGAGAATTCGAGCTGAGTTCAAAACACGGTAGTCAAATGCATGTAACAAAGGAACTATCTCTAAAGACTCCACGTCGGGAACGGTCCGGCTACTGAATTCAAAAGCCGGCTCTAAAGGCGAGAAGATCCGGAATCGAGGAAGTCAACCTACCTCGACCAATGAGGATTGCCGGATCACATCCTAGACTTCGAACCTAGGATGTGACACAAATGAAGACGGTGCGTATACGCCCGGCGGATCTTGTATTTAAGAAGAGTAGGTAAGATTCAAACAGCCTCCTCCAACGGCTAGTCTTGAATCTCTACCTATATAAACCCGTCTTCAACCTCGTGATCGGACACGAAAAACTCTCTACAAGCTTTCATTATCTCGAAATCTTTATTCTTTCAAAAGCTCTCAGCGAGTTCTACATAGATCAAAGAACACTTTATCTTAAAGTGTTTCTAGTTAAGAAACTGCTTAGTTTTTCGTCTGTTCCCTAGGCCAAACTCTTTGTATATCTTAAGCCTAGATTTCGAACGAGTTCATCATACTCTGAAGTTCTTAATTGTAAGAACTCGTTCATAGTTGGAACCCCATACCCAAACCCAAACCCAGAAAGGTTAGGTAAAGGTACGCTTGCTCGAAGCGCGTAATTCGAGTGGTTAGGTTCTTCAGTACCCGGAAACTGAAGGTGTATAGGCTTGACAGTGCCCGCAAACTGTTGGAACACAGCTCGGGTTAGAGTTGTGAAGTTGCTTGGTACTTGGAAACCAAGTGGTAGTGGATTACCAGTGAACCTGGTCGTGGACGTAGGAGGTGTTACTCCGAACCACGTAAAAACTCGCGTGCTTCCTTCTATCTCTCTCTCTTTACTTTTGCTTTATATTCAGCTGTGTACTAACGCCTTCATATCATTGCATACTTGTTCAAAACTGCACACACAGCTGCTCTCCAAAGACAGTTGTGTCTCTCGAAAAGTTGCACAACCTGACTAAGCTGAAAACGATAAGTTAATATTTTCAAACTGAGTTTTTCTAAGTAACTGAGCTAAGTTTTCAAACCACCACTTTCCGCACCGCCAGCTGAGTTGTTTACCCAGCTGACCCTCCCCAGCTGGATCAATAACTGAGCTCTCACTCAACTCCGTTTTAACTTGATAAAAGTTTCGAAAAATCTACTTGGTGTATTCACCCCCCCCTCTACACCAAGTACCCAGCTCAGGGACCATCAAATATTTTCCGCACAATATTATACATATTTTATACACAAACATTCAAAAAACATTATAAAGATAAATTAACTAGTACTCCCTCCGTCCCAATAGCAAGGTTTCACTTTCCTTTTTCGTCTGTCCCAATAGCAAGGTCTCATTCAAAAAATGAAAATAATTAACTCTTCAAAAGACTTGAGACCTACCACTTTTTATCTTTTTTCTGTTTCATAATAATCGTAGCCAAAAGAAATAGGACTGTGCTATTGGGACGGAGGGAATAATAATTAATAAAAATAACTAATTCTAAATCTGACCAATCATACAGAAATGGCGGAGTAAACACATAAGGTTAATATTCTAGTTTAGACTTCTAATTTCAAATTTGACAATTTAATTTTAGATAATAAACATGAATTTCTCACTTAATCAATTCAACACCATTGCTGCCCTCCGCCATATTCAATCACATATAAAAAGTTCCAAACAAAATCACTTTTCCTCCTCCAAATTAAATCCCATTGTTGATTCTATCTATCCAAAGATATAATATGTTATTTAATTAAGTAAAATCCAATCTATTTAAATTAGAAATTTTAAATCATTTTAAGATTGAGCTTGAATAATGAACTTAGAAATTTCTTTATAATTAGTCTAATAATATATATATAAATATATATTTTTAATTACACAAATTTATAAATATTTATAATATGTACATATATATAAGTAAATCGGAAAATTTGAGGGGGGCGGCCGCCACCCCCTAGCTCCGTCTCTGTGTGTGCATGTGTAGGCAGACATACGAATTGAAGGGCATAAAGTTAGATATTTATTTAGCAGATAGATAAATTAAAGAATCATATACAAAACTTTCATTAATGTAAGCAAAGAATGCATCACAATAACAAATCAATTTACTCAAAGTATCTTCCATTTCTTTATCTTTTGCTTTTAGCTTTATATAATGTATAATTTGACTATGGCGGATGATTCTTTTCTTCATGCCTGTGACTGCTTGGTATTTCTAAATATATATTCTCAATTACAGTTTATGCGTTTGGCATTTAGAACTAGCTAAAGCAGAATTAATTTTTCCGTCTTGTGAAAATATTATAGAAGAATTAAATAATTCTCTCAAATGACGCCAAGTACTAGATAATCTACTAATAATCTATACCTATTATAAAAGTGTCTTGTTTACAAAAATTGATTTGTCTATTATATCCCTATCATAGATTTAATTATAGGGATTATATATATATTTATTTGATATGAGATAGGAATCCTTTGATATAAGATAAGAGCGTGCATTTAAATTTCCTCAAAATTGTGATATGTTTTCTCTATTTTTTACGTATCTTTATTTATTATTTAAATTTATTATGATATGATTATTTTATTTTTCATACATATATATTCTTATTAGTATTAAAATCTATCAATAGTTTGTGCAACGCACGTTACGACACTACTAGTCTACTAAAATTACCCTACAGTCTACTTAATTAGAATTGGTTGCTGAGACTTGTATGATCGATCTATATAAGCGAACGATGTTTTATTCAATACTATTAAATAATTCTTAATGATGAAATAAATCTATTGTTGAGACTTCTTCTCTCTCTATTTACAAGACTTCGTTCGTAATTAGGGAACTATCTATTTACTTTTGTTTTCTTTATTATTTATTTCCCTTTTCATTTAGAGTTCTATTTAAAATAGGATTTTGTTAAGTATTGCTTATAATATACTCCCTCCGTCCACAATAAATTTGCCACATTGTGGATGGCACGGGTTTTAATAATTTGTTGGTTGATTGTATTGTGAGTGAAATAAGGGTCCCACTTTTATATAGTTTTAAATTGTGTTGTGAGTGGAAAAGTAAGTGAGGTGTGTGGGGTCTATTACCATAAATGGATGTGACAAATTTTTTGTGGACGGACCAAAAAGGAAATTGTGGCAAATTTATCGTGGACGGAGGGAGTATAACTTTCAAATGATGGTTTGAGGTATCATAAAATAAAATAGCAGAGTATTTGATAGGATTTATTGTGAAATTGGCGTTAAAGTTTGTTGATTTAACAAGGCCGTATCAGACTTAAGCAAAATCGACGTCGTTTTTGAAGCCATGCAATGGAATGCCTCTCAAGCATTTCATCAAATATCTTACAGGCATAACGTAATGACATAAAAGCAGTTCCTGGTATCATATAGGTCTTCATATAAACGATTTCTGACGAATCGATCTCATCTCGCCCGTTAGAGAGAGAAAATTACATGGAATTGGAGAAGGGAAGATGACTTAATATATGCATGCAAACTGTTCGATGAAATGCTCGATAAAGATAGTATTGCGTGTCACCGTATTTAATTTCCTCATGTATAATTCAGATAGAGACATTGGTGAGAAAGAAGAAAAATCAGGCTATTTCATCGTTAGCATTTCAAACTAATAAACTTGAAATGTATTCAAAAGAAAATATAACAACGCACTATAAGTAATTAAAAAATTAAAGAATTATAGACCTGCAAACTGTTTGAATATGATTTAATTTAGGTCTGCAAACAGTTTGATGAAATGCTCGAAAAGTTATCGTATTGTGTGTCTTTAAAAACGTCACCCGGTTTACCCGGTTTCCAAACAATATAACCAACCTTACAAAAAGAATAAATTTGATTTAAACAAAGTAAAAAAGAAAAGAAAAATACAAAAGAGCCAAGATATGTGTACTTTTCTTTATTCCAACTTCCCTTGGTCTAGAAGGCAAAAAAAAAAAAAAAAGCATCTTTTCCCCATCATTCCTTGAAATATCGGAAATGGAATTTGATGATGAAGAATCCTGCAGAAATCTTTCTTCGTAAAATCGATTGTGTGGGAATGTAGAAAAAAATATATAAATGGCAACACTTATATACTGTTTAGGTCTTGGAAATATGTAGGAGCTTACAACTATAACAACATTTAGCATATTACATAAACTAAATCATAATAACTTCAAATGTGAGCAAAGAATAATGTATGTTAATTTAAAATCTTCTTCAACTTTATTTTTAAATTAATTCCTGTATCTTTGTCTTTGTCTTTGTCTTTTCTCATAATTCAACTATCAGGGAATAGGTATACTTTTTTTTTTTTTTAAATCAGTGCTTCTGATTGTGTGTTTGTAAATATTCTCAATAACAGTTAATGTATTTGAAGATGTTCTCTGCATTTTTAAGAGTGCCAATAATATGAATTGGTAATAATTATTACCATTAATTCATATATTATCTAAAACTTATATTTCACATTATTCAACCATCTCATCATCATTATCATCACGAGGGATGGGTGATAATGCTAATAGACATGGGTTTTAAACTGTTGTCGTAGCATGTTTTAATGACCATTGACCGTTGTCGTAGCCTGTTCGGGGCGGAACTACAGCGAGCCCTTGGGGAGCCTCAGCCAGCCACCCCACCCCAAACTATAAAAAAAAAAAAATTACACATGAAAAAATCGCAATTTGTTGGAAATTTGTAGCATTGTCCATCATATTCCCCCAACAATGGGGAAATGGCCTGATTTCTTAAGAAAAATATTTTAAAATAATTAAATAAATAAAATCGAATGAGACGCAAACACCCATAAAAAAGAGAAACGTAGCATAGTCTCACAACAATTAGGCTCACCCCAAAAAAAATCCTGGTTCCGCCCTTGGTATAAGGGTATCAATTATCTAGTACACTAAATACTACTCCCTCTATTCAAATAGTAAGGTTTCTCTTTCCTTTTTCTCTGTCTCAATTCTAAGATCACATTCCAAAAATAAAAATAATTAACTCTTCAAAAGGCTTAAGACCACCACTTTTTATCTTTTTATCCTTATTTCTTAATAACCGTACCCAAAGTAAAATGAACTTTACTATTGGGACGGAGGGAGTACCATCTTTGCAAATTTTTGGAGCACACACAAAGTAGAATTTATGTTGAAATATGTCAACATAAATTCTCAAATTCAATTTATGTACAGATGTCAGAGGTTAAGTTCTAGGAAAAGTAGCAGTTTTCGTCTTATGTAAAATTTTTGTAGAAACTACAAAAAAGGCAGAAAACTTTTGCGGCTTCTTGAAAAATGATAGAAGAAACGAAGTAAGAGGCAAAATATCCATAAAATCCAAAACCTAGAAGCATGGATTACCATATTTCAGGTGCAGAAATTAGAAAAAGATAAATAATAGTAATAATATCAACTGACCTCTTTCAACAAATCTGCAAACGGAATGTACTCAACAGCAACCTTTCTCACCTGGTGGCTGGTGGTGAACAACAATGAAAAAAAAAAAAAAGAAGCAAATATCCCTAACATATACCCCTATCATATTTACTTTCCTATTTTTTGATTTGGAACTACAGCACCTCAACGTGTCATAAATAGTGCAAAAACCCCCGCGCCTCTAACGGATGACTAACACCGTTAACAAAATAAAAAATTGTTAACAGTGGTAGTCATCCGTTATAGGCAAGGGGGTTTACGCACTATTTATGGCACATTGGAGCGTTGGCAGCTCCAAATAAAAAAATAGGGAGGTAAATATGATAGGAATATATGTTAGGGGTGTATTTGCTACTTCTCTCAAAATAAAAAGAAAAAATGGAGGTTAAGTTAAATATGATTTCTGGAAATATTTCTCTCTCTCTTAGGGGGGAAGGGAAAGTGTTAGAGCTTGAACTCAAGACCTCTCTATTCATAAACAAGATTTATTACTGCTTGGACGTAAAGAGTACGAACTTAAAAATAAAATTGGCAGGATTTTTTTCTCAGGGTCGAATTGCTATTTTTCCGAAATCGAGGGACTTCATTTAGAATTAATTAAAACTAACATCAAATTAATGAAATGGGCCCACATGCATTAATACAGGCCCAAGATATTGCTCCCAAAGGTAGCCCAATATCCATTCTATATAAGCGGGCCCTTTCTATTGGGCTCAGATTTTGTCCCAATGAAAAATTTATGGATAAAAATTTGGTACGGTCAACCGCACATTGCAACTTGCGGTTAACTGTAACCAGGAAATAATTAGGATAATTAGGAGATAGTTTATTGATTATAAATATAGGAATAAAACTTTAGTTTTCCCATTCTATGCCAGATAAAATTTATTTTACTAGTTATTTTACATTGTTATCAATAAATTCTAATAGTTGAAAATATAAAGAAAAATTCAAATAAATGAATCTCATAGTTGTATACGGCGTATAAAAATACTTACAATCAATTTTGAGTTAAAATCTCAAACATCTAACCTCATTTTTGTGTATTTCATTAGAACATTACTAACTCATCAAATTTTAGACGAAGAACGATTCATTAAATTAAAACAATTAAAGAATGCATTATTAGTTCCCGAAAATTACATCTAGTGACAAAAAATGCTAATGTCCACAAAATTTACGAAATCTAATGACAAAGAACGCTAATGTGAGCTAATCCACAAGGCTTTCAATTTCTTTATGTTTTTTCTTTAATTTCAATTTGGAAATGACTTTTGGAAACCCAATTAAAATGATGTATATTACTATTATTTTTTAACATCTAATTTTTAAATTCTACTTAATAATTGATTCATCTCATCAACATTAAATTCAAAATGACTTTTGGAAACAATTCTGTTGAGGATTTTTTTTTTCTTTTTCAGAAAGGAATTCAAACTGCTTTAAATAAAAAAGGAAGAGATAGCTAATAGCTTAAACAAAGTTATGTAATACATATATAAATCGAAAAAATAAAATAATCCTAGTCCAACACATGACAATTTTGACATCTTCTAGCTTTACATACTGTAGCATAAAACATACATAGTATTACCATTACCACTAATTTCACTTACAACATTAATTCAACTTGAAGAGGAAAGGTATTATGTACTCTCTCCCACTGCAAAGGGCTTCTTCCTTGTACGCTTTATTTGGTAAACGGTCACACAATCAGTTATCACTACTCCTCGATTCAGCTTCGACTTCTCTTTTCGTCCAAAATATATACGCGTCGCCTGGTTGTCAGGAGTCACGACCAGTCCTACTTGGAGAAGCTCGTTATCATTGTGCGTTATTTACAGAGTTACTTGTGTTCACTCCTTGCAGCTCCATTGGAGAGTTTGCAATGCTACCGACAGAGCCCATGGTCTGTGAACTCAACTGAGGACTGGCTGGACAAGCTTCTGGATTACCAGAAGCCATCGGATGAATGGCCCCCGAACTCAACTGTGGGCTCATCGGAGTTCTCTGGCTCATTTGCTGGGGACTGGCCTGCTGTTGCAATTGTTGTTGTTGTTGTTGCTGCTGTTGCTGATTCATTTGCTGGGGAATCCCCACGCTCGAAGGTGATCCGACTTGTGGAGGTGAAAGGACACCTTGCAGTGGTGACGTTGTTTCTTGCTGCTGTGACTGCTGCTGCGTCTGCTGCTGTAGTTGCTGTTGTTGCAGCTGTTGCTGGAGCTGTTGTTGCTGCTGTAGCTGCAGCTGCTGCTGAAGCTGGTGCTGTTGTTGCTGCTGCTGCTGCTGAAGCTGGTGCTGTTGTTGCTGCTGCTGTTGCTGTTGCTGGTTCATGTATAGATTCATGCCTGGCATCTTCGGTGGGCCCATAGCTGTGCGTTGCATCTGGTTCATATTGGCCCGGTTTAGAGCAGGGCCGAGCATGGAAAGACCAGATCCCGGATGCATCTGTCGAGCTCCGGGTATGCCTCCAATACTTGATTGAGGGTTCCCCAATATATTTGATCTGTTTTGTATCCTCAATTTCATGTAAGCAGCTTGCTGCGGAGTAAACGTCCCGGATCTGATGGCATTAGTAAGATTCGTAGAACTAAGATTCATGGCGTTCTGGTTCATGTTTGCTATGTTCGACATAGACCCCATCGGTGCAGAAATACCCGATCCACCCACACCGACACCGACTCCCCTAGCACCTCCGATTCCCATGACATTACCCAAGCCTCCGAGGCCCACCATATTATTGCCAATATTGCCCATGCCAACATTTGCAAGCCCGGGCATCATTTTTCTCTGCATAGTTTGCTGTTGCTGCTGCTGCTGCTGCTGCGGCTGAAGAAGTTGCGACTGTTGCTGCTGCTGTTGCAACAGCTGAAGTTGAAGTGCGGAAGACTTGTTCGTCATATGACCTCCCAACTGCATACTACTCGGAGCCATATTATTCAGATGCTGCATTGAGTTCGTCGGGAGCATCATCTGTGACCTTTGGAACTGGGCATGCTGCTGCGTCTGCTGTTGCTGCTGTTGCATATTTTGCAGTTGTTCGGGTTGCTGAGGCCTCGAAGGCACTGAAACCCCGGATAGAAGTCCTTGCGACATTTGAATCGACTGAGTACTTCCTGGAGGCAGCATCCTTGGGCCTTGCACGTTCTGTGATGACATTGCATTACCACTATTACTAGGTTTTGCAACATCGCTCGACTGTTGCAGAGAAACACCTTCTGAAAACTGCTGCATCTCAGATGCTGCACTAGTGGAAGGATTTCCAGGTGTGTTAGGCTGGTTCATTGAGGAAGGATTCATCCGAACAGGTTTTGGTTGGACGAGATCCTCCGTGTGATAACCTTCCCGTGTCATCTGCTCAAGTATATATTATTAGCTCAAAGTAGGCAGCACATGAGACTTAATTGCAATTGTCGGGTTTTTTAATCGAAAATGCTAACATACCAGTAAAGAATACTGCGCTGCAAGTAGGTCGGCCATATGCTGCAAGAGTTGAATGGCATGGGTAAGCAAACAATTAAGGAGGGAGCAAAGTAATTGTATTCGATTACAGAAATAAGAAAAATCATGTATAAAATCATCTACTTGGGGTCTAGTTGATCATAAAATATGGCCCTTTTGGTATAATCATCGTGCTTAGTAAAAGAGAACTGATACTCGAAAACAACAATTCTGTCATGAACAAAACCATCCCCAAAGCAGAGAGAAAATATATAAAAGCTCACGGTATTTGGCAATGTTGGAAGGTAATCCTCTGCTGCCAAGTATTCAGTGTCCTCGATTTCCCCTATATGAATTGCAACTGCACCATCATTTGGTTTCTCCGACAAGATCATCCTAGTTCTGCCCTTTGAAACAACTTGGAAGGTATTACCTGTGACATATCGATCGTGAGGATTAGCCAAAGTCGTCGTACCAGTATTATGTTTAAAAAGTTAGGATGTTAATTCACCTTGAAGAATGCGCTCCGTCTGAATAAAGTTCAAAATCCTGGTCTTGCAAACATTCATGTTGCCACCAACTAGGGACTTTGACAGTGGCATTGTACATGATTCATCTTTCAAATTCTCACTGTTTGAATCATTCGAGAGATGAGACATCAGCTGTTGAGCTGAATACACATTAGGCTTCCTCATAGGATACTCATCTACCTTACCCTTTTTGCAATTAAGTTGAAACCTGAAAGCAAAAAAGATAACGAAACACAAAGGAGTCATTATATCCAACATCAAACAAATAATTCGAGACAAGACAACATTTGAGAATAGAATTCAACCTATCTACACAATTCTAATATTAGATACTACAAAAAACCATTAAAAATTTGTTTCCCTGGTGTGGATTCTGTAACTGAATTTAATGGCTGTTCCGACTTAATTTCATGCTCAGAAGGATAAAAACTCATGAAAATGTCCTTCACTCAAGCTTACCCGGACGGTATTGGATTCACCAATAATACAGCAGAATATATAAATATGGTGGCCACAGTTAATATATGTGCAGAGAAAACTAAATACCAAAATTTTGAAAAAGAATCAGGGCATATTGATTGACGGAGATACCTCATAGCTACCATTTCTATCTTTGAGAATCTCTCCAATGTAGTTTGATCGCCCAAAGGTTGAGCTCCAACAGGAGGGCTGCTTACATTTATTTGCATGCTCATATTGCCAACACTTGCAGGAGATCCAACTCCACTCATTGCAGGGGTTTTAGGAAGAGAATTAGTTCTGCGTTTTGCAGCTGCCTGTGCCTGATTTTGCCTCTGCATAGAGTCATTAGCACTTGAAGTGAAAGACGGGTTGCCACCAATACCAACAGAAGTAACAGATGAGACTGCATGTTTATCCTTTTGAGATGACATGAGCCCACTAGTCACAACAGCTCCAATTTGATGTCCGATAGAATCTCCAGATTTTGACGATAAAGGAGATTGAGGTAAGCCCCCACCAGAAACATGAGGACTCTGAACCAATTTTCTCTTAGAATTATTATCAAGAGGCTGACCAAGATTGTTCCACGGAGATTGAGGGAAGCCAGGTCTCATCATCTGATGTGGCATCCTTTGTTGCAACCGTGACTGCTGGGAGTCAATATTTGTTAGTTCTGTTTCACCCATGGCCACACGACCGTCTGGTTTATCCAATCTATCCGTGTCAACTGGTTCTTCCTTCAGGTTGTATCTTATTCCTTGCTGTCCAACTGTGAACGGCATTGTCCCCCCTTCCTGATTTAGACCTCCCTCAAATACCTGCTGAGAGAACTTTTGCATGCCATTGTTCGCATACTGAATTCCTCTTCCAACTGCAGACTGCTGCTGCATTAAGGTGTTCTTCCAATGCAATTCAGACCCATGTAAAGTGTCCATCTGTGAACCTAAATGCTGTATATTCCCCTCAGCACCTGTATGCATAAGCCTAGCCTTCTTGTTGGTCATCGGAGATGATTGTCCGTCTTGGTTCTCTCTCTTACCATGAAGAGAAGCAGCAACGTTATCAGCAAATGGGATCATCATGTCCTGCCCACCAGGAGAACCTACAGCTGCATTCAACAGTGCTCCTGACCGATGATCCTTCATCATTCTTGGGCTTCCACCTCCATACTTTGGCTGGTGAGATGCTATAGGTGAGGGCAGAAGAGAGCCATCCGATCCAAAGCTATTGCTCCTCATTTGAAGCATAGCGCTTGAAACATTAATTTGATTGTTCGTATTCTCATACGCAGGTTGCTGCACTAAAGTTCCTGTATCTCCCAACCTAGAACTTTCTGGAACTCTATCAAGACTAACCTTCTTCCCATGGTTATTATTTGAGACAGCAACTTCGGAAATCTGCCTCAATCTTTTCCTTCGCATGCTGCGTAGTTCTAAATTTAACTAAAAATAAAGAGATACCAAAAATTAAAACATGAAATATAATAACCATATAAAGAAAAGAAAAAAAGAATGGACAAACCTTATTTTGAACTGGATTTTCAGATAGTCTGTCTAGCTGTGGGGCTGGATCTAGGCAAAGTTGCGGTTGTATAGCTTTCAAAATTCTAGACTCCACTTCCTTTAACCAAAATAAGAACAATTTCAAGTTAGAAAAATATCCTTCCACTGCATAGATTTAGAGCTGAGGATCACTTACCATCAGATCACCATATGTCCAACCATTTTCTGAAATAGCTGGAATATCCTTCACTATATTTTCTAGTGACATTTTGAGAGACACTCTGTTAATTGCAGGTGAGCTTTCACCAGAAGCCACATTAACTCCTTCGGGAAAGCACTTCCGATAATCTCGCACCTGTGGTAAGAATTACATTAAATAAGAATTTGTTATATTCCTCATACCACTTTTCATATTTCATTACTGCCAAAAAGTAAACAAACAATGACCATGAAACATGAAGAGAAACAACAAAAAAAAGATTATCTTATAAAGGAAGAATCATTGATATAAGGAGAATATTTTCAGAAGAAGTACGCATAAATAAGTATAAAAATAACTGCTAGATAAAACTACTAAAAGGAAGTGTTCCTGAAATTATATGGAATAATGGACATTTTAATGCCGTAATAGCAGTTCGACATTCTTTCCTATACAAATTTGAGAAAATAGATAGCCTCCCAGATATCTTGACCAGAATATCCAATCATCACCAAACTGATGAACACAAATTTCCTTATATTTATATGTTTCAGTTAAAAGTATTTTCAAATGAATAATTCATTAAAGGTAATTGTAGTTAAGATAAACTTGGCTACTCATAGTTATCCTTAACAGCTCTACATTGAACTTTGGATAACTTACCTCACAGACAAGTGTCCCATCAATATATTTGCAGGGTATATCATCCAGAATATCTCCCGGCAACCGACCAGATTCAATTGCCTTCCACCAAAAAGAGAAAAGAGAAAAAAGTAAGATTGTCGGAATAGTTAGCAAGAAAAAGTAGATAGGTTCTGATATGAGGAATTAGACTAGAAAGTTGCTATAAAATATTGGATTCGGATTTGTAACTCCAAGAAAAACTTCACCAAAAGAATGAATAATTAATTCCAATATTTATGTTGATCCCGAGCAAAGACATTAGCAGAATTTATAGCACTACAAAACCTACTGCTATAAATAAGGAACAAAACATGCAACGAGCTATTTCTATAAAATGGAAATATAAACTGTCGACCTACCGAAAAAAGAGCCTCAGATGCTCTATCATATGGATGCAAGAACTTTGGCACATCGATGGATGTCTGGTTGCCAGAATCATTCTGAAAATTCATAGTAAATATTGTCAAGCAACACACAAATTACACAATTAGCCCAAAAATACCATTTTTATGATGGGGGCCTTAATTACTTTCATGCAACAATTAAAAGGGACGATGAATGGCAGACCTCTACAGGTTTCCTGATTGAATATCCATCCGGAAAAAGTCTCAGAGTGAATGAAACTTCATTATCTGATAAACGAAGGAACATAGAAAAAGCATAATAGTTAGCTATACCATACCATGAAGCAAAATATTTCGAGATGGTGGGAGCAAAATTGAATCTTGAGTATATATTAAAGAGGATATCTGCATACCGCCAATTTTAGTTAATCCCCTGTTCTCCTTAGCCTCTCCCTGTCCAATAAAAATAGATATCATTACAAAATGCAACTGAATTAAGCAACTAAGCAGCGCAAAAACTTCACAGTTTCCCTTTTTCTCACTAAGTTAAAACTTAATTCATCATCTTTAATCTTTAAAAACAAAACATCTGAATAAAAATCCATTTCGCCGTCTCCTAGCTCTCAATACCAAACATTTTCATTCAGCAAAATCCCCAAATCACATGTCGAGACAGAAAGGAAAAAAAAAAAACGTGATTCTCCAAAAATTAACTGCTTATGTAAAGCTTGTTCTAAATGATAAGCCTCTAATTCCAGACTATCACCAAAATCAATAATTATTCTCACACAAAAAGATTCAGCTAAACAATTGTACAAATTATATAACCTATAACATCGGTGTATGCATTCCAAATTACCAAATTAAGAAAAATTAAAAGGAGAAATTAGCAAGTTCACCAGCTTCCGAGCAGACAGCGGAATGGCATCACTTTTAGGCTTCGAGGCAGCAATTGGCGCATCGTTCAACTCTTCGCCGTCGGCATGTAAAACGGCGGCGTTTGACGGTGCCGATTTCGGGCGAAACCGCCTACCCGTTTTGGAAACCTTAAACGAGATCCCCATAACTAAAGGGATCTCTACAAACTGAATATTACTATCTCGGAAACGTGAAAATTTAGATAAAATGCATACAATTCATGTATGTAAGAGAAACTCAGAGAAATTGATTTGCTTTTCTTCTATGTGTTTGTGTGTGTGTGTGTGTGTGTGTGTGTGTGTCTGAGAGAGGAGAGAGCGCAGACTTGAGTCGAGAGCTATTTGCTATTTGATTTTTATTTTATTTTTTATTTGATAATATTTGCAAGAAAATTGCACTAAATCAATTAGGAGTGTGCAAGATGTAAACCGGACCGAAAAAACCGACCGAACCGATGAATTTCGGTCGGTTCGGTTCGGTTGAAAATTGAATTCGGTTCGATTTCGGTTTTTACACAAGAAAACCGATGAGGTTCGGTACGGTTCTCGGTTGGGAAGTTTTGGGTTGGTCGGGAACCGAACCGACCGAAACATATATTATAATATATTAATATTAATTAAATTATATATATACACATTATTATATTAATTTTTATTAGATATTTGTTATGATTTGAAATTTCGTAATGAGTTTTATAAAATTAGGAAATTTTGTAATGAGTTATATTTATTATTTGTTATATGAAATTTCGAAAAAAAAATACCAAACTGTCGGTTTTTAAACAACCGACCGAAACCGACCGATGGTTTTGGGTCGGTTTCGGTTCGGCCCGAACCTTGAAGTCGGTTCGGTTCGGTTGAGAAAATCCCCTTCGATCGGTTGGTCGGTTTTTAAGGTTTTGGTCGGTCGGTCGAACTGACCGACCGATGCACACCCCTAAAATCAATATATGGAAATGGAACCTTGTTTTAGAAATTTGGATGGTATATTAAAGAGGTGATCTGCTACACAATACACACTTTCTGTGAGAATCTTTTGTGGGTATTTTTTCGTTTCGTCTCACATTTTTCGTGGGCATTTTCTTGTTTCGTTCTTATTAATACTGTTCTATTTAATTTTTGATATTGTGTTTTATTCTAATACCTTAGAAATTGTTATTAAAATCGTTAAATATACAAATCAATCAAAATCAAAGCTCGATTTCTTCTTTTTCCCTAACATTAAAGAAATTAATAAATAGGACAAATCGAGCTTTAATTTTGATTGATTTGTAAGTTTAACGATTTTAATAACAATTTCTAAGGTATTAGAATAAATTGATGTGCTACACATCTTCCGTGAGCATCTTTCGTGGGCATCTCTTTCGTTTCATCCGTATTAATACTATTCTATATAATTTTTAATATTGTGTTTTATTCTAAGACCTTAGAAATTGTTATTAAAATCATTAAACTTACAAATCAATCAAAATATAGCAGAAAATATCATATTTATGATAAATATAATAATTATTAAAAAAGTTTTATTTTCACAAAATTCAAATTACCTATTTTGTTCTTTTCAATACTTAATTTAAGGGCAAAATTGTATTTGTAAGAAACTATACAATTAATACTGATATACAGTTGGATTATTTTATTAATTATTATTTTATCATTAACGCTGTGTTAAATTTTATCTAAAATTATAGGATATATCTTTTCAAGCACTCAATATCAGACTAATTATGTAATTGTGAATTAAATTTGGTAAAACAATATGGTATGTGGCGTGATATCACAATTAAAATTTATTTATTTATTAAGAATCGTATTATTTTTTTTAAAGTAACGATGCACCTATATATTTTATTTAGGAAAATATAATGTAATATAAAAAATTATTATTATTTGTCTACAATGACATACTATCAAAAAGGGGCTAACTTTTTTAATACCAAAGAATAAAAGTAACAAGTTATATATCCTAATCTATATAATACTAGATGTTTTTTATATCAAAATGTGTTAAAAGACATTTATATCCTTATTGTCAACCACTTTATTTAAAATAAGACAAAATAGGTCAAAAAGATCACTTTTTGAAAAAGACCAACCCAAAAATCTCGGTCCTCACACAATCTCTCTCTCTTCTCTGTCGTGTACTCCTCATCCCTTCATACGATAGTAAAAAAAAAAACGGTGGCTATCAATGGATCCAAGCGGCACCAACTCCGACCACGATAGAGAGGCGACGTCGTCGGCGGGCTCCGAGGACAAAGAACCCTTCGTTAACGAACCGCCGGTTAGTGCCTAAGTCTCCATACAAATTTAATTTTTTTTTAAGAATTTATGCTTCTAAAATCTGTTTTTATACATGCTTTAATTGGAGTGGGGATGAATGTACATGCTTGTATGCATTAGGATAGTATTATTTAGAAATTTGTATGTTGAAATTTGGTGTTGGAGGGGTGCACACAGTCGCGCCCACGACTGGTGTTCTTCTGCCCACGATGGTGGTGAAGAAGATGCACCATCGTGAGCACGATGGTATAATCCATCGTGTGCAATCTGTTGCCCAAGAGGCTGCACACAATGGGCTCTATCGTGTGCTTCCCATCGTGTGATGTCTTCTGTGGTGCCCAAGAGGCTGCACACGATGGGCTCTATCGTGTGTTTCCCATCGTGTGCAGTCAGAGGACTTTCAATTTTTTTTTGTTCTTGTTCGTTTATGCACTCGATCATTGTTCTTATGCATTATATGTTTATATTACAGCCTGGTTGCGTATGGAAGAGACCTACATTGCGCTTTGTTACACGTCAAGTGAATCTTTACGTACGAGAGACGATATTTAAAGAGATAACTTCGACACTACGGCGTATTGGCCGCAATCCTGTAGTCAGTGAGCGAGCAATCGACACTTTGACCAGTGGGGTCGTTGGTCGTTTGATTAGAGTAAGGAGAAATGGTAGTACAAATACTGCCCTACATCACTTGATGGCCCGTCAGTTAGAGGGTGATGACATACCCACGGACGAGTCGTGGTTCCAGGTTTGTGGGAGGACCCTTTGTTTTACGGCACATAATTTTGCTATGGTCACTGGACTACACTTTGGCATCTCTGATTTTCATCCGGAGGACAACCATCTCATTCGGCCTGACAGTCTTTTCCACAAAATATTCAATGCCGAGAATGTTAAGGTTAGTGTATTGCAAAAGAAGTTCAAAGAACGAGAGTTGGGTAGAAACATTGAAGATTATTTGAAGGTGGCCAATTTATTGATTTACTATTACTTTCTCCTATGTCGTGATGACATGATGGTCGAAAGATGGGCATGGGCATTAGTTGAGGATTTTGAGAAGTGGGATATGTTTCCTTGGGGTTCTTACAGTTATGGGGCATTGTGTTACTATATAGACAATGTCGCCACGAAGAAGGAACATGAATATAAGGACTACCACTTTTACGGTCCGGTTTGGGCTTTACAGATTTGGTCGTACGAGATGATTCCTTCGTTGGCACGCTTGTGTGGAACCTGAGATGAAACCGTCCAAGTGCCCCGATGTTTGATGTGGACTACAAGAACCCTCAAGATTGATTTCAGCCATTCTTCGATGAAAGGGTTCGTAAAGTAATGAATTTTTCTCATTTGCTAATATTATTACCTATTAAATTTCTAATAGTGAACTTTCATGACTTGTTTTGCAGCACAAAGTACTTCCTGAGTTAGAGCATCTGATGGGTGATGAAACTGAATGGTATTACCACTCGTTTGAGAATGGATCGCCGTATGATGTGCAGTTTCAAAAGCCTGTACGAATAGCACAGAAGAACACTGAGGATGAGGCTAAAAAGAAGCCTAGAAAGAAGGCTATAGAGAAGCTGAAGAGTGTTGTGGGGAAGATGATTACACCTGAGTCGGCACAAAAAGTGCTGAAGCGACGCCGGCAAAGTACCCCACTAGTAGTTGGAATAGAGACAGCAGACCGGGTCTACTAGGAAAGACAGTCGGAGAGAGTGTGTTGTGTGCACGGACTTCCTTTTCCAGACCACAGGGAGGACACGAGTAGGGATGACTACTACGATCGCCAATTGAATGCGATCTTGCACGAAGAGTCTGACACATGCTTCCTTGCTCGAGTTTCTCGCAGGGTCTTTTCGCAGATTGTGAATTTCTTTGGTCCTAGGTCTAGGCCTAGGAGTCCACATTACTCAGTTGCGAGCTACGGGAGGATTCCCGAGCCACACCGCCACTATGCCTTAGTTAGTAGCGGCCATAGGAGGATCCCAGACCCACCTCGTCACTCTGCAGCTGCTGCTTCCCAGAGTTACCACAGTCACTGCTCTGCTGCTCGTCCTGCTCAGAGTCACCATTCTCCTTCTGCCCAGCCCTCTCAGAGTCACCACAGTCACCGCTCTGCTACTCGTCCTGCTCAGAGTCACCATTCTCCTCATGCCCAGCCCTCTCAGAGTCACCACAGTCACCGCTCTGCTACTCGTCCTGCTCAGAGTCACCATTCTCCTTCTGCCCAACCCTCTCAGAGTCACCACAGTCACCGCTCTGCTACTCGTCCTGCTCAGAGTCACTACTCTCCTCCTTCTCAGCCCTCTCAGCAGTTAGAGCAGCCTTTTCAGCAGTTAGAGCAGCAGTATCTGCCGATCGAGCAGCAGTTTCAGCAGTATCTACCGATCGAGCAATAGTTTCAGCAGTATCTACTGATTGAGCAGCAGTTTCAGCAGGTGGATCAGTATGGTTCGATGTTTCAGTACCGTGTGCACACGATCCTGTGCAGCTTGTCCATGGATCGTGTGCACATGAACTTTCATTTTTTGGCCGTTTTGATTAATTATGTTATCGATAATTGTGTTTTATGATTGTAATAATGTTTTTCTTAAACATTAATAACTATAGAACACCGTGTGCGAAGACCTATTTATGTCGTGTAATTCATTAGTATACAAAGTACTTTGTATAGATGATGAACTTGTTTATATGAACTTATATATTGCAAATTTAAAGATTACGCACAACATGTATTACATTTTGTTAATTCAATATATAACTTTGCACATAAGTATATTATTAGCAAATAATAGTTTATAGGCACTACATAACGCATAAATTGATGATTTACTATCGATATTAGTGTAAACTTGTGCGTGTTCTTAAGCACAGGGTGCAGCCCACCACCGTGTGCACGTTAATAATTATTTCTATAATTACATTCCACTCATCGGGATGTGGTATTGGATTAATGTGCTCCCTATAAGTCTCTCTAAAGCCATGTTGCTTGAAATAAAGACTGACGAAATCGTACACAGACAAACCAGCACGCCTGTTAAGAAAGTTTGAATGAGCAATGTGTCACACACATAGATAAAATTATTTAATGATATTTCAAAGATAGAATACGTAAACAAATACCTTATAGCGGCAACAGCATGACGACATGGAATCAGATCCAAATCAAACTCCCGACAGTCACATGTCCAACTCTGAAGGTCGACCTGAACAGAAATTTTTTTTCTTCGACTTTATAAACATATCCGGTGGTACCTCTAACAGTAAGAGTGAGACTGTCTTGTACGAAGTTGGAAAGCTTTGCAAAAGTATTTTTAGTCAACTCATGATCCCTTGATGCAGCTTCTTCCCGCTTCTCATCGAACCAATTCTCCAGAATTAAGCGAAACATATCAAGTAATGAGCACACAGGTAAACGTCTTGCCCACATCATACGAGAATTAAAGCATTCGACGGCATTTGATGTCATGAAGCCATAGCGTCGTACTGGACACTTCGACCTAGTCCACCTTTCTGGTCCAATTTCAGAGAGCCGTCTGTGAGCACCATTAGGGCTTTCAACTTGCAGTTTCGAAAAGTAGTTTTCAAACTCTTCATGACGATGAGCGTATGCTGCTTGTTTGAAGAGTGTTATAGCATGAGCACCATAGGGCGTTAGATTTTTCTGCTTTTTCTGCAAGTGGTGATAACACAACCCATGCATAGCATTCGGATAGACGGCTCGAACAGCATTCTGAATGCTCTTATGTTGGTCACTCACAATCAGTAAATCTTCTGCAGGATTGTAGCATCTGCGCATGTTATAGAGAAAGTAAGTCCATGACTCATCGTTCTCTATTGGACCGAGGCCAACTGCAAGAGGGAAGACTTGCCTATTTCCGTCCAAAGTGACGGCCACGAATAAAACTCCTTTGTTCATTCCCTTAAGATGGGTCCCGTCCACGACAATCACAGGCCGAAGACACGTCTCAAATGCTCGAATACTCTGTCCAAGGGCAACGAACATGTGACAGAGCACTCCCTCACGAGTCATCTGCAAGTCATAAATTGTTCCCGGATTATGCTGCTTCAACAAATACAGATACGACGGGAGCCTCTGATATGACTTTTCAAAGTCACCGTACGTCTTCTCTATCGCTATGTTCCGCGTTCGAAGAGCGAAACTGTATAGCATGTCAACGCCGTACTCTCTACGCATCTCTGCAATCATCTCCTTTGGCCTCAAAGTGACCCCCTCGCCCACCAATCGTTTAGCAAAATAAAAGGCAGCAACCTCAGAAGTCACTGATCGTGAAGCAGCATGATGGATCAAGTCCGTCTGACAGGTGTGCTCCATGGTCAACTTAGTAATTCTCCAAATACTTGCACCCTCAACAGCACACAACCTAAACGTGCACTTATTTCTACCACTCTTGTAGAGGAATACCATACGTTTCGCAGCAGAAAGCTTAGTGGTACACTCCAACATGTTCTCCAAGTGATACATTCCCACAGTTATTCTCAACTCTTCCTTAGATCGAAATGTGGATCCCAATACGAGTTCACCAGTGACTGGTGGAGGATGCTCGACCCAACCTAAAGTGCCGGCACTCTCAGGATTGGAAAATGAAATGATCCAATTGCGCATTGAATCTTGATGCTCAGGCTCACTCCAAGACTGATGGTCCGATGAGTAGTTCCGACGACTCACAATTCTATCCATTTGGGCCGGCTGGAGAACCCAAGCAAGAAACTCTGTAGATAGTGACTCAAGTAATTCTTTACAGCGATCTTCCTCTTCGTCTTCTGACGTATGCACCTCCTCATCTTCCCCGTATTCCTCATCTTCCTCATATTCATTGTATTGATCATCTTGAGACGGCATGCTATGAGGGGGCATGCCATAATCTCCCGAGCTGCTGCATCCCACATTAACCTTAGGGGCGAAGGAGCTGCCGTTCTCAACATAGACCTACGGATTCTCTTTGTATTCCACTAGCAACCGAAGTAACTCGGTATCGCCCCGCAGTAAAACTTTGACTTTATTATCGTTGCTCATGTGTGTCAAGTACCATAATACTCTCTCCGTCCACGATAAATTTGCCACAATTTCCTTTTTGGTTCGTCCACAAAAAATTTGCCACGTCCATTTATGGTAATAGACCCCACACACCTCACTTACTTTTCCACTCACAACACAATTCATTGTAATTCTTTACAGCGATCTTCCTCTTCGTCTTCTGACGTATGCACCTCCTCATCTTCCCCGTATTCCTCATCTTCCTCATATTCATTGTATTGATCATCTTGAGACGGCATGCTATGAGGGTGCATGCCATAATCTCCCGAGCTGCTGCATCCCACATTAACCTTAGGGGCGAAGGAGCTGCCGTTCTCAACATAGACCTACGGATTCTCTTTGTATTCCACTAGCAACCGAAGTAACTCGGTATCGCCCGGCAGTAAAACTTTGACTTTATTGTCGTTGCTCATGTGTGTCAAGTATCATAATACTCCCTCCGTCCACGATAAATTTGCCACAATTTCCTTTTTGGTCCGTCCACAAAAAATTTGCCACATCCATTTATGGTAATAGACCCCACACACCTCACTTACTTTTCCACTCACAACACAATTCATTGTAATTCTTTACAGCGATCTTCCTCTTCGTCTTCTGACGTATGCACCTCCTCATCTTCCCCGTATTCCTCATCTTCCTCATATTCATTGTATTGATCATCTTGAGACGGCATGCTATGAGGGGGCATGCCATAATCTCCCGAGCTGATGCATCCCACATTAACCTTAGGGGCGAAGGAGTTGCCGTTCTCAACATAGACCTACGGATTCTCTTTGTATTCCACTAGCAACCGAAGTAACTCGGTATCGCCCCGCAGTAAAACTTTGACTTTATTATCGTTGCTCATGTGTGTCAAGTACCATAATACTCCCTCCGTCCACGATAAATTTGCCACAATTTCCTTTTTGGTCCGTCCACAAAAAATTTGCCACATCCATTTATGGTAATAGACCCCACACACCTCACTTACTTTTCCACTCACAACACAATTTAAAACTATATAAAAGTGGGGCCCTTATTCCACTCACAATACAATCAACCAACAAATTATTAAAACACGTGCCATCCACAATGTGGCAAATTTATTGTGGACGGAGGGAGTACGTAATTTGTCTCATGCTGACCGCCCAAACCCTCCATAATAACTCCCACGAGGTTAGCACGACTAACTTTGCTTGCATCGATGTAGACAAAAAATGAATCCCCATCTACATAAGTTGATCGCACCCAATGACCGCCGTGATGTATCAAAATACGCTGCCACGACATCTGAGATTGACAAAAGGACAAAGAAATTATGAGAAAAACAATCGAACACTGTTCTGGGCAGCATCTGCCTTGGACACAATCGCTGCACACGGTGGGATGCGATCGTGTGCAGTGATCGTGTGCACAAAAAATACCCTAGTTTGCCTTGGACACGATCGCTGCACACACGGTGGGATGCGATCGTGTGCACAAAAAAAAATCCCTAGTTTTTTCCTTGGACACGATCGCTGCACACGGTGGATGCGATCGTGTGCAGTGATCATGTACAAAAAAAATACCCTAGTTTTTTCCTTGGACACGATCGCTGCACACGGTCGACGTGATCATGTGCAGTGATGGTGGGCACGTTTTATGGCTAAGAAACGTGCACACGATCGCTGCACACGGTGGATTGCTATCGTGTGCTGTGGTCGTGTCTTGAATAACTCGTCGTAAAAGATGGTTTTGCAAGGATAAAATATAGGTGCATACCTTCTTTATGAACCCAGAAACACGAGCCGGTGGTCCTATTTGAACGTAAACTCCTCTATTTCGAAATATTGTGTGATTTTTAGAAGGATTTTAGGAGACCCATTTGTCAAAAATGGCGCTACTGTTTCTACTGTAATTATTTTGTGATTCTGCTTCCTTTTAGTTGGTATATGATAGAGTTAAATTTAGCTGTTGAAGGATATTAATGAGACCAAACAACCTCTCTTACAAAAACTTCAATGCAGTGGTTTGAATTTTCATCAGAAATTGAATGCATGAGATTTTGTTCTTATTTTCAAAGAATATTGATTTTTTTTTTCGGTTTATGTGGAGAAGATGACAGAAATTATAAAAAAAAAAGCAAAAAGAAACTAAAGTCAAATAAAGAGGGTAGTTTAGTCTTTTTAATATTTTTGGTATAAAAAACTTCTACTTTTATAGTTGGGGATATATAACTTCTTAACTTTATGGTTTGGTATTAAAAAATTGATTCTCACTATCAAAAATGTCTGATCTAACATTTGTAGTATATATGGAGAAGCGAAAATATTATTAAACATTCGAAACTATTCGATATTTATCTAAAACGACTGATACTATTCGATATTTTTGTCTCTCATGTCTCAACTCCCCCGATCGAATTAAAAATTATTTACCCATTTGTCAAAATCGAGTTACCTAAAAAGCTCAATAACGATATTTTTTTCAAGTGCCATAAATATCTTTATACATATAGAAATTGTTTTGAAAATATTCATATTCCATCCATTATTGTGTAAGTTTTGAAACTATTAAATCTTAAATATCGAGTATAATATATGAATAAGAAAATATTCAAAATGAGAATTTAAAATAAATAAGGGAATCCACAGACACATGCCCATCTCAAACCCGTCACAAGCTCGATCTAAACCCAATCCTTTTTATGCCGGTCCAAGGCCCACTTAGCAGTTCATGCTGGATGCGCTAGACCTAAATATATTTAAAAGGTCCAATTTAGATTCGGCCCGATTTAGCCTTACGCTGTACGCTTGGGTCTAACTAGTGGTGAGCTTATCCAGTTAGGGCCAACGGGCGTGACTCAATTGACAACTCTATCTCTATCGCACCTCATGATCTTGGTTTTAGAATATCTTCTCGTCTTTCTGTTTGGAAGAAGATTTTGTGACAAAAAAGGTTGGGATTCTCGAACCAAGATATAAGGATTAAGCTGGGGAAAGGTTATGAACCCACTACATTATGGAAGGCGGCCAATAATAATTATGGAAGCTTCAAAAATTTCATAAAAATCCATGCTCATTTTCATTTTATCTTTAGAATAATCCATGCTCATTTTTATTTTATCTTTAGAATAATCCATGCTCATATAATTAACGAGAATAATAATAATAATGGAATCTGCACAAATTTTATTTTATATATTATTCGTAGAAAAATTAGCAATTCGGCACTCTACCAAATTAATAAATATTAAAACCTTGAAGACCTATGCATTAATTCTTGATTTGTTTAAGAGAAATTAGAGATGAACTGATAATTGAAGGGTGTCTATGAAAATTATGAGTGTATTTTCTCATTTTTATGTCTTTAGAAAATGCAGCATATAAGTTACAAATGCTTTAAAGAAAAGTTCTAGAAAGTAATTAGTGCAGTTTTAGTAGTGGGAAACTCTTTTTTACTCTTCTTTTATTATTATATAATTTACAATAATGATTAAATAATTCTCTTAAATTTTACCTTAATTAAAATTACATTTTGTTTAGTACCCTTTTAATTTAATTGGCCGATCAAAACATCTTTTTAATTTAATTAATATCGCAACATATAAATGGGTTTGTAATTTTAGTTATAGATTCAATTATTTTCCAAATTATATCAATAAAAAATAAAGAAGTAATTTTTCAATTCTTAAAAACAAAATCAAAAAATTAAGAAAAACAGTCACATAACTGTTATATCAATTATATCAAAATATAAAATAAAACAGAATATTTTCGGGAATATTCTTTTTAGTGCCTAAATTATGCCACCTCTTGAAAGAAAAATAAAAGATCCTTCAAATAAATGTATAACACAGTCTTTTCAAAAAAAAATTAAATTAAATATATAACAGCAAGAATAAGTTTTAATAAATAAATGAAACGAGTAAGAGAAATGACACTTAATTTCCATAGTGACTCTAAATTCTTTAATTATTGTTTATCTTGTAGTGAATTTCCAAAATTTGTAACGCAATTTTCAACCGAAGATTTGTTACCATTCCAAAATATTTTTCTTTTATAAATAGCTATCCCACTGTTAATAATTTCATTAACCACAACTATCACTCTATCCTCTATTCCTCTCTCTACAAGATTTCTTTCGATGGGTTTTTTTCGTTCAACTCTTCCCAAATATTACCACAACCATGTTAGCAAAAATCACCCATTCATGGTTAAGAAAACTCTTCCTTTTCATTCATTCATGTTTATTATTTTGTTGTGGTTTTAAAATTTTTGACATTTTTGGTTTCATTTTTATGACTTATTTAATTAGTGGCAATGATTTTGCAGACTTGTATTGTGAGGGTGAACACTGAATCTCAATGGCAAAGGACTGTCTCAAAAGTGTTGGATAAATGCTACGGTATGTTAACTAATTTCTTTCACATTTACTACATTTTTTGCCATTTTACTCTATATATAAATAAGTTCTTAATCAAAAAGAGTTAAAAAACATGAATATAGGATAAAAACTAACTTAAATCTGCACCTTTTATAATTTTAAAATGAAATGTGTTCATGTGTAGGAGTTCAAAACATGAATATAGTATACAACTTACTTATTAATTAACCTAAATCTGCATCACTAAAAATGTAAAATGAAATGTGTTCATGTCGGGTGGACCCAAGTACCTCCAAGGGGAGGCAATTGGCCCCCTCGTATTTTAATATAAATTTACTCCTAATTAATTTTTTTAAAACCATATATACCCTTCCCAATCTCGCTTCCAACGATCTTGCAACCCTCTTCTCTAATTGCAGATCTTGCAACTCTCTTCTTCTCTCGTCGCACATAATAAATTATAACAATTGCTAAAATAAGATAAGTTTTAGAATATGAACCCTCGATTCACACATTGAAATTCGTGGATAGCCGACATAAATCAGGCTTACCCCTATTTCCTCGTTTTTGAGACTTTTCCAGCCATCTAGTCAAAGGCCCTAACCCTATTAGGGTCTCCCACAATATCTAAATTTGGATATAAGCGCAAATTTTTTTTAGTGAAAAACAAATGAATTTGTGATAATACATTTCTAGAAAAACCTAATTTCTTGATGTCAAAATAGGATATGTGGTAGAAAAATGGAAGATCTATTCTCTTTTTTTCGTATAATTTTTAAACCCATTGAATTCTAATGCAACTAACTGGAGTAATTTGTAGCAGATTGATATAAGAATTGGAAAGAAATAGATGAATTATTTGTATGAATTAGCTAGAATGAGCCAAATATATATAGATTAGATTTCTATGAATTATTTGTATAGTATTTTTGTTATAAAATGTTAGATGAGTTTATATTTTCCTTTGCAAAACATGAACATAGTATAAAAATTACTACTTATTAGCCTAAATCTATGTAAATATAATGTAAAATGAAATGTGTTCATGTGTAGGAGTAACCAGTTTCAGAATGGATAACAATGGCGTAGTCGAAATATCTGGCTGCGTTGATCCCAGTTTGCTGCTGAAAATGCTGAGGAGAGCCGGAAGATCCGCAGAGCTATGCTGGTTTCAGTTTGGAGAGTGTTCCAGCAACCTGTTCGTGCAACCGGACCACGGTGGAAGCAGAGATGGAAGGTTCCTGCACCCGACCAGCACATCTCGACCAAGGCCACCTTCTCAACAAGCCCTAACCAATCAAAACTATGGTTATTATGATCATGACAATCAGTACTATTCTTATGGTCACGACCATGATTACCATCGTGGTCACTATGATCATGACAATCAGTACTACTATTCTTATGGTCACGACCATCGTGGTTATGGTTATGGTTATGGTTATTATGATCATGACAATCAGTATGGTAACCGTCTTGGTCACCAGCAGCAACGAAGTTATGATCAGTCGGGGTACGACAGCCATGCACGAAACCAGATTCATACTCGATCTGCCTTGCCATCGCACGATGGCGAAGACATAGGCTGTTGCAGAGTCATGTAGATTGATCGTTGCTGCACTATCATCCATAGTTTTTGAAGCTCACTAGTTTTTTTTTTTTTTTTTTTGGAAGTCATTTAATGTGGAGCACTTTTTATAGCTCCATAGTTTCTAAATTTTTCTCTTTTTTGGTCATTTTCTGTGGAGTACTTATAGCTTCATAGTTTCTCAATGTTCTTTGCCTTCATTGGCAGTAGGCCTGAACTTATCTTGATTATAAATCTAGCTATTGTTATTTATTTTGAGCATTTCTTAAGTATTTATGTATTCTATTATATTTAATATTTTCAAAACTTCCAAAATAATGGATGGAATAGGAATATATGTAGAAAAGAAGAACGAATGAGGGAAATAATATAAATAATTCAACCAAGATATCACCCAAGATTTGAGGGAAAGAAGAAAATAATATAATATTTTTATTAGTTCCAAACTTAAATGGTTTTTTTTCATTTTGTTACAACTTAAGTTTGCATACAGTATTGTATAATATGAAGTTAATTGTACAAAATAGTAATAGTATAATAAAGAATAATTGGATATTTGGAATTTGATTTGGAGTACTAACACCCCAACATGCTATAAATAGTGTGAAAATCCCCTCACCTCTAACGAATGACTAACACCGAACGATTTTTCATTTTTTTTTAATTTTCTATTTTCTTATTGTATTCATATTTTTAAATTTTCTATTTTCTTATTGTTTACAATTTTTCATTTTCGTAGTAGGTTCACTCAACTTCACTCAAACTATATATATATCTCTTGAAAAAACACCAATAAGAAAAGTAGAAAATAAAAAAAATAAAAAAATTGTAAACAATAATTCACGAGGGACCTAATAAGATTATAGAAAATTTAAAAATAAGAATACATAAGAAAATAGAAAATTTTAAAAATAGAAAATTAACGGTGTTGTTAGTCAAATTATAGAAAATTATAGAAAATTAAAAAAATTAAAAATTGTTAGTCGTGTTTAGTCATCTATTAAGGTGGCGAGGGAATTTTTGCACTATTTATGGCACGTTGGGGGGCTGACAGCTCCAAATTAAAAAATATGGAGGTAAGTATGATAGGGAGTAGGGAGGTATATGTTAGAGATATATTTGATACTTCTCCATAATAATAATAATAATAATAATAATAATAATAATAATAATAATAATAATAATAATAATAATAATAATAATAATAATAATAATAATAATAATAATAATAATAATAATAATAATAATAATAATAATAATAATAATAATAATAATAATAATAATAATAATAATAATAATAATAATAATAATAATAATATGTACAATCTATTACTAATACGAAAATAAAGCTGCCTCCACCACGGTGCTCCGTTCATATTTTCCTTTATTCTGGTAATTTGTCTAATTTTAATTCATATATATTCTAATTTTTATTTTTATTAATTAAAATATTATTAATTTCATATTCTTGAAATATCACATATTTATCTATTAATCACATCTCATATTTATCTATACCTCTATTTAATTAATTTCTTCTATTATGCATATTAAAATAATAACAATTTCAGAACGCATTCTTATAAATCCTTATTTTATATATTCTTAATTCATATATAATAATCTATAGAAAATTTGTAAATGAAAATCTCTCTATGAAGACTAAATAAATATATTTAATCAACATGTCTATATGGAATCCTTTTTATTTTTCATTCATGTTTTTCTAAAAATTCGATTAGTGCTTTCTATAAAATATATACATTGAATCAAATGTGGGATATGTAGCTAAAGAAAAGAACAAAAAAATTGGAAGATGTAAACATATTTTTTTCCGCATTTTGGCAAAGATTAGAGATATCGATTTAACATGAACTAACGAGACGGTTCAAATATACTTAAAAAGAAGGATTTTTACTAATTTTAATTAATATTAAATTGTTTAGATTTTTATCGAGTAATTTAGCATAAACCAACGAAACGGTTGAAATAACATAGAAAGAATGATTTTTACTAATTTTAATTAATATTACTTTGAAGATGTAAACATTTTTTTTTTCTGCATTTTGGCAAAGATTAAAGATATCTATATAGCATGAACCAACGAGACGGTTTAAATATACTTAAAAAGAAGAATTTTTACAAATTTTAATTAATATTAACTTTGTTTAGATTTTTATCGAGTAATTTAGCATAAACCAACGAGACGGTTCAAATAACATAGAAAGAAGGATTTTTACTAATTTTAATTAATTTTACTTGGAGTGTTCATATTTTTATCGAGAATTACTCAACGGATTTGAGATGCGTATGTACAATAAAGTCACTATTTTAACCGAGATTAGGACGACCATGTAGAAAAATTATAAATAAATTTAGATTTAGAAAATACATAATGAATGAGTATATCCGATCCATTGTCATTCCTAATAATAAATTTAGATACGTGGAATAAAATTAATTTTATAAGTTTGATTAACGCGAACAATATCATAACTTTTAAATAAGATATAAAATTATTTTTAAAATGTATACACGTAAATTAAAACATAAAGTTATTTTCCGTCGAGTATCGACGGGCTACTTACTAGTTGCTATTAATGAAAAATACATAATTTAGATTTGTAGATATACATAATTTCGGCAGTCTACATTTATTTAGTTATTGTATTCTATCCGTTTTCGTTTATATAATAAATGCAATGTTTTCAATCTAATGCAAAGGAAAATATAAACTCATCAGAATTTAAACAAATGAACATAAAGCCAACCAAGAGCAAAATTTATTAATTTACTCTTACTTCCACCAATCAAATGGACAGCCCAAATCGAACCTCAAAACTACCAAATCAAAAAGAAAATAATAAAACCTAATTTACGTACAACAATCTGATCATTACCAAATGAAATATATAGCTAGGCAAAATGACTAAATAAGCCACTCAATATTTAAACTCAGTAGGAAAAAAAAAGTATACATAGGTCGTATAATGACATATAAGGACGACCAAATCATACAAAATACCCTACAACGATAAAACACTCGAACAACGGCATCTTCGAGGGCCGTTATTTTAGGTTTCACATAACGATGAAACTGTCATTACTGGTAGTACATGAGATGCTGGGCTGCAGCAATGTTCTGATAACCACCGTCATAGATGGCCTGGCTTGCACCGGCGCCCATCCCCATAGACCCTTGCTTCAGAGGATGTTGCCCCTGTGGATGCATTAGAGGATGAACGCCGCCCAATTTGGTCATTGCAATTTGCCGCTCATAAGCCAGAAGGTGGTCGGCTGCAGAGAGGCTCGGCAAGGATACTGGCGCAGGTGGGGGGAGCGGGTTTGAGCCTGTTCCAGCTGGAGTCGGCTTGTTTCCCCATGAACACTAAATGCATCAAATATATAATCTCAGTTATGCCACTGAAAGCAAAATGATCAAGAAAAAAGGAAAGAGGCAGGTACGATTTAATCCATGACTTGTTTGTGGTTGGGTATATTAAATTGTTGGCATCTGCAATCCTTTACTGATGTCGAGGGACATTTTAATATTTTGAAAGCGAGCAATGCTTAACAGGTAGTTCGGATAGCAGAACTGTATCACAAAATGGCAGATAATAAACGATTAGATGGGTACACACCTTTATTGGCTTTCCACAAAGGTAGGACTGAGCATTTCCCATTGAAATAGCCATTGCTGCCCCAGCATGAGTACTGTACCTAACAAAGCCAAAACCTTTATCGCGCTGGACCCTTACTTCCTCAATTGATCCAGCACCGAGGGCATGGAAGTGGCGATGAAGGTCAACCTGGGTTACCTGATGATCACAACCAAGCATAGAAAGACTTAGAAATTGTGTTGAAGAATATTCAAATTTGAAAGGTTGTGTCTAAATATTCAAAACATTCATGGTTATTTACTTTTGCATTTTAGTTACTGGATTGAGGGAGCAAATATACAAACAATTTTTAAAATACACTTCATAATAAAGAAGACTGGAAACATATAGGTCAGGGAGCACTCGTAACAGAGGTATGATCAGTGTACTCTGGAGTATGGTATGCTTTCAGTGAAAGAGAAGCAGCAAAAAAGCAAAAGAGGACTTGCCTCTGGAGCAAGGTTGCCGACATACACAGTTGTATATTGAGGGTTATTCTCAGGAGCATCGCTATTTGCAGCCTCTTTAACATCTTCTGTAAAGTGAAAGTAATTTTCAGCATCATCTAGATCATATAGATAAAGATGTTTTATGAAATGTTAGGCATGAAGTATAGAAACTGAAAATTCTTGTTTAACTCTTGAAGGAAAAACAGCGGCAGCAACTTAAAGGTTCCCCCACTCCACCCAGAGAGAGAGAGAGAGAGAGAGAGGGAAGTACAAGGTGCCCAGGCTAAAACAAATGTAGCAACTTATTTTGAAACATACCATCTGCTTCAGCTAGTAATGGCACTTGTCATTTATGTGACAACTTGACTTTAGCAAAATAACATCTTTTAAGCTTGAAAAGCTTCAGATAGATTTACTGTTTTTATACTAAATTAACCATCTTAAAGATTCAACAACATTTAATAATTCAAATGCCGCCTTTTTAATGGATCTAGCACAACTTAAGTCAAAAACTTTTTCCTCTCCCCCCCCCCCCAATCAATAGTCACTTTCATCCATTCCGTCCTTACTGACCTGAAGTTGTAAGTTCTACAACACTTTTAGAATCTGAGTTCTGTTTATCCTCGCTGGTCCCAGCACCCTTTGTGGCCCAGTTGCAACGTATCTGCCTGCTCCCAAGCCATTTTCCTGAGAAGTGGTAAGTAGATGTTTTTTCCCATTATCAATTTATAAAGATCAAAGAGTGTCCAATAAGAACTTTCCAAATGAAATTACCAACTGTTCTCACCAGTTAAATCGTTTATTGCACTTTGCGCATCCTGAACAAGAAATCCAAATAATTCAGTTAAGTGAAGGAAATTGTTTTATGAAATGATTCAGGTAAAGTTCATAAAAATACCTGTTGGTTTCTGAAAGATACAAATCCAAACCCCCTGGAACGCCCAGTCTTTTGATCCCACATAACCCTTGCATCACTATGACAAAGAGAGAGACAATTAGCAACTACTAAAGTTCCCTGCAGTATCGAGGCCATGTGCCCCATTCTGAAGGGAGGAAAGAAGAGAAAATGAGGAACTTACGAACAAGTAGGGTACACGGAAAAGCAGGCAAACAGCATTGCATCAGTAACCTCTGGGCTGAGATCACCAACAAAAATGTTGTAGTGGCCTGAATAGTAGTGACAATAAACAGTACTAAGTATTGCAGGTGTCATATACCAAAGTTGAACAAATATCAAATGTATGTGAAACATTATAACATAAACTCACTTGACGTGTCCTCCCTCTGACCACTGGCATATGCCCAGTTAACTTTGATAGGTTGCCCAAACCTGGATTTCACAATATACATTACTATCGAAATTAAAATAAAAATGTAAAATCTAACATTCAATGTATCCTACTTACAGATGCCTCCCATTTAGGGTCAATATTGCAAGTGAAGCTGACCTACGATCAAAGTAATGTATAAAGCCATAGGATGACTGCATAGAGCAAAAAGGTTATGGATGTCAACATAAGCTCCACAGGCACAGTGCAAACCAGTACATGGATAATAAATTAATAACATATGGGAAAGAGGATATTCAAGAAAAATAAGCACCTTTTCTTTTCTGATAAGCTTGCAAGCCTCCACAGGACCAGTACTAGCAAAAACTTCTTGAATAAGTGGTTCAGTCACCTGAGTGTGAATATTCCCCACATATCTGCATCGTCTCAAAAGATAAAACGACCGTGAACTTCAAAAAAAAATACAAAATGATGAAATATAATAATCTCCTCCAGATATTAAATGATAACCTCATAAGCATAACAGTTTCACATACAAGAAAATGACAGAAGAGATGGAGAAAATAAACAAAATCACCAACATATTGCACGCATGTTGGCCTTAATGGCATAAAGATTAAGTCAAGACATGAAGCTGAACTAATGATGCAAAGACTAGCTCACAATCTATTCCCAATAAAAGATACAAAAAATGGTGACTTAGGCTATTTAAGACATGTGCAAGCTACGAAAGCATGCATTGAAGAGGCGAAACAAAAATATTAAAAAGAAAAAGTAAAAATTTGTCTGAACAACACTCACACACTGCGGCATGTACTTGGATCAAACCCAGGAGGCAGATTTCCACTTGGAATTGGTTCAATCTGCAAAATGAAAAGGCGAAAAGAAAAAAAGAAATAAAAATAAAGAAAGAAAAAACTCCTAGTCTATCTGCCCGTATGGACTATACCCCTAAGGAAAATATACTGCCTGAAGAGAAAGAAAAGGCTATTAACATCACAGTTGCCCTCTCTCCATTTGTACATCCACAAGTTCAACACTAAATAAGCCATATTGGAGCAAGAATTCAAAAAGATATCTGCCATTACATTCGACACTCAAAAACACTTCCTCGTGGGAGCTCGCCTCTAACATTATGTTGCAACTCAAAATTCAGGTCCGAGTTAACTAAACTCAACTTGTGCACCTCATTAAAAAATCAACCTTTGAGACAGTTAATATGCTCAAATTGACACACATGTACCCTAGAAACCAGCCTCTATGGGAAAAAATAATTAAAAAAAAAAAAAAGGAAAAGGCCGACGAACTCGAACACAACATTTCCTTGAGACTTCCAATTGCACTATTTCCAAAAAGACAGTATTGTAATAGAATTACACAATATTACCGTAGCACGAAAACCATCACACACTCGTAGACAATCCTCAGCTCAAATCAGCTGATAATTCACGAAAAAGGAGCGAACAAACCACGCACCCTAAATTACCCAATCAAAGACCTAATTCGCAACGCAGCATAGAAAAAAAGCCAACAGCCATCACAAACTTCATTACGTCGCAGAAATGAAACGAAACAAACATTCACATCCCGAAGATCTCTCTCGCGATAGTGACACGCAACAGACAATCGCACCAACAAAACACTCAATCATCAAATCACTCTGACTTCGACCACGACGAAATCGAACCTGCGGAGCAGCTAGGAGACCGGGATGATACAGCGACTGCTGTTGGAGGAGAGCTTGCTGCATCAACGCCTGGTGCTGCTGCTGCTTCAATCTCTGATTCAGCATTTTCGATTGAAATATAACCGAAGATCTTATCCGAACGAAATGATCGAAGAAATTTCTCGAGTGTTAGGGTTTGTCGCGAGAGGAAAAGGGAAGAAATTAAATTAAAATCAAATAAAGACGAAGAAGGAAAAAAGAGAAGGAAAAAAAAAAGAGAAAGAAAAAGAAAAAGAAAAGAAAATGACAGATGAAGAATGAAAGAGAGGCCTCACAGAAAAAGGGGGGAATTTATTGGCATTTTTAGGGGCTATTTATAGTCGAGCTTTTACCGGGTCGTACTTCACGCCGTAATTTTGAGTAGTAAATTCGTTTGGGCCTCGATTAACAGCCCAGTAATTTTAGCCCAATTAAATAATTTAAACAGACTTTATGAGCCCAATTAAATAATTTAAATTTAGATAAAAAAAACATTTTTCATTTTTTTACTATTTTGATTAATATTAAATTATACCTAATTGGCAAAAAATAAATTCTAATTGAAAATTAATAAATTTTAATCAAGAAAATAGAACGTATAAATAAACTGAATCAATGGCATGGTTTTAACTTCCTAGTCAAATTGATCTTAGTTTATTCAAATAGAACGTCAAATCAGAAAAACAAGAATCAAAATTCTTGAAAATTAACATAAATAATTAAAAAAATTATTTACGTGGGTTATTATTATTATTATTATTTTTAACTCGATTGAACTAAAGTGATTGATTCAATTCGCTTTAAACATCCCTTACCTAACAAATACATAGACAAGTGTAAATTATGAAAAATCAATAAAATTGTTCAATTTTAGTGGAGCAATTTTCAAAATACTGTGGGTCTCGTAATGGAGAAAAAAAATTAAAAATGTAGTAATATTATAATTACAATATTTTAAAAGTCGTGTAAAAATTATAAATAATAGGATAAATATTGTATTTCCAACAATTAGCCATTTATATATGTAAAATCAAATGTGTCACCAAAAACAAAAAGGCTCATTGATAAGGTCAATTAGGTCCAAATTAAATGCCACTAAATATCACGATAACAATATACTTGGATCTAGCAAAAATTACATAATGACGATTAGCACTACTACAAGGTAAAGTGGGTTATCTAAGGCCAAAGATCTCGAGTTCAAACCCTGCTAATTAATGCTTCTACATGTCGAGCTTGTTACACCCGTACTTGAAAAGTGTGGTTTACCTACCTATGTGGTTTGCAGGCTATTACACAGGGACAGAGGTTTATCCAGTGCACATCGAAGGTAGTCGATGCTTCTGTGGGTCGAGCTTGTCACATCCGTACTTGAAAAGTGTGGTTTACCTGTCTGTGTGGTTTGCAGGCTATTACACAGGGACAGAGGTTTACCCAGTGCGCATCGAAGATAGCGGTTGCGGGTTCTCAAGATATCAAAAAGGAGGTAATAATTGTATTAAAATAAAAGAATTATATTATACAATTAACTATGAAAATGTTGAAACCCTAATCTGTCTCAGGAAAGCTATTTAGGTCAAGCGGTTCATCCCCCTTGGGGGCAAGATTCTCTTGATTTTGGTATGGCCCCCTCAAAGCAGCCCTGAAAATCAAAATTAAAATAAATAAAGTGATAAAATAATTTCAGTAATTAACTTGTTCAAAATCTACATTTTTCCCTCCAAAATCAAAATTAAAATAGATAAAAATAGTGAGAGGAATAAAAGTTGCATACCTATCTTTCCTCTTCTCAAGAAACCTATGAAGTGATGATCTCCTTGCAATTGGCAAATCTGCAACCCCCAAAAAAAACACAAAAAATTACTACAACACAAAAATTCAAAGAAAATCATCATTTCCTCAAACCAAACAAATTCAATCACCAGATCCATTGCCCTCAGAAGAAGAAGGTGAGAGTTCTTCTTGAGCTTTCGAGCTAGACGGCCCAGCTTCACTAATGCTTCCACTCACTTTCTCCTTCAACGTGTTCGATGAAATGCCAACGGGCTGCTTACCGGCAGCTTGAGGCCGCGGTGGCAGCCCGTCGCGAGGGCTAGACGTCGAGGCCGTAGGGTTTGGTTTCTCCATCACGGCACTCGACGTAAAGCCATAAGACATTTGGGAACTGCTCTTTTTAGCTAGGTGCACCACGTCTCTAACCTTATCTGCCGGAAAATCGTCGAAAACCAACACTTTCCCTGAGTAGAAGATTGTCAATTGTGCACTCTTCTTGTGATCTTTGCTCGTTCCGTGTCTGCTGCAAGAAACGAGCGCTACGGAGTTTAGTTCTCGTAAAAACGTGTTTTGTAGTTTAGTGGTATTCATCGTCTTTATATAGAGACCGACACACCTACTCCACTTTCTCGAAAAAAGAAAAGGCAAAAAAAAGAGATAATTGCCTCAAAATATAGGCAGTTTTTTGTTTTGCACACGATTTCTAAAATTTGACTCCAAATACACAAACTTTACTTGTAGGAGATGGCGGGAGACTAATTTCCAGTTCAATACCCTTATTATAAATGTTGATTGATTTTTCTAAACATTTTCATCGAAAAGGGATAATTCAACTTATTTCTATGGTAATTAATCCAAGAAGTTAGAAAGCCAAATAAAATAAAGTTAGGTGGCAATTGTAATTTTCATTTTCTCAAAATGGTTTTATTTATTTTACTTTACAAACTATAGTGCTTTTCTTTTTGTACTCCACTTTTTTACTAACAATTGGCCATCTAAACTATAGATTTTTCCATGACACCTCCAACAAAAAATTACAAACCTTATCCATCCATCTCGTACATAGTACAATGTCAAAACAAAAAAAAAATTATCATTTACATAGTATGAAAAACATAATAGTTTATAAAAAAAATATACTAGTATACTTTCATAAGAGAAAAGTGTACAACGTACCAGAGTTGGGACACTGAAAATGAAATAAAACGTGAAAAATAAAAATTACTAAAGTCCGCATACTAAATCATTCTTCCCCAATACAAGTGTATAACGTACCAGACTCGGGACATGAAAAATGAAATTAAACGTGAAAATAAAAATCACTAAAGTCCGCATACCAAATCATTCTTCTGCAATACTAGTGTACGACGTACCAGACTCGGGACACGGTAAATGAAATTAAACGTGACTGCATAATAAATCTACAACATACAAGACTCGGGACACGAAAAATGAAATTAAACATGACCACATAATAAATCTACAACGTACCAGACTCGGGACACGGAAAATGAAATTAAACGTGACCGCATAATAAATCATTCTTCCACAATACTAGCGTACAATGTACCAGACTCAAGACACGGAAAATGAAATTAAACGTGAAAAAAAAAATCACTGAAGTCCGCCGCATACCAAATCATTCTTCCCCAATACTAGTGTACAATGTACCAGACTGAAGACACGGAAAATGAAATAAAACATGAAAATAAAAAACACTAAAGTCCGCGTACTAAATCATTCTTCCCCAATACTAGTTGTACCAATACTAGTGTACAACGTACCAAATTCCGGACACAGAAAATGAAATAAAACGTGAAAATAACAATAACTAAAATCCGGATATTAAATCATTCTTCCCCAATACTTAATGCTAACCACAGTTAATTCACCAAACGCATGATTTATTCTCGGATCTACAAACATTCCCACACATGTTCACACACACACAAACAAACATCACAGCATGATAGTAATATTTTAATGGTTAATATTATATAAATGCTTAAACATGTTCAACATTTTCACGTATTGTACGGACGAATAAAAGTAAATTATTATTTTTTTTTAGCATAAAAGTAAATTAAATTAAATGGTAATGAAAACAGAAAAGTAGTTGGAAGAAGAGAATTGAATAGAAAAGAAAAGAACCTTGTGCTAGCTTTGTTGAAATCATCTTCCACTACTATTATCGGATTCTCCGACGTCGGACGCACAGATTTTCCACCGTTTGTCGGTAAATCCGAGTTCGCAGCTAGAGATGATCCGGGCTTCACTGAAATTAAGGAAAACAGTACTGAATTTACCAGCTGAAAACTAAATAAATCAGTCTTGTTTTCTTGCAAAAAACAAAAGGAAAAAAAGAAAAAAAAGGTGCGATCTTTAGCTTGTTTCTAGCAGTTTCATCCAACCCAAAATTCTCCAGATCTACCTACATGTAGAAATTCATACCTAAAGCTTCGAGGCTTTCAACTTTTCCACCGATTTCAAAATTCAAATCTTTGAGGCTGCCCTTTTCCTTCATGTAGCGGCTGAGAAGATTGCAGGTCTGGGCGAAATTCGATGTTTCGAGCGCCTTCTCTCTCCTCCGGCCATCATCGGAGGAGTTTTTCGAACTCCACATGTTTGTTAAAATGACTAGCTGAAAATATAGAGAGAGAAACGGAGCCCTTCTGCAGATATTTGATTTTTGAGCTGGGAGGTGAAAATTTGTGGTTCGAGTTTCTTGATTAATATTTATTTAAAAGTTTGGTGAAATTAAAAATTGGGAGTAAATGGGAAAAGGGAAGTTAGGCAGGGGAGACAGGTAAACAGTTGTGAGGATTATCAACAAAATTCTCGTTTGTTTAGGTTTAATATTTGTGATGAGTTTGTTTGGAAGATGTAAGTAGATGTCTTTAATGGATGCAATTAAGCACGTGATAATTGAGAGTGGAGACAAAGTGATAATGAATTGGGAGTGGGAGTGGGGGTGGGTGGGGGGGGGGGGTGGGGCTAGACTCTAGAGTATACACATGAATTCAAGAAAATGGTAGGGCCTTTGAAAAGGGCAAAAAGGAATCAGATGGATGAAACACGAGCTCCAATTTGATGTTTGGAAGATGCTTGCACTAATTGGGTTCGTATTCTCTATTTCGTATCGTGTTTTATTAATTTCGCAGGATTTTTATGTTTTTCGATGAGATATTGTGTTTTGAGTTCTGTTTGTTTGGTTTTCCTATTGCTAATCAATAGATTTGACTCGATCGACTTTTCTTTATAATTAAGTATATTCAACATAATATTTATATTTATGTCGACGCGTCGTATTGTTAGGGCTGTTTTAGACTTTTCAAGCCCTCGTAGTTGTGATGAGTCTTCGAACTTTGTGGATGACCCTTCTCGATTTGTTTTGTCTTTATTCTACACAGTTTAAGTTGATTGTCAATTTATATAAATAATTTTATTCTAGGTTAATTTCATTTTAATTTCAAGGGGATTATAGGTGGTGCGTAGAAATAGTAGAATAGTTTTTAACTTAAAAATAGTTCTTTAGTATTGATGTTCTTTTACAATTAACCATATATTTCTGATGACGAGAATAAACTCATAATAATTATTTACATAATAATAATTATGAGTCTTATAAAGAGATTGTATTTTGACACGTTACTGTTCGACACGATAATTAAGAAAAAAAGTTTAAAAAAATAGAAAGTAGATAGGTTTAGTGCTTTTAAAGAGTTAATTATTTTATTTTTTGAATAGATATCAACATAAATATTACTCCCTCCGTCCCAATAGCAATGTCTCACTTGCTTTGGGCACAGTTATTAAGAAACAAGAGTAAAGGAGAAAAAGTGGTAGGTCCTACAGCTTTTGAAGAGTTAATTATTTTCATTTTTGGAATGAGACCTTGTTATTGGGACAGACAAAAAAGAAAAACTAGACCTTGCTATTGGGACGGATGGAGTATAAATCAAATAAGTAAATGGTGTCGATATGGATGGAACGAGGAGTAATAAATAAACTTTAGGAGAATTGGATTTTGAAGACAATTGTCTTTTTGATATTTACTTGACCATATTGCCCTTCTACAGTGACTGACTATGACTTGATGGGGGATACAGACCTAACAAATCTGCAGCACGTGTCAAAATGAAAATAATTAGTCATTTTCTTATTTGTAAGGTCGCCTTAATTACTGATAACTAAAGTTTAATGTTTGAAAATCAATGGACTTTCAAGGATATTTTTCTCAAAATATGGCATCGTTTAAGTTGACTTAAAAAGAAAAATATTAAAATATTATAGCAAAGAATACTTATCCCAATCAAATTATTCCTTCGGCTGAAGATATGAAAAGAAAAATAATAGATTTAAATGTGAGATTAACATCACATTAATGACATAACGGTGGAGTAACGGATTCGTGACTTGAAGGTCCTGAATGTGAATCTCACTAATGTTTTTAGGTCAATAAAATGTGCAAATTTATAGTAGCGATTATGAAGATTATATCAAAATGAAGAATATTTTACAATTTGCAAAAAGATCCCCGTACGTTTTGAATTTAATAGACAATTTGTATGTCTCTTTCATTCTTACCTTTTTCCCTTTTTCTTTTTTTTTCCTTTTGATAATAGAATTGAACAGAGAACCACGTGAAAAATTATAAATAAATTAATAGGGGCAAAATTGGAAATTGTGGAACGGCCGCTACAGTCCAAAATATTTGCAAGAAAAGCATTATTATGATTCCCGTATCTATTCGGTCTTAATTTATTTATAATAAATAAATAGTAAATTATCTAAGCACGTGAAAAATTCATGCGTGTGCTATTGAATCCTGGCCGTTGGATTTTCCTGTTAGGCCGCTAGTATGAAGTGAGGGCTGCACGATTATTAATTGATAGTACAATAATGTGTCGGCCAAATCATGTTGTGCCACGTGGTTTGATAGCATATTTTGGTGTAGTATGTTAGCAAGGTACTCGTAGAAATACAGTACTCATAATTGGATGTAATACATGTACACCCCTAATAGAATTTCTCGGTATTTAAACTGAAAATATTTATGAAATCTAAGATGACAAGTTCGAATCTTACGAACATTTTTTTTCATGAGTTTAAATTTTAAATCCTAGATTGGACAATTAATTCTATGTAATATATTTTTAAATAAACAATAATTATTTTCCAAAACAATTTTATTAGAAAAGCTACCTTCATTAATTAATGGGACAAATACAAAAACAAAAATCTAAAAATTCTTAAGTTTCCCTAAAAAACATTCTTAAGTCAACTCATATCCATTTAAAATTATTTATAATTTTATTCTATATATATATATATATATGCACATACCCTTTTTTTTCCTTTTTGGTGAGGGGCATTTATATAAATCTTTTTTTTTTTTTAGTTAAAGGCATTTATATAAATATTAAATCTTAAAAAAGATGGACCACGTTAGCCAAGTCAACATCTCCCTCGTTAGATGTGATGCACTTTCTACACGTTTCTATTTTCAAAAAATAATTGCGAGGTTTATTTCGGTGATAAAATGAAGCGTGTCGCTCATAATTTAAAAATTACTATTAATAGACTATATAATGTTTGGCTAATTAAGTACTTCAACGAAATAATTATAATCAATATATTTCCTAATTACAAGAAGAAATTTATAGTCACTATGGAGAGTGCAAATAAATTTTATATATCTATATATATATATATATATATATTACTTTTAACACAAAAACATTTATAAAAAAAGATCTCTAAAATAAATAAAAAAGGTGTTTGGAAAAATCAAACTTGTAATTTTTAGTAGCGAGTTTAAAATTGAAAGGCATTTCGAATGTACATAACTTATATATCTAATCAAGCTTTTTTCTTTCTTTTTTCTTTATGTTTCGAGAATGTGCACGTGATATTTGAATTTATTATAAGATGTTAGTGAAATTCGAGGTCATGCGTGAAGTTGTTAATTCCCTGAATATATAGAACACCTCTCATACAAAATATTAATATGTTTTACCTATAATAACTATTGGTGTCGAGTTTGTGACTAATGTACGAGTTCATCTATTAGGACATTGAACCATTACTCTACATAGTATAGGAAAATCTAAAGAAATAGGTTGTAAGAAATTAAGGGGTCATCTGAAATTTAAAGAAATTTTTTAAACAGTGGTCCTTTTAATAACTTAATATTGCTACAGTCGATTTTAACGTGGAAATTAGGAAATGAAAACATGTCTTAATAGTAGTATATATTATACTTGCGTACATACGCAAACGTAATTTATGAGTTATTGACTTTTGAAAGGTTGGCATGATATATCATGTAATATTAAAGTCAACTAATCAATAAATTTCCAACTAAAAAAGTTTTCAATAATTTTCATATTTAACTACAAATATTAGAGTTTAGTGGTATTCCTTCCATTTATAAAAGTGAGAGACCATAATAGAGTTTCAATTTCGAATGAATAAATCTATGCAGCCACATTATGGCTACCCATAATTTCATTTAATTATAAAAAAAAATTAATTTATTTAAATTTTTGGGTTCTAAATGACTTCTAATATTTAAAATATTTAATTTATACAAATTTATCTTGATATATTTGGATTTGGATGTAACATAAATCTCGATAGATATAATAAAGGCAATACAAAGATTTTTATCGAAAAAATAAGAAAAAAATATATTTACACTAATCATGATATAATTTAAGTCAAAAATATAAACATTAACATAAAATATATAATCATACTTTTTATATGAATCAAATATCTAACAAAATTGGTCTATTTTCACTTAATCAACCAAATTATGGCTAGTTATATTATGGCTAAATAACATCACTCATTTCGAATACTCTTTTTTTTTACTACTTTATTTATAATAAATGCCTAAATAATAGCACCAAATTATTTTAATAGCTACACGCCAAATTAACCTCTTATTTGGCTTTTGAACTCCTCAAAGGCTACAATTCCATGGATATGACAAAACGAAAACGACTTTAATGATTTAGGTGAGGAAGTTAATTTATTCCAAATGTTCACGTTTTTAAAAAGCATATATATATGTGCAAGTGGGATAGGGAATTAGTTGAAAATTTTGAATGGATCATAATCATATGTGGTTTGAATTGTCAATTGTGGGTGTTTGGCCATCATTTTGAGTTAAATTGAGGGACATTTTGGAAATTTACTCAACAATTTCATTTTTTTTTTATATGTTATGATATCTCGTAATTTATTTTGTTGATGTTTGTTACATACACTAATAAAGTACGATATTGTTATATTCACAAAAATATATATATATATATATATATATATATATATATATATATATATATATGAGACGGTCTTACTGTAAAACAAATAAAAAATTATGATTCAAATTAATTGGTTGGATTTTGACCTGTAAAAAATGTGAGGCCGCCTCATATTTATGTATTATGTATTGAGTCATTGACAGATGAAATATACATTGAGAACCATGTTATATATATATCTTATGAATAGGATTATGGATGTTCATGTTCATGGATCGGATTTATCTATTCTGACCAATTATTTATATATGATCAATAATGTTATTTTATTGAAAATTTCGGTTCTTACATAACTATGAGGTACATAATATTTTAACGGAGATTGTAGGGATCAGTTTGTTAGCTAAATAAAGTAGAATTTAAAGAACTTTAATAAAACTCAACTCATTCTTAAACATTACTCCCTCCGTCCCCAAAAGTGTGGTCTAAATTTTATTATATGTAAGATATAAAATATTAATTGGACCACACTTTAATTTGGGGATGGATGGAGTATATCATAGCTAATGACATTAAAATACTCATAAAATACATTGTAATATGCCATCATCGATCACTTAATTAAAATATCGTATTATATTAAACATATATATTAATACGTCAAGTTTATCCTACGATCACATTAATCAAATGCCCTAAGAGCATCTCTAGTGGTTTGCACAAAACTACAACAATTTCAGCATAAAAATACAGCAGAAACAAGTCATCTACAACAAAAATTCTAGAATATTCTATTTTTTTGTTTAATCTTAAAAATATGAATAACTTATGTTAATTAATGAAAATTAATAACCAAAATTTATTATATTAATGTAAAAAAAATATTATAAATAAATAAATGACAAATATTATAAATAACAAATATTATATTAATGTATGAAAAAATATTATAAAAATATGTATGTCAATTTTATGTAAGTTTAAGGATTAGAATAGTGATAGGGCAATGAACAATACTGTTGCTCTAAATTTATTGCAACTGTATTCAAAATTCCAAAATAAACTAGGATTATACCACATGGGATCCTCTATTGCTAATTGGTGTAACATTCTCTATTGCTTATGTTGGATGAACGACATGTGTCAATTCCTAAATTTAAGATTGGTAACTAGGGTTTATTCCACCCAATTAGGGTATATAATTATCTCCAAATCAACACATGTCATTAATCTAATGGATGCAATAGAAGATGTCACACCATTAGGCAATAGAAGATCCGATATGAGATTATACACACTGTTGAAGGTGAAATTCTGCTCTAAAATAGCGTTTTTCTCTATTATACACCACCTCTGTAGATGCTCTAACTAAATAAAAAACAATTTAACCTATCTCCTCTCTCCCTCCACCTTTATAATAAAAGAATGCATCTCCATTTAATGTGATAATACTTAAGACAAATACAAAATTGCCTCCTAATATATAATTATCGGTGAAATAATTACATTTGCTTATTAAAAGATTAATTTTAACGGGCATACATTTCTGCGTTTTGTAATAATTGTAAATCGAACGAGTTCATCTTTCAAAGTTCTTCATTGTAAGAACTCGTTCAAAGTTAGTTTTCTCTCCGAACCACGTTAAAATTACCGAAACTAAGTTTTCAACTCCGTTTTAACTTGATAAAAGTTTTCAAAAAGAAAAACTCACTCTAGTGCATATTTATAAACAAGGAAATAAACTCGTACTGCGCTAAACACTCGCCAAGCTATGTGAAGGATCGAAGAGATCTCCAAGAAGAAGGACAAAAAGGATATGAGCAATACTCGAAGAGATTGCCATGTTGGTGAAAAATTAGAGAAAGTCATGAATGACTTCAAGGATTTACAAGAAATTCTTGATGTCATAATGTGCAATGTTAAAATATCTAACGTGTCATATGTACAAGGATTAAAACATAACTTGTTTTCCATTAGTACGAGCTATGGAATGGATATTTCAAGGTTTGGCATGTTATGTAGCTCAGCCTCAAACAATTGTCGAAGCCTTAAAGACAAATGCTATGCAAGAAGAACCGAATGAATTTCGAAATGGATATTCAAAGGAGTAATAATCGAAATAAGGCTCGATTAGTTCACAAATTCAAAGTATATCAAATGGACGAAACAAAGTTTACAAGGTGAAGATATTTTAGTTGTTCAATCAAGATCAACTTTCTTATGTGAAAGATTTGGAGAGATGATGTCAAAACAATTCCAAATCGAAGGAATATTCATAAATCAATACAAGTACGTGAAAGACTTGATCACCAAATATGGAATTCAATCTATGAATACAAATTGGAAAATATTCTCAAATATCTAAAGAGATCGATGTTGATATCATGGTTTTCAAAGGATGACTATGAAGTGAAAACCGGTCAAGTTCCAATCTTGTGATAGCTCAAAACACGTTGACATTCGACATCACTTCATCGTAGATCACGTGGAAAAGAAAGACGTCATTGTTGAGAAAATTCACACCGATATTCAACGAGTGACATATTAACAAAAGCAAGATTCAAAATCTTGTGTGGATTGCTTGGATTGCTTAATCTGATGAAGAAACTTCATCAAACCTTTGGGATATCAAGATTCTATCATTTATTTCGAGGAATATGCTATTTAAGGATAAATTTATTTGAATTTAAATTCAAAAAGAAGGATTCGTCAATAAGCCATCCATCAAATCGTATCCAATCGCATTTAAGTCGAACGTTTTGACTACACGCGCGCGTGACCTACACTCTACATACGCACGTCACTTAACGTGTTGCGCAAATCTCTTAGATCTTGAATTCAAATCTAAAGATCTCAACCGTTCATCAAGATAGACGGTTGATATATATATATCAAAGATATGCAAATCGTCGCCATATTTTACTTATTTTCCGAAATCTTTACGCAAATCAAGTTCTTGCTTATCAAGCTCTCGCAAAACTCTTGTATTCTTCTAACTCTTCAATACGTAAATATACAATGGCACCAAAGAAGATAACCAGCCGAACCAATCGGAGAACCTCATGTCAAAATTGTACTTTGAGAGTTGCTTAACTCTCAAGAACTACCTTGGATCTCATCGACGACGGCGCGTCCGAAGAACATCTTAGTTCTTCATGGAGATGACGAACGAGATGCGCTCCAACATCACCCTCCAACTCAAAGAAAGCCCATGATAGCCATCCTCGGGAATGATCCCGTAGATTGGTTCTCAGACCATCTATTTATGCACCAAGGTGGCGTGCATAATAAAAGACACATAAGAGTTCCCCGTGTCCAAAGTTCTTATTCCTCCTCCACTATTCCTCTTCGCCAAATCCTACAAGCATCCTCACAACCCGCTCCAATTGATCTCACATCATCCGGATCTCCTCCTCAACAACACTCTCTTCTCCTTCCTCCTCCTCCTCGCCTCTCCAAGAATCCTCGCAACATTATCCCTCTGCGACTTCAAATTTTATTTGGCTACCAAGATGGCCACTTGGTACGCAAATGAAGAAATGGTGGAGTTCTTCACTTTCGATAAGCTTAACGGGGAGACATTTGGCTTTGGAAGTCTTCAGGATGCTTTTGAGCATCAAGACGAGCTGATCCAGATCTTCATTCAGAAGGTTGAACGGGATGAAGTACCACGCTTCCGAGGAAATCATTTCTCAAATGATGATTGAAGACGAGCCAAGGTCGAGATCGAGGAATCAAATGTTGATACCCTGACGACATTCAGAGATCTCGAACTCTCGTTTCTCAACGTATTGATAATTCAAATCATCAAGAGAGTCCCCGAGATCATCTCAAACCGTAGTCAACCTCACATCCACTCTTATTGATAATGCCAAATAATGACAAGAGAAAAACATCAAAGAATGATCATCCCTGAATAGCTCAATGATATTCATCGTCGCAACTTTGTAACTAAGAGATGAAGAGAAGAAAAGAGCAAACATAAGAGCTGCAAAGAAAAAGTCTCAGATGCCGATGAACTGGAGAAGAGTTGATGAATGGATCCCAGAAGAGCTAAACGACGATTGGGAACATACAAAGTTTGAGTTCATCGAAGATTTCTATTATCTGAGAGCTTACCCAAATACGCCCCCAGATGTTGCTTTCATGATGCATCTAAATGAGCTTTTTCATCAAGACAGGATGACGGCAAAAGCATTCTTCAACGCTGCAAATACCGCTAAGATATCATATCCAGCCTCCGTTGATACCTGGAACTCATTTTCCTGACAAATCAAAGATTATCGCTGAAGTAAACAGATGGACGATCAGGAGGAAAATTTCCAAGGCAAACAACGAAGAAGAATACGAGATGATTTTTAACCGGTATAGATTGAGAATGGAAGAAGATCGATCGAAATTTAATTTTTCAGTTCGTTAATCCTGTATCTCTTGTAATAATCTTTTGTGGATTAATAAAACTGAAATATTTTGCTCTCAAGCTCACCCTGATGACAATAACTCTTTGTCCAGGCACTGAACTTTGAATTTAATCTTCAATAAATCTTTTAAAAACCCTCTTTCTCATTTAAAGTTGTTATTTTTCTCGCTTAGGTTTTGGCATCATCAAAAGGGAAAATTGTTGGGAAAATTCTAAAGTTTTGATTTGATTCCAAAACCCAACTCGTTCTCCAACCTAGTAGATGCTTGTACAAACCTAAGTTAAGTTTTCCACTCACTTGTTCGAGCCTTAGATTTTCTAAGTCCAAAGTCGCCTAAAAGATCTCGAGCCGAGTCGACCGACTCAAGAAGAATGGATCCAGAATAAATTGAGCCGCATCAAAGTCTAAGAAAGAGGGAACTAACTCGAAGACGTCAAAATTCAAAGTCAAGCTCAAAAGACAGAAATCCGTATAAGTCAATATACCTCGACCAATGAGGGATTGACAACTCAAAGCATCCTAGAAAGGCGAACCTAGGATCCGACGGTGATGAAGACGGTGAAGATACACTCAACTACAGATCGACGTATCGAGAGTAGGTAAGATTCAAACGGGTCCTCCAACGGCTAGTTTGAATCTCTACCTATAAATACCGCCTTCAACCTCGTAATCATACACGAAAAACTCCCCACAAGCTTACAACTTTTGAATCTCTCAAGTATTTAAAAGCTCTCGCTTATCTAACTCTTTAAAAGAGCACTTAACTTCTTAAGTGTTCAATTTCGTAACCGCTTTAGTTTTTCGTCCGATCAATAGCCGTAATAATTGTAAATCCAAAGCCTAGATCCGAACGAGTTCATCTTTCAAAGTTCTTCATTGTAAGAACTCGTTCAAAGTTGGAAACCCAAACCCTCCTTTACCTTAAAAGGTTAGGTCAAGGTTACGCCGTCTCGAAGCTCGAAATTCGAGTGTAAGGTTATTCGAAGAGCTGCGAAGTTGCTTGGTACTCGTAAACCAAGTGGTCATCCTTAGTGGATTTACCAGCTAAAACCTGGTCGTGGACGTAGGAGTTTTCTCTCCGAACCACGTTAAAATTATGTGTTCTTTATTGCGTTAATTAAGTCTTTGCATTATTCTTATTTAAAGAACTAACTGCATTTACACAGCACAAGTCTTCAAAACTTCATCTTTTCCGTCGTGGCATATTTCTCAAACCTGCTTAAACTGAAAACTGAAACTAAGTTTTTCTGAGCTTTTGTAAAAGGAACGAGCTAAGTTTTTATTTCCACCACATTCGACTATCTTCAACTCATAACTGAGCTCTCACTCAACTCCGTTTTAACTTGATAAAAGTTTTCAAAAATCCCTCTTCGGTGTATTCACCCCCCCTCTACACCGAAGACCTCGTTCCGGGACCATCAGTTTTCATATTATTCAAAAACGACAAATATACCAAATAATCATTTTACACACAACATATATATGTTAATATAACACAATTTGTAATATAACAATCAAATATCCAAAATTCTGAAGGGGATACATAATAAAGTGGAGTCTTCGTCAAATACATAGATTGATAAAAAAAACAAGTTTAATTAATAATGACATTAAATCTTTCTTCAAAAGCACAAAGCAAACGAGAAACACGATTGTAGTTGGTATGGCCTATTATTATTATGAGTGAAAATTTGTTACTCACTTCAAAAGATAAAAATTTGTTATACACTAGTAATTGGAAACAAATTAGTTACTCAAGTTTACAAAAATACCCTCCAAAATTCCACCATATATCAAACTTTTACAATAAAATACAACTCACACGTCAATCAATGCTTGAGAATTGAAAAAGTGAAACATGCGGCAGTTTTTGTCTTTTACCATAATAAGTGGATTGAATTCGCTCGAGATATGAAGATCCCTCTCGAGATGGATCTTCATATCCCGAGCGGATTCAATCATTCTATTACTAAAAAAAATAATATAATAAAATATAATTTGAGATCCCTCCCGAGAGGGATCTTGAGATGGTGAACGAGAGGGATCTTCATTTTTAATCATGTTAAACAATTCACTACATGAGAAAAGGTAAAAAAAAATATTAAATAATTCACTATGTTGAAGAAGATCCCGCCCGAGAGGAATTTAGCCTTTCTCGAAAGGGATCTTGTCAAACACGAGAGGGATTTGATTTAGAAATGTCTCAATGCATTTATAATTCAACATAATCATATATTTATATAATTATGATTATTCGTCTAAAAATGCAAAATAATGGATAAATCATAGAAAAATTACAAAGATAAATTTATTTTGCACTAAGTCACAAACAAATTTCATAGTTAATTTTTATAATTAAATCCAGACATAAAACATAAATTTCCCTCTCGGATATCTACAATTTTGAAGAAGATCCCTCCCGAGAGGGATCTTCAATTTCGAGAGAGATCTTCAATTTTTTTTTCATTGTCCGAGAGGGATCTTCATTTTTTTGGCCCTTCATGATATTATTGTTCTTTTGGTATAGTTTACATATTTTTCGGCTTTCAATATTTATTTATCTGTGCGTACTCGTGTATGCTAAATAAATAGATTAAATAATATTTTACTAAATAAATAATCTGCAGAATTTAAAATTCAAACAATAATGAAATTATAATGTCACAATGATTGTGCAAGATAATGACACAAAGACAAAAGTTATGACACAAAGTAAGAGATTCCCAATAATTGGCAACATTTTCAATAAAATATGTCACAATCCAAGGGTAAATTCGTCCACTCACCCCAAACTTGTGCATAACTAATTTGATTGAAAATAGAGGTGTATAACAAATTTTTTAAAAGACAAAGTGAGTATATTGGGGTATTGAGACTTATTATTATTATTATTATTATTATTATTATTATTATTATTACCTATTTACGTTGTAGAAATTAATTTCTAATTGTTACTTAAATTGATTTGACTGATAACAACAATTGATTTTTTTTTCTCGTATCCTAATTTGTGTTTTCGTCGTGCTCCTTATGCCCATTAATATATCATTTATAGATAAAGTACGAAAATTATATTCCATAGAAAATCTCAAATTCGAATCCCACAAATACCTTATGGATCGAGCCTAACATATCAAATTTTTCTAGTACAATTTGTAAACTGTTTCAAACAAGTATAATATACTGCAGTACACATTTCGGATATGGGCTGCATACTATTTCTTCATAAAATAAAAGAATAAAATAACGCAATAAAATGTTGGTGTTTCTGTTTTGGGTAATTTTAAACATAGCCCCAAATCGCTCTCTATAGCCTCCTCTTTAAAATAATAATAAAAATAAAAATAAAAGTACAATTATACCCTTATAGCCCCAATTTAAAATTATGACTAATTTCATTATCAAAGCATCAAATATCCAAAAAACACGCTAATACCCAGAAATCGAAAATAAAAAATACCTGAAGGCGCATAAGCTTAAACCTTGAATCGGAGATGATCAATCCATTAGATGAAATACAAATATAAAAGAATTGAATTTTCTGGAAACTGAAGACATCAAACACAAAACAAAGGCACAAAGCCAACAAAAAGACCACATCAATGAGAAAACACAAAAATCAGTACATACGAATCAAAGATGAAAAAATTGGTACCCTCAATAAAAGGACAAAAGAAAAGAAGATGAATTTTTGGAGTCAGTATGACTCCAAATAGAGATTACGTTGGTAAAACAAAAATTCGAATGTATCCTAATAATAGAATTTTCAGAGAGACTGAAATAAAAGAAAGTAAGAATTGAAATAAAAATATCAAATCTTTTGTAGTCTCGCGAGAAGTTTAAAACCTAATTCAAACCTTCAAATGTTTTTGATTTTAGATTTGCAAGGCTTCTAATCTATTCATGTATTTTTTCTTCAGATTTTGGGGTTTGCGTGTTTTTTTCTGGGGTTATATCCCTATGAATATGTTTTTTTAGGTTTTATTTTGGAATTATTTTATTAAAATTAAATTGGAGGCTATGAGGGTATATTTGTACATTTATTTATTTTATTATTATTATTTTAAATAGGGGGTTATAAAGAGAGATTTGGGGGCTATGTTTAAAATTATCCTTCTATTTTTTGTTTTTCATATGCTGGACATGAAATTCTAATGTAGTGGGCCTTAGTTGAAAATACCAATACTCTTAGGCCCATTAGTTGACAATAAGAAATCTTGTACTTTAATTTTTGCTTATTCCTTAATTTCCTTTTTCTTATATATAACCACACTCATAATTATAATATTCCATTAAAAAAATTCCATTACGTGTGTTTGTTTCGGAAGAAGAAATCTCGTTATGAAAGAAGTATTAAAAATAACAATATCCCTCGACCAATTAAAGAAAGAATCAGTCTAAACAGTCGAACTTAAAATTTTCTACATAGCAAAACTTTTATATATTAATAACATGAATTTGGACAATAAATAATAGAAAACTCATTAAAACTATAGTAATACTAACAAATATTATACTCCCTCAGTCCACGATAAATTTGCCACAATTTTCTTTTTTGTCTGTCCACAAAAAATTTTCATATCCATTTATAATAATAGACCCACAGCTCACTTACTTTTTCACTCACAACACAATTTACAACTATATAAAAGTGGGACCCTTATTCCACTCACAACACAATCAACCAACAATTTATTAAAACTCGTGTCATCCACAATGTGGCAAATTTATTGTGGACGGAGGGAGTAATTATTATCTAAAAAACAATATTATAATTATAAATCATCAAAAGGTAGTTATGACTAATGCAACTTCTAAATATAGTATCTGCAACAACGGCAATAACGGTTTTCCACTGCTAAAATAGTCAAAAACATAAAATCAACCGTTTTGACTTCCCAATGTCCACTCTCCACACCTTCATCAAGATTCAACAAAATCCAACATGAAGGTCAACAAGAAACTGCAATTAGATTTCGAACACACCAAGAAAAAGAGGAAAAAATACATCATAAATTAACAAATTCTTCTTCTTGTTTTGTTTGTTTTTTGTTTTTTTTTTTTCTCATTTTCTTCCAAAGCTTATGGCCATTGTTTTTTTTCATGGCCTATACATTTTCTTGATCGTTTTCCCAATTATCTCAAGTTCGAATCCGGATTCCGAGGCCCTTCTAAGGCTCAAAGCATCCTTCACGAATTCCTCATCTCTTGATTCTTGGAGGCCCGGGACAGAGCCCTGTGCTAATGGGCAATGGGTAGGTGTACTGTGTGAAAACGGCGTCGTTTCCGGGCTTCGTCTCGCCAAGCTGGGCCTATCAGGGAGGATTGACGTTGATGCATTAGCATCCATTTCGGGCCTAAGGATTGTTGCTTTCACGTTCAATGCCTTTTCGGGCTCCATTCCGAATTTTCATGCAACCGCAGCTTTGAAAGGATTGTACCTCACAGGAAATCAGTTTTCGGGCCAGATTCCTTGGGATTTCTTCGTGAAAATGGAAGGATTGAAGCAAGTTTGGTTGTCCGAGAACAACTTCTCCGGCCCGATTCCGGCTTCCTTGGCCCGGTTATCCCAACTAGTGGAGCTGCATTTGGATAACAACCACTTTTCGGGCCCAATCCCTTCTTTTGATCAGCAGAGTTTGCTCTCTGTCAACTTCTCCAACAACAATTTGGAAGGCGAAATCCCTTCGGGCCTTTCGAGATTCGGTGCTGATGCGTTTCAGGGGAATGAAGGGCTAAAAAGGCGAAAAAATCGCACTTCTGAAGAGCATCTGGTGATGGCGTTCTTCTTCCTAATGGCGTGCATAGCTCTGCTTCTGGTGATGGTGGCTATGGTGTTTCTCATGAGGCGGAGGGGCCGTGGGGCGGAGGGCGTCGAAGCTGAGCCGGCCGTGAAGCATAATCATGAGACGCCCCTCACTTCCGGTGCTTCTGTGAGGAAGCTTGTTGGCTCTAGCAAGAATGTGTTTGGTTCGAGTATCTATGGCCGGAGGGCGAGAGGGGATGATCTCGTGTTTATGAACGACGAGAAGGGCTCGTTTGCTATGTCTGATATGATGAGAGCAGGAGCCGAGGTGATGAGGAACGGGGCATTGGGGTCCTCGTTTAAGACCACGATGGCCAGTGGAATGGCCGTCGTGGTGAAGAGGGTTAGAGAGTTCAATAAGATTGGGAGAGGTGAGTTTGATGAGAAGATTAGATGGTTAGGGAGTTTGAGGCACAAAAATGTGTTGCCTCCATTAGCTTACTATAATGGGAAAGAAGAAAAGCTTTTGGTGTATGAGTATCAACATAAAGGGAGTTTGTTGCTTCTATTACACGGTACGAACACCTTATTTCTCTAGCGTATCTATGTTACATGTACCTGTACTACAACAATCAACTGGATGTGCTACAAATTGTACATTTGTAGCACATGTAGTACATATACATGTACATGTACGTGTACGATAGAACTTCCCCATAAATTAGATCGTTTGTGTGTTTGCTCAATACGATCTACTTAACTTGCTCGTCGTTTAGCAGATGATCAAGAGAGCTCTCCGACTGAGCTGGACTGGCCTCTGAGATTGAAGATCATTCAAGGGATTGCTAATGGACTAGACTTCCTCCACACAGAGCTTTCATCTTTGGAGTTACCCCACGGTGACCTAAAATCGAGCAATGTCTTGTTGTCTGTAGACTACGAGCCATTGCTTGCAGACTACGGGTTCTGGTCCCTGATCGGCCAGAGCCCGGCTGCAAGATCACTGGTCGCGTTCAAGGCACCTGAAGCAGTGGAAAATAGTTGTGTTTCACCTAAATGTGATGTATACTTTCTAGGAGTCATGATCCTTGAGATTATTGCAAGAAAATTCCCCTCTCAGTACCTCAGCAACGCTCAGGGTGGCATAGATTTAGTCCTATGGGCACGATCAGCGGTTGCTGAGGGACGAGAGGGGGATATGCTTGATCCAGACGTAGCTAACACAGGTGATTCTGTGCATCAGATGAAGCAATTAGTCCGCATTGCTTCATCTTGCACAGAAGATGACCCTGATAAGCGTTTAGGCCTTAAAGAAGTTGTAAGTAGGATAGAAAGTGTGTCTGTTGATGGAAGCGGTGATCGCGAGATGATAAGGTACGCCGTTGTGCCGTCTCTGAGAGATGGAATGCACCCGCCGGCTGCAGGTAGTGACGATGGTCGTTCGGAGATAAGGCACGATAGCTTTGGAGATCAATCGGGGCGTAAGAGCTTTACTTTTGAGATTTCTTGATTAGTCTAGCGTTAATTGCCACAACCCGAATTAATCAGAGATTTCTCATGACTTTTAAGACGTTGCAATTACAACAACGCTTTTGAAATTTTGTAATTACAACGTACATTCCTAAATTTTTTTTGGTGAAATATGTCCGTTGTGTACTACTTGAACGACGCAGGTTTAATGGTTGTGATCGAACAGCTAGCAGAGATTAAGGAATTTCCCACACTTTAATGGCCTTTTCACTCTATTTTTTATGGTCTGGATCTTTCATTTTTGTAAGTGTTTCAGTCTCGTATTTTATTTTTATAAGTGCACGTCGCGCCATAGAATGATGACTTACGACGTGGACGAGTGAAAATACAGTTTGAATATATTGCAAATTGATGCTTGCCTTCTTGGGAAATTTTGGCAATTAATCAATTGGAAACTGAAATTTATCTGTTTTTTTCGTGACTCACGAAAAACATATTATTCAAATATATTTGGCTCTTTTCTTGAAATCTCAGGAGCTCCTCCAAGTAATCTGAGACAAAATCTTCTCAGTTAATATCTTTAGATTTAATTCCATATTTATACTTAATTTTACATATTTAATTTTAGCTTTATTGAGATTTTAAATAATTCACTTTGTTCATCCAAAGAAAAAGAGAAAAGAGTAGGAAAATTGGATTATATTAAGAAACTAATTAATAAGTGGTGAGTTTCGTTACAATCATCACAATTGTCGAAGAAAAATATTCAAGACGCAGGCAAACTAATTAGATATAATTCCTTTCTTGACATGAAAACATAAATTCAATTGTAAATTTTACACTATTTCTAGAAGAATTTTTGACAATGAAACGAAGACAGATTAAAATAGAAAATAATAACTGCAAATTAAATTACCGCTGAAAACTGCATAATAAAAATTGATAAGCAATTATATACATAATCAATCTTGTTTTGGCGGGAATAACATACACAAATTTTGAATGTCATCAACTGAAAAACCTAGAAACCCTTGGAGATCACAGATTGAAAACTCAGGGCCGAGCCTCGTTAAAACCTATTCTGTCGAAAACCCGCAGGAAAAACACTAGAATAGAAAAAAGAGTACTCGTCTAAATCATACTATTAGACCTTCCTACTATTATGCCTTCCGTTCCTGCCGAACCATCTAAAAAGCGCTGCAAGCCCTCGAGCGATATAAGCCATGAATCGGGATCATCATCGATATCACCTACCGCTTCCGTCGCCGCCGCATCGCCGTCGCTATCCAAGGATTTCTGTTTCTTGCGACTAGTTTCTTCTGCTTCTCGGTCTGCCCATTCTTCTGCGGCCCTCTCGTTATTAAGAACGAACTGCGGCTGCAGCGGCACAGTGCGGCCGCTGCCGCCGGAGTTCTTGATGCATCTAGTGATCTTGCAGATCACGAGATCGCAGCCGTCCGTCAGCCCCGTCGCGTCCAGCGCAGCGCCGTCTAGGCAATACTCGTGCATGATCCAGTGCCCTAACTCCGACGATGGTGTGACGTCGAACTTGGAGGATTCGAACCCGAACATCCTCCATTTTCCGATGATCTCGCCGGTGTCGGAGTTCTTGATCTTCTTGGGACCGGTTTGGCCGCTCCACGTGCCGCCGCCGGCCGTTCTGAGAATCCGCTTGGAGTTGGGAACCCTCGTCAACGTGGTGAAGACGTAGGTAGAGTTCTTGGTGGCGCCGCCTTCTTTCTTGGTTGTCCAGTACATCGATGGCTCGCCGGCGTCGCTGAAAACCACCCACGGCGCGGCGTCTTCGCCGTAAACCTTCCTCTCGATGACGCCGTTCCACGGCAGCTCTAATCCCATCACCCGTGGGAGTAGGAACCCTCTGATCAATTCTTCGTCGGTGGGTTCGAAACGGAACCCTATCGGAATCATTCTCGCTCTCTCTTTCTCTCTCTTTCTTTTCTCTCTCTAGATTTTTGGCTCTCGGATTTGATGGAATGAAAGGTACTTACTGCATATTATGGTTATTTATAGGGTTTATTTGGAGTTGTTTTAGTTACCATATATAATCTTGGCAACAAATAATATTTTGGTTGTCACCCACGATTAATATATTGTACAGATTTTATGGGTTTTATTTGATGACGTGGAACTATCTGTATATATGTATATGTGTGTTTATTTTGGAAATATTTGAGTTACATTGAGTTCTTCGGTTGGTTCCGCTGTTAAAAGGGCATTTGCTTATTCTATAAGAGCTGGATTTTATCTAACTGAAATCTTTTATATATAGAATCTCTAGATTTTACCTAATTATATATTTTAATGATATGATGGAAGTAGGGGTGAGCAAAACAAACCGAAAAACCGAACCGACCGACAAACCATACCGAAACCGTCCCGAAAAATGGTTAACCGAACCGAACCGAAACTCATTTAAAATTATAATTTTACTAATTATATGTTATAAAATTATTATACCAACTAATTATATGTTATAAATTATAATATTAACTAACTTGATTTTACTACTTTGACTTGAAAACATGAGAGTGTTCAATTTATTATTTATACTTCTTTAAATGTATATTTCGTATTCACATTTTAAGATATGAATTTTTGTTTTTCATGCTATGAATTATAACAAAATTGAAAGTTTTCTTTCTACATGGTTAACCGTTGAATAAACGGTTAACCGAACCGATTTTTAGGTTAACCGTTATAGTGGTTTTTGGTTTTTATTTTCTACATTTTAGCGGTTAACCGAACCGATTAATAACCGTATGGTCGGTTTTTTTTGTGGCAAACGGTCGGTTAACCGAACCGTGCTCACCCCTAGATGGAAGGAGTGTTATTTACCGCCGTCTTGTTATATAATGTTTTATTTATTAAAATTATGATTTTTTAGTGAAAGACGAGTTGAATCATGCATGATTATTAATTATAAGGTAACTAGACTTACCCACGTGCGTTGCGCTAGCTGTACCGTGTCATTATATTTCAATTTTTATATTTTTAGATGTCAATAGAGCATTATTTAGGTATTATTATATCTATATAATCTAATTAAATAATTTCACAAAATAATACATTTAGCAAATGCAAAAAATTAATTAACGTGACAAAAAATAAAATAATTACTATATTTTAGTATAATAATGCACACTTGATTATATAGTGAACTAAATTTGTTAATTTTAAAAGTTTAATATTTGAATTTAAAAAATTGAAATGACATGGGAAAATGTACATTATGAATTTGCATTGAAAAATGTACAATTATTTGCATGTGGCATGCAAAATGGGAGGGAATTTATGAATGGACGCAAAAGTGCATTGCAAATTATTTTCCTTTAATACAGTAATCCATTTATAATATTACCGATTTATATATAAATTTACAGATTTTATTTGGTAATTTTTATGGCCCGGCCCATATATCTATTTAAATTATAAAGAAGTAATAACCCTATTAGTATAAAGAAGTAGTGTAATTCTATACACAAGAAATATAACCCCCAATTTACTTCTTACAACCCTCAGTAATTAAAAAAATAATAATATAATTGGAATGTTCTCTGTTACCCGTTAGGCCCCAATAAATTTTAATTTTAAATTCAACAAAAAAGATAAACGTTTTAATTTTCTGCTTCTTCAATTCAAATAATTTCTCAAACATTTAAATTTTGGAATACGTAACTGAGAATTTTTCTTCTTTCTCAATCAAAAATAAAATGACACTATTCCGAGATTAAGTATCGGACCAAGTCTATCCAACTGAACAACATATCATGAGATTAAGTCTTGTCTAATCCATCCAACTGGACACCCCATATATTACTCTTTTATTGATACTTATAGATCCATTGCTTAAAATCGAATTATTAGTAACAAATAATATTCTAATAATTTGCGTAATAAAAACTCAAATTTTTAATTCGTAGATACAATTAAACAAAAATTTAAACCAAAATATGCATTAATTGTTGCCGCATAAACTAAAACAATATAATGCAAAAGTAAATTGCAAGTGTAACAATAAGTGAAGAAATTTATCTTACAAAACTCGTATCATGATTTTTACTGTGTACACTATTATGATGAGACCTTAATAAAAACTTTTTTTGAATTAACCTTAATACAAACTTAACCATTAGGGATTTAGGATGAACGGGAAAACCCAAAAAAAAAAAAAAAGAGTAGCAATAAATTAGAATTAACTTTGGAATTTTGTGAGAGTTACACGTCAAAGAAAAGTGTAGGCATTTTTTTTCTCCTACAAATTTTAGACGGTGTTTGAATGAGTTATAAGTGTACTTTCAAATCTCTTGACAACAATTTAACTTATAAAACATCAAATTTCTCCCAAAATAGTATCTCACATTTTCTAAATGAAAATATTCTTATTTTATAACACCAAAATTTAGAGGGTTGAAGTTTCGATCGATAAAACGAAAAAATTGCATGGATAAAATATATCTCATCTCCAAATTTGTGATTTATTGTATGAAGCAACAATTACGGATTATCCTTATCATAAATTCATAATATATAAAAATGTCGTCCCTGGTCCTTTTTTTTTTCCAGTGGCAACTATATATATTTCAAAGTTTATATCATGTTATTAGTCATGTTTCATCCCCTATATTATATAAATGTTAATAAATGAAAAGTATAAGATTATGATATCACTTAAATATATAGAGAGATAATTAAATCAAACACTCATTCTCATTGAGAGTTCCAAATATCCAACTCATTTAAGTCAACACCCCTTTTCACATCTCATTAATTAACAGCTCGATAATGAGCGATTTTGTTGGACAAAGGTTTCAATAACTAATAAAAAAAATTTATATCATAAATATAAAAAAATAAAAATAGATAGAATAATATGAATGCTACTATTTCTCGAAGCTTTCATTTCAGCTTCGATTTAGAAAGACTTTTTTTGAAAAGGACTTATCAAATATGCTAATGGTTCGTGCAAGAGTTCGTAAAAACAAATTAAATTATTCTATACATAATTTTGAGATTAGTTGCTGAAAATTCATATGGATTTAATTTATTAAAATTATTGAAAACTCAGAAAAATAGTATTTATTTTCACAAAAAATTATTGATGCACTTAATGCTATCAGCAAGCAAAATCTTTTCTCGGGTATGTTATTACGTAATATGCCTTACAGCAATTTTATTATTAATAATTAATAAAAAATTTGAAACAAACGTCAGAATCTTTCTACTCTAATTAATACTAGTATTATCTTATGCATATCATATAGTGTACGTGCGAGCATATTTGCACGTGTGAGTGTCTGCCTCCTCTGCTACAGTTGACTTCATTAAATTCATTTCTTGATTTACTAATTAAAATTTTATGCGATGAAAATTACGATAATTCAATATAAATCTACATTTTAATGTGCGGCTGTTTTATCCAAATTGGTAAAATAGTTTATCCAAAATTACATTTTTTAGCAAGTTGCACTAATATTAGTATTTTTTTGTGTCCTTTTTAGTAGGGATTTTCATATAATATGCCATCACTAAAGACTCTATTATTACAATTATAACACAATTATAATTAAATGGAGGTTAAGCACACCAAATGCATGCATTGTAAATATGATTTATAATCTTGCCTTACTATTATACTAATTTGTCTTTATTTCCTTGTAAAATTAGTATTTTATATTGGATTTTTTGAATTAATCTTTGTGTAGCTATATATGTATACTATATAATATATATTAATAATAAAAGCAAAAATGATGGGCTTTTTAGTAATTTTAAGGTGTTTTGATGAACAAAGGACATCCACTTCAAGTGGGACCCGTGATCGGAATATCCGTTTATTCCCATTTGCCGCCCGTTGAAGGCTCCACCGAAACGGAAACCTCCGGTAAAAAAACCTCATTTTCTAAAAAGTTGGATAATATTATTTTTATTATAACTAATAATATATATATAGGAGAACAATAAATTTTTCCTCATGTAAAAACAAGAAACCTGTATTTATTTTGTGTTGCTACTTCCTTTTCACCTCTTAATTAGTAGTATGATTTTTTTTATAATTGTAATATTATGTTATTACATACTCGCTCCGTCCCCCAAAAAATATGGTCCAATAAATATTTTATACCTCACATATAATCAAATTTGGACCACACTTTTGGGGGACGGAGGGAGTATAATATAGAAAAGGCTATATATCCTTTATATTTGAATAACATACTCGTGAAAACTTGAAATTAAATTAATAGTAATAGTAATAACACATTTGTATCAAATCTACATATATTTCTAAAGAAATATAAGAAGTAAAATCAACATGATGATTATATAAAATTTTCTTTTTTTCCAAGAGGTAATTCCTTAAGTTTAGTACAAATTTAATACTCTATCCGTCCCGGATTAGTGTAATGCGGAGAGTGCGGCACACGTTTTAAAAAAAGTAAGTAAATGTTTGTTGAGTGAGAAATGACTCACATATTTGATTTGTTGTGAGGAAAAATATTAGAAAGTTAGTAGAATCTTTTCAATTTATAAAAACACCACACTTATAAAGAACTGTCCAAAATAATAAATTTACCACACTTTTTGGGAAGGAAGAGAGTAATAAATTTAAGAAGTTCAATCATTGAAAGACTCGTTATTCAATTTAAAATGTCTTTATTGGGAGATAGTACAAAAAGAGAGACCAAGCTAAATATTATTGGAATAGGTATACTTGTAAGATAATCAATCAAATTTTTAAGCTCAAAAAAGAAAGCTTTAAATGAAGTGCAAAATTTTACTCCCTCCTATTCAAAATGTAAGTCTTTTTAGAGTTGTGCACACAAATTAAGGAAATTTATTTTTATCAATATTTTTATCAAATCTAACCTTGATAAATTATGAATTGAAATTAGTGAATAGTGAAAATGTGAGTTTGGAGGTGAGTTAATTAGGGGTAATTATGGATTTTGAAGGTGAAAAAAAATGCTAGAATGACATATATTTTTGCAAAAGTTATAAAAGCCTAAAAAGACTTACATTTTGAATAGGAAGGAGTATTTGGTAAACCATTATCTAATCTAATAGTGATTAGTGGGTATTTAAGTGGAAGAAGATTTTATTCTAAAAAAACAAAAATAAAAATAAAATAAAATAAAAATAAATAGTGGGAGAAGACTTATCGTCACTTTCTTCAGTAGGATTAAATATTCACCGCGCCAGTTTCACAGTAAAAAGAGAATTTTAAAAAAGAAAAAGAAAATGGAAAGAGATAAAGCCCGAATCGGAGCCCGGCAGTGAAGAAACAGAGCCCGCCTCTCTCTCTCTCTCTCCATATTCAATTTTTCCCCTCACCATCATCAAAATCAATCATCACCTCCTTTTCCCAAAAAACCAAAAAAAAAATCTCTCTCCACTATTCAACCCACCATGGAACCGCCGGAAGCCGCCGTCTCCGCCGCCGAGAAGGTCATCCTGCGCTGGGATTCCTCCGCCTCCGAGGACGCGCGCGACAAGATGATCTTCACCGGCGACCGCCACGAAATCGACCGTTACCTCGACGCCGTCGACGAGCTCCAGAAATCCATGGCCGCCGCCAACTTATCCGAGTCGTCGTCTTCCCCCGCCCTCCAGATCGCCATGGCTCGGCTCGAGGACGAGTTTCGAAACATCCTCCTATCGCACACTTCCCCAATCGAAGCCGAGTCGCTGACCGAGTCGACTCACTCCGAGTTCTCGCAGGAATTCGAGCTGAAGGACGAGATCGGCGAGAGCAGCTTCGAGAAGCAGTTCGAGCACCAGGAGAGCAATAGCAGCTCCACCAGCAGCTGCTACAAGTCCAGCAGCAGCATACGCGAAGTAGATCTTATCCCCAGTGACGCCGTCTACGACCTCCGCTGCATCGCCGAGCGGATGATCGGCGCCGGATACATGCGCGAGTGCATCCAGGTCTACGCGAGCGTGCGGAAGTCCGCGGTCGACGCGAGCTTGAAGCGATTGAACGTCGAGAAACTGAGTATTGGCGATATCCAGAAGCTGGAGTGGGAGACGCTCGAGACGAAGATCCGGCGATGGATACGGGCGGCGAGGATTTGCGTCCGCGTTCTCTTCGCCAGCGAGAGGCGGCTCTGCGAGCAGATTTTCGAAGATTTGGGAACTTGTGCTGATGATGCTTGTTTTATGGAAACCATTAAAGGTCCTGCTATTCAGCTGTTTAATTTCGCCGAAGCAATCAGTATTAGCAAGCGATCGCCTGAGAAATTGTTTAAGATATTGGATTTACACGATGCCCTGTCTGATTTGTTGCCTGATATTGATTCTGTTTTCGAGTCAAAATCGAGTGAGTCGATTAGGGTGCAGGCTGTTGAGATACTGTCTAGGTTAGCCGAGGCAGCAAGAGGGATATTATCGGAATTCGAGAGCGCCGTGCTTCGCGAGCCTTCGAGAGTTCCGGTTCCTGGCGGAACGATTCATCCTTTGACTAGATATGTGATGAATTATATAAGTTTGATTTCCGATTATAAGCAAACTTTAATTGAATTGATTGTGTCGAAGCCTTCCACCGGGCCAAGATATTCGAGTGATCCGAATGTTCCAGATATGGATTTCTCCGAGTATGAAGATACGGCCTCGACTTTGGCGCTTCATTTGATCTGGATAATTGTGATTTTGCAGTTCAATTTGGATGGTAAGTCTAAGCACTATAAGGATACTTCCTTGGCTCATTTATTTATGATGAATAATGTTCATTATATTGTGCAAAAAATCAAAGGATCGCCCGAGTTGAGGGAAATGATTGGGGATGATTATTTGAGAAAGATGACAGGGAAGTTTCGATTTTCTGCAACTAATTACCAGCGGGCAACGTGGGTGAGAGTATTGTACTGCTTGAGAGATGAGGGTTTGCATGTCAGCGGAAGTTTTTCATCTGGTGTGTCAAAAAGTGCTCTTAGAGAGAGGTTTAAGGCTTTCAATTCTATGTTTGAGGAGGTGCACAGAACTCAGGCAACATGGTTGATACCCGATACCCAGCTCCGAGAGGAGCTAAGGATCTCCATATCAGAGAAGCTCATCCCAGCATATAGGTCGTTTCTTGGAAGGTTCAGAAGTCATATCGAGAGTGGGAGGCACCCGGAGAATTACATCAAGTACTCAGTTGAGGACCTTGAAAGTTCAGTCTTGGACTTCTTTGAAGGGTACCCAGTGTCACAGCATTTGAGGAAGAGATCTCAGTGACTTAAGTGGGATTGAGTTTTGCCACGTAGATTGTAGGATGACATTCTTTGAATTTTTGGTGGAGTGTTCTGGGATGAGGTTCCAGTTGTTCAGGGATTGCGCCCTGCAATCTCTTTGAAGGGACGACCGTGTTGTCTCCGAAGGATATTGGATGCCATTAGGACCAAAGATGCTGTTTTCGGACTGTTCATAGCTTCCACTGCCTCTTCTCAAATGCTTCTGCCCTGTAAGCATGTGTTTGTTTGTACTTCAGCTTTTAGATTTTGTTTCATTTGTTTATATGGGAATGGTTGTATTTGTTGTGCTTTATGAATCGTCACATGCAATTATTATGGTCTGTGAAGGAAATTTAGAAAGTCATTGAATGATTAGATGAGCATCTATATGATCTTCTACTGACTGCAAGTCGTTTGGTTTTATATATTTCAATATTTGATCTGAAAACACAGTTTGATTTCTTTCTAACTGATGCATAAGCTCTTGTGCTTTAAATATTTCCTCTGAAGCAAGCAACTAAGCATGAAATGATAATTATCTTGACTAATTAATGTGTTTGTTTATGTGAGAAGATTTCTGATCAGTGCTTGAATGTCGGACTATAGAATTTACTGGATTATTTACCTTGATCTTTACTTTGATGCTCATCTCTTGCATTTCAGTTACTGCTCTGTTGGTTCTAATTTGTTTTAGTACATTTATTTACCTGGTGAAAGTGAGAAGGGTAACGCTATAGATACTGAGATGTTGGTTTGGATTCGAGATATTTCTCTCGTTTATGTTGAAATACAATCAATTGGTTTGAGCAACCCTTGCCTGGAGTACGGTGTTATGTTGTGTCGTGGTCATCTTTAGCAGATTAGTCTTCTGTTAGGAAGAACCATAGATGGAATGACGCTTAAGGTTCCATGGGGCTGGAACCTCTCTCTTGTTCTTTTCACTAATTTAGGAAAACATATTTCTTTACCTGGTGTCGACTAGTTTGCTGGATTTGGGCAATCACTTGGATCTTTGATGTCTGAAAAACCATTCTTTCGTACTAATTTACACCCTCACAGATAGTCTTTCCTTGGTTGATGACTTTGGTTCACAATATATTTATACTTTGCCTTGCTAGGATTATTACTGCCTAATCAAATCAAACTTCTTCGTGCTACGAAAAGCGTCTTAGCACGTATATTAGTAAATATTCATAGGCATAATTAGTGTGTAGTAGTGTGGAGACCTCTGCTAATAATGCTAATAAATAGCCATTAGACTGCCCAGTTTGGTAAATGTCTTGACCAATAACACATAGTAGACTTGTGTTTTTTCGACTATGCAAGTGTTCGATTCATTTATGGTTGTCTTAAATAGCCCAAGATTGACTTGAAAGACAAGAGGACTTTTCTTTCTTCAAACCAAAAGACTGGTCTAAGTCAACAATACATGGATATGCAATATAGACTTTTCTTGGCTGCAGCTGACTCTGTTCGAAATGCTGTGGTCGACTTATGATTCTTCGATTTCGTTCTTTACGTTCTTGTTTAAATTTCCTCGGTATTATCAATGCAAGTCACGTGTATATATTGGTTGGTCGAGGCTGCCCCCAAATGTACGTCTAGCGTGCGTCGGGTATAGCATCACCTTGACCGGGGGTTCCTAGAGAGAGAAACAGAGACAGGTCATGGAAAAAATGGGAGCATTAGCAATAGCTTGTTAAACCGTGCTAAATTGTTCATTTATTAAAAATTTAAGTGATAATGATGTTTTAACAGCCATCCGAATTGGTTGAATCCCAATTCATTATCTTCGTTATTTTAGTGATTTTGTGTGAATATTTCTCAACTTTCAACTACTTTTTTAAGTGGAAAGTGTGATAAACCATAAGAAATTATTAACATTAGGTTTCGTCTTAGCTGTTCCGACCCTTTGGATTTGGACATTCCTCCTTTTAGAATTTTCATTCATGGGTTATTTGAATATGACATAATTCAAGATAAAAATAATTAGTTAAAGTGCGCATAAAAAAGTACGATAATTAAAAAATTCACCGCTATTAATAAAAAACTAGAAATCCTAATAATGAAATAATTAACTAGAAATGAAATGAAACAAAAAAGTACGATTAAGCTCAAGTGGCTAACTGAGGCACCACAAGAGTTTCCTTAGTGAAGAGGTCTTGGGTTCAACCTCGCCTCCGCGCGGGTGTTATTATATTTCACACCTTATTTGGTGGTGTAGTGGTCCCACCTTTGTGTGGTGTAGTAGTCCTTATGGTGTAGTAGTCCTTTGTGTGGTGTACAGGTCCCGCGGGACCTATATGGTGGTGTAGTGCTATAATTTGATTATATATATAATAGAGTATTATTTATGTATATCCAGTATGGTGATAGTGTGTACCCCCCATAACCACTTTTGAAGACATGTATAACACATTACCACCAAGACTTTTTGACTTTTCTAATTATATCTATTGAGACATTTTCTAAAAAAGTGTCCTTTTGTGTGAAAATTGGGGAAAAATTGGACTAGTTAACCAAAAACATATAAAATCATGTATTTACCCTCCTATTTTAGCTATTAAAATGATAGCTACGTATTTCAAAGAGTAATTTATCATGATAATAATTATTAACAATTGACATTAATGTTATTATATGATTAAAAGCCCCTTTGACTCAATGTTATTATTATTAAAATGGAGAAATCTTCATGTTATTATATTATAATAAAATGGATTTTTTATAGGCTCTATATATTTCAATAGATTAGAGAGCAGAAGGGCATCGAAAATCTATCAGAAATCTTCTACACCATCTTCTCTGCTCTCTCAAAAATAAATTTGTAATAGTTCCTAGTTTAGTATAGTATAGTTTATATATTTCAATTCCGCTACCATAGGTAGCTAAACAAGTATGTCTCCTCCCTAAAGGAGATATACTTATGTTGTAATAAATATTATATAATTCCTAAATAAAAGTTTGGGCTTTTGTTCATCCCTTCCAGTATATTATTTTCTTTGTGTATCGACCGAAAACCCTACGCCCCGAGTAGGAAACGAACGAGGGTTGTGCTGTGTCCTGCTGAAGGAGTCTGCGTCTGGAAACCATCGGTTGCGATCGTGTGGTTGGACGAGGTCCCTAAAACTTCCGGTAGAAATACCCGGCAGCATTCCGGTCAAAAATGTATGAAGTTGGTATACTTTGATTTTAGTTATACGGAAGTGTGATGGGCCTGATAGTGTTGCATGATTTATCTCCAAATTGAAAAGTGAATTGATAAATCAGAATATGTAATGAAAAAATTCAGTAGAAAGGTAAAAGATTTTGCGCATTTTGTATGATTATAAGGTTGACTAGTATATATCAATATTTCCCCTATTTTAATACAAAATTTTATACACAAAAATGGATATAATAATCTTGTTGGTGGGTCAGTGGGTACTGCTTATACACACCAACAAAAGTGGTCGTAGGAGGTACACACTATCTCTATACTGGTTAGAATGAATTTCCTCTCTATATAATATATATATACTTTGTAATTCTAAAAAAAAAAAAAACAATAAGTGAAACTTTAAAATAATTATAAATTTATTTAATTAAAAAGTAACCGCAAGCGGGTAAAGATTCTGCAGACTTTTTCTAATTTTGACTTTGTATAGTTTGATGACATATTTGTAAATTATTATTATTTGGTCATCAAGTTTGTCGTATGTGGATGAAATGGAATTCATGTTTGCCTGTGAACGCAAAAATAATGTGATTATATAATTTATATTATTCCTATTGTCTGTCAACGTCTTTTCCGAATTAAAAATTAATTTCATTTTTTATATTTTTTAATGGGATTGATAATTTAAAGAGAGGAAATTCATTCTATCCAGTATCGAGATAGTGTGTACCTCCTACGACCACTTTTGATAGCGGGTATAAGCAGTACCCACTGACCCACCAATAAGATTATTATATCCATTTTTTGTGTATAAAATATGGTATAAAATAAGGGGAAATATTGATATATTCTAGTCAACCTTATAATCATACAATATGCGTAAATTCTTTTACCCTTCTACTGAATTTCTTCATTACATACTTTGATTTATCAATTCACTTTTCAATTTGGAGATAAATCATGCAAAACTATCACGCCCATCACACTTCCGTATAACTAAAATCAAAGTATACCAACTTCATACCTTTTTGATCGGAATGCTGCCGGGTATTTCCGCCGGAAGTTTTAGGGACCTCGTCCAACCACACGATCGCAACCGATGGTTTCCAGACGCAGACTCCTTCAGCAGCACACATCACAGCCCTCGTTCGTTTCCTACTCGGGGCGTAGGGTTTTCGGTCGGTACACAAAGAAAATAATATACTGGAAGGGATGAACAAAAGCCCAAACTTTTATTTAGGAATTATATAATATTTATTACAATATAAGTATATCTCCTTTAGGGAGAAGACAGACTTGTTTAACTACCTATGGTAGCGGAATTTAAATACATAAATTATACTAGGAACTATACTATAACAATTTTATTTTGGAGAGAGCAGAGGAGATGGTGTAGAGGATTTCTGATGAATTTTCGATGCCCTTCTGCTCTCTAATCTCTTGAAATATATAGAGGTTGCAATTCTCAACCTCCTTCCTTCATTATTGCCTCGGATGCCTTTGTTCCGTGGCCAGCCTGTTTATGACTCAGCGTAGGACCACTGCTGTCATCCATTATTGAATAAGGACGCCAAACTTTCGGTGCTACCTTCTTCATCATACCGCATTATCTTTGTTCAATAATGCTTCTTCTGTTCTTTTACCCATTTGTTATTTAGTGGGTAATTACTTTTCCCTCCACCCACTATTGTCGTTTTCTCTTTAGTGGGTGCTCCAGCTCAGAGTCACATGACTCCACCAACCTGTGTTGGGAATCTACTTTTTTCCCGGGGCCCTGGGCGTCCTTGCCTTTGGCAGCGCCTTCTGTTCAAGATGCTCGTTTGACCGAGCCTTCTCTTTTCCCTTTATGGGGCATGAACCCCTTCCCGAACTCTGGTTCCTTCTGGTTCTGGCAATCCGAATAAACGCGCTCAGACCAGTTTCTAAAATGAGCCATGTTGCAGTATTTTCGATGAGTGTCTTTACTCGTCGAAATCTTGTTTTCCCAGAGCAAGGTTCTCTTTCTTTCGAAGGCTTCCTCTGCGAATCTTGTAGATTTTCCTGTCATAGTGTTTAACAGGAATGATCCGTTCACTGAATTCTGAAAGAATTTGAACGGAAACTTGACTTTGTCCATCTCAGTGAGACAGACCCATATTCCCCATGCTCTTCTGGTAGAGATGAGGTCTTCTGGTAATGTAGAGACTAAAGTAGTCTCTTTTTCTGTAGGCGCCTTGATCTTCTCGAGGGCGCGTGCATCTGGTCTTCGAAGCCTAATATAGTGGAAGGCTTCATGATTTCCTTTCCCTGCAGGTTCTGGGGCTGCGCTGATGAAATACAGCTCCAAAATGTCACCTCGGCTAAGCTGTGGATTGTTAGCCCAGGTATCATACACCGCTTCTTGAATCCACTTGGGTAGATTCTTGATTTCGGCGAATGATGGGGATGTAGTATAAACTGAAGCAAATGCTCCAAATTCATACCATCTTTTGACTTCGTGTGGATCTGAATTCGGCATCATCCACACCCGAGGATATTTCCCCGAGATATCAACCCGTATTTTTTCTGGGTTGATTCCAGTCCTTGTATTGAGCTTCTCCCAGTTAGCTTGATAAACCTGCCACGAAGAAGAAACTTCAATCTTGTCAGTATTAATCTTAGAAGTGCCAGTCATTGGCCTAAGATTAATCTCTCCATCTTTTTCCCCAGAGGTGCTGGGTTGACATGATGATTCAGAGTGTGATCCCTGAATATCATCTTTTTCTTAGGGCAATGGTTCCAAAGATACCACCACCTTAGAACTTGGGCAAGAGGTATTAGAATCCTCTGCTACAGGTTTAGAGCCCTGTACTCGAAACTCTTCTTTTACCAAAGGATCTTTGGCCACCCGAAGGATTGGTGTTTGACATGCAGCCCAGAGTTGACTATGAGACCGTATGCAAGCTCGTATTCTCTCGGTGACTTTCGTCTTATCGAGAGTCTGCAATCTTCCTGCTTGCTCAGCATTCAGAATGCACTCGTCCCACTCTCCCGTTAACATCTCCAGATTTTCTCTGAGATGTCTATGGGCCAGTAGAATGGAGTTCACATCAGTTTGCTCCATCTCTTGTTAAGAAATCTGCAAGAATATTTTCGTGAAATTTCAGAATGACAATATCAAAAATATAATATTGGCATTCAGCTTGCCATCTAATTAATCTAGCCTTTTCAGGCTTAGATTCCATCTTATTTCTTAAGAAAGCCTTAACCTGTGTGTTAACGACTTTCAAAGTAAATTTCTTTGCAAGTAAAAATAAAGGCCATTTTTTAAAAGCCTTTCGGACTGCAAAGAATTCTTTCTCGTTGATGTGCCATCTTACGGCCTCATCATCTGAAAATAAACCACTGCAATATCTACAGGGTTCTTCTCCAATAATTACTTGCGTCTGTGTACAGGACCAAGTCATCTTCGTCCTGTGGTATCGAGAGTTTTGGGAGATTTCTGCAAACCTCTTTTAACTCCTTCATACCCTGTCGATGTTCTTCTGTCCAGATGAACGGAACATCCTTTTTCAGTAATGTACTGAAAACTTTTCTATGTTTTGCGAGATCTTTGATAAATGGTCCCGCAAAATTAACAACTCCCAAGAAACTCTGAAGTTGTTTCTTTTCCTTTAGATCTTCAGGAAAATTCTGGACCTTCTGAACAATATGGTCCTGCAGAATAATTCCTGCTTCATCAATCTTGATACCCAGAAATTCCATTTTCCGAGTTGCCACAACTGCCTTCTTTTCAGACAGTACTAAACCTTCTTTATAACAAACATCTGCAAAGATCTCAAGATGTTTGATATGTTCTTCCATATTTTTTGATGCTATTAAAATATCATCAATATAGACGAACATAAAAGAAAAATAATCTTTAAACAGATTATCCATCTTTCTCTGAAATATTTGAGGCGCATTAGCTAACCCCATTGGCATTACTTTCCAAACATAATGCCCTTGTGGAGTAGAGAAGGCTGTAAACTTCTTACTCCCTTCTTCCATGCGAATCTGGTAGAAACCTGACTTGCAATCAAACTTAGAGAATACCTTAACATTTCTAATGCAGTTAATAAGGTGTTCCCTACTAAGGATAAAATATCCATCAAACTCCAGAATATCATTAATTCCTTTGTAATTAATAACTAATCTGGGTTTATCTCGTTTGATCTCCCCATGATTCCTTACCAGAAATCCGGGACTACTGTAAGGCGAGTTCCCTGGTTCGATCAATTTTAAATCAAGGTGTTCCTTGATTATCTCCTTCATATCCTGTTGATCTTTGAGGTTCATCAGGATTGGTCTGTATCTAACAAACTCGTACTCCTTTTCTGGCTTCACCTTCAAGGTAGCTTTGAGCTTGTTTCTGTCCCACCATGCCAAAGGATTCTCATTGTAATTCATTTTAATCTTTCTTTTGACATCTTCTAGGGACACCTGCATCTCTTCTTTAATATCTTGATGAGATATTAAAGATGCTTTGAGAATCTGGACCTCTTCATTATTGAGATCCTCCTCCCTAATACAGCTTAGCACTGCTCCGCTAAATCTCCTTTGATCCTTCATTTTTGGGTGTCGAAGTTTTCCTTCATCACCACGCTTGCTGCGAAAACTCAATGGTATCTGGCGATTAAAAGCCCCTTTGAGCCTCTGGACAATGATTTTGTGATCGCAAATGGTTGTAAACACCAATTGCCTCTTTTCATTATCCTGCATGTATCTTTTGAACATCTGTAGGAAATTGTTTCCTAACAGAATAGCTGCACCTGTATCATGGAAATAAATTGGTGGAGTTTTAACCTTGTACCAAGGTGTACCTCTGGCTCCGCCAATCAGAATTTCCGTCTCTTTTACTCCTTTAGCAAGGAGCAAAATCTTCTTTGAGAAATCTCTTCCTGCAATTCGGGGTAGATCATCTTCTACCTCTGCTGGGAAGACTCCTCGTTTTGCAGTACAAATTCCTGCACCTGAATCAATATAAGCAGCAAAATATTCTGCTTTATATTTTTCATATAACATCCCTATAGAGATGTATATGGAGAATGGACTTGTCATTCGATCAATAGTTTTCTCCCATTAATCGTGATTTCCATTCCTTCTTCTTTATTTCCCCAAGGTTTGTGATCCTCGAGAAAATCCAAACCCAAAAGCAAAACTGCTTCTCTTCCAGCTCTACCCTTGATCTCCATCACTTGTCCCCCAATTTCCAGGGTACCTTTGTAATGATTGATCTCCGGCTGCTGTAGATAGTAAAGAACATTACAAGGGAAGTTGTTTTCCCACCTTGTAGTGTCAAATTTTACTATCACTTCTCTCCATCCCTCAGGACATTTCAGATTTACTGAAACTTTGTTACTCTGAGATGTTTGAGGGTGTGCTTCTCGAATGAGACTCCGACTCCTCCCATATGGCAAAGACATAATTCTGTCTCCTTGGAAGGATAATCTTCCTGAAGTTATCCTGAGACTTTGGTCGTATCTCATGACTTCTCTATCTCGGATTTGAATATCCACATTCCTTAACCGAGCAATTTCCACTCTATCGGGACAAACCGCCGTTGTCACCTTGTTGAATATATCTGGTATCTCAATGAACTTCTTTCCCAGAAATAACTCAGTGTGATGTGAGTTGGAAAGAGCATATGATACCAGATAAGTAATAGAGTAAGGCCTATTTCCTTCCTCCAATAAATCCTTGCGTTTAAAGTCCTGATAAAGCGTCAGGGCTTTGCTGAAATGGGTATCATTAAGATTGTAAGCAATCTTTGGATAGATGATTCCCACTACTTGTCCTGCACAAAGATCTCCCGCAATTGTTCCCAATATGGAATCTTTCAGATTTCTAACTCTTTTATCGCATATAGCGATATCGATCGGCGTGTGAACTCCGGTAAAGAGAGCCGATTTTAACATCAACTGGATTGCTCCAATATGGATCCAATTCATCTTTTCAGCGACTTCAGGCTTCATCTTTGATAGATCTTCCCTGATGTCACTAGCTGGAATCAGCTGCATCTCCACTTGATTCCCTGTAAGCTCTATAGGAAGCGACATTTCTCGTCTAGAAATTCCATAGACGATTTGTTGTTTCCTGCTCCTTAGATTAAAGCTCCTTAGAACTTGATCTATGTTGTTTGCTGAAAAGCCTTGATACTTTTGTATATTCAGACTCTTCTTCATGATTTTGTCAATCAGACTTTGAGAGAGAGTTGTGTGACTGGAGAATCCCGTCATGTCCTCTTTCTCCTGATGAACAATCTCTGGATCAGTCTGACTCCGATCTAGTTCCATCAGACCATTCTGAATCTTCTTCGCTGAAGACTTCTTCTTGTTCATATATACTCTCATCTGAGGGTATATCTTCGAACTGATATACTTGTATCAGTTCTTGGTAGTAGATGGCATCTTCGATATCTGGAGTGGATTCGAATTTATTGATACCTCTTCTCTCGTTGTCCGGGAAATTTGTGGAAATATGCCCCTTCGCACCGCACGTCCAGCAGTTGCAATCCTTGAAACTTTCATTAACTCTAGTGTGAGTTCTCCTGAAATTTTTCTTGGCGGGTGTCCTTCCTTGGGATTTATTATTTCCTCGGAAATGATACCTATTCCTTGATGGTCCACTTCTTTGGCCTGATTTGTAAGATCTGGCCTTCTGTCTTGACCATCTGGTTCTTGGCTTCCAAGAATTTCTTTTTGGATCTCCACCTTTATAATAGGGCTGAAACCTATTTTTCTTGCTTTTTTTCAGCCTCGGTGGTTCTCCTCCAATGATCGTTGGCAGATCATTGTCATCACAGTTTAGAGGAGCGAATTTGTTAATTCTCCTCAGTTTCTTCATGTTCCTCAGAGCTGTTGCTTGTTGACACCACTCTGAGAGCTTCCGATGTACATATGACATCCTTCTTGCGACGTTCTCAGGATCTCCTGGTTCATAATCCCGAATCAGCATCTCTTTCCATGGGCTTGAAAATTTCAGAAAGAAAATTTCCAGTGCAACTCTATCATCAACTTTAGATTGATGTTGATAAAGAGTAAAGAGTTGTAGAAACTTGTTGAGCGATTGTTGATCTAGGACTGCAAGTCTTAGATTATACAATGCCATCAAGTATTTCTTCCCCTTTTCTTGATCAAATCCTTCGAAATATCCTTCTCCCAGAAAATGGGTTTTAAAAAGCATTGCCATATTCTGGACATGTTCTGTGTAGTTGTCACTCTCAAAACATGAATTCTTGATGTCTACAGAAAAGAATTCCCATGCTATCTTGACAATTCCTGCAAGACTCATTTCGAGAATTCTTACGAATCCTTCCTTGTTTAAATCGAGAGTTGCTGCTGCAATTCTCAGGGCTGACATCCACTCATCAATAACGGATTCTCTATCTCTAAAATTTACTTCATCAAGGTCGAGCATTACTCCGTAGGGATGGATAGGATCCAGGGTTGCCTTTCCATAAGGTGTATCTTGCACCTTTGGATGCGGCCTTCTTGCCCTTGTCATTCTTGCTGCCATGTATGCATCATTTGGGGTATGTTGATCATACCTGGCTCCAGTCTGAAAATCCTGGGCTACATTAATGGCTCTGGGTGCATTTTGAAAATCTTGTTGATTTCCAATAATGGCTCCTGGTGGAAGTTGATTCACCGGCTGTGGATTTTGGACCACATTCTGGTTCATTTTAAATCAACCATCGTCATGATAGCAAAAGATTCTGCTAACTCCTAGAGGTCGTCAAGCTTGATTCTTTCAAGATTATTCATCTTTTTCTTTCTCGAATAATTCTTTTCAAGACCTCCATGTTGGGATCCTTTTTGGTTTCTCCCACTGGAAATGGATAAGTGGGTTCATTACCAAAAGGATTTCTTCCTTGGCTGGAACGAGGTTGTTGCTCCAGTTTTTCGATCCGTGATTGGATCTCCTTCAGGATGTTGTAAATTTCATCATGTTTCATAGCAATCTTGTAAAGATCGCGTGGTACACCATACAGGCTATCGCCATAATGTTGTACTGTCTTCTGTATTTCTCTCAGATCCTTCGATATCTTGGATGAGTCTGGAGAAATCTCCTAGTATAAAAGAGTAGATGATACTCCTTTATCTTTTTTTGAATCCATCAGAGCGATTCAGCTTAGAGCTGATTCTAATTTATTCTCAAATGGATCCAATGGTCTCTTCTCATGGCATGTTCTATCTCCCATTCAAGGAGGATACAACCATGTAAAAGATTTTCTTTTCTTTTGATTCCTTGGAGACAAGAATCAATTAATTCTTTCTCCTGGTTTTGTTGGATTAGGATATCCAACTGCCTTCTCCAGTGTGTTAGCACACTCTGGTATCTTGTCCTTCTTTTCTCCAAGATTTGGAGACGTTCCTGGAAATGTCCACACCTTGGACATCCTTCTAGGTCCATCAGTCAGTATGGTTCTGATTGTTTTATTTCATCACGTACTCCGTCCTAAGATGGAGATACTTCAACTCCTCGAGGAAGTTCTCTCTTCTTCTCATCTCTTGGTGGCAAGAGATAATAGATTCACAATCCACTCTTAGTGCTGCAGAGTGGAATTCTCTTTTCCAGATTGCTAGTGCAGTCTGGGTTCTTGTTTTCTGTACCTCCAAATCATGGAGATAATTCTTGTAACCTTCGCATCTCGGACAATTGTCCGGATCCATGTTTTTCTTGATGTCTCCTCCGTTAGGATAATACTTAAAGCAATAAATAAAATATAATTCCCAGATAAACCTAAGGCTCTGATACCAATTCGGAAAGCGTAGGATCGATTAGCAAAATATGTAATAAAGAAATACGTAGCTATCCTTTTGATAGCTAAAATAGGAGGGTAAATACATGATTTTGTATGATTTTGATTAACTAGTCAATTTTTTCCCATTTCTACACAAATAAGACACATTTTTAGAAAGTGTCACAATAGATATAATTAGGAAAGTCAAAAGTCAAAGTGGTTATATGTTATACATGCCTTCAAAACTGGTTATGGGGGTATACACTATCACCATACTGGATATACATAAATAATACTCTAATTTAAACCCACTGTTTTACGTTTTGTCGCCTAGTGAAATACGTGCTTTTCATCTATATTTGCTAGAAATAATTTAAATAAATTGACTAAATGTGAGCTAAAAAATAACACCCTGTTTCATGCGGATTTCTGAATGAAAACCGTGAAATCTAAGATACGAATTCAATCTTTCATTCTGAAATTCTAGAAAGAAAAAATGTGAATTTGAACATGTGTATATATAGCAAAAAAATTCCATGGAATGATGAGAAATTATCGGTCACTAATTACGCTTACTTTAAAATTATTGGACTATATTTCAATATAAATAACCTCTCTTTCCTCTACATGGCCCGTTTCACAGATATATTAAAATTTGGACTCAAATGATTCAAAATAGATTGGTTGGCCAATCCTAAATTTGGACTTAAATACAATTATCTAGTTATACCTTTTGAGATCCTTTGAGATGGTTTCCGGTGCAGTGGACCGTAGGGTACAATTCGTACCGTTCATATCATTTTTTATTTTTTTTAATTAATTAATATTAATTAGATTTTAATAAATTTTAATTGAGACTTAAAATTTTTTAATTGGATCTTATTAAATTTTAATTGGAATAAATAGATACTAATTGAGATTAATAAATCCTAATTAATAAATTAATATTAATTGGAATTAATTATTCCTATTTATCCTTTAATTACTTCCTAAGTATATTTAATTAATTCCTTTAATTATCCCCGTAATTTTTCTTAATTACTTTATGATTATGACTAACTGCACGGTATGGTCGATCGTACCCAAATTTTTGAGGAAAATCTAATGATCTCTTGATCATGGGTTTGAGATTTCGAGTTCTCCCAACCTTTTAAATAATAGTCTTCCATTTCTTTTCTTTTTTTTTTTCAAAAAAAGAACAACCATATTAATTACTTTTTCAGTATTTATTATACGGCAAATGTCCAAATCAAGTGTGCATGGGACAAAATTGACAAATTTTAACCGACTTAAATTTTGTAGGTCTCACACGGACATAGTGAGTTGGAATCATTAGCGACTTGTCGAAGTATAATACTTCACTAATTCTCAAAAAAAGTATAATAGTTGACTAATTTTAAGCATCCGAACGTTGCACTGAAAATATTATTGAAACTATTACGACATAAATAAATTATAATGTAACACAATTAAATGTTATATATTAAACATTTCGAAAACCTATAAATATATATATCAAAAATAGGGAAATAATATTAACACAAAATAATTCATATCATATGTAATTCGGATTGCCAATACCCCAGTATTCTGCAATGTAAAATAAACATTCGGTCCTAATTAAATATAAAGAAATCAAAAGAAATCAATAAAAAAATATAAAAACATAGAACTATAATTCTAACAATATATTAAGAATATCAGTAAAATGTCACAATAATGATGGAAATAATAACATATAGTTTCAAGATTTAATGGTATAATTATAATGAAAATAAGGTTGTAAATTAAAAAAAAAATCACTTATTCAAACTATTAAGTAATTTATCTGAACACAAATAATATTAGCCACATAAGTACAATTAAATTTACAAAGATCAATTTCATTTAATAAAAAAAAAAAAAACTTTGGATACATATATAACTCCAACTTCTTAGAGCGAAAAAAACAAAACCCCGCCAAAATTATCTTTCTAATTTCCGTCCTCCATTTTCACTGGGCCGCCGGTAGGAAGGGACGTCTCCGCCGCCGCCGCAGCTTCGCTAGATCTCGAGAGACTAAATCCTTTACCGAAACACCAATCGTTCAGAAAACTCACGTCCTAGAATGAATTCCGACGGGGCAGACGCCGTCAACAACGAACTCCCAAATTCCACTCCAGTCACTCCGCCGCCGGCCATGGCGCCGCTCAAGGAAGAATTCCTGTCAGCTCTCCTCTCTTTCGCCTCTACTGCCGGAGGAGGACCTCTCTCAGGCCACTCAAGCACGTCGGATTTCAGTTCGTACTCGATGGAAGGACTCCACGGCAAATCGGAGGTCAATTTCATCCCCAACGAAGCAATCCGAGATCTGCGATGCATCGCCGACCGTATGATCTCCGCCGGCCAGTCGAGAGAGTGTGTTCACGTGTATGCGAGCGTACGGAAGTCTAGCATGGACGAGAGCTTCAAAATTTTGGGAATTGAGAATTTGAGCTCGAAGAGCGTACAGAGGCTCGAGTGGTACGTCCAGCAGGAGAAGATCCGCCGCTGGATCCGCAACGCGGAGATCTGTGTTCGGGTGCTGTTTGACCGAGAAAGGAGATTATCGGAGAAGATATTCAAAGGTTTGGGAAAATTTGATTTTCATGATGTTTGTTTCTCGGAAACTGTTAACGATCATGCTGTTTTGCTCTTCAATTTTGTTGAGGCGGTTGCTAATGGTAGAAAATCGCCGGAGAAACTGTTCAGGATATTAGATCTGTACAATGTGATGTCGAATTTGTCGGTCGATTTGAAAACTGTCTTTCAATCGAAATTGGGGGAATTTGTGTGTAGAAAAGCTGTGAACATTTTGTTTAGCTTGTCCGATGCTGCTAGGGCTATTCTGTTAGAGTTCGAGATGGCCGTGATCGGAGAGCCGACGAAGCATCTGATGACGGGAGGGTCGATCCATCCGTTGAATAAAGCCGTGATGAACTACATTGATTCAATGGTTGATTACAAGCAGGTCTTGAATGAGTTGATTGTGAGCAATCCCTCCACGATTTCATCAGAAATGGAGTTAGATTTCTCCGTATTCGAGATGCAGGCGAATTCTCCTCCATTAGTACTTCACTTGCTTTGGATCATCAAGATTTTGAAGCTCAATCTCAAGGCCAAATCCAAGTACTACAAGGATGCAAAATTGGCTCATTTCTTCATGATGAACAACCTTCACTACATCGTTCACAAGATCAAAGGGTCGTTCGAGCTGAGGGAGATGATCTGTGATGAGTTTGTGGATATGTTAACAGTTGAGTACAATCTGGCTGCAAGTTTATACATGAAGGCAACGTGGAAGAAGGTGTTCGATCTCTTGAAAAACGACGGTCTAGACAAGGTGGGAAGATTGTTTTCTGGCTCTGTTTCTATGTTTGTTTCGAGGCAAAGGTTTAGGGCCTTGGATGCTAAGTTTAAGGATGTTGTTGCAGCGCAGAGTTCTTGGTTCGTAGCTGATGTCGAGCTTCGCGACGAGCTTAGGCTTTCGATTTTGCAGATGCTTAGACCTGTTTATACTGCGTTTCTTGAGAGGCATAGGAGAAATATTGAGAGACTGAAGCAGTCTGGGAATTGCATTGATCTTGAGAAAGCTGTCTTGACTCTGTTTGAAGGTTAATGAGGAGTATTTTTCTTCCTTTTTTTCGTCGTTCGAATTTTTTTGTTACAAATAGTGTTTCACGCTATAGAACTAGATGTGAAATTTATTTTAATGTTACTCAGTATACTTTGTATATTTAGTATTAGCAAAGTTGAAATATTATTTTTTTAAAAAGTTGAAATATTGATCAAAATGTGAATAGTGATGATTGGTGATGCAGGGTGGAGAAGATTTATTATTATTATTATTATTATTATTATTATTATTATTATTATTATTATTATTATTATTATTATTATTATTATTATTATTATTATTATTATTATTATTATTATTATTATTATTATTATTATTATTATTATTATTATTATTATTATTATTATTATTATTATTATTATTATTATTATTATTATATTCAGTTTAAATTTTCTCATGTTTTATTTTAATTTTACAATTATTAATTAGGATTCATGATATCTAATTAGGACTTATGATTATTTCAGTATTTAGTTTTCAACTATTTAGTTAAAAGTTGCTTATTTAGGGTTGATTATACCATAAGGTATATCATATATTAAATTTCAATTTTTAGAAATACATATTAATTATGATTCATTATAGTATCCTAACTTTTATTTTTTTCATAATGCTATTATTAAAAAATAGGATTTAATAGCATAGCACGACCAAATAAATTATAGTACTCCATATATATAAGCAGAGAATCAGAACCCAAATTAAATAACAATTGAAGAACTAATTTGTTATATAATGGAGTTTCTAAACAGTTTAATTGATGAAATAATTAATAATCGGTAATGTTATTCTTGTAAATTACCTTATAATTAAAACATTATATAACAAGACGGCGGTAAATAATTAACACTCCTTCCATCATATCATTAAAATCTATAATTAGATAAAATCTAGAGATTCTATTCTATATATAAAAGATCTATAAAGAGATTCTATTTCCTTTAAAAGATTTCAGTGAGATAAAATCTAGCTCTTATATAATAAGCACATGCCCTTATAACAGCAGAATCAACCAAAGAATTCAATGTAACTCAAATATTTCCAAAATAAACACACATATACATATATACAGATAGTTCCACGTCATCAAATAAAACCCATAAACTCTGTACAATATATTAATCGTGGGTGACAATCAAAATATTATTTGTTTCCAAGTTTATATATGGTAACTAAAACAACTCCAAATAAACCCTATAAATAACCATAATGCAGTAAGTTCCATTCATTCCATCAAATCCGAGAGCAAGAAATCTAGAGAGAGAAAAGAAAGAGAGAGAAAGAGAGAGCGAGAATGATTCCGATAGGGTTCCGTTTCGAACCCACCGACGAAGAGTTGATCAGAGGGTTCCTACTCCCACAAGTGCTGGGATTAGAGCTGCCGTGGAACGGCGTCATCGAGAGGAAGGTTTACGGCGACGCCGCCGCGCCGTGGGTGGTTTTCAGCGACGCCGGCGAGCCATCGATGTACTGGACAACCAAGAAAGAAGGCGGCGCCACCAAGAACTCTACCTACGTCTTCACCACGTTGACGAGGGTTCCCAACTCCAAGCGGATTCTCAGAACGGCCGGCGGCGGCACGTGGAGCGGCCAAACCGGTCCCAAGAAGATCAAGAACTCCGACACCGGCGATGTCATCGGAAAATGGAGGATGTTCGCGTTCGAATCCTCCAAGTTCGACGTCACACCATCGTCGGAGTTAGGGCACTGGATCATGCACGAGTATTGCCTAGACGGCGCTGCGCTGGACGCGACGGGGCTGACGGACGGCTGCGATCTCGTGATCTGCAAGATCACCAGATGCATCAAGAACACCCGCGGCGGCGGCGGCAGCCGTGCGCCGCTGCAGCCGCAGTTCGTTCTTCCTAACAAGAGGGCCGCGGAAGACCAAGAAGCGGGAGAAAGTTGTCGCAAGAAACATAAATCCTTGGATAGCGACGGCGAGGGCTTTTTCAATGGGGCGGCGACAGAAGCGGTAGGTGATATCATCGACGGTGAGGGCTTTTCTGATGCGGCGGCAACGGAGGCAGAAGGCGATATCGACGATCCCGATTCGTGGCTCATATCGCTCGACGGCTTGCAGCGCTTTTTAGATGGTTCGGCAGGAACGGAAGGCATAATAGTAGAAAGGTCTAATAGTATGATTTAGACGAGTACTCTTTTTCCTATTCTGGCATTTTTCCTACGGGTTTTCGTCAGAATAGGTTTTAACGAGGCTCGGCCCTGAGTTTTCAATCTGTGATCTCCAAGGGTTGTAGGTTTTGAATACGAACGCGATAATGTTATTCAATTAATTTCGCATTATCCAATGTAGAACCACAAATTTTCATTTATCAAAGGTGTACGTAGTTGTGATTATGATTTTATGAGATGTTCAAATTAAATATCATTGCATTACAATAGAGCCATATTGTATTAGATTTTCAGTCCACTTTCATATTAGATGAACGATAATTTCTGTTCCTTATTATTCCCATATTCAATGCAGTTTGCAATGTATAATGTCTAGTATGAAGATTTTATGTAATTTTACCTTTCCAAATATTACATACATTTTCTTTTTCTTTTTAGGTCAATATGAATATATAGGTAAATGAAAATGATACTAAAATTTCGGAAAAGAGATCATCTACCTCGCCACTGCTCTCGAGCTCGACTCGTTTACAGCTCTACAGTAATCATGTCTACGCCAACGACACGTCTTACAAAATTCAGCCACATTGCATGAAACCATAAAAAAAAACACCATAATTTTGTAGAAAAAAAGACCAAAAAAAAAAACATCATTATCAGTACAACATCAAGAAGAAAACATCATAAATCCATAAGAATAATTCAAGGCAAAAGCAGTCATCTATAAATGAACAACAAACTTGTTTATACATTCTACAAATAAGAAACAAATCTGCTGACATCCTTCCGGAGACAAAATACTAGAGAAGAAGTCGGCATTTTATCGCGTTTCTAAACAGTAAATTCATGACCTAAATCCCAAGAATGCTGCATCGTCTCCCGAGTAGCACGACGAAGATAGCACATAGTCTTAACGAGAACTGTCTGTTCCTTTTCCCCGAGTCTTGCAAGAGCAGAACGACTCACCAGCCAGGTTATAGATCCAGCAGGCCAACATTCGCGATAATATTTGCAAAAGTGCTGGCCGAACACTGGAGTAAAACGAGGAACCGGATTGTCACAAACACGTAAGATCAATCCATATCAAGGAAGTCCATCCTCTTTTTCATGGTACCCTTGAGCTCCGAAGCTTCCCTTTCTGCTTTCTGTGCCTGCACAAAGATGAACAAAATCGAATCAGAAAAGTCAATCTTGGGATATTAACTAATATAGGCCAAATTTGAGAAGTTTGATTGTCTAATCCTTCATATACTCAAATCATATGTATTCTCAATCTAACTATCAGCGTAAACGCCTCCTAAACGAGAAAAAGGAGAAATCCGGTATGACGACGATAAATATCAAGGATGGAGCTTACCCTCTTTATTTCTTCGGGTGGAACACGGGTCATGTGAGGTGGAAGCTCCTCTTTGTTCAATTCCTAACGTAACAGATCATATAAGGTAAATAACACGGTAAGTGGAAAGTTGAGAAAAGCGCAATTTTTCTGACAAAAGTAAAATGCAACATACCAGCTCCCCGATTAAGACGACGTTTTCCCCACGGATTATATACAGACCCAATGGGATGTCGCAATAAAGATCACCTACAATAACACGCTCGCAGGCACCCTCTAGAACAGCATTAGCTACAAATAAGATATCAAAATTTAGTTAGACCGCCAAGAGCCAACTAGTACAAAATCACAGGGGGATTCTATGGTGAATTCACAGCCATACCGAATTGGTCAAAGGAACGAAGGATCCCTAATAGTTTCCGGCCATCTCGAAGTAATACAAGAAGTTTCTCTGTGGAAAGAAAATTTCCGAGTCAAAAGATCAAAATTAAAAAGCAGTTTCAATGCAAAAACACAAATACATGTATGTTGTAACCAATACGATAATGCAAAAACACGATAATGACTCTGTTATTCGATTGTGTACATAGAAACTCTTAAATCATTCACAATCATAAACATATGGAATAAGAAGACTCAGGGTAGCATATATTGAATTAGTATAATGTATTATTCTGAGGGTTCAAAGATAATACAGCTAAGGGTTCCCGTTTTCATCCTAGAACTAGAATAGTAACAGATCATGAATCTCCAGACTGTATTATAAAGAACCTTAAGAAAATAAATGTAATATACAATGGCATGAACAAAGTGATCTATGATTGGTACATAGCCGAAAACATTCGACTAGTCTGATCTGCATGTCGTATAACATCATCACTCGCCTCAAATAAGCATTTGGGGGAAATTGACATCTTCTGATGATTATAGCATAAAAGATTAAGGGAACAACTTGGAAGTTGTTTTTCGTTTCCCAAAAGTCTCATCATACATTCTCCCTTTTACTACAGAGTAAAACCACACTCTTCGCCAAACCACACTCTTCGCCTTTTCAACCTCGTGATCTCCAAAATGCCGAGTATGCCTTTCCAATCTAAATTGTTAGACCAAAAATACCCAGCTGCCTTTTATATACATTCTAAAGAATATAACAAACACCATCTTTTGGCATGGGGCATTACATATCTCAAGTTTTACTAATTACGTTCAACGCAGACGGGCACAATTTCCCTATAAAACTCGTCTTCGAGTTCGAGGTGATAGTATCAAGAACCTATCGGCCTTATCATTCATTCACAAAAATATTTATTTTCCCAAACCAGTTACCTCTCGAGCTATAGAAGATAATGCCACTCTATTTACATACAATTACAAGAGTTACCATCTTTAAATCACAGATAAACTACATCCCATTTAATTCTTTAAGATTTCACAGAACATTTACAATAAAAAAATTCACAGAATAATACTAAAAAATCTTCTCATCAAAATTCAAGAGCTCCACCAATACAAAAAGATCTTTGAAGAAATCAAAATTCAATCTCTAACTCCAAATATAGATTTCAATAAGACCCACATTTCACTCGAATTAAACCATCGGCAGAGTTCGGTAAAAATAAAAATAAAATAAAATAAAATTAGAACACTATATAGCCATAAATCACACGACATTTAAACCATCAAATTTCCATTGAAATTTATTTTCAAGAAAAAAAAACTTACTGTCAAGATAGCTAGCAAGAGAAGTCGACAGATAAACATCATCAGGGCCAGCCCACGACATTGATGAACACAAAATCAAAACTCAAACTTTTCGGTACTAAAAAAAAATCCCACCGAAAAATCTAAGAAGTCCAACGAAATTAATTGCATTGGCCACCCCAAAGGAGGAAAAATCCCAACTTTGACAGACCCTAATCCAAGAAAACTGACAAAAATTGGAGGAAGATTTGAAAGAAGGGTGGTGCAATGTTGACTTTTTGTTGAAGATCTGATCTGGGAAAAACCCTAATCCCCCAAATTCAGGGGGAGGAGGCAGATATCATTAATGTGTAGAAGCTAATTATCAAAGGGATCCGTGATTTTGTACAGAAGCAATTGTTTTCAGACTGTGTCTCAACTTTCAACAACTTTTGTGGCCTCTATTTTTACTGAACTAAGCCTCTATCTTTTAGATATTTGTATATTGACCCCTATAGTTTAGAAATATTTGGTCCTCTTTAACAATTAATTTTGTTTATTATTTCTTTTGAGTGATTTGGATGATAAAAATTAATCTCGTATTTTTACTTGTTTGCACAAATTCGATATTATTACTCAAGAAGGTATATTTTGATGGTTTAAATTAATTTTGTGAATATGCTTAACAACTAATACTAATATATTGTGTCGGTTCATGCCTTCTGCATAAAAAAAAAAAAGCAATCTACAAAAAATTAGAGTTCGCCTAATTACAAAATCATTTGCATTTATATATTATGAATGTTAGTTAATGAAACTATAATAAATATTTTTCAAGTGTAGTCCCTAGTTTACAAGTTATTGTTTTGTCATTTTTCACTCAGGAAATTATGATATATATTAAGAAAAAGGCAACAAAAATATAGAATTCTAGTTAATAATAATGAAAACAAAAGGTCAAATTAGAAATAATATTAAAGAAGTTTTTAAAACATTAGTAAGTTATGTAAATGCACCAAATCTTTAAGGGTCCTTTTGCAATATATCAGAAGAAATAATCTATATTATTAAAAAGACAAAACTAAAAAATCATTGAAACTTGCTATGTTGAAAGGGCTTTAGAAAAATGTATGCACTGTCTTACAACTTAAGGAAATGTTCCCAAAGGCATATAACTCATACAACATCCTCTATTTGTCCCGTTTCTCAATCTCATATTTTATTTCATCAACATGCTTTGCATGTTCGGAGATGAATCCGTACTACACATGCAAGTAATGCATTGCAAATGAAATAAAATACGAGATCGGATGTGACTGTGGATCTAAACTGCAGTAAATTAAACTACAGAAAAATGAAGGAGAATATTACATAACATGTGCTGCATTCATCCAAAATGATGAACACAGCCATGAAAAAAGAGACAGAAAGTTGCCTTCCCATCAACAAGAAGAACGTATGTCCACTTGTAAAATAAAATGGTCACTATATATTATTTTTATTGATAAATTTTCTCATAAATCCAACTTTTGCATAATCACTGTCTTATTTTTCTTCAAATCTTGATGAGCTTGAGCAGTATCTAAATCTCTAGAACAATATCTGCAGGCAAGAATACTAAGATTTGTCAGTTTCATACATCTATGAAATTTGCATCTGCACATAAAAATAATGAAAACAGAAACTCACATTCAGAATCAGTCTTGTCCCATTTTGATGATCCTTCTCCACTTTCATTACGCGATTCTTGTTCTTCATCTGCCTCGGATTTAGGCCTATAATTATCCTCTATGTATTTCTTTGATGACGCCGTTCTTGAAGATTTTTGAGAGTTCATCTTCTTGGTTAGCATTGTCCTCATAAGCTGTAGACAGTAAAGGGAAAAAGAAAGTTGTGTTAGTCAAGAAAATGTCCAAAAATGGCAATAATACTAAGATTGCAACATAGGCAACCTTAATATTCACAAAAAAAAATCTTGATCCAACACATGTTTTTAAGGCCCTTAATCTAGATTTGATGTTCATACCTTCTCCATTCTTGATTCTTGAAACGTATCACGCATACTAGGAGCCGGTGCAAAGCCACTTCTGCAAGCAAAAACTTTCTTGACAAGGAAGGATAAGGACTTCTTGCCAATTGTTTTCTTCTTCTTCTCACAAACATCTTTGCATCTGCCTAGGATGATCCTGATCGTCCGATCAATCTCTTCATCATCTTTATCATCTGAATAGTTGCTGAATCTGTTTGAATTAGTCCTGTCCACTTCCAAACTAGAAGGGCAGTTGAGGAATCTGTCCAATGGCATATCAGCAATAGGTGGCTGTTCCTCAGCAGCCGGTTTTCGCGTCAAGAGTTTTTTTAGCTCCTTTTGCAACTTCATTACTTCCTCAGCTGTGAATTCAGACAAATCTGGAGATGAACATTGCTCTGAATTTGCCTCAACTGCTTGAATTTCTTCCTTGCTTGTGTTGCCAAATGTTCCGATGGCGAGTAGGCCGTGTGGCCAGTCACTGAATTCTTCCTTTAGAGGATCTTTCTTTGTATGATCTGCAAAAAAATATAAAAAAAATGATGTTAGTTAGTTCAAAAAATTTCACTTTCTTGATCTCATTTTCAGACATGGTACTAGTATTAGTACAGTCTTAGTTCAAACTGCTGTCTTAAGCTACAATGTCTCAAATTTGAAAATGAAATGAAAATACACTTACTAGTAGCAGAAACAGAATTAGGTCTCTTATCCTTTTGCCCTCCATTGATTTTACTCTGCATCCAGTTCAAGAACTGCAACGAACAAATTATTTTGTAACATCAGAAATTAGACAATAATGGATCTTAACCAAAAAAATATCCTTAATTTTCTCAAACTCTCACCTTCATTGTGCAAGAATGACTCTTCAGAAACTGTGGGGGTGGGGTGGGGTGGGGTGGGGGGTAGGGGAAGAGGTTTTGGTAGGGAATTGAAGAAGCAGATCCTAGAAGCCAATGAGATTTGAGCTTTAGGAATTAGGACTAACAAATATAGATTAGTATAAGATGAAGCTGCTTTAATTTATATGGTTCGAGTTCCAAAATAATATATAAAAATAAAAAAAATCTTGACAAGAATTCAACTCAACCTAAACCTAGTATCAAATCTCAATGCCTAAACAAATATATGTTCATGGCCCATGCAAAAACAACATTCCCTTCTAATTATATATATATTAGTCTTTTCATTGTTATACATATATATATATATATATATGTATATATATTGTATTTGAGAGTAAAAGGTTACACATGGGAGGGATATATTTATTATGCAACAAAAATCCTACATGAACACTCGTGGCACTTCTCTAATCCAAGAGATTAAAGTGCTAATCTTGAGGTAAGTAAAGATTAGTGTGTTAATTAGTTATAATCTCGAAAAAGGAGAGGTGTATATATGATCAATCATAAGGCCACCAATTTTACACGAGGGTTATTTCCTAATATTGCGCGATTAAGGACTTAATCACCACTAATGCCTCAAAATATCTATCCAAGAAAGAATAAATAAGTTGGAAGAGAAATGCGATTCAAGTAGAGTCATAAAATAATTATATACTAGTATATAAAAACCGATCAAATATGTACCAAGTCCTCGAATGGGAACTAGAAATTGTGAACTGTTAATATGATTAAATGGGTGGATGTTATCCTTTTTTTTTTTTTTTTTGTATTTTGTATTTTGTATTTTGTATTTACAATAATGCTACCACCTTTTTTGAATCGGTGATATTTTTATTCAGTCAATAATTATGGTTCGAGGTGTGGAATTCTATGAAAATTATCTTCTTGAAATTTCAAAAATAACACAGCCCTCACCCAAAAAAACTTTTTCATTTGTGTGCGTGTGTTGGTCTAACAGTATCGTTAATGTCCTAGGCAGAAGGTCTCGGGTTCGAATTCACCGTGACGCGGCCTTTAAATTTAATATTACATTTACAAAAAAAAAAAAAAACCCTGTTTATGATGATGGGAGTGCTTATGTAGACTACGCATTTATTAGTATTAACTTTAGTAAATTAAGCCTAGTTGCAAAACTTTAGTAGGACTAGAACTTGAAGCTCAGAGAACAATACAAAGTTCAAAATGGAAAAATACACACACACACACACATATATATATCTATATATATAATAAAGACAGTTGCCATATATTGGAATATTATAAACTCTAATCCTAATAGTACATGTAAAATCCATTATAAATTGGTGAAGATCCTTTTTCTTTTTTTTTGGAACAATTCGAGGAAAGTGAAAAACTACATCTTTTGGTGTGGACAAGAGTTAAATGTAATTAGAAAAAAAAAAGGATTCAATGATTTAATCTTTTATTTTTTAACGTGCTATATATATATTTAGGTGCAAAGAACTTGCACATTTGAAGCCAGGGGTCTGCACAAGTTGCTCTTCGTAAATTAGGTGATAGAAAACATACAAAACGATGTGAAAATTAAAGGTGACATGATTGTATAGGGGGGTTTACTCAATTAATTGTACTAATATTACCTAAAAAATAAATTAAAGGTGACATGATTGTACAATTGGGAGGTTTACTCAATTATACTAGTATTACCTAAAAAAAAAATTCAAAGTAAAGTAAAATTTTAGAAAAATATGTAGAGATGTAACATTCTCCCTTAAAAAGAACGAATATAGGCCCCATACGTAAAATTAATAATTTCAATAATTTTTTAGAATACTCTTTATATAAATCTATGGTCTCTTTAAAAATCATAAATTAATACTTTCTTAAAATTATAAAAATAATTAGAACAATTTAGTAAAATATGAATTTATTGTTGTTTGGTTTCTATTGAAATGTAAATCAAAACAAAATTTTATCTAACTTTTCTCACGGCATCCAAAAGCTCCGGTGTGGCGTTCTTGAGTTGCAACAAAAAATTATATGAATGGTTTTCGATGTTATTATTGATTCATTTTGCGTAACCATATCTAATTATACTGAGTTTCATCCTCAGTTGGATTTTCAATAATTATATCAACAATTTCTTCTAAGTTTTGGATCTCAGAACATGCTTCATTTTCATCAATATGCAACATTGATATACATATCTAGTTATAATACATTGAATGCATGACTAGATTTAAGTTCCTTAGTATTTAATACTCATGTATTTTTCTGTGTAATTAAATTCAAGTTCGTTGAATTCCTACGTTATTAAATTTAAGTTTGCTGAATTCCTATATAATTAAATTTAAATTCGTTGGATAAAAATAGCTCTATTAATTAATAAAGTATTACTTTATCGTTTAATTACCTCTCTAAAATAATATTCTCTCCCTATCAAAATAAAAATATTTTGGCCTTTTAATTTTGTTTCACATGCAATATAAGATTTTCTCTTCTACCAAGATTAACTATCTTTATTTCCCCATTAACTTTTACACTTTGCAACTCCTTCATTAAAACTCTAAATTATTTTTATTTCTCTCTTCCCCTTCCAAAATGTCTTTTATTTAAAATTTGGTGATAGAAAAGAGAATGAGTTCTCAAAATTTAGTGTTAATTAATACTTTACTTCTTAATTCTAGTGCAAAAACCTAAAATATCTTATATTTTGATACGAAGGGAGTACAATCTTACTGTTATGATATTATTAATTTATAGAGGTTTTACATTGGCCATGGAATAACTTAACTTGGAATTGTGTGCAATTTTAAAGCATGGCAATAGCAATTAATTGCAAAGTATATAGTATATATATATATTCTTACATCTCAATAATATTGACTCAAATAACATGTGGCAAATGCATCATAAATCGTGATTGACCAAAATTTATGCAGCTATTTGTACATTTGGTGAAGATCATATCAATGGCATCATAAGAAATCTGATATGTCTGGACGATGCTTTCTTGCAGCTCAGAATAGAATCATCATCAAACTTCTATGTGATCTTATGTTTTCATGTTGGAACTCTCTCTCTCTCTCTCTTAAATTTAATAGGCTCTTACCTAAATATATAGAAAAAAAAAACTCTAAAACACATAATAAATATCCACATAACTCATTAATTACATACTATGCCACAACAATCTAATCTTCTTTTTGTACTTGTTAGTAAGTTTACTATATTTCCGGTCCAAACCCAAAACTCAAGTTTGAGTGATGACAAAAATGCCGCATGCATTTTATGGGGGGAACCGGGAAATTAAAAGTATACATTGACACTTTATGAGTGAGAAATATAAAGAATATATCATTACAAATAATATTTTCTAATTTAACTTGGATTTAATTTGAGTATATATATTACAAAGATAGCACCATCTTTCATAGTTTGGCTTCTGACAATCTGATATAAATTCTTACAATATTAAATTAGTACTATGTGATTAATAAATGGTAAAATTATAGAACCAAAGCGAAATTTCAGACCGGTCCAACACGAAATCTAATCGAACCGGATCGGGCCAAATCAGTTCAAATATTTTTTATTTTCTGAAATTGTGGTCAAGCTCTTATAAAGTTAAGTTTGATAGCTTATCGTAGGTTGACAAGTGTCCCTAACACCAACACGTGTGCCAAGTGGGTGGGGGTTTGACGTCAAACCCTTAAAGTCCATTCCTGAAATGACAAGTGTCATCAAAATCTGCAAAAACCATAATCAGTGCAAGTTAAGTATCGTTTTTAGCAATTTTAATCTATTTGTTTGGGACTTCCGAGGTATACCTGTCTTTGCTCCTCTGTGTGGTTTCACTCTTGAAGATCATTGAACTATTTCAACCTTTCCTATAATAATAATATCAAATAATCTTATTAACCCCTTAATCTATCTTTTTTTTTTGTTTGAAGGATTAGTAGGGATATTGAGAATGCTTTTTCTTCTTTATTTCGTGAAATCTGCAACGTAACTGCTATCATTGGTGCGCACGAAATAAACTCTTGTCTATGTACAATAACTTGCAAGGCTTGCAAATAATTCATAAGAAGTAAACCACATTTAAAAAATTAAATGTGATAGGCTGACTATAGAGATTTTGGTGGGAATGCTTATGCTTTATTTTTCCTTGTTTTTTTGGTTGATATAGCTATAATAAACATTATGGGTGAACGCAATTTTAATTATCAGCCTTTGTTTTTCTTTGTACATAGGCATTTGTTTCCTCTAAAATAAAGAATAAAATAACAGACAACTATATGCTTTGATTATTAACAACAGTAGGTCATACTATGATTAACGGTTGAGTTTAGTTTGTAGTTTTTACATGATGACTAGTTTTTATATGAACCAAATTTTATATATATATATATATATATATATATATATATATATATATAGGGTGTGGATCTGGTTGGAACTCATCCTTACATGAGTCCGTAGGAATATGCATTTTCATCACTTCGGAAATGCACAAAATGCAATACTTTAATGCACAAAATATGGCAATGGACAAATTGCAGTAACTTAATGCACAAATATTTAATATAATTTTAATACACAACCTCCAATGATATGATGCACAAATTAAATATCGACAATACATAAAAAGATTAACGGTTCAATTTTTTCATTAACATGAATTTGTGCATTAAAATAATGCAATTTGTGCATTAACTTATGTGAGAAAAATGCATGATTCCTACGTTGTCATATAAAGATGAGTTCATATATATATACTAGCAGGGAATTACGTGCGTTGCACGTATAAACTCTCATTTAACATGATTGATTTATTACAAATAAAATGTATTTGATGATAATTTTTTAAAGTTATAATATTATTAATTATTTTTTATTATCTTCAACAAAATATTAGCAAGTATGTGTAAAGAGTAAAAAAAAAATGAAACCAAATTTTTTATACTATATTTTATGTATAATTATCAATATTGTATGGTACTAATAATAATCGTTTGTTACGAATGAAGGGTCATATCTATGCCTATTATAAAAGAACAGAGAGTTTTAGAACCAAAACTCTGGGTATAACAAACTTTATGCTTTAGAGCCGAACATCATTAAAACCTTTATGGATTCACATAATTAATTAATTGCCCTTAGAAGAAATAAAAGTATATACATATTATATATTTTTTATTACAATGTGGTTAAATTGCTACCATCTTATAAATCTTAAAGGTAATTACTATGATGACTTCAATTACTACAATTATCATAAAAGGAGAGGGTTCTCCATATGTTATTCATACTTCGAAAGTGAAGGAAAGTAATGTTATCAAGAAAAACTTTTTTAGAATTCTCTTCTTAGTTTTCTTGTGGATTGTCATCCAAATACTTTTTGTTTCAACTATATGACGTGGGATAAATTGCTACTAGTAATTATTTGGCGAGCAAGGATATAGGTGGCACGTTTGATCCTTTATTCTAGTTTAGATAAGTAATTTTTATTTATTAGTTTCTTATTAGAATTTTGTTTCATTATCGTATTAAAGTTTATTTTTTAGGTCTTTAAATATGTTCTCTTGATGTATTGTGAAACAGTCTTTAATATTATTATTGTAAGCTATATTATTTAACTTTATCTTTCGTACGAAGAGCGTTTATCTTACACCGTCTCGCGTGTTAATTGAAGACCTTAAGCTCTTTTCTTAAGTTAACACACGACAAACTTAGTGTTGTAATAAAATCAAAGGAGATACATTTGTCTTTTGAATAATCTAACATATTGATTCTAAATAATACGAATAACATATATGCCTATAGTTATAAGTTAAATTAATATCCCCTAATATATTAATTAATACTCCCTTGGTTCATGAATAGTGCGACTAATTTTTTGTTTTGGTCCGTCCACAAAAAATATGACTATTTCATTTTAGGACATGACTCCACCCACTATCTTATTTTTTTTATTCATTTTTCCACTCACAAAGGTGGGCCCTTTTCTCCACTCACTTAACATCGACCAAACTTTTATTAAAAGTCGTGTCATCATCTAATAGTCGCATTATTCGTGGACGGAGGGAGTATATTAGAATGCACTAGTTGCTACTATATATAGTGATATACCATTAAAAGCCTAATTTTTCTATTATGCATAATTATACATTTAATATAGGTTTAATTATAAAAAAATAACGTGACTTTTATCTATATTTTACACATGACTTTTGAAATTGGAACTATCACCCACCGCCCCCTCCTTCCTCTCCCTCTCACAACCACCACCACCACCACTCAAATACTATAACCAGTTGCAGCTATCAACCGCGCCCCTTCCCCCCTCCCCCCTCATCCTCTCTCTCATTTTTTAAATTTTTTTTTCTTAGAAAGCTATTTTATGCAATTAAACTTGAATTATCTTTAATAAATGAGTTAAACTTGAGCTTGATGGTACTCGGGTTAATTCAACAAATTATTAGTAAGTAGGTGTAAGTAGTAGACCTTAAAAGAACCAAATCAATTTATAATTTAAATATATACTCTATTTTATGTATAATTTTATAAATTATATTTCCTTCCTCCATGAGAAGTGTATCAAAAGTGAAAGAGAAACATAACAATTTATATATTAGGATATTAATGTATTTATATATTAATTAATTTTGGTAAAAGTTTAAATTTTTATTAAGTTAACAATTTAATTATTATTATCTTTAATAATTAATATGTCATCTTTATTATTATATTTCATACTTTATATTTCAATCCTTTCCCAATGCTAGTCTAATTAGAGACAAGTTAATAATATATCATCTACTTCAAGACAGATTAAGATTATTTGGTAGTATAATTCAAATAAATCCTTTTAGGCTTAAGAAATGAGTCTTTGATATTGAAGATAGATGTTCCTGAGTTAGTAATTTTGATTTGTACTGAAACAAATTAACATGAGTCAAAACTCCAATAATTCTTTCGATTTGTTTATATATATCTAAATCAGCTAATGAGTAATGATCAAATCTTAATCTCAACGATTAATGAATCAATAAAAAAAATTATCAACGTTTTATTTCTTCTTCTCCAAAAATCAAATCTCGGATATATATGGATGTACGCCTCTAGGATTCAAAAGGCTCCTTTATTAATAGAGAAACAAAATTTTAAAATAATTATAATTTACAAAATAATTATGTGGTTTATGAGTAATGATTAAATTACACTATAGCCCTTAAAATAGAGATATAATAGGGATATATTAGGTAAAACCAATTTTGTAAGAATCCGCTCTTTTATAATAGGCATAGATAGATATATATAACCATCATTCATGACCAATGTATTTGTACTAAGTCTACTAACAAGATTAACCAATATTCAAATAATTCACATTAGCAAACACGGAAAAGAAGCAAGTACTGAAAATCTCTCTCTCTCTCTCTCTCATGAGGACAGGACATACAATTAAAACGTCATGCACCTCGTCACCATCTCTATTCCAAACTTCCTTGAGCTTCTCTATAGAATTTGCAGATATCCCTCGAGATGCATGTAAAAAGAGACAAGTTAAAGAGAGAAGGAAAAGAAAGCTCAAGAATTCACACCAATCAAGACAGAAATCATCTCATTATTTTTTTTGCCTCCAACCCAATAAACAAAGAAGGAAAAAAGCCAATAGCCATGTGAGAATGAGTACACAACTAGCAGATGTCTAGAATTTGAGAAATCCAACTCCCATTGCCCTAACTTGTGCAATCGATAATTTAAAAAACTTACCGAATCTGGAATGTTTTCCTGTTTCGACACCTTCGCCTCAAATAAACAAAGGGTGCTAAATGATGTGGACTACTCTCCTCCATAAAGTGGCCGCTAGTTGACTATCACTACAAATCTCATTGGATCTTGAATACTAAAATAATTTTGAGCACAAAAATGTACTCACTGCTAGTTCAACTTGGCCTAAATACTTTTCAACAAGATTAGTACTGCACAACATGCGCCAACAGTTCATCAAGTTGAACGAGCATCGATTCATTTTCTTGATATACATGCATATGTACGCGTATTCAAGCCTAGTGTACCTAGACCGAATGTGGTATATAAGGGGGGAGAGAGAGAGAGAGAGGAACTTACTTGAAAGGATGACAACCAAGCTACCATGGAAGCCTCAGTGGTGATATATATTCATGGAAACTAAGAGCACCACCTGTATATGCAACAGAGATGACAATGCACAAAAAAATATAAATAAACAAGTTGTTGAAAGTGGGGTTGATCATAAAACCTTGCCCACATTATTAATATCCATCTTCTTTATATATAGTAGTATTATTTTAGCTGGCATGTTTAACATAGGAAAATATTTTCCACAAATAAAATGCTGAAACAATGAACCTCAAATTAGGTTCAACCAACAAGCAATTTTAGTACATCTTGACTCCATTTTGAGACCATCAATCAATAGAACATGGTAACTGATGTTTGGACAGAAAGATAAATAATTAATGCAAATAGAATTAATAGATTAGTACCTTAGTACAAGATGTTTAACTCAAATGATAGTATTTATAGTAAAAATGTGAACAGTGGAACGAGATTCAAATACAAAGACCTCTATATATACTAGCTACAAACAGTATAACTAATTTAAACAGCCAAATTTTTTTAGGGAACAGCCAAACTTAAGAATTCACGGCTCTTCTAAATTTTGCTTCAACAGGATATCACATGTTTGAGACAACAATCCCCATGGCCATATCAGCATCTCTCATTACTAACATAAACTATACGTACCTAGCAGGATGGAGTCAATACTTCCACTAAAAAACTAGTTGCCAGCTTATGGTTGAACTGATAAAAAAAGCTTATAACGTCAGAGGGATTTAACTAACAAACATATAAACAAAGAGTAAATTATTAAGAGAGATCCAAATAATATGTAGCAATCATTCTTAGTTTGTCATTGTCTGTGCAAACCTGTATATGTCAATCAATCAACAAGGTTTTGCAATTCATAACTAGTGTTAGCACAAGAAGTACACATACTAATCGAAAATAAAATACAACCACAAAATACTTTTCAAACAAAAAGATCCCTCCTGTTCTTGTATTTACGCAGTCATTTACATGTATCTAGAAGAAACATTCCAGCCATATCCACGTGAATCACGTATGACCATTGTATTCGTTCAAGTTATAGACTATCGATGCAAGTCAACAATTTTTGGACATGGATTGATTATGTTATTCTGAAATTTCCACCAATAAGAACAAGGAGTAGAAAACAAAAAAAAATGAAAAGGTCGGTGAAAAGCCTAGGACAAGGCACCTATGGATATTACCAACTTCTATCAATAAGAGGCATCCCAGATAGAAAATAGGAAATGATTTTTGATTGAACACTCTGGAATTTTATAACTCGTCGTGCTTTGAGACAAAACCTGCAGCCAAAAACACAAATATAGCTTTCATAGTGCTGGCAGATAGTTCTTATATAGAGAATAGATGCATTTGAAATCAGCAATTATAATGACCTTAGAAAAGTGATGAAGGTTAAGATCATATTTCACATTACTGCGCACCTATTAGATTGTACTAATACCACATAGTAAAATGCATGATACACAATGGAGAGCATGTTCCCACCATGATAGATAACATAAAGATGATGGAATGATTGATATTGCTAACAATCACCAAGACGTCGCATGTTTATATATGCACATATCCACAAACAGAAGATTGTAGTTTAAGATACAACAGATGCTTCACCTGGATATGACTTCTGAAAGAAAAAATATATCTCTCTGGCAGCAGATTGTGGTGAATCTGAACCATGCACACAGTTTCTTTCTGAGTTGAGTCCACACAGAGCTCGGACACTGCGTTAAAACGAAGCAAAATATGTTCGACAGAAAATTGAAAATGGAAACAAGGAACTGTATTAAGTGGACGACATATTCCTTATATGACAATACAAAGCACTGTGATACACTAGCAAATTTACTAACCTTTCTGGGTGAGTCACCTTAGCTTTCTTTGCATCTGTAGGTCCAATTAAAGCACGCCAATCAGCTATGGCATTTTCCTTTTCTATTACCATTATCCGCACTGGCCCACTGGTTGAAAAAGATGGTAAATGAGTCTCTCTCATAACAAGAAGACCTTATGAAGATGGTGAAAGTAGCTACTCGTATCTTGTTGTAGCATATTCCACAAACACAACATTTTTGTAAAACATTATGCCTTTAATCAAACCATAAGAATCATTCTGTTTGGTTATCGGTCCAGATCAGCTAATCACAACCAGCATTATTGATGTATTTAGGATTTTCATGGTCAAAACAAAGTCAGTAAAAAGATAAATCACCTGGTCATGTACTGAACAAGGTTCGAGAAAAAACTCTTTGATGCATGCTCAGCATAGAAACTTTTCACTGTATCCTCATCTAACTGACGCTCAATCTCCTCAGTGATGGTGAAGCCAGAATCCAAGATGATTTCCTTTATAGCGTCAACATATTTACCATCAACACCATCCGGTTTTATCATTGCCAGGGTCTTCTCTTTTAGGCCTTCAATATTAGATGTTGCTCTATTCTCCAAGGATTAAACGTTTTTAAACAGTCAAAACAGAAACAGTTTTAACTAAATATGAATCTTAGGACAAAGTAATATCCAGCCATGTAAAGATGCTTCTATCAATAAAGCCTTCTGTTATTCATATGCACTAGGTCAACAGTACATATATTAATAACAGTGTTTTATATCTATCAACCAAAACTCAGCACGAAGACGCCCAAGGAGAAAAGAAATCAACAGAAAAGGAACCAAACATTAGGATTTATGTACTATTGAAGAAAAATCACAACTCATTGACAGTGCCGTAATTTCAAACACCATCATAGCCTGCTGAAAGCTGCATATTATAATTGCTCTTGAGATCAATATGATCGACATTTTCCTCAAACTACTTGTACCTCTAAAGCAAGATAGAATGATTGCAACGCAACATCAAAGCTCTTGACTATGCATCAGACTAGGAAAAATAGCTTGAGGTTCTAAAGAATGTAGACAGTGTAAACAAACCGAAGGAAATACAAATACTAAAATTCCTGAATTTTAATTCCCACTGCACTTCTCCACGAATAACAATTTTCGTATATCTTACATAAACCAACGCCTACACTGTTCGGGAGGAAGATGTGAGAACAATTACTCATTACAGATTTCGTGTTTATCCTTTTTGTTCCTCATTCATTCAGACCTGAATCCAATCCCAGCTCCAAATCAACAATTGCAGTTAGAACAGTAATGTCAAAAGCTAAACCAACAAAAAACAAAAAATCCAAGTTTACTAAAAAAAACTTAATCAACGACCGAATCTGACTTCCAGTCCAAGCAATCATATCAATTTCCTCCAAATCAAAATTAACACCTCCAGCAACATAAATCAACAATCACAAGCAATCAAATTAGTTCCACGAGTACTATTAATCAGAAAAAAAGCCTTAATTCAGCAGATTTTTGCTCACCGGTAAGTGAAAAACACAAGGCAGAGAAGAACGCAACTCTTCGAGCAGAACGCCGCGAAACGAAGCGCCATACGAAAAGCCAAACTTAAACGGAGATCGCACACAGTGGAAGGTGTTTTCACGCGCAGCAAAGGTTTATGCATGAAGTACGTATAAGCGAGAAAAGGTAAACATTCCTACAAATTATCATGGCCCGACGGGAAGAGAGAGAGAATAGAGAGAGAAAGTTCTCACTGCTCCGGTCGTCGTCAGTCAGTGAGGAAAGACAACACACCGAGATTCCCGGGATGGGCTGGACTTTTGAAAAAAGGAAAACAATAATTTATTATTGGGCTGCCTTTTTTGGGCTTTTATTATTTTGAGGGAAGGGCCTTCTTTAATTTAGCACTATTAATATTATATATAAATATATATTCTTATATTTAATTTTAATGTAGTCTATTTTATTTTATTTTCTGAAAGAGTTTTTTCTTAAAGTAAATTGTAACCTAAATCTATACTTATTATAAAAGAGCCTTATTTTCTATACTTATTATAAAAAAGCCTTATTTACAAAATTTGATTTGCCTATTATACCCTTATTATAATATTTGATTATTAGTATCATATGATTATTTTATATTTGACATATATTTATTATTAAAATTTATCAATATTACGTGCATTGCACGTGCAATTCTACCAGTAATATTAAAATTAAGAAATATCAGAAGGAACAATCTCCTACATCCAAACTGAGAATTCACAAGTCCAAACAAGTGAACAGCTGGACTAGAAATAATACAAATGACGATATCATAACCGAAAATGCATGTTACCGCGAAGTTACAATAACTATTTTAATTCGTGTTTATTGTAAATGCCAATTTTATTTGTTCTATACTGGTTCCGAATTTCCACCGGATCTAAAATATTAAGGTCTAACCCAGTCTGAAATTGGGGCAGCACATCAATCCGGGTCGGGCTAGTTTTGCCGGCTCTACTTCTATCTCATAAAAGTGAGAAAAAAGAAAGAAAAAAGATGCACACTAACACAAAAGTACAGCAATATAAGAAGGGAAAACTGTTTCATTCCTTTCTTTTCTCTCAGCATTCTTCTCCACATAATCCAGAAAACTAACACAAATATACAATTTATTCTCTACAATAATTACATACTGCAATATATAATTTCAACAACTGGAAGCATCAATACTAATCCAACACCTCTACTCACAAGAACATATCTCACAGCAGATCTCAAGGCAACCAAAACAAGCAAGAACTGTGCAGACCTGAGTAAACGCAATCGTGCATTGATCGTTCAGCTTGCTACAGCACTGCAGGCAACACATGCAGCAGCAGCAATCACACCACCTTGAACACAAGTTTGTAGCAGCTTTGAACACCATATCTGAAGTTTCATACAGTTTTGGCTCGGCTTGATGTGGAGGCCGGTTTTCGGCTGTAGCCTCGAGGTTACCAAAGCCGGTTCCTAGGCTGCGCAAGAATGTGATCTTCTTTGCTCCAACATCAGCTCTTTTCTGAATATAAGGCCAAAATGCAGATCATCAAGATTACTAGATATAGTTATGTGTAGTCAGTATAAACAATATTACAAGATTGGGAAAGTGTTTTTAGTCTTTGCTAGAGACGATGTCATGTCTGCAGTGAGCACGTTGGAAGTAAGTATTAGATGAAACACCAGACGACGTACCTCTTCTACTGTTTTTGTCTTGGTAACTAATTTGCATCTGTCAGTTTCAATAACAATTATAGTGGTATACTCAGAAGGCACCCCTGTAAGCAGGCTCAACTTTGTAGCCTGCAAGTTATTCAAAATTACAAAATTTTATGTCCCAAGTTTTGGAAAATATCAAATGTTTTGAGATGAATTGTCCCAATTTCCATTTGACTTTGTATAAAAATTTCATTTAAAACTAAGACAGCAAACCTTTTCCTCTAACTGTTTGCTTCCGGATAACCATGCCCGGGCGGTAAGTGAATCAACTTGCCTCCTCGCGATTACCTGCCATTAGAGACGAGGTAGGCGGTCTGTGAATACGATGTAAAGCTTGTTTTTTTCATGTTTAAGTTTACTCACTTGCCATAATCAAGAAAATGAACAAGAGATGGCATCTGTAACTGAAAAAATAAAATGGGGCTTAAGAAGACGAAACCTTACTCTGTCAAGAGGTATATCTTTTGCATTCTGCACTTTCATAGTTATCTCAAGCTTGCTCATATCTGGTAAGGTGCCATCAAGTTCAACATTGTCAGGAAAGCTTCCACTGTATCTTCCCCATATCAATACTGGACATCCAGACGATAGGTCCGGAGTTTGAGTTGGAAAAATCTGCAGTGATCCAAGAACAGTTTGGAAATAAAAGTTGTACATAATCAGAGGCATAAATCAGAATTTTGATTTTCCATAGTAGGGATGAGTGTGGACTACGTTGAAATTCATCGTACCTCGAGGGAATCAAGATCTTTCAGAGAATCAACATTTATGTCTGATACTACGACTGATGATGCTTTAATAATTAATCTTTCCAGCCGCGAGTTGACAGATCCTGGCAAAGTAAACATAATTACACATGTTTATAGTAGTAATAGATTTATCACGTATAATAAACTAATTGGACATTCAGAAATGGATATTGCAATACTGAGGTCAACTAACCTAAATCAGAAGCTGCATCATAGTAACCTCTTCCAATTTGTGCAAGCATTTGCAAGAAGTAATGGTTGCAGTATGAACCTGACAACATTAGGAATCAAATGTAATTTACATATAACAGAGAGGAAGTAACAGATAGAAGACGACGAGCACCTCACCTATTCCAAACGTGCATATCCGTGGAGTGGACGAGCCTCCCTTCTCGACTCGACCTCTCATTGCACCACAAATTTCCTTTTCATCTTCTACAGCTCCATCAGTAACGAGAAAAACTATGGGAAGTGAACCACCACCTTTTGAGAACATGTTCATTGCCTAACATGAGCAAATCATAAAAAGTGATTAATGTAAACAATAGTAAAAATAAATCAAAATCCATCATTTAGAAATTTACTTTAAACTTCATAAACTCAAAAATGAAATTTACAAGAATTTAATGGATCAATGGATTCTATATTTCAGAATACCTGATTAAGAGGAGCTGAGATATTTGTGCCACCATCAGCTACGAAATTCGTCTCAATCCAATCAGAAGCTTTTTCGACCATCTCTTTAGTTGCGTGTACCAGAGATGAAGAAAATAAGAAAGAACTTTCATTGAAAGTTATGATGTTAAAAGTGTCCTCTGGATTAAGGTTATAGAGCGCAGCTAAGACGGCTGTTTTAACACAGTCAAGCGGCGTTCCTTGCATGCTTGCACTTATGTCCACCAGAAACACCACTTTTTTTCTGAAAACCTGCAAGGGAGATTGAGATACAACGATAGGGGCACGAGACATCATCAATGATACCTCAACGTATTTTTATGTTTCTTGACGAGACATAATCCAAGATAAACAAAGGCTAGAACATGGCATAGAAACATATATATACAAGAAAAAACAAACATATAAAGCATAATGCTGGCTGACCTTATTATTCAAAATTTTCCCGGGGTATAGATACAAACAAAACATCTCCCTCTGATCATAATCATGCAGAGATGGAGACTGCAAGAGCACCCCACCAACAATTTCATTCGAAGCAACCTGTATATGTAGCACATTAGAGATCATTGTAAAAAAAAAAAAAAACAAGCTGATTACACGGCCAATACTAGGCTGCTTCGTCTATAAGACTATAACTGATTCGAACATGATCATGTCACTACGCGTAAAAGAAAGGTAAAAATGCAGAAATCTTACGTTGTATGAAAATTTTAAATCGTCACTGGACCAAGATAGAACTTCTCTCTCAGTAGAAAATCCTGTTTTGGGGGCTTCATGTCCTGTTTTCTATCATAAAAGTAAACATAAAAAACTATCATACAAAGATTTTTGACATTGTGATCAAGAACAACCAAGTACCTTAAAGAAGAAGAATACCTTAAGAGGATGACTAGTACTTTCAAAAAACACTTCTGTTCCAGTGCCAGAATTCACATTCACTAAAATCTTTTCCTTTTTACTTATGCTATTCACAATGGGATTAACATATGAAGGAAAAGTGAATGGCACATTGAGGCAAAATCTCCCTTCTTGATATAGCAACTTCTGGGACCAACTGAATTTAACGGATATAACTGTCCCTCCATCAATCTGAAAAATGAAAAGGATGCAACACATCATGAACTTGCCTTACTTGGTGGAAGAAATGGTCTTGCAAATGTTACGTCTCACTAGTATTGCCCTCCGTGCGATACACGGATAAGAGATATGTCATAAATTTGAATAATAAAAATATTTTATTTAAAAATAAAATGAGTTAATAGGTTAAAAATCTAAATAAAATAACAATGTTATAATTCAATAAGAACCAACATAATAATAATTCAAAACATACATATTCAAAATTATAAAATATTTTAAGATTTATTTCAAAAAAAAATACTCTATTTTAAATTGCCTTAATTCTATTTTAATTTTATGTTTATACAAAATATTGTGTAGAATTTGTTACCTTCAACTTTAAATAATTAACAAAATTGCCATCAAAATTGAATTGCAATTGATTTACAATTCCACTATTTTGTTTTAATATATATATAGATTAGATAGGGAAAATACCATATTTTGTCATATATTTTGACATTTTTTCCAATAATGTTCAGTGTCACGCTTCTTAATTCTTGATATTTTTCTCAAACGTTTCAATATTTTTCAATATCCAATAATTCATGTACGGTGGACCGCACCTTACGGTTGATGGGGTCCATCCTATTTTTTTTAAAAATAATTAATCAAACAATTAAATATTATCCATTGGGGTTTATTAAACCCCATTTTAACCACGTGATTTAGTTGGGTATTTTAACACTTATTCTCTTCCTTTTTTTTGTATAATGACTAATGAGAGCTGTTATTAGTTGTGACCCTTATTCTTTTAATTTTTTATATAAATGTGTCGACATCTCTGCACGATTGGGATTTGGTCTGCAAAGATCCACTTGTCTTTTTATTATTTTTATTATTCTATATTTTAAAATAGAATATAGAATAGTATCAACTTATTTTATTCACATATAACGTGTATTTATGGAAGGTGACACTACAATTTAAAAAAAAAAAAAAAGGTATTAATTGAGAGTTAGTTACCTGAGGAACTTTAAATGTGTAAATGTGGCCTTTGATCAATAATCCATCTTTGCTGGTGGCTGCTTTGGCTGCATCTGCACCAACTTCTAGTGGAATCAACTCTGTATTGAATGACTTCACAGGGCTTTCAACTTCTACACCTAGAACTGAACCCTGTTAGCCAAATAATTCTCAATGAAAACTCAAAATATTAAAGCAATATTGCAAAAAAATTTAAATTTATTTACATTTCTCAAATATAATAGAAAAATATATTTAATGTATTCGAAAAAGTAACTCCGGGGTCCAAATTTTCCTAACACTTATATAACCGAACTCCGGAACTCATTAAGTTTAAACGCTCAAACTTCTCTATCTATGTCATATTCCTCCGTTTTTTAATAAGTGTCTTTTTCATCTCATTTTTTTGTTTCTCAATAAGTGTTCTATTTAAAAAATTCTAGAGAAAAATAATGTAAAACTTCCCATTATATCCTTGTCATTAATGCAGATTATCAACTTGTTTATGTTTCCTATACTATTAATTAAGGGTAAAGAGAGTAAATTATCAATTTTCTTAATATGTGTGTTTTCAAGGAGTATGACACTTATTAAAGAACGGATGGAGTATATATAGAGGTGTCAAAAATTGCTTTGTCTGATCATGTCTGATTTTTCCACTCGATCGGGCCAAAAATTAATACATGCATGGTCCTCGGGCGGGCCTATATCCTAAGATATCAGTTTAAATTTTTCCTTACTTTTCAAAATGAGAGGGTATTTATTTTATTTTTACATATAAACATAGTTTATTGATGAGTTTCATGATTTGAAGCCTAGTCAAACTCAACTTCAATCAAAATTGAAATTTTTTTGTGACATATATACAAGTTTTAATGTTCTAATAATATTATTTGAACCCAATATTATCATTTATGCAATCCTTTTAGAATTGCCTCAAGCAAAGACAAAATCATAAGAGTAAAATCAATTTTCCTTTGAAGATCTAACTTTTCAATTTTGTCGTTGGACAGCGTGGCCAGAGAATTTACGAGCAAAAACACTAACAGAAAACGACAAATCTAGAATTTTTTTATTATTATTTCTTTTTTCTAATTAGATGATAAATAGATATTTTTTTGTGAAAAAGCCAAAAAAAAAAAAAAATAAACACACACACACACACACTTCCCACGCGGAATATATCATTTTTGCTAAATTAATCACACCGTTCATACCTGCTCGCCCATCGGCACTGCAATGCGGCAGGAGCAACTCGTACTCGCGGAGACGCAATCTAATCTCCACGCGCCGCTGACCGTTACGAACGCCGTATCCAAATAGCAGTCAACCTCCACCGACACACAGTGCATGCGCAGCGGAATCAACGCCGGCGGATCGCACCGGCCGTGGACGTACGGCTGGTAGCTCGGAACGTCTGGATTATCTACAATCGACGGGTCATTAATCTCGGCGTACACCATCGGAGCCGTCGGCAGGAAGTTCTCCGGGTCCGCCGTCATCGACGTCTGCCGCGGCGGCGCCGACGCGGTCCTGCCGTAGTAGATTCGTTTCGACAGCTTGAGCCCGAGCTCGACTGCTCTGGAGAACTCTGCCTCCATTCTAGATCAACGGCAGCGGAAATTGCGGACTTTGATCGGAGAGAGGCGGCGGAGATTGGCGGAAACGATTAACGGCGAAGAATTTTGGGAATTTTTCTTTAGTTTGTGGAATTTAGATTGGATGAAATGAACTGAGCTTTCTTTACGTGGAAAATGGAATATTTAATTGCTTGAGTTAATTATGGTGTTTTCGACTTTTGATTTATTGCAATGTGAGGCCTTGAAGATGTAGGTATTTTCATGTTAGCCTCGCTAATTTTGTGATTTGTAAAATCTTCTCAATTATTAGTATTTAACTTTCTTTGTCACTAATGTAGAAGAAATTTAATGTTATATTCATGTGTTGGGTGTTAACTTGATAAGTTTATAACTAATAAGAATTAAAAGTAATTTTAAAATTTTCGAATAAAAAAAATCTTTTGAAATTACGAATTTTGAAGGTCAACGCTTTGTAGTAGGATTAAGTTCTAATTTGTCTGACTAAAGATTGTAAGATTGAAATTGAGTTTATTCTAAAAAGAATATATTTTTACATTTTTTTTTAAAAGAGTTAATTTAGTTGAATACTTGAATTATATATTGATATTTTATAGCAAACTACTTATTTTTTTTTTATCGATCTCACATATTGTACTTTTAGTTATAAGAAAAAGTCTTATATTGTATTTTAATAGTGGACGTTGCACGACATATATAATGGTCGAATCAACCACATAATTAACCTAAACAACTCAAATAAAACATTGATTGAGTATTATTAATTTCGTAATTAAATGTGCAAAGTACAAAAGATTGGCTTCCGTGGACTGTTACAGTCAAAATTAATTAATAAACCTGATTTAATAACTACTTATTTATGAGAGCTATGCTTACTATAACGTACATGAATTTATGCTAGATCATTAATTGCAGGGTAATTATAAGTCTATAATCTATATATATGTAGTATATACAGTATGTTAATTACATGACCAATATTAGTAGGCAGGTGCACATTTTAGTGTTTGTTGTTTTTTCCTCTAAAATTTGAGTACATTTTAATCTTAAGGCTAATGATGAACTTGTCCCGTAATGAATTATTATTGTTAGTTTGGAGTAACTTCAAATTTGATTATATATACATATGCATTAATGTGCTTATATTATCTTCTAAAACAATATGAAAAATCACACTAGACTTTTTTTTTTATTTTTTTTTTATGGTGCTAGCGGTACTTCATTTTTTAATGGACATTCCCTACAATTTTTCTTTCAAAAAACCATAGTAAATTAAAACGACATACAATTTTTGTATAAAAATAATTTGGCCAAGTAAATTTCAAAACTATACTGTTATGACTAATAATATAATCATTTCATTATTAGATGTAGTAATATAATATTTTCTTCGCTGCATTAGCCAAACTTTCTTTTGTCTCGAACTTTCTTTTACTTGATTTGAAATATTGTTTTTCCATATAAAGGTTCAAAATTCTGGCAAAATTAGTTATTGGGCATCCACGCTTTCTAGTGTTAGTTGTAATGTATGTTGGACAAACTTCAATATATTTTTCTACAATAACTCACAAATTATATAATAGCATAAATGAACTATAAAAAAGGGTAAAAACTGAAATATATATCATTTGATTAATGGATGTGGTACGAAGGCAATTGGCCCCCTAGTTTGACAATGTCGTATCGCTATTTAGATATGCAGGTGACTATTTTATATTTGTCATATTTAAATGTCATTATAATTGACAGCCAAAAATGTTTCAAGAAAGTGAGTGTAGAAACATTATTTTTTTTAAAAAGAAGGAATAATCATCTTGCAAAAGTTGGAAAGAGAGCGGGGATCAAATTGCAATTTCATAGACCTTTTTAATAAAGCTAATTTTTCATATGCTGACCAAATTATGTCTGAACTCAATATAATTGAGGCTTGTCATTGTAAAAAAAAATAATAATAAATAAATAAAACGCTGTCTTTATCTATTCACTGATCTAAATATTATATACACAAGTAATATAAATTAGATAAGTAACACATGTTTAAACCATACAAGAGAGGCTAATTTCAAAAGTCAAAGACTGTCGTTCAAACACTATTAATTGGGTCGATGTAAAATGTATCGATCAGTCGTAAATATAATCGCACTACCGATTAAACTAACCTAAGCAAATCCTATGATATTCATTAGTTGATCACGTTATACAAATGGAGAATCATGACTAGCCCAAGTTTCAATATTTTATGAGGATAATGATTAATACTATTTATATATGCTATTTATATGATGGAACAAAGTTAAGCATGTTTACTATTAGGCATGGCGAGATGGGATTTGCTCAATTTAGAAGTTTAAGTAAAGCATAAGTGCTTTGCTTTACTATTGGGGTTAATTTTGTAAATAGTTAATACGATCATTATTGTTTGCCATATATTTAAATAATGATGATTTTCTTTATTATTATTATTATTATTATTATTATTATTATGAATTATGATGCTTTTGCAAATACCCTTATATTATATTTAGGCGATCATATTGAATTACCGAAATGAATTTAAACCCGAAATTGAATATTGATAGGGAATTGAATTAGAAAAAATCCGAATTTTCTTTTCCCTAATCTAATCATCATGGTAGATTGAACTGAGTAGAAAACCCCATAATTTGAATGATATATTTACATATATAATATTATTTTTATTATTATTATTATTATTATTATTATTATTATTATTATTATTATTATTATTATTATTATTATTATTATTATTATGTCCTGATACTATCTCATGTTTGTCACATTAGTCAATGGTCCATCTTATAATAATTGAAATTATTAAATACTGTTTGGCATAAATTAAAAGTAGACGTTCAACCACCACATTGCTTCCAATATATCGACGTTTATATAATACTAGCAGAGATGTCACGTGCGTTGCACGTGGTACCAATACCAATATTTTATTTCATTTTCTTTGCTACAATGTAAAGAGATTATATTTTAACATTTTCAAATATAGCTATTATTATTATTATTATTATTATTATTATTATTTTTAAATATTTTTATTTGGATATGTGATGAAATGTAAACTTTCTCGTGAAAAACGATCATTTTTGTGGATGATTACTTCTGGCGAGTCGTGGTTTCTATTGTATTTTATTTCTTCGAGAAAAGATTTGAAGGTCTTTTCTCTTGAGCATCGATTACAGGTGAAATATTATTTTTCATATTATTGTTATATTGTTGTGGAGATAAATTTTCTAATTTCATTTTATTGAAAAGATGACATTTGTTAAAACATTAATAACACATACATTATTTATCCAAAGAAAACATACTTTAGTGATGAACATGTCAAGCTTAGTTTGATGCTCCTATAATAGTGTTGCATCATTAATATATGATTTAAAACATAGTTAGCAAACATGTTTTGTTTGTGAATTCTATAACTGTTTTTGCTTGTGTGATCAAGTAATTCATGAAGAAATCTATTTGAATCAAATTTATTTCCTCTAAATATTTCCAAATTCCAAGTGAGTCGATCCTACAAATTAAGTCCATAATGATTGGAAAAGATCAAACTTAATAAGATTGGATCACGCACAACTTGACATGTAATATTTCCAATTCATATTGAATGCGATACTCAATATTCTGATAGGAAGATTATTTTGAACACAATTTATAAAAATTACTTAATAAGTTTTACGGAAAGTTATATATTCTTTAATAGAGTAAAAATAGAAACTAACTATCACATTGATAATATGTGAATGATCTTAAATTTGAATCTATATCTAAATTAAATCTTTTCTTTCTCCATCAAATGCTAATCTCCAATCATAAGCTAAAATTAATTAATTAATGTCTGAAAGAAAAATATAGAAGTAATGTACAAGAAGCTTGTTGGAAAGTTGGGAGAGTATGTTTCCTATAGTGGTGATAATAAAGGGTGTAAAACGTGTAATATCTAGAAAATTTGTTCAAATAGATTAAGTGAATGTACTAATAATTACTATAACAAATCACAATTAATCAGAAAGCTATGAGTTTTAGACTGTGTGCATAAAATATACTACTCCCCCCGTCCACGCTAAGTGTTGTGTGGAGAGTGTGGCACAACTTTTAAGAAAAGTTTAGTAGATGTTTGCTTAGTGGAGAAAGGGATCCACCTATTTTAAAATATGAGATTATTTTTCAAAATGAAAACATCACACTTATTGTGGATGATCCAAAGACATAATAAGACCACACTTATCGTGGACGGAGAGAGTATATTTTAAATATTGTAGGCCATTTTTTCTTGTTTGGTTTCAAAATATCAAAGAAATTAAGGAACCAAATTAATGACTGTTCCATTATTGTGTTACCTGAATCGTGCTCAAATCCCCTAAATTGGTTTAAATTTATAATTTAAACTACAAATATATAAATCATTTCTTAAAACTTCACAAGTCACACAATTTAGCACTTGCCATGCCGCTTAAAACTTCACATATAATTATTTTATTCATATGCATTTAGATATAAGTATCATGTAAATAAAATACTTATAAATAAATCAATATATAATCTTTTAGAATGAACATTAATATTTGTAAAAATTATCTTAATTTTATTCTTCAAATAAAACTTTATCTTAATATTGTTGTAATATAGATTTCTTTGTTGACAAAAATTAGTATTTATCAATAAAAATAATTGTATAGTACATTACTACTTTATTGCCTCATTTTGACGGACTATAATAAGTTGGTTGATTAAGTTGGTAGAATGTGAGTGAAATAAAGGGTCTCACTTTTGATGTAGAATGTGTTGTAAATTGTGTGAGCCTATTACCAAAAATGAAATGTGGCAAATCTTTTGTGGATGTACCGAAAAGAAAATTATGATAAAAATATTATGAACGGGGGAGTAGTATTTATCGTTGTACTATTATTATTAAAATTATATTTCTCGATATTTGATTGGTCAGATAACTATTTTCGAATTTTGATTGTTCAATTAGCAACCATCTCATTTAAATATTTTAAATATTTAATTATTCGGTGATTTTGATTACAAATCATGACAATGTGATTGAACCTCATTTTATATTTCAAATTTCACCAAGGCATACAAGGATAAAAGAATTTAGTTTATTTGTTGATATTTTGAGGAAGTTTTCATTTAAAATTTCACGTTATAAAGTTGTTAACTCTTGCCTTTTCTTTTATATCCTAATTCATTTTGGGCGAGAAATAAAATTTTGTATTTGTACTAAGATTCAATGCCCTTATGAGCTTTCTAATTTGTTCCTTTTCAATAGTGATTCTTGATATAAGTGACCTTTTATTTTTATTTCATAAATATATTGTATTCTTCTTTATTTGTTACAGTTTTTCTCTAAATATTCTTCATAGTATACAACATAAAAATGCTTTAAGAGTTACAATGTTAATTTCATATTGTATACTATAAATAATTTTTAATTGAGCTTCATTTAATTAATAATTAGTTTATCTACTCCATGATCTCAATTTCCAAGAATTTGTTTTTTATATATTAAATACTTTGTACAGAATTTTGAGATTGATATTTGTTCAAATTCAGTTGTATCATGAGTTTTTTTTTGGTCTCCGGCTATTATTTGTAATTTTAATTTTTTGTTATCAACTTATTCCTCTATTCTTGTTTGCGAATTTGATGATCATGTGATTAAGTAGCTAGTATCAAATTCAATTGTGTTACTTTTGTCATCTCATCTAGAAGATCAATTATTTTATTTTTTCTTTCATAGTAATTAGTTACTATATAATAGTTGGTGGAAGAGTTTTATTAGGAGAATGATTCTTATATATGTGTTGAGTTTATATATAAGTTCAATTAAAATATAAATTTAATATAGATTTACAATATTGCCCTTAAAATTAATATTATAAGATGGATATATTAGGCAAAGCCAATTTTGTAAGAATCCACTCTTTTATAATAGGTATAGATTGTTTTATTTATTTATATATTGTTGAACAATTAATTTTTTAAAATGTAGTAAAGATATAGTATAAATATGTAAATTTGACTCCTGTGAATTAACTACTTGAAAAGTATATAGTTGAAGCACTTAAATTTCCCAGTATTTGAATGCTAGCAATCAAAAGATACAAATGTAAACTTGGATGATAAAGAGGCTTACATATACCATAAAAATCCAAAAATATCAGTAATACGATACGAGTGAAAAACCAAAAAACAAACAGACACATATACTCATAACCATTACTCGCGGATACATTATAAATTTATCGATTTAAATTAAGATAATTAAGTCAATCTAATGAGTATCACCATAATTCGAACTCACGATTTTTCGATGAGTTGCACTTGGGTACATCATGATGTACCCATACATCCGGTTCGATCCGACCCGGTCAGCGTTGACCTGTCAACGATCAACGTCTGACCGTTGACTTTTTCGTTTTTTTTTTCTCTCCGCCTTCGGCTCCGATTTTAATTTATAGATAATGATTGTGGCAACATTAATATTTTTTAGATCGATCCGAGGCCTTTGGCTCCCCTCGTTCGACTTTTAAAAAAAATAAAATAAAAAATAAAAAAATAAAAAGTCAACGCGGTCAGCGTTGACCATTAACCGGTCAACATGACCGGTGATAGATCTAGGGTTTTCGAAAGTAGCTAAAAGAGACAATAACACGATGACACAGTGATTTACGTGGTTCGATCGATGTGATCTACGTCCACGGGAGAGAATATAGAGAGCTTTTATTATACTTGAGAGTACAATGAGTATTGAATGTCCTACACCTCTAATCTTGCATCTATTTATAAGCCTTGAATTAAGCCCTAATCCTTCTAGGGATCGAACTCCTTATACATATCTAGTTTCTTAATACATGCATATCCGATTCCCGTTCGTAGTAGGATTCTATCTTCTCCCCAAGTAGGGCTTCGTTACTTGGTCTTCAAGGCAGATGTTGACTTTGTTTGGGCCGAACTCCGTGGGCCGAGCTTTAATATATAGGCCCCAAATAGCCTTAGGTCGGGCCCAGGATAAGGCCGGTACTATCACATCCCCCCCAAAAAAAGTAAAGAAGACATGTAGACGCAGACTACGAGGTCGAATTATTCGAGGTGATTAATCGCGCAAATCACCTGTACGAGCTGAATTACCGAGCTTATGTGTCGAGCTGAAGTAGCAGGGGGAACAGGAGGAACGATCTGAATATCAGCGACCTTGTTAAGTTGGGTCGGTAGGTCAATGTACACGGCCCAGACCCGATGTAGAAGGCGGGAAAAGTCATGGGCTATTTGAATTTTGTTGAGGGACGGTACATATTCCTAGAAAGGCGGGCCCACGTTCACACGTGTCAGATGCAACAGCAGGATTGAAATGTATATTCACAGAAGTTGAAACGTTTCTTCCCCTATCACATTATTTCACGTCCGCCGTCGTTAGCAGAAAAAGCATATGCACAGAAAAGTTTTCTTCTTCCCCAAAAATCTCCAATTTACTGTTCCTGTACCGCCGGTGTTCCCTCCGTTGTTCCTCTGCGCCCAGTTGCAAATCACCCACCGGAGCATTTACCTTCTTTATTAACAAGTAAGTATGGCTTCTTATTCTCAGTCTAGTAGTAGTGGTAGCGAATCGCCGCCGGCAGTAGGCTTGAGTAGAAGCGTGGATTTTAGGGTTTTTTCCTTAGGGTCTGCTACTCCTTCTGTGGAAATGTTAACAGTGCCCCCGTGTGTGAAGGGAAAAGTGGCTGATTACCCCTCAATCTTAAACGAATCTAGGATTAGGTTTCTTGCCCAAACGTATAATTTCCCTAGCGATGCTGACTTAATAGAGCCTCGCCCAGAGGATAGGGCTTGCTCTCCCCCGATGGGATTTGTTACTATTTATGAGGACAGCCTACACGCTGGTCTGCGACTACCCCTCCCTGAGTCTTACTCCGAGCTCCAGAAAAAACTTGGCTTAGCGTTAGGGCAGATAATGCCAAATTCGTTTAGGCAATTCACCGATTTGGGAGTGGCAGCGGTAGATAAAGATTACCGAATATCCGCCGAGCTCATTCACGAGCTCTTTGTCTTCAAAAAGGCGGGGGGCTGGTATTACGCTGCAGCCCGGATTGAGTTCAAGGGGCGAACTCAAAATAAAGTGGACAAGTGGCACCAGAAATTTTTCTTTTGCCGCCACAATAGTTTCATCGACCTGATTTGGAGGCTAGAAAAGCCTTGCGAGTGGGTAATAGAAGAGGTCGATAAGGATTTGGAGTCCGCTGTGAAAGCGATGAGGGATCACGTTCCGTTTGAGGCGAGCTATAATGAAGACTTCCTAGCTGAAGCGGGGTTGAGCCCGTATGAGCCTCAAAGTATGGTGGATCCGGCGACGGGTGAGGCCCCGCTAGTGCTATTAGGATTGTTGTTCTGTGTTTATTTATCGTCCTAACTCTTCTCTTGATTTGCATTTGCAGTGAAGTTCATAAAGATCAAGGGAGCTGATGGCAAGGCCGCAGCTCGTGGGGGTAAGAGGCCGAGGTCGTCTGGCCGACCTGCTTCCTCGTCTGATCAGGTTCAGCGAGCTGAGGTGAGAGATCCTAGAGCGACAGACGTTCGCTTTCCTTCCCCCACACCACCTCAGAAACGAGCGCGGGTCGGGGACCAAGTCGAGGTAGACATCATCGATGTTACGGGAAGTGACGCGAGCCCAGTAGCTCCTTCGAACAAGCTGGCTGGTCTGCCTTTCCCCGAGGTAAGGACTTAGTGATTTCATGACATAAGTTTCCTTAAGTCTTGCCTGTGTATCTAACTGCATTCCTTCTTTCAGGGCCTCGATATGTTCGTAAGTTGGCTGAAGAACAGCGTTGGGGAGATGTCCTCGAAACACGAGGACGAGAAAAGCCGATACTCCGAAAAGCTTATGTCGGCTATGGCCCGGGCGAAGAAAGCTGAGGCCGAGCTGATGAAGGCTGAAGAGGGCAGAAAAGCTGTCAAGTCCGAGTTGGTTGCGCAGCTCGCGAGGGCCGAGGTGGAGGCCGAGAAAGCTCGGAGGCTTGAGTCCGAGCTGATTGCGGCGAAGGACCGGGAGGTCAACCTTGCGGCCAGCCAAGGTGAGCTCCTCCGGGCATTCATAAAGAGGTTCCTGTTGTCGGAGAGTTTCTCCGAGCTTGCCAATGACCTGGCCATGCTTATCAACGGGAACTTCACCGTGGCTGCTTTGGAGCAGGCTGCCAAGGACTTCCCTGACCTGGACGTATCCAAGTACGGCTTCGAGCGGCTAGGGGATGAAGCTCTCCCGTCCCGGTACGCCAGGGTGGTTCGAGATCACCTCGGCCAGTTTCCCATCCTGGAAAATCTTGCCGGCTCGTCCACGCTTCTATCTGTCGAGCAGATTGCTGACTGCTCGGTAGACCGGGACAGCGACCTGGACGCTGCTTTCGATTCCCTTCGCGACGAGAAAGAAGAAGGCAAGGGCCCGGAAGAGAAAGTGGAGGAGGAGCAGGAGGCTGGGGCTGGTGAAGATCCGGCCGCTGACAAGGACTTGGATGGTTCCCCCTCCGAGCAGCCACCTTCTCAGGACAAGGAGGTCGGCGATGTTTAGTTTAGTTGTTGTTTTTTCTTTTTTTTCCATTGTATATCTGTACTGAACATCTTCGAATCAATGAATTTGTTTTCTTCTTCTTGAGTGTAGAGCTTGGATTCTGTCGGTATTTCTACTTTGCGCATACAAATAGCTCTCCTTTCTCAAGACCTGGTTGACCAACGGTCCATTGCTCAGCAATGGAGGGAGAAATGCCGCCGAGCTGAGGAGCTTTTCAGCAAAAAGTGTACTCTGCTGCAATCACAAGAAGCCGAGCTGACGGGATGGCAGATGAAGTTTGAGGCACTTTGTGAGGAGGTCGAAGTCAAGCGGCTCGCTTTTCAAGAGAGTACCGACTTGCTTCAGGCTAAGCTTCTTCAGGATGAGGAGGAGTTGGAAGTTGCCCGAGGTCGAGCTGGCCGCGTTCCCAAAGATTACGAGAAGATCGCCGAGGAGCATGCTGAGTATGAAGATATTATCCTTCGCGGCGGTGGTATCACCATATTCGAGGCGGAATTAAAGGCGAAAGAGGACCTGGAACAATATCTCGCGCTGAAGGAAGCACTCGGGTCCGAGTCTTTTGGGCTTCAGGGTGCTTTTGAGATGCTGAAGGAGAGTGCGAACAGGTATAAGTGTATTTTGGACCGCCGACCTAAGTTACGTGCGCTTCTGGCATGTGGTGCGGGTGCGGACCTTCCTTCTTCTGTTCGGATAATGCCTGCTCGCGAGGTGAAAACGGCTTCGTGGGGACATCAGGTCGGTCCAAGCCAAGGTAGGCGAGCTGTTGGTCGTGGTTCGGTTACCCCGCGAGGTCGAAGTTTTCCTGCTGGAAGAAGTCGAGGGGGACGAGGTCGAATCTCGATTGATGATCTCCTGGGGCCTTCCTCATTTGAGGAAGATTGGCTTAGCTTTAGCAAGAAACATCCTCCCTCATAGATGAGCTCGATTCGGCCTGTAATTTATGTACACACAAACTTTTCCAAATAGTTAGAAATAAAAGTGTATATATTGGGTTTTGAGCTTTCCTGTTCTTCGTGAAGATTGCTTCCTTGGTTTATTTGCGTGTTGCACCTTTTAGGGAGTTGAACTCGGGCTTCTTTGTGTTGACGAGGGAACCATAGTTCGGACCTCGTATTTTATCCTTCCGGGGGAACCTGGTTCCGACCCCAGTTGAGAACTAATTATCCTTAGGAGGGAGTTTGACTCGGACCTCGTGGGATCTTCCTTTTTGGAGGGAGACGAGCTCGGACCTCGGAAAGGGTTTCCTTTGCGCATTATAGGATATTATTATCCCATGTCGGGTCATTACTGACCACGCAAGGGAACCGTAGTTAGACCTTATGAGGGGATTTTTGATGTTATGGACACTTCGTATAAGCAAACCAAAAGACTCAAGATGCAAGATAAAAAGGAAATTTTATTAAAAGGGACCAAAAACAATGTAAAAAGAGTTTTGACGAGCTCGTTAAAAACAAAACATTAAAGACAAAAAAGACAAAAAAGAAAACCTAAGACTCTATATGCAAGACTTTGCTGCTTATACGAAGAATCTCTTTAAATGGGCGATGTGCCACGTTCTGGGTATTAGCTCGCCCGAAAGATAGGCGATTTTGTAAGCTCCTTTGCCGAGAACTTCGTGCACTCTGTAGGGCCCTTCCCACGTGGCTTCGAGCTTGCCGAGCTTCTCTGAAAGGCTTATCTCATTGTTTCGAAGCACAAGATCACCGATCTGGAACTGTTGGGGTTTAACCCTTTGGTTGTAATACCGAGCCATCTGCTGTTTGTACCGAGCTTCTTTTATGCTGGCTTGTTCTTTTTTTTCCTCCAATAAGTCTAGGTCGGTTCGGCGCTGCTCTTCGTTAGCTTCGGCGGAGAAATTGATAGTTCGGGGACTGGGTGCTCCGATCTCGACAGGTATGACTGCTTCTGACCCGTATACTAAACGGTACGGGGTTTCTCCCGTTGGAGTTCAGGGTGTAGTCCGGTATGACCACAGGACGTTTTGGAGATTGTATATCCACTCTGTTTTCTCCTTCTCTAGGCGGGCTTTGAGTCCGTTCACTATCATCCTATTGGTGACCTCGGTCTGGCCATTAGTTTGAGGTCGGTTTACCGAGATGAGGACTCTCGGTACTCCGAATCGGCACACGATATTTTTCCAGACGAAGTCAACAGCCTTCTCACTTGTGACTTTTGTGGAAGGTTCAGCTTCTACCCACTTGGTGAAGTAGTCGACAGCGACTATTAGAAACCGCTTTTGCTTAGGTGCCGGGTAGAAAGGCCCTACGATGTCAATGCCCCACTCCATAAATGGCCACGGGCTTTGCATAGTAGAGAGGTCGGTCTGGGGTAGTCTCGTCACCCTGGCATGCAGCTGGCATTTCAGGCACTTTTTCACGAACTCTTCCGCATTTTTTGCCATTGTTGGCCAATAGTACCCCCATCGCATGATTTTCTGGGCTAGTACCCGAGCTCCAATGTGGCTTCCGCATGATCCTGTGTGTACTTCGTTTAGTATGTAGTCCGCCTCCTTAGGTCCAACACATCTTAGGAGAGGCTGTAAGTACGACCTTCGATAGAGGACCCCTTCCTCGAGGACGTACTGCGTGGATCTAGCTAGAATTTTCCTAGCCTTCGTCTTGTCCTCGGGCACTTCTCCGTTCTCCAAACATCTTATTAGGGGGTCATCCAATTTGGGTCGTCCTCTATGATCGCATTGACTTCTGCCTCTTCTATACTCCTGTTTCGGACTTCTTCTACTAGCGTCGAGCTGGTCGGGGAGTTCGCCAGCTTGCTTAGCTCATCAGCTCGGGTATTTTGGCTTCTGGGAATGCGAACTATTTTGAAGAACTGGAAAGACCGTTCAAGGAGCTTGACCTTCTCCAGGTACTTCTTCAGCTTCTCACTTTTCGCCTCGTATTTCCCTAACACATGGTTGACCACGACTTGGGAATCACAATGGGCTTGGACAGCTCGGGCCTGGAGGGTTTGGGCGAGACGCAGTCCGGCAATGAGAGCTTCATATTCCGCCTCGTTATTCGTAGTGGAGAACTCGAATCACAGCGAATATGTTAATTCCCTTTTCTCTGGGCTGATGAGGAGTATGCCGGCTCCACTTCTTTTCTTTCCGGAAGCTCCATTCAAGTACATCTCCCAGCAGTCTGGGGGTGTCTTTTCTGGGACTTCCTGGAGTTCGGTTTTGGCTTTGATCTCTTTTGGTTCCTCGAGGTCCTTATACTGAGCTTCTACAAGGAAGTCTGCTAGGGCATGCCCTTATATAGCTCGACGGGGACCGAACGTTACGGAGTGCTCTCCTAGCTCGATTGCCCATTTCGCGATCCTTCCTGGAGCTTCCGGTTTAGTAAGAACTTGCCGAAGTGGTAGATCGGTCAAAACTTGTATTGGGTGAGCTTGGAAGTAGGGTTTTAGATGCCGAGCTGCGTTTATCAAGGCTAGGGCGAACTTCTCAAGAGGCTGATACCTCGTCTCAGGGTCTTTGAGAACTCGACTGACAAAGTACACCGGTAGCTGCCGATCTCCTTCGTCTCGGACCAATACTGCACTTATCGCTTCCCCTGATGCTGCGAGGTACAGGGGGAGGGGTTCTTCCTTTTTGGGGGACTGACAAGGTCGGTAAGTTCCCGAGGTGGCGCTTGAGCTCCTCCAAGGCTAGCTCGTGCTCTCGTCCCCATCCAAATTCCGGTGCCTTCTTGAGAATTTTGAAGAATGAGAGCTATTTCTCGGCAGCCTTGGAGAGGAAACGACTTAGCGCGGTTATGCACCCTGTCAACCTATGCACGTCACGGATAGTCCGGGGTACCTTCATCTCCTGCACGGCTCTAATCTTCAGCGGGTTGGCTTTGAGACCTTCTGGCGAGATTCAGCACCCTAAGAATTTTCCAGATCGCACGTTGAAAGTGCACTTCTTTGGGTTCAGCTTGAGGTTCGCCTGCCTTAGTATATTGAGCGTAGTTCGTAGGTCGCTCACCGCCGAAGCCTCTTCCTTACTCTTGACGACAATGTCGTCTATGTATACTTCGACAATCTTGCCGATATGATCTCGGAAGAGGAAATCGACCATTCGCTGGTATGTCGCCCCGGCATTCTTTAACCCGAAGGGCATGTATTTGAATGCAAAGATCCCGAAGCTTGTTGCGAAAGCTGTCATGATCGCATCTCCCTCATCCATTAGAACCTGATAGTATCCTTTGTAGAGATCGAGAAAGTAGAATACTTCGTGTCCCACTAAGGATTCGATCTTTTCATCGATGTTGGGGAGAAGATAGCAGTCCTTTGGGCAAGCTTTATTGAGGTCGGTGTAATCTACACACATCATCCACTCTCCTTCTTCTTTCTTTACCACTACCGGATTAGACAGCCAAATCGGGTACTTGACTTCAAACAGAAGCCCTGCTTTCAACAATTGCTGCACCTCGTTGTAGATAACTTGATTTCGTTCGGCAGCAAATGATCGCCGTTTCTGCTTGACCGGGGTCGAGTTCGGGTTAATGTTAAGCTTATGCGTAATGATTTCCGACGACACTCCCGTCATGTCTGTTGGAGACCAGGCGAAGACATCTTGATATTCCCTTAGGAGCTGGATTACTTGCATGCGTGTTTGAGGTCCCCCTGCAAAGCCGACCTTGACGACTTTCACTGGATCTGTTTCGAATAAGGGAACCTGTTCTGCCGAGGTGTCTGGGATCGACGTCGCTTCTTCCAGCTCCTTGGGATACTTTGATTGCTATGCCTGGGGTTGACCTCGGAGAGCAACCTGCATGCACTCCTTGGCCTTTATCTGGTCACCTCGGACAGTAAGGATTCCAGCCGAGGTCGGAATCTTTAACAGCAGGTGGTAGGGCGAAATGATGGCCCCGATCGCATTCGGCCCAATCCCGACCTAGTATGATGTTGTAGAGTGAGTTTGCTTTAACCACGTAGAACCGAATCCGCCTTGTTGACGCCGGTCGGCGGCCGCCGATGGCAACATCGAGCCGCGATGGTCCCTTCAGTCGCGTCTCGTGCCGTGTAAAGCTCTGGGCGGCAGGGCGCGGAGTTCACCCGAGCTGGGTCGAGGCCCATCCTATCCAAGCAGTGTTGGAAGATGATACTCACGCTGGCCCCACCATCGATGAATACGCGATGGACCATCTTGTTGGCCACTCCGACTTGTATCACCAGGGCGTCATTGTGTGGTGTAGCTGTAGGTACAGGATCGTCCTCAGAGAATGTGACGGTTTCTCCCTTCTTGAACCTTTTCTTCATTTGCTCCTCACTCGATGGGACTGGTGGTCTGCGAGCTTCTGCCTTTAACTTAGGCTTTGTCATGCCTGGGGGTAGTCCGGTGATGGTGGAGATCACTCCGTCGTACTGTGGTGCGTCGTACTGAGGATCGTCATCATCCTCGTCTTGATCGACCTTAGCTCGCTTACTATTTGGGGCACAGCGACCCTGTCCTCCTTTCTGTTTTCCTTTCTTGTTTTTCTTCTCCCCGGCTTCGTATTTCTTCAGAGTTCCCTCCTGGGCTAACCTCTCTATCTGTTCCGCGAGGTCGCGGCAATCCTCCGTGTGGTGCCCATGGTCGTCATGGAAGGAGCAGTGCTTGTTTCTGTCCCGAGGTTTAGACCCCGACATAGGACGTGGTTTCGTGAACCAGTCCTCGTGGAGTGCGAAAATCTCGGCATTCGTTTTCACAAAAGGAGGTCGTTGGGACAGTTCTGGTCCCACCCGAGGTCCAAGCCGGGACTGGATAGGTCCTGATCCGAGCCGGGACTGGATTGGCCCTCTTTGGAGGCGCTCATGAGCACTTCTCCGATCACGATCATTCCGACCTCGATCCCCTTCAGTTCTCCTCTTCTCGGTCTCTTCGCGCTTCAATCGGTCCGCATCTTGGCCATCAGCGAACTGGTATACAATCCTCCACATCTCCTGGGCTGTCTCGGGTTTCTGTTTAGCGAGCTCTTGGTTCAGGGACCCGGGAGCAACCCCATTTCGGAAGGCCGAGATGAGGAAGACATCGTCGATTTTATCGACCTTCAAGCTTTCCTGCATGAATCTGGGAAGCCGTACTCCCTTATAGATTCTTTGTCCTTTTGCTTCACCGATAGGAGGTAGGCTGTGTCTCGGCGAGCCTGAACCTTTGTATGGAATCTTTGCTTGAAGATTTTTTCCAAATAGGTCCAGGACCCCACGCTGCCAGTTGGGAGGCTGTCAAACCAAGCTCGGGCATAATCGATCAGCATCTCGGGAAATAGCTTGCACATGTGTTCCTCTCTAAGGCCCTGGTTGTGCATGCTGTACCTGAAACGCGTTAAAAAGTTGAGGGGGTCATCCAGCCCATTGTAGGCCGGAATGTTTGGCAACTTGTACACCGTGGGGAGTTTGGTGTCAAGCAGCTCGTCGGTGAACGGGCTGACAAGTCGAGCTGGTTCCTTTTCACGTCGGTATTGATTCCTCGGGGGACTGCTACTCTCGCTATAGCTCGGACTTCGGTACCTTCTGGGGCTCCGAGGTCGCCTTTGGATATAATGTCGCCTGGGGCTCAACTGCGAGCTTGGACTCTAAAGTCGAACTGAACCCCGCCGGGGATCGTGCCTCTCCTTTTGCTCCGGTTCCTGCCTCTCGGTGTAGCGAGGAGCTTTAGGTAGAGATTTTTGCATGGAACTCTCCCTAGCCTCGGGTATGGGGGACATCCGGGTCATCGCGAGAAAGCGTTTGAAACGCTCCTTGTTTGCTTTAGCGAATTTGGCCGCGGCGTAGGTGGTGGCAAGGTCAAAGTCTCTGGAGAGATCATCCCCCTTCAACTCGGATTCCTTTGGCTCCGACTCGTCGTTGATTTCTTCGACGTACCCTTCTGGGGTATCACCCGTTCTGAAGGACTGTCCATTATGTGTACTCCGATGCCGATTTTGCGATGGGTTTTTCTGAGGGATGTATTCTAGCGCGGGCATCCCTTCGGAGGGATTTCCTTCTATTGGGTCCCTGGCGTGCCTCTCCTTTGGAACCGAACTGCCTTTCTGGCGATTCTCTTGGTTTATGGGGCAGCTTTCCGCTTCGTTAGGATTCCCGCGTTGGCTTTGGGCCTCCCGCACGCTCTGTGATCGTGTTACCATCATAAGTCAGCTACGAACGAACCGTTGATCTCGTTCCCACAGACGGCGCCAATGATAGATCTAGGGTTTTCGAAAGTAGCTAAAAGAGACAATAACACGATGACACAGTGATTTACGTGGTTCGATCGATGTGATCTACGTCCACGGGAGAGAATATAGAGAGCTTTTATTATACTTGAGAGTACAATGAGTATTGAATGTTCTACACCTCTAATCTTGCATCTATTTATAAGCCTTGAATTAAGCCCTAATCCTTCTAGAGATCGAACTCCTTATACATATCTAGTTTCTTAATACATGCATATCCGATTCCCGTTCGTAGTAGGATTCTATCTTCTCCCCAAGTAGGGCTTCGTTACTTGGTCTTCAAGGCAGATGTTGACTTTGTTTGGGCCGAACTCCGTGGGCCGAGCTTTAATATATAGGCCCCAAATAGCCTTAGGTCGGGCCCAGGATAAGGCCGAACTATCAACCGGCGGGTCATCAGGTCGGATCGCGGGTCGGGTTGAACCAGATGTATGATACATCATGATGTGCAGAAGTTTTTGCCTTTTTCGATCATCAGATTGCAAAATCAATCAATTGATAGGGTATGTTCAATGAACAATGGAGTTATTGGGAATTTCTTCTCTGGACAATTGGGCAATTGGCCCCTACCGCCGTACGGCGAATTTATTGCGTGGGCAATAAGTTTTGTGGACAACAAATCTAATACAAATTCGTCTCAAAATTGTACTATAATTTTCTATTTTTGTTATATGTCGTAAAACTATAGTTCGCATTTTTTTTTAATATTAGATACTCATATCCTTTAAATCGAACTCATACAAATGATATATAGTCTAGAAGCTTATCACATATGGAATTTCATATATACCATTAGTGGATTTTGATTAAGAAGGTCTCGCCAAAAGGAAAAAGAAAAGTAATAGAATTTTCAAATATTTTACGTTAATTTAAAGTTGTTTTTATTTTCAAAAAAGTCATATTTAATTTTATCATTTTTCTTAAATATTTACATGCGTAATCCCAAGATCCAGTGACAAATTGGTCAATAAATATGGAATGTGCCCACTCATCCTTCTAATTGAAATTGACTATTGATAACATTATCGTAATAAATCTCTCAAAAAAAAAAAAAAACATTATCGTAATGAAATATAAAATAGTAGTATGTGGCAGCAAATATATGGTCCATATTAGAAAATTGTTAAATGTGGGGTCCACTAAAATTAATTTGGCCACACTTGTTAGGTGTTGTTTGGGTGAAACTTGAAAGCATGTGCGGAAGGCGGCATTGTTTGGCTAAAGTTATTAGATTTATCTTTTGACAAATTTAGTACTATAATTTTATCGAAAATTAATACCTTTTTTTCAGATAGAAAATTAATTAATACTTCTTCCGTCTCAATATCAAAGTCTCACTTATTTTAGGCACGATTATTAAGAAATAAGAATAAAAAGATAAAAGTGGTATGTCCCACAACTTTTGAAGGATTAATTGTTTCCATTTTTTGAATGAGATCTTACTATTGGAACAAATGAAAAATGAAAGCAAGGTCTTGCTATCGGGATAGAGGGAGTACCTTTTTAAGAGAGTCATAAAGTTATTTGGCCGGTACATGATAAAGATACCTCATAGCTGGCCGTTATTCGCGGTGTGCAACTGAACAAAAAAAAACCTATATTTTCATAAAATAGATTTTAAATTATATAGAAACGGTAAATCACACTAAGAAAATTAAATGTAGCATGCTCGATCTATAATATAGTGGGACTCGTACTTGAAATACTTACTAAAAAAACTTAAATGTGAAAGTGGTTATTAATGTTTATTCGATATGTTGCCGCTATTAACCATGTAATTTGTGATGGAAAATCTTGATTAGTAGTTTTGGTCACATTCTCAAATAAAAGAAAGGAAGCCTTATTAATGGAAAGTTGGAAACATGATTTTACATCCGATTAAAGATTTAGGTAGCTTTCTTATTCGAAAAGACATATACTAAAACTTTGGATTTTAAAATAATTGTAATATAACTGCAATGTAAACAAAAAGGTTAGAAATAAGCATATTATGAAATCTCCAAAATCTGTAAAGATTATATCGACACTTTTGGTCTACTTTATCGATTATAAAGTCAATAATGCGCAAAAATGGCTTTATTTATCAGCGACGTCTAAAATTGACACCATCATTCACCATAGAGAAGTCCCAATGTTTAACCATACAAAAAAGAGTTATAATTTTCAAAATACTAGTAGTATATTTGATTGGGCATTTAAATTGCAATTTATTGAGTCAAATAATAGGATATTTGAGTGTTTGAACCCGTTGCAGCAAATCGTCCCTAATTTTTTTTGGGCATAATTATATTCTTAATTGGTGTCACAACCAGCAACTTCTAATTTTGGTGCGCTCTGGATAAACTTCATCCCTGTATTAAAGACTGCAAACCATAGAAATGTTTATTTAATAATTAATGAATTATAGCATATGATGAACTAATGAAATCTAACAATTTATAAAATAATTACGAAATATGTATTGGTAAATCATGAAAAAACAAATTATAAAATATTCAAAAATTGTAGTATTACACACCTAGTAAGAGTGTGATGACTCGTGAAGTCAAACGATTATAACACGAGCTCATAATTGTTTGACATTGGTCAATAGTAAATTCAAAATTCATATTATAGCGAATGCGAATAATTTAAAATAAAGAGAAATTTTAAACATAGCCCCCATTTTACACCACATAGCCCCCTATAAAAAATAATAATGAAATTAATTACAAATATACTATTATGCCCTTATAGCCCCCAATTAAATTTTAAATAATTTAATTACGTAGCCTCCATTTTACTCCAACCTCCTATAAAAAATAATAATGAAATTAATTACAAACATGTTTGTTTCACAGTTGTTCTTCGATCCTAATTAATAACTATTTTTACCGTACGAGTTGCACTACACATACATAATATTTATAAGCACCTAAAGTTCAGAACTCTAGCTCGATAATTCTTCCCATATTTTTACATTTATCCATTATTTTTGTTTGCAGTTAAGTCTTTGCTAATACATGAGAACTATTAATCATGTCAGAAATTGAGATAGGAGACAAAGAATTTATCAAATTATGAATGCTTGAGATAACTCCCAAAGTAGGCGGCGCATGAGATAGCTAAACATACGAACAATTATTTTTTTACGCAATTCAATATTTTTCTTTAATACCATGACAAACTTAAACAAATTATAGAAGAACAAAAAGATTAAAAGAAAAGTAACAATTGAAATACCGATAGTTTTTTTCTTTTTTCATGACTTCGTACGAGTTCTTCTGTCTGATGGCTAAGGACTATAAACCGTTAATATATCTTTAGGATTTATGTTATTTAAATTTTAAGTCGGGGCTATAAGGATTTTAGGATTTATTTTATTTAAAATTTAATTGGGGGCTATAAGGGTATAATAGTATAGTTATAATTAATTTCATTATTATGGGGGTTATGAGGAGTAAAATGGGGGCTATGTTTAAAATTTCCCTAAAATAAAATAATTGAATCAAGATTAGAAAAATTATTAATTGATCCAATAAATAATTTCATTTTATAGCTTGGGCCCTTAAAAGGTCAGCCCATTTAGCCCAACAGAGAGCCTTTAAACTCACTAGCAAATTTGGTTTTGTTTTCATCGTCTAAATTCATTACCCAAGTCTTTTCAGATTTAAATTTATATTTTATATTTTGCAACCAAAATTAATTTCATATTTATAATTTTAATAATTACACATATATATATTTTTTACAATTAAAAGTGATGGCATTTCAAGAACTAAATTTGGATAAAAAAAGAAATCATCTTAATGACTTCATTTAAAATGTATGATTAATATACACGAACATAATGTGTTTGCATTAAACTCAGTCAACTATTTTCGAAGTTTTAATATATAATTAAGAGAAGGAAAAAAACCGTATTTTTGACGGCAGAAAACCCTTATACGATTCCGAGAATCGTAGGGTGGACTTTCCACTCCATTTGATTTCAATCATTTCGTGGTAACGATAATGATTAGATCAAGATTGGAAGCATCATTTTCTCAATCTTTTCACCAATAATAAAACAAATAAAAGTGTCTTTACACTATTGGCGAATTGGGACCTAAATTTATAATTATTTACTATATTCTCTGCATTTTCCAAGTCATTCAGGTCAACTATTAATAAATCCTTTCTCTCCAGAGCCGTGTTTAATTCGTGTAGTCTTCAAATTATTTATTTATTTTTTATTTCTAAACGCGCTTAACAAAATCTCGAATTACAATTTAAGCCCACGAACTTGTTAATGCGTTACAAGAAAATAAACAGAAAAAAAATGAAAAAAAATGAAAATTTCTAAATCGTCACTTTGATTTTCATGTGAAATTTCATCCAGCATTGCATCCAGCCATCAAACAAGACTAATCTTCATCACTCACAGAAAAAAAAAAAAAATCAAGATTTGTTTTTTTTAATCAAACTCCAACAAAATTCTGTAAATTCCAAATCCCATTTTCTCAAAATTAAATGCTGAAAACATTCTTTTCAACCTTCATGGGGTCATCGCAGAGCCTATCCCAGCAATCCGCCGTCGAAACCGTCAACCAGTGGCGGTCGCGGCCGCGCCACGAGCTCATCTTCGACTCCGGCCGCCGCGAGATCGGCCAGTACTTGCAGGCGATCGACAAGCTGGAGGAGAGCAATGTCCGAGGCTCCAACGACAAGCTCATCTCCACCGCGCTGGAGCGGCTCAAGGGCGAATTCGAGGCCGTCCTCCGCCGCCGCTCCGAGCTCCAGCCCGGCCCGATCTCCACCACCGACTACAGCTCCGTCTCCGACAGCACCGCCAACGCGTTCCGGTACGAGGATTACGTCCTCGCCGACGCCATGAACGATGACGTCATCGCATTCTTGAGAAATATAGGAGAGAGAATGAGCTCGCGAGGGAGAATCGACGAGTGCGTTAGGGTTTACAAGAATGTGAGGAAGCCCTATCTGCAGTCGCAGCTGAAACGACTGCGTTTCGACGAGTTACGAGGCGATCATAACCAGAGGAGGTACGTTCACGACGAGCTCAAGGTGAAGATGGAGCTATGGATTCAAGTTTCCAAGATTTGTGTGAAGATTTTGTTCGATAATGAGAAGAAACTGTGTGACCAGATCTTCGGAGACGATGTCACCGGAGATGAGTGTTTCGTCGGAACGGTGAAGGATTCCGCCGTTCTTCTGTTCCGATTCGCCGAGGAGCTGAGCTCGAGAAGGCAGCACTACGACAAGATGGGTGCCGTTTTGGGCGTCTACGACGCCTTCATGTGGGTCCTACCGAGCGCAGAGGCTCTGTTCCACTCCCCGCAGGGGAATGGGATCAGGAGCGTCTGCGCTCAGGCGTCCTCTCGTATTGAAGACGACGTCGTCAGGATGCTGTATGATCTACAGCACGACGTCCTTCACGAGAGGACAGAGAATGATGTCTCCGAAGGTCGGGGAGCGGTCCATCGCACCACGGAGGTGGTGATGGACCAGATCAATGTGATAGTAAAGAACAAGAATTTACTATCACAATTGATCAAATCCCCACCTTCATTGAATTTTGGTGATGTAGTCTTTCCACAACAGGAATTAATGAAATTCATCACCAATAATAGTAGCTTTCTTGAGCAACATTTGGTCTTGATCATTCTAGTACTAGTCAAGAATCTTGAGATGAAGGCTAGGAGCTACAAAGATCCCTCTTTAGGGCACTTGTCCATGATGAACAACGTTCGTTGTATCTCGAAGACGATTGAGGGGTCCCACGAGCTGCAGGAGATGATCGGGGCTCGTTTGCTAGGCAGACTGGCCGATCAGTTAGCTTTGGCAAGGACTAGTTATCAGACAACAACGTGCGACAAGTTCTTGACATGTTTGCGCGACAAGGGACTTTATATCAACAGCTGCTGCTTCGGTTCGAGGCCTTCGAAAGCTGCAATCAAACGGCGGTTGAATGAGTTCAACAATGTGTTCGAGAGAACTAAGGTTATCCATTCTTCTTGGAAGATTCCAGATTATCAGCTGAGAGAGGAAGTTCGTCGTTGTATGTCTGAGATTTTGGTCCCAAGATATACAAAATTTCTTGAAGAATTTGGTAATAATCCAGAAACGAGGCTAATTGTGGAGGGTAATAGGAGGCATTCGGCTGAGGATCTTGAGGCCTTAGTTCAACGCAATTTTTTTGCAGATAGTGAGTTTTGATTTGTAGAAATGTGTTGTAATTATATTTGGATTTCACAATTTTTTGTTATAGTTAATTATGAAGATGTTGTGATCAAGAAAATGTGTAGAAAAAGTGGCGATTCTTGGCATCTTAGAATGTCTCAGTTATGATCTAGAGGCTGTATTCATCTTTTTGTTGTTGTAATGAATTAGTTTGTATTTGCTGATAGATTGCAGCTAAATAAAAGATTATTTAAAGACCCAAATTGAATTTTTTTAGTCGTTGAATAGTTTGTTTTCTATGACAGCTAGAAAAGGGATACGAAACATCTCCAACGCTTCCCTCGACTCTCTTTCTCTCTCTCTCTCTCATCTTATCCATATTAAGTATAGATGTCATAAATTCTGAAATCAGATGGAATGTGGTTGGACCTGGTCAGTCTGATTGTTTTACACTAAAATTTATTATTTCAAACTGAATTGAGCTATCATTGACTAGAGCTGTCAAAATTCTGGGCCGGTCCGAACGGAAAATTCTTTGGGCCTCAAAATATGGAATCCAAATTTCTACCAAAATTATTTTATAGTGTAATTTCTTAAATTGGCCATGACGGCTTTTACCAATTTCAACAAAAATTCTCGACCTAAAAAAGCATAGCGGCCGAAAATCAAGTACGGCCTTTTTGACAGCTCTACCATTGACTGTGATGGGCCTAGTCAGTCCGATTGTTTTACACTCAAATTTATAATTTCAAACTGGATTGAACTACCATTTTAATAGCCTTGTTAATTTTCAGCGTCCCGTCGGGCCCCATAGGCCTGGGCCGGGCCGGGCCGACAAGTTTGACATTTCTAAGCTATCCACCCATGTCTTCTACCCATTTACTAACGCGGCAATCACAAAAACAAAGTCGTCCCCGTGCCTAATGCACCCCAATTTTGACACACTCTCTCTCTCTCTCTAATATTTTATGTATATTGAGCTTTCAATTTATGTCTAACGCGGCAATCACAAAGGCAAAGTCGTCCCTTGCCCAAGATGCACCTACACTTCGTAGTCGTGAAATGTACGACGAGATTAATTTCGATGATTTAGTGATTGAGTTCTAAATATACATCCACAATAACCCCTCTATTCAAGTTAAAATGATGAAAAAAAAAAAAAATTCAATTCTAAATTACAAAAATAATATTAAAATCAAATCTTACTCAAGAAGATATATTTTCATCAATTTATCTTGTACCAACTACCAACCACACCTTGCAGACTAATTACCATTACAAGAGCTTGACTTCGAAGATTCGTTCGTCTAATTTAAGCTTATCTCGTGTAAGCAATATCATATTCCAGAACATATACGGACGCTTTATTATTAGACTCGTCACTCTTATGAGAAAGGAGGAGTCCCTACGGTGCGATCCACCCGATTTTTTTTTAATGTTTTTAATTAATTATTATTTAATTCTAATTGGGAGCTTAATAAATTTTGATTAATATTAATTATCTCTAATTACACCTTAATTATTCATAATTTTTTAATTGTTCCCTAATTCTCTAATTAAAAGCGGTATCCAAGTTTTTGTAGAAATTTTTACTTGCAATTTTCAATTTTTCCGAAAAAAAGAAAACTCACACGCTGAGTTAGCCCAAAAATCCATAAAGAAAATAAAAAGTCGTCTCTAAGTCTTCCTTTATGCCATTTACTTGAAAAATTCGAACCTATAATTTCACCACTCAATTTCTAATCTTCTTCCTCGCAAATTTCTTGTTGCTAAAATCGAACATCTCCAAGAAAAATATAAAGAGGTCTGTAGCAATTTTCTTCAATCACCTACCAATCCATCACTCTTACAACAATCCTGTCCAAATCCCAGTTTCTAACTCTCTCTCTCTCTCTCTCTCTATACCGAACCCCGACCGCCATTTCCAAATTCCAACCATGTCCGATGCAGTCATTACAGTTATCCTCACGCAGGTTGCCGCGATCTTGGAACAACAAATCCGGCAAGAGCTGCGATTAGTGTGCGGCGTCGGGAAAGATTTCAAGAAACTCAAGAGCGAGTTCGAGTGCATCAAAGCAGTGATCGTCGACGCAGAAAAGCGTCAGGTCAAGGAAGAACTGGTCAAAGTGTGGCTCGAGAAGCTTAAGGATGTTTCCTACGACACCGAGGATGTTCTGTTGGAATGGACCACAGCAATGCAGAGAGCGGAGATGGAAGAAGGTGATGGGCCCCAATCCTCTCGCTCTAGAAAGGTAACCTCTCTCTTCACTATGCCCTGTTTCGGTTGGGAAAGAGTTGCTCTTCGTCGCGATATAGCGATCAAGATAAAGAGAATTAATGAGAGGCTTGTTGATATTGCTGTTGAGAAAGATAAGTACAAATTTGATGAGGTTTTGAGTAATGAATGTATTGATAGGCCTAAAACGGCGTCGTTTATTGATAGTTGTGAGGTTGAAGGGAGAGATGTGGATAAGAAGAATTTGATTGGTAGATTGGTGTTGTGTGATGAGAATCAAGAAAAGGGTTTGAATCTAAATGTGATTTCTATAGTGGGGTTAGGTGGCATAGGTAAGACGACCCTCGCGCAGCTGGTTTACAGCTGCGACGAGGTGGTTAACCATTTTGACAGAGCGATGTGGGTCTGTGCTTCGGACCCGTTTGACGAGGTCCGGATAGCAAAGGCCATTTTGGAAGTAATTGAAGGGAGTGCCCCTTATTTGTTCGAACTTGAGACATTGGTCACCAAGATTAGGAACTATGTTGAGGGGGAGAGGTTTTTGCTAGTGTTGGATGATGTTTGGACGGAGGATTTTAGGAAATGGGAGCAACTTTTCAAGTCTCTCAAGACGGGTAAAGTTGGTAGCACGATCCTCGTGACCACGAGGAAGGAGAGTGTGGCGAGGATTATGGGTAGTAGCTACCAACTCCGCCTAGGGAGGCTCTCCGTGCTAGATTCTTGGACATTGTTTGAGAAAATCGCGTTTTTTGAGAGGGAACGAGACGAATGTGAGAGGTTGGAGGAGGTCGGGAGGAAGATAGCCGAGAAGTGCAAAGGGTTGCCTCTCGCTATCAAGACTATAGGGAGTTTGATGAGGGAAAAGAGCACTTTGAGCGAGTGGGAGGACGTGTTGAGTAGCGAGTTTTGGAAGTTGGAAGAAGCCGAAGGGCTTTTCCCTCCTTTGATGTTGAGTTACTATGATCTCCCTTCGAGTGTGAAGCGTTGCTTCACATTTTGTGCCTTTTTCCCAAAGGATCATGTCATTGAGGCGAGTAACCTCATCCAGCTATGGATGGCGCAGGGCTACCTCACCTCCACCTCGACTGAGACATCTGTCTCAGTCGAGGTGGAGGCGGTAGGGCAGAGCTACTTGCAAAGCCTTGCAAGTAGGTCATTTTTTCAAGATGTAGTGAGAGAGAGGAAGAATGGAGAGAGAATAGTGAGTGTCAAGATGCATGATATGGTTCATGACTTTGCTCACTATCTTACCAAGAATGAGTGCTCTGTGGTCGAGTTCAATTCCGATTTCCAAAGAAAAATGGAGTCCTCTCACATGAGGGCTCGTCATCTGACCGTTGTTCGTGGAGAAGACAATCAGTCATTCCCTAATGTTCCAAATGTGGAGAAGCTATTCACATTGTGGATTCAGTCTTTCTATGACTCCCCACCTATCATAAGCAAGCTCGATCGCGTTGATCCTGATTTCATACGTCGTTTATTATCTCTCCGAGCGCTGGATTTCAGTCGGAATAGGATTGGAGAATTGCCTAAAGAAATAGGCAATCTGATCAAGGTGAAGTACCTCAACTTATCCCACAATCCATTCTGGGAATTGCCAGATACTCTGTGTGATTTATGCAATCTTCAAACATTGAAGCTTTCTGCATGTGATCATCTCCGTAGATTGCCTTCAAGAATCTACAAATTATCGAACCTCAGACACCTTGAGATCGATAGGACTAATAGCCTCAAAATGCTGCCAAAAGGGATAGCAGACTTGGCCTCACTTCAGACACTGAACAAATTCATCATCATTTCTGTGAATGATCGAAGCAATGCTGCTTGTGGGCTGGCAGAGTTAAGGAATCTCAACAAGCTCCGAGGATGTCTAAAAATCGAGGGGCTCGGATTTGCAGCAGATGCAGCTGAGGCCAAGAGAGCTGAGCTGATGAAAAAGATCCACCTCTCCGATCTTGAAATGGATTTCAGCCCTCTGATCAAGAATCCAAGCCAATATACTGTGATCGAAGCTCTTGAGGCGCCCGAAAATCTGCAGTCGTTGCAAATAACTTCGTATGGAGGAACTAAGCTTCCTAATTGGATAATGAAGCTAGATAAGCTGCAAAAACTTTTCCTACAAGATTGCCAAAACTGCGCGATTTTACCCCCTTTAGGCAGGCTGCCTTTGCTTGTGACACTCCATTTGGAGGGCTTGAATAGTATAAAATGCCTCGCTCTTGAGTTCTTGGGATCTCGTGTCAGCAACGAGGGCAGTGTGGCGAATGGAGGAGCCGCCACGTCAGCCTTCCCGAACTTGAAGAAACTCAAGATTTCGAAGATGGAAAGTTGGGAAGAATGGGAAATGATGAGTGTTATGCCTCGGCTTCGGTGCTTGAAAATCTCATACTGCAGTAAGGTGAAGGCGGTGCCGTCACTCCTACTCCGTAGCTCGCCGTTGAGGAAGCTTCGGATCGACAACTGTCGACTTCTGCATCAGCTCTACAACAAGGAAAGTGGAGAGCTTTGGAGTGAGATCTCTCACATTTCAAAAATTAGAGTTTCTTGAAATTTTAGCTATGAAAATGAGAATGAGTGTGGTGTTATTTATTTTGTGTGATGTTTCTTAGTTGTTATATACTTTGTTTCTTGTTTGCATATGTAAACTCAGTGTTGTTGGCTTGCTTATAAAATGTGTATTTATCATCAGTTGTCTGTTCAAATTATAATTATTTTTTGAAGTTTTTGAACAAATTAAAGGTTTAATCATAGAGGAAACATTTGTCTCAATTTTCCAAGTTGCCTTCATGAATTTTTCCCTTATTTAATTGATTATTTCCCAACGACTCTTTTTGCAGGGGAATCTCCAAGAACAGATAAGTAGTTGATTCATAGTAGTAATGTGTCAAAATTCCAATTTAGTATTTCATTTTTTCATTGTTTAAATGATCTTAAAAATAGCTATATAGTATATACAATACTTTATTTAAATTAGTAGTATAACGTCCCCTTTTTCTGTCTTTCAAAAAAAAAAAAGGTATGATTATTGTTAGGGTTATTTATAGTTTGTGACCTCAACTTTCATCACTTTCTGTTTATGGCATTTACTTTAAAATTTTTCAAAAATACCCTGTACTTTACGATTTTATCTAATTAAATAAGACATGTCATTATTTTCCAGCATTAAAATAATGAATCATCTAATCGGCTATCTAATGTGGATATTAAAATATCAAGTGTACCGAAACAATGTCGTTTCAGTTTGAGCATAATTAAAAATTGACAACGTCGTACGACGTATAGCTTGTACGATAGAACCCTAAATGTCTTTCTATTCTCTCCCTAAACTCATTTCTTCCCCAAAAGTCGACGTATAGTTTTGAGAGAGAATAGAAAGACATTTAGGGTTCAGTCTTAAAAACTATACGTCCTATGACTTTGCCAATATTTAATTATGTCCAAACCGAAATGATGTCATTTCGGTACATTGTCATTTTAATATCTAAAGGTCAACTGATTTACCATTCCAACTCCGGAAAATAAAGATGGGTCTTTTTTAGATAAAATTGTAAAGTACAATTTTGGAAAATTTTAAAGTACATGCAACAAACAGAAAAATGATGAAAATTGGGACCACAAACTATAAATAATCCTTATTCTTATCCAAATTTATGAGCAAATACATGGCCCAATTGTTGAATAATTTCTCCAAAATTTATATAGAAATAATAAACTAGCTTCGAACGTCATTTTGAAAAGAAAAAAAAAATGACAAATTAAATTATTTGTAGATGATAATTTGTGAATGGAGAATGTTGCTGCCCCAGTGGCTGTCTCTTTCACTAAAGTTTCCAATAATTGATGTTGAATAAACATAATGTGGCCACGTTTTTATAATTCACAATCATGCACAGTCTCATTTTCATTCACACTGCTCTCAAATTCTGCTTCTCTCTCTGCAACTCCAAAGAAATCAAGTAAAACATCCATGGCGGCTTATGCAGCTCTGGTTTCTCTTACGCATATCATAGATAACCTTCAGCTTCATCCTCACCCTCCTATCTCTCTCCACAAAAATCAAGTTCATCTTCTCACTCAAAAGGTTACTTTCCTTCAAGAATTTCTTGAAGGCTATAATCCCTATCTTAGCTACAGCGCAGAAGCAGATCCTTTGGAGACTCGCATTGCAGATGCAGCTTATGCGGCCGAAGACGTCATCGAATCATATATTGTGTACCAAGCTCTAGAGAAGTTGATCGAAGAAGAAGCCATGGAAATCAAATGGAAGTCTCCAGATTCCCCCACATCATCTTCTTCTTCTACTGATTTCTTCATCGGCACGCTTTCTTACCTGCAAGAATGTCTGGAAGGCTTTATTGTGGATCAAGGCTACAGCGTAGAAGAAGATCCGTCGGATCATGCGGCTGAAGACGTGATCGAAGCCACTCATATTGTGGAGATCACCTCCGATGCCGCCTTGTATAAAGCTCTGGAGAAGGTGATCGAAGAAATGGCGTTGATCGAGAAAGAGGCCATGGAAACGAAAGGCCGCCATGATCAGCTGCAGAGAAACTCAACGCCTAATTGGGATTCCTCGAGATCTTCTTCTTCTTCTTCTTCAGTTGTGCAGAGGAGTAGCATGGTGGGTGCTGATGATGTGTTGCTTGCAATGAAGGATAAGCTCACTTCTCGTCGCCTCGATCTGCAAATCATTCCCATCGTAGGAATGGGCGGGACAGGTAAGACTACTCTTGCTCGAACTATTTATCAAGATCGTCTTATTAAGGAGCATTTTGATATTTGTGCTTGGGCTACAATCTCTCAAGAATATAGCATTAGAGCAATTCTTGCTGAAGTTGTTCGTCATTTGAATAATGGAATAGTTGGTGAGCATTTGAATGAGCATGAATTAGGGGATAAGTTGTATAAACATCTCTATGGTAGACGATACATGATTGTAATTGATGATATGTGGACCATTGAAGCATGGGATGGAGTTAGGAGGTTTTTACCGGCAACGAAAATGGTAGCAGAGTAGTCGTCACAACTAGGCTATCAAATTTGGCTTCTGTGTTATCCAACTCTGATAACCTTGAGATGAAACTTTTGGATGAGGATGATAGTTGGGATTTGCTCTCCAAGACTGTGTTCGGGGAAGAAGTTTGCCCGGTCGAGTTGGAGGAAATTGGGAAGGAAATAGGAAAAAGTTGCAAAGGACTTCCACTGTCGATTGTTGTGGTTGGAGGACTTTTGGCCAGGTCCGAACATACAAGAGAATTTTGGGAATACATAAAGAAAAACTTAAGTACAACAGTGAATTCAGAGGATGATGAACTTTGCTTAAAAATACTGCACATGAGCTATAAGCAATTGCCAGTCTATCTGAAGCCATGTTTTCTCTATATGGGAAGATTTCCCGAAGATGATGTGATTCGTATCTCAAAGCTTATCAAACTATGGGTTGCCGAAGGATTCCTAAAACCAACGAGTGGGAAAAGTTTGGAAGAGATAGCTAAAGAGTATCTAAAGGACCTTATTGATAGAAATCTCATTATGATTCATGAGTTAGGTAAGACTGGTAACATAAAGAAGTGCAAAATTCATGATTTGCTGAGAGATTTGTGCTTGAGAGAAGCTCAAAAGGAAAGGTTTTATACTATCGTTGTAAGAACACCTACTCCTCAAAGGATAGTAAATGCTGCCCAGCGCGGCATTGTTATTCACAGTGACACGCTACATGAGAACGCCATGGAGGTCTTGTCGTCTGTGTCACGAGCTCGTTCTTTGATGTGGAATCTTTATATAGACCAAATACTACTACCGCTCAGTTTGAGGTTGCTAAGGATATTGGACTCTATTGGTAGATTGCCAAACTATGCAGCTTCAGTATTTCCAGAAAACCTGCATCAATTAGTTAACTCGCGGTTCCTTGCTATCTCGGGGTCGTCTCAGTATTCAGATTCCAAATTCCCTTGTTCAATTTGGAAATTTTGGAATCTACAAACATTGATTGTTGTCAATACCAAAGGGTTAACTGCACCAACTGATATCTGGTGCATGCCTCACATTAGGCACGTTCAGTTCGACAATCTCTGCCTCCCAGATCCTCCTGACGGCCAAGATGATGACATTGTTTTGGAAAATCTGCAGACGTTGGCAAGAGTAACGAATTTCAAGTGTAGCAAAGAAGTGGTTAGGAGAGTTCCCAATATCAAAAAATTGAAGATATTGTACGACAAGCGAGTTGATGGTGACATGTATGGTGTTGCTAATCTTGATCATCTCGATAAACTTGAATTCTTGCAGTACACATGTCGTGAAAGGAGCCATGGAAGTCTACATAGTCGAATCAACTTCCCACATTCGCTCAAGAAATTGTCTCTTTCCATCAGTAAATTTGAATGTTGGGAAGACATACCGGACAAGATAGGTTCGTTGCCATTTCTTCAGAAACTCTCACTCAATGGTGGGAGATTCAAAGAAGGGCAGTGGGAAACAAGTGAAGGCCAATTCCCCTGCCTCAAAATATTGGCTGTTAGTTGTTGTGCAAATTTCAAACTCTGGACAACCGAAAGCTCCCACTTTCCATGCCTTGAAAAGCTTGTTCTCCAAGGATTAGAGGAGCTCGAGGAGATTCCTTTAGATTTTGCAGAAATATCGACACTTCAAGTAATAGAGGTGCAACATGGCAGCGATGCTGTTGTGGTTTCTGCTAAAAGAATAGTCGATGAACAAGAGGATTTATATGGGGAAACCTCCCTTCAAGTTCAAGTTGAGCTCTTTTGGAATGATCATAAAGCAATGAAGAGGTTGGCAAGTCCTAACTTTCGTGTTACATAGTAGCAAAACGAAGGTACGAAAATGAAATTGTAGTTTTCTTGTAGATTGATTCTATTTTAACTTCCATTAATTGTTTCTGATATTTGAGTGATAGATCTCATGTGATCATGTGCAGGTAGTGAGTGCATGGCATGATATATATATATTAACCCTTTAATTTATGTATTACTTGATTGATGGATCAAAAACTGTTGTTTTAACTCTGTTTGTGGGCTTTCAGAGCTGGGGAATCTCAAAATGCTCCGAGGATGTCTGAAAATCGAGGGGCTCGGATTTGCAGCAGACACAGCTTAGGCCAAGAGAACCGAGCTGAGGAAAAAGATCCACATCTCTGATCTTGAAATGGATTTCAGCCCTTTGAGACAACAAGGAAAGTGGAGAGCAAACTGGAGTAAGATCTCACACATTTCAAAAATTAGAGTTTCTTGAAATTTTGGTTGTTGTGGAAATGATGTGTGTGCTGCTGCTGTTCATTTTTGTGTGATGTTTCTTAGTTGTTAGGCTCATTGTTTGTGTTAGATTCGAGCTGGTAGTTTAGTTGAAGTTGGCAAGTTTATGTAGAAGCAAAATTGACTGAAGAGTTTCTGAGTTGTGCGAGGACAGAAACTGGTTTCTGAGCTTCAGTCTGAGCTAGTTCATTGTGGAACAGATCTGAAAGATTCTTTCCATATTTATGCGGATTTTGCGGAGATCTTTTCCTTATCCATGTTTGACGCGGAAAAGATGTTATATTGCAGATATACTTAATTGTTCCACAAGGCATATCTTCAAAGGAAGTTTCCATGCATAAGGAAACTAGGGCAAAGGAGGTAGAGAGCATATCTAGGGTTTCTCAAGACGTATATATATCTACACCAAGATACATTGAAGAGTTGCTGCCGCTACTATTGTTCTTTATCATAGCATTATACTTTCATAGTATTTTTATTGTATTCTTGAGAGCATTTACTTTCATTGATAAACACTTGAGAGAGGGTTGAGTGTCAAGTTGCGGCTTGAACTTAGATTGTGAGTAGTGCACTTACAATCACCAATTCACGCTAGATCGGGAAGGGTGTGAGTGAATAGGCGTCATAAGGTTGGAGACCTGTATGAGTAAGTTCCTTTGTAACTGCAACTTTCGATAGTGGACTGGTTCTCTCTTGGGCGTGGCCCCCCAGACGTAGGTTGATTAACTGAACTGGGTTACGTGTGTCCTTTTATGGTTCAGTTTTTACTTTCTGTTTTACTTTCTGAGCTAAGTATAACAGTGACAATTTTGTGTTAAAAGCAACGGATGCACGTTTACGTAATTACAGTTTGCATCTGTAAATTGGTTTTCGTACGTTGGCTTGCTTTATTGTTCTATGCTATAAATGTATTCAAGATTGTCCATATAACTACATAAAACAAGTCTTCTTTACATAATTTGGTTTGTTTATTATATTCTTATTTTATATTTTTAATTATAGAACAAATAGTGTACTATTAATATATTACTTCTTGTGTCCCAACAAATTAGTCAATAGTCGTGTACCTATAATAGAAATTATAATACTTCACACTACAAATCATTCCGATTGTAGGAATGGGCGGGACAAGTAAGACTACTCTTGCTAGAAATATTTATCAAGAGTGTCTTATTTTGGAGCATTTTCATATTCGTGCTTGGGTTACCATCTCTCAAGAGTATAGCATTCGAGAAATTCTCGAACAACTTCTTAAGCAACTAGATAAACAAGTAAATCAAGATTTGAGGGAGGGAGAATTAGGAGACGTGTTGCACAAACACTTGCATGGTAGAAAATACCTTATTATACTCGATGATATGTGGAACATTGAGGCATGGGAAGGAGTTAGCAAATAACAAAAACGGTAGCAGAGTAATAATAACAACTATGCTATCAAATTTGGCTTCTAAATTACCCAACTTTGTTAGCCTTGAGATGAAACTTTTGGATGAGGCTACTAGTTGGGACATCCTCTCCAAAACCGTGTTTGGGGAAGAAGTTTGCCCGATCGAGTTGGAGGAAATTGGGAAGGAAATAGGAAAAAGTTGCAAAGGACTTCCACTGTCGATTGTTGTGGTTGGAGGACTTTTGGCAAAGTCCAAACATACGAGAGAATTTTGGAAATACATAGTGAATTGTTGACAAAGACAAGGTTTTTACTGTGCCAAGTTATATTTGGTACAGCCTCACATTGGCATCTTCAGTTCAAAAAGCTCCGTCTCCTAGATCCTCCTATCGGCCAAGATGACGTCGTTTTGGGAAATATGCAAACTCTGGGGATAATAACGGATTTCAAGTGTAGCGAACAAGTGGTCAAGAGAATTCCCAATATCAAAAAATTGCAAATATCATACAAGAAGGGAGTTGATGATGACAGGTATGGCCTCACCAATCTTGATTGTCTAGATAAACTCGAGTCCTTCAGCTGCGCTTTTACTGTAAAGGCCAATGGAAGTCTAGAGAGCCTAATTAACTTTCCACATTCGCTCGTAAAGCTGAGTTTACAGTTGGAGAAATCCCAAAACAGTTGTTGGCAAGACTTATTGGATAAGATAGGAGCGTTGCCCCTTCTTCAGAAGCTCAAGCTAGATGAGGGAAGCTTTGAAGAAGACGAGTGGGAAACAATTGAAGGCCACTTCCGCAGCCTCAAATTCTTGACCATTCACCGGTGTGTAATGGTCTACAAGTGTGGAAAACGGAAAGCTCCCACTTTCCACGCCTTGAGCGCCTCTGTCTTGATCAAGTATGGAATCTCGAGGAGATTCCATTAGATTTTGCAGAAATACCGACACTTCAAGTATTAGAGGTGTACCATTGCCGTGATTCTGCTGTAGTTTCTCCTAAAAGAATATTAGAGGAACAAGAGGAAGAAGCAGACCTTCAAGTTCTAGTTAAGTTCCATGAGAAGAACGAAGCACTGCAGAGCTTGGCGAGTCCTAACTTTCGTGTTACATGCTTATTAAGGTACGAAAAAGAAATACTATTGTAGATTTGGTGGTTGATTCTATTATTACTTTCATTTCTGATATTTGACTGAGAGATCAAATTGTACAGGTAGTGATTGCATGGGAAATACTGCTGCAGGTGCTCCTCTTTTCTTTATATATTCAATCGCCTTCTTTCTTTTGAATTCTCATTTCCTTTTTAATGTTTTGATAAATATATTTGTGGCTTATTTCTTTCTTTACATTCATCTTCCATCTTACATTCTTGAATGATAGAAATGCAATCAATGTATGATAGAAATGCTACTTGAATGATTTGACAGCAAAAACATTTTATAAGATGGTTGAGAGATTTGGAGGAAGCTTCGGATCGACGGTTGTCGACTTCTGCATCACCTCTACAACAAGGAAAGTGGAGAGCTTTGGAGTGAGATCTCAAACATTTCAAAAATGAGACTTTCTTGAAATTTTAGTTGTTCTGAAAATGGGAATGGGTATGTTGTTATTTATTTTTGTGTGATGTTTCTGAGTTGTTATGCTTATTGTTTGCATATGTAAACTCAGTGTTACTGGCTTGCTTAACTGATTTCTGCTATAAAAATTTATTTGTTATCAAATGTATATTCAAGTTAAAATTATTTTTCAAGTTTTTGAAGTTTTATATAATATACATGCACATACAACTATATAAGGATTCATGTTAAAAGTGATTGATTTTTCAGATTAATTTAGAAAATTATATCGAATTAATTTATTTCATGATGATGTGTATAAAATTATTGAATTAAAATTGTTGACTTTAATGACCAAATTGGAAGACGCATATTATTTTTTTCTTACAATTATCATATTTTTTGGACGAGTGCTTTTAACTTTTCATACAAGAAAGCATATATCTCCACAACAACCCCATGATAATAATCAAAGGAAGTTCATGAGTGTACTTGGAAATATTAGTATGTAAACTTAGTGTTGTTGACTTGTGTTAACTGAAATAATAAGTTTAAAAAGATAGAAATATGGATAGGTCTCACTATTTATGAAAAGTTAAATATTTTCTTTTTGGGAATTAGACATTACTAGTGGGGCAAATAAAAATGAAAAATAGAACAAGATAAATGTTTCCTTTTTGAGAATGAGACATTACTAGTGGTAACATGGTGTCAAATTCTAAGTTGTTTTCTCATTTTTCCCTTATTTAATTGTAGCTCTCTACTTTTTTTTTTTTTTTTTTGGGATAAGAAGTAGATTCATGGATTAACGTCCCTTTTTGCAATCTTAATTCCATAATTAATATTGAGAATACAAAGTCGGAAACCATAGCTGGCCTATGCAGCTCTTGTTTCGGTTATGCATATCATAGATGACTGGGTGCAGTCTTTCTTTTTTATTTATTTATTAATTTAATTATGTTCGATTGATAAAAAATAAATTGGCTTGACTGTACCGCACCGAATGTTTGTTACAAATTAATAGTAGTAAAATCATGGTGGTGTCAAAATTCCAAGTTGCTTTTTCGTTTGTTCCCTTATTTAATTATTACTATAGCATCATCTTCATTTGCAGTCATGAGAATTTGCAATCACTTTCTGTACTAACATCTTTCTGTATTTGCTGCATTTTTCATTTTCAAGATCATGGCGGCTTATGCAGCTCTGGTTTCTCTTACGCATGTCATAGATAACCTTCAGCTTCATCCTCGCCCTCCTATCTCTCTCCACAGAAGTCAAGTTGATCTCCTCACTCAAAAGATTAGTTTCCTCCAAGAATTTCTGGAAGGCTATAACCCCCATCTCAGCTACAGCGCAGAAGCAGATCCTTTGGAGACTCGCATCGCAGATGCAGCTCATGCGGCCGAAGACGTCATCGAAACCCATATTGTGGATCAGATCACAAATGATGGGAAGAAGATCTGCAGCTCTGATGCCTTGTATGAATCTCTAGAGAAGGTGATTGAAGAAATGGCGTTGATCGAAAAAGAGACTGTGGGGGTCCAACATCAGCTGCACACAAAATCCACGCCCAAGGATTCTTTTTCTTCAGTTGCGCAGCAGAGTAGCATGGTGGGTGCTGATGAACTCTTGCTTCAAATGAAGGATACGCTCACTTCTAATTGCCTCAATCTCCAAATCATTCCGATTGTAGGAATGGGCGGTTCTGGTAAGACTACTCTTGCTAAAAATATTTATCAACACCGTCTTATTATGGAGCATTTTGATATTCGTGCTTGGGCTACTGTCTCTCAAGAGTATAGCATTCGAGAAATACTCGAACAACTTCTTAAGCAACTAGATAAACAAGTAAGTCAAGATTTGAGGGAGGGTGAATTAGGAGACAAGTTGCACAAACACTTGTTTGATAGAAAATACTTGATTATACTCGATGATATGTGGAGCATTGGGACATGGGACGGATTTAGGATGTTTATCCCAAATACCACAAATGGTAGCAGAATAGTGGTAACAACTAGGCTATCAAATTTGGCTTCAAAATTACCCACCTCTGGTATCCTTAAGATGAATCTTCTGAATGAGGATGATAGTTGGCACCTGCTCTCCAAAAATGTGTTTGGAGAAAAGGATTGCCCACTTGAATTTGAGGAAATTGGGAAGGCAATAGGGAAAAGTTGCAAAGGACTTCCATTGTCAATTGTTGTGGTCGGAGGACTTTTGGCCAAGTCCGAACATACAATTGAATTTTGGAAACATATAGAAGAAAACATAAATTCAGTAGTGAATTTAGAGGATGATAAACGTTACTTAAAGATATTATACATGAGCTATAAGCAATTGCCCGTTCATCTAAAACCATGTTTCCTCTATATGGGAGTTTTCCCAGAAGATAAAGAGATTCGTATCTCAATGCTCATTAAGTTGTGGGTTGCTGAAGGATTTGTGAAAGCAGTAGGTAAGAAAAGCATGGAAGAGATAGCAAAAGAGTACTTGGAGGAGCTTATTGGTAGAAATCTAATTTTGATTCATAAGTTGGGGAGTATAGGAAAAATAAAAGAGTGCAAAATTCATGATTTGCTGAGAGATTTGTGCTTGAGAGAAGCTGAAAAAGAAAGGTTTTATACTGTGGTTGAAAGTCAAACTAGTCCTCAAGGGATAGTAAATACTGCTTCCCAACGGCGCATTGTTGTATCAAGTAGCCACTACAAGAAAAAAGGTTATAGACAACGGGGAAAACGCGTTGTCTTTAACGAATATCCCCGTTGTCTACAGCCTTGTTGTCTATTACAGGCCGCTTATAGACGACGGGGAAAACCCGTTGTCTATAACACTATAGATGACGGGGAATAACCGTTGTCTATCGTGTTATAGACAACGCATTTTCCCCGTTGTCTATAGTGTAATAGACAACGGGTTTTTCCCGTTGTCTATAACCAAAAACCGTGTTGTCTATAGCTTAATAGACTACTGTTTTCGTTCAGATAAACAACGCGTCTTCCCCGTTGTCTATAGCATGATAGACAACACGCTTTCCCCGTTGTCTATAACCTAATAGACAACGCACTTTCCCCGTTGTCTATTACGTCATACACAACATTAATTTTATTATTTTGTCTATTCTTTGTATAAACCTGGACAATATTTCATATGTTGATCATTTCTCAAAGAAATCCATAATACAATAAATTAATACTTAAATCATAAACTATTATAAAATAAAACTTAACATCATACAATCAAACATCTCATTTTCATCCCATGTTGTATCCACTCCACATAACAAATGTTCTACAACTAGCTAATTAAATTTATCTAAAAAAAACATAAATATGAATGTTACATTGTCTTAATCTTCAACATTTCATTACCATCACCCCTTAATCAAGGTCATCCATCCAAGTGGCTTCCATCTACATGATTTAAATAAAAACTAATACTTTAATTACATATACTGATATACGTTAAGATCTCATAAAGATTAAAAGAAAAAAGGCTAACGAACTTACCATCATCATCATTCAGTATATTCATCAACAAAATCAGCCCACTCTGTACGGACTTCATCAATTTCTTCTCTTGAATAAAATCCTTCGCTAAACTAAAAATAAAATAAAAATAAACACAAAATTTTGATCATTATTATAAGAAAAATGAACTTTGAAAATAAAATGAACTTACAAGTGAAGACATTGGGATGGGATGGCCAGATCCTTCATTTTCAATGATATCCTTCATGTAGCGCATTACATAGAATCCACATTGCGATCCATCGGGTTGTTGTTGACACTATGCCAAATAACATAATGTGACTTCACACTATTTTGCATAATAATCTTCAAATAAGCATTAAGAGTTTTCATACCTTCATCACTTCCCACAAGGGACTCTGTCTTCCCCTTTTGCCCATGCTCATATTAAATTGTCTATGAGCCCTACACACATTAAAAAATATTAATTTAAACATAGAAAATATATATACAGAAATTATATCAAAATTGATCACAATTGCTATAGAACTTACATTGTCATGATATTCATCCACTCCTCAACATGAGCCTTATTACTCAATGGATCAAACACGTATACAGTCTCATTATGTGGATCAATCACCATAAGAATCCAATGCCAACTAACAAGATAGACATGTAATTAAACTTCTACTACAATGCACATAAGTATTTTTATTAAAAATCATTAACTTTCACGTACCCTACGTTGCATGGCACAAAAATAAGCTGATTAGGCAATGTACCAATCATCCTTTCGTGTATGATATTCGCCTTTTCTTGTGGATCAACATTTGGATTGTGTGATATTTTGTATGGATTAACAAAGCGAACTCTATGAAGAAGGTTTGCACTCTCACATTCCTTATATAAGTGCCTACAAATTCTCACAACAAAATTTAGATATAAATTATCAAGTATCAACAATTTAAAAGAATTTAGTTAATTAACTAAAAAGATCTCACCATATGTAGGTACAAATACATGATGCCGCGATAGCCTCCAATGCACACATGTGGTGGATGTCATCAAAGAAGAGATAGATGATATGCTCATGGCCGAAGACATCATTTTTCACTTGTATTTGAATGCTCATACCACCGGTGAGAGCGTGCCTAGCATATTTGTGCAAATTCTTCAATTGTTTAGGTACATTTATGGCCTCCAACTTGGCCGGCTTTCTTGGATGACTTTTTTCCTAGATGATTGGATTTTGAATAATTAACAACTAAAAGACATATAATTAATTAAAAATATATTCTCATATATACCTTATTTTTTTGTACTTTTACAACCGGTACATTGTCACGAAAAACTTCTTCCACTTCATCAACATCATCGGCCATTTCATTCTTTACCGAACAGCTGTCCTTCGCTTCAATTTCTTTCTTCATCATTTGTTGATGGAGCTCTAAGATCTTTGCATTCATTTCGGCCATTTGTTTCCCAAACTCTTTTTCATTTCCTGCACAACGTTCCCCACTCCAGCACGCGTTCCTTTATTGAGATTGAAGTAAAGTGTTGGAGTGACACCAACCCCAACACCCCTCACACGACCAGAATGTTCGGGCGTTTCAAGTGCTTGCGTGAGAATATCGTCACTCCCGCTTTCACAAAGCACACCTTCTTCCTTTTGCCGTATGTAGTCATCCTACAATGCATTCAAACCAAGTAGATATAAATTCTAATAAATTTGAAATCAATAGTAGATTCAATCATTAATTCTTACAATCCTCATAACTGCTTTTGTCAACATTTCACCATCAAACACCCCTTCCTTATTTTCTCGTGCTTTCTTCCACAAAAGTGCTCTATCCACTTGTGGGTTTCCAGACAATTGATCCTTCTAGAAATGATAAATTATTAGTATACACCAAATATATAATCTATTAAAAAGTATACAATATATTAAAATATCACCATTTCTTCACGTAATCCAGAATATCCTTTGCGTGAAAGATGATGGGGGTATAAATTCCTTGCACGTCGATCCTTCAGCTCTTGACTTTTTTTCTAGAACATACATGAAATTAAAATATATTTAGATTTATTAATAACATAGATAGTTAAAAATAATACTCAATCTTACCCGAGATGCTTCAGACATACGAATAATGACAAAATCCTTCCAATCTTCTCGAGGAATTCGTTCATTTGGTGGAGGATTATAAAGCATTTCAGGCATACTCTCATATGGAACAATGTGTTTGGTATAAAGGGTTGACTTCCACTGGCGCCACTTTGTATTGGCCGAACTCAAGGATTTTTTTTTCCATGTATCGTCAACGTTATACACCAACTACATAAATAACATGAACACACAAATTAGTTTATTCCAAATAATAATATTATTAATAAAAGAATATCACATATACTTACTTTCATTGCATCCCAAATCATATCTTTCTCCTCTTGTGGCACATCCTTCCATTGCTCATACTTAACTCCAACATGTCTTCTAGCAAGCACACCTAAGTAGCTTTCAAACTCGGAACGCACTGGTCCAATAGGCTGGCCATGATTATCAAAAGTAACATCTGTCTTAATTCCTTTAGCCCTCTGCACAGCTAATCTATCAAGAAATACTTTTCCTTTGGGAGCTCTTGAAGATTTTGATCCATCAGAACTTTGCTCCATATTACTAGAACCACCAGCCCCGGATGACGTCATGTTTAGTGGTAACCTGCAATACAACACAAGAATGATATATAAGTTAGAAATCATTTATACGAATAGATGAATATCAAATAAAATACAAAGTATTATTTAAAATTACCAAATTATGATATTGCATTATCTACCCAAGTTCCATCACAATCTACACGAACATATGGTTGATCAATTTCATTATTCACATCTATTGGTGGCATTTCGTTGCTAAAATATTGATTGTGAATAGCAAAATCACTAATATCATCATTCTCAATTTCTTCAGTGTATGCTACACTTGGAACATTAAGCACAACAGACCAAGCAGAGTCTTGAGGGTCTTCTACATAAAAGACTTGTTTTACTTGACTCCCTAAGATAAAAGAATCGGATTTGAAACCAATTCTACTAAGATTTACCAATGTAAACCCGAGATCATCAACTCTAATTCCATTATTATTCTCCACCCAACTACACTTGAACATTATTTCTTGAAAGCCTTCATAGTCGAGCCCCCATATTTCATCAATAACTCCATAAAATGTCATGTCTAACACAACAGGATTGTTATCCTTTGCACTAGCCATTTGCATTGTTTTTGCAACCAAGCTTACTCCCGAGTTTTGCACAGCTCTCATGCTATCACGTGCCTTTGTGTGAAATGTCACACCGTTGATCATATAGGCATCATACTTTCGAACTCTAGGGAGTGGTCCTCGAGCCAACCACTTCAACCTTTCTGGTATTTGTTGTGTCGAATTATTAATGGCATTTGTAACCTAATTTCACTTATAATTGTTAGTCACTATAATTTTAAACAAAATTATAAATTTATAATAAAATACAAAGTATACTTACCCGCTTTCGCAACCATGGAATGAATGTTCGGTTGTGCTCATCTTGCAACTGTTTTCCCAACCTCAATTTTTTAGGATAAGTTGCTGCTTTCAAATGTGTAAAATGTTCCCTATGGTAAATTCTTAAGTTAGCCTATATAATTCTTGACATGAATGTTAAAATATTTTTGAATAATATAATTACTCACTCGATATATGGACTGACAACATCATCATTTGTCAGCACATAGCGATGTGCTTGTTCCCAATCATCCACGCTCACTGCTGTCATGTTACCACCTGATAGAGACTTAGTCCGTGCTACTTGTCGATGTGTGAAGGGTAATCCCACAGTATGTACGTTAGATAAGTACTCTGAGCAAAACTCCACAGCTTCTTCGGCGATGTAGCATTCAGCAATGCATCCTTCAGGACACTTGCGATTTCTCACATAACCTTTCAAAACCCTCATGAACCGTTCGAATGGGTACATCCACCTATACCATATTGGTCCACACAGCTTGACCTCACGTACAAGATGAACGGTTAAGTGAACCATTACATCAAAGAATGAAGGAGGAAAATGTTTTTCAAGGAGGCATAATGTAATTGTGATGTCTCTTTGGATGTCATCTAACTTTGAAGGATCAATAACTTTGTTACACAACACATTGAAGAAGAAGCACAACCTAGTAATGTCATACCTAACTTGTTTCGTCAACACACCGTGGATGGCCACCGGAAGCAATTGTTGCATTAAAGTGTGACAGTCATGTGATTTAAGGCCAACAAGTTTGGAATCATCAGCGGACAAAAGACGAGACACATTTGATGAATAACCTGTTGGCACTTTCACTCCACCAAAAAAGGCACATACTTGTCGTTTCTCTTTTTTGCTTAGAGAATAAATAGCAGGTGGCAAATATGTTCTTTTTTCTCCTATCTCTGGAGCTAACTCATCCCTCAAGCCCATTTCAACAAGATCTAGTCTTGCTTTCACTCTATCATTCGTTTTTCCTGTAATGTTAAGCAATGTGCCAAACAAGCTTTCACAGATATTCTTCTCAATGTGCATCACATCGAGACAATGTCGAATATGCAAATGCTTCCAATACTCTAACTCAAAAAATATTGATTTCTTCTTCCAAGGACATGTGTTATCATCTTCTTTTGATTGAGATCTCTTAATCTTTTTACCCCACACGCAATTGAGTCTGTCCACTCTTTCGAAGACTTCAATGCCACTTAATATTTTGGGCTCAGGTCTTAGCTCATTCTTTCCATTAAAGGCCTTCTTCTGTCTTCGAAAAGGATGATCATATGGTAAGTATCTCCGATGTGATGTATATGACATTTTTCTGCTGTGCTTCAAACGTTTTGCACATGTTTGGTCAGCACAAATAGGGCATGCGAGATAACCTTTCACTTTATTTCCCGATAAATTGCCATATGCAGGGAAATCATTGATTGTCCAGAGGAGAACAGCCTTGAGCAGAAATTTTTCTTCACGATATGCATCATATATCTCCACACCTACTTCCCACAATTGTTTCAAGTCATCAATCAAAGGTGCCAAGTAAACATCGATGTCATTCCCAGGTTGGTTTGGACCAGAAACTAATAAAGTGAGCATCATATGTCTTCTTTTCATGCACAACCATGGAGGAAGGTTGTATGTTACAAGAATAATTGGCCAACAACTATACTTAGATGACATGACACTATGAGGATTGATACCATCAGCTGAAAGTGCCAATCTAAGATTTCTTGATTCGTTGCCAAAATTCGGCCATTGTTGATCTACTTGTTTCCAGGTAGGTGAATCTGCAGGATGACGTAGATGGCCATCACAAACTCTTTTTTTGAGCATGCCATGTTAAATTGTTAGACATATCTTTGTTGCCAAACATTCGTTGAAATCTCGGTATTGGTGGAAAGTACTAAAGAACTTTTGCTGGAACCCCTGTATTAATCTTGTCATTCTTAACCACCTTCCACCTTGACTTTCCACATGTAGGGCAACTCATCGAATTTGCATGCTCATTTCGATACAAAATACAATCATTTGGGCAAGCGTGAATCTTCTCATACCCCAACCCCAACACAGATAAGCTCCTTCTTGCATCGTACAAAGAATGAGGAAGTACATTATCTTCCGGAAGCATATCTTTTATAATCAAAAGTAGCTCGGTAAAAGAAGTATCGCTCCACCCATATTTTGTCTTCAAATTATACAACTTAACAATTGCAGATAACTTTGTGAATTGAGCACATCCAGAATATAATGGCATCTCAGCTTCCTCAAGCGCTCTATGAAAATGATTCGGATTGTTAACAAATGCGTCATGAACCATATCCACTGGCTGATCAAATGAATAAAATTCACTATATGTAGTGCTCCCTTTATCTTTATCTGTTGTATGAGATGTATATATCTCCCCATGCGAAATCCAAACACGGTAGAGTAAATCAATTCCATTATATGTTAGATGCGCTCTTATGGTCTGGATATCATGATCACGGAGATTACCACACTTTACACAAGGACAAGACATAGCATGGGGATCCTTCCCATTTGAAATGGCAAAATTCAAAAAAGCTTCGACTCCTTCTTCGTACTCTTTTGATAATCTACTTTTGGACATCCACCCTTTATCCATACTTGTTACTATATATTCTAACATGAATTTCAAAATTATGAATCAATTTTAAAAGAATTCATCAAATAATGTTAGATGCAGCAAATTTGCAAATAACACATAAAATTAATTTGCAAATGTAAACATACTTTAAGAAGTCATACTACACAATATAAACACACATTTAAAACTGTTCATAGTAATGACACGAAACATTTGGGTCGAGCTCCAATGTCTCGCGGTGCGACTTCGGATTTTTTCGCAATGTGGATGGGGCTTGAGGGATTGGGCCGGTATGGACCTTTATAAATAGACGAAAATTTTGCTATTAACTTTGAATTTCACTACAGTTTAGATGACTAGCTACACTAATTTAAAAAAAGTTTTATGATGCGGCCATCATTGATAGAGCCATTTCATTCCTTTCTCTGATTTCGAACAGTTTCTCTTACCTCTCCTTTCAGTCGACTTATTGAACTTCCGAGGGAGAAAGACTTTGTTTGTAGGAGATGTCCCTAACACATAACAAAAAATTATTTAGAAACTTGTACTAAATAAAAGCCAAAAGCCACCTGATCTTCAGATTACCAAGCATAATTTTTTTTTTATTTTTTTATGTTCTTCTGTACCCTTCTTCTTTTCTTTCAAACAAACATCTGCTTTCCTCTTCTTTTGATTTTACAGCAAAATACAGCAGAAACAACGAGCATGCATTTTTCCACCCATCATAATCTATGGGAAAAACAAGATATAAAAACAACACGAAAACTTCGGTCTAAAAACTCCAACAACACCAGACCTTCAATCAAAACTTTTCCCGGATTTCTATAGTTTAAATAGCAAAAAAGAGCACAACAGCCAAAAGAAACAACATAAGAGTAGCAGTAAGCCGACAACCTTCCATCAAACTGCTATCCACAAAATTTGCAAACTTTATAACATATAAAATTAAATTTGAAGAAGCAGAAAGAGATAAAGAAATAAGAAATGATAAGCTATGAATCAGATTATATGTTTCATCATTAATTAAGCAGACAATACTTTACTGTACATTTATAAAAATATATATACATAAGACTGTTTTAGAACATATTTTAGAGAATATAAAGTTTTTGGTACATGACATACATATTGTATATTTGCATTAAAAGTTATCAGAAAAATGCATAGGATAGAGTGAATAAGCCATAATCTAAAAGTGATAAATATCATCAAAAAATGCTTGTGCAGCAAAGTATCATCAGAAATGCTTCTCCTATATTAAACTGATCAGGAAATTTTCCTTAAAAAATAATTACCTTGCGACGTTCAGCAAGATCTTCAGGTAAGTTTTTAGTAACCTTCAAAGTGGGTTGGGAAAATGACAGTGATATTCCACCATTGATTTTCAGTTCATCTGGGATCCCTAATAAAAGTTAAAACCATGTATATTGTAAGCTTAATTTAATTGATTTCAAACTATTTAATTGATAAAATGGAAAATTAGCTCATTACAAATAACAACACGCTAATCATTACAAATAACACACTAGAGAAAAGAACAATTTCTGAATCATTACAAATCGAACTAAATCTGCAATTTAAACCAAATTCTATAGAGTTGATAGCATATTTGAACCGTAAATCATTACAAATTCCCATAATCGAATTTATCTCATTTCCAGAAGAAAAAAAATAAAAAGATTTAATCACTTACCGGAGAGGCTGAGGCTGACATTGTGGTGGAGACCGGAGAAGCTGAGGCTGGGACTAGAGGCGACGCGCAACACTGGAGCAGCGGCGAGTCGGTGACCAGGAAGGGAGAGTGTCGCGCCTCCGTCCGACGGCGACTATGTTTCTGCTATCGGCGAATATGGAACAGCAGCAGCTTTGGCAGCCGACGGCAGACGTGAGAGACAGGTAATACGGAGGCGAGTGGAGCGCGGAAGGGCAGCGGGAGGGAGGGCAGCGACAGAGGTAAGTTTAGGGGCTGCCGGCGGTGATTTGAATAGAGAGTGAGAGTTAGGGCAGAATAGATTTGGGGAAGAAGAGACACGATGGTATAGAGTTTGGGGGGATTTTTCAAAAAATAAAGACCACGGCTACACCAAGTACGTCGTCCATAACACAAAAAAATAACGTTTTTAGACGACGGGTGGGATTAATTACGTCGTCTATAGCAGCAAAAATATAGCGCTTATAGACGACGGGGCAAAAACCGTCGTCTATATATCCTAAAGACAACGTGTTTGGAAGTGTGTCGTCTATAGCTCTCATAGACGACGCGTTTTGCTGCCCGTCGTCTACAGCCGCGTGTATAACACGACGGCTACCATTCTACCCGTCATCTATATCATAAAAGACAACTTCTTTAATAAACCCGTTGTCTATATGTTGTTGTCTATATGCGATTTTCTTGTAGTGAGCGCATCAAAGGATGAAGCCATAAACGCCTTGTCGTCTATGCCACTAGCTCGTTCTTTCATATGGAATCTTGAACTGGATGAACTACCACCGCTCAATTTGATGAGGTTGCTAAGGATATTGAAATCATCTCCTCCATTTTCTAGTGTAACAGAAACATGCTTAGAAAGCATGCATCAATTGGTTAACTTACGGTACATCAATATCAAGGGTTTCACATGCTCTCATTCAATTGGGCGATTTTGGAATCTACAAACATTATATTTCTGGTCGTGGGACTTACGTCCGGCAACTTTTATTTGGGAAATGATTCACATCACGTATATTCGGTTTTATGGGAAGGATGTGAAACTCGATAACGACCAATTGCAAGGTGATAATGTTTTGGGAAATCTGCAAACGTTGGGGAAGTTATCGAATTTCAAGTGGAGCAAAGATGTTGAGAGAATTCCCAACATCAAAAAAATTGATAATATATTATTCTGAGCCAATCTATGATGACACGTATTGTCTCAACAATATTGTACGTCTAGATAAACTTGAGTCCTTAAACTGCTCTTTTGATCACATATGAGATCAAAGAGGATCTCTACAGGGGCTAATTGACTTCCCAAATTCGCTCATAAAGTTGGATTTAAGACTCGAGCAATTCCATTATTGGCAAGACATATTGGATAAGATAGGTGCGTTGCCCCTTCTTCAGAAGCTCAAACTCACATTTGGGAGCTTCAAAGAAGGGCAGTGGGAATCAACTGAAGGCCAATTCCGCAGCCTCAAATTCTTGTCTATTAACTATTGTGAGGGTCTACAAGCCTGGAAAATAGAAAGCTCCCACTTTCCATGCCTTGAGAAGCTTGTTCTCCTTGCATTATATGAGCTCGAGGAGATTCCTTCAGATTTTGCAGAAATATCAACACTTCAAGTAATTGAGGTGAACTATTGCAGAGATTCTGCTGTGGAATCTGCTAAAAGAATAGTAGACGAACAAGTGGAATTATACGGGGTAGAAGAAGCAGCCCTTCAAGTTCAAGTTGTGCTCTGGGAGAAGAATGAAGCACTAGAGAGCTTGGCAAGTCCTAACTTTCATGTTACTACTTTCATTTCTGATATTTAATTGAAAGATCAAAGTTTGCTGGCAATTCAGATTTCCTACTTTCAATTTGTATTTCATTCTTTATTCCTTCCATTAATTGAATAACATGTGGCATGATTAGAGTTTATTCCACTCATTGGGTATATGATTATCTTCAAATCATCAAATGCTTCAAGAATGATTGAAAGCAAAAACGTTTTGCAAGATGGATGATTGAGATTTCGAGGATCAAATAGTTGAAATATTGTATTTATTATTTAATTTCTCTATCATGAATAGCGATAATTCGAGTGCACTCAACCTGTTGAACATGTGGGGTAATATTATATTGAGGGAAATATTATAATAGCTCTTAAGTTAATGAAAACAAAATAGTAGCCACTAAGTTAATATTATATAAATACTGGTCACTCTTACAAAAATACCCCTTCATAATTAATTTTGCACCACCCCATCTCCACCGCTCATCCTCCACCGACTCCGCCGCTGTCTCCGTCGCTTTTCCTCTACCTCCGTCGCACTTTTGTCACCTCTCCTCCATCTCTCCACCGTTTCATTCGTCTTGCCGGTCCACCGTCTCTGCCGCTCACCATCTCCACCCATCATGAATCCATCTCTAACCTCACATCTCCACCTCCGCGAATTCATCTTCGCCGCTCCAACCTCACATCTCATCCTCCACCTCCACCTCCTCGGGCTACCCTACTACACTGCCTCGGCCTCCGTCGCATCTTCGCCGTCGTATCTCCGCCACCCAAATGTCGAACAGCTCCGAGTAGATTGACTCGCACCACGTAAGATGCGAATGGATCTACTCGTGCCTTGCTTGTACGTGGGCAAGAGGCTCGTGCGCGTTGCTCGCGCTTGTCTACCAGAGTCAGGACGAGGCGCGAACGGGGCGAGCGACCCTCACTCGCACCACTATCACAACTCGCACCACTTGTTCGAGCCACTCGCACCACCCACTTGCATGTCCACTAGAGTCCAGACGAGGCGTGAACGGGGCGAGCGAGAGCCGCTCGCCCTGCTCGCGCCTCGCTCACACCACTTGTTCGAGCCATTCGCACCACCCACTTGCATGTCCACCAGAGTCAGGACGAGGCGCGAACGGGGCGAGCGAGGGCCGCTCGCCCCACTCGCGCCTCACTCGCACCACTATCACCACTCGCGCCTCACTCGCACCACTCCATGTTCGACATCCAAAGCGTACCGGGCGAACGAAGGTGCGACTGGAGAAAATAGATCTCACTGGAACATCAGCGAGACCTCCGTTTACGTGGCGGCAACATTGCAACTTCATAATTAAAATGATAGAAATATAAGTTAAAGGATAAAAAAAGTATTTTCAAACAAATAGTGGCTAGTATTTATATAACATTAAGTTTGTGGCTAGTATTTTATTTTTATTAACTTAAGTGGCTATTTCACATAGTTACTCTATTATATTTATGGAAACTGTATTATTTAATATTCTATAGATAGAAGTCTCAATCATATAGTAGTTGATTTCACAAGTTGCTTGGAACGTCAAACCTTGCATAAATCAACATTTGATCTCTCGTTTGATACTCATTAAATAAATATTTTAATTCAAAATTTCTTAACGTATGTTTTGATCGCTTTTGAATTGTTTATGGAAATTAATAATTCGGAAATTAAATGAGTTATACAAATTAAATATATAGACAAATATGAACGCGTTTGATTGTCTTTTTAATATTCGTAAGAGCAGAAACATCAGTGGGCGGAAGGGGGGTGGGCGACCGGGCGGCACCCAGGGGAGGGCGGGTGGGGTGGGCGGCATGGCGCCCGGGCGGGCTTGCTGGGCGGAAGGGTTGGAGGGCTACGTGGCGGCACCTTATTGGGCAACGGTTTTTTAACCGTTGCTCAAAGACTTTATTTTTTTTAATTTTAATTTAATTTAATCCTAATTTTTACCTATAAATACTACACCTTATTCCATTCATTTTCACTCCATTCTCTACATTTCTCTCTCAATTTCTTCTAAATTCTCTCTTCCAATTTTCTTCTTCTCTCCATTGAGATCATGTCGGTCGGGATTAATGTATTTTTTTTATGTAATTTTTTTTTTCAATTAAATAAAATTTGCATTTTAAAAATAATTATTATTTAAATTATGAAAATAAAAATAAAAGTGAAAAATAAAATTATTAAAATAATAAGTGTGCCCACCACCATTTGTGCCCACCAATGTGGGAAAAGTTTTGTGCTCACCCTACCCCACCAATACCCCACAAATACTAATTAAATATTGGTGGGCACAACTTTCACTACAAAAAAACCAAGATTTACCAACGGAATTACTGACGGATTCAAAATCCCTCAGTAAATACCGACGGATTTATGACGGAAAAAAAGCGGGTCGGCTAAAAAATATTTACCGACGGATTTCTGACGGATTTCTGACGGACATTTGGCGGGGTAATTCGCGCCGTAAATACTGACGGATTTATCGACGGATATTCTCTTGTTAAACTTACCAACGGAAATATCCGTTGGTAAAGTTCATTATTTATTTAAAAAATAAAAAAATAAATTTACCGACGGATTTCTATCCGTTAGTAAATGTTTTAATTTTTTTTCGATTTAATTTTTTTATTTATGGATTTAGTGACGGATTTACCAACGGATTAATGACGGAAATTTAGTGACGGATTATTTTCCGTCAGTAAATTTGTTAAAAAATTCAAAATAAAAATTAATTTTATTTACCAACGGATTTTGCATCCGTTGGTAATATTCATTTAAATATTTTCGATTTAAATTTTCTGCTTTATATAGTGACGAATTTACCAACGGATTATTGACGGAAACTTAGTGACGGATTGGTTTCCGTCAGTAAATTTGTTAAAAAAAATTCAAAATAAAATAATTACTTTTACCAACGGATTCTGAATCCGTCGGTAAAATTCATTTAAATATTTTCGATTTAATTTTTCTTCTTGAGATAGTGACGGATTTACCAACGGATTTGTGAGGGAATATTTGTGACGGATAAAATTTAAAATTTATTTAAAATAAAACTTTACCAACGGATTATCCGTCGGTAATCCGTTGGTAAATAGGTTAATAGTGACGGTTTTCATATCCGTTGGTAAACCCTAAACCGAAATTCTATAGTTAACGACTCTAACAATGTTCCGTGTTGATCGATGGAATCGATAAGATTACCAAGTAGTTGACTTTCTTGTACTCGATGTGCGCTAATTGCTTCTCGATTAATGGTGGTGATTAGTTAATAACGTCCGTGAAAGTCGAGGAAAACAAAGATCGATCGAGTTAGTCAAATCTGAGTAATTAATCTTCACCCGATCAATATATAGGTTGCGAGCCTTGTTTCTAGAATTATGATTTTGACTCGTTTCTCAAATAATGGCTGTGATTAGTAAACAATGTATGTGAGAATCGAGAGAAACGAGAAGATCGCTAGATACAATATCGATGTTGACTAATCTTGACTTGTGTACGCTCGACTCTCGAGCGGTGATTAGTTCACAAAGTCCGTGAGAATTGAGGGTGTCGTAGAGATCAAGTTAGATGGTGACTCGACTACATGGTCGTTTCAGGCATAATTTTATCACTTATAAATTTAATTTTTTAAATTTATATTTAGTGACGGAAATTTCCATCAGTAAATTTACACATAACGGGAAAAAAATTTACCGACGGATGGTTCCGTCGGTAAATACCAACGGATGTTGTATCCGTCGGTAAATTTAGCCGGGTCAAATATTACCGACGGATACAATCCGTCGGTAAAATTGAATTAGTACAGCGTACGCGTATCTTCCCCCTCATTTCTCTCTTTGCCCTAACTCCCTCCCTCTCCTATTCCCGCCGCCGTCGTCGTCCCGCCGCCGCCGCCGTCGTCGTGCTCCCTGGTAAGTCCTCTCACTATCTCTCACTCTCTCTCTCTTGCGCGCGCTCTCCCTCTCTCTCTGACTCTTTCTCCTTATAGTGCCGTCGCCGTTGCCGTTCCGCCGCCGTTTTGCCTCCACTCCGCCGTCCCGTTGCCGTCTTCGGGTAAATCCTCTCGCGCTTTCTCTCTCTCTCTCTCTCTGACCGTTTACTTATTGAACAGCGTCGCCACCGCTCCGCCGCCGCTCACCGTCGCTCCGCCGCCGCTCCGCCGCCGCTCCGCCGTCGCTCCTGCTTCCCGTCGCCGCCGGCCAGTTGCTGCCACCGACCTCAGTTGCTGCCACCGACCCTATTGCTGTCACTGGATTCCGCCGCCGGCCAATCTCACCCCTCCCCTACCATCGCACCACTGCCGCCCTCCCCTCTTACAAGTCAGTTTCTCAATTTAATTAGGTGCTGCAAATTAATTAGGATTTAGGATTATGAGTTTATTTGGAACAAATTAAATATTTTTTTGCTTTGTTAAGTGCCTATTTATATGTTGTATGTTGTAGTATGTATATATATTTGTCCATGTTGAAGTATGTATATATTTGTAGTATGTTTTTTGTCCATATTATAATTTGTAGTATGCATATCATTCAATACATGAATGAGTTGGTTATATATGTTTTATATTTTTGTGATCGAAGCATAAGAGCATGAAATTTATGAGTTTATAAGTTATTGTGAAGTTTTGTATGTCTTTGGATATATATTATTGTGGAAAGATGTAATTAATTTCTTAAGGATCTACTCCATTTGGGATAGAAATTAATTACATCTTAAGAACCAACAATGTGATGTTAAAGTTTATTTCAATATATTGATGTAATTATTTATCATTATATGTTGGGGATGAACTTAGAACTTTATTGGTGAAAGATGTAATTAATTTCTTAAGGATCTACTCCATTTGGGATAGAAATTAATTACATATAAATTAAAGACATTCACATTGGGGGTAGATATAGAAGTTTAGAACCATTATGGTTAACATAGCTGGTAGAGTCGAGCACTTGGTAGTTAAGATAGAGGGGTTATGCTGCCCAATTTTTGTTTGAATTTAAAATTACTGCATTTTTATAATATTCTTGTCTTCATCACCTTACTTCATTTTATTGTTATAATTTATAAGAATGGGTGATGATCGTGAGTGGATGTATCGACGTAAGATTGATGGGTATGCTATTAATCCGAATTTTTTGAGTGTACTTGATATCTTCATTGAAAAAGCAACTACACAGACAGAGTATAGGGATGGAGATAAGATTAGATGTCCGTGTAGGAAATGTAAGAATTTGTGGTATAGAGAAACAGATGAAGTAAGGTCTCACCTTGTGAAGAATGGGTTCATCTGGCACTATGAAAATTGGAGGTTTCACGGAGAGAGAGTAATAGATAGACCGAATGAGAATATGGACATTGAACAGCAGCAGTACAGTAGTACGTACCATGAGATGGTTATAGATCATGCTGGTCCCAATTATAATACTGGAGAGACGCCGAGTACTGAAGAGCAACCGAATGCTAAAGCTCAACAAATATATGACATGTTGAAGACTGCAGATAGGCCAGTTTCTTCCAGTAGCGATTGTGAGCATTCACAGTTGTCCCTCGTGGTTCGTCTTATGAGCATGAAGGCGGAGAACCACATTTCGGAGGGGTGCTTTAACTAGATCACAGAGTTGATGAAACAACTTCTTCCTAATGATAGCTTGGTTCCCGATAACTTCTACAGCACAAAGAAATTGCTACGTGGCATGGGTCTGCCAATAGAAAAAATCGATGTTTGTCCCAATAACTGCATGATTTATTGGAGAGATGAAAAGGACTTGGAACACTGTAAGTTTTGTGGTACATCACGCTATAAGGAGAGCCATCGGGCATCTGGAAGCCGTAAGAAGAAGCGTGTAGCAGCCATGCAGATGCACTACTTTCCACTAACTCCTCGACTTCAGAGGCTCTATGCATCTAAAGCAACAGCAGAACACATGCGTTGGCATGCTACTTCTTCTTCAAACGATGGGGTTATGCGTCATCCTACGGACTCTCCTGCATGGAAGCACGTGAACAGTGAATATCCGGATTTTGCTTTAGAGACTCGAAATGTCAGATTAGGTCTTTCAACAGATGGATTTGCTCCCTTTGACCAAGCAGGACGGAAATATTCATCTTGGCCAGTTATTATCACACCTTATAACTTGCCTCCTTGGTTGTGTATGAAGGCACAATTTATGTTCCTCACAGTCCTAGTGCCTGGTCCACGCAATCCCAAGATGAAATTGGATGTGTTTTTGCAGCCGCTCATAGAAGAGTTGAAAAATTTGTGGGAGATGGGTGAGCAAACGTATGATGTGTTCCTAAAGCAGAACTTCCAGATGAGAGCAATATTGATGTGGACAATTTCTGATTTTCCAGCATACGCTATGTTGTCTGGGTGGAGCACAGCTGGAAGATTGGCTTGTCCACATTGCATGGAAGATACAGAAGCATTCAGTCTAAAGAAGAGTGGCAAACAGTCATGGTTTGACAACCATCGGAAGTTTTTACCTCTTAATCATGCATTTCGCAAAAATAAAACTGCATTCACAAAGAATAAATTGTGCAAGACCTATCCACCCGAACCAAAATCAGGGGAAGAGCAATTGAGAGAAATAGAAGGATTGGGTTTTCTTAAGGTAACAGAAGACTATGATGATATAAACACGAAAATATCTAAGGATCCCAATGTTGGGTGGAAGAAGAAAAGCATATTTTGGGATCTCCCGCATTGGAAAAAACTTTTGATTCGACATAATCTGGATGTCATGCACATTGAGAAAAATGTATTTGACAACATGTTCAACATTGTTCTCAATGTCCAAGGGAAAACGAAGGATACAACAAAATCTCGAGAAGAACTAAACACAATTTGCTCGAGACCAGAATTGATGCGTAATGAGACGACTGGAATGTATCCAAAAGCTTGTTACATGCTTGATAAAAATGAGAAGAAGGTCTTACTGCAATGGGTAACAAATCTTAGATTTCCTGATGGATATGCATCTAATATTACTAGATGTCCAGATATGCTCCAGCTAAAGATGAGTAATATGAAAAGTCATGACTGTCACGTGTTCATGCAAGTCTTGTTACCTATTGCATTTCGTGAACTTCTTCCTTAATCTGTTTGGAAGTCGTCACAGAGCTAAGTCTCTTCTTCAAGGACTTAACAGCCCGAGCAATTAAAGAAGAGGACATGCAAATTTTGCACAAAAAAATACCAGAAATTTTGTGTAAGCTTGAGCGTATCTTTCCGCCCAGTTTCTTTGATTCAATGGAGCACTTACCAATCCATTTAGCTGAAGAAGCTCGCATTGCTGGTCCGGTTCAATATCGGTGGATGTATCCATTTGAAAGGTACTTGAGAACATTGAAAAATAATGTCAAAAATAAAGCAAGAGTTGAAGGCTCCATCAGCAATGCTTACATAATGGAAGAAGCATCAACGTTTGGTTCCTATTATTTTGAGGATAATGTGACCACAAAGTTGAGGGTCGTGCCTCGTAATGATGATGGGGGAGCTGATAATGACGATCCTGATTTGCTGTCCATTTTTAAAGGTGTAGGACGTCCTCTTGGAACAAAGATAAAAAGATACTTGGATAGTAAAGAGAACAATGCAGCACATCTGTATATTCTATCCAATTGCATCGAGATTGCAGACACATATGTGAAGTGAGTATGAACATGCATGTTCAATACATATTATGAATTGCTTACATATTATTAACTAAAACCTGCTTAATTTTTGAAGATTGTTTCAAGATGAAGTGCGAGAAAAATTGCCTTTAATCTCAGGATCCGATTTAGATAAAAAGTTTGATGAGGAGTTCGCCCGTTGGTTCAAAGAATATGTAAGTTTAAATATATTTTAGTGTACGTAACTTGTATATATTTAAACAATGCTAATAATCTAACTATCACAGGTTAGACGTCCTTCTACGTCGGTGAACCGAAATATCAAGGATCTTGCAGAAGGGCCATTATTAGGGATTGATACATATTCTGGATATTATGTTAATGGATATAGGTTTCATACGATAGATCATGCTTCGGATAAGAAGACTATGAACAGTGGAGTATGCATAAAAGGCTCAGTTTATGGCAGTGATGTGCAAGACTATTATGGCCGCTTGTTGGAGGTACGTGTGCTGGAGTATCCTGGTCATCCTAAGAAAACAATTAGTTTGTTTAGATGTGAATGGTTTGACATGTCACCTTTGGGGACTTCAGTGCATCCAGAATTCAAGTTGGTTTCAATTAACCACACCCGTAGATACAAAAAGTACGATCCATTTGTTCTAGCACACCAAGCCACTCAAGTATGCTATTGTCCTTATCCTAGCATGAATCAAGCTAAGAAGTCTTGGTGGGAAGTGTGTAAAATCAAAGCAAGATCTAATGTAGAATTACCTGAACAAGTCATGACATCTGCTTCAACATTAGATGAACCTTTCCAAGAAGATGATGTGGTTTTGACACAGATGGATAGTGACAGACCGAATGAGGATGATGACACTACAACAGTTCATCATCCAAGAGGTGGGATGGTAGAAATCGATGAGAACGAGGGTGAATCTAATGACGAAGAAATATTTTCGTCTGATGATGAAAGTAGTGATGATGATGATGATGAGTAGGAGCATACACTAATTTGTAATTTTTTGTTTTTTTGAAACATTTTTTTTAGTAGTTGTGATGATGATGATGAGTTGAAATATTTGTTAACTTATTTTTCTTAGATGATGAATATATATATATATATATAGATCTATATTAATTGCCGCTGGATTTCTTGTATTGTATGTTACTTAATAATGCAGATATGTCTTCGAGCCGCCGCCGTAGTTCGTCCTCCTCACAGTCGGTACCTGAGACACCAGAGACGCCAGTGGGCGAGACTGGGTCTAGTGCACCGTCACGAGGCATTCCAGCGAGGGCTGCTTTTTGGCTTGGGCCTAATGGGTTAGTATTAATTATTTATAATTACTTTGTTGATTTATTATAATTTGCTAAATGTTAATTGCTTATCTCCACAGGGAATTACTGGATGATGGCAATATTGCCCAGACGTGCACTCCAATTTTTAAGAGGGTTGAGAATCCTACAGGCTTCAATTGGAAGTTGACACCAAAAGAGGTGAAAGGTAAGTACTTTGATGAATTTAAGGTAAATAACAATTAATATTTCATATTTATTGATTAATTAACTTTTTTTTATCTAACTATTGAATTTTGTAAATGATGTTAAACAGAAATATTACACGTGGGAACCTGAGTGGGAAACTCAGGTGTACAAGCGATGGGAGTCCAAGGCACGTCAAAGATACAGCGACTGGATTAATTATTTGAAGGGAGAGCGTCCAGATAAGCCGGCATATATCAATGAAGAGATGTGGGATGGTTTGTGTGAGTATTGGGATCGTCCTGAGGTCGTTGAGAAGAGTAAAAAAGCTAGTAGAAACCGGTTGTCGGAGCCAGATGGGCTAGGAACCGATATTAGTAAATACAAGGGAGGTTCCAGGCCTGTTCGTCGACTTCTTGACCAGATGGTTAGTAAATTATTATTTAATTATTAATTTATTACTTATATATAACTAAACATCTATTTTGTTTATCTTACATGAATAGTCCCAGACTCGAGGGGTCCCACCAACCCAGTTATTGCATGACGTTTTCCTACATCAACACATGAAAGCTGATGGAACTTCATTAACTAAAAAGGATGAAAAGATTGATGTAAGTATTCTTAAATATTTTCTAATTATTACATCTTATTAACTAAGTTATATATTCATAATACTTATAATTTTTCAAATGTAACTTGCAGAGACGGATTAAACAGCTTGCTGCTGAACAAGGAGAGGGGGCAGATCTGAACGAGATCTACAAGACTGTGGTGCAGGAGTACGAACTAGCTCATAAGCAGAGGGTGTACTCCTTTGGAACACACGGGTCGAGCCTTTTCAGCGACGGCTCGAGTGGTAGTGGGGGTAGTTCTCATCAGCTCATGACACAGGAGTTTATTCAGACCCGCATTGGGTCTTTAGAGCAGCAGCTGGAGGAGGAGCTGTACACGAGGAGGAGGAGCGCCAGAGGAGGTTGGCGGTTGAGGAGGAGCTGCGCCGGGAGAGAGAGGGCAGAGAGCTTCTTCAAGCACAATTTCTGGCTCAACAAGCCCAGTTTGAGGCTACACAGAAGATGATGCAGGACTTCATGGCTCGTTGCAACCGCCCTCCTAGTCCGTGATTTTTAGTTAGTGTAGAACAAACACTCTTTTACTTTAATGTTTCTTTCATATTTGTACGTACTTTGTTGTCAAAAATATCAGATTCTTATTACTATATTACCGAGCGACTTTTATATTATGTTTTATATTATAAATTACTTGTTTCGTATGTTAAAAATTGGGGCTAAAATATTAATAAATTAATTAGTAAAAACCGGACTAAAATATTAAATAATTAAATATTCCAAAAATATCATAAAATTAACGACGGATTACCGACGGATAAAATTAAAACAAAAAAAATTTTACCGACGGATTTTAATCCGTAGCTAAATACTGACGGAAATTCCGTCACAAAACCGTCACAATATTTCCAACGTGACGAAATTAGGGACGTCAAAATTTACCAACGGATTTTAAATCCCTCAGTAATGACCAACGGATTCGCAATCCGTCAGTAATTACTGACGGAAATTCCGTCACTATTCCGTCAGTAAAATCGAAATTTGACGAAAATCAATTCGTCAAACATTATCGACGGATTTAATTCCGTTGGTATTTACCAACGGATTTTCCGTCACACATCCGTTCGGGGAACCAGTTCGTCAAACGAGAATTTGCTGACGGATTATCCTTCACATTTCCGTCGGTAAATTTACCGACGGAATTAAATCCGTCAGTAAATCCTTTACCTACGAATCGAATCACAAGGGAACATTTCCGTCGGTAAATCCTTTACCGACGGATTTTGATGACTTTACCGACGGAATTTTCCGTCAGTAAATTGCGCGATTTTTGTAGTGTTTTTTGTGCCCACCAATGTGAATGCTCTAACTAGTGCCTCGTCATGGAGAAACAAAGTACATATATACTTACCTAAGTTTAAATTCATGATTTTGTAGTCATCAAATCGCTACTCTATCAACTAAACTATTTTATATAAGGTCTATCGAACAATTCCACTATGTTCGATGGGTGATAGTCAGAACACATCTATTATTGATAGATCATAAAAAAAAAAAGATTTTGGAGAGAAGGGAGAGAAGAACGAGGGAATATATAGCTTAATCAAGTGGGTGCTATTTTTGTTCAGGTTAATTGAATTAAAAAAATTTCTGGCTATAAATATTTGGCATTAACTTTCATTTTTTAATTAATTATCAGAAATAACACAATATTTACCTGAATTTGTATTTTTCACACGTATTTTTAAATCGTTGCAATTGCACGACCACCTATATCCCCTTTTTTCCATCAAATTTTACTTAACACAATATTTTATCAATGAAAAGATATGTGTGTGTGTGTGTGGGGAGGAGGAGGATATAGAAAATGTACGGTGAAGAAGCAGCCCTTCAAGTTCATTTCATGCTACACTCTTGTGGCCGGAACGAAGCACCGGAGAGCATGGTGAGCCCTAACTTTCGTGTTACATGCCCGAGCTAATTAAGGTATAAGAAAGAAAATGTAGGTTTTGTTTAGATTAATGATTCTATAATTACTTTCATTAATTTCTGATATTTGACTGAGAGATCAAAGTGCATCTAAAAAAGCCACAAAATGAATCCATTTCATGCATGGTTAACTGCTACTGCTTGCTCCTCTGTTCTATATATTCACCTTCTTTCTTTTCAATTTTCATTTCCCTTTCAATTTTTCTAATTAATATATTTGTGTTACATTCATCTTTCATGAGGTAATAGTGAGTGATGGAAGATAAAAATACCCAGCACAATTTAATAACTAACGATACATATTATTAACCCTTTAATTTATGTAATGTATTACTTGAAGATATTTACCAAAAAAATGTATTACTTGAAGATTCCAAAAAAAAAAAAAAAGGAAATTGTAGATCTTGTTTAAATTGATTCTATTTTTACTTCCATTTCTCATATTTTAATTTGCAAATTAAAAGGCATGATATTAATTTTGTACTATTTGTTTTTCACAGCTAATCCTCACTGTATGTTATTGGTTTGTTATGCAATCATCAATGTGAGATCGAAATGCTTCTTTGAATGATTGTCCACTTATGCATCAACTAAAGTGGAGTACTACATATAAAAAAAAAGAAAAATAGAGTTTCTTGAAATTTTAGTTATTACGAAATTGAGAATGTGTGTTGTAATTTATTTTTGAGTGATGTTTCAAAGTTGTTATGCTTATTGTTTGCATATGTAAACTCAATGTTGTTGGCTTGCTTAACTGCAACCATAATGTTAAAAGATAGAAAGTAGATAAATCTCATTATTTTTAAAGAATTAAATGTTTTTTTTTTGGGATTGAGAACGATACATTACTAGTGGTAACATGGTATCAAAATTCAAAGTTGTTTTCTCGTTAATTCCCTAATTTAATAGAAGCTCTCTTCTTCCTTTTTTTTTTTTTTTTTTTTTGGAGATAAGAAGTAGATTCATGGATTAACGTCCCTTTTTGCAGTCTTAATTCCATAATTAATATGGCCAGGTTTTGAGAATGGGTTAATTATTGGAAAAATCCCGACTTTTGGTCAAATTCTGATGTTTCCCTTCACTTTCTAATTTTGTGATGAAATTCCTCACCTTTCAGCGTTTTTGATCTCTCCCCTGGCGAATATTTCCGGTCTAAATATATTACGTGCGCTACACTTGAAAAGGACGTTGAGCCAAATATATTTTCCTTTTCAGGCATGCTATCGATCAAAATAATGTTGATCTGTTAATTTTAATTGATCGGAAATGTTCGTCAGGGGAAAAATCAGAAACATTAGAAGGTGAGGAATTTATTCGCAAAATTAAAAAGTGATGGAAAAACCAGAATTTGACTAAAAGTCGGGATTTTTCCGACAATTGACCCTTTGAGAATTAATATTGTGAATACAAAGTCGGAAACCATAGCTGGTCTATGCAGCTCTTGTTTCAGTTATGCATATCATAGATGACTGGGTGCAGTCTTTCTTTTTTATTTATTTATTAATTTAATTATGTTCAATTGATAAAAAATAAATTGGCTTAACTGTACCGCACCGAATGTTTGTTACAAATTAATAGTAAAATCATAGTGGTTGCTTTTTCGTTTTTTCCCCTTATTTAATTAGTGCTATAGCATCATCTTCATCACTTTCTGTACTAACATCTTTCTGTATTTGCTGCATTTTCATTTTCAAAATCATGGCGGCTTATGCAGCTCTGGTTTCTCTTTCGCATATCATCGATAACCTTCACCTTCATCCTCGCCCTCCTCTCTCTCTAAACAAAAATCAAGCTTATCTCCTCACTCAAAAGATTACTTTCCTCCAAGAATTTCTTGAAGGCTATAATCCCCATCTTAGCTACAGCACAGAAGCAGATCCTTTGGAGATTCGCATTGCAGATGCAGCTTACGCGGCCGAAGACGTCATCGAATCTCATATTGTGCATAGCATCACAAATAATGGGAAGAAGATCACGTCGGTCGGCTTGTATAAAGGTCTAAAGATGGTAATCGAAGAAATGGCGTTGATCGAAAAAGAAGCCATGGAAATCAAACAGACTTCTGTGGTGCCTCCAGATTCCTCCATTTCTTCTTCTTCAGTTGCGCAGAAGAGTAGCATGGTGGGTGCTGATGATATCTTGCTTGCAATGAAGGATAAGCTCACTTCTCATCGCCTCGATCTGCAAATCATTCCCATCGTAGGAATGGGCGGGACAGGTAAGACTACTCTTGCTAGAAACATTTATCACGACCGTCTTATTAAGGAGCGTTTTGATATCTGTGCTTGGGCTACCATCTCTCAAAAATATAGCATTCAAGAAATTCTCGTAGAAGTTCTTAAGCAACTAATTAAAAAAGATACTCAAGATTTGAGTGAGGGTGTACTAGGAGAAATGTTGCATAAACAACTCTATGGTAGAAGATACATGATTGTAATGGATGATATGTGGAGCATTGATGCATGGGATGGAGTTAGGAGGTTTTTACCGGACAACGAAAATGGTAGCAGAATAGTCGTCACAACTAGGCTGTCAAATTTGGCTTCTGTGTTATCCAACTCTGATAACCTTGAGATGAAACTTTTGGATGAGGATGATAGTTGGGATTTGCTCTCCAAGACTGTGTTCGGGGAAGAAGTTTGCCCGGTCGAGTTGGAGGAAATTGGGAAGGAAATAGGAAAAAGTTGCAAAGGACTTCCACTATCAATTGTTGTAATTGGAGGAGTACTCTTGGCCAAGTCCGAACATACGAGAGAATTTTGGGAATTCATAGAGAAAAACTTAAGCACAATAGTGAATTCAGAGGATGATGAACGTTGCTTGAAAATATTACACATGAGCTATAAGCACTTGCCAGTGTATCTGAAGCCATGTTTTCTCTATATGGGAGTTTATCCCGAAGATGAGGTGATTCGTATCTCAAAGCTTATCAAACTATGGGTTGCCGAAGGATTTCTAAAACCAATAAGTGGGAAAAGCCTAGAAGAGATAGCAAGAGTCTACTTAAAGGACCTCACTGATAGAAATCTTGTTCTAATAGATAAGATAGGGATTAGTGGAAACATAAAGCAGTGCAAAATTCATGACTTGTTGAGAGACTTGTGCTTGAGAGAAGCTCAAAAAGAAAGGTTTTACACTGTCATTGTGGGACAAACTACTCCTCAAGGGATAGTAAGTGGCCAACACCGCGTAGTTGTTTCTAGTACCACAACAAAGAATGCAGCCATAAATTCTTTATCCTCTATGTCACTAGTTCGTTCTTTGAAGTGGGATGTTGATGACCAAGTAGTACTACCGCTAAGTTGCAGGTTGCTAAGGATACTGGACTCGCGTAGATTCCGATCCACTAGAGATGCAGAGTTCCTACAAAACATGCATCAATTAGTTAACTCGCGCTTCCTTGCTATCTCGTCTCCATTATTAGGGTGCAAATTCCCCTGTTCAATCTGGAATCTACAAACATTAGTTGTTGCTGATGCGTTTCCGGAGGTTTCTGCACACACTATTATCTGGTACATGCCTCAAATTAGGCATGTTGATATCTATATGCTCAATCTCCAAGATCCTCCTAAAGATGACATTGTTTTGAGAAATCTGCAGAGCTTGAGGATGCTAAAGAATTTCAAGTGTAGCCAGCGGGTGGTTAAGAGTATTCCCAATATCAAAAAATTGAAAATATCAAACGAGAAGGGAGTTGGTGATGACAGGTACTGTCTCACCAATCTTGATTATCTAGGTGAACTTGAGTCCTTGCGCTGCGATTTTTATAAAAGGATCAACAGAAGGCTACTGCAGTGTCGAATTAACTTTCCACATTCGCTCAAGAAGTTGTCTCTTTACATCAACAAGTCGCAGGGTTGGGAAGACATATTGGATAAGATAGGTGTGTTGCCTCTTCTTCAGAAGCTCATGCTCGCATCGGGGAGCTTTGAGGAAGGGGAGTGGGAAACAACTGAAGGCCAATTCCGTAGCCTCAAATTCTTGTCTATTATCTATTGTGAGGGTCTACAAGTCTGGAAAACAGAAAGCTCCCACTTTCCATGCCTTGAGAAGCTTGTTCTCCAAGGATTACTGGAGCTCGAGGAGATTCCTTTAGATTTTGCAGATCTATCAACACTTAAAGCAATTGAAATAGGATTGTGCAGCGATTCTGTTGTGGTTTCTGCTAAAAGAATTGTAGATGAACAAGAGGATTTGTACGGGGAAGAAGCAGCACTTCAAGTTGATGTTATGCTCGATATGAAGAAGAACGAAGCACTGGAGAGCTTGGCGAGTCCTAACTTTCGTGTTACATGATCGGAGAAGAAATATTGTTGGTTTGTTGTTACTTTCATTTCTGATATTTGACTGTAAGATCAAAGTTTACTGGTAGTGAGTGCATGCATGGCTGGTGCAGGTGCCTCTTTTCTTTGTATTCGCTTTCTTTCTTATGAATTCTTATTGCCTTTTTAAGTACTTAATAAATATATCTGTGGGTTTATTTCTTTCTTTCTTTATATTCATATTTGGGTAGAAAAGCTGGAGCTCAGAAAAATGGACATCAAAACTAAACAATATCACCCTTTCTTACAAGAATCAAATTCTTGTGTCCACTTGCAGTTTCACGGTTTGTTGATCTTGTATTCCAAGTTACATGTTAAATGTGAATTAACGAAAATCATAAGAAATACAAGAATGAGAAAAACAGAGAAGAAGAAGAAGAAGAAGAAGAAGAAGAAGAAGAAGAAGAGAGAGAAAGAGAATTGGGGAAATTTTCTGTATTTTGCTAACTAACTAATGCATGCATAAAGCAAGCATATATATACAACATGAAAGAAGCTTCTAGTCTAATTTCTATGTTAACAGAATTTTGCTGACTCAGCAAATACAAATGTCGGCTTAACCACCTCTAACAACTAATTTCTAACTAATTGCAAAATAATAATCTAATATACTCTGGAAAAGATTTCTGTCTCCAGCCTTCAACCAGGATCAGAAGGATATCGCAATTGGAGTTGGGCACGAAGCATGCAGAATCTGGGCTCAGCAAGAGGTTTTGTAAAAATATCAGCAACCTGATCTTGAGCAGGAACATGACCAACTTCCACAACCTTTTCTTGAACTTTTTCACGAATAAAATGAACATCCACCTCTATGTGTTTTGTGCGAGCATGAAAGACAGGATTGGAAGATAAAGCCACTACGCTAGAATTGTCGCACCAGATTTGATGAGGATGTGAAATAGCTAAACCAAGCTCAAAACATAGAGCTTGAAGCCATACTATCTCAGTAGCAACATTAGTAAGAGAGCGATATTCGGATTCAGCGCTGCTCCGTGAAACAACGCCTTGCTTCTTAGAACTACAGATAACAAGATTATCGCCATGATAAACGCAATGCCCTCCAGTAGAACGTCTATCATCTGGACAACTAGCATAATCGGCATCAGAAAACCCGATAAGTTTTTGAGAAGAAGAAGGTGTGAAATGTAGAGCAAGATGAGAAGTGCCTTTAAGATATCTGAGCAAACGTTTGCAAGCATTCCAATGAGCAGTGGTGGGACTTTGCAGAAACTGACTTAACTTGTTGACGACAAAAGCGATATCAGGTCTGGTATGAGTAAGGTACTGCAAAGCACCAAGAGTGCTTCTGTAAAGTGTTGGATCATGAAAAGGAGGGCCTTGAGCTTTGGAAAGTTTGGTGGCAGGCGTCATGGGTGTAGAGCAAGGATTACAGTTGCTCATATTCGGTTTTTGAAGCAAATCATGGAGATATTTAGTTTGGAAGAGAGAATAGGAGGAACCAACCTTTGAGACTTCAATACCCAGAAAGTAGTGCACTTCTCCAAGAGTACTAAGAGCAAATTGATCGTGGGGAAGAGAAATAATTTGTAACACTTCATTGTGGTCATCACCGGTGACTAAGATGTCATCCACATAGATGAGAATGATAGTGAGAACACCGTTGAGCTTTCGATAGAACAAGGAAAAGTCAGAAGTGGACCTCTGAAAGCCAAGTTGATATAAGCAAGAGCGTAGCTTATCATACCAAGCTCAAGGAGCCTGTTTTAATCCATATAAGGATTTCTGAAGCTTGCAAACATAATCAGGATGCTCCTTGTCTTCAAAACCCTTGGGTTGAGTCATATAGATGGTGTCGTCAAGCTCACCATTTAGAAAGGCGTTATTGACATCTATCTGCTGAATTTTCCAACCTTTTGAAGCAGCTATAGAAAATATAAGCCGTATTGTTGAAGACTTTACAACCGGACTAAAAGTCTCAAGAAAATCCACCCCAGCAAGTTGCTCAAAACCTCTTGCCACAAGTCTGGCTTTGAGCTTATCAAGAGCACCATCAGGTAAGATTTTGACTCTAAAAACCCATTTGTTAGAAATAACTTTGTATCGTGGATCAGGTGGAAGTAGAATCCAAGGGCCTTTGATGTGAAGAGCTTGTAATTCTTTGTCCATGGCTGCAAACCAGCCAGGTTGAGCTAAGGCATCATCATCATTCTTTGGTAAAGATACCATGTTAAATGTGAATTAACGAAAATCATAAGAAATACAAGAATGAGAAAAACAGAGAAGAAGAAGAAGAGAGAGAAAGAGAATTGGGGAAATTTTCTGTATTTTGCTAACTAACTAATGCATGCATAAAGCAAGCATATATATACAACATGAAAGAAGCTTCTAGTCTAATTTCTATGTTAACAGAATTTTGCTGACTCAGCAAATACAAATGTCGGCTTAACCACCTCTAACAACTAATTTCTAACTAATTGCAAAATAATAATCTAATATTACATAAAAATATGAAAACAAAAAAATACCATAGCATAAATATTTGATAATATTTGGCTTTATGTAGAGGATGAAGTAGTTAAGTGGGATGTTAATGTTGTGCTTAGCTCGTGTCATAGTTAGAACTGGCAAAAATGGTCGGGCGCAGACGAGGGACTTGTCCACTTTCGGGCCGGACTGGGCCACCAAATCTTTGGCCCGATTTTTTTTTTTTCGAGCAAGAATAGTTAGAAGTGTCAATTTTACCCGAAAAATTGGACCAACTTGACCCATATCCGTTTTTTTATGCACAAAATTGTTTTCCGAGCGGGGTTGGATTTGTAGAATTGATATCATGTAGTATTTGTTTTTAACAATAAATCCTCACTGTTATTGGTTTGTAATTAATGCAATCAATGTATGATCGAAATGCTTCAAGAATGATTGAAAGCAAAAACGTTTTGCAAGATGGATGATTGAGATTTCGAGGATCAAATAGTTGAAATGTATTTATTATTTAATTTCTCTATCATGAATAACGATAATTCGAGTGCACTCAACCTGTTGAACATGTGGGGTAATATTATATTTATGGAAACTGTATTATTTAATATTCTATAGACAGAAGTCTCAATCATATAGTAGTTGATTTGATCACAAGTTGCTTGGAAGGTCAAACCTTGCATAAACCAACATTTGATCTCATTTGATACTCATTAAATAAATATCTTAAATAAAAATTTCTTAACGTATGTGTGCTTTTGATGTGTTTATGGAAATTAATAATTCGGAAATTAAAAGAGTTATACAAATTAAATATACCGACAAATATGAACGCGTTTGATTGTCTTTTGAAGAAACAAATATAGAAAAAACAATTACTACAATTTTTTAAATACAGGTAACTAGTGCCTCATCAATCATCATGGAGAGACAAAAAGTATATATACTAATTACTTACCTAAGTTTAAACTCATGATTTTGTATTCATTATCGCTACTCTATCAACTAAACTATTTTATATAAGGGCTATCGAACAATTCCACTATGTTCGATGGGTGATAGTCGAATGCATATATTATTGATAGATCATAATAAAATAGATTTTTGGCGAGAAGGGAGAGAAGAACGAGGGAATATATAGCTTAATCAAGTTCGTGCTATTTTTGTTCGGGTTAATCGGATTAAAAAAATTTCTGGCTATAAATTTTTGGTATCAACCCTCACTTTTTTATTAATTATCATAAATAAACAATATTTACCTGAATTTGTATTTTTCACAAGTATCTTTAAATCGTTGCAATTACACGACCACCTTTTCTAGTTATTTGCAACTACAATATCCCCTATTTTTTCATCAAATTTTACTAAAACATTATTTTATCAATGAAAAGATATAGTTTATTGTTGAAAAAGTATGTTCTAATTGAAAAGTTTCTCCCATTTCAGATGAAATTATTAATCCATTTTGTTCAATTATCATATATTCCTTTTAAGTAGAAAATAACAAACCAACCATTAATTGGCTCCACTTGTTTTTTTCTCTTAAATCATACAACATTCACTGACAATAAAAGTCAGGCAAAATCTGTCTGGTTGCCGTTAGAATATTGAGTTTATCTATACTTATAATAAAAGAGCGGATTCTTACAAAATTGGATTTGCCTAATATATCCCTATTATTATGTTTATTTTAAGGGTAATAGTGTAAATCTATATTAAATTTATTATAAACTTAATAAATTAATTATAGTCCTACTCCTACTATAACTCAACTTAATGAATTAATTAATAATATAGTTCTACTCATACTATAACTCAAAAGTGAAAGAAAAAAAGACAACATAGTTAAATTTTGAAAATTGTGGTAAGATTTATTAGGATATTAATGTAGTTGTATATTAATTTTGGTAAAAGTTTATATTTTCATTAAGTTAGTAATTTAATAATTAATATGTCGTCTTTATTATTAAATTTCATACTTTATATTTCAACCTTTTCTCTTTATCATTGAAACATCTCTTCACAAACCTTTATTTTATATTTTATTTATTTATGTAATTTATTATACTTTACAGTTCTTATTTGTTGATAATTTTTAGTGGATTCGAATTAAGCCGAGTACTATCAAGCTCAAACGTAATTCATTTATTAAAGATTTTATTCCAAGTTAAATGTATAGAATAGCTTCTACGAAAAAAATTAAAAAATATGAAGGTGAGGGAGAGGGATGGGGGGCGGGGATGATAGCTGCGGCTGGTTATAGTGATGGATAGTGGTGTGGTTGTGAGAGGGGGAAGGAAGAGGGGACAGTGGGTGGTTGTTCTAATTTCAAAAGTCATGTGTATAATACTGATAAACGTTACGTATTTTTCGATAATTAACCTTATATTAAATGTATAATTATGCATAATAGAAAAATTTTAGGCTTTTAATGGTATATTAACTATCACTATAATAGTAGCAATCGGTGCATATTAATATATTAATTAATATATTCATGGATAATAATTTAATTTAGAATATATGCATATATATAATTCGTATTATTTAGAATTAATATATTAGATCATTCAAATGATAATGTATTCGCTAATTTTTTCATTGATTTTGCTACAACATGAGTTTGTCATGTGTTAACTTAAGAAGAGAGTTGAATGTCTTCACTTAACATGAGATGGATGTACATATAAGACAAACACTCTTCGCACGAAAGAGAAAGTTAAATAATAACAATATCAAATGTTGTTTCACAATACATCAAGAGAACATATTTAAAGACCTAAAAAAACCTTAATATAGGAATTTATCCATAAACGTTTAAATGAGGTTTGGCTCTGAGGTATAAGCATGTTATACACAGAGTTTTGGTTCTAGAACTCTCCATTTTTTTTTATAAATATACGATCCTCCATTCACAATTAGAATAAATATATTATAATAGATTATTACTATCAGTACCATATAATTTTTATAATTGTACATAAGATATGACATAAGAAATTTAGTTTTATTTATTTTTTACTCTTTACACATACTTGCCAACATTTTGTTGAAGTTAATAATCAATAATTAATAATATTAAAATTTAAAAAAATTGCCATCAAATATATTTTATTATATTACTCAACATAAATTAATTATGTTAAATGAGAAGTTACACGTGCAACTCACGCAATCTCCTGCTAGTATTATTAAAAATTCATAAATTTCTCATCAGCAACGAACTATAATAGATAGCGACTTCTTTTTTCACATAAAACCACTCGTTTTGCTTATAAATTATTCCATTTTGAAAAAAATAATAAAGCTTTCATTAATTTGAAATGGAATATACAAATTAATGCTGATGTGTGTGTGTGTGGAGGAAGATATAGAAAATTAAATGAATATTTTTTACTTCTATATATATATATTGTGTATTTCTAGTGGAGTGAAGTTAAAAATAATTAATATTTGGCAATTAAAGACACAAATTTCTTTATTTTTGAAATTATTGAAAGGAGTAATAACTTGTACTCCCTCCATTTTTTAATAAGTGTCCTACTCCTACAAAACACACATATTAAGAAAATTGATAATTTACTCTCTTTACCCTTAATTAATAGCATATATATGAAACATAAACAAGTTGATAATCTGCATTAATGACAAGGATATAATGGGTAGTTTTACATTATTTTTCTCTAGAATTTTGAAATAGGACACTTATTGAGAAACAAAAAAAATGAGCTAAAAGTGTGCGTGTGTTAGCCTAGTGGTAGAGTGGTTAATGCCCGGACCAAAGATCGCGGGTTCAAGTCCACCGTCACGCGGCCTTTAAAATTTTTTGTAATGTTTCTTCAAAAAAAAAGAGCTAAAAATGACACTTATTAAAAAACGGGGAGAGTAGTCGTTACTAAGTACTACTGCACATATAAACAGAAGCATTTAATTATTAAAATTACTGTTTATAATGTCAAATGTTCCCAATGTTCAAAAACTCTATCGACAAACCGAATAGTCGGAAACCTTTTCAAAATCTCGAACTTGAAATGACGAAGAACAAGAGACATAGGAGCCCCAAAGGATTTCTTCTGCTCCCGTCACACCGTCCACAAACTACACAAAAGAGACAAACTATACAAAGAACATAATTACGACCACGATCCAAGAACTATGGGAGAAGGATACACGACAAGTAATGTCCCATACTAATAAATGTGGCACAAATTAAACAGGTCATGACCTGCATTGTTGTACCTTAGATATCACACACTGCAGGTGTTGTTGTATTAATTTGGACGACATGAAATAGACATTTTATTTGGGATGGATATATAATACAACCTAAACAACCTTTTAGGCATATTTGTCCACTTTGTTTTAGGTCAAACATTATCTTTTTTTTGTCAATTAATAGTGGAGTTAATCAGTTAGCTCGAGGGACTAATTAAGAACCAAACATTTGTCACAAAAGTATTCATGTATATTTATTTTCCTTGCGTAATCGATTTCTCATATTTATTGCATTTGTGTTGTGTCTACCTATGTGTGGTAATTGATCAAGAATTAAGTGTTTGTTATTTAGGACAAATTTAGAGAGATGTTGGTATTCAATTCAGTGTATGGATATAAATTAATGATAATGGATAAATATGCTATAATAAAATAAATAAATAAATAACTTTTGAAATGTTTTATCATTAGATAATACTTTTTTAATCTTGTGTTTGATATGATATTACTCCGTCCATTCATGACCTATTTATTTTTTGGGAGAAGTAGGAAAATAGTACTTTTGGGATTAAAAAAACTATTTATAGCACATTTTAAAAAAAATTATAAAAATAGCACTTCTGAACATTTTTGCCCTTCCTTCCCGATTTCACATTTTTTTTATGTGAAATCAGTTGTCAATGATCAAATTTTCAGATGTGAAATCACATTATATAATATGTGAAATCACAAATGTGTACATGTGCTTTCACAAAATAACATTTGTTAAATACAATTACATGAAAATCACACGTATAATAATACGTGAATTCACATTTTATCAGTATAATATGTGAAAGATACATGTATACATTTGTGCTTTCACATAGGAACATTTGTGAAATCACAATTATGTGAATCACACATACAATGATATGTGAATTCACATTTTAAAATATGTGTAGAACGAAAATAGAAAACTTAGTTGCAAAATAAATTAGGGTCATAAAATGTCGAGAAGTGTTATTTTTAACTTTTTTTCAAAATGTGCCATAATTAGTCTTTTTAATCTAAAAGTGTTATTTTCCTACATTTCTCTCTCTCTTTTTTTGTCCGTCTATCACCTACTTGCTTGTTCCATTTTTAGTAATAGGTTTCACACAAACCTACTTATTTTCAAACCACACAACATATCAAAAGCGGGACCCTTATTCTACTCATATAACACAATCTACTAATTTAATCAACCAAATTATTAAAACTCATGTCGGTCAACAACGAGCAAATAGGTCGTAGGCGGATGGAGTAATATTTTAAAGGGCTATTTGTAACACATACAATAATACAAATATATAGTGGATCTAGATAATAATGTCCATTAATTTTTTTAGAATATAACACTACAAGCTAGCTACTAATTTCGTTCAAATCTACTAAACCAATTCATTTTCTTCACATGGGAGGAAATTGAATAATCCAAGGAATTGATTTCGTTAGTTAGGATTATTTTGGAAAAAATTATATCTATTTATATATATATATATGTATGTATATATAGAAGATAATCTATACTATATTAAAGCAAAATAATCTGCATGTATTTTCCCGCCCAAACTACCATTTATCCCGCCTAAAATGCATACATGTTCAGTCTATTAATAAATTCATGCGCCTCTATAAATTTTAACACACCGAGTGTGGCTACTGGTACTGCTACCAAATTAATAAGTAATAATTAAACATTTTTTTTAATTGGTAATTGTACATATTTTCATATTTCAAATTAAAAGCAACATAATATATATTTAATTTTCACCGATTATTTACAAATATGCGTCTATGTTGATTTATTCAATTATAGGATTTGACGAGTTCAAATATATGTATATTTACATTAAAAAAATTATACTTTTATATCCACATTAAATATGTTATTTTAAATTTCTGATTTAACAGTTTTTTTATTTTAGATATTTTAAAATAATAATTCTTGAGTACCATTGTACAGAAACTCAATTAAATATTTGGATACTTGCAATGTATACGTATTTTAACACGAACTAAAATCATTTTAACTTTTTTTTTCGAAAAGGACCATTTTTCTATTTTGAATTACATATAAGTTGAAGGAAATATTCAATTATATATAAAACAAAATATCAAATTGAATTCGCGTTGGTCTAAAATTTTCTAATTAGCCAATATAAATAATGACATATAAATTTTCTATATATGTAAATTTGAGACATTTCAAAACAACACAAAACGCGCGGGTTAATCTAGTAATCAATAAAAGAAAAACAAAATAAAACGTGCAAGAGTAGATGTAAATGGGGACAGCCATGTGAAGAAAACTTCGTTTGGTTTTTGGGACATTTAGGAATGGGATAGAATTAAATGCGAACGTGGCTTTGACAAAATCACATATATACCATAAAGTGAATAAATTTGTGTACTTTATTTTATTTTATTTCATTTTCAAATGAATACGACTAATTATATTTATGGTAGTGGGGCTGTGGGAAATTTCCTTTTCCAAATAATGCAATTTATTTTATTTACACGTATTCTTACCTTATTGGCCCGTCTTATACATTATTCAAAAGCATTAACTAATATGCGTGACTCATTATTTTCAACGTATTTATGATTAGAAAACAAACCAAAGTTCTTTATTTGAGTTCGAAATTTTTTGTATAGTGTGAAATATATATGATCAATCTAGCTACAAAAATAATTATTATTGATTTTGTGATAATGTGGGTTACAATGTTAGGAACATAGAATGACACCATTGATATATGATAGATGCAATCTTTCATTTCCCTTAATTATTGAATTTGAGAAAGAAAATGGAAAGATTAATATATGGTAAAAATACCTCGTAAATGTGAGGTTATGAATTTATATTTTATCAATATTTTTTGGATCAAATCGCTAGTTGAAAAAAATGGTATATGAAAAAAAAATCCCATCTTAATTTTTTATGAATGAAAAAAAAATTGATAATTCAATATTAGGAACTTCATTAGTGAGGATTGGGCTGTATAAATATTCTTTATTACAAAGCTTAAATATTTAAGTGGGAAACAGTTTTTTTTTTTTTTAAGAGAAAGAAACTTTCATAGATTTAAGTGGGAAATAGTTGTGTGGCATTGGTGTCACTTTTATTATGAAGCCGTTTGGAATCCAGAAATCATTTCATTTTTTTGCTTTTTTTTCTGGTTCTTAGTTTCTTGGACAATATGGACCAATTTTTTTTTAATGCTTGAAAGATATCTTTTCATCTCAAGTTACTCAATAAAATAAAATAAAAATGAAAAATTCCTTTCATCAATTTATTGTCAATTTCACTAGTGTTTTTTGTCTTTTTTTAGCAGAACTATACATACTTTATTTCTAAATACGTATGTACACTCATAATATTATACAAGTATAACTTTACAAAATATGTCTAGCTCGGAAAATGATGGAAACATAAAATAAGATCGAAAAGCAATACAGACGCATGAAGAAACTCTTCCTGAGAAAAAAGAACTGCACAAAATGCCGACATTTACTTTTTATATAGACGAGTCACATAAAATATCCCATTTTCAAGAGATAAAAATAATAAATCTATGACTTTTTCAATATCATTTTCTTTCGTTCATTAAAAATAATAATATCAATTAATCGAAAAGGACAGCCCCAATTTCTCTGGTATTACTTCAATCCTTAGCCTATCAATTAATTTAGTTATAAGGAATCTCCCTAGCTTATTCTTCAATTAATTGGTCCACCGAAATAAAATACACTACCTAAATTAAGAAAACAAAGAAACTTGCTTTCATCACAAACGCAGTTCAATTAGTAAGAAGTTTCCCCAACTTATAAGTCTGAAGTTCGAATTGTGCGTGCGTTTATTATAAATTTAAAAAGAAAATCTCAACCGTATATCATCTCTCTTATTTCAATCGTAAACACACACAACATCGTCGTAATTACTTCATGAAATTGAAACACGATAACAAATAAAGATCCAACGTAATTCCAATTCAAATTAAATTTACAAGAAAATCAATAATCTAGAAGCCTAGAAGAGTTTCCACAATTATGATAATTAATTCAAGTACTCCTGATTAATACAATAAAATTCAATTTCATATTTCTCAAATAACAATTTTAGGAAGGGGAAAAAATAAAAACATGACACGTGGCTAGCTCTTATTTGTCAATCACGGCAGAAATTTCCAAATAATATTAAGAGAAAGAATTAGACAGCTCTCCAAACACAGATAATGCATTGCTGGCAAATCCACTGAGATAAGGCCAGAATTTACACACACACACACACACACTATTATATGCTGACGTGTACCCCCACCCCCCCCCCCCCCACACACCCACCTCTCACGGCCCAATCATTGAGTCCCTTTTCCACAATAAAACGCACAAACAAACTCTTTTTCATTCAATCTCTCTCTACAGACAGACACACAACACAACTCTCTCTCTTTCTCTCTCTCTCTCTCTCTAAAAATTCTCTCTTTTAAACAGTCTCTACACCCAAAAAAGCCCGAGCAAGAATATCTGCGAGAGCTGATCCATCTTTACGCCGTATTAAACCCCACTGATTGATTCTATCTGCAACTAGAAATAAGAGAAAAGGGAAGTTTTTCCGCATTCTCTCTCTTCGATCGAATTGGGCTTTTTCTGAAATGTCTTTCATGTATACATTCTTCATCCCCGAGGAAGAAGAAGTCGAGTGGGAGAAAGAAAGATAGAAAAAAAGATCCAATTTTTCTCACCCAAATTTCAGTCAGCCGCCCTCTTTCTGTTCAAGATCGATCATACGTATTAGCGCAAGATTGTAAATTTTGTGCACTCTCAATCTTGATCTTATTCGGCTGGTAAAATCTCTCTCTCTCTCTCTCTCTCTCTCTCTCTCTCTGTTTCGTGAATTACCCAGTTTGGGATTCTTGGTTTTGAACCTGGATTTGCTTTATTTTTTCAGAGATGTCGACGAGTATAATTAATGATTCAATGGCGATGGCTTCCGGGCCGGATGGGCCCGTGAACACTATTTCGGGCCAAACCGAGGTGGATTTCGCCAAATGCGAATGCTGCGGGCTTACAGAGGAATGCACCCTTTCTTATATAGAGACGATTCGCGAAAGGTAATAATAAAATGTTACTATATTTGTGTAAGAAATGAAGTAGTATAATTTTGAAATAGTGGATAATAGAAATTCAATTCGGTTAAAAACTGTTATTCCTACTTCAGGTATGGCGGGAAATGGATATGCGGGCTTTGTGCAGAGGCCGTGAAAGACGAAATTGTGCGCTGTCAGAAGCTGATAAGCCCGGACGAGGCGATGGCCCGGCATTTCAGCTTCTGCAACAAGTTTCGGGCCCCCGGCCCGCCCGAGGATCCCACGGTGCATTTGATTCGGGCCATGAGGCGGGTCTTGAGAAAGGGTTTGGAGAGCCCGAAGTCGATGAGGTCAATGCCGTGTAGCCCAAGAAATAAGAGAAGTGAGCTCGACCTAGAAGGTGCTGTGTTGGCTCGATCGGAGAGTTGTATGTCGAGTTTAACCCTAGTTGATGCCTCTGTGTATTGTGCGTTGGATGAAGGTTGTGAATGAAGTGTAGGGCTAATATGGTAAATTTCATAGTTGGGAAGAAAAAAAGGGAAGGAAAAAAGATGGGGTAATTTTGAACATTACTTAGTGTTGAATAGAATAAATCATGTTATGGAATGAAATGAAATAATAGTAAATGTTAATAATCTTGCTTGTGTTCTTGCACTAATGGTTAGAATTTTCCTACGTGTTTATACGCTGACTTGATTAAGTCGTGAATTATTTGATCCTTACTCTGTTTAAAGAATAAATAAACAATGTCTTGATAAGGTTCTACGTTCGAATTATTACTACTTTGTATGGTGAAGGGAGATAGTATATTAAGTTGTTCGGGTTTTTCGACACGAGTGTCGAAAAATCCCTTTATCTTTAATTATGTGGGTGTGCTTTATTTCAAAGGTTGGTGCAATTCACAGCCATGAGCTGAGATTATTAGGGCATCTTTGGCTTGTGGAATCTTTCTTTTGAACCTACTTTGGACAAATTGCTTCAATAATTTAGGGTTCTTGAGAATCATGAGTTAGTTGGGCAGTATAAAATTGTCTCTGTCATCCCTAAAAAAAAAAAATTGTCTCTGTCAGAAACTCTGTGCTAAGATATGTTTCTGTTTTGTCATCTTATCTTTAGCTGGCTACAAAATATATTCAATTCTGTCACAGAAACTAGAGTTTGCAAAATTTTACAATATGGTTTTTATTTTATTCAGTTTTAGGAAATAATTGGCTTGCAAAAATGTGTTTCTGTGCCATTTAAACTTATTTCCGTGAAGAATTATACTTTTTTATCATTTAAAGAGTTAATTTGTCTCTTATGTATTTGTTATTACAAACCAGAAAGTGCAACAAAAATGTTTTCTAAATTGTGGGAATTTTAAAAATAATTGTGATATTTTTGTTCTTATAACATTATCAAATTGCAAAGCTCATATCGTCAAATCAAATTACAGAAATATTGTGTTTTCGAAATTTAGAAAATACAGCTCCCGTTCTTGTGAAATAGTCGTCGATTGGTGTGTGTATGTGTGAATGGTTGATGAGATGAGATTGATTAGTAGCTAGAATTGTAATGTATAATAAGGTTAAAATGGGGACCAACTCCCACTTCAATCAATCATAATTTTTTATTTCCTTACACCAAACGTCAATCATAATTATTTACCTATTTCTAACGACCCATCTCAATAATGTGCTATTGTGCGTCTTTCCTCGAGCCCCTTCCCATTTGAAGGTTGCTTATTTTTCTATTTTAGCCCACCAATGAATGACGCCACCAAGTATTGGTGGCTGAACAACTAGGATGTAAGTGAGTCGAGCTAAACTGTCGCAAATTATTTAAGAGTCGTGATATATTTGAATTCAATCTTAAGTTTTCGGACACTTTGAGTAATTATCGAACTCAAACTTTATCGTACCGAACTCAAGAAATTCACGAGGCTAATTAGTCGAGTTGAGATCATGCTAAGAATTCGATGCTTGTTAAGATTTTTTTTCTTCAAATAACCGAGTAAGCATCATTTTTCAGTTTATAACATGTTTAAAAGTTAGTTATAATTTACGAAATTTATCAAAATTCATTAAGATTTAGGTATATTTTACAAAACTTATAAAAATTTATGTTCATTTCTAGAGAAATAATATGGTGTATTTTAAGTACATATCATTTCTATATAATAGCTCACGAGTCAAACAGGAGAGATAAAACGTGGAATAGTAGATGATCGTGTAAACTTGGTAATATATTTTTAAATTTCAAGATATATTCTACATTTTAAAGTGCAAAATAGTAAATTGACTAAAATAATATGTTTCTAGATGTTACGATACAGACATGTCATTAGTACTAATATCTCATTTATTGTCCCTAATCATTAATTATAAAATAAATAAAAACATAAATACTTTATTAATTCGCATCGTTTGACAAATCAAGTAATCATCTTAACTCACTAACGAGAACAAAATGACAAAAATAATGCAGCCGATTCCGCCAAAAAGAGGTCAATTAAAACAACTAATACCAATCATAGAGGCCTCTTTTAATGGCATAGTAATAATTTTTCTATTACAATAGATTTGGTGAACAACTTTTTGGAGAGAGAAAGGATGGGATGGAATACTTTTGAATTTGTTAATTATACTTTTTTCTAACACATAATGATCAATTTGGAGATAATGACAGTCTTGTTAATTAATTTAATCCAAATATATATAATCCCAATAAGTAGATAGAAAGACTTGACCTATCTTCCAACAATGTTTGACTGTGTTGCCAAAGTAGTGTTTCATCTCGTATTTCGTGTATTCGTGCAGGAGATGTTTGCATGAATGATGCCAGATCCGATCCTCTATTGCCACGTATCGAGAAATTTTAAAAATTTACCAAAATTTACTTGTGGAAAATCACGAAAATGATAAAATTATGCACGTGTGAATTTTCATAAACAAAAATTTGCAGATTTTAAAATTTCCTCGACACGTGATAATCGTACAATAGAGGATCCGGCTTGCATGTCGTTAACGTAAGGGTAATTATCAGAGGATGCAACACAGAAGATAATGTAGTAGCTATTTTTTCAAACTCTTAATATGATAAGATGATTAAATTCAAATCCTTCAATTTAAATACAACAGCGAGTCGAAAACTTAGCTTTATTTCATAAATAGTTGAAAAGAGCCATAGATTCTTGCTACGAGTCTTCTCCAGCCTGGTTATGCAAATTCTTGCCATAGATACAGAAATGGAATCAGCCACAACTGATCAGCATTTCGACGAGAAAGCATACCTGCCCGAGTCGAGCGAGCGCGTTCGTATATCTACCCGAAGTTGATCCCTTGAGCCAGAGGCAGCTCGTTTCCATAGTTGACAGTGCTGCATGTATACAAGGCAACATGTTCGAAGTCAGAAAGCATAACTGAAGGACGAAACTAGCTTCGTAAGATCTGACAGCACTTTCGGTAAAGACTAGCAAAATAGTACGTGCAACTTACGTAAAAATTATGGATATATTTACATAAATAGATAAATCTTGTCACGATTTTGAAGAATTCTCGATACGAAAGGATTCTTACATAATCATGAGTATCAAATACATTAAACCCATATATATATTAAATTACTTCCTCTGTTCCGCTCATTTTGTCTACATTCCCATGGACGTTCCACTCAATTTGTCTACATCCCAATAAGGTAAGAATTTACCCTTCAAAACTCTTTAAAAGTGGTGGAACCTACCCACTTTCTATTTTTTTTACCTTATCCTTAATTTCCGTGCCGAACAGTAAGTAGACAAAATGAGCGGAACGGAGGAGTACTAAACTATCCTTAGAAATTAAAATAGTAAGAATATGATAGGTATATAAAAAATTGTAAGAATTCTTTACCATGTTGAGCGCCTCATGTATTGTTTCCAAGAATCGCTACCAGCTTCACGGCCGCCCCCAGTAGCTTTCTCGCCACCAAAAGCGCCGCCAATTTCAGCACCATTCGTCGGAATATTTACGTTCACAATACCGCAATCACTTCCTTGGGGACTGTATCAAATTATGCATGTGAGAAACAGTTCTAGATATTGATTCAATGGCCACGACTCAATATACGGAATATTTGGTAATTCTACGAATAAAAACAGCAAAGACGAGTATCTCTAAAGCAGCTTTATCACCACTCACCCGATCCATTTGAATATAATTTCAGGTCTGCGAGTGAATATGGAACTACTTAGGCCTTGAGGCACAGAATTGTTTATTTCAATCGCTTCCTTCAGAGTCTGCAAAAGAAATTAGTAGTTTCAAACCATTATACGACGACGCCCAAACTGGAGATCTTCGGACAGGTCGGAAATGAAAACTAGCCTTACCTGAAATTTCATCACATGAAGAACAGGAGCAAACAACTCTTCCTTAACAACCTCAGCACTAGAAGAAATTTCGACTATAGTGGGCTGCACGAAATTTCCTTCAGACTCTATAATGCTGCCACCAACGAGAATCTTTCCTCCCTGCAACGTGTTAGCACAGGTAGTGTAAATAAAAACATGAAGCAACAACAACAATAATAATAATAATAATAATAATAATAATAATAATAATAATAATAATAATAATATTCGGTGAACTATTGCAAACCGAACATATTCAGGAATTTAAACAACTGAAGAGAACGTGGAATAATTTCTCGATGTTACATAGTCAAATAAGTTTAAACAATGGAAACAATAGTTTTTAGCATTGGGATAATGCAAAAGCGACATGAAATTAGATGCACCGAGATAATTAAATAATTACAACCATAAATGAGAAAGAGCCAACACAAACCTGAGATTTAATTTTCTCGATTCCCTTCACATAATTTTCCCTTGAAACGGGAGTATGCAGCGGCCCAAGTAAGGTACCTTTCTCTAATGGATTGCCAACTTTGACTTGTCTGTAGACATCACACAACCGGTCGAGTACTTTCTGATAAACACTCTCATGAAGAAGCTGCATTTTCAGGATGAGGAAAAGAAATTGTGCATCAAATATCGATTATCTCATCTTCAGAGGAGACTGCAAAGTATTTATCATACCAGTCTACGGCAAGTCGTGCATCGCTGACCAGCAGTACCAACAGCAGCAAACAGAACAGAGCGAACGGCAAGTTCAATGTCGGCGTCATCCATGACTATTATGGCATTATTGCCACTTAGTTCGAGCAGGCACTTGCCGTATCTTTGATTTACTGTTTGTTGAACCATTAGTCCCACCTGGAGTCAACACCAATTAAACAATTATTAAATGTATTTCCTACAATATGCAGAAATAAGATCAAAGGAAGATTGTGATACAGAAATTATGATTATACGTGATGGAATTTAAACGACTTAGTTCACCAAGTTTACATCCGAACTATTAGGACTTCATAAAATTGAAATACTCTTGCACACTTTGGGTGAGTGATAAGTATGCAAACTAGTACCTTTGAACTCCCAGTGAACGAAACTAAGGGAATACGTGGATCTTTTGCTATAGCTTGACCAATTTCAGCACCGCCACAAAATGCTGTGAAAATTGCTCCTGGTAAATTGTTTTTCTCGAGTACTCCAGCAATTATCTTTGTCATAGCTATGGTAATGAGAGGTGTGGTTGGAGCACCTTTCCTGAAAAAAAATTATACAATTCTCGATTTTCATAAAAGGATAAAAACACTTCTTTGTTCTGGCTTTAAATAATGATATCTATTTGAAAGATAACATATCGTAACACACAAGAGGTTACCTATGCGAGATAATCCAAAATAAAACTGTTTCCAATAAAACTAAACAATACTATAGGCTTACATTGACGTATTGGCACAAACAATCATATCAAATGGAAATGATAAGTATTGATGATTATGATCGGTGCTTACATAAATAAATCGTAATATATAGGTCATAGCAGAGCACACGACTTCCGACTTACCAGACGACAGAATTTCCACAAACTAGAGCTATGCATGCATTCCATCCTACAATCACACACCAAAAGATAACATTGGAACTCAAACATAGGAAAAAAATTAATAATTTTTTTATTAGGTTTCCCAATAGAATATGGAAAAGTTTTTATGCCTTGGCTTCTGCAAACTTTATAATACAAAAACTCACAAGTCTTGCTCCATATACTCACCAAGAACAGCACAAGGGAAGTTAAAGGCTGTAATAACACCGACTATCCCTAAGGGATTCCACATCTGTACAGTGATAGGATGAAAGAATATCAGATACGACATAGTATTTTATCAGCCATAAATGATGAGGTCATAAGGGGAAAAAATAGCATCTTGCTTACCTCCAACATCATATGATTAGGTCCTGTTAAGATGGCAACCATAATGATAAAAAAGTGAATAAGTTAGTATTTTTATGAATTATATAAGCGTATAAGCTTGTCTACGTGATTTCATGCAACATTTGAAAACCAAAAAATATATGATATATATAGTTCACCAAGACAGCATCAGTTTAAGAAGGATTGCAATGTTATCAAGCTTACGTTCAGAAGGTATAACTGATCCATTCAGCTGACGGCTTAATCCCACAGCAAAGTCACACATATCAATTATTTCCTGCAATAAAATTGCCCACAAAATAGAATAAGCTAAACATTATCTTAATATTTATCAATCCAAAGGAAATAATCCACAAAAATGCTTATAACAACTCACAAATTACTTCATATTTTTTCCAATTCATAGATTTAGGGACATCAAAAATTCGAAGCACCACCATTAACACAGATCTTTCAATATTAGACACTAGCTCATTTCATTTTCATGACTTCTGAAGTTTCCTTTAGTAGTTATCGTCTCGACAGAAACGTAGCGTAAAAAGATGAGATACATACAAGGGAAAAAATCTAGAAGACAAAACTGAATACTTTGCAAGAATGTTTATAATTAAGGATAAGGGTATATTAGAGGGTACATAATGTAATAATGACTAAATGAAAATATGTTTAGAAACATAAACAGATAATGCCTACTCAGCAACACCACAAGTTCATTTTTAATAAAGAGAGTGGATCGAAACTATTTAAAGTGCCTTTTCACATACATGTTAAATTAAGGAATATGCAGGCGTCAGCAAATCCGGAGAGTGATAAATGTTTCGCAACCCAAAAAAACTGATCAACTTTTTGATTCCTTGTTTCAATGTTTTTTCCGATGGAATAGCAACAAGATTTATTTAGCGCCGGAATGTAAGGGAAAATACCAAAAGCCAATCATCCATGACAAATGGCAGTCAGAGTATGGCTAGCCTCTCCCTCATTAACTATTGGCACGCTAAGGTCTCTGCTTTAAACACCTATAGGTCAACTAGCATGTTACGTAAAGGCATTCATGCTACTATATTATATTTTCCAAAAACAAACAATATTCTCATAATCTTACTTCTTTGCATGCAAATGCTCCAATATCTCTTATAAGGATTTCGAAGTATGCTGAGAAAATTATCAAAAATTACCATCTTCACTTTCTAGCTCTTCATATACTTTCTTTTTTTCATAAATATAAATAATGAAGAAGAAAGCCATGATGAAAACGAATAAGAATAAGACAAAGAAACGTATTACACAAGGATGCTTTACTTCCCAAAATTGAAAAACAACCTGAACTTCTCCTATGCCTTCAGCAAGTATTTTTCCCATTTCAAGGGAAACAAGCCGGCCGAGGTGATGGAGTTTGGTCCTCAGTGCATCCCCGATTTGCCTGACGATTTCACCTCTCTTTGGTGCTGGAATCTGAAACAAGACAGGACATCATATATAATCCTAATAACACAATTTCTAGCAGAAAATCAGTAAATGCATCAAAAAACTTTTTGGGACATAACATAATAATTAAATTGCAAAGAAATAAAATGGAACCTGCATCCATATCTTTGTAGCGTCAGCACATGCTTGCATGCCTTCCTCATAGTCTTGAATGGATGCTTCGACAACTTCAGCAATTGGCTAAACCAATAGATTAACACCGCGATAGAAATCACATCAGTCTTCAACCACATAATGAAGTGTGAAATGGAATTTACAACAGAATCTCAGAATCTTACAACATTATTACATGTTATAAAAAAAAGCATATATATCTCAATCATATGCAGATTTTGATTGAGCTTATTATCATGCAGTGATATATCTCCAGATATTTCATTCAATTTACAGATGTTCCCCCCCCACACACACACACACACATAAACTGAACTTTTATCATTCACAATCATGAATACACAAACTAAGATCAATCTAATTTCATGTAGTGATGCATTTTTGCCCAATGACTAATTCACTCAATCAATTTCAAATGCGGCATGATAATCAAAATCATGATCCTCAAACTTTCGACAATTCTAGAACTTCTCAAAGAAAAACAAAAATCGAAATAACGAAAAAATCAGCTAAAAAAAAAAACCTGATTATCAGCTGGATTCACAGAAGAAACAACGGGCCCATTCCCTTGCCAAACCCCATTAACATAGCAGCCCGAGTTCCGCGGCCCGAGCCCGATCTCCTTCAAGAACTCGTACTCCCTCTTCGCGAAGCTCATTTCTGCAAATTCAGAAATCGCAACAAAATCAAATCCACAATTTGGGAAGAGAGAAAGCTAAAGGAAAAACGCGAGTAACGGGCATTCGCGACGCTTGGGGCTGGTTGTACCGTAGGCAGGAGAAGTAGTACTCAATTCAGACATTGCGAGAGAAAAATGGATCAAGACTTACAGTTGAGATAGGATTATTATTGTTCAGTATAAATGGTGACGACGAGAGAAAGGAGAAGGAGAAGAAGAAGAAGAAGAGGCGTGTGCGCTGAGAATTCTACGTGTGTGAGTGATGATGGAAGCAGATTTATGAAGGCAAAATCGAAACTTTCTGTTGGGAGGATGTCCATTTATTAATCATTTTTTCGTGTTTCATCTCCTATTGCAATCGTGACATACGATCGATCAAAATTTTTGGCAACGTCGCACTTGTAGGGTGCCATGATACTTCGGTTCTAAAATTAATATTTAGGATGACTAAATAAGAAAATTGAGATTAAATTTTTTGGAGAATAATTTTTTGTTGATTTTCTTTAAGATTTCATTCGATATAGGAAAATTTGGAATCGAGTCACAATTGTATGTCGAAAATGAGGAGTATCATTGAACTATAAGGTTTGTGACTAATTATGATGGAATTGATGAATTTTTTTTATTATGACATGAATATATAAATATATAGGATTGGTAGGAATAATTATGAAATTTTATTTTTACAGTATATTTATTTTTTTAATATTTGTGAAAAGGAGAAAGAAAGATAAAAAAATATTATAGGTTGGTGGAGTACTATAAACATTTTATTTCGACAATACAGATATTGAGTCATCATTTTAAACCTATCATATGTTAAAATTGGTTGATAATATATGAAATAATATAAGAAGATTGGATTTATGTGCATAGTATATTAGGAGGCTTTAGGTTTTGATAGCAAAGTTCTATTGCTTTTAAGCAAGAAGGTTATTGTCATTGTGGGTCCTTTGAAATTGGTCTATAATACCATAATCTAGTATTGTCACGTGATTCCCACGTGCACAAATTTGTAAAAAAATACTACTACTATCAAATAATTGAATATCCATTTTATTTAAATATGAAAATGTAAATATGGGGCTCTCTTTTGTAAAAAATAAATCAATTTGTAGTGTTCGACGACAACAAATTGCTACCATTATTGCTAACGATTATATAAGTAGAAAAGCATATTGCATCATCATAGCTTCATTGGCAATTCTATCTACTCGAATAGATAAGGTTTCAACAGTCAAGGCCGTGTATTAATCAACCTTTTATATTATATAGTTGGGTTAATATGTAAACATCCTTAATATAGTTATTCCAAGTGTAAATATACTCGCAACGTAACTTTAAGAGTTGTCAGATCCCTAATATACACACAAATAGAATAAATCCTATCGTGTGACGGACTTACTTATTTTGTGAACAAATTGATTTTTTATGGATCTTAATTGAAAAATTAGCTCTTACAAGTCAACCTCCTTTTATGTAGAGGTGGCCAAAAAAATCGAAAACGCCGGAACCGAACTGAAACCGAACCGAAACCGAACCGTATCGACGGCGGTTCGGTTCCTGTTCCAAAATTGTGGAACTGAGAACCGCCGGTTTCGGTTCGATTTCGGTTCCGAACCGCCGATTCCTCCTATTTTTTTTCGTTTTCATCTATATTTATGTTACAATTCATATTTATTTCATCTAAATGTTATGTTAGAATTAAATCGAATTATAATTTAATGATAAAATTATAATCTTAAATTTATTTGTATCGAAAAAATATTTTATTTCGGAAATTAAGGAAATTATTGCCTCAATTCTTTTGATTTCGGAATTTCCTTTTGAATTGTAATCCTAATAGATCAAAAAATTCTGATTAATATAAATAACATTAATTTAAAATACATTAAATTGAAATTGAAGAAAAATAAATAAATAAATAAAGTAAAAAAGAATTGATAATGGTATACAAAAAGTGGGATGGATAACCCAATGGGCTCGGACACGGGACACCTCAAAATTCAAAGAGGATGACTCATGTACAACCTGTCTTACGGGTAAGACCGAATTCTGGTTGACCGACCCGGTCAAACCGAGTGAAATGTTGACTTTCATTTTTTTTTAATTTTTTTTTAATTCGATTCTTTCAAAAAAAATTATTCACTCTTTCGGCTTCGATTTTAATTTATAGATAATGATTGTGGCAATATTAATGTTTTTTAGCTCGCTTCGAGGCCTTCAGCTCCCCTCGCTCGACTCTTTAAACAAAAAATAAATAAGAAAATTGAAAAAAAAAAGAATAAAAAAATCGAAAAAAATCAGAAAAAAAATTTAAAAAGTCAAGCGCGTATGTTACATACGCCTATTAAAAAAAAAAAGTTCGGCGCGTGGACGCGCCTGAAATGGCGCGTGTGATGTACATGCCCGACTTAAGGGTCGATAGCGGCCGCGTGGGCTCGGTCCTACCGTACGACCCAAGTCTTTGTCAAACTCAAAAGCCAACTCAATTAGATGAAAAATAAAATAAAATAAAATCAAAGCAATAAAAGCCTAAACATACGAATCTTCCGCCTACTCCTTCCCGCAAATCAGAAAACGAATTGAGATATTTTCCCCATTTTTTTGATGGAGCGTAGTCGTTTTCAGCAGCAGAAAGCGATATCTAGAAAACAAAAGCAAGAGCAGATTGTAAGCAGCTGATTGTTCGAATTTATGTTGTAAATATGCTTTTTTTTAATGGCTTTTAAATTTCGTGATAATATTATTTTCGAGTAATCATATTGCTGGTTAGCGTGGTATTGATAGATTTACTGATCGATATTCTGTTCTGCAATTTGTGCTTTGAATATGCTTAATTTAGTCTTTACATTTTCGTATTTGGTGTGAATGGCTTATAAATTTGATCATAATTTTTCCAAATGTAGGGAATAGATAGTAATAAGAACTAAGAAGTGTTCGAGTGATATTTTTGGTGATTAATTGATAAGTTACCTGATGAATAAGCCTCAATGAATCTGCGTAGATGGAGATATTGGTGATTTGAATATGCTTAATTTAGTCTTACAAATCGTTTCTAAATTTTGTTGATAATATGTTGAAATACAGGGAATATATGGAGCATAAAGAATTCGAGTGATAATTGTGGAATTGATCACTTAACTGTTGTTGTAATAATCGATATTCTGTTGTGCAATTTGTGCGTTGGATATGCTTGATTCATTCTTACATTTTCGTATGTATTTCGTATGAATGGCCTTTAAATCTAGTGATAATATGTTTGAAGGCAGGGAATAGATGGTAATAAAAAGAATTCGAGTGATAATGCTGAATATCAGATATTGATAACTTAATTGATTCTGTATTAATTGACATTATGTCCTGCAATTTGGGATGTGAATATGCTTAATTTAGTCTTTACATATTCGTATTTGGTGTGAATGGCTTTTAAATTTGATCATAATTTGTCCAAAATGCAGGGAATAGATAGTAGTAATAAACAGCGTTCGAGTGTTATTAATCGTGGTATTGATAAGTTACCTGATGATATACTTATTATCATACTATCTCACTTGAGCCTCAACGAATCTGCGAGGGCTAGTGTCCTCGCGCGTAGGTGGAGATATTTGGGGAAGTTTTCCAATGGGATCCTGGAATTATGTAATCGGGATGCTGCCAGTGGAAAACTAATGAAAAAGAAAAAATTCGAGTCTTGGGTGAATAATGTGGTGGAGCTTTATCAAGCTCGAATAATTGAGGGCGTGGTCATTAGGCTTGAGGAAAAAAGAGACCAGTATCAGATCATTTCCACAACGTATGACAGTTGGGTGTATTTTGCTATACAAAAGGAAGTTCGAAGGTTTGAATTCCATCTTCCATTCAACTATATGAGTTGCGGATATGATATATATAGATTCCCAAGTGTTGAAAGGTTAAGATCACAATCACATGGGGTGAGTGTGCCTCTTTGCCGCCTGAAAACCCTTAGATTGTCCCATGTTGGTATCGAGGATGAGGTGGTTCATTATTTTCTAGCTTCGTGTCCCAATCTTGAAGAGTTGTGCATACACTCCTCTTTTCTTACAGAGAATCTTCAAGTTATTGATCCGCCACGCTTGAGAGTTTTGGAGATAAGCAGATGCTCCCGACTTAAAAGTTTGAAGATATTTGCTGCGGATCTCGTCTCATTAACATACAGAGGACCAAGACTAGTGTTGCTGCTGGAGAAAATTCCAAATCTTCGTGAATTAACTTTATGCGATGGCTTCTGTATTTCCTTTGTTGTTAACCCAAATAGACATTGGAGCTATTCAGTTCAGCTGGAGAAGCTTGTATTGGATTTTCGATTACTGGTTCGTACTTATGTTTTTTCATACATACATATATATATATATATATATATATATATATATATATATATAATGTAGGGATTAACATTTTTCTGATTCTCAACTTTTTTGCAGGATTCCTATAGGCTAGATCTTCTTCCTCCCCATTTGCCTAAATTATGCTCTCTCAAACGGCTGGAAGTGTTTGTAGTAGCTGGTGGAACCCTTCTCGTCTTCGCACCATTGATCAAGGCATCTCCACTATTACGCGAGTTTAGGATTGAGGTGAATCTTTTTCCTCATCAAGATATATTCAAATTTTATAGTTCCCTTTGAATGTCCACAACACAATCATAATCATGTTTAATTTTTCATTTTGCAGCGGATGAGCTACTCGGCGTGCTCCGGGACTTTGGTACTCCACTCTGATTCTAGTTGTACAATTTGGTTCAAGTTTGTTGTTTTTTTGTAAACTCCTCCTCTTCCTAACTTGGGCAATCTGCACTGCTGTTCCTCTTCGTCGTGACAGGATACTAGAAGGATACCGTTTCGTGGTACAAAAGCCGAGGCGAAGGCTATGGAATTCGTTCATAGAAATCTTAAGGTGGTCGAAGTTGGTGGATATACGGGGTGTCGGGGTGAAGAAGAATTGGTGTTGGCATTGATCAAGATTGGTCCGTCGGTTGAGAGAGTTGTCATTGATACTGAGACCGATTATTTTGGTCTCGAAAGCTACATTTCCTTACAACGCGAACAAGGACTGGGAACTGCCGTTTGTCTGCGGCGAACCAAGACCACACAGAACGGAGCAAAAGAGCGAGCCAAACATTTTGCAACAGAAATCCCGCGGCGAATCAAATTCATCGTCACATAAGCTTAGCCAAACGCCCCCTTAAGCTGTGTTAGGTTTCGAGGATGTAATTGATAGGATATGATAGGATATGGTAGGATTGCATTGTTTTTATTATTTTAATTTTGTATATGGATGGATTGATTATGAGTAGGATTAAGACACTTTTGGATGGATTGTATGGTTGATTAATAATCACCGTACCTCAAATTTGAAAGGATAAATTATCACTCAATTAGTCGCACGGAACGAAGCTGTTATTGAGATAATAACCACAACATATACATATAGTAGCCGTAGATTCTCTCATAACTGAGAAAAAAGATAAACTGGTCTTTAAAATTTTTCTTTACAAATGCTAAACTAGTTAACATAGACAACATTATGATGCACTTTTTTTAGTTTGAGTTTATTATCTTTAATTTTTTTTTACGAGATACTAAATTTAAAAAATTGAAGCTGCAATAATTATTGATGTTCCCCCCTTTTTTTTTTACTCACAACTAAAAATATTGAGATCTTTTTCATAATTAAGCATTATTCAGGGGGTAAAGCGTAATTTAGAAAAAATCAAAACACAAATAATTGAAAAAAGCCATGTTTATATTCCAGCATTTGAAACTCAGTTGTTTTCTGAGAAGTTTATTGGAAAGAACAAAATTTTGATCATTCACGTAAAATTCGATAAGCCCAATTGACGTCTGATTGAGCTCTCGTAATTGAATTCCTAAACCCTAGTTCCCAAATTTTCTAACCCTTAAATCATCCAATTCATCTTCGTATTGCAGGTTAGTTAAATCAAGAACCGTTTTTTATCCTTTTTTGGTTCGATTTTACGGACTAGGGTTTTAGCTGCTCAGTATTGAGTCGTGGGATTGTTTTTATTATTGTACAATGATTGAATGATTGCTGTATAACTGCAATTTTATGTGTAATTAGAGGGGAAGATGAGTCATAGGCATTTATTTTACGGCAGAAAAAGTCATCGATTTCGAGGGTCTTTCAATGGGTTATGTACCCTAGTTTTGATCATTATGTTTTATAATTATGTGGATGGATTGGTTGATCGAAGTTTCGGGCAATCCTCATTATTATCGAAATTGAGCTCAAGAGGTGAGTTTTCTGGGGTTAGGAGGAGAATGGTTGAATTGAGTGTAAATTCCAATGTCACTGTAAATGGGAATGATCCTAATAATGTAGATATTGATGAGCCTGAGCTTTGTTTGGGATTGCTCGATCACGTGGGGTACGATAGTAGTTGTGAGTTCTTGAAAGCGCGACCTCAGTGCAAATTGGGGGGGTTTCTCGACTATTTGGCATTCTACTATTGCAGTTGCAATGGCAGCCCTTGGACTTTCTTGCTGTTGGCCGTTTGGCTAACTGCATTGTTCTATCTTTTGGGCAACACTGCAGCTGACTATTTCTGTTGTTCTTTGGAGAAGCTTTCTAGTTTGTTGAAGCTTTCTCCGACTGTTGCTGGGGTTGCCCTGCTTCCGCTTGGAAATGGCGCTCCTGATGTATTTGCCAGTATTGCAGCCTTTGTCGGGACTGGAACTGGAGCGGTGGGACTTCATAGTGTGCTGGGAGGAGCGGTGTTCGTTACTTGCATTGTTGTTGGTGCTGTTTCCTTATGTGTAGCTGATCAGGATGTTCAGATTGATAAAAAGTGCTTTATAAGGGACATTGCGTTTTTCATTTTTACGCTTATGGCCCTTTTCTTGATCTTGATTGTTGGTGAAGTGACTGTCGGGGCCACTGTTGCTTTTGTGGCGATTTATATAGTGTATGCTTTTGCTGTTGCTGCTAACGAGATTTTGAGGGAGCAAGTGCAGAGGCTGAGATTGGACGTTGTAACCCCTCTGCTTCCCGTCAGGGGAAGTGTGTTTTCAGGAGGTCAGGACGATGAATCTGTGTTTAGCTCGTTGCTTGAACTTGAAACCGACGGTAATGGAGGCCAGGCTCGTTCTTCCTTACCACAGTGGATGTGGGCCTCAAATGTGGCAATATATTCGAACCAAGTCATGAAGATGCCTGATGGCGACAAGAATTTGTGGGGATGGAATGAAGAGGACAGAGATTCAGAACAACGGTCATTCTCATGTTCAAAGATATGTGCACTTCTGGAGTTGCCTTTGACAATTCCAAGGCGACTCACAATCCCGTTAGTGGAGGAGGAAAATTGGTCGAGGGTATATGCTGTGTGCTCTGCTTTGTTTGCACCAATTCTTCTTGCATGCCTGTGGAATACACAAGACAGCCTGAGTTCTCTAAGTAGAATAATTTCGTATATCTTGGGTGTTTCAGTTGGTTGCGTGCTCTGTTTTTTTGCATACAAGCACACAAGGGCAGAGCATCCACCACGAAAATCCTTACTCCCATGGGTTTTAGGAGGGTTTTTAATGAGTATAGTTTGGTTCTACATGATAGCAAATGAGCTCGTTGCACTTCTTGTTGGATTGGGTATGATTTTAGGCGTCAATCCTTCGATCCTTGGAGTGACTGTTTTGGCGTGGGGCAACTCAATGGGTGATTTGGTTTCAAATATTGCATTGTCCATGAACGGTGGGGAAGGCGTGCAGATTGCCATGTCTGGATGTTATGCAGGTCCCATGTTCAATACGCTTATTGGGTTGGGCATCTCGATGCTGCTGGGAGCCTGGTCTGAGAAGCCTGGCTCGTTTGCTATCCCACAAGATTCGAGTTTGTACTACACTTTGGGATTCCTCTTGATTGGACTTATCTGGGCACTCATCGTCTTACCCCATAATGATATGCGTCCTAGCAAGATGCTTGGAGTTGGCCTCATCGCAATTTATATGATATTTCTCTCTATTAGGGTGGGGTCTGCTGTTGGTTTTATTTGATTAGCTGCACTGGGATAATGTCATTTACGGCTGGTAGATTGTAAATGTGCTGATTTCTTGATCCAAGGAACTGCTGAGACCCGATATGTACGATATGTATTTGTACATGATCAAGGCGAGAAATTGACACTCATATATTGTAGCTTGTTTGGGTTCGTCTTGTTGATTTCTAAATGCTACAATTGTGAAGCAGGAGTATTGCCTGGCTAACCAAATGTAGTTTCAGAATTCCATTTATATAGTATGAACTTTGCCCCCTCCTCGATGAACTGCTTTCTGCTTGTGTTATAAATTATTATTTGAGTTCAGGCTAAGGTTATAGTTTCTTGTATATTGTCAGGCTTGAAGTACTTTTCTGAGGTTAATGCTTATAATATATTTGTGAATATGTAATAAACTCTTTTCGTCTTAAGTAGTTTGCGTCTAAGTCTGACTCTGCATGTCGTCTGCATTTGACATCGTATGTTATGTTGTTGGTGTGTTTGCATATGGTTTACTTTTACAATTCTTGAAGATCATCTCAAATGTTTGGCTGCTGCTAACACTTATGTTCATATAGTGACAAGCATTGAATTCCTGCCTCTTTTTGGTATGATGGAATACTTCTTGACTTGCAAGATTGCAAAGGTGAGAACTAGATGTTCCTCTTTTCGTATGTTGTAGCATATAACTTGCTTTGGCAGGAGAGACGTGCAGTCGAGGGGCGATCTGGTTATTGATACATAAATGGGAAACGGGAGCCTGATCGCGCTCCAGTTCTTCGTACTTTTCTCAATCTGGTATTCTTGGTAAGACGGTGTGCAGAGAACCCTTTTCTTATATTAGTGTTTGCAAGAGAAGATGTATTTGCCTTGCCCATATTATGCAGCCATTGCTTTGTATAGTACATTGTTTATCTTCTCTTTTAATATTTGAATGTGCTAGCCATAATTATGTATAGTTCTATTTCACTTGATGATATGAATTGTTGTTTCTTTCCACCTAATTGAGGTTGCAAGCTTCTCGGGTCATGTGATTTGTGTGTGTGTGTGGGGGGAGGGGGGGGGGGGGGAGGGGGAGAGAGAGAGAGAGAGAGAGGGGAAACGACATAATTCATAAATGTATGGTCATTACAATGAGAGCTTCATTAAATCATAGCAGAATTACATCCACACATTAGGAAGAGATACAAGAACTAGTTGAGTCACTACAAGCTACACAGCTGCATTGATCTCAATAATACATGTACACACTGCACAGATATATACATACTATCAGCATTAGTAAATAAAAGGTACGATTGCGCAACGGTTTCTTGGATAGTTGTCGAATCTACCAAGGTACCATCGATGAGTTTCGCCAGCAGCAAGGGCGAGATTTGCCACCTGCAACAGCACAATTATCACCAACACTGAAACATCAGCCATTTCTATGTTCGCGTGGATGAAGTTGGATCGTGCATTCTTTAATCGATGTCAAGAGCATTAACACTTACCACGAAAACAAAGACCAACCAGACTGTAACAGTAAAGCCGCTTGCAATCACAAGTCCGCCATATATAATCTCCATGAGAGAATGAAAGAAAGAGTAAGACCTAAGTGAACTTATTTGCATCTTTCAATTCTACACTCATAGAAAAAGCAGCAGAGGTTCTGCAAATAGGAAAAAAAGACTTACAATTTCTGCAAGATAATGCGGAGAAGAAACATATTCAAACCAATCACCCTCCGGAATTGCATACTCATCCACCTTTTGACCATTTTCCCTTAAAGAGCCCTGATTTTATTTGATACAATAAGACGTGTGTTATCAATATGCAAACACCGTACATTCTTAGGGATCCAAATGCTCTACCAACGATGCATAAAACAAGCCAGCCAAGTTAAAACTAAGTGGAATGCAAAATAGATATTGACATGAAAGACTCACAAGAATTGCATGGCAACGACGTTGATGTATCCAACCCGACAAGAAAAAAGCAGCACCTATCCATGCATACCATTCGAGTTGCAAAAGAGGATTCACATGCCCCCAAGAATTAAATTCTGTGACTTGCATTCTATCTTTCCCTTTAACAATATATTCTGCAAGCAAATTTGCCACAAGTTTGAACACCTCCATCGAGTATGTGCAGCAGAGAGACAGTGGAGTTGCTGTATAAAAACTATTACCAGAAAGATATGTCATCAGAATGCATGACGATTTTCCTCCTTTTCTTATTTTCTAACTAAAACTAGGAGGCAAGATAGAATTTTATTTGATATCCACAAGCAACAACGCAAAATTCAAGCTGACAAAACAATTTTCACTTTATTATCTTTGTTCCTACCGATCTAGATCATATATTTTCTGTGCCTGGGTGCTGGTTTTTACTAACAATGGATGTAAACACATGATACACTCACATTATGATCAATCAACTCCAAAGTTCTAAACATACATATAAAGGATAAAAGGAACAACAAAAACTGCACATAAGAAAAGATGCAGTAAGACTTACAAAAGGCCGGTGAGATAGCCAGCAATATGCATCCGAGCAGAGGGGCTATACTTGAATATGTATATACTCTCTATAAGGCGCCGCAAGAGTTGAGCTTCCATCAACAGAAGCAGAAACACAGATTTCCAAATCCCATGTTTGTGTTCTCCCACTAAGGAATGAGACTTGTGCAAGGAAAACTCGTTTGAAACTCCAGTCAACTGGCTAGCTATACTCGAATACAGGAATGACTCCGAAACTACTGCAGCCGTTTTATAAGCATAGAACCAAGTGGCCAGAAGCAGAAAAGTAGTCCATATAACACCAACTATGTAAAAGTGAGTAAAATATTTCTGGGGAACACTGAATTTCTGCAACACAACAAGGCATAAATCATGCTACATTAACTAGCAAATCATCTTCAAAGACATACACATTATTTAGCAATAAAATAACCAAGAAAAGGAAAAAAATGGCTGTAAACACAATTTGTTCTTCTCTTTTCCAGGTACAAAATAAATTGTGTTATTTTTTACATCCTTCATGGCTACGGAGAAAAGGAAAGAAAAGGATTCAGTAAAAGAGTTGAGAAGAGACTCCACATCAAGAAATGATAATTTTTTTGCAGAAATTGGTTAAAAGGCTGTGTATATTATACGTATCATCAAAGTATCGGAAACCTCAATAATAGCTGAATTGAATAATCACGAACCATTAAAGGGAGACGAATCTATAATAGCTGAATTGAATAATCACGAACCATCAAAGGGAGAAAACCGACGAATCTAAAAAAAAGCAAAGTACTCACTCTTGAGGAAGTATCCATAATCTTGCCGCGGCCGGCGAGCTGAAGTGTGAAGCGGCGCAAAGCATTGGTTTTGGAGAAGGGAATCGATGCCGCTACAACTGGCAGCGTGCATGCAATCCACGCCGCTCTAAGCAGCGACTCCACCGCCATTGATGATACCTGATTCAGCAGTGATTCTAAGGTGTTAAATAAGCTTTCAATCGACGACATCTTAGGTCATTAAATTGAGAATCGCTTCGCGTGGGGTTTTGGAATTTGGAAGGAAGTATTTTCGAATTTGAAAATACGACTAATTGATTGTTAGCAGCCCTATGCTGGGGAGTGGCCCGAGTGGGGGCTGGCTGGGCTGCCTTCAAAGCCAGAAACATGAGAGAGAGAGAGAGAGAGAGAGAGAAGGGGCTCTAGTAAAATGTGTTAATTGACTATTATTGGATTGCACCAATGTTTTAAAACCCGGACCGGACCGGCCGGTTCAACCGGTTGAACCGGACATGGTTCCGATCGGGTTAATGCCTATAAAACCGGAATGGGTGAAAATCGGCCGGAATCGGAAAGAATCGGAAAGCACGTTCTAAACACTATAAAAGCATGTTCCAAACTCCAATATTAGTGATCTCTCTCTTCGATTCTTAATTGTTTGTGTATTATATAATATTAATACATAATAAATATATATATATAAATAAATATATATTATATATATTCTTAATATATATTATAATTATGAATTTTAATGTGTATTTCTATTTTATTGGTTACAAAATGTGGATATTTTTATATTTAGCATGTATAGAATTAATATTTTTATTTATTTATTGAACAGTTCGATTAAACGGTTCAACCACACGGTTGAACCGATTGAACCATGACCCGGAGGCATCGCCGGTTCGATCTCCAGTCCGGTTTTTAAAACATTGGATTGCACATAAAGAGCGTGACAACTTTCATTAAGTAACCATAGTCAACTAAAAACCTTAATTTTGGCCCTCTCATCCTGATGTCAAGCACGGAAATGTTATTCGGTTTTTCAGTTTTAGATCTAATAAACAAGAATATAAGAAGGTGTTCAACTAATTTGGTTGAAGCACTTGAATCATACTATTAGTCTATTTGTCAAACGTTGTCAAGTGTATTCGCTTATATAGCAAGGAAAATTAATGTTCAATTTTACTCAATAACCATCCTTTAGTTTGTGCAAGAAATATATATATATATATTTCTTACTTAAGAAATTATTCTTATTTGATTCGTACTATATATATATATATATAGGGTGTGAGTCTGCAGGGCCGGCCCTAACATTTCGGGGCCCTAGGCAAAAAAAAAGAAAAGGGAAGCCCTTCATCGCTATAAAAACCTTCGCTTCTACCTCTTTCACTCGTCATACATTTTACTTTCACACACAAACAACATTAAGATATTAATCCAAACCCCCTTAAACATGTGTTATTGTGTATACTTAAGCTTTAATCCTCTCTCTCACCCACACAAACACAAAAACAAACATATACACAAAACAATTAATCTTTTTATTTGTACAAATACATTAACATATATATTTTCCGTTTGCGAGCATTGTTTGTGTCAACATCAATACTATATCTTCCTCAAGATTGAGAGAACAAAATGAAATTTCTACCTTAAAATTAATTATTTTGGATTCTTGTTTTGTTTAATGAATTTTGAATGCAAGATGACATGATTTAGTATTCCTATTAATTAATAATATGGGTTAATTTTAAAAATTTGGGGCCCCTCAAATTTGGGGGCCCTAGGCCTTCGCACCTTTTGGCCAAGCATTGGGGCCGGCCTGTGGATCTGGTAGGAACTCATTCTTATATGAGTCCGTAGGAATCATGCATTTTTATGACTTGGGAAATGCACAAAATGCAGTACTTTAATGCACAAACATAGCAAAACAATTTTTTTTTCGTCACTGCCTACGTCTCCGATTTTAATTTATAGATAATGATTGTGGCAACATTAATGTCCTTTAGCTCGCTCCGAGGCCTTCGGCTCCCCTCGCTCGACTCTTAAATCAAAACATATGTTTCTGCATTAAAATAATGCAATTTGTGCATTAACTTGTGTGATAAAAATGCATGGTTCATACGGACTCATATAAATATGAGTTCCTATATGATCCTCTATATATATATATATATATGTGCTGATTGGTTATGCATTTGTTGTTCTTGCGTTGCAGTTTTCCTTTATAGTAAAAGAATAGATGAGATTTTTCTGATAAAGGATGCATGGCTAAGCTTGATGCGGAAGAGGAGTGTCATCCCGAGGGCGAGGAGGAAGATCGTAACAAAATCCTGGACTACGGCAATCTCCATGTTAATTGTATGCATTAAATTTTTAGAAACCATAAGATCCATTTTATAAGGTATATCTATCTCATGAAAACATATATGATATATGTATTGTTTTTATTTAAATTATCTACGTGTGATGTAGCAATGCGACATACAGGATAATCGAGAGTATTAGCATAAGCTCGGATGTTAGATGGTTAACTCAGCGAGAAAAAATGTTTGTAAAGGAATTTGTGTTTTATTAAGGCAAAAACTCATATACATCATGATGTACCATACATCTGGTTCAATCCGATCCGCCGACCCGCCTGACCCGCCCGGTCAACGTTGACCAGTCAATGGTCAACGTTGGCCGCGTTGACTTTTTATTTTTTTATTATTTTTTATTTTTTTTCAAGAGTCGAGCGAGGGGAGCCGAAGGCCTCGGAGCGAGCTAAAAAAACATTAATGTTACCACAATCATTATCTATAAATTAAAATCGGAGCCGAAGGCGGAGAGAGAGAAAAAAGTCAACGGTCAGACGTTGACCGTTGACCGGTCAACGCTGACCGGGTCGGGTCGCGGGTCGGGTTGAACCGGATGTATGGGTACATCATGATGTACCCAAGTGCAACTCAGGCAAAAACTCCTGTACATCATGATGTACCATACATCCGGTTCAACCCGACCCGTGACCCGAACCGTCTGACCCACCCGGTCAACGTTGACGGTCAATGGTCAACGTTGACCGCGTTGACTTTTTATTTATTTTTTTAATTTTTTTTCAAGAGTCGAGCGAGGGGAGCCGAAGGCCTCGGAGCGAGCTAAAAAATATTAATGTTGCCACAATCATTATCTATAAATTAAAATCGGAGCCGAAAGCGGAGAGGAAAAAAAAAGTCAACGGTCAGACGTTGACCGGTCAACGCTGACCGGGTCGGCGGGTCGGGTTGAACCGGATGTATAGGCAGTGGCGGAGCCAGGAGTGACGGAGGGCAAAATATTTAGCCTTATCTTGCCCCTACATTTCTTAATTTTTGGTGGGGCAATATTTTGATATTTTTGCAAAATTATGCATAACTTTTACAAATTTCTAAATAAATAGGCTTAAGTGAATTTTTTTGAGGTGGAGCAATAGCCCCCTCTCAACCATGTAGCTCCACCCCTGTGTATGGGTACATCATGATGTACCAAAGTGCAACTTTTTGGGTTATAGGATAGATTGATAAAACATATGATTTAAGTATTTGAAGGATTAGATGATCAAAGAAGTTCTAAATTAATCAATCCAAAATAGTAAAAGGTAGATTAGATAATATTACCTTTATCTATCTATCTTATCATCCAAAATAAACTGCCTTCACTAAAAAATTACAACTTGCATATAACAGAAGCATAATCTCTCATTACTTGTCCAGTTCATAATAGAATAGATAAGATATAAACAATTTGAATAAATGCATCACGCCTTTGACGAGACGGCTTAATGTTTCCTCATTGCATGTAAGACCCTTTCTCTTCTACATACTTCACAACAAAAACTGAATAATTAAGAGGGGTCAATCCTATTTTAAATGCCTCAAACATCACATGCAGCAGTAATACAAAAATAACCAAGAAATATTATATCATAAGCTCCAAAAAAAAAAAATTCCTAATAGCTTGTTATTTGTTTGTATTGAGAATCTTCACAAAATCATGACTCTAAACACCATTGATACATTTTATCGAACACTTCGAATGCGATATAAAAAAAACAAAAAACATTAAAATTATATAAATCCCTTTGTTACGCAATACAGGAAAATAGACACTAACATTATCCTCTTACAAAGAAAGCTAAATGAAAACAAAGACAGGAAACGAATTGAAATTCATCAAATACGCATAGAGAAATTCAGAAGGAAAAAAAAAAAGAATTTACCTCCGTAACCAGTTGAGCAGAGAATCCCACAAGCCCATCTTCAATAAATCGATTAAATGATAATATTTTGGTGAAACGATTATCGGAAGAATAAGGATACGAATTAAAAAGTATCCTTTTGTGAAGATTCGTGATTTCTTAGACGAGAAACATAAGTGGAATAATAAGGGGAAGAAGAAGGATATCTGAAGAAGAAAAGTGAAAAACTTCACCGACTGAAGGGATAATCCCAAGTTATGCTATTTTTTCTTGGATTGTTATTTTGCTTATATATATTTCTTTAAATCTCCTTGTTTTTTTCTTTAAATCTCTGTTATTTAGCATGTTTCTCTGTTAAGTAGCCCGTCGAGACTCGACGGGAAATAATTTTATGTTTTAATTTACGTGTATATATTTTAAAAATAATTTTATATTTTATTTAAAAGTTATGATATTGTTCGGATTAATTATTAATCAAACTTATAAAATTAATTTATAAGTTTCAAGAATATTTCAAGAATATGAAATTAATAAAATTTTAATTAATAATGATGGTCCCCGAGCTGGGTATTTGGTGTAGGGGGGGTGAATACACCAAATAGATTTTTCGAAACTTTTTCAAGTTAAATGCGAGTTGGTGTTTCAGTTATCGATTTTGGGTAAATAAGCTCAGGTGGGGAAAGTGGTGGGAAAACTTAGACATTAGAAAAACTTGATTAACTTAACGTTTTCAAGCTTAGTCGGGTTGTGCGAAACTTTTAGAGAGACACATGTGGAGGGGTATGGGTGTGCGATTTTGAACAAATATGCAATGAGATATGAAGGAGCTTAAGTAGTGAATATAAATCGAAAGTCGAAATAAACACGCGAGTTTTCTACAGTAACACGCTCTGCGTCCACGACCGTTATAATCCACGAAGATTTCGTTAACTTCGGTGAGAGCTCCAACGGTTATCCGTCAAGCCTACGAGTGGTTTCCGGGTAAAGAACCTATCCCACTCGAATTACGCGAACGAGCAAGTGGTGGTTTTACCTAACCTTAGGGTTTGGGTTTTGGAGTATCGATTTGTTAGTTCTACAATTAAGAACTTGCAGTATGACGAACTCGTCGAAATCTAGCTAAAGAAATATACTGAGTTTGGCCTAAGGGAACGGACGAAAAACCAAGGTTCGCTTAACTAGAAACAACTTTTAGATAAAGATGTTCGTGATATCTGTAAGTAGGTTTGCTTGAAAAACAATGAATGATGGAATGAAAGCTTGTAGAGAGTTTTTCGTATAATTTTGAGGTTGGAAGATTTATATAGGTAGAGATTCAAGACTACGTGGAGTGAGCCGAGAAATCTTACGAAAGATGCAAGATACGCCGTTGAGCCGTATCTGCGCTGTGGTTTTCATTTCGTGTCACATCCTGTGCCTTGCCTACGGAGCTGTGATTTGGCAATCCCTTATTGGTCGGATAAGGTTAACCCCACTTGATTCAGGATTTCTGCTCTTTTAAGTCTTTGGCTTTTGAAATCTCGTAGTAACATCTCTCAAGTGGAGTCTTCGGAGATAGTTCCTTTGTTCCGTACGGACCAGTATGTGTTTGAACTCGACTCAAATTCTGCCTATCAGCTTCGACGTTCCGGGATCACTCATCCGGGCGATTACGCGCTTCGAGCAAGCGTATCTTTTGCTAGCTTACTACCTTTGTACTGGGTTTGGGTTTGGGTATCGTCTTCTGAATCGGCGTTGAACGATTGTAAATGAACTTCAAGCTTTAGAGAGATGTATGAACTTCCGCTTCCTTAAACATGTAAAGCCTAGAAGATATACAAGCGAGTTTGGCCTAGGGAACTGAGGAAAACACTATTTAGCTTGACGCGAAACATCTATTAAGATAAAGTTTGGGTTTTGGTATCGAAATCGAAACCTTATAATTTTGACAAAGAATGAAGATTTCGGATGAATGAAAGCTTGTAACCGAGAGAGTTTTTCAACTTTTTGACGCGAGAGAAAAGACGGGTTTATTAATGTGCAAGAATATACATTATAACACTTGGAGGAAAAAAAATTGCTTGATCCTTTAGTCTTAATCCTTCGACTCTTCAAATGCAAGATGCGCCGTTGAGCTCGTATCTCGCATCCGTCGCTTCTTTCTGTGTTGACTCGTCTTAACACAGAGTTCGAAGTCTGCCTGATTCGACGGTTCGCTGATTCCTCATTGAAAGCTCGCAAGGTCGACTTCTCTTCTTTGACTTACGCTTCTTTCTTCCTTTGGCATGATCATAGTGGAGTCTTTGAGAGATCGTAGCCGATCGGCCTTGCGATGTTTTAGTTTGGCGAGATATTTCCTTGTGGTTTTCAGCTACGAGCGGCCGAGGATTCTGTGAGTCTAAGTGGCTCGCGAAATTCTGCTTGGATCACTTTCTACGAAATTAGGCCTTTCTCTTGGGGTGCATTGGCCACTCGGCCTATGATTGCAAACACAACGTCCTTGTGAACATACCGATTCGATGCATCGGTGAGTGCTTACTGTGGATGACGGCAAGACTCGAGACATCATCTTGCCGAGTCGGGCATCTTCTTCCTTGCAACTTTTTGGCTTCGTGAGACTTCTTAGATTGAATGAGAAAGTCTCGAACGGGCGAAGACTTTGAGGGACTTGTGTTGACGCTCATATCATCATCATTCAAATTGGAGAATCGGTTGCAGGTGATCATTGGTAGATAATTTTCCAAACATTTCTAAGCTTGCGTTTTTACGAGGGACTGGCGAGACATCTTATGACGCGAAGATCTCGAACTTGGGTGTCCAAGAATAATATACGTTATAACACGGCGAGAAAAAAAAATCTTGAAAAAAATCTTTAGTCATTTATCCCATCTGTCTTGGGGTTTAAGCTTGGTTGCTTCTTTGGAATCGCACTCCGTTGCTTCTTCTGTTGGTGATGATTATGTTCACGCGGGGATGTGAACTTCTCCCACCGTAAGAACGACCGCTTTGCCTCTTGTTTTCGAGAGTGATTACGAATTCTTCTTCTTTAGCATGTCTTTTGGCATGATCAAAACGGCGGAGAGCATATCGCTTTTGATTTGAGTGCGATGTTTTAGTTTGGCGAAAGCTTGTCGGTTTTCAGTTAATCCTCCGATTCCGTGGGTATGGATTGGGGTAAGTGACTGTTCGATTTTCTCCTGCATCTTTTTCAATTGCATTCCTCTGGTATGGTGGAGCTGATTGTCAAGATTTGCTCTTGAATTCCAGAGCTTCATCAACATGGGGCCGGTCCGGGTGAGTGCTTGGAGGGATGACGTTGGCACGTGGAGGTATGTCATCATCCTTATGAGTCGAGGCAGTGGGGTTGAGGAGTCCTTCATTCCTTTGACATTCCCCGAAAGCTTTTAGCCGCACCTTCTGGTGAATGACGTTGTACGAGCTTTGCGAGCTTGCCTTCTCGCGCCTCGGCCTGGTTACGTCGATGGGCTTCAAATTCTATCTCCGGACTTATCATGTCTTCTTACGAGAGTGATCCAATTCTTATCTGGGTGAAGCTTTGACAAATTCTTCAAGTTTGATCGGGCGCACTTGAGATATCTTTACGGATTCCATGTTCTTTTTTTGCATCTTTTGTGTCCGTAGAAATGAATAATACCAATTGATGGAAATAAAGAAGTAATGCCGAAAAACTTTCTGCTGTTGAATGCGTATGTCTTCTAGCATATTTAAAGCTGGTTGTTGGTTGATGAAATGCGACGATCAAGATTTGTTCACGGATTGATAAGACATACGATCGTCATAGGAGAGTGATTCTCTCTACATATTAATTTCTAGATTAGAACTATGTGAGTTTGTGCGCGATAGAGAACGGTCACCTTTTGACTTTTGCCTCGAAGACTCCCATTATTCAATATTTTGCGGACTTTTAATTCCCTACCGGGATTGGAGTTAGAAATGATTTAGTTTTTGCATCTTGACCCTCGACGTGAAAACGAAGATTTTGTCATGGCTTGCTGCGGAATGCTCGGAAAGTTGTTGCAAACCTCCCAGATTCGATCATTGTAGTCGGTGATACCGTTGGTTGGATTTTTGCATCATGGCGGAGTTCTCACAGCCGTCCTTTCTCTCTTTTATGCAGTTTGAAATTAATGCGATTCTTAGGGTTGATATCAGTGATCGCTGCAAAGTTTCGCACATGCAGTGATGACGCTTGCATTTGTTGCGATGCGCTTAGTAGGCGGATTAGTTACGTCGGCTTCCAATCAACTTGATGCTTGAATTCTTTGGATCTACTTCCGTTCAGAGTGCAACTTCTAATCCATCTTGAAGCTTTGAGGCTAGATTGCTTCCGTTCGAAGTTTGATCATGCTACGGGAGATAGTCCGGATAATCCATGTTTTGAACCTTTTTATCGAGTGGTTTGTGAAACGAATATACCAACGTTGATGGAAATACGTAGAATTTTCTCAGACAATCACATCCTTCTTTTCTACGGTTGATCGCGAAATGATGTCGTTAGCATATTTAAAGAGCTTGCATCTTGATGAATGAAGTGAATCAAGATTCTGTCTGCGAAATGGCAATCGCGAAGAAGATCTTACGAAAATTGGAACTTGTCTCTGCTTTTACTTCATAGTCATTAGAATACGATGTTTCGAGTTACGCATGCGAGAGAGAACGGTGCGAGCGGCCGTTTTGACTTACTCGGCCATATATTCTGCTATTCAATTCTTTGCGACGCACGTTTTAATTAATATCTTTGAAAACCACGATGAATCGCTTACTTCGTGAGAGAAAGCGACAAGTTCCAGAAGTTGATTTGTTGTCAACCCGATCTCCGCCGAAGTACGAGTACGAGTATTCTGTGAAATACCGTTTAAGATTGTCTGGTCAATCGTGGTACCAAATGAACGTTACGAACGTTCCTTTGAGATATTCGAGATGTTTCTCCTTTCCTTTCAGCATACGTGTGCTTCCTGGATCAATCTTGAAATCTGGCACACACTCGTTGCGAAAGAGATGTCACAGACGACTTAATTTGTTAGAATTTGCTCAGTCCTATTGCTCCTTTTAGTAGTCTGCTTTGGAATCAGCTGATCCGCTTCGCAGGTTCTGTAATCTGGATCCACGGCGTTCATTGGTTTTGGTCCTAACACCAATCAGTCAACTGCCGATTACGAACTCCATACTGGGCGATCAAGTCTTTCACGTATTTGGATTGATTTATGAAAATCCAAGTAATCCGATGACTGATTTTTGGTTGCGACTTGATCCGTGGTTTTGCGAGAATATCAAATATGTGTGCATTGCTGTGACATTTTCTAACCGACATCATCATCTTCTTTGACTCTAAGCCTTGATCTTGATCTCAGATGAAATGATGTCGTCTACGTACTTCCATCTTGTGAACAAATCTTGGATGTCTTCTCGACATGATGGTAAAGAGAGTTAAATCAGGTTCCCTCTCTTTAATCCCTTTGGATACGAAGAACTTGAAAGAACTGTCATACCAAGCTCGGCGCGCGTTTTTAACCCCCGATCCATGGGCCTTCTTTAGCTTTCATGAGACTTTGCGACCGCCGTGCTATGACTTCAAATCTGGAGGTTGTTCAACGTAGACATCTTCGTTTGATTTCTCCATTGAAGAATGCACTCTTCACATCCGTTTGATAGACGGTTTGATTTGTGATCATAGGCGAGCAAGTCAGATTCTTCCCAATCGTCCTACGGAGCCAAATGATTAGCTTCGAGTCGGTCCTTCTTGAGTGTAGCCCGGGGCAACCGACCGAGCTTTGTTTTCGTACGACTCCGGGGGTATCCAATTTGAGTTCCTTGAGATCCATTTGAGAATGTTCTTGTCGCTTTGACTTCTTACGCTGAGTATCGTCTACTTGAAATGGCCGGTACACATTCTGCGAGTAGAGATGTTCTCACTTCCTGCCTTGCGTGGCGTTGGTCCGGGGATCCCGCATTTCCGTATCATAGCTTCGAGAATTGATTTCCCTTCGAGGCTACGGTTCAATCTTGAGCTACGTAACACGCCATTGGAATTTTTAATGTCTTCATCATGTGACCGTCGCATCATGTAATCGTCAGTCTAAAGCCTCGAGAGTTGAGATGTGTGCATCGCCTCTGCTTCTTGATGATCGATGAAGCTTGAGCGTGAGCTTACGGTTTTGACTTGGTCGGATGGTTCTCCGATAATAGCCGATGATGGATGATCTTCAATCCATCTTCTCTCTTCTGCGAATTTCTTCTTCCAATTGATTGATGCTTGACGTGGCTAGAATTTCGTCCGACTTGGAGCTTGCTCGGGGAGTTAAATCTTGAGAGTTCGTAGCTCTCTTTGATTTATATTTTGAGGAGACTTACGTAGAGGCTCAGAATGGAGACGAGTGCGGGACTCACTCGTGTTTGGATTCCCCATCGATGATGTATCCTCAAACGATTTGGCGGTTGAAGCTTCTTCTCGATTTCCGGTATTTGGTGGAGCTTCTTGATTGATTTGAATTTCCTCCTCTGGCTCATTGTCCCAAATTAATGGTTCGGCCGCATTCACGATTCTATTCTCTTGAGCCCTCGTTATCTGAATCAATCTTGAAGATTCTCCTTCGCTTAGCTTCGTTTGATAGGGGACTCTCTATATTCGAGGAAGATTCGTCAAAGGTAACATGTGGAGTTACCGCCGACTATTTGAGTTCTTCGTTGAAGACTCCGTATGCTTTACTCACGGCGGAGTAACCAAGGAATACTCCTCGGTCCGTCTTTTCGTCGAACGTCTTGAGCCGTGTCTTCCCATTGTTGAGAATGTGACATTTGGATCCGAATACCTTGAAATATCCAATGTATGGTATTCTATTGTTCCATTAACATACGGTGTCTTTCCTTGCCTTGATATGTGAGTACAGGAACGATTCGAGTGAAGGGTGCCGTGTTGATTGCTTGACCCCGAGAGCATACTTTGGAATAACAGAGCTTGCTAGCATTGAGGTAGGCTATAGGCACAACTCGCTTCCGAGGAAGTTACATTTGCTCTTTCTTGCCATCTATTCGCCGAGGTGTGCGAGCTGAATGCAGATGTTTGTGTTGAACTCCGTTCTTCTCGTAAAAATCATAAATAGTTTCATTTAGAAACTCCGTTCCACGATCGGATCTTATTGCCATTATCTTGCACTCCTTCAATACGTGTTGATAATCTTTCCCAGGATAAGTAGCGGCTTAGTTACGGTTTCGCTCTTCGCAGTATAAGAATGATACCCGTATGAATCTTGAGAAATCATCCACAACGACTGCAGAGGTATATTTTCTGTCATTGAAGCTTGCTTGAAAGAATCCAAAAAGATCCATGTGAAGAAGTTGAAGAACTCGATACGGTGTTGATCGAGCCGGCTTGAGAGAGAATGAAATTCTTGTCCGCGCTTTCGCTTGTTGACACGCTGGTTGTACATATGACTTTTGTCATATACTTGATCCGGAATTCCATTAGCGAGCTGGATTCCTAGCCGGTTTGTTGATTGTCTTGAAGTTGAGATGATTCGGCCTGGATGCGTGCACAGTACCGACTTCATTGTCTTTGGCTTTTGGATACAAGAGCTGAGAGTCTCTCCGAGAGCCCTGTTCTATTTGTTCCGGCTCAAGAAAGTACATATTTCCTTCTCTTTTCCCTCTTAGGAGTATCTGCTTGGTTTCCATGTGCTTCACTGTGCATCCCTGTGCATCAAACTTGACAGAAAAAACCGTTGTCGCAGAATTGGCTAATGAAGAGCAAGTTATGTTGCAATCCTTGTACATAAGAAATATTTGGGATTATAACATTTCTGGTTTGAAATGTACCATAACCTTTGGTTAGGCCTTTGGAGTTGTCACCAAATGTTACTTGTGGACCTGTACGCTCAATATACTCCTGGAGTAGATGCTTTAGGTGCGTCATGTGCTTGGAACATCCACTATCCAAGTACCATAGCGTTCTCATCGACTCATCGGAGATGCGTCGATTCCTTGCAACCTAAACAAAAAAATTAAAATTCAGGTACCCAGTTTTAATTGGGTCCTTGTGGGTTAGACAGAGATCCTTTGATGACCCAGATCTGCTTGATGACTCGAATTGGGTCATTTGATCTGATAATTCTCCCAGCTGAGTCGATGTACACATTCATTGTGTTCTTCTGTTATTGCTGGCGGAGTCTTGATCTTCGTGTCTTCTTGTTTTGTTATCTGGATTTCTTTTGGTTTCAGTTTGTGTGCCTAGTTGAGACGTTCCTTTGTCTCGCTTTGTTTCATGTGATCTTGTGGCGGAAATGATCATCCAGTGATACTCGTTTGAGTGGTATCAGTGGGTATCTCGATAACTCGGTTGATATCGATCAACGTCTTTGAGTCTTGTCATTGGTATCACGTAAAATCCAGCATGTGTTCTTCGTTGAGGTTGAGCACGTTGCTGTCTGATTTGGGCTTGAGGTTGTCGCACATCTGACCTTCTTGATGTCTGCTGTGTTCTCGACGGAGCTTGAGAATGTTTCACAGCTGGTCTTAACGCCTTTCTTGTGTCCTCATTGTTGATCTTGACTTCTTTGGGATTGGAGGTTCGTTTGCACGTACAAACATTACTTTTGTTCCACTTGTGGAGGCAATGTTTGAGGCATCCTTTGATTCGTTGTATCCTGGGCCCCGCTTTGATCTTCTTTGGAATGCGCTGAGCACTAATGATCTCGTCCATTGTCGACGTGGCTTTGATGAGAGCTACTATCTTTTTAGATAGTACTTCTTCGGTGCTTTTCAGCTCAATGATCTCAGCTGACTTCCTTTCCGATTCAGCTGTGACCTTTTCCACATCTTCTATCAGTTGTTTCTTCTCATTGTTGAATTCCTTCATCAGCTGATCTTGTTTCACTATTTTGTCTCTTAGTGAAACGACTTCCTGTTGGAGCTGAGTTGTATCAGCTGCGTCTGATACTTTTGTCTTGTCCAGTTCCGCCTTCAGCTCGGCATTCTCATACATAATGATGTCAAGGATCTCTTGAAGCTCCTTGGAATCGTTCATTACTTTCTCTACTAGACTCCAATCAGGTGGACCAGATTCTGAGTCCTGCGTAGAGTGTTCGTGTGATGGTGAGATGGTAGACAGATTTAGAGTTCGAGACGTTACCTCATCTTCATCGATGCCGTCTGTTTGTCCCATGAAGCATGTATCCCAATCAGGTTCATCATGGGCCATCAGGGCTTCTTCTTCCGAGTCTGAAAATGGCATGTCATCCATTTTATTGCACTCTGATTCTTCATCAGCGATATAAGCTCTCCTTCTGTCAGCTGCCTTAGCTTTTAATTGGTCTTTGTCTTTCTTTGACAGCTTTGGACAATCTTGTCGGTAGTGTCACAGTTCCTGCGGTTGAAGCAACCTTCTTTTGTTCGTTTGTCAGTGACTTCTCGTATTTATTTGCGTACCTATCTCTGTAAGTCCTTGCGAACTTCTTGTATTTGCCACTTCTTGGTGTTGAGTCTGTTATAATTTTTCACCATCATGGCAATTTCTTCGAGTAGCTCCTCTTTGCTCATTTCCTTTTGTCCTTCTTCATTTTGGAGGACTCGGTGACTTGACATGTCTTGACTTTTCGAGTTGGCTACGAAAGCAATTTCTTTTGGAGGTAGGGTGAGTTCTCCGTCATCTGTCTGCCTTGAAGATTCTTCTTGAGTGATCTTCAAGTTGTATTCGTTGGCTTTTAAGAGTGAGAACAACCTTTACGTAGATAGATCACCCAAGTCACTTCGACTTTGGTGAACTACCTTGTAAGTGTTCCATTCGGTGAAAATTTGAAAGAACCTTTAGATTCTTTTCCATTGGGTATACTTCCCAGTTCTGATTGTCTCTATCTCGATGACTATGTTTGAGAACCTTAGCTCTATCGCTTCGATGGACTCGTTGGCTAGCTGCTTGAAGTTGTCGAATTTTTGGCAAGCTATTGTGAATTTGTTTTCTTTGATTTCTTCAGATCCTTCACATAGCTTGACAAGTATTTCCCACATCTCTTTGGTTGTCTCGCACTTGATGATCTTACTCAGGTAGGCGTTTGAGACTGTTGATGAGATGGTGTTTCTTGCGAAGGCATCCGGTCCGGCTTGCTTTCGTTCTTCTGACGAGTAATCTTTCTTTGGCTTGAGAATTGGCCGGTATTCTGGTTGTCCTCCATCATGGGTAGGTACGAGTTCATTTCCTTGTTTATAAATAATGATGGGTCCGTCTGTGATGACGTCCCACATCATGTCGTGATGTGCACAAAGGAAGCTTTTCAATATGAATTTCCAGATTGCATAGTCGTCTACCGAGAAGGTGGGGAGATTCCTGTTAAGATAAGAATCCATAGACATGTACAGTATGTAATAATATGAGTTTTTTCTATAAAAAAAACGGATCTGTTCAGTTGACCACTGACACAGAGTGTCAAGAGAGATCTCTTGATACAGAAACGCTGGTCTTTTGAACCACTGCTCTGATACCAATTGATGGTCCCTGAGCTGGGTATTTGGTGTAGGGGGGGTGAATACACCAAATAGATTTTTCGAAACTTTTTCAAGTTAAATCACAGAGTTGGTGAGCTCAGTTATCGATCCAGCTGGGTAAATAACTCAGCTGGAGGTGCGGAAAGTGGTGGTTTGAAAACTTAGCTCGGTTACTTAGAAAAACTCAGTTTGAAAATATTAACTTAACGTTTTCAGCTTAGTCAGGTTGTGCAACTTTTAGAGAGACACAGTTGTCTTTGGAGAGCAGCTGTGTGTGCAGTTTTGAACAAATATGCAATGATATGAAGGAGTTAGTACACAGCTGAATATAAATCGAAAGTAAAGAGAGAGAGTAAGAAACACGCGAGTTTTTACGTGGTTCGGAGTAACACCTCCTACGTCCACGACCGGAGTTCATCGGTAATCAACTACCACTTGGTTTCCAAGTACCAAGTAACTTCACAACTCTAACCCATTTGTGTTCCAACGGTTTGCGAGCCTTTATCAAGCCTACACCTTCAGTTTCCGGGTACTGAAGAACCTATCCACTCGAATTACGCGCTTCGAGCAAGCGTACCTTTACCCCCAACCTTTACAGGTTTGGGTTTGGGTATGGGGTTCCAACTGTGAACGAGTTCTTACAATTAAGAACTTTAGAGTATGATGAACTCGTTCGAAATCTAGGCTAAAGATATACAATGAGTTTGGCCTAGGGAACAGACGAAAAACTAAGCAGTTTCTTAACTAGAAACACTTTAAGATAAAGTGTTCGTTGATCTATCTAGAACTGCTTTAGAGCTTTGAAAAGAATGAAGATTTCAGATAATGAAAGCTTGTAGAGAGTTTTTCGTATAATTTTGAGGTTGAAGACGGGTTTATATAGGTAGAGATTCAAGACTAGCCGTTGGAGGAGCCGTTTGAATCTTACCTACTCTTCTTAAATGCAAGATCTGCCGTTGAGCGTATCTGCTTTGTCTTCGTTGTGTCACATCCTAGGTTACGAAGTCTAGGATGCTGATTTGGCAATCCCTTATTGGTCGAGGAAGGTTGACTTCAGCGATTCCGGGATCTTTCCGCCTTTAGTCTTTGGCTTTTGAAATTCGGATTTGTCTTGAAGTGGAGTCTTCGAGAGATAGTTCATTTGTTCTGTCTGTTGGAATAATTTGTGTTTTGAACTCCGGCTCGAATTCTCTTCGGCTTGATCCGAGCTCTGTGGATCACTCGAGTGAAGGTTGACGCTCTTGTCTTTTGCTAGCTTACTCATTTGTAAACACACAATTTGGGTCGATCTTGTCTTACGCTGGTGACTCATTGTAAACTCGGAGTCATTGTTGTCTTCCGCTTCCTTAACCTGTAAGCCTAGAAAATCTAAAGCTCAAACAGGCGAGCTGGAAAACACTATTTAGGTTGACGCGATCATCTATTCAGTTGGAGAATCAGTTGGATTTTGGTATCAAATCGAAACCTTATAATTTTCCCAACAAATAAAAATAAAAATTAGAATATATATGAATTAAAATTAGACAAATTACCATAATAAAGGAAAATCTGAACGGAGCACCGTGGATGAAGCACCTTTATTTTCATATTAGTAATAGATTCTTGAAATTGTGGTACACGTGTATACCTGCCCAGTGCCCACGGTTCAAGGCCCAGAAGTAACAGTTTTCTCCCGGGGTGAACCGTAATCGGTCCGCCTACACTATTTTCGGTTCCGGGCCGGATTAAAAAACTGGCCGTTCCGGTTAAAATGGCCAGTTTTTTTGTTTTTTGTTTTATTTTTTTATTTTTTTCATTAATATATTAATATAAATATATTGTTTTGATTACGAAAAAGAACATTATATAAATGAAGTATAAAACGAACATAAAACAAATGAAGAAAATTAGCTCATTTTTTATTAATACTTAAAATGAACATTACATAATTTATAATTACATTTGCATAAGTTCCAATTAATGCTTGAAAAGAATGAAAATTCTAATAAAGACAAGAAGTTAAAGTGTAGAAAAATGGTGTGGAAGAAATAAATTCTCACAGGTATATATATTTATAGATATACATATGAAGTAATTAAATAAAATAAAAATAATATTTTAAGCCGAAAACCGCCGGTTAACCGGTTCGCCGGTTTTATAGGCCCGCCGATTCCGGCTATCCATTCGCTTGAACCATAACCGGCCCTTCTACAGCCGATTCCGGTTTCGGTTTGAAACCATTGACCACGCTTTCGGTTAAAAAACCGTGGACCGGTTACGGTTCCACCCCGGTTCAAACCACCGGTTCATAAAAAATGGGCAGGCCTAAGTACGTGTAAGCGGTCAACTTAGGGCGCGTTTGGTAGGGGTGATTAGGGTGTATAATATGTCTATGACACCCTAATATCTTGTTTGGTACGAAGTATACGGCCCTTTATAAAGTTCGGGCCCGTATGAATAATACTTATTTTTGTTGTTATGTATACTACCTATGAGGTGGTATAAATAATACTGCAACTAATTATAGCAATAAATTACAATAATTACTATGTGTTGCAGAGAATTTAATACATCATACCAAACGGAATATTAATTCTTTATTTTTATAAGATATCTCAGTCAAACATATCAGGCTTTATCTCATACTTTGTACCAAACGAGCCCAATGTAGACTACATATTGACTCTGGTAAAATAAAATAAATAAATTATAAACCATATGCATATGTATTTTTTTTTTGTGGAGATCGGTTCCTTTGAGAACTAATTAATGACAGCAGTAAATTATGTAAAATCTACTCTTCAGATTAGGTGCTAGTTTTTATACTGGAACTATGATCTATATATATAAATTAAAAAGGTTAATTATCAGAAAAAGTTATTTAAAGTTTTTTTAAATAAAATCTTAAAGCACCAAAGAAAGTAGTGTAGCTACAACTACCCCCTCATCCACCCATGACCCACCTACCTCCTTTTAGCATTGGGGAATTGCAAATTGTGACATAAATTATGGCGATTTATTGTTTTTCTGGGTACATTATTATTTTATTATTAATTATTGATAAAAAAGATTATATTATATATACCACTGACGATTTTATCCATTAACATAATTGAACAAGTGGGCCAATAAAAGGTTTATTCTAAAAAATAGCAGGGGATTTTTGGCAGTCGTTGAAAATAATGGTTTTTCTTATCAACTTAATTAATTAATATTAGCGAGGATTAACGTGGCCCTTGTCGCACTCGAAATGCTAATCTTTGTTGCGTAAAATTGTGACCATTTGTTATTACTAGTAGAGTTGTACGTGCAATGTACGTAATACTGATATATTTTCATAATATATATATATATATATCAAATATAAAATAATCATCTGATAATAGATACTAATAATAAAATACTACTATAATAAGGGTATAATAGACAAATCAAATTTTATAAACAAGACTATTTTATAATAGGTATAGATTATATACTACTAATTCTGTTCCAATAGCAATGTCCATCTTTTCTTTTTCGTCTATCCCAATAGCAAGGTCTCATTCCAAAAATAGAAATAATTGGGACATACCATTTTTTATCTTTTTACTCTTGTTTCTTATTAACTGTGTCCAAAAGAAATGTAACCTTGCTATTGGGACATAGGGAGTACAATTGATATTTTCAATCACTTATAAAACACTAATAGCCACTCTTTTCAATTTGAGAGAGAGAGAGAGTAATCTGCTGCCCCAAACCTTGTGGTATGCAACAATTGACTTAAAAGTCTTAAATAATAAAATCCGCTTTGATTAAAATCAAATAAAGATTGCTTACATGAAAGAAATTGATAGAAAGGACTTGAAGAAATAAGAATATCTTCTTTCTCCATTGCCGCTATTCCGGCTAGGTTCATTTTACACACACACACACACAACTACTTTTTTTTTCTTCCAATTATTTTCCAATTTTTGGGTCTTTTTGTTGTTGTTTAATTACCATAAAAATGAGTTTAGGGTTAATTTTGATCTTTGGTACGAATCTCATTAAAACCTTGTTGGTATTTTACGTTATAATCTATTCCTAATAGCAAAACATATTGAGAGCACAACATCCATTCTCATGCTTATGTGGCAATTCCTCTAATTTTCTTTTTTAATTATCTAAAATCTCAAATTTTATTTTAAATTTGGTATATCTCAATTATTAATTAATGATTCACAATTGTACAATTAATAAAAAAAACTGTTACAAAATTAAAATTAATGGCAACAAATTAATATATTTCCTTATTTTAAAGTATTTTTTACTATATATTTAACAAATTCACAAACAAAGTCACTCATGCACTTCAAAGCATCCCAAACATCAAATTTTTATAATAATTAAAAAAAAGTTCTTTGATGGAGAAGAAAATTTTCGAATGTGGAGAATAAGATGAACTACTACGTTACAACCGAGATATAGATGAAGAGCGAGAAGCAGGCCACCTCCAACGAGTATCAAAGAAAACATGGTGGATGAGTATCACAAGTAGCAGTGGAATCACTCAACCAACCATAGAGGAAAGATGGCAAATACAATGCAATGCGGTCGAATGAGAAGCTTCAAGTAGTGTGTTTTATGTAATTGTGAATCATGTACATACATTAAACAAAGTAAATAACTTACATATTTATGTTGCCAAACCAATAAAATTTTATTTTATTTCTGACGCTCCTCATAAGTGGGAATCATGTGTTTATTCAAATAGCAAAGTTATAGCGGAAGAAAGATAGAACTTTGACTGGGCAAAAATTTGTGAATACGATCGAGAGATACAAATATGAGAATAAAACTAATGGCAAGTTTTACAAAACCAATTTGCTTACCTTGAATTTCTTAGACTTTGGGATGAAAGCTTTATTAAGTGAGGAAAAAACTTTTTAAGTGCACAAACATCAAACATAGCTGATTTATGCAATGACCAGATTTGTGAAGTCAGTTAGGTAGAGAATAACATGCAATTAATAGTTAAGTACTAATCATATAAAAGAAAATTTAAGGACTTGATTACAATTGCAATAAGCTTTTCTTTTTTTTTTTGAAATGGGAATCGAACTTCATTAATGAAGAAGAATCAAAAGAAATTATACAGACAATGTTCTACTACATATTTCTCCGGATTGGAACTGAAAAGAAGTTCATAGAGAGCCCATTTAATTTCATAAATAAATATTCCCTATCCAATTCTAAATAGATAGTTCTATTCATTTGCAACAATTTTTTCAAAAATTGCATTTATCCAATTAAGACCGCAATTACATATGGGACAAAATCAAGCTCCAATTTTTAGTTAATTTTTTTTAACATATCTCTTATTCTCCCACCATGGAGTACTTTTATTAGTCAGAATCTAGCAAAATAATGCACTTTCCTTTCTGCAATAAGATTAATAATATATATATATATATAAGGAGATGATCATATAGGAACTCATTTTTATATGAGTCCATAAGAACCATGCATTTTTATCACACAAGTTAATATGCAAATTGCATTATTTTAATGCATAAACATATGTTAATTAAAAAAATTGCATTTTTTTTCAATTTTGATTTAAGAGTCGAGCGAGGGGAGCCGAAGGCCTCGGAGCGAGCTAAAGGACATTAATGTTGCCACAATCATTATCTATAAATTAAAATCGGAGACGAAGACAGACACGAAAAAAAATGCTTTGCTATGTTTGTGCATTAAAGTACTGCATTTTGTGCATTTCCTAAGTCAAAAAAATGCATGGTTCTTACGGACTCATATAAGAATGAGTTCCTACCAGATCCACACCCTATATATTAATATTATATAAATTCCTGATTTGGCGCCAATACTATCATAAGCTTCATATTATATAGTATAATTACTTACGTTAAAGTATGATTTAATTACTCTTAATTACATACATTTGAAGACTTTATGCATAGCCACATAATTTGTTCTCAATGTAAGTAAGCTTTGATGTAGTAAATTTTTCTTCATTTAATGACTTACGTTAAAGTGCCAGAATTATGGATGCAAAATGTTTCCACCCTTGCTAAATTTCCATACAAACATATGCGATTGAATTATAATTAATATACTGCCCGGCTGATTTGAAGCCTAAAAATCATTCTATTAGCATGTATTAAGAAATTATAATTAAAATAATAATGGTCTCATAGTAATTGAGTCAATGTGAAACTAACATATATGGAATTTTTTAATTTTTACTTTTTAGTAGTCCATTTCATAATGTGGATATTTTAATTTACAAGATTTGGACGCCTTTTATAAATCTTTAAGTCTCTTTATATATTTCATGGACCTTCAGAAATAGGATTTTATATATCTTTTAAATTACTGATTATTATATCTAAAATGTATATATTGAGATATAATCATTATAATATATAATATATTAATAGTTACATGATATAAATTCATTTTTAGAATTCTATATATAATATACTCCCTCCGTCCACGATAATTATTCTCCGAGACGATAGACACGTGGATTAATAAAAGTTAGATGTAGTGATATAATATATGCAGTAGAATTTAATCAATACAATTCAATTTTTTATTTTAAATGAATATAAAAGGACCCCAAGTACTTGAAGGTTTCGGAGTAATCAACAACCAGACAACAAAACATCTTAATTCATAAATCATCCCATTATGTGGCTATTTTGAAGCCATAAAATCTTTATAATTTGCATGTATTAAGTATTTATAATTAATACAATTATAGAATAATAATTAATTACTCCCTCTGGACCCCTTTCAGGCTTTCTCCATATAAACTTAATATAAAAAAAAATCATTCATTTTTCAATAATAATCAATATAAACGAATTATATAAACGAATTAATAGAAGTGATAACAGTTTGTATAAACATATTGGTTATGATTAACAAAAAATATATTATATTTCTACATATCAAAAATATAAATATAATCAAACTAAAATTAGAAAGTCAAGATATAAAATTACAACAACAATAAAATTTATAAAAACAGACACAATTACATAACGTAAACATTAAAATATTCATTAAAAGATAAGGAAGATAACGAATAGTAAAATCACTTTCTAATCAGGTTTTGATCGAGTACAATATAAATTCTAATAGATTTCGTGGATTGTATAATTTTTAAATTTATACTTGGAATTTAATTTTTAATCTTTTGTTATATATATTATTTATTATTAATGTTTATTTTATAATGTTTGAGGTTTATATTAAAGTGGATAACCAAGTACCGTAACAAACTTATTTTTTAATTTTTATATTTTTATAAATTTTAATTATATTTGAATAATTAACGAATATTACTATACGAGTTTGGGACGAGAACATGTAGTAACTTTACTTTTTAATTGAATTTGGTATATGTACAAGTATATAAATTCTAAATGAGGTTCGTAGATAGTATAGTTTTATAATTTATGATTAAATTTAATATTTAATCTTTTATTATTTATATTATTTTTTATTAATATTTATTATGTAATATTTAATTTTCATTGAGATAGATAACCAATTATTGTAATAACTTATACTCCCTCTGTTCCAATAGCAAGGTCTTACTTGCTTTGGGCACGATTATTAAGAAACAAGAGTAAAATGAGAAAAAGTGGTAGGTCCTACAGCTTTTGAAGAGTTAATTATTTTCATTTTTGGAATGAGACATTGCTATTGGAACAGACAAAAAAGAAAAGCGATACCTTGCTATTGGGACGAAGGGAGTATATGATTATCTAGATATATTATAAATTTAAGCATGAAGATTACTTGGTATTGGTATATGGATTTGAGACAGGAACATGAATTCGAATTACTAATTAATTGGGTTTAAAACGAGTATGAGTAGGGATGTCTAAACGGGTCGGGTAGGGTACACTATCCGAAAATATCGGGTACCCGACCCCGATTTTTCTAAATTTATTATACCCTATCCCGACCCTATATTAAAAATCGAGTATCCAAATACCCAAAGCGGGTATCCCAATCGGGTATTAGGGTACCCAAATTACCCGATATTATTTAATTTATGTTTTATGTTATGCCTAAAATAAATTATTCAATTTATGGCTTACACTATATATATGCAATGTCTAATATATATAGAAGAACAATATGATATATTCATACATCATGAGGTATTGTTGATTTATAAAGTCGGATCACATTATATCAAATTTAAATTATAAACTACTAAACTCGTAGCAATGACCATAACAATCTGTAACCAAAAGAAACAAGAAATGTATAACAATTTAAAATTAAAAAATGTCACCAACACTATTAATCATAAACTAAAACCATAAATATATCTCAGGTTTGTATCCTAAAAGTTAATTAACTTAATTTAAAGTAATATAATATAGTATAAATTCAAAACTCGGGTATATTTAGGTACCCGAATCGGGTGTCGGGTATACCCGATACCCGAAATTTTTAAAACACTCAACTCGTATCCCGACCCGTTTACCCGAATATGTAGGTATCGGGTATCCAATACCCGTCGGGTATCGGGTCGGTGCAACACTACCCGATTACCCGCCACCCGTTTAGACAGCCCTAAGTATGAGTATATAAATTTCAAACGAGTATGAGTAATACTAGACTCATCATTTCAGATCTTTCAGTTAATGTTATGTTGCGGTCAAGTTGGCTAAATACATAGTTAAATTTTTTATTTAACTTAGTAATACATGTCTAATAATTTTATAAATTCTATTAAATAATAAATTCCCGTCAATTTTCTACATGCTACTTATAACTAAGTTTAGAATTGTGGAAAATTTTACGTAGGCATCATAATATTAATAGGCAAGAGGTTATGCACCTTAGTTTATGTTGGAGTTGAGAAAATATATCATCTAATAGTTTTACGGAATCACACTTTTAATTGTTAGTTATTATCATCTCCATATGAACCTGTTCGTCCGGTTTGAAAGCATCACGTTGATATACCTGCGTGGAATTTCCTTCATTTTTTTAAATCGTTTGTTTACTTTCTTATGTTCAATTTTTAGTAAGACGAATAATCAATAATTATAGTAACATCTTATATTTTATTATTTATATATTTATAAATTTAAACGAATTCAGGTAATCAATGAGTATTACTATACGGGTTTGGAACGTGTACGTGTATGTAAATTCTAAACGGGTTTCGTAAAGTATATAATTTAACGACATGTGTGATATTAAATTTATTTGACATGTTTTCGTGATTTATTTTTTAATTTTTCATTCACTAAAATCTTAAATAAAAGGAGTCTACGTCATCAATTGGAACCTAAATAAAAGGAACCACATTTTCTCTAGATATTCCATTTCTATTTTTCTCTAGCTGTAAAATTATTTTTTAATCAAATATTAGAAGGGTACGAAATAAACTATGTGTTCATGTAATTAACGTGTATTTCTATACATGTTTGTGACATAAACGAGTAGTTTGGGATAAGAACACATAGTAAATTACTTTTTCATCGACTTTGGAACGAATACATGTATATTAAATTTAAACGGGATTCGTAGATATTATATTTTTTTATACTTGAAAGTTAATTTTAATCTTTTTTTTTATTTATATTGTGAATTATTAATGTTTACTTTGTTAATACTCGGCTTTATAACGGGTATTACTAGCTCTATGAATTTGAGATGAGAACAAGTTGTAAAAATATTTTACTTTTAATCAACTTTAGGACGAGTATAAGTATATACATTTTAAAAGGGTTTCGCAGATTGTATTATTTTCAAATTTATATTTGAATTTAAAATTTTAATTTTTTGTTATCTATTTGTTCTATATATTATAAATGGTTTCTTTGTAATATTCAAGTTTATACGAGAACAAGTTGTAACGGGTACGTGTATATAAAAATGGATTCGAGTAATTAACAAGTTTACTATATGGGTTTGGACCATAAATGAGTAGTTTGAGACAAGAACAAGTACGAGTAGTTAATTTTTATACGGGTTTCGTAGAATGTATGATTTTCAAATTTATACATAAATTATGAACTTTTTTTTTTGTTATTTATGTTGTTGATGTTTGCTTAGTGGATATTATTATACGTGTTTTGGATGAAAATGGGAGGTAAAATTAATTTTTAATTGGGTTTAAAAATGCATATGCATATATAAATTCTAAACGGATTTTGTAGATTGTATATTTTGAAATTTATAATTTAATTTATAATCTTTTGTTATTTATACTATTTATTATTATTGTCTATTTTTTAATACCCGAGTTTTTATTGAGAATTGTAACTTATATTTAATTATTAAGATATTTCTTAAATTTAAATGAGTTCGTGTAAATAGCAGGTACTTTTATATGGATTTCGAACAAGAGCTGGTAGTGAATCACTTTTTAATTGGGTTTCAAGCGAGTACGACTATATAAATTCTAAACGTGTTTCTTAGATTGCATACTTTTCAAGTATAAACTTGAAATTCAATTTTTTATTTTTTGTTATTTGTATAATTTATTATATAATGTCTATTTTTAATGTTTGAGTTTTAATTGAGACTGGTAGTCAATTATTGTAATAACTTACATTTATTATTTAGATATTTCATAAATATAAGCGGATTCGTACAATTATTGGGTATTTTAATACGAGATTGGGATGATGACGAGTAGTGAAATCATTTTTTAATCAGGTTTGGAACGGGTACGAGTATATAAATTCTAAATAGATCCGAGTGACTGAACCCTATCTTCACATTTTTTATTTATTTGAAAGACATGTTTGAACTTGATATGTTTTAAATAGATAATTACAAAAAAATACTTAAATATAGTTTAGCCTAAATACATGTACATAATTTTTTTATGAATAGAAATTGTTCTTGATTTCCAAAAAAAAGGAAAAACAAGGGTACTTATTTGTGCACTTAAGTTAAATATTATTATAATTATTGGCATTACATGATATGATATATGTGTCTAATAGTTTTTCACATTTTATATAATTAGTCAATCCCCATCGAATTTCGACGGGCAACACACTACACTCGGGGACCGCGTAATTGAAGCCAAATTAATTTTAAAAAAAAATGCAAACAAAAAGTTTCCAATTGCAAGAATGATCATGAGTTCTCGAACTTTACTAAATTTCCAATTCGATTGCAGAGGAGGCAGTTTTCTTTAATTGACTGTTTGTTTTTCTATGACTATAAACAAGAGTCAGGGTCAATCTCTTTCGAACGTAGGACTGTACCTACCAAAACATGTGTTTAGCCATGGTCAGTTGTACGTTGCTATCTCACAAGTCGCTAGCAAAAAAAGATCTCAAAATTTTAATCTGTAACGATGATGGTAAGGTGCATGGCACAACAACTAACAAGATTTACAATGAAATTTTCAACTGATTGTAAGGTAATTATAAAATTAATTATTTTAAAAATTGATTATTATTATTTTAAGCATATATTTACTTTGATTTCTTTTCATTTCTTGCAGATAAAAAGTTGGGATAAATTGAATAAACCCCATCTTTTCACAATTTAATTATTTTCATTTATATATAATGTAACACTTCTTTTAATTATTCGTCGTCGTACTCATAAATTATAATATTAAGTGATCCCGTCGAATTTCGACGGGTTACACACTAGTTTAGATATAATAGAAGTGAAAGCACATGATTTGTACTTAATTATGTGAGCTCAATTATATTATTCTTATTATGATTATAAATAAAATAAGATAAGATAAAGTTGCATTTTCACGAGTTACCCCTACAACTACCCCCTTTTGGAATTGGAGAATGGCAAATTGAGACACATAAATTATGGCGAGTTATTGATTTTCTGGGTACATTATTATTTTATTATTAATTATTGATACAAAAAGATTATACTACCACTGACGATCTTATCCATTAACATAACTAGATTGCACCCGTGCGTTGCACGGTAGAATATACTATAAAAATATGTAAAATGTATTGATTTTAAAATTTCGGTAATTAAGGAGAATGATAATATTTATATACTATATATTTTTAATACAAAAATAAGGATATTTTCAGGAATAACGGTAATACAACATACTTCATCGGTTCATCCGTTCCCCATGAATGTATTAATAATTCCATGTCAGTATATCCCCAAAGATTGTATAAATTTTATTTTAAGACATGACCACACACTTTCTCTTTAATATTTACCCCATTACATTACAATATTTACAATAGACCCAACCCATGCCACTCAGAAAACATCAAATGATATATGGTCCTTTACTCCACTCAGAAAACATCTACCTACCATTTTCAAAATCCGTGCCAAGTCAAACATGTTACTCATTGGGGACAGATGGAGTATTATTACATTTCAAACATTACGAAAAACTTCTTTTTACATAACATTTTCAGTAACTATTGAACACATTCTACTCCTCATTACCACACTCCAATAACGTCAAGCCTTTTCCGATTTGTAACTTTTGAGACAACCACATAAAATTGTACATGACTAAACACAGATTTTTCTAAGAATAATCCAACATGAGAAAGATTGTTCTTAGTTTTATTAATAGTCATTTTAATCATGGTAAATTACCATTAAAATCCTGAACTATTCTCATACTATTTAATTACTAGTAAGTAGCCCGTCGGAATTCGACAGGAAATAACTTTTATGTTTTAATTTATATGTATATATTTTAAAAAATAAGTTTATATATCTTATTTAAAAGTTGTGATATTATTCGTGTTAATTATTAATCAAACTTAGAAAATTAATTTTATTTCACGTATCTAAATTTATAATTAGGAATGATAATAGATCGAGTATACTCATTCATTATGTTTTTTAAATCTAAATTTGTTTAGAATTTTTCTACATGTTCGTAATAATCTCGATTAAAACAGTGATTTTACTATACATACTCGTCTCAAATCCGTTGAGTAATACTCGATAAAATATGAACACTCCAAGTAAGATTAATTAAAATTAGTAAAAATCATTCTTTCTATGTTATTTGAACCGTCTCGTTGGTTTATGCTAAATTACTCGATAAAAATCTAAACAAAGGTAATATTAATTAAAATTAGTAAAAATTCGTTTGTTTAAGTATATTTGAACCGTCTCGTTAAATACAAATAGATTACAAATATTAATTTAATACATACATAATGAATATAATAATAATCATAATGATAGATTCGAATTAGAATATATAAATGTATATATATATATATATATATATATATATAATATCTCTAATTTTTGCCAAAATGCGGAAGAAAAATGTTTACATCTTCAGAGTAATATTAATTAAAATTAGTAAAAATCATTTTTTCTATGCTATTTGAACCGTCCCGTTGGTTTATGCTAAATTACTCGATAAAAATCTAAACAAAGGTAATATTAATTAAAATTAGTAAAAATTCGTCTGTTTAAGTATATTTGAACCGTCTCGTTTGATACAAATAGATTACAAATATTAATTTAATACATATATATAATGAATATAATAATAATAATAATAATAATAATAATCATAATGATAGATTCGAAATAGAAATATAAATGTATATATATATATATATAATATCTCTAATCTTTGCCAAAATGCAGAAGAAAAATGTTTACATCTTCAGAGTAATATTAATTAAAATTAGTAAAAATCATTCTTTCTATGTTAATTGAACCGTCTCGTTGGTTTATGCTAAATTACTCGATAAAAATCTAAACAAAGTTAGTATTAATTAAAATTAGTAAAAATCATTCTTTTTAAGTATATTTGAACCTTCTCGTTAGTTCATGTTAAATCGATACCTCTAATCTTTGACAAAATACGGAAAAAATATGTTTACATCTTCAAGTTCTTTTGTTCTTTTCTTTAGTTACCTATCACACATTTGATTCAATGTATATTGTCACGCCCCAATTCCCGAGGAAAGACACGTATGTCGGGACATGACTGGCGGGGAAGTAAGAAGCGAGAAAGAAATAGGGGATTTTAATTTGCAGATAAATAAATAATATGTCCAATATTTTAGGCAACATATTCTTAATAATATAGACATATAAGAGAGATAAATATATCAGTTATAATTAATCAATTACCAAATAATGGGGTCGGAATAGACCGAACTTCACCGTTAAATAATGCAGGGTCGGATGAACCGAACTACCATGCTAAACACAAATGACGGAGTCGGAGAGTTCAACTTGCCAAGTGGGGTTGGTAAAACCAAACAACACCACAAAGGGTTGAACAATCAGAGCACAGTCAGAGAGCCTATGCTTGCCAAATCGAGTCAACCAAACCAACTCACTCGTGTGGTCGGATAAATCATACTACACCACGAAGGTCGGGAAGTTGAGCGTCCAAGAGGGGCCCGCTAGTCTGAAGCTTTTATCGGAAAACAGTAAAGAAATAAACGGGGTCGAAAAACCGTACAACCCGTGATAACAATAATTCCAAAAAGAGGTCCATTTTATTTAAAGCATAATAGTTCAAATACGACACCAATAAATTATTAGAGCATTAACAGAGTAAGGCGGAAGCAGTATCATAAAAAGTACAACAGTACAACAACATTCTCTATTCCTCAGCTCCGCCCGATCACTCCGACTTCTCATCCTGAAAATATTTTGAGAAGAGTTTTGGGGGTGAGTACTAATGTACCCTGTGAGTAATATTTTATAAATAATTTTAATAAAAACTAAATAGTTGGTATATCCAAATTTTACTCGTAAGCTTAAAAGGTTTTAAAAATATAAAGCCTCTTCCAAGGTACGTCAAACCTTTTTCATTTGCGCGCCAATCAATGCCGTTCTATAGTGTTATTCCTATCGTGGAACGGTTACATTTCCCGTTTCAACAACAGTAACAAGATCCCGGTCTTAACCCATCGGACCCAGAACATAAATCCTCGTTAGAAAACGATGGCGATCAACCCACCGAACTTCTAACCACGTGTACACAGCCCAATGCTAGTGTGTTAGACCAACAAAGGACCCCGGTCGGTATTATAGGAACATTAAACACATAGAGTGCACTAAAATATTTTCATGGATAACCATTTTCTTTTACCTGAAATATCAGAGTTTATTAACTCAAAATAATTTTCATAAAATAAAACCCACCTGATAGATCAGGAATGCGTCGGAGAATTTTGATTTGTGTCTGGACCTATAATACAAGCCTTAAGCTTAGTCACGAAGAAATGTACTAATATCTTCAATCTATTTTTCGCAACCTCTTATTTAAAAATAATTTGATAAAAATAATTCTTGGCTAGGGCACCAACAATACCCTTAGCTCGTTTATACAAAACTTTATCATATAATAATTTATAGAAATCAATATTTATATAGTTAATAGGTATCGAAAATAATACTAACAATATATACCTTTGAAATTTTCGAGAAAAGCACCAAGTAGCCAAAATATGAGAAAACAAACTATTTATTTCTTCTTTCATATTATGTGGGACGAGGAGGTAGATTGGGGCTTCAAAACCTTGCTATTTATAGAAAAAAAGTGATATAGGTTATAGGGTATAGGGGATGATAGTCATAAGTCTATTTAAAATAGACAAAGACACGTAATAGGCAAGTTGGCAATTTATCCAAATGATGATAAACCAATTTAATATATATAAATTATATATATATATATATATATATATATATATATATATATATATAAACATTAACTTCATTAACAAATATAATATTATATCCTTCTTTTCTTTTCGTTTTTTTTTCTTTACTTTTAAAGAAGTAGTATATATATATAAATATTACTTTTAAACAATTGTATATATATATATATTGCGTATATATTTTATATATAAATAAGTCTAGGTTTTAATAAATTAAATTTAATATATAAACTAGTCACAAATTTCGAAAATAATTTTACTAGGAAAAAAGTTCGATTATTTTTAAATAGAATTTTTGTTGGAATTCAAAAGATTTTCCCGAGATGCTACTTTCTTATTCTTAAATCCTAGAAATATCTAACTATTTTTATTTTTATTCTATTCTCTAGGACTTTTCCTAGTTATTAAACTTATTTGGAATAAAAAAAATCAGGGGTATTACATCCCACCCTCCTTATAAAAATTTCGTCCCGAAATTTCAAATACCTGAAAACGGCAAATCAGGATACTGGGCTTTCATCTTCTCTTCCAGTTCCCATGTAGCCTCTTCTTGGCCATGGTGATTCCACAAGACTTTAACAATAGGGATTTTCTTATTCCTCAACACTTGGACTTTCCGATCAACTATTGCTATTGGCTTTTCGTCATAACTCAAATCTTGATTTATGACTACTTCTGCTTGTCGGATCACGTGTATCTCCTCAATTGCGATACGTGGAAAACATTGTGCATGTCTCCTAAATTTGGCGGCAAAGCCAACCTATAGGCAACTGCGCCTATCCTTTCAAGGATATCAAAGGGTCCTATATACCTGGGACGTAACTTACCACTTTTACCAAAACGTATAACTCCTTTTGTAGGAGATATCTTGAGGAATACCTTATCTCCAACGTTAAATTGCAACTCCGTTCGGCGTTTATCGGCATAAGATTTCTGCCTATCTTGGGCTTCTTTGATTCTTTGTCGAATCTGACTGACTATCTCGATCATCTGTTGTACTAGGTCTGGACCTAGTATCTTTCGTTCACCCACTTCATCCCAATAAAGTGGTGATCTGCATTTCCGACCATATAAAGCTTCGTACGGTGCCATACCAATGGTTGTCTGGTAACTATTGTTATAGGCAAACTCTATCAAGGGCAAAATATCTTCCCAATTTCCACCTCTATCTGCTACAACAGTTCGTAACATATCTTCCAGAACCTGTATCTTCCTTTCAGACTGTCCGTCGGTCTGGGGGTGGTAGGCTGTGCTAAAATTTAATTTTGTACCCATTTGCTCTTGCAAATTTTTCCAAAATTTTGATGTGAATCTGGAATCTCTATCTGATGTGATTGACATATCTGATGTGATTGACATAGGGATACCGTGTAGACGTACGATCTCTTTACATACAATTTGTCTAGTTTCTCCAATTCTAGCGTCATCCGTATCGGCAAAAAGTGTGCTGACTTGGTTTGACGATCAACAATAACCCATATTGCCGTGTTGCCTCGTGCCGATCTTGGTAAACTAACCACAAAATCCATGTTAATGTGATCCCACTTCCATTCTGGAAGATATTCCATAAAGTCAAATATCTATAAAATAAATCGAACCTCATAAATTCAATATTTTATTTATTTTTTGTCTATATCAACTTTTATTTTGAAATCTGTTTCTCATATTTCTTATAATTTTTTGTAGAGATCTTATTTCATATAATTAATTAAATGACTGATCCTTTTGCAGTAGTAAACACTGTTGACACAAAATGAAATGATCATATACGATCTTCAATAAATAATCAAAATACATTGGGAGACTTTGTATTGAAATCCAAAATATTGAAGTCAGTGGTAATTAATCAAGATATATTAGACATTTACAAATGAATATCCAAAAGTCAAACAAGTAACCAATTAAGTTGGATATAGAGAGAAAATGACAACTTTAATAAATATAGTCACAACTCTCTTATTTAGTATTAGTATAGATTGAATTGAACAAGTGGTCCAATAAAACGGTATATTCTAAAAAAATAGTCGGGAATTTTTGGAAGTCGTGGAAAATAATGGTTTACTTTATCAACTTAATTAATTAATATTAGCGAAGATTAACGTGGCCCTTGTCGCACTCGAAATGCTAATCTTTGTTGCTTAAAATTGCGACCATTTGTTATTATTATATACAATTTATATTCTCAATCACTTATAAAACACTAAGGGGTGACTGGTACGCAGGTATGAGACTGGAATGGAATGATCATTCATACAGTTATTCCTAATCTCATGACTGTTATCATTTTACTGCAAGGAATGGTCATTCCCTTAGCAATGACTAATCCCATGAACATGGGTTTAGCCATTCCTCCCTTCCCCCTTGGTATTAGCTATTCCTCATCTTAAGGAATGAACTTTATTATTATTATTATTATTATTATTATTATTATTATTATTATTATTATTGGTATAATAATAATAATAATTTTATTATTATAATTAGCATAATAATAATACTTATTATTATATTAGTATCAATATTATCATATTAATTATTATGAAAATAATTATAATAAAAAAATAATAAAATAATGATAGAATAATAATAATAATTGATTAAAGTAATAATTATAATTAGTATTAATATTATTATAAACCTGATTATAATAATTATAATGAAACTACTAAATAATAATATTTATTAGAATTAGCATTAATATTATTATTATAATAATAATAATCATCTTAATATTAATTATTATAATTAAAAATAATAAACAATAATAATTATCATTAGTATTATTATTATTAAGATAATTATAATAATTATAATAAAATATATTAAAATAATTAAAGTATTACTATTATTTTAATTATTATTAACCTAATTATAATAATTAAAATAATAATAAATAATAATTATTATAATTATTTGTATTATTAAGCTAATTATAATCATTATAATAAACATAATAAAATTAAAATAATAATTAATATTTATTATTATTTGTATTAATATTATTATAATTGTTATTAAAAAACTAATTATAATAAGTATAATAAAAATAATAGTAATAAACCTACCATTCCATTCCTGATGTATACCAGCCATAAGAATATCATTCCTTGATTCATTCCTTTCTTATCTTCATTCCATTACAAGTGTCATTCCATTCCCACTAAATTCCATTCATGTCTACCAGTCACCCCCTAAGGGGATGGCTGGTATGTTGGAATGGAATGAGAATGGAATGATCATTACTGTCTCCATTCCTAATCCCACGGTTGATGTATTTTTTTCAGAAGGAATGACCATTCCTTGAGGAATGACTAATACCATAAGCATGGGTTTAGCCATTCATTCTCTCCCCCTGGTATTAGCTAATCCCCATCTTCAGGAATGAATATTATTATTATTATTATTATTATTATTATTATTATTATGAAAAAATAATTATAATAAAAACAATAATATTAAAATAGTAATAATTAATAATATTATTATAATAATTAAAATAATTAAAATAATAATAAATAATAATAATTATTAATTATTATTATTTCTTATTATTAGAATTAATATTATAATAATTATTAGTATTAATATTATAATTATAATAATAATTATTATTAAGCTAATTATAATAAATAATAAATATTATTATTAAGCTAATTGTAGTAAGTATAATAAAACAATAAAACTAAAATAATATTTATTATTAGTATTAGTATTAGTATTAATATTATTAAAATTATTAATAATAAGCAAATTATAATAAGTACTCCCTTCGTCCACCAAAAGTTTGCATCAAAAATTGCGACACAGATTTTATTATATAAAATTAGTTAAGGAATGATCATTCCATTCCTGATGTATACCAGCCATAAGAATATTATTCCTTAATTCATTCCTTTCCTACCTTCATTCCATTACATGGGTCATTCCATTCTCACTAAATTTTATTCATGTCTACCGGCCACCCCCTAATAGCTTCTCTTTTCTAGCGAATGTAACACTAGAATATCTATAAATTCACAATTCTTTAGAAAATTTGGGAAGTTGTAAGAAATTCACAAACATACCTAGGATGGATTAGTGAAATATGACTATATTTTGTTTGTTTTTTTTTCTTGAGACACAAATTTAATTGAATTGTCTCTTAAAATTTTTCTACTTACATCCAGAAGTTCAGAAATTGTGTTTATTCTTTTTTCCTTCTTTTCGGATTAGTTATTGCAAAATAATAGTATTTCGTAACCAATTCCAATTGTCAAATTCTCATCATGTGTATTAATATTTTACCTTAAAATTTGTTTCATCTTGTGAAATACAGTAGAACCTCTATAAATTAATACAGTCGGGACCGAAGAAAATTATTATCTTACAGAAGTTATTAATTTATCGAGTTAAAATTTAAAAGACAGTAATACAGTAGGGACAAGAGAAAATTATTATCTTAAAGAGGTTATTAATTTATCGAATATTAATTTAAGGAGGTTATAATGTATAACAAATTAGATTACACGGATAAATCAACCGATTGAGCTTATACCGTTCCATTGAAAATTAGAGGCTTAGCGCAAATCTTTTAATTAAATTTTTTTTAAGTAGGTGTTTTAATTATTATCAGACTGTAATAATTAAATTATCCAAAATTCATAATTTTTCTTCAACCCTAACATGTAGATTTAAATTAAATAAAATAAAAGTTAACCCATACAGCATCGAAAATGTCTTTTTTTTTAAGGAAATGTCTTAGAAATTACGTTAGGTGCAGATAAAAATAAATAAATTATTCCTACTATAATATAAAAAAAAATCCGACGTGAAATCATACGCAACCAATTATTAGAGTACACATAACAAAAATTATTCCTACTATAATTTAAATAATATCACAAATATCTCCAAAAATTATCTATACGCGAATGAGACCGCCAAACGTGGCCCAATGCAAATCCACCAATCACTCATCACTCCCATTTTATAGGCCCCCTTTATTTCGTCACCGAATATTCATTTCCACTCTCACTCCTCCACACTCACCGCACACAAAATGAAGCCTCCGCCAAACACGCCCTTACTCTCTCTCTACTTCACTCTCTCTCTCCTTCTCCTCCTCCCCTCCTCCGCCGTCTCCTCCGACGGCCAGGAGACCTTCATCGTCCACGTCTCCCACTCTCACAAGCCACTCACCTTCTCCACCCACCTCCACTGGTACTCCAGCATCCTCCGATCCCTTCCGCCGCACAGCCGCCCTGCCAAAATCCTCTACACCTACGACCGCGCCGTGCGCGGATTCTCCGCTCGTCTCTCCGCCGAGCAGGCCGCATCTCTCCGCGGCGTCCCCGGCGTCATCTCCGTCGTCCCCGACGCGGTTCGCCATTTGCATACCACTCGAACTCCGAAATTTTTAGGTCTCGCCGATTCGTTCGGTTTGTGGCCTAATTCCGACTACGCCGATGACGTCATCGTTGGAGTTTTGGATACCGGTATCTGGCCGGAGCGGCCGAGCTTCTCCGATGAAGGTCTCGGCCCCGTTCCGGCAGGCTGGAAGGGGAAATGTGTGGATTATCCTGATTTTCCGGTGACGTTGTGTAATAAGAAGATTATCGGCGCAAGAGCGTTTTATTTAGGTCACGAATCTTCGCGAGGTGAAACGACGGGGGAATCGAATGATCATTCAAAGTCCCCGAGGGATACGGAAGGCCACGGCACTCACACGGCGTCGACTGCCGCCGGAGCGGTAGTGACGAACGCGAGTTTGTTCGAATATGCGCAGGGTGAAGCTAGAGGCATGGCTGTGAAGGCGAGGATTGCTGTCTACAAAATTTGCTGGACGTTTGGGTGCTACGATTCGGATATTTTAGCTGCCTTTGAGCAAGCGATTGAGGATGGAGTGAACGTGATCTCGCTTTCCGTCGGCGCTACCGGCTATGCGCCGCAGTACGAGCAGGATTCCATCGCGATCGGAGCTTTCGCAGCAACGGAGCAAGGAATCGTGGTGTCGTGCTCAGCCGGAAACTCAGGACCTGGTTCGTACACTTCGGTGAACATCGCGCCGTGGATTTTGACAGTCGGAGCTTCGACGCTCGATCGTGAATTCCCCGCCGATGTGGTTCTCGGCGACGGCAGCGTGTACGGTGGTGTCTCGCTTTATTCCGGCGATCCACTCGGAGACGACTTGCTTCCGTTGGTTTACGGCAAGGACTGTGGAAGCCAGTACTGCTACACCGGCTCGCTCGATTCATCGAAAGTCGCCGGCAAAATCGTGATCTGCGATCGCGGCGGCAATGCGAGAGTGGAGAAAGGAAACGCCGTCCACGTCGCCGGCGGAGCCGGCATGATCATGGCGAATCTGGACGATTCCGGCGAAGAACTCCTCGCCGACGCGCACTTCATTCCGGCCACAATGGTCGGGGCAACCAACGGTGACAAAATCCGAGCTTACGTAAGCTCCGATCCAAATCCAACGGCCACGATTGTATTCAAGGGCACAGTCATCAGCACCTCGCCGTCGGCTCCGCGCGTCGCTTCATTCTCGAGCCGCGGTCCGAGCTACCGCACCGCCGAGATTCTCAAGCCCGACGTAATCGGCCCCGGCGTCAACATTCTCGCCGGCTGGACGGGTTACATCGGCCCCACCGATATCGAAACCGATACGAGAAGAGTCGAATTCAACATCATCTCCGGCACGTCGATGTCGTGCCCCCACGTCAGCGGCTTGGCGGCGTTGCTGAGGAAGGCTTATCCGTCGTGGACACCGGCGGCGATCAAGTCGGCGCTGATGACCACGGCTTACAATGTGGATAACACCGGCCGGAATATTACGGACCTTGCCACCGGAGACGAGTCCAACGCTTACATCCACGGGGCGGGCCATGTCGACCCGAACAGGGCGTTGGATCCGGGTTTGGTTTATGATTTGAAAACGGTGGATTATTTGGGATTCCTTTGCACAATTGGATTTGATGCGAGGAAAATTTCGGTGTTTTATAAAGATGCTTCTTCGTTGGATTGTGAGAAATTAGGATTCAAGAATCCGGGTAATTTGAACTACCCCTCATTCTCCGTCGTTTTCAGCGGCGGCGAGAGCGTGGTTAAGTATAAGAGAACGGTGAAGAATGTCGGGAAGACGGCCGGCGTGGCATATGAGGTGGGAGTGGCGGCGCCGCCGGGGGTGGAGGTGAGTGTGTCGCCGAGTAAGTTGGTGTTCAGTGAGGGGGAAGACACATTGTCTTATGAGGTCACGTTCAAGAGCAGCGTCGTCGACGCCGCGGATGCTGCCGGATTTTCGATTGTGGACGGTGCCAAGTCTTCGTTCGGGTGGCTGGAGTGGACCGACGGTAGCCACCGCGTGAGGAGCCAAATCGCGGTGCTCTGGCGGCAGAATGCGGCGGCGGTGGCAATGTGAAGGTCATGATATCGCCGGAGAGAGGCTTTTCTTGATTGAAAGGGGGATTTGAAGGTGAAGGTTTTGGCTTTTTGAGCTGAGGCTTTTGCTTTTGTTTGGGCTGTATTGTTGTTGATCTTGTCTGTAAAATAAATGATGTAAAGAGATGGAAGCAGGTAGTTAACTAATTTTCATGGTGCAGAATTTGAGATTCTTGAGCAAGATTATGTTGATTAGAATTTTAGAAGTTTTGTTGCAATGCTATAAAGCCTCTGTTTCTATGCAATCATCTTCAAAGTTCAGTCTCAATCATATGTGAATTCTAACTTTTCGATCATGTTTATCAGACAAATTTAGTGGCTTTTATTCTAAGTAAGTTGCCATTTTAGTTAGTTTTGAACAAATATTACAAGAAATTTTAAAGGCCGCGTGACGGTGGACTTGGCTGGCCTTTAGAGACGTTAACATTTCTAAATTTAACACACGCACACATTTTAGTTAGTTTTACAATGACGTTGGCATAATGTGATTAGTAATAAAGAAAAAAAATTGTTGGTGATAAGTTTATTGTTTGCTATGTAATTATCTAATATATTTGAAGTATGGAACATGATGGTACTAAATACCACAACCCTAATTGCTATTATAAATAGTTTTTTTTTTGGAGATGCTATTATAAATAGTTGTTCTCCTATTATATATTGTATCCGTAAAATACAGTGAAAGACATTGAAGTATGGAACATGATGGTACTAAATACCACAACCCTAATTGCTATTATAAATAGTTTTTTTTTTGGAGATGCTATTATAAATAGTTGTTCTCCTATTATATATTGTATCCGTAAAATACAGTAAAATACAGTGAAAGACATTGACATTGTATCCGTAAAATCCAGTAATTACACATCATAACGAAACGTGTAAACAATTTTCTTGAATTCTTTAATTAAGTTGCCATTTTAGTTAGTTTTACAATGTCGTAGAGGCTCTACCTCCAGCCGACGGAAAATCTTTCATTTCAAAGTTACTAATACTACTCAAATCTGTCTCTTTTCCTAAACATAAAAAAGTAAAAAAATGTCTCTTTGGGAATAGCATATCGAAAAATATTTGAATTTTATAGTAATTGTTTCGAAAATCGAATCTTCTCTCTGCCTAAATTTAACACGGAATTGTAAAGTTGTTATTTTTTTTTAGACTATTCACTTAGTTTGAGATATTCCCAGTTAAAATTTATTAATTCTCAGAAGTTAATTACGTTTCAATTAATATTAACTAAGTACTAATTAGAGTTAATTAAAAATATAAAATACAAATATCTAACTGTGTAACTTTGTTATTGAAGAGTGGGAGAGAGACTTTTGTTTAATGAATCTGGGCTGTATTGTTGTTGATCTTGTCTGTAAAATAAAGGATATAAAGAAATGGAAGCAGACAGTTAACTAATTTTTATGGTGCAGAATTTGAGATTCTTGGACAAGTTTATGTTCATGATTAGGTAAGATTAATAATCTCTACTTTTCTATATTAACTCGGGCCCTCTATTATTTTACTATTCCTCTTTAGTAGACATATCTTGCCAAGACCCTCGGATACCCAAACTTATTTGAACAGTGCATCTAGATTAGGATAAAAAAGACAAAATTACCCTTCCACTTCACCTTCTTTATCTTCATCCTCTCTCATCTCTCTCATCCTTCTACTTATCTCTCCTATCCCCAATCTGATCTTCAACCCTCGAAGAATTTTCGAACTTTGAGTGGATTTGTGTCTTCATTGAATTGTTGATGATGATAGAAGAGGCTTGTGATTTCTTTCATTTCAGCCTTGATTTCATCTTCGCGCTCGCTGGCTTTCTTGAACAATCCCACGCACCGCTTCGAGAATATGACTTGTCAATTGCTAAGTTCTCAATCTTGTTGATTTCTATCTTTTTCTGCCTTTACGTTGTCTTTTTCCCACTGTTGCCGCTTTCTCTCTCAAGATCACCATCTTCTTTCTCTCTCTAAAACATAACTTCGTTAGTGAAGTTGGATGATGATGAATACGAGGATTTGAGGAAGTAATTTGAATGTTGGTTGTGGACTTATGGATGAGCATAAACAAACTAGTGGTTTAGGGCAAAAATTAAAGGGAAACAAATATTGAGTATGCAGTAGATTTATCCTTAACCCTCTACACGCTCTTTCTGTAGGTTAATTTCTCTCTTAGATGTGTTAATTATATTTCTCTATCAGTAATTAAGAATTTAATTACATACTGCAATGAGTTGAATAAAAAAGATTAGACCCATCTAAAAATTTTATTTTCTTTTATTTTTTTATTTTTTAATTATATAAAAGTAATAGGGTTAAAATTGTACATTCAAACTTAATCTTGACTTTAAACAAGAGTACCAAACAACTAACCTATGATATCTACAATTTATATCTTATCTACCAAACACAAAGATACAATAACAATCCACCCCTTACATACAATATTTATCTTGACTTAATCTATCTTGTCTTATCCTAACATACCTACCAAACGAGCCCTAAGGATATAAAGAAATGGAAGCAGACAGTTAACTAATTTTTATGGTGCAGAATTTGAGATTCTTGGACAAGTTTATGTTCATGATTAGAGGCTTATTGCGATGCTATAAAGCCTTGGTTTTTCTGTTTCTATGCAGTCATCTTCAAAGTTCAGCTTTAATCATATGTGAATTCTAACTTTTTCGATCATGTTTTCTCTACCACGAAATCTATCTTTTTCCGAACAAATTTAGTTGCTTTTGCTCTAAACAAGCTGTCATTTTAGTTATAAAAAAACAATGTTAGTGATAAGTACGATGTTTGCTATGTAATTATCTAACAAAGGGACTCAAATGACCTACTTCTAATGGGGCAGCACGAGAGAACCGAACCGAATTGAGCTAAACATACATTTAAGTTGCATCTTAATCTGTTTGAATCATCATCAAAGTTTCAATTCAAATATAAACTTGTTCGATTATACATTAAGTGAGCTTCATAACATTAACATTTACATAATCACTCTATGTTGTCATATCGGTTTATGTTAGTTTTGTTTTAATTATTTGCATTATTTTATTATTGAAAGAGTCGCTTTGGCCGAGTGGTTAAGGCGTGTGCCTGCTAAGTACATGGGGTTTCCCCGCGAGAGTTCGAATCTCTCAGGCGACGATTTCTTTAATTTTTATTTTATTTTTGGGCCCAAAGTATGTACATATAATATAATTCTCGTTTGGTAGGGGTGATTAGCGTGCATAATATGTCTATAACACCCTAATATCTTGTTTGGTATGAAGTATACGGCCCTTTATAAAGTTTGGGCCCGTAATATTGCAACTAATTGTACCAATAAATTACAATAATTACTATGTGTTGCAGAGAATTTAATACATCATACCAAACAAAATATTAATTCTTTATATTTATAAGACATCTCATTCAAACATATTAGACTTTATCCTATACTTTGTACCAAACGAGCCCTTAAAGTATCCACAAATTTTGGCCCATATTATTTGGGCCAAGATCAAATTTAAAAAATTTATCAGGCCCAATACACAATTGGGCTTTTCTCCTAAACATGTCCAAAGTATCTACATATAATCAATGATGAATATTTGAGAGATAATATAAATATTAGTAGTTGGTTTTGTGAATTACTCCATCCGTCTCAATAGCAAAGTCTCACTTGCTTTGGGCACTGTTATTAGAAAATAAGAGTAAAACAATAAAAAGTGGTAGGTCCCACAGTTTTTTAAGAGTTAATTGTTTCAATTTTTGGAATGGAACCTTGGTATTGGGACATACAAAAAAGGAAAACGAGACCTTGGTATTAGGACGGAGGGAGTAATATAAAACCAAACCAATTGTTGAAGTATGGAGCCTGAACGGAATTGAATCAGAGCACAATTCCAATTTTTTGGGATGTCGTGCGCGTCTTTTAGGCCCACGCGGTTTCCTAATTTGACTAGGATTATGGCTTAATTTGTTTGCTATATATAGCTGTTCTCCCATTGTAATTGTATTCGAAAATACATAGTGAAAACCCCTGGTTTGGCTTCGCCCCCAGATGTAGTTACACATCGTAACAAACTGAATAAATAATTCTCGTGTTCTTTTATTACTTTCGTGATTTATTGTGTAGTGTTATTTCCTAACATGTACAACTAGTTGGTTTTGAATAAAATCAATTCAATTTAGTTTTTGAAGACAACAATTAATTCAGAATAGAGAGAGAAGAGCTAGAGGGAGAATGACAAAATAAGAAAGAAAAAAGGTATGATAATCTCTTTATATCATTATATGACTTCCCCATCAAAATTAATGATAGTACCGGCCTCATCCTGGACCTGACCTAAGGCTAATTGGGCCTATATATTAAAGCTCGGCCCACAGAGTTCGGCCCAAACAAAGTCAACATCTGCCTTGAAGACCAAGTAACGAAACCCTACTTTGGAAGAAGATAGAATTCTACTACGAATGGGAATCGGATATGCATGTATTAAGAAACTAGATATGTATAAGGAGTCCGATCCCTAGAAGGATTAGGGCTTAATTCAAGGCTTATAAATAGACGCAAGGTTAGAGATGTAGGGGGACATTCAATACTCATTGTACTCTCAAGCATAATAAAAGCTCTCTATATTCTCTCCCGTGGACGTAGATCACATTGATCGAACCACGTAAATCCTTGTGTCATCGTGTTATTATTTCTTTCAGTTACTTTCGCAAACCCTAGATCTATCATTGGCGCCGTCTGTGGGAACGATCGACGGTTCTTTCATAGCTGATTTATGATGGTAACGCGATCACAAAGCGTGCGGGAGGCCCAAAGCCAACGCGGGAATCCTAACGAAGCAGAAAGCCGCCCCATAAGCAAGGAGAATCGCCAGAAAGGCAGTTCGGTTCCAAAGGAGAGGCACACCAGTGACCCAATAGAAGGAAATCCCTACGAAGGGATGCCCACGCTAGAGTACATCCCTCAGAGAAACCCACCGCAAAATCAGCATCGGAGGACACATAACAGACAGTCCTTCAGAACGGGTGATACTCCAGAAGGGTACGTCGAAGAAATCAACGGCGAGTCAGAGCCGAAGGAATCCGAGTCGAAGGAGGATGATCTCTCCAGAGACTTTGACCTTGCCACCACCTACGCCGCCGCCGAATTCGCTAAAGCGAACAAGGAACGTTTCAAACGCTTTCTTGCGACGACCCGGATGTCTCCCGTACCCGAGGCTAGGGAGAGTTCCACGCGAAAATCCCTACCTAAAGCTCCTCGCTACACCGAGAGGCAGGAACCTGAGCTAAGGGGGGGCACGACCCCCGGCGGGGTTCAGTTCGATGTCAGAGTCCAAGCTCGCAGCGGAGTCCCAGGCGACATCATATCCAAAGGCGACCTCGGAGCCCCAGAAGGTGCCGAAGTCCGAGCTATAGTGAGAGTCGCGGTCCCCCGAAGAACCAACACCGAGTGAAAAGGAACCAGCTCGACTTGTCAGCCCGTTCACCGACGAGCTGCTTGACACCAAACTCCACCCGATGTACAAATTGCCAAACATACCAGCCTACAATGGGCTAGATGATCCCCTTAACTTCTTAACGCGTTTCAGGTACAGCATGCACAACCAGGGCCTTAGAGAGGAACACATGTGCAAGCTATTCCCCGAGATGCTGATCGATTATGCCCGAGCTTGGTTTGACAGCCTCCCAACTGGCAGCGTGGGATCCTGGATCTATTTGGAAAAAATCTTTAAGCAAAGATTCCATGTAAAGGTTCAGGCTCGCCGAGACACAACCTACCTCCTATCGGTGAAGCAAAAGGACAAAGAATCTATAAGGGAGTACGCTTCCAGATTCATGCAGGAAAGCTTGAAGGTCGATAAAATCGACGATGTCTTCCTCATCTCGGCCTTCCGAAATGGGGTTGCTCCCGGGTCCCTGAACCAGGAGCTCGCTAAACAGAAACCTGAGACAGCCCAGGAGATGTGGAGGATTGTATACCAGTTCGCTGATGGCCAAAATGCGGACCGATTGAAGCAGGAAGAGACCGAGAAGAAGAGAACTGAAGGGGATCGGGGTCGGAATGATCGTGATCGGAGAAGTGCTCACGAGCGCCTCCAAAGAGGACCTATCCAGTCCCGGCTCGGATCAGAACCTATCCAGTCCCGGCTTGGACCTCGGGTGGAACCAGAGCCGTCCCGACGACCTCCTTTTGTGAAAATGAATGCCGTGATCTTCGCACTCCACGAGGACTGGTTCACTAAACCACGTCCTATGTTAGGGTCTAAACCTCGGGATAGAAACAAACACTGCTCCTTCCATGATGACCATGGGCACCACACGGAGGATTGCCGCGACCTCGCGGAACAGATAGAGAGGTTAGCCCAGGAGGAAGCTCTGAAGAAATACGAAGCCGGAGGGAAGAAAAACAGAAAAGGAAAACAGAAAGGAGAACAGGGTCGCTGTGCTCCCCACAATAAGCGAGCTAAGGTCGGTCACGACGAGGAGGATGACGACCCTCCGTACGACACACCACAGTACGACGGAGTGGTCTCCACCATCACCGGGCTACCCCCAGGCAAGACAAAAACTAAGTTGAAGGCAGAAGCTCGCAGACCACCAGTCCCATCGGGTGAGGAGCAAACGAAGAAGAGGTTCAAGAAGGGAGAAACAGTCACATTCTCTGAGGATGATCATGTACCAACAGCTACACCACACAATGACGCCCTGGTAATACAGGTCGGAGTGGCCAACAAGATGGTCCATCGCGTATTCATCGATAGTGGGGCCAGCGTGAGTATCATTTTCCAGCACTGCTTGGATAGGATGGGCCTCGACCCAGCTCGGGTGAACTCCACGCCCCTGCTCCTCAAGAGCTTTACACAGCACGAGACGCGACCTGAAGGGACCATCGCGCTCGATGTTGCCATTGGCAGTTCGCCGACCAGCGTCAATAAACTGATTCAGTTCTACGTGGTTAAAGCGAACTCCCCCTACAACATCATACTAGGTCGGGATTGGCTAAATGCAGTCAGAGCCATCATTTCGCCCTACCACCTGCTGTTGAAGATCCCGACCTCGGCTGGAATCCTTACTGTCCGAGGTGACCAGATCAAGGCCAATGAGTGCATGCAGGTTGCTCTCTGAGGTCAACCACAGGCGTAGCAATCAAAGTATCCCAAGGAGCTGGAAGAAACGACATCGATCCCAGACACCTCGGCGGAACAGGTTCCCTTATCCGAAACAGATCCAGCGAAAGTCGTCAAGGTCGGCTTTGCAGAGGGACCTCAAACTCGCATGCAGGTAATCCAGCTCCTTAGGGAATATCAAGACGTCTTCGCCGGGTCTCCAACAGACATGACGGGGGTGTCGTCGGAAATCATTACGCATAAGCTTAACATTAACCCGAACTCGACCCCGGTCAAGCAGAAACGGCGATCATTTGCTGCCGAACGAAATCAAGTTATCTACAACGAGGTGCATCAATGGTTGAAAGCAGGGCTTTTGTTTGAAGTCAAGTACCCAATTTGGCTATCTAATCCGGTAGTGGTAAAGAAAGAAGAAGGAGAGTGGAGGATGTGTGTAGATTACACCGACCTCAATAAAGCTTGCCCAAAGGACTGCTATCCTCTCCCCAACATCGATGAAAAGATCGAATCCTTAGTGGGACACGAAGTATTCTGCTTTCTCGATCTCTACAAAGGATACTATCAGGTTCTAATGAATGAGGGAGATGCGATCATGACAGCTTTCGCAACAAGCTTCGGGGTCTTTGCATTCAAATATATGCCCTTCGGGTTAAAGAATGTCGGGGCAACATACCAGCGAATGGTCGATTTCCTCTTCCGAGATCATATCGGCAAGATTGTCGAAGTATATGTAGACGACATTGTCGTCAAGAGTAAAGATGAGGCTTCGGCAGTGAGCGACCTACGAACTACGTTCAACATACTAAGGCAGGCGAACCTCAAGCTGAACCCAAAGAAGTGCACTTTCAACGTGCGATCTGGAAAATTCTTAGGGTGCTGGATCTCGCCAGAGGGTCTCAAAGCCAACCCGCTGAAGGTTAGAGCCGTGCAGGAGATGAAGGTACCCCGAACTATCCGCGATGTGCATAGGTTGACAGGATGTATAACCGCGCTAAGTCGTTTCCTCTCCAAGGCTGCCGAGAAACAGCTCCCATTCTTCAAAATTCTCAAGAAGGCACCAGAATTTGGATGGGGACCAGAGCATGAGCTAGCATTTGGGGAGCTCAAGCGCCACCTCGGGGACTTACCAACCTTGTCAGTCCCCCAAAAGGAAGAACTCCTTTCTCTATACATCGCAGCATCGGGGAAAGTAATAAGTGCAGTGTTGGTCCGAGACGAAGGAGATCGCCAGCTACCGGTGTACTTCGTCAGCCGAGTTCTAAAAGACCCCGAAACGAGGTATCAGCCTCTCGAGAAGGTCGCTCTAGCCCTGATAAACGCAGCTCGACGCCTAAAACCCTACTTCCAAGCTCACCCAATACAAGTTTTGACCGATCTACCACTTCGGCAAGTTCTTACTAAACCGGAAGCTTCAGGAAGGATCGCGAAATGTGCAATCGAGCTAGGAGAGCATTCTATATCGTTCGGTCCCCGTCGAGCTATAAAAGGACAGACTTTGGCAGACTTCCTTGTAGAAGCTCAGTATAAGGACCTCGAGGAACCAAAGGAGATCAAAGACAAAACCGAACTCTAGGAAGTCCCAGAGAAGACTCCCCCGGACTGCTGGGAGATGTACGTGGATGGAGCTTCAGGAAAGAAAGGAAGTGGAGCTGGCATACTCCTTATCAGCCCGGAGAAAAAGGAATTAACATATTCGCTGCGATTCGAGTTCTCCACTACGAATAATGAGGCGGAATATGAAGCTCTCATTGCCGGACTGCATCTCGCCCAAACCCTCCAGGTACGAGCTGTCCAAGCCCATTGTGATTCCCAAGTCGTGGTCAACCATGTGTTAGGGAAATACGAGGTGAAAAGTGAGAAGCTGAAGAAGTACCTGGAGAAGGTCAAGCTCCTTGAACAATCTTTCCAGTTCTTCTAAATAGTTCGCATTCCCAGAAGCCAAAATACCCGAGCTGACGAGCTAAGCAAGCTGGCGAACTCCCCAACTAGCTCGACGCTAGTAGAAGAAGTCCGAAACAGGAGTATAGAAGAGGCAGAAGTCAATGCGATCATAGAGGACGATCCAAATTGGATGACCCCCCTAATAAGATGTTTGGAGAGCGGGGAAGTGCCCGAGGACAAGACGAAGGCTAGAAAAATTCTAGCTAAATCCACGCAGTACGTCCTCGAGGGAGGGGTCCTCTATCGAAAGTCATATTTACAGCCTCTCCTAAGATGTGTTGGACCAAGGGAGGCAGACTACATATTAAATGAAGTACACACAGGATCGTGCGGAAGCCACATAGGAGCTCGGGTGCTTGCTCAGAAAATCATGCGATGGGGGTACTATTGGCCAACAATGGCAAAAGATGCGGAAGAGTTCGTGAAAAAGTGCCTGAAATGCCAGAGTGACGAGACTACCCCAGACCGACCTCTCTACTATGCAAAGCCCGTGGCCATTTATGGAGTGGGGCATTGACATCGTAGGGCCTTTCTACCCGGCACCTAAGCAAAAACGGTTTCTAATAGTTGCCGTCGACTACTTCACCAAGTGGGTCGAAGCTGAACCTTCCACAAAAGTCACAAGTGAGAAAGCCGTTGACTTCGTCTGGAAAAACATCGTGTGCCGGTTCGGAGTACCGAGAGTCCTCATCTCGGATAATGGAACGCAATTTACGAGCAGAGAATTTCGAGAATTTTGTGAAGGACTCAATATCCAGCAAAATTTCACCTCGGTCAACCGACCTCAAACTAATGGCCAGACCGAGGTCACCAACAGGACAATAGTGAACGGACTCAAGGCTCGCCTAGAGAAGGACAAAACGGAGTGGATCTACAATCTCCAAAACGTCATGTGGTCATATCGGACTACACCCCGAACTCCAACGGGAGAAACCCTGTACCGTTTAGTATACGGGTCAGAAGCAGTCATACCTGTCGAGATCGGAGCATCCAGCCCCCGCGCTATCAATTTCTCCGCCGAAGCTAACGAAGAACAGCGCCGAACCGACCTAGACTTATTGGAGGAAAAAAGGGAACAAGCCAGCATAAAAGAAGCTCGGTACAAACAGCAGATGGCTCGGTATTACAACCAAAGGGTTAAACCCCAACAGTTCCAGGTCGGTGATCTTGTGCTTCGAAACAATGAGATAAGCCTTTCAGAGAAGCTCGGCAAGCTCGAAGCCACGTGGGAAGGGCCCTACAGAGTACACGAAGTCCTCGGCAAAGGAGCTTACAAAATCGCCTATCTTTCGGGCGAGCTAATACCCAGAACGTGACACATCGCCCATCTAAAGAGATTCTTCGTATAAGCAGCAAAGTCTTGCATATAGAGTCTTAGGTTTTCTTTTTGTCCTTAATGTTTTGTTTTTAACGAGCTCGTCAAAACTCTTTTGGTATTTTTTTTATAAAATTTCTTTTTATCTTGCATCTTGAGTCTTTTGATTTGCTTATACGAAGTATTCCTAATATCAAAAATCCCCTCATAAGGTCGAACTACGGTTCCCTTGCGTGGTCAGTAATGACCCGACATGGGGTAATAATATCCTATAACGCGCAAAGGAAACCCTTTCCGAGGTCCGAGCTCGTCTCCCTCCAAAAAGGAAGATCCCACGAGGTCCGAGTCAAACTCCCTCCTAAGGATAATTAGTTCTCAACTGGGGTCGGAACCAGGTTCCCCCAGGAGGATAAAATACGAGGTCCGAACCATGGTTCCCTTGTCAACACAAAGAGGTCCGAGTTCAACTCCCTCAAAGATGCAACAAGCAAATAAACCAAGGAAGAAATCTTCACAAAGAACAGGAAAGTTCAAAAACCCAATATATATATATCTTTATTTCTAACTATTTAGAACAGTTTTCTGTGTACATAAATTACAGGCAGAATCGAGCTAATCTATGGGGGAGGACGTTTCTTGCTAAAGCTAAGCCAATCTTCCTCAAATGAGGAAGGCCCCAAAAGATCATCAATCGAAATTCGGCCCCGTCCCCGACCTCGACTTCTTCCAGCAGGAAAACCCCGACCTCGCGGGGTAGCCGAACCTCGCCCAGCAGCTCGCCTACCTTGGCTCGGGCCGACCTGAAGTCCCCGCGATGCCGTTTTCACCTCGCGTGCAGGCATTGTCCTTGAAGAAGAAGGAATGGCCGCGCCCGTGCCATTTGCCAGAAGCGCCCGTAACTTAGGTCGGCGGTCCAATATACACTTATACCTGTCCGCACTCTCTTTCAGCATGTCAAAAGCACCCTGAAGCCCAAAAGACTCGGACCCGAGTGCTTCCTTCAGCTCGAGATATTGCTCCAAGTCCTCTTTCGTCTTTAACTCCGCCTCGGAGATGGTGATACCACCGCCGCGACGGATAATATCTTCATATTCGGCATGCTCATCGGCGATCTTTTCATGATCCTTGGAAATGCGGCCAGCTCGACCTCGGGCAACTTCCAACTCTTCCTCAGCCTGAAGCAAGTCGGTACTCTCTTGAAAAGCAAGCCGCTTGACTTCAACCTCCTCACAGAGTGCCTCGAACTTCATCTGCCATCCCTTCAGCTCGGCTTCTTGGGATTTCAGCAGAGTACACTTTTTGCCGAAAAGCTCCTCAGCTCGGCGGCATTTCTCTCTCCATTGCTGAGCAATGGACCGTTGGTCAACCAGGTCTTGTGAAAAGAGAGCTATTTGAATGCGCAAAGTAGAAACACCGACAGAATCCAAGCTCTACACTCAAGAAAAGGAAAACCAATACATTGATTCGAGGATGTTCAGTACAAATATACAATGTAAAAAAAAAAACTAACTACACATCGCCGACCTCCTTATTTTGAGAAGGTGGTTGCTCGGAGGGGGGTTCTCCACATCCTTGTTGGAGGTCAGATTTTCACCAGTCTCGGCCTCCCGTTCCTCCACTTCCTCTTCGTGGGCTTCGCCTTCTTCTTCGGCCTCATCAGGAAGAGCATCGAAGACCGCGTCCAGGGTGGAGTCCCGATCTGTCGGGCAGGCAGCAATCTGCTCGGCGGATAGCAGCACAGACGAGCTGGCGAGGTCGTCCAGGACAGGTAGCTGGTTGAGGTGATCTCGGATCACGCTGGCGTACCCAGAAAGGAGAGCCGCTTCCTCTAGGCGCTCGTAGCCATACTTGGAAGCATCCAAACCGGGAAATTCTCTAGCGGCCTCCTCCAAAGCATCCAAGGCGTAGTTTCCATTGATAAGCCCAGCCAACTCATTGGCCAGGCCGGAGAAACTCTCCGACAATAGAAGCCTCTTTGTAAAGGCCCGTAAGACCTCGCCTTGACCAGCTGCCAGCTGGGCCTCCCTGTCTTTAGCTGCACTCAGCTCGGCCTCCAATCTTTTCTGGGCTTTCTCAGCCTCCACCTCGGCCTTAGCAAGCTGAGCGGCCAGCTCGGACTTGACAGTCTTCACCTTCTCTCTAGCCTTGACCAGCTCCCTCTCAGCCTTCTTCAGCTTAGCCTTGGTCGAAGTCAGCCTATCGGAGTACTGACTCTTCTCGTCCTCATGCCGAGCCGACATCTGTCCGACGCCATTTTCTAGCCATCTCATCACCCTACCGAGGCTCTACAAGAAAAAGCATAGTTAAACAAAAGAAAAACATAGGGCAGAAATACCGGAAGATAAGAAACGAAAGCAATAAATCTTTACCTCAGGAAAAGGAAGATCCTCCAGCCTCATTGAAGGAGCTACCGGGCTCCCATCACCACCCGAGACCTCGATGATATCCTGAACTTTAGATTTTTTGTGAGGACTGGCGGAAGGAGAGCGAACATCTGTCGCGGTAGGCTCTGTTACCTCAGCTCGCTGAACCAGGTCAGACGAGGAAGCAGATCGGCCTGACGACCTCGGCCTCTTACTCCCTCGAGCTGCGGCCTTGGCATCGACTCCCTTTATCTTCCCGAACTTCACTGCAATACAAAGCATGAGACGAGTTAAGATGATTAATAAACAAAAACATCACAATCCTAATAGCACTAGCGGGGTCTCACCCGTTGCAGGATCCACCATCCTCTGGGGCTCAAACGGGCTCAACCCCGCCTCAGCTAAGGAATCTTCGTCATAGTTCCCCTCGAAGGGGCCACATTAATTCCTCATTGCTTTAACAGTAGCCTCCAGATCCTTATCCACCTCGTCTCACACCCATGTAAAAGGCTTACCAACCCTCCACATATGCTCGACTAAACTATCATGTCGACAAAAAAATATTTCGAATGCCATCTTTCTACTTTATTCTGAGTTCGACCCTTGAACTCAGTACGGGCAGCGGCATAGTACCAGTCCGCCGATTTTTTGAAGAGAAAGAGCTTGTGAATGAGCTCGGCTGATAATTGGTAACCCTCACGAATTGCTGCCACGCCTAAATCAGTAAATTTCCTAAAAGAATTAGGCATTATCTGCCCCAAAGCTAAACCAAGTTTCTTCTGGAGCTGGGCAAACGGCTCAGGGAGGGGTAGACGAAGATCGGAGTGTAAACTGTCCTCATAGACGGTAACGAACCCCATCGGAGGCGAACACGCCCTATCCTCCGGACGAGGTTCTATCAGGTCGACATTAGAGGGGAAATTATACGACCGGGCGATGAACTTTATCCTAGACTCGTCTAAGGTTGAAGGGTAATCAGCCACTTTTCCCTCTACACACCGGGGCACTATCAAAGTTTCAACAGAAATGGAGGATCCTAGTGAAAAAATCCTAAAATCTACACTGCTATCGACGGTACTCGCCAACGGAGAACCACTAACCCTCGTAGATTGAGAATGGGAAGCCATACTTACTTGTTAAATAGAAGATAAATGCTCCGGCGGGTGATTTGCAGCTGTGAAAAGATGAACCAACGGAGTGAACACCGGCGGTACAGGCACAGTAAATTGGGGATTTTGGGGAAGAAGAAAACTTTTCTGAGCAAAAGATTTTTCTGCTAACGATGGCGGATGTGAATAATGTGATAGGGGAAGAAACGTTTCAACTTCTGTGAATATACATTTGAATCCCGCCGTTGCATCTAACACGTGTGAACGTGGGCCCGCCTTTCTCGGAATGTGAACCGTCCCTCAACAAAATTCAAACGGCCCACTACTTTCCCCGCCCTCTAAATTCGGTATGGGCCGTGTAAACTGACCTACCAACCCAACTTAACAAAGCCGCTGATACTCAGATCGCTCATCTTGTTCTACCTGCTACTTCAGCTCGGCACATAAGCTCGGTAATTCAGCTCGTATAGGTGATTTGCGCGATCAATCACCTCGAAAATAAGCCCTCATAGTCTGCGTCTATAAGTCTTCTTTCCTTTTTTTTTTGGGGGGGGATGTGATAGTACCGGCCTCATCCTGGGCCTGACCTAAGGCTAATAGGGCATATATATTAAAGCTCGGCCCACAGAGTTCGGCCCAAACAAAGTCAACATCTGCCTTGAAGACCAAGTAACGAAACCCTACTTTGGAAGAAGATAGATTTCTACTACGAATGGGAATCGGATATGCATGTATTAAGAAACTAGATATGTATAAGGAGTCCGATCCCTAGAAGGATTAAGGCTTAATTCTTTTTAATAAACGCAAGGTTAGAGATGTAGGGGGACATTCAATACTCATTGTACTCTCAAGCATAATAAAAGCTCTCTATATTCTCTCCCGTGGACGTAGATCACATTGATCAAACCACGTAAATCCTTGTGTCATCGTATTATTATTTCTTTCAGTTACTTTCGCAAATCCTAGATCTATCAATTAAGAATTACAAACTTATGACAATCTCTTTACATGACCTGTCAAAGTGACATCTCCATCGTAAAACTGAAAAAGTGAAAAAGTACGAGTAGAAATTTAGGAAAATGAGTAGAGAAAGTAACGTAGGGTAAAAATTAATATATGACACTAACATTAAGGTTAAAATTGGTATCATTTACCATTTAACCACAAAATATATTTATTAAATAATTTTAAAAATAATATATAAATATATATTAATAAATAAGTTGACGGTATACACGGGCTTCAATTATTTTAGAGACTTGAGGCGACCGTCTCAATTGCATCATAAGCAAGCCCGCCCTGAAGAGAAAATTTGAACATTCATGAAAAAAAGAAAAAAAGAAAAAAATCCACTGCCATTTGACTTTAGAGTATTATTTATGTATATCTAGTATGATGATAGTGTATACCCCCCATAACTAGTTTTGAATGCATGTATAACACATAACCATTTTGACTTTTGACTTTCCTAATTATATCTATTGTGACACTTTCTTAAAATGTGTCTTATTTGTGTGGAAATGGGGAAAAATTGACTAGTTAATCAAAATCATATAAAATCATGTATTTACCTTCCTATTTTAGCTATTTAAAATGATAGCTACGTATTTCTTTATTACATATTTTGCTGATCGATCCTACGCTTTCAAATTGGTATCAGAGCCTGAGGTTTATTAAGAAATTATATGTTATTTATTGCTTTAAGTATTATCCTAACGAAGGAGACATCAAGAAAATATGGATCCGGACAATTGTCCGAGATGCGAAGGTTACAGGAATTATCTCCATGATTTGGAGGTACAGAAAATAAGAACCCAAACTGCACTAGCAATCTGGAAAAGAGAATTCCACTCTGCAGCACTAAGAGTGGATTGTGAATCTATTATCTCTTGCCACCAAGAGATGAGAAGAAGAGAAAACTTCCTCGAGGAGTTGAAGTATCTCCATCTAAGGACGGAGTACGTGATGAAAGAAAACCATCAGAACCATACTGACTGATGGACCTAGAAGGATGTTCAAGATGTGGACATTTCCAGGAACGTCTCCAAATCTTGGAGAAAATAAGGACAAGATACCAGAGTGTGCTAACACACTGGAGAAGACAGTTGGATATCCTAATCCAACAAAACCAGGAGAAAGAATTAATTGATTCCTGCCTCCAAGGAATAAAAAAAAGAAGATATTCTCCATAGTTGTATCCTCCTTGAATGGGAGATAGAACATGCCATGAGAAGAGACCATTGGATCCATTTGGGAGTAAATTGGAATCAACTCTATGCTGGACCGCTCTGATGGATTCAAAGAAAGATAAAGGAGTATCATCTACTCTTTTATATAAAGAGATTACTCCAGATTCATCCAAGATATCGGAAGATCTGAGAGAAATACAGAAGACAGTACAACATTATGGCGATAGCCTGTATGGTGTACCACGCGATCTTTACAAGATTGCTATGAAACAGAATGAAATTTACAACATCCTGAAGGAGATCCAATCACGGATCGAAAAACTGGAGCAACAACCTCGTTCCAGTCAAGGGAGAAATTCTTTTGGTAATGAACCCACTTATCCATTTCCAGTGGGAGAAACCAAAAAGGATCCCAACATGGAGGCCTTGAAAAGAATGATTCGAGAAAGAAAAAGATGAATAATCTTGAAAGAATCAAGCTTGACGACCTCCAAGAGTTAGCAGAATCTTTTGCTAACATGACGATGGTGGATTTAAAAATGAACCAGAATGTGGTCCAAAATCTACAGCCGGTGAATCAACTTCCACCAGGAGCCATTATTAGAAATCAACAAGATTTTCAAAATGCACCCGGAGCTATTAATGTTGTCCAGGACTTTCAGACTGGAGCAAGGTATGATCAACATACCCCAAATGATTCATACATGGCGGCAAGAAGGACAAGGGCAAGAAGGCCGCATCTAAAGGTACAAGATACATCTTATGGAAAGACAACCCTGGATCCTATCCATCCTTACGGAGTAATGCTCGACCTTGATGAAGTAAATTTTAGAGATCGAGAATCCGTTATTGATGAGTGGATGTCAGCCCTGAGAATTGCAGCAGCAACTCTCGATTTAAACAAGGAAAGATTCGTAAGAATTCTCGAAATGAGTCTTGCAGGAATTGTCAAGATAGCATGGGAATTCTTTCCTGTAGACATCAAGAATTCATGTTTTGAGAGTGACAACTACACAGAACATGTCCAGAATATGGCAATGCTTTTTAAAAACCATTTTCTGGGAGAAGGATATTTCGAAGGATTTGATCAAGAAAAGAGGAAGAAATACTTGATGACATTGTATAATCTAAGACTTGCAGTCCTAAAGTCCTTTTCATTTGTTTCGAGAAATCTATCGATCAATTCTGATTCTTTCAACAATCGCTTAACAAGTTTCTACAGCTTTTTACTCTTTATCAACATCAATCTAAAGTTGATGATAGAGTTGCACTGGAAATTTTCTTTCTAAAATTTCCAAGCCCATGGAAAGAGATGCTGATTCGGGATTATGAACCAGGAGATTCTGAGAACGTCGCAAGAAGGATGTCATATATACATCGGAAGCTCTCAGAGTGGTGTCAACAAGCAACAGCTCTGAGGAACATGAAGAAACTGAGGAGAATTAACAAATTCGCTCCTCTAAACTGTGATGACAATGATCTGCCAACGATCATTGGAGGAGAACCACCGAGGCTGAATAAAAGCAAGAAAAATAGGTTTAAGCCCTATTATAAAGATGGAGATCCAAAAAGAAATTCTTGGAAATCAAGAACCAGATGGTCAAGACAGAAGGCCAGATCTTACAAATTAGGCCAAAGAAGTGGACCATCAAGGAATAGGTATCCTTTCCGAGGAGATAATAAATTCCAAGGAAGGACACCTGCTAAGAAAACCTTCAGGAGAACTCATACTAGAGTTAATGAAAGTTTCAAGGATTGCAACTGCTGGACGTGTGGTGCGAAGGGGCATATTTCCACAAATTGCCGTGACAACGAGAGAAGATGTATCAACAAATTCGAATCCACTCCGGATATCGAAGATGTCATCTACTACCAAGAACTGATACAAGTATATCAGTTCGAAGATATACCCTCGGATGAGAGTATATATGAACAAGAAGAAGTCTTCAGCGAAGAAGATTCAGAATGGTCTGATGGAACTAGATCGGAGTCAGACTGATCCAGAGATTGTTCATCAGGAGAAAGATGACAGGACGGGATTCTCCAGTCACACAACTCTCTCTCAAAGTCTGATTGACAAAATCATGAAGAAGAGTCTGAATATACAAAAGTATCAAGGCTTTTTAGCAAACAACATAGATCAAGTTCTAAGGAAATTTAATCTAAGGAGCAAGAAACAATAAATCGTCTATGGAATTTCTAGACGAGAAATGTCACTTCCTATATAGAGCTTACAGGGAATCAAGTGGAGATGCAGTTGATTCCAGCTAGTGACATCAGGGAAGATCTATCAAAGATGAAGCCTGAAGTCGCTGAAAAGATGAACTGGATCCATATTGGAGCAATCCAGTTGATGTTAAAATCGGCCCTCTTTACCGGAGTTCACACACCGATCGATATTGCTATATGTGATAAAAGAGTTAGAAATCTGAAAGATTCTGTATTGGGAACAATTGTGAGAGATCTTTGTGCAGGACAAGTACTGGGAATCATCTATCCAAATATTGCTTACAATCTTAATGATACCCATTTCAGCAAAGCCCTGACGCTTTATCAGGACTTTAAACGCAAGGATTTATTGAGGAAGGAAATAGGCCTTACTCCATTACTTATCAGGTATCATATGCTCTTTCCAACTCACATCACACTAAGTTATTTCTGGGAAAGAAGTTCATTGAGATACCAGATATATTCAACAAGGTGACAACGGCGGTTTGTCCCGATAGAGTGGAAATTGCTCGGTTAAGGAATGTGGATATTTAAATCCGAGATAGAGAAGTCATGAGACACGACCAAAGTCTCAGGATAACTTCAGGGAGATTATCTTTCCAAGGAGACAGAATCATGTGTTTGCCATATGGGAGGAGTCGGAGTCTCATCCGAGAAGATCAACCTCAAACATCTCAGAGTAACAAGGTTCCAGTGAATCTAAAATGTCTTGAGGGGTAGAGAGAAGTGATAGTAAAATTTGACACTACAAGGTGAGAAACCAACTTCTCTTGTAATGTTCTTTACTATCTGCAGCAGCCGGAGATCAATCATTACAAAGGTACCCTGGAGATTGAGGGACAAGTGATGGAGATCAAAGGCAGAGCCGGAAGAGAAGCAGTTCTGCTATTGGGTTTGGATTTTCTTGAGGATCACAAACCTTGGGCAAATAAAGAAGATGGAATGGAAATCACGATTAATGGAAGAAAACTATTAATCGAATGATAAGTCCATTCTCCATATACATCTCTATAGGGATGTTATATGAAAAATATAAAGCAGAATATTTTGCTGCTTATATTGATTCAGGTGCAGGAATTTGTACTGCAAAACGAGGAGTCTTCACAGCAGAGGTAGAAGATGATCTACCCCGAATTGCAGGAAGAGATTTCTCAAAGAAAATTTTGCTCTTGGCTAAAGGAGTAAAAGAAACGGAAATTCTGATTGGCGGAGCCAGAGGTACACCTTGGTATAAGGTTAAAACTCCACCAATTTATTTCCATGATACAGGTGCAGATATTCTGTTGGGAAACAATTTCCTACAGATGTTCAAAAGATACATGCAGGATAATGAAAAGAGGCAATTGGTGTTTACAACCATTTGCGATCACAAAATCATTGTCCAGAGGCTCAAAGGGGCTTTTAATCGCCAGATACCATTGAGTTTTCGCAGCAAGCGTGGTGATGAAGGAAAACTTCGACACCCAAAAATGAAGGATCAAAGGAGATTCAGCGAAGCAGTGCTAAGCTGTATTAGGGATGAGGATCTCAATGATGAAGAGGTCCAGATCCTCAAAGCATCTTTAATATCTCATAAAGATATTAAAGAAGAGATGCAGGTGTCCCTAGAAGATGTCAAAAGAAAGATTAAAAGGAATTACAATGAGAATCCTTTGGCATGGTGGGACAGAAACAAGCTCAAAGCTACCTTGAAGGTGAAGCCAGAAAAGGAGTATGAGTTTGTTAGATACAGACCAATCCTGATGAACCTCAAAGATCAACAGGATATGAAGGAGATAATCAAGGAACACCTTGATTTAAAATTGATCGAACCACGGAACTCGCCTTATAGCAGTCCCGGATTTCTGGTAAGGAATCATGGTGAGATCAAACGAGGTAAACCCAGACTAGTTATTAATTATAAAGGAATTAATGATATTCTGGAGTTCGATGGATATTTTATCCCTAGTAGGGAACACCTTATCAATTGCATTAGAAATGCTAAGGTATTCTCTAAGTTTGATTGCAAGTCAGGTTTCTACCAGATTCGCATGGAAGAAGGGAGTAAGAAGTTTACAGCCTTCTCTACTCCACAAGGGCATTATGTTTGGAAAGTAATGCCAATGGGGTTAGCTAATGCGCCTCAAATATTTCAGAGAAAGATGGATAATCTGTTTAAAGATTATTTTTCTTTTATGTTTGTCTATATTGATGATATTTTAATAGCATAAAAAAATATGGAAGAACATATCAAACATCTTGAGATCTTTGCAGATGTTTGTTATAAAGAAGGTTTAATACTGTCTGAAAAGAAGGCAGTCGTTGCAACTCGGAAAATGAAATTTCTGGGTATCGAGATTGATGAAGCAGGAATTATTCTGCAGGACCATATTGTTCAGAAGGTCCAGAATTTTCCTGAAGATCTAAAGGAAAAGAAACAACTTCAGAGTTTCTTGGGAGTTGTTAATTTTACGGGACCATTCATTAAAGATCTCGCAAAACATAGAAAAGTTTTCAGTACATTACTGAAAAAGGATGTTCCGTTCATCTGGACAGAAGAACATCGACAGGGTATGAAGGAGTTAAAAGAGGTTTGCAGAAATCTCCCAAAACTCTCGATACCACAGGACGAAGACGACTTGGTCCTGTACACAGATGCAAGTGATTATTGGTGGGCAGCAGTCTTAACCAAGATCACTCCTAATGGAGAAGAACCCTGCAGATACTGTAGTGGTTTATTCTCAGATGATGAGGCCGTGCGATGGCACATCAACGAAAAAGAATTCTTTGCAGTCCGAAAGGCTTTTAAAAAATGGCCTTTATTTTTATTAGCAAAGAAATTTACTTTGAAAGTCGATAACACACAGGTTAAGGCTTTCTTAAGAAACAAGATTGAATCTAAGCCTGAAAAGGCTAGATTAATTAGATGGCAAGCTGAATGCCAATATTTAGGGATGGCAGTGGATCTTGGACCCGGTCCAGATCCGTGGATCCGGATCCGTTTTTCCGGATCTGGATCTCAAAATTTTGGACCCGACGGATCCGGGCCGGATCTGGATCCATATAAAAAATTTCGGGTCGGATCTGGATCTTGAATTTTCAGATCCGGATCCGGCCCAGATCCGACCCGCGGATCCATACTATTAATATCTATATTTTATTTTTTAATTAAAAAAAATAAATATACTCTTTTTTAATAAGTAATAACAGAAATCCTAATCTAAAGAATAAATATACTCTTTTTTGTTTTGGAAATTTGGATACTTATAATTTATTGTATTGATTTTATTTGATTTTTTTTTTAAAACGGATCCGGGTCCAGATCCGTAGACCCGCGAATCTGATGGATCTGGATCTGGATCTCAGATTTTTGGACCCGACGGATCCGGACCGGATCTGGATCCAAGCAAAAAAATCGGATCTGGATCTGGATCCAAAAGGATCCGGTCCAGATCCGGCCCGTTGCCATCCCTACCAATATTATATTTATGAAATTGTCGTTTTGAAATCTCGCGAAAATGTTCTTGCAGATTTCCTAACAAGAGATGGAGCAAACTGATGTGAACTCCATTCTACTGGCCCATAGGCATCTCAGAGAGAATCTGGAGATGTTAACGGGAGAGTGGGACGAGTGCATTCTGAATGCTGAACAAGGTGAAGATTGCGTACTCTCAACAAGACGAAAGTCACCGAGAGAATACGAGCTTGCATATGGTCTCGTGGGCAACTGCGGGTCGCATGCCAAACACCAATCCTTCGGGTGGCCAAAGATACTTTGGTAAAAGAAGAGTTTCGAGTACAGGGCTCTAAACCTGTAGCAGAGGATTCAAATACCTCTTGCCCAAGTTCTAAGGTGGTGGTATCTCCAGAACCATTGCCCTAAGAAAAAGATGATATTCAGGGGTCACACTCTGAACCATCATGTCAACCCAGCACCTCTGGGGAAAAAGAGGGAGAGATTAATCTTAGGAAAATGACTGGCACTTCTAAGATTAATACTGATAAGATTGAGGTTTCTTCTTCTTCTTGGCAGATATATCAAGCTAGCTGGGAGAAGCTCAATACAAGGACTGGAATCAACCCAGAAAAAATAAGGGTTGATGTTTCGGGGAAATATCCTCGGGTGTGGATGATGCCAAATTCAGATCCACACGAAGTCAAAAGATGGTATGAATTCGGAGCACTCGCTTCAGTTTATACTACATCTCCATCATTCGCCGAAATCAAGAATCTACCCAAGTGGATTCAAGAAGCGGTGTATGATACCTGGGCTAACAATCCACAGCTTAGCCGATGGGACGTTTTGGAGCTGTATTTTATCAGTGCAGCCCCAGAACCAGCAGGGAAAGAAAACCATGAAGCCTTTCACTATATTAGGCTTCGAAGACCAGATGCACGCGCCCTCGAAAAAGATCAAAGCGCCTGCAGAAAAAGAGACTGCTCTAGTCTCTACATTACCGGAAGACCTCATCTCTAGCAGAAGAGCATGGGGATTATGGGTCTGTCTCACTGAGATGGACAAAGTCAAGTTCCCGTTCAAATTCTTTCAGAATTCAGTGAACGGATCATTCATGTTAAACACTATGACAGGAAAATTGACAAGATTCGCAGAGGACGCTTTCGAAAGAAAGAGGACCTTGCTCTGGGAAAACAAGATTGGGACGAGCAAAGAAACTCATCGCAAATACTGCAACATGGCTCATTTTGGAAACTGGTCTGAGCGCGTTTGTTCGGATTGTCAGAACCAGAAAGAACCAGAGTTCGGGAAGGGGTTCTTACCCAGAAAGGGAAAAGAAAAGGCTCGGTCCAACGAGCATCTCGAGCAGAAGGTGCTGCCAAAAGCAAGGACGCCCAGGGCCCCGAGAAAAAAGTAGATTCCCGACATTGGTTGGTGGAGTCATGTGACTCTGAGCTGGAGCACCCACTAAAAAGAAAACGACAGTAGTGGGTGGAGGGGGGGAAAGTGATTACCCACTAAATAACAAATGGGTAAAAGCACAGAAGGAGCATTATTAACCAAAGATAATGCGGTATAATAAAGAAAGTAGCACCGAAAGTTTAGCGTCCTTATTCAATAATGGACGACAGCAGTGGTCCTACGCTGAGTCAGATACAGGCTGGCCGCGGAACAAAAGTATCCGAGGCAATAATGAAGGAAGGAGGTTGAGAATTAAAACCTCTATATAAACCAAGAGGCTGGAGAGCAGAAGATCATCGAAAAATCCATCAGAAATCCTCTACACCATCTCTGCTCTCTCCAAAATAAAATTGTTATAGTTCCTAGTTTAGTATAGTATAGTTTATGTATTTCAATTCCGCTACCATAGGTAGCTAAACAAGTCTGTCTCCTCCATAAAGGAGATATACTTATGTTGTAATAAATATTATATAATTTCTAAATAAAAGTTTGGGCTTTTGTTCATCCCTTCCAGTATATTATTTTCTTTGTGTACCGACCGAAAACCCTATGCCCCGGGTAAGAAACGAACGAGGGCTGTGCTGTGTGCTGCTGAAGGAGTCTGCGTCTGGAAACCATCGGTTGCGATCGTATGGTTGGACGAGGTCCCTAAAACTTTCGGCGGAAATACCCGGCAGCATTCCGGTCAAAAAGGTATGAAGTTGGTATACGTAGAATTTATTTATACGGAAGTGTGATGGGCCTGATAGTATTGCATGATTTATCTCCAAATTGAAAAGTTGAATTGATAAATCGGAGTATGTAATGAAGAAATTCAGTAGAAGGGTAAAAAAAAAAAAATCAAAAATTTGACGCATATTGTATGATTATAAGGTTGACTAGTTTATATCAATATTTCCCCTTATTTTATACAATATTTTATACACAAAAAATGGATATAATAATATTTTTGGTGGGTCAGTGGGTACTGCTTATATACACCATCAAAAGTGGTCGTAGGAGGTACACACTATTTCGATACTGGCTAGAATGAATTTCCTCTCTTGACTTTATTTATTTCAAAATTGGACAACTAGTTAAATAATCATAGATTAATGCAAAACTAAAATATTAAAGCCACTGTTTAGATGCAATTAGTACTAAATTTTAGACTAGGTGGAACGACCACCTCATAATTATTATTTTTATTGCATGCTCAATCATTTGAGTACATTACGTTTTTTTAGAGGCAAAAAAAAAACTATTTTTTTTTTACTTTGAGGAAGGGGAGCAGTAACGATTGAATCCGAAATCTTTGTGCTCACAGACAAGATTTATTACTACTTGTATGTTCCCGAAGAAACAAAAAAACTTATTTATATACGGTTGAATTGGAAGTTAAGTCAAAATATTCAATATTCACTTTGAGATTGTTATTGGGGGAATATTATTTAATCTCAACTCATTAACATAATGAATAAATCTGAATAAATAAATTCCTGGGACATTTTATCGGTAATAGATATAATCCGAAAGTGAAATTCATTTTCCTTTCCATTCACTCAGATTTCTTCCATTTCATCGATTTTGTTCAGATCCGCCTTTTCTTTCGGAAAAAAGGAAGGAGAAGGAACTTCTTTCTCGGATCCCTCTTATTCTTATTTAGAGAGGTTTCGAGTTCAATTTATACCGCTTAACCTTTTTCCAAAGTAAAAAATAAATATTTAAATATATAATATTCTTAATGATTTTAAAGTTCTGTTTGCACATCAATCAGCTCGAAAATCAAATTATATGAGACGGATTAATCTTAAGCCAATTTAGAATTTGTTTAATTTCATGTCGATGACCGATGTTTGTTTGTACTTAATTACGTACTCAAATATTTATGTTTATCATATAATCGTTTTCCTTTTAAAATTCGCCACATGGATTAGAGCCGACCAAAGTTTAGAAACGTATAAATTCATATTATAATTAGGCTTATTAAATTACCAAAACTGCTAAAACCAAAAATTATTTTAATTGGAACAAGTTTGGAACTCTTCATGGCTTGAACTTTGTTCCCTAGCTATTAACAAAAAGATAAAATGGTATCATTAGACTAAAATTATTGAGCCAATTTTTATTTATTTATACAGGTAAAAATAGTAAACAATCTATACTTGTTTGTATCAATGGAATATTTAATATTTTTATTATGCAGTTAACTTTGTTATGTACAGAAGGACTATGAAAAGAAACAAGTTCGAGCTACCAATATACTATTCTCCATAAATAAATAAATAAAAATCAGAAAAAGGTGACGTAGGAAAAAGACCCTTCTCAATTTACTTTGCTAGTCAATCCTATTCCTTAAATGCTAATGTAAACAATTAATGTGATTTATTTTTTATTTTTTATTTTAAACAAAGATCTATGTGAAACTACTATGTAAGTTAAGTTTCTTTTCCTTTTCATTCTAAAACAGTAGCAGGTCCGACTGTTTGGACTTAAAATTTTCCGACTTGATTGCAGAAGATAGTACTCCCTCCGTCCTAATTATATATATTTTTAACTCATTTACTAATATACCCCTATTCAGTATTTTGATTGATTCATGAAAAATTGTATAATCAATGAATAAATATGGTCATATTAGGAAATTTGTTGTATAATTTACTTTTTCAATGATTTTCTTAATTCCTGTGAAAATTTATATCAATCTATATAATTGGGACGGAGGAATACATAAGGATGACTCTTGATTTTTTAATGATATTTTCCATTTTTAGAAAAAGAAAGGAGGCCATTATTTCACTTCAACCACTTCCTCCAAACTTGTTCCAATTAAAAGAAAGCAGGCCATTATATGACGAATAAGAGTACCATATCTTTTTTATTCCTCAATATTTTTGTTATCAAGTTAATCAGTGATTCTACCCAAAAAAATCTACCCACGGTTAAAATATTGTCATATTACTTTAATAGTTTAATGTAAAATAAAACAAAATACACTTAAGTAATTCTATTACTAATACGAAAATAAAGCTGCCCCATCCACGGTGCTCCGTTCAAATTTTGCTTTATTCTGGTAATTTGTCTAATTTTAATTCTTATATATTCTTATTAATTAAAATTTTATTAATTTCATATTCTTAAAATATCACATGTTTATCTATTAATCACATCTCATATTTATCTTTTCCTCTATTTAATTAATTTGATCTATTACACATATTAAAATAATAACAATTTCGGAATGTATTATTATAAACTCCCTCCGTCCCAATAGCAAGGTCTCACTTCTATTAATTAATACTCTCATCAATTAAAGAAGTGAGACCTTCCTATTGGGACGGGGGAGTAACAATTTCAGAATATATTATTATAAATCCTTATTTTATACATTCTTAATTCATATATAATAATCTATAGAAAATTTGTAAATGAAAATTCCTATGAAGACTAAATAAATATATTTAATCAACATGTCTACATGGAATCATTTTCATTTTTCATACATATTTTTCTAAAAACTTGGATTAGTGATTTCTAGATAATATATACATTGAATCAAATGTGAGATAGATAGCTAAAGAAAAGAACAAAAAAACTTGAAGATAACGTATTTTTTTCCGCATTTTGGCAAAGATTAGAGATATCATGAACTAACGAGACGGTTCAAATATACTTAAAAAGAATGATTTTTACTAATTTTAATTAATATTAACGTTGTTTAGATTTTTGTCGAGTAATTTAACATAAACCAATGAAACGGTTCAAATAACATAGAAAGAATGATTTTAACTAATTTTAATTAATATTACTTTGAAGATGTAAACAGTTTTTTCCGCATTTTGACAAAGATTAGAGATATCGATTTAGCATGAACCAACGAGACGGTTCAAATATACTTAAAAAGAAGGATTTTTACTAATTTTAATTAATATTAATTTTGTTTAGATTTTTATCGAGTAATTTAGCATAAACTAACGAGACGGTTCAAATAACATAGAAAAGGGGATTTTTACTAATTTTAATTAATTTTACTTGTAGTGTTCATATTTTTATCGAGTATTACTCAACGGATTTGAGACGGGTATGTACAGTAAAATAACTATTTTAACCGAGATTAGGACAAACATGTAGAAATATTCTAAACAAATTTAGATTTAAAAAATACATAATGAATGAGTATACCCGATCCATTATCATTCCTAATTATAAAGTTAGATACGTGAAATAAAATTAATTTTTAAGTTTGATTAATAATCAACACGTACAATATCACAACTTTTATTTTTCCGCATTTTGGCAAAGATTAGAGATATCGATTTAGCATAAACCAACAAGACAGTTCAAATATACTTGAAAAGAAGAATTTTTACAAATTTTAATTAATATTAACTTTGTTTAGATTTTTATCAAGTAATTTAGCATAAACCAACGAGACGGTTCAAATAATATAGAAAGAAGGATTTTTACTAATTTTAATTAATTTATTTGGAGTGTTCATATTTTTATCAAGTATTACTCAACGGATTTGAGACGCGTATGTACAGTAAAGTCACTATTTTAATCGAGATTAGGACAAACATGTAGAAAAATTCTAAATAAATTTAGATTTAGAAAATATATAATGAATGAGTATACCCGATCCATTGTCATTCCTAATAATAAATTTAGAAACGTGAAATAAAATTAACTTTCAAAGTTTGATTAATAATTAACGCGAACAATATCACAACTACTAAATAAGATATAAAATTATTTTTAAAATGTATACATATAAATTAAAACATAAAGTTATTTCCTGTCGAGTTTCGACGGACTACTTACTAGTCTAAATTAAATAAAAATAACCTTTATACCTCAATTCCATCTATTCTACTATTGTAATTGAACTCTGTGTGCTCATTAATAGCAATTGCAAATAAAAATATAAAATATCTCAAAAAGCGAAACTTTATATCCTATTCCATTTCCGCCTAATCCTCAAATTCGTTTCCCAACGCCTTTAATCGCTATCGTACCAAATTTCAACTCTCATTAAATTCAAACCCATCATATTTTCTTTTTCAATAATATTTATATTTTTTAAAAGGAATAATTAATTTCCTAAAAAAAAGGAATAATTAATATTATTAATATTTAATACTCAAGAACGCTATCTCATATATTTAGCGTGAATCTATCATGTGAACAATTATTTTAACATTAAAAAAAAAATCAAACTAACTCATACTCCCTCCGTCCCATTATTTATGGCATGTATTCTTTTTTGGGCCGTCCCACTTAACATGACATGTTTCCTTTTTTGGGAAATATACTTCTCTCACAAAAAATTGTTGGCTCAACCACTTTTTATCTTTTTACTCTTTAAACACATTTTTCCTTAATACCCGTGCAAAAAAGAAACGTGCCATAAATAATGGGACGGAGGTAGTATTAAATATGCGGATATCATATAGTAAGAACAAATTTAGGTTAACATTACTATTATTTACGAAAATGGTCACGCTAGGTGTACGTACGTATCACGTAATAACGTAATTAATAGTATATTAAAAAATAAAATTATCTCAACAATATAAATGCAAAAGTTGCTCTATTCCACTCCTATTTAGTCAACTCTCCTCTCTTCAATTTCACCCCACAAAAAAAAAACAAAAAGAAAAAGAAAGAAAATGCACTCTTCAGAAACTGATCCCATCAACAAAAAAAGCCTCAGCCACGGCCGCCCCGCCACCTCCTTTCGGTGGAGCCTCCGCCGCGGGCGGCGGAGTCTCCCCATCGTCCGCCTCGGCGGGAAGAAGCCTCGCCGCGGCTTCTTCCTGCTGAGGCTTTGCAAGAAGGCGAAGCTCAAGTGGCTAAAGCTCAAGTATTTGAGCATGCTGAAAAGGCTGAAGAAATACTACAAATCTCTTGTGAAGGATATGATCGAAGGGAGCGGGACAATTGAGTCATTTCAACAGCGCATGCTTCTAGAAACTTCTTTTGCTGTTCCAGTTATGGGCCTCACCTTGAATAGCTGCCCCTCGAGTTATCAACGTTGGTGAGGGAGATACGGGGAGCCGAGTTTCTCTGTTACAAATCGTATTTCATCTCAGTAATAATAGCTTTTACAAATTAGTCGTGTGCCGATGAAATAGAAGATGGTATATATTAATGGAATAGAGGATCTCGTGTGATTTTGTGTTTCGGGCGGGTAATTATAATTTTTCTCCTTTTTTTTTTTTCTTTTATGTATTTCTTATTTTTCACATTTTTGAGAAATTCTGAGAATGCATGTTATGTTACAAAACATAAAAGAAAAGAAAGTGCATGAGCAATTACTTTCTTTTGTATAAACCTGTGATTGACAAATTACATCTATATATATATTTAATTAAAGATTATTCACAATTATAAGTACACTTTAAAAGAGTTCTTCTCATATTTGTATGCTATTAAGAGGTTTTACATTTACATTACTTTTCACATTTTTGTTTTCACGAACATATATAATCTCTCAATTTTTTTTCTTCTTTTTCTTGGAATATTGTTGAAATCTATTGTGAATATTATTATATTTATTTAAAAATAAAATAATGGGCCAAAAAGAGTGAAACTGAAGAAAATGCATGTATAGGAATCAAAGATTAATTATATTAATTAGTAGATATGAGCTGTGCACAGACAAAGAATCTCATAATGATGCAGAAATCAAGAAGGTCAAAGTTGCTTAATCTTATACTACATGTCTCAAGTTACAAGAAAATAGAAAAAAGATTTTCCATTTTCTTTAGCATAAAAAATAAGCAAACAGCTATTGTGCACATGGATCTGAAATTGTAATCCACTATCCAGATATATAGTGTTTCATAATTATTTATTTTTAGCACATGATTTTTCTAAAATAATACTATTATTTTAATTTGTAATACGTGTCTTGTGTTACTTCGTGACTCTTAATTTGGGTTTATTTTTTTTTATAATTTAAATGCAACTAATTCAATAATATTTTTTGAAGTTGTTGGAAATTGATTATATAATACCCTCTATATAATTGAGACATTTTTTTTAAATGATTGAGACACATTATATATATATATATATATATACTATAAAATATCATAAAGAATTAATATCATATATATCATGGAGACAAAAACATTAATTAATTTCAAATATGGTCTTGTTCCTTATTTAAATCCAAATAAGTAGCTTTTCAATACTGGGCTCCGAATTTAAGCTCTTTCATAACACGTAAAATAAATAATTCTTGTGGAATTACAATAATATAGAGGGTATGCATGCATTAATATTAATTATTCACGACGAACACACAATCATTGAAGCAAATATTTGAAAAATAATATCAGCCTATATATGTCATCAGTGCTTCCGTCACTTTTGTATTTTATACTTATTCATTCTTGTTTTTTCAAATTATAAAAAGATGTCATTGTCATGAGCCTATTTTATTTTAACAGAAGGCAAAAATTTGTGTGATGTCGATTTTATAAGATTGATCGCACCGGTGCAGTCGACCGTAATTAAAAATACTAATTAAGAGGATTTTAGAAATAATTATAAGTAATCAATCCTAATCAAAATTTATTAATATCAATTGGATTTTATTAATCTTTAATTATATTGAACACAAACAATAATTATAATTATTGAATAACTAAGGGCATCTCCAACCCTACTCTATATCTTCACATATCTCCAAATTTGGAGCAATTCCTTCTCCAGCCCAGTACCAAAATCCTGCTCTATTATACAGATTTGATAGTGTTGCTCTACTCTTTTTGCAATTAATTTTCTTATTATAATTATTATTCCTTGTTATATTTATTATTTTTTGTATTCTTTAATTATTTTGTTCCAAAATATTATATTATAGTTATATTTCTAAACATATTATACCAACAATAAAATTACTTATAATTATTTAAAAAACACAATTACATAAAATATAAGATAAACTAAAAAAAATAATAAAATACAATTACATAATAGAAACATAAAAATAAAGTCGATAAATTTAATTTCTAATAAAAGGTCATTTACGGAACGTCCCACTCCATCTGAAAATAAATTCTAGAATATATCAGAAGTACTAGTGTTGGCTTCTTTGGCTTGTTTCCGCTTTCGAATAATATCTTGTTGATCTGATCGGAAGAAATCACATGTTTCAGGATCATCAAATGTGGCTAAAAGTAGAATATTCTATTTTTGTGTAAAAATATAGAGCAGACTGCTGAAGATGACTTACTGATTTTGCTATATTTTTTGTGCTAAAATTGCTGTATTTTAGTGTGAATTGCTAGAGATGGCCTAATTACTCAATAATCCATCAAAATAAAATCTAATAACTTAACTATAATACGGCAACAGAACAGCAATATCACATAAGGCCCAATTAAAACCAAATAATACAAGCCCAATTACAAAAGTATATCTCATAATTTAATTCCAACGTTGTAGAAATAGTCAGGCCCATAATCTATAGATACTGGAAATACAAATAACAAAACGAAATTTTATCAATTTAGTTACTGAAAGTAGTTTATTTCAAGAATGATTGAAATTTTCATCCAAGGCTGAAAATATCGTTACCAAACTTAATAAAAGTCAGGGTTATTTATAGTTTGTGGCCCGAATTTTCATCATTTTTTTTTTGTTTATGGCATGTACTTTAAAAATTTTCAAAAAAACTCTGTACTTTACAATTTTATCTAAATAAGGCCCGCCTTTATTTTCCGACGTTGGAATGATGAATCATCTGACCGACTATCTAATGTGAATATTAAAATGTCAAGTGTACCGAAACAACGTTACTTCAGTTTGAGCAAAATTAAAAATTGACAAGGTCATACGACCTATGACTTGTACGATGGAATCCTAAATGTCTTTATATTATCTTCTAAACTCTTTTCTTCCCTAAAAGTCGACGTATAGTTTAGGAGGAGAATAGAAAGACATTTAGGGTTCGGTTATAAGAGCTATACGTCCTATGACTTTGTTAATATTTAATTCTATCCAAACTAAAATGACACTGTTTCGGTATACTTGTCATTTTAATATCCACATTAGATAGACGGTCAACTGATTTATCATTCCAATGCCGAAAAATAAAGCGGATCTTTTTTAGATAAAATTGTAAAGTACAGAGTTTTTTTGAAAAATTTTAAAGTACGGACCACAAACAGAAAAGTGATGAAAGTTGGGGCCACAAACTATAAATAACCCTAAATATTATCAAACACTAAAAACAAAACAAAAAAAAAATCTAAATGTTGATTTTGTTTTTTGGATTCGATTTAATCATATGAATAGTTGTCCTAATTAATCGTTAATTAGTATTTTTTTCATTAGGACCTAATTTTGATAAATTACCAATTAATTTTAAAGACTGCGACAGGGTGATATCGAACCCGGTATCTTTAGCATCGGACATTAACCATTCTACCGCTAGCCCACCACAAACATACGTTAAGACCTAATTTTATATAGCTCATAGTCATAGTCCTAAATAAGTATAAAACTAAAAAAATTAAAAATAAAAAATCAAAGTATCTAAAGCCAAACATATGATTGAACGAAACCTTCTGCCTCTTGTGACCCTTTTTCTTTCGAGTGATGCTATTCGGACATAAATGTCCGGACATAATCTAGCTAGTTTAGGTAAATGAATCGGTTCAATCCGTTTAACTTATTTATTTAATTTTATAATTTCTCCACATTCATTCAATTTATTATTTTTTGAGTAATCTAATTCAAGTGAATGCATAAATATCTATTAAGTAATAGTATTTCCGAAAGATAAGTGAAAATCACAAAATAACTTTATTAATTTAATTTCGTATTTTTTGTATTCATATTTCTCTCTTTAAAAATGACGGTTTAGATTAATTAAATAAATACATTAGAGTATTAACCAACACCATTATTTTATTTGATAAATTATAAGTTAAGATTATTAATATATTCATTTTATGTCCGGACATATATGTCCAAAAAGTATTAGTGTTTTCTTTTTCACCTCGAATTGTTTCAATTTTTTAGGACGAAAATTGAAACACAGAATCTGCTATTACTTTGATCGGAGTAAAGTTATCTTCTTTTTCATGGAGCGGCCTCAGCAGCAGAAGGTAGCGGATTCTTCATATTTCTGCTTTCAATATGCTTTAAATTAATACAACGTAATTTTGGTATTAATAAACAGAATTCGAATTGATCGGGTTAACTGATGATGTACTAATTGACATTCTGTTCTGCAATTTGTGCTTAATTTAGTCTTACATATTTGTATTTCCTATGAATCGCTTTGCAATAGTTGTTATATTATGTTGAAATGCAAGGAATAGATGGAATAAAAAGAATTCTGAGTGATAATTGTGGCATTGATAACTTAATTGATGATGTACTTATTAACATTCTGTTCTGCAATTTTTTCTTTGAATATGCTTAATTTAGTCTGACATTCGTATTTCGTGTGAATGGCTTTAATTTCAGTATTTGTTGATACTATGTTCAAATGCGGGGAATAGATGGTAATCGTGGTGCTAATAAAAAGCATTCAAGTGATAATGGTGGTGTTGGTGTGTTTACCTGACGAAAATTTGTGATACTATGTTCAAATGCAGGGAAATAGATGGAAATCGAGGTGCTAATAAAAAGCATTCGAGTGATAATGGTGGTATTGATGTGTTACCTGACGACGTACTAATAAATTTCGTGTGAATGGCTTTAATTTCAGCATTTGTGATACTATGTTCAAATGCAGGGAATAGATGGAAATTGTGGTGCTAACAAAAAGCATTCGACTTCGAGTTATAATGGTGGTATTGATGTGTTACCTGACGATGTACTAATAAACATTTTGTCCCGTCTGAGCCTCAAGGAGGCTGAGAGGGCTAGTGTCCTCGCGCATAGATGGAAACTGTGCTAAAGCTTCATCAAGGTCCATATATTGAGGGCATGGTCATCACTTTCGAGACAAAGGGACTGATATATGCGTTTCGTAAAGGGACGTGTGCATTTGACAGTTGCGTGTATTTCGCTGCGCGAAAGGAAGCTCAAAGGTTTGAATTGATTATGAATTCCCAAGTATTGCAAGGTTGATATCACATTATCATGGGGTCACTTCTCCTCTTTGCCACCAGAGAACCCTTAGATTGTCCCATGTTGGTATCGATGATGAGGTGGTTCATTATTTTCTAGCATCGTGTCCCAATCTTGAAGAGCTGTGCATACACTCTTCTCGTCTTACAGAGAATCTGCGAGTTATTGATCCACCACGCTTGAGAGTTTTGGAGATAACCGGATGCTTCTCTCTCCAGCATTTGGAGATATCTGCTGCGGATGTCGTCTCATTGACATACGGATGGAAGAGGGACATTTTACTGTTGAAGAGAATTCCAAACCTTCGCGAATTAACCATATACGGTGACTTCTGTATATCCTTTGTTTTAGGACCAAAGGAATTTAAGGAACAATGGAGCTATTCAGTTCAGCTGGAGAAGCTTGTATTGGATTTTCGATCAACGGTTCGTCTTCAAGTTCAATCCCATATGTATCCTCCTTATGCTTGTTCATATATAGTATAATGTAGGGGATTAACATTATTTCTCACACTTACTTTAAATTTTCTCAGAATCTCGAGCATATATTGTGGGCTTCTCCTGATTTGCCTCAATTGTGCTCTCTCAAACGGCTGGAAGTGCAAGCTTTTACAGTAGCTGGTCGTAGCCTTCTCTTCTTCGCATCACTGATCGAGGCATCTCCACAGTTACTCGAGTTTAGGATTGAGGTGAATCTTTTTCTCATCAAGATTCAAATCTACATATAGTTAGTTAGTTCCTTCCCTTGTTATTGATATAGACAATTAAGGTCTAATAATCTGTGCATGTTTTCTCATTTTCGTCACAGATGAGCTACAAGACGTACTCCGCGTATTTGGTACTCCGCTTCGACTCTAGCTGTACAATTTGGTTCTGAGTTTAAATTTCTCTGTTCTCTAACTCTTGTTCATGACAGCTTGGTGGAAGGATGCCGTTTTCTGGTATAAATCCGCCAAAACTATGAATTTGTCCATGAAAAGCTTCGGGCAATTGAGATGGCTGGGTATATAGGGTGTTCGGGCGATGAAGAGTTGCTAACGGAATTGATTAAGATAGGGCATCCGTCGATTGAGAGGGTCGTCATTGATACTGAGAGCGATTACTATGATATGTATTCCCGCTTTTCCATCCGGCCAATGCCGGATAGCGGGGCAACGGCAACCACACGGAACGAAGCAAAAGAGCGCGCCAAACAATTGGTATCCAGTTTCCCGCCCGAAATTCAAGCCAGTGTGACATGATAACGGATGTTGGGGGTGCTAGGGTCTGCTAAAACTTAACTTTAAATTTATTTGTTTTTTGATTTTTTTTTAAAATTTTGTTTAGAGCCCCCGTCGGAAGATTTTTTAATTTTAGCACCTTCACCGATATATTTTAGCGTATGCCCGTAACTGTATATGTTGCAAGTATTATGTCACTCTCTACTTCATCTAGTTAGAGAGGGGTACTAAATGAATATTTCTTAGAATTTGTGGTTGATGAAAACTATTGAAAACAGAAACGACGTCGTTTTGATCGGTGGCTTTGACTTGACTAACCTGATGCTTGTCAAACTATAAGCATTATACATAACTCCAAGGTTGAAAGGCACTATCGCTATTTTTTAGATCCATTGACTTGTCGGTACTGTAGTTAGACACGGGCCGGTCCTGACAAAAAAAAGACTTCCCTCTATTATTATATCATAATATTAAAAAAAAATCAATTAATCATAAAAATGATTTTTTTTCTAGCTATTTTAATTTCAATACTATCTATAATATCATTTGTTTTAAGAATGTTATAATCTAAACTATATTACTGCCGACCACAATTTCTATATTCAACGAAAAAAATAAAATTCTTCTAACCAATCTTGTAAGTTTGTAACTACCACACTTTTGGTCAGATTTTTTGGTAGATGTGAACATAAAACTGCAGCAATATTAGTAAACACATAGTGATTCCAATTAGATTTTATTAGACAATTTTGCATACTTTTGAGACATTTAATTGCTGTGATTATATTGACTATTTAATTTAATGTTTTTATTGGACGGTGTTATTATACTTACAATAGGAAAACGAAACAAACCCTCAACTTAAAACATAGCCTAAAAATCTCGTTTTGCGAAGATTTAAGATTTTCATGATTTTTCTTGATTTTTTTTACCTTAAAAATTGTCCAATATCCCTTTACTATTAAATAGAGTGGTAACAATAAAAATAAATATTAAAAATAAATTATTTTATTCTAAAAATACGACTTATTAAATAAAATTAGTTGTTCTTATACCGAATAAAGTTAATCGATCAGACAATTAAAAAAATGTTTATCATTAATTAATGTACAAAGATATAAATTTAATATGAAATTGATACTTTTATGTATTCGAGCTGGCTCACGAGCATATATATATAAGGATTGGTTCACATACAAAATACTTTTCCCGTAAAAAATAATAATAATGCATTTTATGTACCAAAATAATGCATTTTATGTCTTATTACAATGCACTATCATAATAATGTGTTTTTCATTTATTACAATGCATTGTTTACGATAATGCATTTCATGTTCAATTATAATGCACCGATCAATGACAGCCGTAGATCTACAAAGATCAAAATGGTCCAGATCGCTTCTTATTTCTTACAGAAAAATGATTTTACATATGATCTCTTTCCTATATATATATTTGATAAATTAGCAATGAAATTTAAAGATCGCGCCACGGTGGACTCGAACTCGAGATCTTTGACTTCGAACATTAATCACTCTACCGCTAGGTCAACACACGCACACTCACTCACGAGCAAATTTGATATCAACATACTTGTCGACTCGGGTGCATATATCTGAATTATTCAAATGTGTGAGGGCACAAATGATTAATTTCACATACTCCCTCTGTCCCATTATTCTTGTCTTGTATTCCCTTTTGGGCTGTCCCGTTATTCTTGTCCTGTTTCCATAAAAGGAAATATACTTCTCTCACAAAAAGTTATGGGCTCCACCACTTTCTATCTTTTTACCCTTTAAACACCATTCTCCTTATTACCCGTGCCCAAAAGAAATGAGACAACAATAATGGGACGGAGGGAGTACTATTTAGAACACATCTAAATTAAATAATATCGGCAATGAAATGCAAGTCATAATTGCAAATATATTGTGTTGACAATATTGTTTCAACGTCCCATCATTTCTTAATATTTTATTCCAACATTCTATATATATTGGGCTCGTTTGCTACGAAGTATGGGATAAGGCTTAATATGATTAGCTGAGATATCTTAATATATATAAAGAATTAATATTGTGTTTGGTATGATGTATTAAATTCTCTGCAAAACATATTAATTATGGTAAAAGGGTGAAATTATAGGAATTTATTCTTATATTTAGTTGCAGTATTATTTATACCACCTCATAGGTGGTATTAGATAATAACAACAATAGGTATAATTCAACGGGCCCGAATTTTATAAAGGGCCCTATACTTTATACCAAACAAGTTATTAGGGTGTATAATATATATTATACGCCCTAATCACCCATAGCAAACAAGCCCTATAAATATAGAGGTAAAAAAAAGTAAGTATTCGTGCCTCATGCTAGTCTACTTTTGTACGTGGAAAGAAAAATTCATCTCATATTTTTTCCAACTTTCAACTGCTTAATTATAGTTGACAATGGTGCCCTGCCCTCATAGTCATGTACGAACTTCAAATTTTATTTTAATACTATTATTTTCATAAGTGGGAAAATAGAACAAATGAGTCAAAATTCAAATTAGAAAAATAATGGTTTGAGTTTTACAAACTTTCATGGTTTTTGACTGTAGATATTTATTTTAATGTCTCCATAGAACGGGCCTTCCATTAACTATATATATTAATAAAAAAGTAAATCAGATGTCCAAACTTTTCTTGTGGCCTTATTTCGTACTACCCCGTCCCATGATAAATGGCTATATTTTTTTCGGCACGAGAATTAAGGAGAATGATGTTTAAAGGGTAAAAAGATAGTAGAAAGTGGTAGAACCCACAACTTTTTGTGAGATAGACACATTTCCTTATAAGAAAAGTTGTCAATTATCCCAGGACAATCCAAAAAGGAAATGTGACCACTTATTGCGGGACGGAGGGAATATATTTTTCATACTTGTGTATATAATAAATTTTCATAAGTGGGGAAAATAGAACAAATGAGTCAAAATTCAATTTGGAAAAATAATGGTTTGAGTTCCACAAACTTTTCATGGTTTTTGACTGTAGATATTTATTTTAATGTCTCCATAGAACGGGCATTCCATTAACTATATATATATATTAATAAAAAAGTAAATCAGAATTTTACTGGTGGCCTTATTTCATATATTTTTCTATACTTGTGTATATAATAATGCTATAATTCTAGTCTTTAAGATTGCTTAAATCCGTAATTATTTTTTTATATATTTTGTCGTAGGTGGTATATATCATCATTATGTCACTGCTTGTATTAATCACACACAAAAATATTATTAGCTCTATTATAGACTTATAGTATAATTACAGTTTAATTGCTGGAATTAACAAAATAGTATATATCTGAATTTATGATTTTTACATCATTTTCAAATGTTGCAATTATAATACTGTACTTCTATTTTTTTTTTACAAAAACATTCTCAACTTTTTCATTAATAAAACTACTCCGTTTTATCGGGTAAGGCCATCTCCAGCAGTTCGCACCAAAATACAACAATTTTAGCACAAAAATACAGCAAAATCAGTAAGTCATCTCCAGCAGTCTGCTCTATATTTTTACACAAAAACAGAATATTCTACTTTTAGTCATGGTTGATGATTCTGAAATATGTGATTACTTCCGATCAGAGCAACAGGATATTATTCGAAAGCGGTAACAAGCCAAAGAAGCCAACACTAGTATTTCTGATATGTTTCAAAATTTATTTTCAGATGGGGTGGGACGTTCCGGAGATGGCCTTTATTAGAAATTAAATGTATCGACTTTGTATTTATGCTTTTATTATGTAATTGTATTTTTTTAAATTTTTTTTGTTTATCTTGTATTTTATTTAAATGTATTTTTTAAATAATTTTATGTAATTTTAATGTTGGTATAATATGTTTAGAAATATAACTATAATATAATATTTTGGAACAAAATAATTAAAGAACACAAAAAATAACAAATATAACAATGAATAATAATTATAACAATAAAATTAATTGCAAAAAGAATAGAGCAATGAATAGTGTTGCTCCAAGTTTGGATCAACACTATTCAAATCTATATAATAGAGCAGGATTTTGGTGCTGGGCTGGAGAAGGAATTGCTCCAAATTTGGAGATATGTAAAGATATAGAGATGGGTTGGAGATGCCCTAAGACTACTTTGTTTTACGGTACACAGACAAAATTTGGATTATTATTATTATTATTGGATTATCGTCTTTTATTAATCAATATATGGTGTCTTTATATCGATTATTGTGTGCCATGGGGAAAAACAAAAATAAAATAAAAAAAGTTATCCATCCTAAAACAAATTGCACTTAAAATTTTATATTATCCTTATGGAATATTAAGTCCTGTCCGAGATCTATCGTCCATTGTTTGAATTGATTAATTCTTTTTCCAATTTGCTGCACATATAAAATTCAATATTTTTGAGTCAACAGATTTATATATTCAAAACACATAATTGAAAAGTTCTTGTGATCTACCAACTATTTCTAACATTCTTAAATCATTACAATCTCAATTAATTTGATTTTACTGTTTTTTTAGTGTCGGTCTGAAGCCTCAATTTCTATAGTATTTTAATGGTTACAAGTATTAAAACTAATGACCGTGGATTAGGTAGTAATTAGACTTATTAATTATTACCAATTTCAGAATAATATATTTTGATATTCTTCGTTCTACAATTCGTGAAAAATTCAATTGACCCAAAATTAGGTACAATAAATAAACCTCACGTAATCGCAGTTGGAAAATAGCGACTAAAATGGTTAAAATGCTTTTAATTTTTAAGTCGCCAAACTGCCGGCAAAACTGGTCAATTTTTATTTTTCTGCCACGTTTTATTATTCAAAGGAAATCCAAACACGCCTTTGCTTTTAGAAAGTCTTTTCTGCCCTCGTAGTAGCTTAAATTGACCATTGCATCCCCTCTCTCATTCTCTCTTTCCTTTTTTCGTTACGTATTTCTTTGTTCCCCCTTTTTTCTTCTTCTTTTAAATGTCTAATTCGAACTATTAGGAAACCTTTTTTTGTGATTAAGAATGAGTGATTAATAAATAAATACATTCACATCACCAGACTCCACAAATGCATTTATTAAAGCGTGCTTGATAGTGAGAATGCTACACGAAAAAAGACATTGTTATATCATTAATTCATATATTATAGAAGACGTGATGTATATTGGTTATCTAAAATAAAGATAAATAAAATGTAAAGCTCCACTCGTGAAAGATTGAACTCTCAACTATTGAATAAACACGCATCAGACATGTATCAAATGTGAAGAATATTTATTGTATAATTAATCTTTTAAATTTATGCCCATATAAACTATGCAAAATTAAAATAAACTATTAGATGTCAAGCTGAAATATTTTACTCTAAAATGTGCCCTACAGGAATCAATTAAAGTGGATAAAAGAATTTCAAGAAACGTCCGAGATTGGCCGTTCAATCATCACAAAAAGCCACAATGTTCACAAAATATATATATATATATCACACGACTTAAAATGAGTGAAATTCTTTTTGGATCTTCCATGCCCCACCAATAAAAATATTTATGATTTTATTCATTTTCTTTGCTCATTTCAAACTAGTGGAATTGTTGAAGATTTTTAGGGTTTTTTTATATTTCTGTTTGTAGATAAATATAATTTGGTCACGTTTATGTAATATACTTTCTTGACTCTACTAAGTTTCTAAATAAAAATATAAATTATCCATCAAGTAAAAGAATTTGGCCGAGAGAAATTGCTTCAATTAATGGGTTTAGCTAGTGACGTGGCTTAATTTATTGGAGTATAGTACTGAATTTAACTTTTATGTCTCTATATATACACGCAATAAAACATAAAATTCTGTTCAATATACTTTACATGCATGCACATTGTCTTAAGAAAAGACAAGAGGAGAAAAATGTATATTCATTTATAAAAAAAAAAAGTAAATTCAAATTGGGTCCCTAATTCCCTATATTATTGTACTATATTTGTTACAGTAACTGGATTTTTTTCAATTATTTGTGTTAGATCTCTGAGTTTTTCACATGTAAAACTAAATTTATTTATCTTTTTTAACTACATTCGGTATTTGTGCTGCATAAAACTGGATGCAAAACTAAAAATTGAATTTTAACATAAACAAAATTGTTCGTACTAATTTATTGAATGGTTGTGCAAAAGCCCCATCACTAGTGGTGTTCACAGGCCGGTTCCGAACCAGGCCGGTTCCGGTTCGGAACCGGGCCCGAAACCGCCGGTTCCGGTTCGGAGAAATTGGAACCGGAACCGGCCCGCCGCATACCACGGTTCCGGGTCGGAACCGGCCCGTATTGGACGGTTCCGGTTCCGGGTCGGAACCGCCGGTTTAGGGCCCGAATCGTTTTTTTTTTTTTTAATTGAAATGAAACACATAAATTATCAATGTAATGTATAAGATCGAAATAGAATAATATATGTCTTCATTTATAACAATGTGTAATCAATTACAAATGAAAATATATTATTATTTAAAACTCGAAATCCTAAAACCCTTGGAATTCACAAAGTGTGAAGAAATGATTGTGGGTAGGGAGGTATTTATAGTTGAAAGTCGGAGGAAATGGGGGGGAAAACTTTGAATCATAGCCATTGGATCACAAGATGAAATCCTAGCCATCCATTTTGAATTTCAAATGGGTGTAAAATCCTAGGTGGTTGAACCGGCGGTTCACACGGTTCGGCGGTTCCGAACCGGAACCGCCGGTTCAACCTCGAACCTTTTTTTTTTGACATTTTTTCGTTCCATTTAGCATTCTAATTGTCATTATTGCTTGTTTTAGGATATAATTAACATGGATAACACAAAACACATTTTAAAAAATTAAAAAAAAAATAAAATAGTGGAACCGCCGGTTCACGGTTCCTAGCCCTTGGAACCGGAACCGGCCCGTCCCGAACACGGTTCCGGGTCGGAACCGGCCCGTTGACCGCGGTTCCGGGCCGAAAACCGTTGACCACGGTTCCGGTTCCGGGTCGGATGAACACCTCTACCCATCACCAAATAAAATTACATGAAAAATTATCTCTTCTTGACACAATCAAAGAAAACACATCATCCATCAAGAATTTTTTCTGCAACTGCCTTAATTGACTGACTGTAAGTATATTTTCCACGTATAAAACTACATAGGCCCAAATTAAAACAAGAGAGGAAATTCATTCTAACCAGTATAGAGATAGTGTGTACCTCCTACGACCACTTTTGTTGGTGTGTATAAGCAGTACCCACTGACCCACCAATAAGATTATTATATCCATTTTTTGTGTATAAAATATTGTTTAAAATAAGGGGAAATATTGATATATTCTAGTCAACCTTATAATCATACAATATGCGTAAATTCTTTTACCCTTCTACTGAATTTCTTCATTACATACTCTGATTTATCAATTCACTTTTCAATTTGGAGATAAATCATGCAATACTATCAGGCCCATCACACTTCCGTATAACTAAAATCAAAGTATACCAACTTCATACCTTTTTGACCGGAATGCTGCCGGGTATTTCCGCCGGAAGTTTTAGGGACCTCGTCCAACCACACGATCGCAACCGATGGTTTCCAGACGCAGACTCCTTCAGCAGCACACAGCACAACCCTCGTTCGTTTCCTACTCGGGGCGTAGGGTTTTCGGTCGGTACACAAAGAAAATAATATACTGGAAGGGATGAACAAAAGCCCAAACTTTTATTTAGGAATTATATATTATTTATTACAACATAAGTATATCTCCTTTAGGGAGGAGACAGACTTGTTTAGCTACCTATGGTAGCGGAATTGAAATACATAAACTATACTATACTAGGAACTATACTATAACAATTTTATTTTGGAGAGAGCAGAGAGGATGGTGTAGAGGATTTCTGATGGATTTTCGATGCCCTTCTGCTTTCTTCAATCCTTGTTTATATAGAGGTTCGGATGTCCTCTATTCATGCATTATTGCCTTGGATACCTTCCTCAGCCAGCCTGTTTCCCATGTGAAGCCTGGTCCACCATTGTCGTCTATTATTGAGTACAGCCAATAGACTTTCGGTGCAGCCTCAATCATGCCGCATTATCTTTAGATAATGCTCTTCCTGTGCTTTTACCCGTTTGGATTTTTATGGGTAATTACTTTTCCCTCCACCCACTATTGTCGTTTTCTCTTTAGTGGGTGCTCCAGCTCAGAGTCACATGACTCCACCAACCTGTGTCGGGAATCTACTTTTTTCCCGGGGCCCTGGGCGTCCTTGCCTTTGGCAGCGCCTTCTGTTCAAGATGCTCGTTTGACCGAGCCTTCTCTTTTCCCTTTCTGGGCATGAACCCCTTCCCGAACTCTGGTTCCTTCTGGTTCTGGCAATCCGAACAAACGCGCTCGGACCAGTTTCCAAAATGAGCCATGTTGCAGTATTTTCGATGAGTGTCTTTACTCGTCGAAATCTTGTTTTCCCAGAGCAAGGTTCTCTTTCTTTCGAAAGCTTCCTCTGTGAATCTTGTAGATTTTCCTGTCATAGTGTTTAACAGGAATGATCCGTTCACTGAATTCTGAAAGAATTTGAACGGGAACTTGACTTTGTCCATCTCAGTGAGACAGACCCATAATCCCCATGCTCTTCTGGTAGAGATAAGGTCTTCTGGTAATGTAGAGACTAAAGTAGTCTCTTTTTCTGTAGGCGCCTTGATCTTCTCGAGGGCGCGTGCATCTGGTCTTCGAAGCCTAATATAGTGGAAGGCTTCATGGTTTACTTTCCCTGCAGGTTTTGGGGTTGCGCTGATGAAATACAGCTCCAAAATGTCCCCTCGGCTAAGCTGTGGATAGTTAACCCAGGTATCATACACCGTTTCTTGAATCCACTTGGGTAGATTCTTGATTTTGGCGAATGATGGAGATGTAGTATAAACTGAAGCAAGTGCTCCAAATTCATACCATCTTTTGACTTCGTGTGGATCTGAATTTGGCATCATCCACACCCGAGGATATTTCCCCGAGACATCAACCCTTATTTTTTCTGGGTTGATTCCAGTCCTTGTATTGAGCTTCTCCCAATTGGCTTGATAAACCTGCCACGAAGAAGAAACTTCAATCTTATCAGTATTAATCTTAGATGTGCCAGTCATTGGCCTAAGATTAATCTCTCCCTCTTTTTCCCCAGAGGTGCTGGGTTGACATGATGGTTCAGAGTGTGACCCCTGAATATCATTTTTTCTTGGGGCAATGGCTCCGAAGATACCACCACCTTAGAACTTGGGCAAGAGGTATTTGAATCATCTGTTACAGGTTTAGAGCCCTGTACTCGAAACTCTTCTTTTACCAAAGGATCTTTGGTCACCCGAAGGATTGGTGTTTGACATGCAGCCCAGAGTTGACCCTGAGACCGTATGCAAGCTCGTATTCTCTCGGTGATTTTTGTCTTATCGAGAGTCTGCAATCTTCCTGCTTGCTCAGCATTTAGAATGCACTCGTCCCACTCTCCCGTTAACATCTCCAAATTTTCTCTGAGATGTCTATGGGCTAGTAGAATGGAGTTCACATCAGTTTGCTCCATCTCTTGTTAAGAAATCTGCAAGAATATTTTCGTGAGATTTCAGAATGACAATATCAAAAATATAATATTGGCATTCAGCTTGCCATCTAATTAATCTAGCATTTTCAGGCTTAGATTCCATCTTGTTTCTTAAGAAAGCTTTAACTTGTGTGTTATCAACTTTCAAAGTAAATTTCTTTGCAAGTAAAAATAAAGGCCATTTTTTAAACGTTTTTCTGACTGCAAAGAATTCTTTCTCGTTGATGTGCCATCTTACTGCCTCATCATCTGAGAACAAATCACTGCAATATCTACAGGGTTCTTCTCCATTAGGAGTGATCTTGGTTAAGACTGTTGACCACCAATAGTCACTTGCATCTGTGTACAGGACCAAGTCATCTTCGTCCTGTGGTATCGAGAGTTTTGGGAGATTTCTGCAAACCTATTTTAACTCCCTCATACCCTTTCGATGTTCTTCTGTCCAGATGAACGGAACATCCTTCTTCAGTAATGTACTGAAAACTTTTCTATGTTTAGCGAGATCTTTGATAAATGGTCCCGCAAAATTAACAACTCCCAAGAAACTCTGAAGTTCTTTCTTTTCCTTTAGATCTTCAGGAAAATTCTGGACCTTTTGAACAATATGATCCTGCAGAATGATTCATGCTTCATCGATCTCAATACCCAGAAATTCCATTTTCCGAGTTGCAACGATTGCCTTCTTTTCAGACAGTACTAAACCTTCTTTATAACAAACCTCTGCAAAGATATCAAGATGTTTGATATGTTCTTCCATATTTTTTGATGCTATTAAAATATCATCAATATAGACGAACATAAAAGAAAAATAATCTTTAAACAGATTATACATCTTTCTCTGAAATATTTGAGGCGCATTAGCTAACCCCATTGGCATTACTTTCCAAACATAATGCCCTTGTGGAGTAGAAAAGGCTGTAAACTTCTTACTCCCTTCTTCCATGCGAATCTGGTAGAAACCTGACTTGCAATCAAACTTAGAGAATACCTTAACATTTCTAATGTAGTTAATAAGGTGTTCTCTACTAGGGATAATATATCCATCAAACTCCAGAATATCATTAATTCCTTTGTAATTAATAACTAGTCTGGGTTTACCTCGTTTGATCTCCCCATGATTCCTTACCAGAAATCTGGGACTACTGTAAGGCAAGTTCCCTGGTTCGATCAATTTTAAATCGAGGTGTTCCTTGATTATCCCCTTCATATCCTGTTGATCTTTGAGGTTCATCAGGATTGGTCTGTATCTAACAAACTCATACTCCTTTTCTGGCTTCACCTTCAAGGTAGCTTTGAGCTTGTTTCTGTCCCACCATGCCAAAGGATTCTCATTGTAATTCCTTTTAATCTTTCTTTTGACATCTTCTAGGGACACCTGCATTTCTTCTTTAATATCTTGATGAGATATTAAAGATGCTTTGAGAATCTGGACCTCTTCATCATTGAGATCCTCATCCCTAATACAGCTTACACTGCTTCGCTGAATCTCCTTTGATCCTTCATTTTTGGTTGTCGAAGTTTTCCTTCATCACCACGCTTGCTGCGAAAACTCAATGGTATCTGGCGATTAAAAGCCCCTTTGAGCCTCTGGACAATGATTTTGTGATCGCAAATGGTTGTAAACACCAATTGCCTCTTTTTATTATCCTGCATGTATCTTTTGAACATCTGTAGGAAATTGTTTCCCAACAGAATATCTGCACCTGTATCATGGAAATAAAGTGGTGGAGTTTTAACCTTATACCAAGGTGTACCTCTGGCTCCGCCAATCAAAATTTCCGTTTCTTTTACTCCTTTAGCCAAGAGCAAAATTTTCTTTGAGAAATCTCTTCCTGCAATTCGGGGTAGATCATCTTCTACCTCTGCTGGGAAGACTCCTCGTTTTGCAGTACAAATTCCTGCACCTGAATCAATATAAGCAGCAAAATATTCTGCTTTATATTTTTCATATAACATTCCTATAGAAATGTATATGGAGAATGGACTTGTCATTCGATCAATAGTTTTCTCCCATTGATCGTGATTTCCATTCCTTCTTCTTTATTTCCCCAAAGTTTGTGATCTTCAAGGAAATCCAAACCTAAAAGCAAAACTGCTTCCCTTCCGGCTCTGCATTTGATCTCCATCACCTGTCCCCCAATTTCCAGGGTACCTTTGTAATGATTGATCTCCGGCTGCTGCAGATAGTAAAGAACATTACAAGGGAAGTTGGTTTCCCACCTTGTAGTGTCAAATTTTACTATCACTTCTCTCCATCCCTCGGGACATTTCAGATTCACTGGAACTTTGTTACTCTGAGATGTTTGAGGGTGTGGCGCTTCTTGAATGAGACTCCGACTCCTCCCATATGGCAAAGACATAATTCTGTCTCATTGGAAAGATAATCTCCCTGAAGTTATCCTGAGACTTTGATCGTGTCTCATGACTTCTCTATCTCGGATTTGAATATCCACATTCCTTAACCGAGCAATTTCAACTCTATCGGGACAAACAGCTGTTGTCACCTTGTTGAAGATATCTGGTATCTCAATAAACTTCTTTCCCAGAAATAACTCAGTGTGATGTGAGTTGGAAAGAGCATATGATACCTGATAAGTAATGGAGTAAGGCCTATTTCCTTCCTCCAATAAATCCTTGCGTTTAAAGTCCTGATAAAGCGTCAGGGCTTTGCTGAAATGGGTATCATTAAGATTGTAAGCAATCTTTGGATAGATGATTCTCACTACTTGTCCTGCACAAAGATCTCCCGCAATTGTTCCCAATACGGAATCTTTCAGATTTCTAACTCTTTTATCGCATATAGCGATATCGATCGGCGTGTGAACTCCGGTAAAGAGGGCCGATTTTAACATCAACTGGATGGCTCCAATATGGATCCAGTTCATCTTTTCAGCGACTTCAGGCTTCATCTTTGATAGATCTTCCCTGATGTCACTAGCTGGAATCAGCTGCATCTCCACTTGATTCCCTGTAAGCTCTATAGGAAGCGACATTTCTCGTCTAGAAATTCCATAGACGATTTGTTGTTTCCTGCTCCTTAGATTAAAGTTCCTTAGAACTTGATCTATGTTGTTTGCTGAAAAGCCTTGATACTTTTGTATATTCAGACTCTTCTTCATGATTTTGTCAATCAGACTTTGAGAGAGAGTTGTGTGACTGGAGAATCCCGTCCTGTCCTCTTTCTCCTGATGAACAATCTCTGGATCAGTCTGACTCCGATCTAGTTCCATCAGACCATTCTGAATCTTCTTCGCTGAAGACTTCTTCTTGTTCATATATACTCTCATCCGAGGGTATATCTTCGAACTGATATACTTGTACCAGTTCCTGGTAGTAGACGGCATCTTCGATATCCGGAGTAGATTCGAATTTATTGATACCTCTTCTCTCGTTGTCAGGGCAATTTGTGGAAATATGCCCTTTTGCACCGCACGTCCAGCAGTTGCAATCTTTGAAACTTTCATTCACTCTAGTATGAGTTCTTCTGAAAGTTTTCTTGGCAGGTGTCCTTCCTTGTGATTTATCATCTCCTCGGAATGGATACCTATTCCTTGATGGTCCACTTCTTTGGCCTGATTTATAAGATCTGGTCTTCTGTCTTGACCACCTGGTTCTTGGTTTTCAAGAATTTCTTTTTGGATCTCCACCTTTATAATAGGGCTGAAACCTATTTTTCTTGCTTTTCTTCAGCCTCGGTGGTTCTCCTCCAATGATCGTTGGCAGATCATTGTCATCACAATTTAGAGGAGCAAATTTGTTAATTCTTCTCAGTTTCTTCATGTTCCTCAGAGCTATTGCTTGTTGACACCACTTTGAGAGCTTCCGATGTACATAAGACATCCTTCTTGCGACGTTTTCAGGATCACCAGGTTCGTAATCCCGAATTAGCATCTCTTTCCATGGGCTTGGAAATTTCAGAAAGAAAATTTCCAGCGCTACTCTATCATCAACTTTTGATTGATGTTGATAAAGAGCAAAGAGTTGTAGAAACTTGTTAAGCGATTGTTGATCCAAGACAGCCAGTCTTAGATTATACAATGCCATCAAGTATTTCTTCCTTTTCTCTTGATCAAATCCCTCGAAATATCCTTCTCCCAGAAAATGGTTTTTAAATAAATCGCCATATTCTGGACATGTTCTGTATAGTTTTCACTCTCAAAACATGAATTCTTGATATCCACAGGAAAGAATTCCCATGCAATTTTGACGATTCCCGCAAGACTCATTTCGAGAATTCTTACGAAACCTTCCTTGTTCAAATCGAGAGTTGCTGCTGCAATTCTCAGGGCTGACGTCCACTCGTCAATAACGGATTCTCGATCTCTGAAATTTACTTCATCGAGGTCGAGCATTACTCCGTATGGATGAATAGGATCCAGGGTTGCCTTTCCATAAGGTGTGTCTTGTACCTTTGGATGCGGCCTTCTTGCCCTTGTCCTTCTTGCTGCCATGTATGCATCATTTGGGGTATGTTGATCATACCTTGCTCCAGTCTGAAAATCCTGGACTGCATTAATGGCTCCGGGTGCATTTTGAAAATCTTGTTGATTTTCAATGATGGCTCCTGGTGGAAGTTGATTCACCGGCTGTGGGTTTTGGACCACATTCTGGTTCATTTTTAAATCCACCATGGTCATGTTAGCAAAAGATTCCGCTAACTCCTGGAGATCGTCAAGCTTGATTCGTTCAAGATTACTCATTTTTTCCTTTCACGAATCATTCTTTTCAAGGTTTCCATGTTGGGATCCTTTTTGGTTTCTCCCACTGGTAATGGATAAGTGGGTTCATTACCAAAAGGATTTCTCCTTTGACTGGAACGAGGTTGTTGCTCCAGTTTTTCGATCCGTGATTGGATCTCTTTCAGGATATTATAGATTTCATCCTGTTTCATAGCAATCTTGTAAAGATCGCGTGGTACACCATACAGGCTATCGCCATAATGTTGTACTGTCTTCTGTATTTCTCTTAGATCCGCCGATATTCTGGAGAAATCTCTTGATACAAAAGAGTAGATGATACTCATTTATCTTTCTTTTGTTCCATCAGAGCGATACAAAGCTAAGTCCAATGTATCCCTAAATGGACCCAATGGTCTCTTCTCATGGCATGCTCTATCTCCCATTCAAGGAGGATACAACCATGTAGAAGATCTTCTTTTCTTTTGATTCCTTGGAGACAGGAATCAATTAGTTCTTTCTCCTGGTTATGCTGAATTAATATATCCAGCATATTTCTCCAGTGTGTAAGAACACTCTGATGTCTCGTCCTTCTTTTCTCCAAAATTTGGAGACGTTCCTGGAAATGTCCACACCTTGGACATTATTCTAGATCCATCAGATATGATTGTTATGATGGTTCCTCCTCATGGTGTTTATCATCTCGAACAGGAGATCGCTCAGATCTGAATCATATCTTCTTCTTGCCTCAATTTCTTGAGTTAAAGGCTCAATATATTCGAGCCTTCTTTCTCGTACCACTATAGAGTCGAACAATTCTCTCCAGATTGTCCGTAACATCTGGTTTCTTTCTCTTTTTATCTCCAAATCTTGGAGATAATTCCTGTAACACTCGCATCTCGGACAATTGTCCGGATCCATGTTTTTCTTGATGTCTTCTCCGTTAGGATAATACTTAAAGCAATAAATAAAATATAATTACCAGATAAACCTAAGGCTCTGATACCATTTTGGAAAGCGTAGGATCGATTAGCAAAATATGTAATAAAGAAATACGTAACTATCTTTTGGATAGCTAAAATAGGAGGGTAAATACATGATTTTATATGATTTTGATTAACTAGTCAATTTTTCCCCATTTCTACACAAATAAGACACATTTTTAGAAAGTATCACGATAAATATAATTAGAAAAGTCAAAAGTCAAAGTGGTTATGTGTTATACATGCACTCAAAACTGGTTATGGGGGTACACACTATCATCATACTGGATATACATAAATAATACTCTTAAAACAATGTAAAAAAAAAAGTCAATATTTATAGATAAAAAATCAATACACTACTAAAAAAATAAAAAAGTACAATCATCCAAATATACATTATTAAACAAAGGAAATTTTCATGCAAACCTTTTGATGCACTAGGACACAACCGCCTTTCTAGCCTAAACAGGAGGGCAAAACGGTCCAACGAGCCAAAAAGTGAAACGCACTTTCGATATGGACTTCCTACGCCGCGTTGGATCTTGTTTGACTCAGCAGCCTTTGATCATATAATGCATGAAAATTCAGAAAAAATCATTTTCACAATTAAAAGTAATCACAAACGAATAAATTTAGTGTTCTTTAATTTTTTTTTTAATTTTTTGCATGTGGTCATGATTTAAGAAAATTAAAAACGTGTGGACGGTGAGATCTTATATTTCTGCTCTTTCACCATCGTTTCTATAAGCTGTCCATCTATACGTGTATATATATACGCATAAATGTAGAGAGAGAGAAGCATAGTCCGAGAGATCAGAGACAGACAAAGAACAAAAGCTGTTCAATCACTCTCCAACTTCCATTTTCTCGCTCCTCCAACAAAAGGGGTCATCACTCAACAAGTGGGGGGAGAGAGAGAGAGAGATTCAAGATTTTCAAAGATTAAGCATGGCGCTAGCTAGAGAATTCATGGGCTCGTGTTTAATGGAGAAATCGTCATTTCTTGCTGCTTCATCGTCATCAACGAGGTTGGTTCTGAGCCAGAAGAGGAGAAACCCATCTTTTCTGCCATTGGAGGGGAGGAGAGTACAAGTCGTGATAAGGAAGAGTACAACCCCTGTTGCAGCAATCAGTGAGGATTTGGATTTGGTGAAAGTGATGCCTGAAAAAGCTGTGAAGTTTAAGGTTAGGGCAGTTGTGACTGTCAGGAACAAGAACAAGGAGGATTTTAAGGAGACTTTGGTCAAACATCTGGATGCTTTTACAGACAAAATTGGGAGAAATGTTACTTTGGAACTCATCAGCACTGATTATGATCCTAGTAAGTTCCTTTGTTTCTTGCTCCAGATTTTAGTACCACATTCTGTTTGATGAAATGTCTGAATGGATACTTGCTTTGAGTTGTAAAGGTCTCATTTTTATGGTAAAATCACTTGCTTTAACTCTCTCTCTCTCTCTCTCTCTCTCTCTCTCTCTCTCTGCTTTTCTTAATGTTCTTTTTTTTGGGGGGGGGGGGGGGGGGGGGGGTTGAAGGTTAGGTGAAGGAAATGATACACTCTATGATTAGAATGTTTTTTTATATATTATTTATGAAAATTGTGATTTTGCATTAATTTTGGAACTTTCCATTTGTGATAATAATTAGAAACGAAGGCTCCAAAGAAAAGCAAAGAAGCTGTGTTGAAGGACTGGTCCAAGAAATCAAACCTCAAAACTGAGAGAGTAAATTATACAGCAGAATTTGTGGTGGATTCAAATTTTGGGATTCCAGGTGCAATTACAGTGGCTAATAAACACCAGAAAGAATTCTTTCTAGAGAGTATTACAATTGAAGGATTTGCATGTGGTCCCGTGCATTTCCCCTGCTGTTCTTGGGTTCAGCCCAAGAAAAATAATTCTGGAAAAAGAGTTTTCTTTACTAATAAGGTACAAATAGCTACTTTATTTTATTTAATTTTGATTACCCCTGAGAAATTAGCCTGATTTCCTCAACTTTTCCTGCTGGAATTTGTGATATGTTAATAGTAGTCAAAGTTGTTATAAAATGGTTTGAACCTTGAATTTGAGTCTTTTGTGGATTGAAGAAGATCAATAACTATTTTATTGAGGAGATTCATATTTGTTGTATTTTCTGATTATGTAGCATTTGATGGATTCTATCTTCATAGCTAATCTTGTAAGCCCTTTTTGCATGGGAGTTTCTCTGCACTATCTTATTATTCTTCCCCTTTTGCAAATTTCACTAAATTGGTTGTTTTGATTCTTGGAGATTCATATTTGTTGTACTGATTATGTAGTATTTGAGCTCTTGTATTTTCATTTTGAAATCTGCATAGCTAATGTTGTAATCCCTTTTTGCATGGGATTTTTATTAAAAGAGTTTTCTTGATTTCAACAGCCATATTTGCCCCATGAAACACCTGAGGGGCTGAAGGCTCTTAGAGAGAAGGAGCTTCGAGAGCTGAGAGGCGATGGAAAAGGTGAGAGAAAATTGTCTGATAGAGTATATGACTTCGATGTGTACAATGATCTTGGCAATCCCGACAAAGGGATTGATTTTGCTCGACCGGTTCTTGGTGGCGAAAAGATTCCATATCCTAGGCGTTGTCGAACAGGGCGCCCTCCAACTGATACCGGTTAGTCCTCTCTCCCTCCTTGATCAATTTCAGCAATGCTGTCATCATATGCTCCCTTTTTCTGATTCATCTACACCTTTTCCAGATATGAATTCTGAGAGCCGAGTAGAGAAGCCATTGCCTATGTATGTGCCTAGAGACGAGCAATTTGAGGAGTCGAAAATGAATGCCTTTTCTACCGGGAGGCTGAAGGGAGTGCTTCATAACCTCATACCATCATTAATGGCCAACATCTCCGCGAATAACAAAGATTTCAAGGGATTCTCAGACATCGACAGCTTGTACAGCGAAGGCCTTCTCCTCAAACTCGGCCTCCATGATGAGATCATGAACAAAATCCCTTTGCCTAAAGCTGTCAGCAAATTTCAAGAAGGTGGTCTGCTCAAATATGACCTCCCAAAGATTTTATCAAGTGAGTAGCTTTGATTTCCTTTCTCTATTTGGATCGATTAGTAGCTCTTAAGATGTCAAAGTGTTTTTAGGAAAAAAAAAACAAAAAACAAAAAAGATGTCAAAGTGTTTTTAGGAAAAAAAAAACAAAAAAAATGTCAAGTGTTAATGTGATCTGTGACTAAAACTTGCAGAGGACAAATATGCATGGTTGAGAGATGATGAATTTGCCCGTCAAGCCATAGCTGGGGTGAATCCGGTCACCATAGAGAGGCTTCAGGCTTTCCCCCCGGTGAGCAAGCTCGACCCCGAAATCTATGGACCTCAAGAATCAGCTCTCAAAGAAGAACATATTGCTGGACAACTCAATGGCATGACCATACAAGAGGTAGTTATTCGTCTGTTTTGGAGAAAATACGAAATTTTTCTTTTCTGTTGATGATTGTTCATGTACAGATTTGGTTGCATGATTTTCTTGTTGATTATCGGTTTATCTAATATAACAATCTTGACAGGCTATGGATGCCAACAAGCTCTATATCATTGATTACCACGATGTTTACCTGCCATTCATCGATCAAATCAATGCCCTTGATGGCCGGAAATCATATGCAACGCGAACTATATACTTCTTGACCGATGCTGGAACCCTCAAGCCCATCGCTATCGAGCTCAGCCTCGCGCCTAGCTCTCCGAGGCCAAAGCGCGTCGTCACACCACCGGTGGATGCCACGTCTTATTGGACGTGGCAACTGGCCAAAGCCCATGTTTGCTCTAATGATGCTGGAGTTCATCAGCTTGTCAACCATTGGTATGTAATCTGCATACAAAAAAACTCTGTTTCTCGAGCAGAACGTGTGTGTGGCTTGTCTTGGAAGTGTCGTATCTCATGACTTGTCGTTTGGTTATAGGCTACGGACGCATGCAGCGTTGGAGCCATTCATCTTGGCAGCTCATAGGCAGATGAGTGCAATGCATCCCATTTTTAAGCTTTTGGATCCTCACATGAGGTACACAATGGAGATCAATGCGTTGGCTCGTCAGAACTTGATCGGCGTGGACGGTGTGATCGAGTCTTGCTTCACCCCCGGACGTTACTGTATGGAGATGAGCGCGGCCGCGTACAAGAGTTTCTGGCGCTTTGATCAGGAAAGCCTCCCGGCTGATCTCATCCGAAGGTATATCTTTTGTCAAATAATCAAAATTTGAACTTCTAAACTAACAAATTTTATGTTATGTCAAATCTTGAAGTCTAATGTAGTTTCCTTCTTCAATCGAATTTCAGAGGAATGGCCGTTCCGGACCCTACCAAGCCACACGGACTCAAACTGCTCGTCGAAGACTACCCATACGCTGCAGACGGGCTGATGATATGGGCCAGTATCGAGGATTGGGTCCGCAAGTATGTGAACCATTACTACCCGGACTCGGCCCAAGTCTGCAACGACAAGGAGTTGCAGGCTTGGTATGCCGAGTCCATCAATGTGGGCCACGCAGATCTGCGTCATGCAGACTGGTGGCCCACATTGGCAACCCCAGAGGACTTGAGTTCAATTCTCACCACCTTAATATGGCTAGCATCGGCCCAACATGCGGCCCTAAACTTCGGCCAGTACCCCTACGGCGGCTACGTGCCGAATCGGCCGCCGCTCATGCGTCGATTGATCCCCGAAGAGAACGACCCGGAGTACGCGGTTTTCCTCTCCGACCCACAAAAGTACTTCTTTTGCGCGCTCCCGAGCTTGTTACAAGCTACGAAGTTCATGGCGGTAGTCGACACGTTGTCGACTCACTCGCCCGACGAGGAGTACCTCGGCGAGAGGCAACACCAGTCCATTTGGTCTGGTGATGCCGAGATCGTCGAGGCGTTCTACGAGTTTTCGGCCGAAATAAATCGGGTCGAGAAGGAAATCGAGAAGCGGAACTCGGACCCGAAGCTCAAAAACCGGTGTGGGGCCGGAGTCTTACCGTATGAGCTCCTTGTACCGAGTTCGGAACCGGGAGTAACATGTAGAGGTGTACCTAATAGTGTGTCCATATAAGTTAACAATAATGCTAGGAAAAAAATTTGATTAAAGCTGTTAATTATTCACAGCTAATTAATTAGGTTTGTATGGATGTATATTTGTACCTAAGACTGTTGTTGTAATGCTCATTATTAGTTAAACCTAGGATTAAATGTATTATATATAGTGCTTTAGGAATGAGCGTTTGTAATTGCTCAAAGTACATATACAAGTCAATAAATATGTAAGGCTTGGAATCATTTTCTAATTATTGGTTTTGGAAATCTATTACTATATTAAAGCAAAATAATTTGTAATACACTTTCCAGCCCATTCATGAATTTTCCCTCTCATTTTGCATGCCACATGCAAATAATTGTACACTTTCAAATGCAAATTCAATTGTATATTTTCTCATGTCATTTCAATTTTTTAAATTCAAATATTAAACTTTAAAGCCTAACAAATTTAGTTCACTATATAATCACGTGTATGTTGCATTATTATACTAAAATATAGTAATTATTTTATTTTTTGTCACGTTAATTAATTTTTTGTATTTGCTAAATGTATTATTTTATGTAAGAAGATTCACAAAGATAAATTTTATTAGTTTGAAATTTATTTAATTAGATTATATAGATATAATAATACCTAAATAATGCTCTATTGACATCTAAAAATGTAAAAATTGAAATACAATCGCATGGTGCAGCGCAACGCGCACAGGTAAATCTAGTAATAAGCAAAAAGGAAATAAATTCCAAATTATAACGCATTTTCGAAATCTATCAAGAATTATTAAAAGAAAATACGCACTTAATACAAGATCTATTTACATGAAATGAAATACCTAAGGGGACGAAAATCTCTACTCTCTATCTAAATTAATATTTTCGAAAAATAATGAGTTTGAAGAAATTAATTAATTTTTATGAGTGATAACCTTCAATGGGACCAAAATTTAATTGGGCCTGTAAGCACTGATGGGTGACGCATCAATCATGTACAAATATTTCACATTTTGATAATAACGACAAAGTGAGCTTGTTTTTTTTTATAAAAATATCAAGATCCATTTATTCAATTATTATTATCAAAGAGAACGTAACATTGTAACAATTAACAAGTGGGCCCTGTACTATTTTGAGCTAAGGCTGCATTTTCTGTGTTTTAATATTTAATTTGTCGTAGCTAGTATATTTCAGCACATGATTTTAATTCAGATGTGCTGGATGAGATTTGAATTTATAAGTTTCATAATACTCTTCTGCTATCAATTCAATAGACTCGCTTTCTTGATATGAACGTTCATTTCCATAAGTTATTTTATAAAATCGAAATTACAATTACCCACAACACATAATAAATATTCTTAACATAACTCATAAATTATACACATAATACCACAAAAAAACTACAACTATTCTCTCCCTTACCTTCCCTATGTGTTTTGATAAAAATACCTTCAAAAAGTTATTCTCTTTCCAATTTTATTATAAAGAACTCTTTTTCTTAATATCTGCGTCAAAACATTCTAGCCTATTGAATTGGGACAGATGGAGCAATATATATTTACGGTTTCATTAAATGCACTTAGTATGTGTGGATGATACTATTATTACATATCAAATAAAATTATGTATCTTATTCTAGGGTTGATACAACAAATTCATATCTAATATCTAATGACACATAAGTAATTATAAATTATTTAATATGTCAATGAATATAAATTTTAAAATTTTTAACCGGTCTCATCACGATGAGACTAATTCTTACACAAATTTTTGAGAGTGAGAAAAATTGGCCTTTATCACTCTAGTCTATTGAATCATGAATATTCGTATTTATTACCAAAATTTATAATCGGCGTTTTCTAGATCCAATTAATCGCACGAATATTTTAAAGTAAAATTTACCTAAATTGGACCTTCACACCCTGAAAAAGAAATTACAAAAATATTTTTGGGGTGCTTATTTGTTGAAATTATTGTGCATGATGTCATCTTAGTGATGTCATCAGTTCAAAGCCGCTTTAGGCTTTTGGCTGTTTCACATTACTTTCTGAAAGAGTATTAATTATTTTGTAACATTAATTCGTCAATACATTATCATCTTATGGAAATATTTCCTAAGTGTAAGTCTCACCTCATATGGAATAGAATCTTTATATATAAATACGAATTTAATAAATAAATTTAAAATGCATTGTCACATGTAATAGAAAATTCGATTCACGCAAAACACGTACATTAAAAAATTAAACATGAATAATATCAATGCTCAATGAAGAGGTACAAATGATCTAATTTTGGGGGCCAAGGCCAACTAATGAGATTTATAATTTTATAAGTAAAAGTAGAAGGTTACTAACATTTGTAATAAAATTATAATATTATTTTAAGTCCATTCACGTTATTAAAATATTGATAATTAAACATGACTACCTCATAATATTTCTTATATATATTTTCATATATTTATTATATAAAAAAAAACTTAAAGAATTCAACATAAACAGTAAGTTACAAGTGGGAACGTGAATAATTTTTTCATAAAAAAACTCAAATCTTGATTTCTAATGTGGTGGCAACAGGTAGCCGCTTTACCTTCAATCACACAGAATACGAAAACTACATTTTCCAAGTACATATTAATGGACTTTGAATTCGAAACATTTGGCCTCGAGTAGACCACTCTTCTCGAATATATATCAGATGCATCAAATATCAATGATACCATCGAACGAGTATATATAATATTCAACACACTTAGCATGTATTGATAACGACAAAAGTCATATCACAAAATTATAACTGACAAATCTCGGTCTATATAGATCAAAGAATCATCCTTGAAGTTATTTAGCTAATGATAATGTGTTTTTATTAGTATTTACGGATATCTAAATAATAAACTAACACAAAACATATATCTATTTATTGGATTTGAAATTTAATGAAATCTCCAAGAAAGTGCCAAGAAAATCAACAGGAATTGAGATGGGCGAGTCAAGAGTCTTGAGCCTTCACAACTTTAATTGCGTTGACCAAAAAGCTAAATATTAATGGTTTTTCACGAAGTTATTCTTGGTAGTTTCCTAGTGTGAATTCTATTATTAAAATATTCTGCACTCGCGATTTTTTTTAGTAGACTAATTCGTAACATGTAACGCCGTGTCAATAAATAATCAATTTATGTGAAAAACATTAATATTAGTATATAATATTATAGTATATATACACTTGAATAACTCATGAAAGCTTACAGTTGCAAATATGGATGAAAGTTAAAATAACTATTTTGAAAAAGCAAAGATAAATTCTAACTATTAATTTTTAAAATATAAATATTAATCAAAATTTTTACATCTTTACTATTTTGCCCTTATACATGAAAGTATACATGACATACACGAACACATAAGTATACATGACATACACGAACACATACATGAATACATACACGAATATATACACGAATACATATATGATAGTCAAATATTTTTCCGGTGACTTTTTCCGGTGATCTTTTCCGGTGACATTTTCCGGTGAAAAATTTCCGACAACTTTTTTCCGACGACTTCTGGAGAAAAACATATTCAGAAAAAAATTCCGGCAACTTTTTCCGGCGACTTTTTTCAGAAAAAAAAACTTTCCGGCGAAACACATGCATAAGGAAAAAAAAAAAACACACACACACACATACATGTATTCGTGTATGTCATGTATGAATTCATGTATGTCATGTATGGATTCATTTACACACACACACACACACTTACATGTATACGTATATGTGTTCGTGTATGTCGTGTATGTCATGTATGGATTCATTTACACACACACACACACACTTACATGTATTCGTATATGTATTCGTGTATGTCGTGTATGTCATGTATGGATTCATTTACACACACACACACACTTACATGTATTCGTATATGTATTCGTGTATGCCGTGTATGGATTCATGTATGTCGTGTATGGATTCGTGTATGGATTCATGTATGTCATGTATGGATTCGTGTATGGATTCATGTATGGAGTCATGTATAGAAGGGCAAAATTGGAAGAGTGGACATTATTTATCTTTTAAAGATTAGTGGTTAGAATTTATTTTTGTTTTTCCAAATTGATTAATTTTGGACATTATTTCTTGCAAATATTCTTCGTTTATGAAAAATGAATTTCGCGTCTTAAAGAAAATAAATAGCAGGTTTATTTTGTGGGACAAACAAATACCAAACCTAAACAAGTAATACTTTTGCATACAAAAGTAATCATGTTTGTGAAATACTACTATTTATTTTCCAGAACATTATAATAAAAAGAATTATTCTCGAGTTCAAAACAATTATTTTATTAAAATTTAAAATATTATGTACATGCATTCAAAATTCTTTCTTTTATAATTAAAGGCAGCATTTGATTTTCGATCTATTTCATGAATAAATTTTCGTTCATGCACCCAGATAAAAAATTGGGACAAAATTCAATATACACTCTTTGCCAAATCAAAAATGAATTTTACACACTTCTTTTGAAATCAATGAAAAATACACACTATAACCATTATACATTTTCTGCTGAATTTCTTTATTTATTCTGCTTATTCCAATCCTATTTTCAATTATGGAAATAAAATCATGCAACACTATCAGGCCCATCACACTTCCGTATAAAAATTCTAAGCATGCCAACTTCATATCTTTTTGACTGTAATGCTGCCGGGTATTTCCACCTGAAGTTTTAGGGACCTCGTCCAACCACACGATCGCAACCGATGATTTCCAGACGCAGACTCCTTCAGCAACACTCAGCACAGCCCTCGTTCGTTTTCTACCCGGGGCGTATGGTATTTAGTTGGTATTTAGAGAATAATCAGATACTGGAAGGGATGAACAAAAGCCCAAACTTTATTTAGGAATTATATAATATTTATTACAACATAAGTATATCTCCTTTAGGGAGGAGACAGACTTGTTTAGCTACATATGGTAGCGAAATTGAAATACATAAACTAAACTATACTAGAATAGGAACTATAACAAATTTTTATTTTGAGAGAGCAGAGAAGATGAAGTGTAGATTTTTTGATGATCTATGCTCTCTTCAATCCTTGTATATATAGAGGTCTGGGTGAAGACCTCATTCCTGCATTATTGTCTTGGATGCTCTTATCCTTGGCCAGCTTGTATCCACGTGAATGGGTCCTCCATTATTGAATGAAGACAACCAACTTTCGGTGTGAGGTCCCTTTCTTGTGACTAATGGACCACCTTTCTTTTGGTAGTGGTTCTTCTGTTGCTTTACCCATCTGTTGTTTAGTGGGTAATTACTGTTCTTCCACTCACTATTGTCGTTTTCTTTTTAGTGGGTGATCCAGCTCAGAGTCACATGATTCTACCAACCTGTGTAGGGAATCTACTTTTTTTTCTGGGGCCCTGGGCGTCCTTGCTTTTGGCAACGCCTTGTGCTCTAGATGCTCGTTGGACCGAGCCTTCTCTTTTCCTCTTCTGGGCAAGAACCCCTTTCCAAACTCTGGTTCCTTTTGGTTCTGACAATCTGAACAAACACGCTCAGACCAGTTTCCAAAATGAGCCATATTGCAGTATTTGCGATGAGTTTCTTTGCTTGTCGCAATCTTGTTTTCCCATAGCAAGGTCCTCTTTCTTTCGAAAACTTCCTCTGCGAATCTTGTCGATTTTCCTATCATAGTGTTTAACAGGAATGATCCGTTCACTGAATTCTGAAAGAATTTGAACGGAAACTTGACTTTGTCCATCTCAGTAAGACAGACCCATAAACCCCATGCTCTTCTGGTGGAGATGAGATCTTCTGGTAACGTAGAGACTAGAGTAGTCTCTTTCTCTGCGGGCGCCTTGATCTTTTCGAGGACGCGTGGATCTGGTCTTCGAAGCCTAATATAGTGGAAGGCTTCATGGTTTCCTTTCCCTGCTGGTTCTGGGGCTGCACTAATAAAATACAGCTCCAAAATGTCACCTCGGCTAAGCTGTGGATTGCTAGCCCAGGTATCATACACCGCTTCTTGAATCCATTTAGGTAGATTCTTGATTTCGGCGAATGATGGAGATGTGGTATAAACCGAAGCAAGTGCTCCAAATTCATACCATCTTTTAACTTCGTGTGGATCTGAATTTGGCATCATCAACACCCGAGGATATTTCCCTGAAACATCAACCGTTATTTTTTCTGGGTTGATTCCAGTCCTTGTATTGAGCTTCTCCCAGTTAGCTTGATAAATCTGCCACGAAGAAGAAACTTCAATTTTATCAGTATTAATCTTAGAAGTGCCAGTCATTGGCCTAAGATTAATCTCTCCCTCTTTTTCCCCAGAGGTGCTGGGTTGACATGATGGTTCAGAGTGTGACCCTGAATATCATCTTTTTCTTGGGGCAATGGTTCCAAAGATACCACCACCTTAGAACTTGGGCAAGAGGTAGTAGAATCCTCTGTTACAGGTTTAGAGCCTTGTACTCGAAACTCTTCTTCTACCAAAGGATCTTTGGCCACCCGAAGGATTGGTGTTTGACATGCAGCCCAGAGTTGACCCTGAGACCGTATGCAAGCTCGTATTCTCTCGGTGACTTTCGTCTTGTCGAGAGTCTGCAATCTTCCTGCTTGTTAAGCATTCAGGATGCACTCGTCCCACTCTCTCGTTAACATCTTCAGATTTTCTCTGAGATGCCTATGGGTCAGTAGAATGGAGTTCACATCAGTTTGCTCCATCTCTTGTTAAGAAATCTACAAGAACATTTTTCGTGAGATTTCACAATGACAATATCAAAAATATAATATTGGCATTCAGCTTGCCATCTAATTAATCTAGCCTTTTCAGGCTTAGATTCCATCTTATTTCTTAAGAAAGCCTTAACCTGTGTGTTATCGACTTTCAAAGTAAATTTCTTTGCTAATACAAATAAAGGCAATTTTTTAAACGCCTTTCAGACTGCAAAGAATTCTTTCTCATTGATGTGCCATCTTATGGCCTCATCATCTGAGAATAACCCACTACAGTATCTGCAGGGTTCTTCTCCATTAGGAGTGATCTTAGTTAAGACTGCTGCCCACCAATAATCACTTGCATCGGTATACAGGACCAAGTCGTCTTCGTCCTTAGATATTGAGAGTTTTTGGAGATTTTTGCAAACCGCTTTTAATTCTTTCATTCCTTTTCGATGTTCTTCTGTCCAAATGAACGGAACATCCTTTTTCAGTAATGTACTGAAAATCTTTCTATATTTTGCGAGATCTTTAATAAATGGTCCCGCAAAATTAACAACTCCCAAAAAGCTCTGAAGTTGTTTATTTTCTTTCAGATCTTCAGGGAATTTCTGGACCTTCTGAACAATATGGTCTTGTAGAATAATTCCTGCTTCATCGATCTCAATACCCAGAAATTCCATTTTCCGAGTAGCAACGTCTGCCTTCTTTTCAGACAGCACTAATCCTTCTTTGTAACAAACATCTGCAAAGATTTCAAGATGTTTGATATGTTCCTCCATATTTTTTGATGCAATTAAAATGTCATCAATATAGACAAACTGTAACGACCCGACTTCCGGACTGACAGCTGGCCCCACAAACCATCACGAGTCCTTTCTAGCGTGCTTTGTCCTCACTCGCACGCTTCCTCCCAATCCGACATATTCTTGGAATCCCTCTCATTCGGGTGTGTTTCGGTTCGTTCCTACCCACTCTGCTTTGAAGTATTAACGAAGTCGCTCCTTGTCCGTGCCTCTGCACCGGCGATCACTCCGTACTTCTGCCCTGGGCGTCACAGGCCCACCAGCTTCTGCTTGGTTCATCCCCGAACCACACCGTACTGGGAGAGGTTCGGCTCTGATACCATCTGTAACGACCCGACTTCCGGACTGACGGCTGGCCCCACAAACCATCACGAGTCCTTTCTAGCGTGCTTTGTCCTCACTCGCACGCTTCCTCCCATTCCGACATATTCTTGGAATCCCTCTCATTCGGGTGTGTTTCGGTTCGTTCCTGCCCCCTCCGCTTTGAAGTCTTAACGGAGTCACTCCTTGTCCGTGCCTCTGCACCGGTGATCACTCAGTACTTCTGCCCCGGGCGTCACACAAACATAAAAGAAAAATAATCTTTAAACAGATTATCCATCTTTCTCTGAAATATTTGAGGCGCGTTAGCTAACCCCATTGGCATTACGTTCCAAACATAATGCCTTGTGGAGTAGAGAAGGCTGTAAACTTCTTACTTCCTTCCTTCATGCGAATTTGGTAGAAACCTGACTTGCAATCAAACTTAGAAAATACCTTAGCATTCCTAATGCAGTTAATAAGGTGTTCTCTACTAGGGATAAAATATCCATCAAACTCCAGAATATCATTAATTCCTTTGTAATTAATAACTAATCTGGGTTTACCTCGTTTGATCTCCCCATGATTCCTTACCAGAAATTCGGGACTGCTGCAAGGCGAGTTCCCTGGTTCAATCAGCTGTAAATCAAGGTGTTCCTTGATTATCTCCTTCATATCATGTTGATCTTTGAGATTCATCAGAATTGGTCTGTATCTAACAAACTCATACTCCTTTTCTGGCTTCACCTTCAAGGTTGCTTTGAGCTTGTTTCTTTCCCACCATGCCAAAGGATTCTCATTGTAATTCCTTTTAATTTTCCTTTTGACATCTTCTAGGGACACATGTATTTCTTCCTTAATATCTTGATGAGATATTAAAGATGCTTTGAAGATCTGGACCTCTTCATCTTTGAGATCCTTTTCCCTAATACAGCTCAGCACTGCTTAGCTGAATCTCCTTTGATCCTTCATTTTTGGGTGTCGAAGTTTTCCTTCATCACCACGCTTGTTGCGAAAACTCAATGGTATCTGGCGATTAAAAGCCCCTTTGAGCCTCTGGACAATGATCTTGTGATCGCAAATGGTTGTGAACACCAATTGCCTTCTTTCATTATCCTGCATGTATCTTTTGAACATCTGTAGGAAATTGTTTCCTAACAGAATATCTGCACCTGTATCATGGAAATAAATTGGTGGAGTTTTAACCTTATACCAAGGTGTACCTCTAGCTCCGCAAATTAGAATTTCCGTCTCTTTTACTCCTTTAGCCAAGAGCAAAATTTTCTTTGAGAAATCTCTTCCTGCAATTCGGGGTAGATCATCTTCTACCTCTACTGGGAAGACTCCTCGTTTTGCAGTACAAATTCCTGCACCTGAATCAATATAAGCAGCAAAATATTCTGCCTTATATTTTTCATATAACATCCCTATAGAGATGTATATGGAGAATGGGCTTGTCATTCGATCAATAGTTTTCTCCCATTAATCGTGATTTCCATTTCATCTTCATTATTTGCCCAAGGTTTGTGATCCTCAAGAAAATCCAAACCTAATAGCAAAACTGCTTCCCTTCCGGCTCTGCCTTTGATCTCCATCACTTGTCCCCCTATTTTCAGGGTACCTTTGTAATGATTGATCTCCGGCTGCTGTAGATAGTAAAGAAATTACAAGGGAAGTTGGTTTCCCATCTTGTAGTGTCAAATTTTACTATCACTTCTCTCCATCCCTCGGGACATTTCAGATTTACTGGAACCTTATTACTCTGAGATGTTTGAGAGTGTGCTTCTAGAATGAGACTCTGACTCCTCCCGTATGGCAAAGACATAATTCTGTCTCCTTGAAAGGATAATCTTCCTGAAGTTATCCTGAGACTTTGATCGTGTCTCATGACTTCTCTATCTCGGATTTGAATATCAACATTTCTTAACCGAGCAATTTCAACTCTATCGGGACAAACAGTTGCTGTCACCTTGTTGAAGATATCTGGTATCTCAATAAACTCTTTCCCAGAAATAACTCAGTGTGATGTGAGTTGGAAAGAGCGTATGATACTTGATAAGTAATTGAGTAAGACCTATTTCTTTCCTCCAATAAATCTTTGCGCTTAAAGTCCTGATAAAGTGTCAGAGCTTTGCTGAAATGGGTATCATTAAGATTGTAGGCAATCTTTGGATAGATGATTCCCACCACTTGTCCTGCACAAAGATCTCCCGTAATTGTTCCCAATACGGAATCTTTCAGATTTCTAACTCTTTTATCGCATATAGCGATATCAATCGGCGTATGAACTACGGTAAAGAGAGCCGATTTTAACATCAACTGGATTGCTCCAATATGGATCCAGTTTATCTTTTCAGCGACTTCGGACTTCATCTTTGATAAATCTTCCCTGATGTCACTAGCTGGAATCAACTGCATCTCCACTTGATTCCCTGTAAGCTCTATAGGAAGCGACATTTCTCGTCTAGTAATTCCGTAGACGATTTGTTGTTTCCTGCTCCGTAGATTGAAGTTCCTCAGAACTTGATCTATGTTATTTGCTGAAAAGCCTTGATACTTTTGTATATTCAGACTCTTCTTCATGATTTTGTCAATCAGATTTTGAGATAGAGTTGTATGACTGGAGAATCCTGTCCTGTCCTCTTTCTCCTGATGAACAATTTCTGGATCAGTCTGACTCCGATCTAGTTCCATCAGACCATTCTGAATTTTCTTCGCTGAAGACTTCTTCTTGTTCATATATACCCTCATCCGAGGGTATATCTTCAAACTGATATACTTGAATCAGTTCTTGGTAGTAGATGCCATCTTCGATATCCGGAGTGGATTCGAATTTGTTGATACCTCTTCTCTCGTTGTCAGGGCAATTTGTGGAAATATGCCCCTTCACACCGCACGTCCAGCAGTTGCAATCCTTGAAACTTTCATTAACTCTAGTGTGAGTTCTCCTGAAAGTTTTCTTGGCAGGTGTCATTCCTTGGGATTTATTATCTTCTCGGAAAGGATACATATTCCTTGATGGTCCACTCCTTTGGCCTGATTTGTAAGATCTAGCTTTCTGTCTTGACCATCTGGTTCTTGGTTTCCAAGAATTTCTTTTTGGATCTCCACCTTTATGATAGGGCTGAAACCTATTTTTCTTGCTTCTTTTCAGCCTTGGTGGTTCTCCTCCAATGATTGTTGGTAGATCATTATCATCACAGTTTAGAGGAGCGTATTTGTTAATCCTCCTCAGTTTCTTCATGTTCCTCAGAGCTGTTGCTTGTTGACACCACTCTGAGAGCTTTCGATGTACATATGACATCCTTCTTGCGACATTTTCAGGATCTCCTGGTTCGTAATCCCGAATCAGCATTTCTTTCCATGGGCTTGGAAATTTTAGAAAGAAAATTTCCAGCGCAACTCTATCATCAACTTTAGATTGATGTTGATAAAGAGTAAAGAGCTGTAGAAACTTGTTAAGCGATTGTTGATCTAAGATTGCAAGTCTTAAATTATACAATGCCATCAAGTATTTCTTTCTCTTTTCTTGATCAAATCCTTCGAAATATCCTTCTCCCAGAAAATGGATCTTAAGTATCGTGGCCATATTCTGAACATGTTCAGTGAAGTTTTCACTCTCAAAACATGCATTCTTGATATCCAGAGGAAAGAATTCCCATGCTATCTTGGCAATTCCGGCAAGGCTCATTTCGAGGATTCTTACGAATCCTTCCTTGTTTAAATCGAGAGTTGCTGCTGTAATTCTCAAAGCTGATGTCCATTCATCGATTACAGATTCTTGATCTTTGAAATTTACTTCATCGAGATCGAGCATCACTCCGTAGGGATGAATTAGATCCAGGATCGCCTTACCATAAGGTGTATCCTGCACCTTTGGTTGTGGCCTTCTTGCCCCTGTCCTTCTTGCCGCCATATATGCATCATTTGGGGTATGTTGATCATACCTTGCTCCAGTCTGAAAATCCTGGACAACATTAATGGCTCTGGGTGCATTTTGAAAATCTTGTTGATTTCCAATGGTTGCTCCTTGTGGAAGTTGATTCACCGGCTGTAGGTTTTGGACCACATTCTGGTTCATCTTTAAATCCACCACCGTCATGTTAGCAAAAGATTCTGCTAACTCCTGGAGGTCGTCAAGTTTGATTCTTTCGAGATTGTTCATTTTTTCTTTTCTCGAATCATTCTTATCAAGGCCTCCATATTTGGATCCTTCTTGGTTTTTCCTACTGGAAATGGATAAGTAGGTTCATTACCAAAAGAATTCATCATTTGACTGGAACGAGGTTGTTGCTCCAGTTTTTCGATCCTTGATTGGATTTCCTTCAGGATATTATAAATTTCATCCTGTTTCACAGCAATCTTGTAAAGATCGCGTGGTACACCATACAGGCTATCACCATGATGTTGTACTGTCTTCTGTATTTCTCTCAGATCCTTCGATATCTTGGATGAATCTGGAGTAATCGCCTGATATAAAAGAGTAGATGATACTCATTTATCTTTTTTTTGGTTCCATCAGAGCTGTACAGAATTTGCTCTCAAATGGTTCCAATGGTCTCTCCTCATTGCATGTTCTATCTCCCATTCAAGGCAGATACAACTATGGAGAAGATCTTCTTTTCTTTTGATTCCTTGGAGGCAGGAATCAATTAGTTCTTTCTCCTGGTTATGCTGAATTAAAAGGTTCAGCATATTTCTCCAGTGTGTAAGAACACTATGGTATCTTATCCTTCTTTTCTCCAAAATTTGGAGACGTTCCTGGAAATGTCCACACCTTGGACATCCTTCTAGATCCATCAGATATGGTTGTTGTGATGGTTTCTCCTCATGGTGTTTATCACCTCGAACTGGAGGGTGCTCAGATTTGCATCACATCTCCTTCTTGTCTCAATTTCTTGAGTTAAAGGCTCTATGTATTCAAGTCTTCTTTCATGTACGACTCGAGAGTCGAACAATTCTCTCCAGAATGTCCTTAACATCTGGTTTCTTTCTCTTTTTATCTCCAGATCTTGGAGATAATTCCTGTAACACTCGCATCTCGGACAATTGTCCGGATCCATGTTTTTTCTTGATGTCTCCTTCGTTAGGATAATACTTAAAGCAATAAATAAAATATAATTCCTTAATAAACCTAAGGCTCTGATACCATTTTGACCGCCCCACTCCAAAACGGAGTTTCCCGTCAAAATGGACCTATCAGTTTGCCAACCTAAGGATGTGCTTTTGCCAACCTAAGGACGTGCTTTTCCCAACCCAGTGGAGGGCGCCGCGATGGCACACACAGAGCCTTTGGTCACCTCCTACGGAGACCTGCGCTTCGGGCACATACGTCACACAGTAGAGGATCAGAGTTTTTTATAGGCTCTAATACCATTTTGAAAGCGTGGGTTAGGAACAGCAGAATATACAAAAATTGGTTCGTATAATAAAGAAATACATAGCTAATTATGTCCATAGCAATTCTGGACTGTCATTAGTTTAAACAGAGGGGTATAATAGTCATCTTGTGTATTTTTCATTTGTCTTGGTGATGGTGTGTAATTTTCATTTTGCAAAAGGAATAGTGTGTATTTTACTAGATTAACACTAAAAAATTTAACCATCTCTCACAAATATCTCATAATTTTATTCTTCTTATTTTCCATGATTTGATAAGTATAATTTTTGTTCTATTAAAACTAAATTATATTGAATAAATTAATCTGTCCTTGCAAGGATAAAATTATTTGATTTCTTTCATTTTGTTTTTTATATATAACAAATTTACCACAGCCATCTTTAAAATTATTCTCCAAAAAAACTATTTTCAAAATTATAATACAATACATAAATGACTTAATATCCTAGTTGATACGCAATACTACATGGTAGGTATTGTTCAGTGTTCCAATATTTTCATGTTTAGTTTTTAGGTAGAGTATTAATGATTGTTTATTTTTAGGGGTTGTAATTACCTTTTTTTTCATTATAAGTTGATCATAGTAAACTAGATTGATTAATTACTCTATTAGTATAGATTCTATAACTATTACTAGGTTTAGTTCTTAGGTATAACTGTTGTTAGTAAAGCCAGCTAAGGTCGGTTTATTTTTATTACTATGATGTATGGATTACTTTTAATTTTCAGTATTTAATAATTATTATCATTTCCATAAAAAAAAAATTATTATCATTAGAGTTTGATGCTTAATATTGAAGATAGAAAATGTCAGTTTATATCTTATCATTTGGGCATTTTATATATTTTTACTACATCACAAATTGGAATATTAATGTGGGCCTACAGTATGTGTGGGTAATTAATTGTAATCTGTATAGGGGGCGTTTTGGTTTGCATAATAAGGAGTGATTGATAATATAATCTTATAATCACATGTTTGGTTTGAATGATGAAACTGGTAATGAATAATTAGGCCCGTGATCCAATCATTCAACTGGATGATAACTTATCGTCCCAAATTTGGGGTGATTATTAATCATTGTCTAATCCATGATGCAAAATTCCAAAATAATCACACATAAACACACACACACACAAAACACAGTCACACAGTAGCACACACTCACACACATCACATAGTAGCACACAATCATATAGTCCTTCAATTATCCTACACCACAATCAAGCAATCCAAACACAAGACTAATGATTTAAATAATCATATCCTACACTATCATATCCAACATTATCTATCCCATCCATTAAACCAAACGCCCCCATAGGGTCTCACATATGCTTGAGCGTAGGGCTGTAAATGAGTCAAGCCGTTCGTGAGCTACTCGGCGATCGATTCGATAAAAGCTCGTTCGATAATTAATTGAGAAGCTCGTTTAGTTAAACGAGTCAATAAACGAGTCAAGCTTGAGCATGACGGTACTCGACTCGGTAGCTCATGAGCAAGCTCGATAAGTGATTTATCTTAAAAATACAAGATTATTAGTCAGATATCTTATATTTTTTACAATAATTAGTAATATTTGAATTAACTATCTAGTTAACTTTATTTATTTATAAGAAAATAGTAAGTATATTACATTATTGTGAATAAAATAACTTATATTTTTGAAAAAGTAACTAATATTTTTAACGAATGACTAAATTTTAAAAGCTCGTTTAGGCTCGGCTCTACACTCGGCTCGATAAGAGCTCGTTCGATAATTAAATGAGAAGCTCGTTTAGCTAAACGAGTCAATCTTGAGCAAGACACTATTCGGCTCGACTCGGCTCGATTACACCCCTACTTGAGCGGCATTTGAGTACTGTGCACCATTTATTTATTTATTATTTAATTAATTATAATTAAAATTTAATTAATAAAATTTTAATTGAAAATTAATATTCCCTCCGTTCCATTATTATAATTATTAAACCTTAAGTATTGTTTAATTATTCTTAATTGCTCATAATTTCCTTAATTATTTCTCATTCTCTTAATGATTACTAATTACAACTAATCCTACACTAGGTTGGTTGTACCCAAATTTTTATCAATATGTTTAAACTTCTTTTTTCTTCCATTTCCCATCAACTTTTATTTTCCAATCCCAAAAAAAAAAAAAACTAACTTTCGTAACTCAATGAGACTCACGTAATGTTGCTTCTACTTTTTGAAAGAAAATACCCACAAAATTTCTGGCAATTTCCCCACAACAACTATTCTAAGTCAACTAATCTTCACTTAAAATATTGTAGCAACCCATTATTTAACATTTCTCACTTTCAACTATAAAATACACCTCAGATCCCAATCTCATCTTCATCACTCTCTCATCAATCTCTGTTTCTCTCTCTAAAAAAGTCATAAAAAATCGCAATGGAAAACCAAATTCTACCAATATCCGCGGTGCTTGTGCTAACCTTTGTTTCACTGCACATCCTCAAAAAAATCTTGCAACAGAAAAAACTGAATCCCCCGCCCGGCCCGAAACCATGGCCCGTGATCGGCAACCTCAACCTCATCGGCCCGCTCCCCCACCGATCCATCCACGACCTCTCCCAGAAATACGGCCCGATAATGCAGCTCCGATTCGGCTCCTTTCCGGTGGTGGTGGGCTCCTCCGTCGAGGCGGCGAAGATCTTCCTCAAAACGATGGACCTCACCTTCGCCTCACGGCCTAAAACCTCCGCCGGAAAATACACCACCTACAACTACTCCGACATCACCTGGTCCCCCTACGGCCCGTATTGGAGGCAGGCCCGAAAAATGTGTTTGATGGAGCTCTTCAGCGTGAAGAGGCTCGAGTCCTACGAGTATATTCGGGCCGAGGAGATGAACTCGCTCCTCAAAGAACTCTTCAACTGTTCGGGCCGGGCTTTCCTGCTGAAGGATTTCCTGTCGACGGTGAGCTTGAACGTGATCAGCAGAATGGTTCTGGGGCGGAGGTATTCCGACGCCGGCGAGAACGCCGTCGTTTCGCCGGAGGAGTTCAAGAAGATGCTGGACGAGCTGTTCTTGCTCAACGGAGTTATCAACATCGGGGATTTGATTCCGTACATCAATTTCTTGGATTTGCAGGGGTATGTGAAGAGGATGAAGGTCGTGAGCAAGAAATTCGACCGGGTTTTGGAGCGCGTGATCGACGAGCACGAGGCGCGGCGGCGGACGACGGCGAATTACATGAGCAGGGATATGGTGGACGTGCTGCTCGAGCTGGCTGAGGATCCGACTTTGGAAGTAAAGCTTGAGAGGCATGGGGTCAAAGCCTTTACTCAAGTAAGATCACTAAACCAATGTTTTAAAAATCGAATCGGACCGGATCGAACCGGACCGAACTGACTGGACCAAACCGACCGGTTCATAAACTACTGTATGATGTTAATTTTTAAATTTTATACAGGATTTACTAGCCGGTGGGACTGAGAGCTCGGCGGTAACAGTGGAATGGGCGATCTCAGAATTGTTGAAGAAGCCCGAGATTTTCAAGAAGGCTACGGAAGAACTCGATCGTGTTATCGGTCAAGATAGGTGGGTGAAGGAGAAGGATATACCCAATCTCCCTTATGTAGAGGCCATTGTGAAGGAAACCATGAGGCTACACCCGGTGGCGCCTATGTTGGTGCCCCGTTTTTCACGAGAAGACTGTAAGGTATTACTTCCTCCGTTCCAATAGCAAGGTCTAACTTTCTTTTTTTGTCTGTCATAGTAAGGTCTCATTCTTAAAATAAAAATAATTAACTCTTCAAAAGCTATACCACTTTTTCTACTAGACTGTGATTTCTAAATATATGATTATTAACTTACAATGAATACTACATTGAAAAAATCGGTAGTAAAACGACATATACATTTTTGTAGGTGGATGGATATGACATCAAGAAGGGGACCCAAGTGCTTGTGAATACATGGACAATTCAAAGAGATCCATCCATATGGGAAAACCCTAATCAATTTAATCCGGACAGATTTATCGGAAGTAATATTGATGTGAAGGGACAAGATTTCGAGCTCTTGCCATTCGGATCGGGCCGAAGAATGTGTCCGGGCTACGCATTGGGCTTGAAGGTGATTCAATCGAGCTTAGCCAACCTATTGCACGGGTTCAATTGGAGTTTGCCCGACAAAATGAAACCCGAAGATCTCAACATGGAGGAGATCTTCGGGCTTTCGACCCCAAGAAAATTCCCACTTGTTACTGTGGCTGAGCCTAGGCTTCCACTTCACCTCTATAATTCTATGTGAAATAAAGGCTCTTTTTCTAGCTTTTTTTTGGTCCGTTCTTTATGATGTCGTGGGGTTTTCTAGCATTATTGCAATGTAAGGTTGTTATATATTGGTTTTTAATAAAATGGAGTATTTAATATTTATAATGGTGTGACTAGTTAGCTTGTTAATTATCATTTCGAAATTGTCTGAGATAATTTGATATGTTTCGAGTAAAAGTATAATTGTAGATGTCAAATATTCACGGGGAAAGTATAATTGTAGATGTCAAATATTCACGGGGATTTTGCGTGATGGCTAGCTAAGTGAACTGATAAATCACACGTACTTAACTTATAAGTCGCTTGTGAATTTGAGACATTTTGATCTCAAACACCCCATATAAGTCTGGCTATACCGGTATGGATAGTAATAGTATTCATATTGTCTGAAATCGTGACATATGCATATACTTATCACTTGTTCGAAAATTGAAATCATATAATTTGAGTTTTACGAATTTTTTATTGTATAGTTAATATGTAATATATTATTATATTTATTACATCAAAATATAATAAGAAAGAAAAATAAAATGTGTGCTTGTAATTGGCCTAAATAAGGCCAGGCCCATTTATTACTTCTCAAATCTCAAAAAATTAAGAATTTCCTCAGCTCCGTTAAGAAACACGTTCCGGCCAGCGTACAAACTATGCTGCGGAAAGTACTCCTCTTACCGTCCCCAACTTTAACGGCGGCCGTTAACCTCTTAATTTTCAGCCGTCGCTCCGATGCAGCTTCCCGCCGCTATTTCTCCGATTCGCCGTCGCAAACCCGAGCCACCGAGTTGCCGCGAGTCGACTCACTGGTAGACGGCTGCGACTACAAGCACTGGCTCGTGGTCATGCAACCACCTGATAACTACCCTGAAAGAGAAGAAATCATTCAGCAGTACGTCGCCACTTTGGCTATGGCTCTTGGAAGGTATAATTTTTTTACGAAAATTGTTTAAAGCTTTTATCTTTGTGAAATTGAGTTGAGAATCAAAGTTCAGAGAAGGTTGGAAAGTGTTTGTAACAATTTAACAGGTTATGCTTTTGTTTCTGTTTTTTCTATAAATTTCTAGGTAGGTGTATAAATTTGGGACCGACTGTATGATCATTGGAATTATTATGAAATTTGATTGAATTTTTGGGAAGATAATGTCAAAATTTATTGTTATTGTTGTATTCTCTTCTAATCTTCAACTTTGAAAGATTATGAGATTGCATTAGATTGAATTCGGCTTATGCCTATCAATTAATTCTAGGTTCAAAAGTTAGCACAGAGTAAGAACTGCTGTTACAGATTAAGAAATTTGGCTTAAATAAGCTCTTAATAACCAATCTGATGTTAAATTCCTAATGGCTTACTTGTTTCTTAGTTCTATTAGTTACACTAATATTTCTCTTTTGTCTTAGATTTTTGTGAAATGAATTTGGTTTTGGTTAATGTGTAGTTAAGGTTTGATATGATGCAATTTTCTGTGTAGTGAGAAGGCAGCAAAGGAATCTATATACTCGGTTTCGACAAAGTATTACTATGCATTCAGCTGTAAAGTGGATGAAAATGTGACTCACAAAATCAAATGTAGTTTCTTGAAGCACTGCATTTTACTTTCTAAGATAAGTATTTCTGTTGAAGAGAATGTGGTCCCTTTTCTTGTTGTCTAATGCTGTGTTCTGCATCGTAGGCCTTCCTCGTGTAAAGTGGGTTCTGCCCGACTCTTACTTGTGTGACGAAGAGGGTGGCTATGGAGGTATTGTTACTATTTGTTGAAGTTTTCTTGCATCCTGCTTTCTTTGCATTCTAATTGAACTACAGTTTTGTCAACTGAGACAAATAGTGAGAAGTAAAATTAGGAAATCCTGTGTGCATGTGTTAGCCTAGTGGTAGAGTGGTTAATGCCCCGGACCAAAGGTCATGGGTTCAAGTCCACCGTCATGCGACCTTTAAAATTTCTTGTAATGTTTGTTCCAAAAAAAAAAAAAAAGGAAATCCTTACCAAATTGTGAATTGTTTGTGGTCAGCTCTTAAAATTGTAGAAAATGAAGGCTGATGTTAAAAGTATCCATCTCTGTTTTAGCTTTGAGAAGCCAAATGCTCGTCTCGTGGCAATGTGTTGCGGGCATTTTTACATTATAGTTTCTTGCTGATATGCTATCTAAATACGACTACTAGAAGTGTGCACTACTAATTTGGTATTTCAAAACGGGTATCAAAATTTTAGTCTTTGAAGCTTTGAGACTACAAGGCCGTTAGGTCTAAAATTTGAAGTTCATCGTTCATTTTTTGTGTTTGATGTGGTGAGATACTATTAAACCTACATTTAAACCACGATTTGCTGGCTTCTTGTTGTGATTATGGCATCTTTGAGATTCTCCTGCTCTAGTAGCATCTCCCGATTATTTTGAAACTATAATCAAGATCTGTTTCGCTTCAGGGGAACCATTTGTTGATGGAAAGGTTGTTCCTTATGAAGAAAAGTATCATGCTGACTGGTTGCGTGGTGCCTATTTTGGGGAAGGCATGGAAAGAACTCGTACGAGGAATCCCCGGAGGAGAAGAAGAAGTTCAACCTATGCAACAAATGATTGAGCTTTGGCTACTTCAGTATTTTGTGAGTTATGTTTGAAAGTTAATATATAGAGTGCACTTCCCCATCTGCTATGCTAATGGTAGGTAAAATGCTAGTGCCCTTGCTACGGCCGAAGCATGCTCTAACAATCTCCCCCTAACTTCGTAAACTAGTGGTTCGTGGAAGTCACCGTACCCAAAATGGGATGTTAGTAAGGCGAGCAGACTCATGGTTTTGCACGAGGGGCGCCAAAAGGCTCAACAAAATTACAAATGAGCTATTGGATACGGATAATATGTTTCTTTTGATAGATATTGACGTGTTAGACGGTCTGACATAAGTTTTCTTCCCTTATTATTGAAGATGTATAGTAGCCACTAGCCATAATTTCACAAGGAATTATAGAGGTGAAGTGGGAGTCTGGGCCCGACGACAGCAACAAGTGGGAATTTTCTTGGAGCAGAAAGCCCGAAAATCTCGTCCATGTTGAGATCTTCGGGCTTCATGTTGTTGGCCAATTTCCAGTTGAATCCATGCAAGAGGTTGGCTAAGGTCGATTGGATCAACTTTAGGCCCAATGCATAGCCCGGACACCTTCTTCGGCCCGACCCGAATGGTAATAGCCTAAAATCTTGGCCCTTGATATCAATATCCATCCCAATAAATCTCTCTGGAATAAATTCAGTAGGATTTTCCCAAATTGATGGATCCATGTGAATTGTCCACATATTGATTAGCACTTGGTTTCCCTTTTTGATGTCATATCCATCTACCTATATGAAAAAAATAAATTATTGCAGTTATTGTTTACTAATCTTAGTAAGGATTTATTGAGCCCTAATTAGAATTTAATAAATTCTAATTAATTAAAAAATATATTAAAATAAACAGAATGAACCGTACCAACATTATAGTGTGGTCCATTACACCCAGAGACGAAATGTATAAAAACTATAATACCTCACAGTGTTCCCGTGCAAGTCGAGGTACTAATATTGGAGTGACGGGATGTAGTCGCATTGCTTCCTTCATAATGGCATCGATATAAGGGAGATTCGGCATATCCGTCTCTTTTACCCACCTTTCTTGCCCAATAACACGATCTAGCTCCTCTGTCGCCTTCTTCAAGATTTCCGGCTTCCTTAAGAGCTCCGACATCGCCCACTCCACTGTCATCGCCGAGCTCTCAGTTCCAGCAGCGAGCATGTCCTACAAATTAAGTTTAATATTTAAAGTTTTTATTGGATTTAATTTTTTATATGACTAGATTTGTATCCATAACTTATTTTGGCTTCAAAACCATATATTCAACTTTTAATAAAATATGATTAGTATTTGTAAGAGGCTCTTTACATTGGGGACCTAATGGAAAAACTGGTTTATAGAATTGAGGAATTCAATCAAAGTGAATATATAATTGTAAATAGGGCTGCCAAATTTCCAGGCCGGCCTGGCCCGGCCAGAGCCCGCCGGGCTTTTTGGAAAAATCGGGCCTGGCCGAGCCCGCCCCCGCCCAAAAATTCACCGGGCAGGAAAATATGGAGCTCAACCCGGCCCGAAAAATCATTTTATGGCATACTTTTACCGGGCCGAGCCCACTAGACTTTTGCCTATTCGGGTCGGGTCGGGTCGGCCCGAGCCAGAATTTGCGGAGCCCAGCCCGGCCCGAAAACAGGCCGGGCCGGGCCTGTTTTGATAGCTCTAATTGTAGATGAGCATGTTCGAACTAAATATGTAATTGTAAAATAATACTATTTGAAATGATATGGAGTTTAAAATTATCTTCTTTTTCTTTTGTCATTGTAACATTAAATTTTTAAAGACTGTATCACGGTGGACTCGAATCTGAGACCTTAGGTATTAATCACATTGCCACTAGACTAACACAAAAGATTGCGGGAAATAAATTAAAATTATCTTTGACTTTGCCCAACTGTCCATTGAATGGAGCTCGAATGGCTTGATATATTAATTAATTAATTAAATGCAAAACAAATATAATTAAATTTGTTTTGACACATGCTTAGTTTAGTTGCTTACTCAACCAATGTTTTAAAACCCGAACCGGACCGGCCGGTTCGACCGGGAACCGGAGCTGGTTTCGGTTCGGGTGACACTATAAAATCGGAGGTCATAAGGAACCGGTATTGAACCGTGAAAATCGGACATAACTGGTTAAAACCGGCGACGGATTTGAGAAACCGCCGGGTTTGAATTCATGGCCAAAATAATATTGCGTGGGTTAGGATTTGATCCTAGGACCTCTTGGATAAAACTCAAGCTCCTAACCACTACACCATCAAGCTTCATTGGACATATTTTAACTTCTATATTATTAATAGTAAGCGTTTAGTACTACAAAACATACCCAAATTCAATTCTTTGTTCTTTATTCGATATACTCCATATCAATTACTTTTATTTTATTTATTTATAATATATATTCTTTTACAATAATTCTACGTAGTAGTATAATTTACTTAGAATAAACATATCCAAAATTTAATAGTAATACAATATATAAATTTTTAGGGATTTGAACATGTTATAAAATTATAAGTAATAAAATTATGAATATGTTTATATTTATCATATATTTAATCATTATTTTTTATTTAATTATTAAACGGTTCGACCATAGTTGAACCGGTTGAACCAATCGAACCATGACCCGGAGGTCTCGCCGGTTTGACCTCCGGTTCGGTTTTAAAAACATTGTACTCAACCGAATCCAAATGAGCTTTCAAATCATAGTTGACTATGGAATTGTTTAGTTTATTTTGTTTAAATATAAACGCAAATCTAGTCATCAAAACATAAATAAAATATAAAAAAGAATAAAATTAATATAAACTTTATGCAACATAACTTCAATTCAAATCTTCTATTATCAATTTACGTGACATTCTCTATTGTCTCTGTTGAATTAATGTTATTATATGTGGCGATTTAAAAATAATTATATATCTTATTTGGGTGGAATAATCTTACTTACCATTCTTAAATTTTCAGATAGTCACATATCATTAATTCAACGAAATCAATAAAATTTGTCTCAAAAAATTAAAAATAGAAAACCTTGCATGGTATAATTTGAGAGAGAAGTTCTCTTTCTTTTTTCTTTTAGAGAGAAGTTTATAATAATATTGTTTATACCTGCGTAAACGCTTTGACTCCACACCTCTCCAGCTTCACCTCCAAAGTCGGATCCTCCGCCACCTCCAGCAGCACATCCACCAGATCTCTGCTCTCATACTTCTCCGCCGCCGTCTCCCGCCGCCGCGCCTCGTGTTCAGCCACCACATGCTCCAAGAACTTGTCGAATTTCTTGCTCACAATCTTCATCCTCCTAATATACCCCTGCAAATCCAAGAAATTTATATACGGTATGTAATCTCCTACGTTCAGAACTCCGTTCAGCAAGAACAGCTCGTCCAACATCTTCTTGAACTCCGCCGGCGACACGACGGTGCTGCTCTCATCGCCGCCGTCCGAATACTTCTTCCCCAGAACCATTCTGCTGATCACGTTCAAGCTCACCGTCGACAGGAAATTCTTCACCTGCATGGGCTTTCCGGCGGATTCCAACACCGCTTTCAGCATTGAATTCAGTTCCTCGGCCCGAATATACTCGTAAGACTCGATCCTCTTCGGGCTGAAAAGCACCGTCAAGAAGATTTTTCGGGCCTGCCTGAAATACGGGCCGTAGGAAGACCAGGTGATGTCGGAGTAGTTGTAGGTTGTGTATTTTCCGGCGGAGGTTTTGGGCCGTGAGGCGAAGTTGACGTCCATCGTTTTGAGGAAGATCTTCGCCGCCTCGCCGGAGGAGCTCACCACCACCGGGAAGGAGCCGAATTTGAGCTGCATTATCGGGCCGTATTTCTGAGAGAGGTGGTGGAGGGATCGGTGGGGGAGCGGGCCGATGAGGTTGAGGTTGCCGATCACGGGCCATGGTTTCGGGCCGGGCGGGAAGTTCAGTTTTTTACGAGGGAAAATCTTGGTAAGAAAATGTAGTGATAGTAAGGTTAAAAAAATCACTGCACATATAGATAGAATTTGGTGTTCCATTGGTATTTTTGTTGAATCAAATGGAAAAAACTTAGAGAGAGAGAGAGAGATGTATAATTGGTGGAGAATGAGTTTGAGATCTCAGGTATATTTATAGAAATTAAGTTCAACTACTATGTTGCCTGCTAGTTTACAGTCATTTTTCGTTTGATTTGGCGGATGAGATAGATTATATTTATATATAATAATATATGATTGTATGATTGATTAATAATTAAGTTAAATTTGAATGATAAATTATCACTCAATTAATGGATAGGAACACGAGCCGAGTTATCTATCACCGACTAAATAATTCAAATTAAACATGTGATTATACTGAATTATTTATTAATTAAGCCTTATCAATCAAACGAAACATATCACTGTCTTTTACTTTATCAACATGATTGGTAATTTGGTATATATATTTGTGAAATCATTCAGAACAATATCTATTAATAATATACTAATATACTGCTAGTGGCTGTAACTACCTTATATTTGTTCAGATTGTACTAATTGATTGTGCATTAATTTATCTAATATAAAATAAGATGACACGTCATTAGGTCCCTATATATTATTTTGGTGGGAATATACAAGGTTAGATTTGATCTTAAAAACAAATATTTTGAAGTTTTTATCAACAAATAATTTTATTATTTAATTTAATTTACCAAGAATGGAGAATTAGTTTGTTAAAATAAGATTCCGTCAACATCGAAATCAATTAAGTCTACACTACCACGGGTCATGATACCCACAGTGTCTAATCTTGTATTTAAGAAATTATTTGAAATCGTTTTAGATAATTGACATTCTAAAATTATATTGTTGCAAGTAATACATAGCTATCAACCTATTAGACTTCACTTTTTTTTTTTTGATGTGGTGGAACTCGCTGCCCATTGCACTGGTTAAACCTCTTTCTTTCTTTTTATACTAGTAGAATCGTATATGCGATCAACATAATATTGATAGATTTTAATAATATATATATATATATATATATATATATATCAAATATAAAATAATCATATGATATAGATACTAATAATAAAATACTATAATAAAAGTATAATAGGCAAATCAAATTTTGTAAACAAGCCTCTTTTATAATAGGTATAGGTATAGATATTGGACTGCTAAATAAATTGGAAACAAAATTAGGTCAATAAATGTCAAATCTACATATAATTCGAATTTTATTGATTTTTGGACTAAGCTACACATAAGATATTTACAGTGGATAGATTATTATGTGGGCTCACTTTTTGATAACGTAAGAGTTGGGCTGATGGGATGAAACTAAACCCAAATTCATTTGCATAGAATTTTATAAGGGTGTAATTCTAATCGTGGCCCATTTCCTCTCTTTGTATAAAATACACCCTCCGTCCCCCAAACGTGTGGTGTAGAAACTGCGGCACGAATTTTAAGAAATTAATGATAGGTATATTTAAGTGAAGAAAGGGACTCACCTATTTGATTTGTTGTAAGGTTTAAAATATTAAAAAGTTAGTGGGGTCATGTCCTAAAATGACAAAAACACCACACTTTTGGAGGATAGAGGGAGTACAAATATTTTTAGTTAGATTCTTGTCCTTATATTACTCGACGACACAATAATAGAAAGAAAACAGAATTCATAATAGTAAGAATTTTTTATTTGAACTTAAGAAAATAGAAGCGGTAGAGATTGAACACGAGATCTCTATGATAAGATCATATTAAAAGCTCTTTGTCACAAATGGTGCTTAATTTCTTTGTTACAAATCACATTAATTGAACCCACAAGTCTTTAGTGCTTTAGATGGAAATTAGTTATAATAACATATTCTAGATATTTGACATATATAATCAATATTAATCATAACAGCGTACAAAAATTTTTGTTAGGTAATTTAAAGGTCACCACCAACTATTTTATAAACAAGAAATTTCTTCTTTCTTAAAATTCTACTTTCATTGTCGGTGTCATAATCTTAACCACATAACATAATACCGTAATCAATATTTTTATTGTGAAGTAAATTGCCAAGTTTTTCCCCCAAGAGGTACAAAACAAGAAAATGATTGTACAAGTGCAAGAAACCGACAAATCATTGGAATCCAAAGTTATTAATGAATTTTGTTACATGCTGAAGTCATTATTTAATAAAAAGTTTTATTCATGTCAAAATCAAAGAATTTGGATGAGGATTATAAATTCTTAATGTAGAAGGAAAATAAAAACAATCGATACAAGATTAGATGTCATAATCTCGAATATTTACGTTTCTAAAAAGATTTTTTTCTAAGTATTATTATTATTATTATTATTATTATTATTATTATTATTAAATCTCTCACTTTTTGGACAATTATAAAGGTAAAACAAAATTCAAACATGACTTTTTTTTTTTACATAAGGGAAGGAGGAGCGGTAGGGTTCAAACCCGAGACCTCACTGCTTACAGACTGAAGCCGCACTGCTAAATTCAAAACATGGTTAGAAAATATAATACACAACCACTTTTTTTTTGGTAATTCGCCTAAAATATAAGGACCTCAATTTGATATGCAGCTTCATCAAAAGCTTTCCAAGTCTTTCTCAAAAATCTAAATGATGCTTTAATTTGAAGAAAAAACTTTAATTTCAACATAGACCACAAGTCTTTCTTTCCTAGCTAGTGCTACAATTGTCAATTTAAGCTGATGTATAGACTGCTGAAGAAAAAGATCAATAAAATTAATTAGATTTTTTCCAAAGTTTTAGAGTCGCAGTCGGAGAATTTCTGGATGTGAGCATACATGTTTCCACTTAGAAACTGGTTATTCTTATTTAGTATCACAAGTCTACCCAAGTTGTTACAACCCCACTTTCATAACCTTGAAATATATATCTTAAATCTATTCTCAAATGATAGAGTTCGATTATCTTTAAATTGCATTTCATCTCGTGTTTCAATATGATTAGTGCATGTCACGTGTATATTTATGAAATCATTCATCGTATAAAGAAGAAGGCACATTTTCCATATAATTTTGGCTAAAAGTTACTAGCTCTTTCCGTCCCCGAATAAGTGTCGTATTTTGCCAAAATGTGTATATCAAGATAGTGGTTAAAATGACTCCCTATACCTCTAATAATTGCATGAATTAAAACTGAAAAAGTAATCCTTTGGTATAACTTTTGCATAGCAATCTACGATACGACACTTATTCGGGGACGGAGGGAGTAAATATGATTGAATGCAAATGAGATAAGAAATTAGGTTAGTGGAAGAGGAAAGTTGTGACATTGATGTAATTTATGTATTATATTAATACTGTATGTATGAAGGAAACATGTTTGTAAAGAACTAACATTAAGCTAAAGATTAATCTTCAACCAAAAAAGGTGTATCCTTTTTTTTTGAGATGGAAAAGAAAAGGTATATCCTTAAAAAGTGACAAAATTGGAAATTCTTGATGACTTCTACATCCAAAAAAAGCATGAAACAAATGGAAATTTCTATAGAATGATACTAATAAATGACAAAACTCAACTAAACAACCAAATGTACATCAAAATCACCAAAAATTTGTTCATTTCCACTTCATCTCCCTTCAATCCTTGCATTACAAATCTCATTCTTGTAAGTTCTATACAAATGAGTATCGGTATAGACAGCACGAGCCCTCATAGGATGCTTGTGCCTGTACCCTTTTTTCCTCTGCTTTCGCTCCGTCTCTTTCTTCAGTTTCTCTTGATCTTGATCTTGATCTTGATCTCGATCTCTATCTGCCTTATGCTCGTTGATCTTTGCATCCGCCTTCTCTTCTGAAGGCGCGATGTAAACAAAAGGGACATCTCTGAGCTGCACTATAGGCTCCAAGATTTTGACAACATGGCTCATACTTGGCCTAGATTTTTGGGAGTGGCTAAGGCATTGATAAGCCAATGCAGCTACTTTCCTAGCTCCTTCGGTCGAGTACTGCCCTTCGAGGCGTTGGTCGATTATGACATCAAACTTATGATGATCCTTCAAGTAGGGCTTCGCCCACTCGACTAGATTCTGCTCTCTAGCAGGGCGTTTCTTGTCCATGGCACGACGCCCTGTTAGGAGCTCGAGCAGAACTACTCCAAAGCTATACACGTCGCTCATATTTGTCAAATGCCCTGAAACAGACCACCCAAAAAAGGTTGTGTTAGGCTAGGAATTTTTAGGCCCGAAAAAAATCGGACTCGGACTTCGGCCCGAATATTTAAGTTTTTGCCCCCAATTTTTGGATGGCCTGAAAACTTGAAAGTCTCCGTACCAGCCCACATTGGGGGCATTTGGGCTGTATCTGAAAACAGATCCGGCCCGGCCCGAATAAGAAGTTATTCTTTTTTAGAATATGAGGTTGGTTGTTTTACCTGTCATGATGTACTCTGGTGCTGCGTAGCCATGCGTGCCCATTATACGCGTAGATACATGTGTTTCGTCTCCCTCCGGCCCGTCCTTGGCCAGCCCGAAGTCCGAGAGCTTCGCGTTGTAATCCTATTACACGAAAAAAAATTAATATTAGGAAAAGATCAATCTTGCAAGATCATTGCTCTGATCAAGGTGTGTTGTTACAAAGAGATATTTTGATTTACCGAGTCGAGCAGGATGTTTGATGTCTTGAAATCGCGATAAATGACCGGTTTCTCTTCACCGTGCAGGAATGCTAGGCCTTTTGCTGCACCGAGTGCGATCTTGATCCTAGTCTCCCAGTTTAAGGAAGTTGAATATCCTGAAAACCGAGGATATATAATTATTATATGTCGACTTAGTAATAGTGAAATACGAGATGTAATAATAATAATAATAATAAAAAAATACTTACTTCGGAATAAATGGTTTTCAAGATTGCCTCTGGCCATATACTCGTAGACCAGAAGCCTCTGTTCATCTTCGCAGCAGTAACCAATCAGTTTCACAAGATGAGGATGCTTCAGTTGTCCAAGAAGAACTACTTCTGTCTGTTTTAAGACAAAGAATTGATGTTAGAAAACAATGTAAAAGGTGTGTGTGTGTGAGAGAGAGAGTGGAGGTGTGAATGCTCACCAGCCATTCCCTATGGCCCTGATCGCCGTCCAAGTCGAGGAGCTTGACGGCGACGGGCTGAGGGCCGAGGCCCGGCCTGCACTTATCGTCCACGAAGCCCTTGTGGACGGGCCCGAACCCGCCCTCACCGAGGAAATTGGTGGATGAGAAGTCACTGGTCATGACTTTGAGTTCTGAGAGTGTGAAGATGTGAAGATTTGATGCAAATTTGGAATTCGAGAGGTCGCTGAGGCAGAGAGGGGAGCCAGGATCACTTAAGTCAGAGAGAGAAATCCTAGAATTTGAGTTGTGGATGGAAACTATATGGATTCTTGGATCTATTTTGTGTCTAATTGTGGCCTTGAAACAAGATGGGAGAATCCATGTTAATGTCTTGGTTTTGATTCCCATCTCTCTCTCTCTCTTGAAGCTCTTGGAAGATCTTAGAATGTATGAAAATCTTGAAATATTTTTGTTGTAAGTTGTGTTATTTTTTGAAGGGTTTGAATGAGTGGATATATATTGTGTGGACAAGGGATTCATTTGTCTTTTTCCAATATCATGGTCCTACCATTTCTTGCCTTGACTTGGAAAATTAGTTAGTTTAGTAAAGAAACTACTTTTGTTTAGAGAGAGAGAGAGGAGAGAGATATATAGTATGAATGTTAGAGTTATACTATTGGAAGTTAGGCTATTGATTTTGGCCTCAAAAAGCTCAAACTGAGTTTCCATGCTGTTTCTGAAATTTGGGTTTTAGGATGACGAGTTATTCTAGTCATTGTTGATGGCAAGAATTTGCTCCGAGTAAAATTATTTATATATATTTGTTCATATTTGATGGATTCCATTACATGTGCAATATATTAGTATTATTTATATAAATACATATATATATAGTTGCACACGCTTATTTCGACGTGTATATATGTAAAAAGAATAAGGATAAATGTTATATTTGGTAGAAAATAACACATGGTGTAACTCCAATAATTTGTTATTACCCTTTAGGCTGAAGCATTTATTACTATGTTTTTCTAAATTCGGAATTCATTTTAAATAATACTCCCTCCATCCACGAAATATATAGCACAATTTTAATGACACGAGTTCTAAAAAATGTTTGGTGGACTGTTTGTTGAGTGGAGAAATGACCCACCACTTATGAATTGTTGTGAGTATAAAATATAAGAAAGTGGGTGGAGTTATGTCAAAAACTGGACGTGCTATATATTTTGTGGACGGACAAAAATGGCCTTAATACTATATATTTTGTGGACGGAAGGAGTAATAATAATAATAATAATAATAATAATAATAATAATAATAATAATAATAATAATAATAATAAGGGTTGTGGGTGTGTTTTATTTTTTGTTTTATAATTATCTTTAAAAAACTTGGCAAAAACTCCCGTGGTACGGTCAGCATAAGGAAATTTTTATATTAATTAATAAAAAAAATCAATATTCTGGGTTGACCAACTATACGGTGCGATTGGTCGTGCCAGAGTGTGCCTAAAAAAACTTGGATATAACTCTTATATTGTCTCTTTTACACAGTAACACATGTAATACTAATATATGGAATTAATTATTGACTGGATCAAATTAATTTCTCCTTTGGCAGTCAAAAAAGCTACTTCTATCACTCCCTAAAGAAAGAAAAAGAAATGGGAATTGTAAGAGCTTCATTATCACCTTAGTAACACAGTAGTAGTAGTGTTCAAGTCAATATTCCAAAACTAGATTAGACCAATTAAATACGATACTTTTTAAATTAATTGTTTAAATAAATAAGAAATATATAGAATTACTATGTAAAAACAGTTACATTTAAATTTTATCAATTAATCAAGTATATGCGCAAATAATTGCATAAACTTTTGCGAACCATATAATTATACTCCCTCCGTCCCACTCATCTTGGCATGTTTTCCTTTTTGGGCCGTCCCACTCATCTTGGCCTGTTTCCTTTTTGGGCCGTCCCACTCGTCTTGGCCTGTTTCATTTTTTGGACAAAATTATGACTCAATTAGTACATTAATTAAGCCCAAAAGTCAATAAAAAACACTGCAGGATTGAAAAGTCAATAAAAAACACTATAAGTCAATAAAATAATATATACAAACTACACTAAACATAACTTTTACACTTAATACCTTTCTTCTTAATACCCGTGCCGAAAAGAACTGAGCCAAGATCAACGGGACGGAGGAAGTAATTAAAAAAGTAAGCGAGTATCACAAACTTACTTTACTGCGTCACATGGCAAATAATTTATTTTTTAAGACTGATAAATTCAGACTGATAAATAATGTTCTTAAAAATGGTTCTGCTAAATGCACATTGAGCTAGCATTAAAAAGAAATTATTAGCACAAATATAATATTCATTTGTACTTTACATAAAAAGACATTTGAAAATGCAAACATAAATAGACTTTTTCTGATAAAAAGTAGAACTGCCTTCAATCTATTACTGAGCATTATTTTAGAAATATTTTCTAAATATGACTATTGACGAACAATTATATCCTATTAAATTAATTATTTCTTTGAATTGATTTAAATACGATTTTTCAAATTTATTCTGACAGTTTGTGATGTTTGCCCTAGAAAATTTGCTCCATTTTCATATATCTGCAGAAGAAAACTAACATGCCCGTCAAAAGAAGTTGTAATATTATACAAAAAAATTATAGAAATTGGTAAAAACATTAATGATAAATATTTGGCAACATGAGTCAAGTCCTATTTTGCAAGCCAAAAATTTCTATGTTTTTATTTTTATTTTTAACAATGTCAACTAAAGATTCTCTTTTTCAATATGCCTAAAAGATTTCCATATTTTAAGTCAAGTTGTGTAGCCATAATGATTTCTCAGAATGAATGACAGCGGATGATGTATGTTTGTTTTTGAATATTTAAATCAAATTAATTACATTTTCAAAGGTTTTTTTAACTTAATATGGATTTGTCGATTTAATCGAGTCAAATGTAAAACATGCTTAATTTGTGTATCACTAATTTTACGTAGAAAAACAAGTTCAAGTTGGACTCGTTGATTAATTCGTTGCTTAGACAATGAATCAGACGAATATTGCTACTCATGAATTTGCTATAAATAAATTTTATCAGTGTATAATAACATGCAAATCATATCTCAAAAACAAATCATATTATCATACTGCGAAAAGAAACCGTATTAATTAAATTGATATGCGTTACAGAGACAAATTTTGTTACTGTTGCCGTTTGAAAACAATATGAAACTCAACTAGTTGTCAAACAGAAAATGAATAATGATTTCTATACAGCTAAGATTTAATTTAATTTAATGATTATAAGCACGTAGATGAATTTTATTGACTAATAATAATAATACCATTTATAATTCAAAACGACTTTATTGTAAAATTGATAGTGGAAAATCTTAAGCAGATTTATCTGTCAGGTGGCTTAAGATTTTCCCATTGGCCATTGCTAAAATTTAAGTCATATATCACCAAATTCTTGATCATTTGATATATTTTTCTTGTAAACTTTAGGGGGGAAAATGATGAACATTGAAATTTTTTGTCCGAGGTTTCGATTGCATTTCCCACATAAATAAGTCGAGCATCTACAATTTTTAAATTAAATTGTGTAATTATAGCTATGTCAAGTTGAATCAAAGAAGTCAATAATCTAAGGCTCTATTGAAAATTTTCAGGAGGAGGTCGGATTTTGATAAATCTAGGGTTTGCGAAAGTAGCTGAAAGAAATAATAACACGATGACACAAGGATTTACGTGGTTCGATCAATGTGATCTACGTCCACGGGAGATAATATAGAGAGCTTTTATTATGCTTGAGAGTACAGTGAGTATTGAATCCCTTTACACCTCTAATCTTGCATCTATTTATAAGCCTTGAATTAAGCCCTAATCCTTCTAGGGTTCGGACTCCTCTAGTTTCTTAATACATGCATATCCGATTCCCATTCATAGTAGAATTCTATCTTCTTCCAAAGTAGGACCTCGTTACTTGGTCTTCAAGGCAGATGTTGACTTTGTTTGGGCCGAACTCTGTGGGCCGAGCTTTAATATATAGGCCCAATTAGCCTTAGGTCAGGCCCAGGATGAGGCCGGTACTATCACATCCCCCCCCCAAAAAAAAGAGGAAAGAAGACTTGTAGACGCAGACTATGAGGGCTTATTTTCGAGGTGATTGATCGCGCAAATCACCTATACAAGCTGAATTACCGAGCTTATGTTCCGCGCTGAAGTAACAGGTAGAACAAGATGAGCAATCTGCGTATCAGCGGCCTTTGTTATGCTGTTTAGGACGGTCAATAGGCGCGGCCCATATCCAATTTAAAGGACGGGGAAAGTGATGGGCCATTTTGAATTTTGTTGAGGGACGGTTCACATTCCGAGAAAGACGGGCCCCTGTTCACACGTGTGTCATATGTAACGGCGGGATTCAAATGTATATTCATAGGATTTGAAACATTTCTCCCCCTATCACATTATTTCACATCCGCCATCATCAGAAAAATCTTTTGCCCAGAATATTTTCCCTTCTTCCCCGAAATCCTCAACTTACTGCTTCCATACCGCCGGTGTTCACTCCGTTGGGGTTTCCGTTCACAACCGCGCCAGAGCATTTCCGCCCCCTTTTACAAGTAAGTATGGCCTCCCCTTCTCAGTCTAGTAGTAGTGGTAGCGAATCTCCTCCGTCAGTCGGCTTGAGTAGAAGCGTTGCTTTTAGCATTTTTTCATTAGGATCCTCTATACCCACTGTTGAAACTTTAATAGTACCCCCGTGTGTGAAGGGGAAAGTGGCCGATTACCCCTCAACCTTAAATGAGGCTAGAATTAGGTTTCTTGCCCAAACGTATAATTTTCCTATTGATGCGGAATTAATAGAACCTCGCCCAGAGGATAGGGCATGCTCTCCCCCGATGGGGTTTGTTACTATTTATGAGGACAGCCTGCACGCTGGTCTTCGACTACCCCTCCCTGAGTCCTATTCCGAGCTCCAGAAGAAGCTTGGCTTAGCGTTAGGGCAGATAATGCCGAATTCGTTTAGGCAATTCACCGATTTGGGTGTGGCAGCGATTGATAAGGGTCACCGAATATCCGCCGAGCTCATTCACGAGCTATTTGTTTTCAAAAAGGCGGGGGACTGGTACTATGCCGCTGCCCGGACTGAGTTTAAGGGGCGAACTCAAAATAAAGTGGACAAATGGCACAAGAAATTTTTCTTTTGTCGCCACAATAGTTTTGTCGACCTGGTTTGGAGGCTAGAAAAGCCTTACGAATGGGTGATAGACGAGGTGGATAAGGATTTGGAGACTGCTGTGAAAGCGATGAGGGATCGCGGTCCTTTTGAGGGGAGCTACAACGAAGACTCCCTAGCTGAAGCGGGGTTGAGCCCGTATGAGCCTCAAAATATGGTGGATCCGGCGACGGGTGAGGCCCCGCTAGTGCTGTTAGGGTTGTTTTGTTTGCTGATTCGTCGTCCTTACACTTTTGTTTTTTTTTGCAGTGAAGAACTTCGGGAAGCTAAAAGAGGTCGGTGCCAAGGCCACAGCTCGCAGGGCTAAGAGAGCGAGGTTATCTGGACGATCTGCCTCCTCCTCTGATCAGGGTAAGCTCGGGGGATCTGCTGCGACAAATGTTCGCTCTCTTTCCCCCAAACCACTTCAGAAACGATCGAAGGTCGGGGACCAGGTCGAAGTGGACATTATCGACGTCACGGGGAGTGACGCGAGCCCGGTAGCTCATCCCAACAAGCTGGCTGGTCTGCCTTTTCCCGAGGTGAATACTTATTGCTTTCATTACACAATTTCCCTTAATTCTTTGCCTGTGTAGCTAACTGCATTCCTTCTTGCAGGGCCTCGATATGTTCGTGGGATGGCTGAAGAACAGCGTCTGAGAGATGTCCTCGAAACACGAGGACGAGAAAAGGCAATACTCAGAAAAGCTGATGTCGGCCAATGTCCGGGCGAAGAAGGCTGAGGCCGAGCTGATCAAGGCCGAAGAGGGCATGAAAGCTGTCAAGTCCGAGCTGGTTGCTCAGCTCGCGAAGACCGAGGCGGAGGCCGAGAAAGCTTGGAAGCTTGAGTCCGAGCTGAATGCGGCGAAGGATCGGGAGGCCAACCTTGCAGCTAAACAAGGTGAGCTCCTCCGGGCCTATACAAAGAGGTTCCTGTTGTCGGAGAGTTTCTCCGAGCTTGCCAATGACTTGGCCACGCTTATCAACGGGAACTTCGCCGTGGCTGCTTTGGAGAGGGCCGCCAAGGACTTCCCCGACCTGGATGTCTCCAAGTATGGCTTCGAGCGGCTAGGGGATGAAGCTCTCCCTTCTCGGTACGCCAGAGTGGTCCGAGATCACCTCGGTCAGTTTCCCGTCCTGGAAAATCTTGCCGGCTCGTCCACGCTGCTATCTGTCGAGCAGATTGCTGACTGCTCGGTAGATCGGGACCTCGACCTGGATGTTGTTTTTTATTCTCTTCGCAATGAGGAAGAAGAAGGCGAAGACCAGGAAGAGGAAGTGGAGGAGGAGCGGGAGGCCGGGACTGGTGACAATCCGACCTCTGGCAAGGATGTGGAGGATTCCCCCTCCGAGCAACCACCTTCTCAAAATAAGAAGGTCGGCGATGTTTAGTTTTTTTTTTTTGCATTGTACATTGTATTTTTGTACTTATCATCCTCGAATGAATGGATTTATTTTCCTTTTCTTGCGTGTAGACCTTAGATTCTGTCGATGTTTCTACTTTACACATTCAAATAGCTCTCCTTTCACAAGATCTGCGTGAACAACGGTCCATTGCTCAGCAATGGAGGGAGAAATACCGCCGGGCTGAGGAGCTTTTCAGCCAAAAGTGTACTCTGTTGAAATCCCAAGAAGCCGAGCTGAAGGGATGACAGATGAAGTTCGAGGCGCTGTGTGAGGAGGTTGAGGTCAAGCGGCTCGCTTTTCAAAAAAGTACCGACTTGCTTCAGGCTAAGCTTCTTCAGGCTGAGGAAGAGTTGGAAGTTGCCCGAGGTCGAGCTGGCCGCGTTCCCAAGGATTATGAGAAGATCGCCGAGGAGCATGCCGAGTATGAAGATATTATCTGTCGCGGCGGTGGTATTACCATATCTGAGGTGGAATTAAAGACGAAAGAAGACTTGGAGCAGTATCTCGAGCTGAAAGAAGCACTCGGCCCCGAGTCTTTTGGGCTTCAAGGTGCTTTTGACATGTTGAAAGAGAGTGCGAGCAGGTATAAGTGTATATTAGACCGCCGACCTAAGTTGCGTGCGCTCCTGGCCAATGGCGTGGGCGCGGCCATTCCGTCTGCTTCTCGGACGATACCTGCCCGCGAGGTGAAAACGGCTTCGCGGGGACATCAGGTTGGCCCGAGCCAAGGTAGACGAGCTGTTGGGTGAGGTTCGGCGACGCCGCGAGGTCGGAGTTTTTCTGCTGGAAGAAGTCGAGGTCGGGGACGGGGCCGAATTTCGATTGATGACCTCTTGGGGCCTTCCTCATTTGAGGAAGATTGGCTTAGCTTTAGCAAGAAACATCATCCCCCATAGATTAGCTCGATTCTGTCTGTAATTTATGTACTCACAAACTGTCCTAAATAGTTAGAAATAAAGATATATGTATATTTGGGTTTTGAACTTCCTGTCCTTTGGGAAGATTGCTTCCTTGGTTTATTTGCACGTTGCATTTTTGAGGGAGTTGAACTCGGACCCCTTCGTGCTGACAAGGAAACCATGGTTTGGATTTCGTATTTTATTCTCCCGGGAGAACTTGGTTCCGACCCCAGTTGAGAACTAATTATCCCTATGAGGGAGTTTGACTCGGACCTCGTGGGATCTTCCTTTTTGGAGGAAGACGAGCTCGGACCTCGGAAAAGGGTTTTCCTTTGCGCATTATAGGATATTATTACCCCATGTCGGGTCATTACTGACCACGCAAGGGAACCGTAGTTCGACCTTATGAAGGGATTTTTGATATTATGGATACTTCGTATAAGCAAATCAAAAGACACAAGATGCAAGATGAAAAAGAAATTTTATTAAAAAAAAAGACCAAAACAAAAAAGAGTTTTGACGAGCTCGTTAAAAACAAAACATTAAGGACAAAAAGAAAACCTAAGACTCTATATGCAAGACTTTGCTGCTTATACGAAAAATCTCTTTAGATGGGCGATGTGCCATGTTCTGGGTATTAGCTCGCCCGAAAGATAGGCGATTTTGTAAGCTCCTTTGCCGAGGACTTCGTGTACTCTGTAGGGTCCTTCCCACGTGGCTTCGAGCTTGCCGAGCTTCTCTGAAAGGCTTATCTCATTGTTTCGAAGCACAAGATCACCGACCTGGAACTGTTGGGGCTTAACCCTTTGGTTGTAATACCGAGCCATCTGCTGTTTGTACCGAGCTTCTTTTATGCTGGCTTGTTCCCTTTTTTCCTCCAATAAGTCCAGGTCGGTTCGGCGCTGTTCTTCGTTAGCTTCGGCGGAGAAATTGATAGTGCGGGGGCTGGGTGCTCCGATCTCGACAGGTATGACTGCTTCTGACCCGTATACTAAACGGTACGGGGTTTCTTCCGTTGGAGTTCGGGGTGTAGTCCGATATGACCACATGACGTTTTGGAGATTGTAGATCCACTCCGTTTTGTCCTTTTCTAGGCGGGCCTTGAGTCCGTTCACTATTGTCCTGTTGGTGACCTCGGTCTGGCCATTAGTTTGAGGTCGGTTGACCGAGGTGAAATTTTGCTGGATATTGAGTCCTTCACAAAATTCTCGGAATTCTCTGCTCGTAAATTGCGTTCCATTATCAGAGATGAGGACTCTCGGTACTCCGAACCGGCACACGATGTTTTTCCAGACGAAGTCGACGGCTTTCTCACTTGTGACTTTTGTGGAAGGTTCAGCTTCGACCCACTTGGTAAAGTAGTCGACGGCAACTATTAAAAACCGTTTTTGCTTAGGTGCCGGGTAGAAAGGTCCTACGATGTCAATGCCCCACTCCATAAATGGCCACGGGCTTTGCATGGTAGAGAGGTCGGTCTGGGGTAGTCTCATCACTCTGGCATGTAGCTGGCATTTCAGGCACTTTTTTACGAATTCTTCCGCATCTTTTGCTATTGTTGGCCAGTAGTACCCCCATCTAGGGCTGGCAAATTTCCGGGCCGGGCCGGCCCGGCCCGAAAATTCACCGGGCCGGAAAATATGGAGCCTAGCCCGGCCCGAAAAATCAATTTATAACACATTTTTACCGGGCCGGGCCGGCCCGAGCCCACCGGGCTTTTGTCTATTTCGGGCCGGGCCGGCCCGGCCCGAAAATCCGTCGGGCCTGAATTTGCTGAGCCCAGCCCGGCCCGAAAACAGGCCGGCCCGTCGGGCCGGGCCGGGCCGGGCCTGTTTTGACAGCACTACCCCCATCGCATGATTTTCTGAGCTAGCATCCGAGCTCGAATGTGGCTTCCGCACGATCCTGTGTGCACTTCATTTAATATGTAGTCTGCCTCCCTTGGTCCAACACATCTTAGGAGGGGCTGTAAATATGACTTTCGATAGAGGATCCCTCCCTCGAGGACGTACCGCGTGGATCTAGCTAGAATTTTCCTAGCCTTCGTCTTGTCCTCGGGCACTTCCCCGCTCTCCAAACATCTTATTAGGGGGGTCATCCAATTTGGGTCGTCCTCTATGATCGCATTGACTTCTGCCTCCTCTATACTCCTGTTTCGGACTTCTTTTACTAGCGTCGAGCTAGTTGGAGAGTTTGCCAGCTTGCTTAGCTCGTCAGCTCGGGTATTTGGGCTTCGGGGAATGCGAACTATTTTAAAGAACTGGAAGGATTGTTCTAGGAGCTTTACCTTCTCCAGGTATTTCTTCAACTTCTCACTTTTCACCTCGTACCTCCCCAGCACGTGGTTGACTACAACTTGGGAATCACAGTGGACTTTGACAGGTCGTACCTGGAGGGTTTGGGCGAGACGTAGTCCGGCAATAAGGGCTTCATATTCCACTTCGTTGTTCGTAGTGGGAAACTCGAATCGCAGTGAGTATGTCAACTCCTTTTTCTCCGGGCTGATAAGGAGTATGCCAGCTCCACTTCCTTTCCTTCGCGAAGCTCCATCTACGTACATCTCCCAGCAGTCCGGGGGTGTTTTCTCTAGGATTTCTTGGAGTTCGGTTTTGGCTTTAATCTCTTTTGGTTCCTCGAGGTCCTTATATTGAGCTTCTACGAGGAAGTCTGCCAAAGCTTGCCCTTTTAGAATGCTCTCCTAGCTCAATTGCCCATTTCGCGATCCTTCCTGAAGCTTCTGGCTTAGTGAGAACTTGCGGAAGTGGTAGATCGGTCAAAACTTGTATTGGGTGAGCTTGGAAGTAGGGTTTTAGGCACCGAGCTGCGTTTATCAGGGCTAGAGCGACCTTCTCGAGAGGCTGATACCTCGTCTCGGGGTCTTTTAGAACTCGGCTGACAAAGTACACCGGTAGCTGCCGATCTCCTTCGTCTCGGACCAATACTGCACTTATTGCTTCCCCCGATGCTGCGAGGTATAGAGAGAGGGGTTCTTCCTTTTGGGGGACTGACAAGGTTGGTAAGTCCCCGAGGTGGCGCTTGAGCTCCCCAAAGGCTAGCTCATGCTCTGGTCCCTATCCAAATTCTGGTGCCTTCTTGAGAATTTTGAAGAATGAGAGTTGTTTCTCGGCAGCCTTGGAGAGGAAACGACTTAGCGCGGTTATACATCCTGTGAACCTATGCACGTCGCGGATAGTTCGGGGTACCTTCATCTCCTGCACGGCTCTAACCTTCAGCGGGTTGGCTTTGAGACCTTCTGGCGAGATCCAGCACCCTAAGAATTTTCCAGATCGCACGTTGAAAGTGCACTTCATTGGGTTCAGCTTGAGGTTCGCCTGCCTTAGTATGTTGAGCGTAGTTCGTAGGTCGCTCACTGCCGAAGCCTTTTCTTTACTCTTGACGACAATGTCGTCTACATATACTTCAACAATCTTGCCGATATGATCTCGGAAGAGGAAATCGACCATTCGCTGGTATGTCGCTCCTGCATTCTTTAACCCGAATGGCATATATTTGAATGCAAAGACACCAAAGCTTGTCGCAAAAGCTGTCATGATCGCATCTCATTCATCCATTAGGACCTGATAGTATCCTTTGTAGAGATCGAGAAAGCAGAATACTTCGTGTCCCACTAAGGATTCGATCTTTTCATCGATGTTGGGGAGAGGATAGCAGTCCTTTGGGCAAGCTTTATTGAGGTCGGTGTAATCTACACACATTCTCCACTCTCCTTCTACTTTCTTTACCACTACCGGATTAGCTAGCCAAATTGGGTACTTGACTTCAAACAAAAGTCCTGCTTTCAACCATTGATGCACCTCGTTGTAGATAACTTGATTTTGTTCGGCAGCAAATGATCGCCGTTTTTGCTTGACCGGGGTTGAGTTCAGGTTAATGTTAAGCTTATGCGTAATGATTTCCGATGACACCCCCGTCATGTCTGTTGGAGACCAGGCGAAGACGTCTTGATATTTCCTAAGGAGCTGGATTACCTGCATGCGAGTTTGAGGTCCCCCTGCAAAGCCGACCTTGACGACTTTCGCTGGATCTGTTTCGGATAAGGGAACCTGTTCCGCCGAGGTGTCTGGGATCGACGTCGTTTCTTCCAGCTCCTTGGGATACTTTGATTGCTATGCTTGTGGTTGACCTCGGAGAGCAACCTGCATGCACTCCTTGGCCTTTATCTGGTCACCTCGGACAGTAAGGATTCCAGCCGAGGTTGGGATCTTCAACAGCAAGTGGTAGGGCGAAATGATGGCTCTGACTGCATTTAGCCAATCCCGACCTAGTATGATGTTGTAGAGGGAGTTCGCTTTAACCACATAGAACTGAATCAGTTTATTGACGCTGGTCGGCGGGCTGCCAATGGCAACATCAAGCGCGATGGTCCCTTCAGGTCGCGTCTCGTGCTGTGTAAAGCTCTTGAGGGCAGGGGCGTGGAGTTCACCCGAGCTGGGTCGAGGCCCATCCTATCCAAGCAGTGTTGGAAGATGACGCTCACGCTGGCCCCACCATCGATGAATACGTGATGGACCATCTTGTTGGCCACTCCGACCTGTATCACCAGGGCGTCATTGTGTGGTGTAGCTGTAGGTACAGGATCATCCTAAGAGAATGTGACTGTTTCTCCCTTCTTGAACCTCTTATTCGTTTGCTCCTCACCCGATGGGACTGGTGGTCTGCGAGCTTCTGTCTTCAACTTAGTTTTTGTCATGCCTGGGGGTAGTCCGGTGATGGTGGAGACCACTCCGTTGTACTGTGGTGCGTCGTACTGAGGGTCGTCATCATCCTCGTCTTGATCGACCTTAGCTCGCTTATTATTTGGAGCACAGCGACCCTGTCCTCTTTTCCGTTTTCCTTTTCTGTTTTTCTTTCCCCCGGCTTCGTATTTCTTCAGAGTTCCCTCATGGGCTAACCTCTCTATCTGTTCCGCGAGGTCGCGGTAGTCCTCCGTGTGGTGTCCATGGTCGTCATGGAAGGAACAGTGTTTGTTTCTGTCCCGAGGTTTAGACCCCGACATAGGACGTGGTTTAGTGAACCAGTCCTCATGGAGTGCGAAGATCTCAGCATTCGTTTTCACAAAAGGATGCCTTTGAGACTGCTCTGGTCCCACCCGAGGTCCAAGCCGGGACTGGATAGGTCCTGATCCGAGCCGGGACTGGATAGGTCCTCGTTGAAGGCGCTCGTGAGCACTTCTCCGATCACGATCATTCCGACCTCGATCACCTTCAGTTCTCTTCTTCTCGGTCTCTTCCCGCTTCAATCGGTCCGTATCTTGGCCATCAGCGAACTGGTATACAATCCTCCACATCTCCTGAGCTGTCTCAGGTTTCTGTTTAGCGAGCTCCTGGTTCAGGGAGCCAGGAGCAACCCCATTTCGGAAGGCCGAGATGAGGAAGACATCGTCGATTTTATCGACTTTCAAGCTTTCCTGCATGAATCTGGAAGCGTACTCCCTTATAGATTATTTGTCCTTTTGCTTCACCGATAGGAGGTAGGCTGTGTCTCGGCGAGCCTGAACCTTTATATGAAATCTTTGCTTAAAGATTTTTTCCAAATAGGTCCAGGACCCCACGCTGCCAGTTGGGAGGCTGTCAAACCAAGCTCGGGCATAATCGATCAGCATCTCGGGGAATAGCTTGCACATGTGTTCCTCTCTAAGGCCCTGGTTGTGCATGCTGTACCTGAAATGCGTTAAGAAGTTAAGGGGGCCATCTAGCCCATTGTAGGCTGGTATGTTTGGCAATTTGTACATCGTGGGGAGTTTGGCGTCAAGCAGCTCGTCGGTGAATGGGCTGACAAGTCGAGCTGGTTTTTTTTCACGTCGGTGCCGGTTCCTCAGGGGACTGCGACTCTCGCTATAGCTCGGACTTTGGCTCCTTCTGGGGCTCCGAGGTCGCCTTTGGATGTGATGTCGCCTGGGACTCCGCTGCGGGCTTGGACTCTGATGCTGGTTTGGACCCTGTCGGGTATCGTGCTTTCCCCTCGGCTCTGGCTCCTGCCTCCTGGTGTGGTGAGGAGTTTTAGGTAGGGATTTTCGCGTGGAACTCTCCCTAGCCTCGGGTATGGGAGACATCCGGGTCGTCGCGAGAAAGCGTTTGAAATGCTCCTTGTTCGCTTTAGCGAATTCAGCGGCGGTGTAGGTGGTGGCAAGGTCAAAGTCTCCGGGGAGATCATCCTCCTTCGACTCGGATTCCTTCGGCTCTGACTCGTCGTTGACTTCTTCGACGTACCCTTCTGGAGTACCACCTGTTCTGAAGGACTGTCCGTTATGTGCCCTCCGACGCCGGTTTTGCGGTGGGTTTCTCTGAGGGATGTACTCTAGCGCGGGCATCCCTTCGTAGGGATTTCCTTCTATTGGGTCATTGTTGTGCCCCTCCTTTGGAACCGACCTGCCTTCCTGGCGATTCTCCTTGCTTATGGGGCGGCTTTCTGCTTCGTTGGGATTCCCGCGTTGGCTTTGGGCCTCCCGCACGCTTTGTGATCGCGTTACCATCATAAATCAGCTACGAAAGAACCGTCAATCGGTTCCCACAGACGGCGCCAATGATAAATCTAGGGTTTGCGAAAGTAGCTGAAAGAAATAATAACACGATGACACAAGGATTTACGTGGTTCGATCAATGTGATCTACGTCCTCGGGAGAGAATATAGAGAGCTTTTATTATGCTTGAGAGTACAGTGAGTATTGAATCCCTTTACACCTCTAATCTTGCATCTATTTATAAGCCTTGAATTAAGCCCTAATCCTTCTAGGGTTCGGACTCCTCTGGTTTCTTAATACATGCATATCCGATTCCCATTCATAGTAGAATTCTATCTTCTTCCAAAGTAGGACCTCGTTACTTGGTCTTCAAGGCAGATGTTGACTTTGTTTGGGCCGAACTCTGTGGGCCGAGCTTTAATATATAGGCCCAATTAGCCTTAGGTCAGGCCCCATTTGAGGCCGGTACTATCAGATTTAGATCACATTAATATTTGCAAATGAATATGAACGAATAGACTGATGCAATATATATCCTTTTCGAGACATCCAAGAGTTAATAAATTTTGTATGTAATCGGAGAGAGTTCAAATTCAATTTCCCGCTTTCCTTTTTCCAAGTAAAAAAAAAAAAAAAACTTACCATAGAAACTATATCATCTACAGCTACACGATACCAATTCGAGCCACACAAATTATTACGAGATTAGAGTTTATATAACATATTGAATATCATATGCCCCTCGTCCACGAAAAAGGTACCTATTTGTCCATTTTTTTCGTCCACCAAAAAGAATATCATTTCACTTATTCCACTCATATCAAGTGGGACCTTATTCCACTTTCAACAACTTCAACTCCTATTTCACCTTTTCTACTCAGAACAAGTGGAACCTTTATTTTATTCCACCCACAACAACTCAAAATCTCGTTTCACATTATTCACTCACAACAAGTGGGACTCTTATTCAACTCACAACAACTCCAACTCTCATTACACTTTTTCCACTCACACCAAGTTGAACTCTTATTCCACTCAAAACAATTTCAACTAAAACCCGTGCACGTACGATGAGACTCTTTTTCGTGGATGGAGGGAGTATAATAATATAATAAAAGCCCTTCCAACTATAGGTATGACAGACTCGACCTATAAAAATATTGGTGAAGTTTGAAGCCCGAAACTTTTGATCTCAGAAATATTCAGTTTACTATTTTTATGTGTGAGTGATCTACTTGCTTTGTATCAAGGCTCTAAATATTAATAGAGTTTATTTAAAGAATAATTACAACTTTAATTAATCCACCTTCCACAATAAAAAAAAAATTGGCAAAAACTCTAGTACGACCTACCGTATTATATGGTTGGCCAAAATTAAAGAGATCAGGAATAATTAGAGGTACGTACTTACTTTCGATTAGAGTTTATCAAGTCAAATTAAATTTACTAATTTCAAATTAAAGTTAATTAAATATTATTTAATTAAAAACATGAACCACATCAACCATACAACGTAGTCCCTAGGGGTGAACAAAAATAACCGAAAACCGAAAACCAAACCAAACCAAATCGAAAATAGAATTTGGTTTGGTTTGTTCGGTTTGTTTGGTTTGTTTGGTTTTATTTTTTTAAAATTTAATTTGTTTGGTTTGGTTTGGTTTGATGCTTTGGCATCCAAACCAAACCGAAAACCGAATTTTTATATTTATATATGTGTATATATATATTAATTTTTTATATAGTATATATAGATTAATTATATTTATATATAACTTTTCTCAATAATGAAAAATAATTTGAAAGAATTTAGCGCAAGAGCTTGTTGGACCCAATAGAACTTGAAATAAAGCATGGATATCAACATCATGCAACAAGGCAATGGACCGATCTTTTTGTTGCTCGTTTAACATATTTGGCTTTTCCTATAATATGTGTGTGTATATATATATGTTATGTTAATTTTTTAAATTAAAATACTATTATTGTCTTATTGTATTAAGTATATTTTTGTTGATTTTGGATGAAATATTTAGAACAACATGACCGTTCGGTTTGTTTGGTTTGGTTTGGTTTTAACTTTTAAAAATTTGGTTTATTCGGTTCGGTTATTCGGTTAGTTTGGTTTGGTTTGGTTTGATTTTGATTTTTAAAAATTTAATTTATTCGGTGTGGTTTGGTTTAGACCAAAACCAAACCGAATAACCGAATGTTCACCCCTAGTAGTCCCTTCACACTAGTGCTCCTTCAAAAATTTAACATATTTTTAACCTCAACTTTTTTTTTTAGTAATTGATTTTCAAATATCGATCATCAATTACATTCACATGAACCCAAATCACAAATTCACAATCATTAAATTATCCAATACACGCTCTATTATTATTATGTTACATTTCTATAACTACAAAACTATTCAAACCAACTTCTTTTTTGGATGAAAAATTAAATATGCACTATTATCCAAAACTATACACGCTCTGAAACAACCACTTAATTAATTCAAGCCAAAATTTAAATAATTACTACGATTTAGGTTGGGGTTGCAGAAGTCAGCACGCGTCGACGGCGTAACGCCGTCACCAAACCCACGGTTGAGACGGCGAAATTAAAAAAAAGATTTAACACGTGTTACAAAAAAATTGCTGACGTCACTCTGATTTAGAATGACTGATATGAGTCATAATTATTGAGAACATTATTGGCTACTTTATAGTTAAAATACAAGAGAAAGACTTATATTCGATCGGTAGTAAGATCGGTCCCATGCAAGCGGGCGCGTGTAAACCCTTAAGTTAGGTGCGTGCATCACACGCGCCCTTCCAGGCGCGTCCACGTGCCTAACAATTTTTTTAATCGGCGCGTGTAACATACGCGTCTGACTTTTTTATTTTTTTTCGATTTTTTTATTATTTTTTATTCAGTTTTTTTTATTAATTTTTTGTTTAAAGAGTTGAGTGAGGGGAGTCGAAGGCCTCAGAGCAAATTAAAAGACATTAATGTTGTCACAATCATTATCTATAAATTAAAATCGGAGCCGAAGGAGGAGAAGAATTTTTTACTTTTTCAAAAAAATCGAATTTAAAAAAAAAAAACTGGAAAGTCAACTTTTGACCCAGTCGTATCAAATCGGATCTGGTCTCATGTAAGACATGTCGTATGAGAGTCCTTCTCAAAATACAAACAATATCATCATCCCTTCCTATGTTGAAATAGGAAACTTCAACTTTTCATATAAATCAAATACTCTCTCTCGTTCCGCCCATTTTGTTTACTTATTATTCGTCATAGAGATTAAGGATAAATGTAAAAAAAACATAAAAAGTGAGTAGGTCCCACCACTTTTAAAGAGTTTTGAAGGGTAAATTCTTTTCTTATTTGGAAGTAGACAAATTGAATGGAATGTCCATTTAAGGAAATGAAAACAAAATGAGCGGAACGAAGGGAATAAAACTATATCATTAACGTTAAAAAAGTTCATGTTGCATTTAAAATTTAATTCAAAACTCGTGAGTTTTATAATTAACCCTTACTATATATTATTATCATTATAAAATGAACTTTCGGATTCTCTCAGCTGCCTTCTTTAATTTGTTTTATACTACCTTTAATAATTCAACAAAAACAATAATAACAAAATGGATCCAGATGTTACCTGCAATTATTATATTAGGAAAAAGAAACCAGCATGTCATTAAAATATAATAGTCTCAACTAGGACTCTACAGACTACAATAGCTCGGGTCGGACATGCATAATTCAAATCGAATTGAACCAGCTCGAAAATCAATCGTGTAATACAAAAAAAAAAAGATATGGTTATTGGTTAATTCGAGTTTGGATCAGGCCGATCCAAAAATGAATCAAAATATTATTTCTACTATTTAAAATCCATTCAATTTTGAACCGTTTAACCGGATCGGGACCATTTTTGACAGCTCTTATCTAAACATAGAGAATAAATTGAGAAAAGGAGTAGATTTCGAAAAGCCCATCTACGTAGACTTGAGCAACAACAAATTCTTTCAACAAATTCTTTCAACCACAAGTGGGCCCATATACGAACATAATATGAGACGAACTTTCCTGCGTCAACTCATTATGTGCAAACAAATGCAAATAAAATAAATCAAGCAGACCCCTCTATTCAGACAAAGGGATCATAATTTTTTTTTTGTTTGTTTATGAAAATCGTGTTACACAATAATGGAGAAAGAATTACCTAGATTTCTATCATAATAATATCAGGAATTGGATAAATAATCATAGGATTGTTGAACACTAGTTCATATGCAAGGATTCACCAGTAGCAACAACCACAATATTCACATTGTTTTTAGTATTTGATAAATTAATAATTAATTAAATTCAATTAGAGTATATTAATTCTCTAAGTTGGATTTACTAATTCTGTATTAGAATTTATTAGTTTAAATTAGGTAGTTATTTCAATAACAATTTATTATTCTTCAAGCAAAATTTATTAATTCTCAATTATAATTTTTTACCAACTCGATATAATTTAATATTAATTAATTTAATAATAAAAAATGAATAAAAAGGGTCCACACTCAACTGTGGCCCTTAGAAGAAATGAGTGTACGTAGTTGAAAGCAGTCAATATGGCACTCATAACGATTATCCACTTAGAGGCGTTTACTAAGTATGATATGATTGGTTACAGTGGCGAGCCAGGCCCCCAAACACAGGAGGGGCAAATTTCTTTGCCCCTATTTTTTTAAATTTTTGGTGGGGCAAAACATATAAAATTTGAAAATTTTATACATAATTTTTATAATTATGTAGCTAATTAGGAGTAATTACAAAAATTTGAGGGGGGCAATTGCCCCACCTAAACTGTATGTAGCTCTGCCACTGATTGATTATATGAATCATTTTAAGTCCTTCAATCATATTATCCCTTCCCTTTGAGTTAGATACATATCAACCCAATAATCCAAATAAGAGCAATAATCACTGACTTTATTCTATGAATTCTAATTCTGAAAAGTAAACACTAGATTAGTCTATATTATTTTTATCTATCCGGATTTATCCAACTTAGTAAATGCCTCTTTAAGGAGTGTTCACTTTGTATTATTAGTATGGACTTGGATTAATTAATTCTATCCGAATTAATCAACTTTTTTAGTTCATTAGATTAAAATTAGAAATGGTTCAACAAAAATATTTAAATGAGAAATATCTCAAAGCCCAATCTCATTTTATAGATTTTGGACAATTACTTGGAATACGGCCCAATAATGTAGGATTGCTTTACATTTATCCAAGTGGATAAATAAATTAAAAAGCCCATTGATGTGGGATATTTATTAGAGAGAGATTGTGTAATAAGAAGGTAGAGAGAAGAGCGAGAAAAGGAGGGGTTAGTAAAAGGAAAAGATAATTGGACTAAATCTGACAGAGCTGATGGGTTTTAGGAACTATAGCAGGTAAGGAGCCTAGAAGAGGAAGGGAGCTCAGCTCTGACAGAGCTGATGGGTTTTAGGAACTATAGCAGGTAAGGAGCCTAGAAAAGGAAGGGAGCTCAGCTCTGACAGAGCTGGTGATTTGGCATACAGGCCTGAAGGCACCGCTGTGCTAAGCACACGCGATCATAATGAATGTGTTAAAAAAAGAGGTCGCTGTCATCTAAAGAAACAGAATATCATGTCAGAAGATCCTTTATGGCCACGTGTCATTCTAACATTCGTGGGCTTTCTGAAAAAGACCCATTTCTCCTCAGATATCTTGGGAAAAGGCTAAATTGCCCTTGAGCAACTAGTATAAATAAGGTAACAGATATCTTTTAAAAGGGGGTCTTCTTTTTCCGAATTCTTATCTAGTCTTAGAGATAAAATCTTTTTCTCCATTCACATTCTAACTTGCTCGTCGGAGGGCCTTGACCGGAGACCTCCTCCGGTTCAGTGGGCTTTTTTGCAGGAAAGCCTCCATCCAAATCGGACGACTTCACATTCAATCAAAGGTATAACAAATATTTCTAAACTTCTGCTGTAGGAGTCTAACCTGGCTCTTACAACTGGCGCCGTCTGTGGGAAGATTTGAGCTATGACGTGATTTTTGTTTACTATCACAAATCTTGTAATAAAATTTCTGGGATCTGAATGTCTTTATGGTGCGACAGTAGTTTTGAGAAGAGGAAATATGAAAGGTAATGGGGATAATGTTTCTTACCGAACGGTAATGAGTGCTGACCCGTCTTCATTTCCTCTTCAAGGAAAAACGCTGTTAGGGGAAGCTTTTCTTTTTGTTTTAATGATTACCTTCAAGGAAAAGGAAATAAAATCACGCCCCTAAAGAGTTAGGACCATTAGCCTTCGGGTACAAAGGCCACTCTGTGGGACACTTTGAGAGGTTTTCAATTATTTTCTAAGGTAGCTTCTGTAAGAGTTCATTCTTGACGATACCATCCGCGAAGAAAGAAAATTGAGTTAATAGTATTATTGGTAAAAGGCTTGCAAAAAAAATTAGGAAATGAAGCTCTGCCGGACTCATGTATGAAACAGGAGTGATCCGAGCATCTTCTTTCTGAGATCTGATGATAAGGGGAATTGCGGCTTCGACTTAGCGCCCCAAGGATGAAAAAATCAGGAGCTGAAGCTCTGCTGGACTCCTGTGTGAAACAGGAGTGATCTGAGCATCTTCTCTCTGAGATCTGATGATAAGGGGAATTGCGGCTTCGACTTAGCGCCCCAAGGATGAAAAAATTAGGAGCTGAAGCTCTGCTGGACTCCTGTGTGAAACATGAGTGATCCGAGCATCTTCTCTCTGAGATCTGATGATAAGGGGAATTGCGGCTTCGACTTAGCGCCCCAAGGATGAAAAAATCAGGAGCTGAAGCTCTGCTGGACTCCTGTGTGAAACAGGAGTGATCTGAGCATCTTCTCTCTGAGATCTGATGATAAGGGGAATTGCAGCTTCAACTTAGCGCCTCAAGGATGAAAAAATCAGGAGCTGAAGCTCTGCTGGACTCCTGTGTGAAACAAGAGTGATCCGAGCATCTTCTCTCTGAGATCTGATGATAAGGGGAATTGCAGCTTCGACTTAGCACCCAAGGATGAAAAAATCAGGAGCTGAAGCTCTGCTGGACTCCTGTGTGAAACAGGAGTGATCCGAGCATCTTCTCTCTGAGATCCGATGATAAGGGGAATTGCGGCTTCGACTTAGCGCCCCAAGGATAAAAAAAAGTCAGAAGCAGAAGCCCTGCCGGACTCCTGTGTGAAACAGGAGTGATCCGAGCATCTTCTCTCTGAGATCTGATAATAAGGAGATATGAGAAATATGAAAGGCAAAGTCTGGTAGTGAATTTTTTGATAATTAAAATGTTATGAACGTATAGTGATAACTTATCAAAGCACTTTTTCTGAAGCATTTTTTCTCCTCAACAATGGCAGGAGAATAGTTATGGACGGTAATGCTAGAAGGGAGTTTCAAGAGGAGTTGGAAGTATGTGATGACAGGGGAGGGCAAGTGGAAGGCATTACTCCCATCCTAGATAAAGGAAAAGGAAAAAGCATTGATAGTGAGGGCGAGCCAAAGTTGCAGTTGTCAGCCCTTCAGTTGCAAAATTTACTAAATAAGGCCGCCAAGGATGCTGTGGAAGCGGCCATGGCAGCCATGGGAGAGTCACATATCCTGGTACCTAAAAACCTTGCCAAGAATTTGGAGGAAGAAATGGAAGCTGATTCCGGGAGAAATGTCAAAGAAAGTGAGAAGGAACAGTCCGATGCATTCGGTCAGACCTCCCGATTGGAAGGGAGAAGAAGATCTGAGGGACGGAACGCAAATATACGTCAAGAGGAGGAGGGAAGCGAAAGCTCTGAGAACGTAGAAACAGGGATGAAAGGAGAGAATGATAAGAAATGGCAGAGAGCGATAGTTAAGGAACTAACGGCCATGAGGGAGAAGATGGAGGGAAAGAGCGTAGGCCCTCGTAGAGGCCGGAAGACACCGTTTTGTGCTAATATCATGAATGATCAGCTCCCCCGTAATTTCAAGCAATCAGACTTTACTTATGATGGAACTTCTGATCCCCAAGATCACTTGGACAGGTTTGAAAATTTAGCTCTGTTGCAGGGATATTCTGATGGTGTTAAATGTAGGGTATTGCTGGCTACACTAACAGGAATGACGCAGCGATGGTTTAACCAATTGGAGCCGGACAGTATTGAGACCTATGATGATTTCGTTTCGCAATTGGAAAATCAGTTCGCTAGTGCTAGAAGGCAAACGTATTCTGTCATGACACTATTAAGTTTTAAGCAAGAAAGAGGGGAGAGCCTAAGAAGTTACGTAACTCGTTTCAACGCGGCAGTTCTGCAGGTCCCTTCAGCTTCCGAGGAGATCAAGGTTAATGCTCTGATACAGGGATTAAGGAGCAAGGAACTTTTCTAGACCCTTAACAGAAAATCCAGCGAGGGATTTGACAAATTATTGGAACGAATTGACAAGCAGATTGTGGGAGAGGAAGCTTGGGAGGCTAAGCACGTTGCAGATCACGGCAGGAGTGATGGTGGAAGGATTGAGAAAAAAAATATGGAAAGGAAGGGGGACAGAGCAAAAAGGGAAACTTATGACCGCAAACCCGTTACATCTTATGAGCAACCTACGCGGGGATCAAAGATCCCTCGTTTCGGTTTGTACTCAGCTCCTCCAGAGTCTGAACCCAAGGCAGGATATTCAAATAAGACATGAAACAAGGTGTCCCCTGTGTACACGGATTTAGTGGTGCTGCCTTCTGAAATATTAAATATAGCACCTAAGATGTTTCGTCCTCCTTTCTCTGCAAAGACATGACCCAAAAACCCACCGTCTGAATTGTTTTGCAGATTTCATAGAGATTATGGGCATGACACAGATGATTGCAGGCATTTGAAAGATGCCATAGAAAGATTGATAAGTGAGGGAAATTTTGCTGAATTTGTGCGAAGAAGGAGTGATGGAACTGGAGGATGGAAGAGAAATGATAAGCGAAAGATTAATGCTGACCAAGGGGAAGGACACGTCGGGCCAGATCAGAATTTAAACCTGTTAGCGCTCGAAGGGCCTGAGGAAGAAAAGGGAAAAGAGCAGTTCCCAAAGAAACAGAGGTCTATTAATATGATCATAGGGGGTTTAGCACGGGATCACACGAATAACGCACAGAAAAGGTATGTAAGGGAGGTCAGAGATCCAGATGTGAGGAATGTGAACTTGATAAGGACGCAAGACGAGGAGCCGGAATTAGTTTTCAGCACTACTGACTTGGATGAGGTTGTTGCCCCGCATGATGACGCGTTAGTTATTACAGCAGAGATAGCAGGGCATGATGTGGCGCGTGTATTAATTGACACTGGGAGCTCAGCGGATATAATCTTTTGGGATTGTTTTAAGCAAATGGATATTAATGAAAAACTAATGCCTGTTGATACTATCCTGGCAGGATTTTCAGGAGGAATTGTAACACCAAAAGGAGTAGTCAAATTACCTGTGGTATTAGGAGATGGGGCGCTGAGGAAAATGCGTATGGTCCAGTTTCTAGTGGTGGATGCAGTAAGTGCTTATAATACTATCTTGGGTAGGCCTGCACTGAATTCGTTCCGGGCGATAGCATCAACCTTCCACATGAAAATAAAATTCCCGGTGAGAAAGGAAGTGGGGGAGGTAAGAGGTAACCAGAAAAGCTCTAGATCTTGCTATACGAATGAGGTGCGGCGAATCTCCAGAAGCAAAGTAAGCAGGCCTCTCAGTTCTGTAGAAAAGGCAGAGGAAAGTGCTAATAAGAGGAGGAGGGACGCGCCTATGATGGAGGTAAAGGTAGAAGAGCTGAATGAGGCCGATTTTGAAATGGGTGAGAGCTCTACACCTGTTATGAGGCCAATGGATGAAACCATGACAGTGGAACTTTTTGAAGGGAAGGAGGGTTATACTACCAAGATAGGTACTCAGATGAGCGAGGAGGAAAGGAAAGAAATAGTGGAATATTTGCGGCGCAATGCTGACGTGTTTGCCTTTGATACTTCAGACCTTCTTGGAGTAGATCCCCAGGTAGCAATGCATAAGCTAAATATAGATCCTAGGGCCAGCCCTGTAAAGCAGAAGTTAAGGCCGTTTGATGAGGAAAATGACAGGGCTATTCGAGAGCAGGTGGAGCAATTGTTAAAAGCGGGACATATAATTCGAATACAGTTTCCTAAATGGTTGTGTAACCCTGTCATGATAAAGAAAGGAGGAGGAAAGTGGAGGATGTGTAATGATTTCAGGGATTTAAATAAGGCTTGTCCCAAGGATCATTATCCGTTGCCTAGAATTGACCAATTGGTAGATGCTACTGCCGGATCAGAACTGATGTCTATGATGGATGCGTATCAAGGATATTATCAGATCCAGATGGACCCAGATGATGTAGTGAATGTTTGTTTTATCACGTCTGTGGGGATTTTCGGGTTCATAAGAATGCCTTTTGGACTCAAGAATGCTGGGGCGACGTACCAGAGAATGATGGATAACATATTTGCCGGGCTACTGGAAGAACATACAAAAGTGTATGTCGATGATATTTTGGTGCATAGTGTCAAGTCATCGACTCATGCGGCAGACTTGGAAGAAGTATTCAGAGTAGCCAGGATTAACCGTTTAAAGCTGAACCCCACTAAGTGCACGTTTGGTGTGAAGGCAGGAAAATTTTTGGGTTATGTAGTTACCTCTGAGGGAATAAAAGTTAATGAGGCCAAGGTGCAGGCAATCCTGGAAATGTCCTCCCCGAGAAATATGAAGGAGGTGCAAAGCTTGAACGGGAAAATGGCAGCGTTGAGCCGGTTCGTTTCCCGGTCAGCAGAAAGGAGTTATCCTTTTTTCCGGATCTTAAGGAAAGGAAGTAGGTTTGAATGGACCAGTGAATGCCAAGGAGCTTTTGAGAGTTTAAAACAGCATTTAGCTAGCTTACCTCTCTTAACCAAGCCGAAATCTAAGGAAACATTGTTCCTGTATTTTGCGGTGGGAGAGCACTCCTTAAGCTCAGTGTTGATAAGAGAAGAAGGCGCGAAACAGATGCCCATTTATTATGTGAGCAAAATGTTGCAGGTATTAGTTATTGGAAAATGGAATATCATAATTGTAAGTTTTTCCTTTTCTCGGAAAATATATTTATGAGTTCCATTTCGTTTAGGGAGCGGAAATTCGATATGCAGAGGTGGAAAAAGCAGCGCTGGCGGTGATGATGTCAGCTCGAAGATTAAGGTAATAAAAAAAAACGAGAGAGAAGTAGATTGAATTCAATAGTTGTTAATAGTGAGTTTGTAAGTGCAGGTGTTACTTTTTGGCACACAAGGTCGTAGTCAGAACCAATCTTCCATTCAGACAAATCTTGAGCAGGCCTGATTTGTCTGGAAGAATGGTGAAGTGGGCTGTGGAATTAGGAGAGTATGACGTGGAATTCGAGCCCAGAACTGCCGTTAAGGCGCAGGCATTAGCAGATTTTATTCAAGAAACCACTCGCATGGAAACATCAGGTATATGGGTAGCACATGTGGATGGAGCAGCTAACATCGGTGGATGTGGCGTTGGCATTGTCATCACAAAGCCCGATTGGGAGGAAATGCAATTTGCTATCACCCTGGAGTTTAGGGTTTCGAATAATGAAGTAGAGTATGAAGCCATGATTCGAGGACTTAAGATGCTTTGGGAAATGGGAGCTCAAGAGGTGATCATAAAGTCTGATTCCCAGTTGATCACTCAGCAAACTTTGGGGTTGTTCGAGATCAGAGATGAAAATATGGCCAAATATGCTCAACAGGTTGAGTGGTTCAAGCCTAAGTTTGCAGAGCTGAAAATAGAGCACATTTCCAGAGATCAAAATATGAAGGCAGACTCTCTGGCGAAACTAGCAAGCATCGCTGACGATGGAGAAGGTAGAATCGTGTCAATAATATCCTTTTGAATGTAAAAATAAAAGCATGATGATAAATTATATTAAATTCTTGTAATAGGAAGTGCAATTGTGATGTTGAGAGCGAAGAAAAAGTTCGGAGGGATCGATGATGGAATTATCGAGCTGAAACAAGCAAGCACCCTTGATAGTGTAGAAGGTAACGCGTAAATGCACATATAAAAGAAATATATACATATTGAAAAGTATGCAAGCTAGCATATAGGATGACGGGTTATTTCGGTTTCTATAACAGGAAGTGAAAAGGATGTTGTGATGCTCAGAGCTGAAAGAAGGTCAGAGATACATGAGGCGGGAGTTGTAGAACAAAGTCAGGACTGGAGGGCGCCTATCATATATTTCCTGCAAACGGGAAAAAAGCAGCAACAAGAGGGGTCAAAGGAAAAAATAAACTACGCCAGGTATTGCATGGTGGGGGACCACCTTTTCCTCAGATCTTTCACGCATCCTTACCTAAAATGTTTAAGTAGAGAGGAAGCCAATTATGCGATGAGAGAAGTGCATGAGGGATCCGCAGGCAGTCATGCAGGGTACAGGGACACGGTGAGGAAAATCGTTAGGGCTGGTTTTTATTGGCCCACTTTGGCAAGGGATACCAGGGATTATGTGAAGAAATGTGACAAGTGTCAGAAGAACGCAAATACAATCCATATTCCAGCAGAAACCATGGGTGCGATGTATGCCTCTTGTCCCTTTGACAAATGGGGAATTGATATTGTGGGACCGTTTCCAAAGGTAGCCAGGGGCAAGAAGTTCCTGATCGTAGCCATCGACTATTTTAGCAAATGGGTAGAAGCAGAGGCTGTAGGGAGGATCACAGAGACATCGGTCATGAGTTTTGTCTAGAAGAATATATGTTGTCGATTTGGAGTCCCCCGAGTGCTAGTATCTGATAATGGATCTCAGTTTAACGGGAGAAAGATGGTTGCCTGGTGTAAAGAAATGAAAATCACCCAACGTTTTGCAGCGGTGAACCATCCGCAGACCAATGGGCAAGTAGAGGTGACAAATAGAACCTTGGTAAAGAGAATCAAAGCCCGACTCGAAAGTTGTGCAGGAAATTGGGTCGACATGGGTCGATGCTGCGGTCTACGGAGCGGGGTTCGGTCAGCTACGAGAGAGCCTCCGTGCAACCTGGTGTACGGAGCCATGCCTGTTGCTCCAGTAGAGATAGGGGCGAATTCGTATAGAGTCCTGGCGTATAAGGAGGATGATAATGAGGGTCTCAGGAGAGAGGAGTTGGATCTTGTAGAAGAGGTAAGGGCGGCCGCAAAAATGAAATCTGATGCATATAAGGAGCAAATTAAGGCTGGGTATAACCGGAGAGTGAAGGCAAGAAGGTTTGATGTGGGAGACTTGGTTTTGCGCAGAGCTGATGCGCTGAAGGCTAACAAGAAGCTGGACTTAGCTTGGGAGGGCCCGTTTAAGGTGGTTAAGGTCTTGAATGGAGGAGCATATGAACTTCAAGACAAAAATGGGAAATTGTTACTTCGACCATGGAATGTAAACAATTTGAAGAAGTACTATGTATAGAGAGGTGACTGAATAGAAAGGAAAGCAGTAGTCATGTCAGAGCGTCTTTTGTCTTTTTTGCCAGAACGGGGGGTTGCGTCTTGAGAGCCCTGTCTTTTTTTTTCTTCTTTTCTTTAGTCTTTCAAATCAAATGTCTATAGACATGAATCAATGTATCTTTTGGTTTCTGATGAATGAAGAAGCTGTGGTATTTCTTTTAACTTGTTGTTCTCGACAAATTAATCTGATTGATATGCTAAAATTAACTCAAAAGGCACGCGAAAGGGTCTAAAGTTAAGAAAATCAGATCTTTGTGATAAAAGCATGTAGTAAGAAGACGAATTCAAATGGGAAGTAAGAATATTAATGGGATTAGGTAAAAACATTCATAGACTAGTAAGAAAAATTATAACTAAAATTTTTAAGAAAGGAGATCCGATGCTGCAGCCGCTGTCTGTGATGGTGAAGCAGCCTTGGGTTCTGGAAGAGTTGAGTCTGGTTTTCCAGGAAGAGTAGGGGCAGAGCTGGAAGCTATTTCCCCCTGCACGTGAAAGGTGGGATTAAGAGATGGAGCCAGTGTGATGTCAAATTCCTCATCGCTGAGGAATTCATCAACAACCTTCTCAATGGGGCTTATCCACCAAGGGGAGGTCTGATCGGAAGAGGTATGTCCATCCCAACCCGGAGGATTGCAGGGGGTCTTGGCCACCATATCTTTCAGGACAGGCCGAGCTCCTCTCAGGGAAAGCGCGTATTTCACTCCTTGGGCGTATCCATCCTGAGTAAAGTAGCGAGTGAAAGGAAACATGTCCTTGAGGTATTGGGAGCTGTTGCGGTAGGATTGAATCAGTCATTCCTGAAGTTTTGTAAGGAAGGTCTGACCGCGGTCAGTTAGGAAAAGGCGGCGAAAACACTCCCTGACCCCTGCAGCTTTCCCATCAGCAAAACCCTTGGCCATGGCTTCGGGTAGCCTGCTCTCCAGATCTCTGATACTAGTGGTTAGGCTCCCGATGGTAGTCTCAAAATTGCTTTTCTCCTTCAGAAAAGCATGGTTGGATTCTTTCAAAACAACATTTTGGTCATCCAGACCTCTGATACTGCTGGTCAACTTTTGGAGCTGGTCAAGGTGGCGTTTACTGGACTTCAGGGCTTTGGATTGTAGATCTGAGATCTGCTGTTCTTTGCGGATTAGCATTTGCTCCAAGGCATTGCTATCCTTGCGAGGAGATAGGTCTTCGCTCAACAGAGTCAAGGCCTTGATGGTGCACGACAAAGGAGGCAGGAATGGATAAGCGGCGATAAAGTAATAATAATAGTGGTGAGTGAAAGGAGGGAAGTATCAATAAGTTTACCTGAACAAGGTGATGAGCAACGCCGAGGTGACGTGTTTCGGAGGGCATAGTCTGGAGATCTTTTCTATCTTCAGAAGTGCCAAAGTTGCTCAGAAGTTTTAGGCATTGTGCGGGAGGAAGCTCCATGTATTTTATGCCCTCTGGTTCTGATGGGACTATCCTTGGAACAGAAATTTGCGAAGCAGCTTGGGGGATAGCCGGAGGGATTTCAACCATTCTGCGGGAGGTCGACGGCGGGGGTGAGTTTCTTCCCGACAATGGGAGGAACCGATGTATGAGAAGAAGGGAGGGCGATTCTAAGTCTCTTGGGAGACTTTTCAGTGATAGAGTCATGATGAGGTTTATGACGATTCTCGGATATTTGGTTCTTTGCGGGAGAAGTAGAAGAGCGCTTCTTGGAGAGTTTCCTTTTCTTGGGAGAGGACTCAAAAGGCTGATTCTTCATGGAGGTCAGAGGAAGAGCTGCCGGGGTATCAGCAGAGGAGGCCTGGGAGGGAAGAACTGTGGTAACAGGATCAGCATTTAGTGGGCCCTCCAAGGGCAGGATCGCCTCTGCAGGAATCTCGGCGGCAGGCTGTGTTACCTCTGGGATGTCAGACATCAGTTGGTCGATGTCAAGGTGCAGTTGAAACTCATGAACCCATTGCTGATCCGCCATAGCTGTCAATACGAAGGATAGAGAAAAAAGATTTAGATTAAAAATAAAATAGATAGATCATAGAATGACAATTAATATAAAAACAAAAAAAAAGTGAATAACTACCGGATTTAGCTAAGGGGAGGGGGCCTAGAGAATCATCCCAGAAGCCAAAATGATCCAGAACAGAGGGAGACCTCAACATTTTACTAATGTTAAAGCGGTTAACTTTATCATTAGTAGTATCTATGGAAAGTTGGCTCAGCCTTTGCATAACGCGAATATCTAAAGGAGAGATCTGCTTAACAGAGGGTCGGCTTCGAGGAGATCTGGCATTGGGATTCCAATGTTCAGAACTAAAATTCCATCTGCCTGAGCAAGGAAGTACTGCAAAGTAGTACTTAACCCAGTCTTTGTCTATACTCTCCTTGGAGATAGCAAATTGGGCAGGGCTCCCAGCCCTGGTGCGAAAGCAGTAGAAATGACCTGTCTTTTGGACATCGAAGCAGGTAACAAATAACTCTGCTTCAGGAGGGTAGCGGTAATTGGAGAAAATAACGTAGAACCTGAAAATGGTTCGAATAGCAGAAGGAGTCAATTGATTGGGCATAATCTCTATCAGATTGCAAACCCTAACTAGAAAGGGGTGGATGGGAAATCGAATACCGGCTGTAATCTGATTAACCCAAAAAACTAGGGCAGGATAAGGAAGTTGATTAGCACTTGTGGAAGGTCTCACCATGGAAAACACGAAATCCTCAGATTTCACAAGTTTTTTCACAGATTTAAATTCATTTGCGAGAAGCAGGGAATTATCGCCTATTTTCGTAAGAGAATTATTGGCAGGAACATCTAGTAGGCTCTGGAGTAAGGCCTTGCCTTCATTAATGCTATTTAACACTTCGAGATTGGAATATTTGGAGGAGGAAGATGAATTTGCAGAAATCGAAGGGGAAGATATATTAACTGGAGATTTACCCCCAGGAATATGTCTGGGGGAATTGTTGGTGGATTCATGTGAAGAGTACGAAGAACTAGCAGACATGGTGAAAAGTGCTGAAATTAAAGAGAAGGAAAAGAGAAGGTACCTGAGGAAGGAATCGAGAAATAAAACGACGAAGATCAATGGCGGAGGAAAGTGAGAAGATGAAGGAAGGATGAATTTTGGGAGAAAGAAATTTGAAGGATTGCAGAGAAAGAGGGGAAAAGAATGGCGGCGAGGAAGGTAAAAAGGTATATAAAGCGTCTGTTGTAAGTTAGAGGATAGGGTGAAGCCACGTGTAAAGGGCAGAAGTATTTTATTAGGAGAAGTTGAAACGAACGGTTGTGATAAGGGGAGATGAGCGGTCTTGGGAATCTATGGGTGTAACTGTATGAGGCAAGGAAAAGGGCGCGCAAATCTAAAAAATCAAATATTTTTTGAAAAAAAAAAAAGAAGAGAGAGAGGAAAATTGTTCTTTACTCCAACCAATGTTCCAGTGCTGAATCATTCCTCGGAGTAGGGGATGGTGGTTGATGTGGGATATTTATTAGAGAGAGATTGTGTAATAAGAAGGTAGAGAGAAGAGCGAGAAAATGAGGGGTTAGTAAAAGGAAAAGATAATTGGACTAGATCTGACAGAGCTGATGGGTTTTAGGAACTATAGCAGGTAAGGAGCCTAGAAGAGGAAGGGAGCTCAGCTCTGACAGAGCTGATGGGTTTTAGGAACTATAGCAGGTAATGAGCCTAGAAGAGGAAGGGAGCTCAGCTCTGACAGAGCTGGTGATTTGGCATACAGGCCTGAAGGCACCGCTGTGCTAAGCACACGCGATCATAATGAATAGGTTAAAAAAAGACGTCGCTGTCATCTAAAGAAACAGAATATCATGTCAGAAGATCCTTTATGGCCACGTGTCATTCTAACATTCGTGGGCTTTCTGGAAAAGACCCATTTCTCCTCAAATATCTTGGGAAAATGCTAAATTGCCCTTGAGCAACTAGTATAAATAAGGTAACAGATATCTTTTAAAAGGGGGTCTTCTTTTTCCGAATTCTTATCTAGTCTTAGAGATAAAATCTTTTTCTCCATTCACATTCTAACTTGCTCGTCGGAGGGCCTTGACCGGAGACCTCCTCCGGTTCAGTGGGCTTTTTTGCAGGAAAGTCTCCATCCAAATCGGACGACTTCACATTCAATCAAAGGTATATCAAATATTTCTAAACTTCTGCTGTAGGAGTCTAACCTGGTTCTTACACCCATATTATCCTTTAACTCTATTAAAATTAAATCTAAAATCTAACCAGAACTTTAACCCAAAATGGCGTCGCCGCCTCTTCTAGAGGCAGATCGGTGGCGCTCCGCCGTCATCACCGACGACGACGATTCTCCCAAAGAAGATGAAGAGTTTGGTCGAAATTTGGACGGCTCTGAGTCTATTTCCGTCAAGAAGAGATGGAGCAGTTGGTTGTGGAGTTGGGCGGCGTGAGGTGGTGGTCGCCGGAAACAGGAAAAAGGAAAAAAATAATTTGATTAATTTATTTATTTTTTTTTTAGCTTTTTTGGTATCTGAAGTTTTGGTTGATGATAATGGCGCAGAGATATTCCAATTCGAAGCTAAGATGCATGATGGCGGAACTGAGGCGGAGTGGCGGCGATTTGTGGGGATGACGGCGGCGGCGGTGGTGGAGATAGAAGAAAGAGACGGTGGTGACTGTGCCAAGAAGAAGGTGAGGGTATTTTGGGTAGTCAAGAACTTTATTGTTTTTTATTACTATAATTAAGTGTGTTTTATCCTGCTAGCAAGGAATCATTATCATTATCATTATCATTATCAAATATATATATATGTAAAGTAAACATGTGATTGTTTAGTTAAATTAATTTCAATCCTACAATTTTATTTAGTACTACCTCCGTCTACGATAAGTGTGGTACATTTGAGTGACATGTGTTTAAAAAATAAAAAAGGTTAATGTTAGTATTTGACTGGAGATTTTGTGAAGTATAAAATATAAGGAAATCCATGTACTAAAATAGAAATTGCACACTTAGTATGAACGTATCAAAATAAAATTATTATAACACTTATCGTGGAAGGAAATAATAATAATCCCTAAGTTAATAAAATTTACATAGTTACTACTGCATTGAGAATTTATGCAACAAACAAAATGTTGATACATATAATAATATTTACATAGTTACTACTGCATTGAGAATTTAGGCAACATCTTGATGGAGGAGATATAGGAAGGAATCCTTTTGCTTATACAGATAATTAACCCTTACTACTACTACTCATTCTGTCATGTTACTCTTGTCTTGTATTCCTTTTTGGACTGTCCCATTACTCTTGTTTTGTTTCCTTTTTTGGAAATAATTAGGGTCCAATTAGTTTGTTAAATAGACCCACTTTACACCTTTCAACCTAAAACCCTACCCACCTACTCTTCACTCTCTCTTTCTATCCACTTTATTTGACTTTTTGTACCCTATTAACTATTTAATTAAAAACTCCACTAACATACCTTCTATCTCTAATTCCTTTCTCCTTAATACTCATACCCAAAAGAAATCAGACAAGTTAAGTGGGTGGTGAGAGTATCATTTTTAAATGAACTTTCGGATTGTCTCAGCTGCCTTTCTACTTTGTCATTTTCTTTTATTTTATACTACCCTAAACTTATTCAACAACAAAATACAAAAATAATGAAATGAATCCAGATTTTACCTACAATTATTATCTCAGCAAACAGCCTGTCATTAAAATATATAGTCTAAACATAGAGAATGAATTTAAAAACAATTCGTTCAGGAAAATAAAGTTGTTTTCTGGAAATATGATTCAAAGAAAATGGGGAAATTCTATTAAACCCAACTCTCATATGAGAATAATAATATAAATTATATTATTAAAATATTCTTATGGTGATGTAGTATATGTACATATGGAATATAATTTCTCAAGAAAATGAATCCTAGTAGAATAACAAGAAAACTGCCAAGATTCTAATTCTTTTGTCTGTTCTAATTTATGTTTAAATTGAAAATCACAATATCTCATAACTTATGTTTAAGCCATCATCAGAATATAGCAAGGAAGGTTCTCTTACAACTAAATTAACCTGAAATTCAATTTCCATGACATGAATATCAAACACAATATCTACAAAATAAAGGTATTATCAGAATACTATGAGAAAAAACCCCTTTGAAAAAAGCAAACTAGTAGAAAATTCAAAACAAGGTTGAAAAGATGATGAACTAATGTTGATGATGAAAAAAGAGGAACTTCCCGCCAACTGTTTGATGAAAGTCCCAGCCAAGGAAAAAAAATGCTTGAGCAGAAAATTCATGCACACAAATCTCTCGATGAAAATTCAAGCAGAAAAAATAAAATTCAAAAGGCACCTGCAAACAAAGAGAAACGTGAATAATAAACCAACGGCGCTGTTGTAAGGAGGCCACTCCCTTGGCCGACCACGGAGTGCTAGTCCGACACACCGATTCACTCCCCAAGGGCATTTCCAACAATGGTGTCACCTTGAATTCATTGCCCTAATATAGTAAGCTCATTCTTTCTCAAATGCAAGAGAATATGATTTATGCATTACTGCATTGAGAATTTAGGCAACAAAACAAATCAAATAAGCCTAGTGTTACCCTATGAACATAACGAAATTAATTGAACTTTATTGTTGGTCCTCCAGATGTGATAAGCTTGAACTTGAAAGTAATATCAGAAATGAAAGTAAAAATAGAATCAAACCAAACCAAATCTACAATTTATTTTTTGTACCTTAGTTGTCATACGTAGGCTTCCAAACATGTACACAAAAGTTAGGACTCGTCAAGCTCTCCAGTGCTTTATTCTTCACCACGAGCGTAACATGAACTTGAAGGGCTGCTTCTTCTCCATTTAATTCCTCTTGTTCGTTTACTATTCTTTTAGCAGGTTCCACAACAGATTCGCTGCAAAAGTCCACCTCAATTACTCTAAGTGTGGATATTTCTGCAAAATCTAAAGGGATCTCCTCGAGCTCCTCTATAAAATAAAGACGAAGGATCTCAAGGCGTGGAAAGTGAGAGCATTCTGTTGTCCAGACTTGTAGACCCTCACAATAGCTAAGAGACAAGAATTTCAGGCTACGGAATTGGCCTTCACTTGTTTCCCAATGCTCTTCTTTGAAGACCCCCCTACAGAGTGTGAGCTTCTGAAGAAGGGGCAAAGCACCTATCTTATCCAATATGTCTTCCCAACAATATTTGGAATCCTCGAAGTCTAGACTCAACTTCTTGAGCGAATTTGGAAAGCTAATTAGCCTCTGTAGAGAAACAGATCCAATTTCAAATCCGCATGTTAAGGACTCAAGTTTATCTAGACATACAATATTGTTGAGACAATAACGGTTATCATTGATTGTCCCAACATAAAACATTGTCAATTTTTTGACATTGGGGATTCTCTTAACTATTTCTTTGCTGCACTTGAAATTCGATAACATCCCCAACGTTTGCAGATTTCCCAAAACATTATCACCTTGCAATTGGTCGTTATCGAGTTTCGCGAGACCATCAGACCGAATATGCCTGATGTGAATCATGTCCCCAATAAAAGTTGTCGCAGGTAACTTCCACGACAGGCAATATAATGTTTGTAGATTCCAAAATTGCCCGATTGAATGAGGGCATCTGAAATTTAAGATTTTGAGGTACCGTGAGTTAACCAATTGATGCATGCTTTCTAAGTGTGTTTCTGTTGCAGCAAAGAATGGATAAGGTGTTTCCAATATCCTAAGCAACCTCATCAAATTGACCGGTGGTAGTTCGCTGTCCTCAAGATTCCATATCAAAGAACGAGCTAGTGGCATAGACGACAAGGCGTTTATGGCTTCATCCTTTGATGCGCTTCTTGAAACAACAATGCGCCGTTGGGAAGCAGCATTCACTATCCGTTGAGAACTAGTTGGACTTGCAACGATAGTATAAAACCTTTCTTTTTGAGCTTCTCTCAAGCACAAGTCTCTCAACAAATCATGAATTTTGCAATCTTTTATTTTTCCTATACTCCCCAACTTATGAATCAAAATTAGATTTCTACCAATAAGTTCCTCCAAGTACTCTCTTGCAATCTCTTCCATGCTTTTCTTACTTACTGGTTTTAGAAATCCTTCAGCAACCCACAACTTAATGAGCGTTGAGATACGAATCTCTTCATCTTCTGGGAAAACTCCCATATAAAGAAAACATGGTTTTAGATGAACAGGCAATTGCTTATAGCTCATGTATAATATTTTTAAGTAGCGTTCATCATCCTCTAAATTCACTACTGAATTTAAGTTTTCCTCTATGTATTCCCAAAATTCTCTTGCATGTGTGGACTTGGCCAAAAGTCCCCCAACCACAACAATTGACAATGGAAGTCCTTTGCAACTTTTCCCTATTTTTTTCCCAATTTCCTCAAATTCAAGTGGGCAATCCTTTTCTCCAAACACGGTTTTGGAGAGGAGGTCCCAACTAGTAGCCTCATCCAAAAGTTTCATCTCAAGGCTAACAGAGTTGGGTAATTTAGAAGCCAAATTTGATAGCCTAGTTGTTATTACTACTCTGCTACCGTTTTTGTTATTTGGTAAGAACATCCTAACTCCTTCCCATGCTCTAATGCTCCACATATCATCCAATACAATCAAGTATTTTCTACCATACAAGTTTTTGTGCAACATGTCTCCTAATTCACCCTCGCTAAAATCTTTATTAACTTCTTTAATTTGTTGCCTAAGAAGTTGTACGAGAATTTCTCGAATGCTATACTCTTGAGATAAGGTAGTCCAAGCACAAATATGAAAATGCTCCACAATAAGACGGTCTTGATAAATGTTTTTAGCAAGAGTAGTCTTACCTGTCCCGCCCATTCCTACGATGGGAATGATTTGCAGATCGAGGCGATGAGAAGTGAGTTTATCCTTCATTGCAAGCAAGATATCATCAGCACCCACCATGCTACTCTTCTGCGCAACTGAAGAAGATTTAGAGGAATCTGGAGGCGTTGAGTTTCCGTGCAACTGATTTCGGACTCCCACAGTCTGTTTGATTCCCGTGGCCTCTTTCTCGATCAACGCCATTTCTTCAATCACCTTCTCTAGAGCTTCATACAAGCCATCATCGGAGCTCATCTTTTCCCCATCACTTGTGATCTGATCTACAATATGAGATTCGATGACGTCTTCGGCCGCATAAGCTGCATCTGCGATGCGAGTCTCCAAAGGATCCGCCTCTGTGCTGTAGGATATATTGGGGTTGTAGGCTTCAAGAAATTCTTGGAGGAAATAAATCTTTTGAGTGAGCAGATGAACTTGGTTTTTGTGGAGAGAAATGGGAGGGCGGGAATGATTTTCAAGGTTATCGATGATATGCATAACAGAAACCAGAGCTGCATAAGCCGCCATGACTGTCAAATTGTGTAATCTTTTTAGAGTAGAAGAAGAAAATGCAGAATATGGGAGCAGTGTGAGTGAGTGAATATAAATGCAAAGGTTGCCGAAAGGGTCGTCGTAGAAACAATTAATTAATATTATGATCATCGCGTATCGACCTTTCTACTCTGTCTTTCTCTTTTGTTTTCAATAACCCTCAACTTATTCCAACAATAATAATAAAATCTCCTCAAAAAAAAAAAAAAAAAAAAGATAAAAAAGGAAAAAGAAAAAGAAAAAAGAAAACAATAATAATAATAAAATGATTAAGCCAGATGGTAGCTGCAATTATTATCTTAGCAAAACGAAACAACCTGTCATTACTTATAAATTACACCCTCCGTCCCATTCATAATGTCCCATTTTCCTTTTTCGTCTGTCCCATTGATAATATCCCGTTTTCAAATAAGGAAATAATTAACTCTTCAAAAGTGGTGGGACCAACTACTTTTCTATCTTTTTACCCTTCTCCTTAATAACCGTGCCCAAAAGAAATGAGACGTTATGGATGAGACGGAGGGAATAAAAATTAGAAAGGACCAGCACATATTTTCTACTTTCTACTTTATCGTTTTCCTTTGTTTAATACAGTAACACGAATCCTGATGGTAGTTACAATTATTATCAAATCAAAGCCAAACAACCTGCCATTAAAATACTCCTTCCGTCTCCAAATAAATGTCTCGAACCACCAAAATGCGTATATCAAGGTAGTGGGCAAAATGACTTATTTTATCCCTAATTATTGTATAGAAAACCGAAAAGGTAAACCTTTAGACTTGAGCCAAAGGGTAAATATGACAATTTGACATAATTTTTGCATAGAAATATATAATAGGACACTTATTTGAGAACAAAATTTTTGGCGACTTGGAACGCTTATTTGGAGACGGAGGGAGTACACAGTCTAAACAGAGAGAATAAATTCGAAAGAGGGTTTATTTTGGAAAGCGGCCTACGTAGACTTTAGCACCAACAAACCTACTCCTTACGTCCTCGTATAAGTGTAATCAGTTACCAAAAACTCCTGTATTGTACAGAAGGATCCACGGACCCAAACCGGGTCCGGATCTTGCTGCACATACATCCATATGCACAAGATTGCATCTCTTTGAACTTGACTGCGAGGATGATGCTGAAGGTCATCTATGATATGCATAAGAGAAACAAGAGCTGCATAAGCCGCCATAATTTCTGGCCTCTGTACAGTTGACTACATTAATTTGGAAACTCCCTCCACCTACCTCTTCTTTATTGAACGTTAACAAATTACTTAAATACCCGATATCGCATATATTAAGGTTAATAGGCTTAAAATACACGATTTTTACTTTTATTTTAATGATTAATTATTATTAATATTTTAAATTTTTTCTTTGTAATTATTAGTTAATTATAAATTTGAGGTATGTAGGGATAAAATTATACAGAACTACAAAAAATAAAATGAGGATTATATTTAGAATCGCCTAAACAAAACTTATCCATTTCTTTTTCTCCAATTAATACCTCAAATCAAAGGTCCATCTCTGAAATAATTAAAACTCCAAAACTTACCCATTAGTAATTTTAATTAGGACTCCAAAATATATGGTTATTCTTTTTTGTCCTATCGAAGACGCAAAACTACAAAGAAACATCCACGTCAACAATTTTGAATCTTTTTACAAATTCAATGAATTAAAAGTTAATATTGTTTTTTAGATTTATTTTAAATGTCGTGAAATATTATATAGAGATAATGTGGGAAAATAATCATTTTTAAAAGACAAAGATAAATTCTAACTATTAATTTTTAAAAGATAAATAATAACTCGGATTACCAAAATGCCTACATACACGATATATACATGACATGCATGAATACATGATCCATACATAAATACATGAATGCATACATAACATACATAATTACATACATGATGCTCAGTACTGAAACTGTTACATTTACATAAGTTATAGAGTTAATCATGTTGACTAGCAAATTAAGTTAGTGGAAATTAATAGTTGGCCACCAACTTTATTCTAATAAATTGTGGCCAACTTTGGGCTGAAGTGACTTAAATGCCCTACATATCACTTTACAGCTACTTTCACTTTCACTTTCTCTTTCCCCCGTACTCTCTCTTTCACCCACTTCACTCTCACTTTCTCTCTTCTCTCATGTCTCTTTTTCCCTGTACTCTCTTCCTCCACCGCCACTCCCTCCTGTCTGCCGCCGTCGCCGCGTCTTCTTCCTTGGTCGTCTTTTCGATTTGATTTATTTGTGTACTTTTTCGAACAATTTATTATTTCTCTTATAGTCTTTTTCCGGTCATCTTCTCCGGCGTAGCTTTCATCTCCATAGTGATTTATTTGAGGTATTTTTACTGTATTAGTTTTAATTGAGTTTTCTAGATCTAGTCTGTCATGTTCTAGATCTAGTCTGTCATGTTCTTGTCGTATATTTCAGATCTTGTTGTCCTCTTCGTGCATATGTGTTCTTCCTGCATTTTTCACGTCACTGCGCGTCGCAACTTGGCACACCTGGTATGAATATGTTGTGCTAAGGCATACCGCGCATAGACTTGGAACACCTGGTACGAATACACACCATTCGTACCAAGTGTGCCAAGTCTAGGCGCATCGCGACTTGGCACACCTGGTACGAATACGTTTTCGTACCAGGTGTGCCAAGGCATACCGCGCCTAGACTTGGCACACCTGGTACGGATATAGATCATTCGTACCAGGTGTGCTAAGTCTAAGTGCGATATGCCTTGTCACACCTGGTACGAATGGTACGAATACGTTGCATTCGTACCAGGTGTGCCAAGGCATACCGGGATGCGGTTGACCAAAGACGAACACCATCCAGGATATTAGATCTGGAATGTGACGCCATGGATTCCGGAGAGAAAGCTGTGAAATAAGGCAACGGGATCTGGAAGAATCTGGTGCAGCGGCATATCTAGAAGAATCTGGTGCGACGGCAGATCTGGAATATGGCCGGCAGAATGTGAAAGTTCAAGGCGGCGCGGCGGACTGGACTGGAAGTACGAAGGCGGTGCGGCGGAAGGGATGGAAGTACGACTATGCGGCGGCGGAATGAAAGTACGACGGCGGCGACGGCAATATGAAAGTACGACGGCGGCGACGGCAATATGAAAGTACGACGGCGGCGACAGAAGAAATGGAGAAAAATAGGATTTTTAGAGAGAGAATATTTTGCAGAAACAGAGAATTTGAAATTTGAAAACTGAAAAATGAAATGGGTGGATGGATGGTTAATAGTGGTTCCAAGGGCAAGTTGGTCCAAATTTCCAAAAGATGGCCAGAATTTCTACAAATAAAGTTTGTGGCCAACTATTAATTTTCACTATCTATATTGGTTATCCCAAATTTTGCCTCTAAGTTATATTTAACATAATTAAAAATATTTATCAATTGTCAAAAAAAGTAGTCCAAAAATATTACTTTTACATATGTTGCCTTTCCAATGGCCAAAAATAATCTAAACCATAACCACAGTTTAGTTTTTGTGCCATTTAAAACGAAAGTTGGGGCTCGCCAAGCTTTCCAGTGCTTCGTTCTTGATCATGAGCCTAACTTGAACTTGAAGGGTTGTCTCCGCGTATAATTCCTCTTGTTCGTCTAATATTCTTTTAGCAGATTCTACAGTACAATCGCTGCAAAGTTCCACGTCAATCATTCTAAGTGTCGATATTTATGCAAAACCTAAAGGGATCTCCTCGAGATTATATACACAAGCAAGAAGAAGACGCTCAAGGCATGGAAAGTGGGAGCTCTCCGCTTTCCAGAGTTTTAGACCCGTACAATAGTTAATAGCCAAGAATTTGAGGCTGCGGAATTGGCCTTCAGTTGTTTCCCACTGCCCTTGTTTGAACCTCCCTCCTTGGAGTTTTAGCTTCTGAAGAAAGGGCAATGCACCTATCTTATCCAATATGTTTTCCCAACAATATTGGGAATCCTCCATTTGTAGAGTCAACTTCTTGAGAGAATGTGGAAAGCTAATTAGCCTCTGCATAGAAGAATCAGGTCCACTTTGATTGATCCCTTGAAGAATAAAGCAGTAAAATGACTCAAGTTTATCTAGACAATCAAGATTGCTGAGACAATATCTGCCATAAAATCCAAATATTCTCAATTTTTTTATATTGGGAATTCTCTTAACCATGCTACACTTGAAATTCGATATTGTCCCCAAAGTTTGAAGATTTCCCAAAACAATGTCATCTTGGCTGTTGGGAGGATCCGGGAGATTGAGCCTCTCGAACCGAATATGCCTAATGTGAGGCATGTACCAAATATCACTTGGTGCAGTAACGTTGTCTAAGAAGAACCCATTAACAATTATTGTTTGTAGATTCCATAACAGCCCGATTGAGCTAGGAAATTTGCAGTCTTCAAAATCAGATGAGAAAACAAGGAACCGTGAGTTAACTAACTGATGCATGCTTTCTATGAGTTTTGAACCTTCTTCAGCGTATTCATATGATTGCAATATCATCCTTAACAACCTGAAATTGAGCGGTGGTAGTACATGGAATTTACGACAATGCCACGCCGAAGAACGAAGTACTGACAGAGACGACACGACATCCGGGGCTTCATTCTCTATTCCGGTACAAACAATAACAAACTGGGGTTTGTCATTTGCTTTCCGTTGAGGATTAGGTGTGTAAGACCTTTCTTTTTTAGGTTCTGTCAAGCACAATTCTCTCAAAAAAGTCATGAATTTTGCCCTGTTTGTTTAGTATCCCTTCAGGTTTAGGATTAGGTGGATAAAACCTTTCCTTTTTACCTTCTCTCAAGCACAAGTCTCTCAACAAATCATGAATTTTGCCCTGTTTGTTTAGTATCCCTTCAGGTTTAGAATTAGGTGGATAAAACCTTTCCTTTTTACCTTCTCTCAAGCACAAGTCTCTCAACAAATCATGAATTTTGCCCTGTTTGTTTAGTATCCCTTGAGTAATAGGTGGATAAAACCTTTCCTTTTTACCTTCTCTCAAGCACAAGTCTCTCAACAAATCATGAATTTGCACTGTTTTATACTCCCTGTACTGCCCATCTCATCAATTAAAACCAGATTTCTATCAACAAGGTCCTTCAAATATTCTTTCCCTGTCACTTCCAAACTCTTATTTACTGGTTTTGGAAATCCTTCGGCAACCCATAATTTAATAAGACTTGAGATACGAATACCTCATCTTCGGGAAAAACTCCCATGTAGAGAAAACATGGTTTCAAATAAACCGGCAATTGCTTATAACTCATGTGCAATATTTTTAAGCAACGCTCATCATCCTCTAAATTCACTAGAGATTCTGTCGCTTGGCCCTTTGTTCGGGCGTTATTGGCCTGAAGCTTCAACCTTACCGAACGAAAACACGGTCTCTGACAAAGGCGAATACACAGAAAACCAACTCCTCCTCAATGTTTCCGGCCAGCTTAATCTTGTTGGAAACCAGTATTCCAACCTCCCCTCCACACGTTGGAAATTAAGATGTATCTAGTTGGTTGCAGAGATGTTCGAGCCTCGTGGAAGACCTTATACGAAAGCATGGACCTTGAAGCTGGGCTGGATTGTTTAGTTGAAGTGATTGTTTCATATCCCCCGACTACAGCCCGGTGGCTGGTCAATCCGACCGCCAGGATTTCGATCACTAGCCATCGGAATGAAGACGATCCACTCTACTTCATTCCATATTGAATTTATATTTTCTTCTATGTATTCCCAAAATTCTCTTGTATGTTCGGACTTGGCTAAGAATCCTCCAACCACAACAATTGGCAATGGAAGCCCTTTGCAACCTTTTCCTATTTCCTTTCCAATTTCCTTCAATTCAAATGGACAACCTTCTTCCCCGAACACAGTTTTGGAGAGCAGCTCCCAACTATCTGCCTCATCCAACAGTTTCACCTCAAGGCTATTAGAGCCGGGTAATTCAAAAGCCAAATTTGATAGCCTAGTTGTTATTACTATTCTACTACCATTTTCGTTATTTGGCAAAAAGCTCCTAAGTCTATCCCATTCCTCAATGCTCCACATATCATCCATTATAATCATGTATTTTCTACCGAAGAGGAGTTTATACAACATTTCTCCTAATTCATGTTCACTCAAATGTTGATTTAATTGGTGAAGAACTTGCATGAGAATTTCTCGAACGCTATATTCTTGAGATATGGTAGCCCAAACACAAATATCAAAACACTCCTTAATAAGACGGTCTTGACAAATGTTTATAGCAAGAGTAGTCTTACCTGTCCTGCCCATTCCTACGATGGGAATGATTTGCAGATCGAGGCGATGAGAAGTGAGCTTATCCTTCATTGCAAGCAAGATATCATCGGCACCCACCATCCTACCCTGCTGAGCAATTGAAGAAGAAGACCTGGAAGAATCCAGAGGCGTTGACTTTGTCTGCAGGTGATGTTTGACCCCCATGGTCTGTTTGATTTCAATGGCAAAATCTATGTACCTTAATTTTGCAAGCATGTAACGCGAAAGTTGACACTTTCTATAAATTTTGGACTATTATGACTTGGAATACGGCCCAATAAAGTAGGATTGCAGATAAAGAAATTAAAAAGCCCATATTATCTTTCAACTCTATTAAAATTAAATCTAAAATCTAAAATGCCGTCGCCGCCTCTTCTAGTGGGAGATTGGTGGCGCCCCACCGTCATCACCGACGACGACGATTCCCCCGAACGAAGATGAATAGGTTGGTCGAAATTTGGACGGATCTGAGTCGAGAAGAGGCGGATCGAGCAGTTGGTTGTCGAGTTGAGCGGCGTGAGGTGGTGGTCGCCGGAAACAGGAAAAAGGAATTCATGGTTAGGCTGGAAAGAAATTCAATCGCGGAGTTCTAATTTTACAATCTAATTTTGGATCCTAGATCAATTTTCAACACCTCTAATATAAACATAGAGAATAAATTGAAAAGAAAAAAAGAAGAAGGAAGATTTCAGAATGCCGTCTAGGTAGAATTGAGCACCAACAAACTTTTTCAATCATCTATACCTATTATAAAAGAGTGGATTCTTACAAAATTGGGTTTGCCTAATATATCTCTATTATTATGCTTATTTTAAGAGTAATAGTATAAATCTATATATTAAATTTATCATAAATATAATAAATTAATAATAGTGGGCATGGTTAAGTAATAAACATGGATTTTTCACGTTGTTTAGGGTGCATTTGATGCCATTTATTCAAAGAAAACCATGCTTGATTTGAGATTTATTGCAAAAAGTATTGTTTTGTGAAGATTTCACACTTGTTTGGTAGTTTTGATTAAATCACAGGAAAATGAAGACCAAATTAGAGTGAAAGGAGCTTGGAATGAGAAAGAAGAGCTAGATACGAAGCTATGGAAAAAAAACGGGAGGCAATTTGGAGTCTGGATGAAAGAGAAAGAGCCAAAACGAAAAATAAGCGACCACAACAAGAGGCGCGCAGCCGGCGGTGCTACCAGAGTCAGCCGAGGGTTTTCAAGGCCACTCCCCGCGGCCAGTGGCGCTACCTGCTGCGCAAGTCAAAAAACAGGATTTCTATTTTTCCTCCCATTTTCTCTTATTTTTTGATATCTTTTGACACTTCTACCTGCTCTTATTTCCAACACTATAAATACTCCTTCAAAACTCAAATCCTAACATCCAAGCCACAACCCCCAACTCTTAGCCTCCATTTTATCTCACACACACCTCCACTATTTTCATCTTCCACCCAACAACTTAGAGAGAGAAAGTGTATTTGGGGGAGAATTGGAAAGAAGACATCAAGGATTTCAAAATTGGAGCTCAAGACCAATAATTTGTCTATGAATCTCTTGTTTCTTGTTTTTCTTTCTTGTTTATCTTTGTTTGTGGATATTTGCTTTTCTCTATCATTAGCTAAATTTCCATATTCTAGAGATTTGACTAGATGGATTTGTGATGGGGTGATATTTATTTTAATTAATTATTGATGAGTTCTTTTATTTCCTTGTGTTTATTGATTTGGTTGAATATTTGAATGCTTAGCTACCATTTGAATATTTTTGTTGTGTTAATTTGAGGCTCGAGAGAGGAGGAATCGATACTAGATCCAAACACGAGACACAATATTGCAATAGCCGAAAGGGTGAGTGGTGTTGTGAGAGCATTTGATCCAAGGAGCCGTTAGGAGTTATAGCTAGGCTAGCTTAGTGACTGGTGACGGCATAACTAGCTTGTAATCTACAACTCGAATCACCCGAGAGGGGGCTAGAGTGGAAAAGAGATCGCCCTAGATAATTAGGATTTTATAAATAATTAATTAGTAAAGTGATTTCTTATTGCTTATCCATCGAAATCTAAGTCCCTAGGATAGCTTCGTTTCCATATTCTCCTCCCGTTTATAGTTTAATTATTGTTAATTAGAGTTAATTTGCCTTAATTTAGTTTAATTACCTTTTGTGATTTGTTAGTCTAAATAGATTAAAATAGCTTATTAGTAGTACTCATAAGACTTTTGAACTAGTACTCGTGGAATACGACATTGCTTGCTATTATATACAATAGCCCGTACGCTTGCGGGTTTTATTTGCTTAAAAGAAAAAGGCTAATATTAAGATTACTTGAATTAATTTAGTTCGTCTTCATAGTTGTAGAATCAAATACGCCTAGTGTTACCCTATTTATAACTTTACAATGTACAGAATATAATTAAACTTTATTGTTGATCCTTTAGAGCTTGAACTTTAAAGTAATATCAGAAATGAAAGTAAAAATAGAATAATTTACCAAATCTACGTTAAGCATCTAACACGAAAGTTAGGACTTGCAAAGCTCTCCAGTGCTTCATTTTTCTCCACTATCGTAACTTGAACTTGAAGGGCTGCTTCTTCTTCCCCGTATAAATCCTTTTGTTCCTCTACTATTCTTTTAGCAGAAATCACAACAGAATCGCTGCAATATTTCACCTCAATTACTTGAAATGTCGAAATTTCTGCAAAATCTAAAGGAATCTCCTCGAGCTCATATAATCCTAGGAGAACAAGTTTCTCGAGGCATGGAAAGTGGGAGCTTTCTGTTTTCCAGACTTGTAGACTCTCACACCAGTCAACAGTTAAGAATTTGAGGCTGCGGAATTGGCCTTCAGTTGTTTCCCACTGCCCTTCTTTGAACCTCCCATATACGAGCGTGAGCTTCTGAAGAAGGGGCAACGCACCTATCTTATCCAATATGTCTTGCCAACAATGAAATTGCTTGAGTCTAAAATCCAACTTTATGAGCGAATTTGGGAAGTCAATTAGCCCCTGTAGAGATCCTCTTTGATCAAAAGAGCAGTATAAGGACTCAAGTTTATCCAGACAAACAATATTGTTGAGACAATACCTGTCATCATAGATTGCCTCATAATAACGTATTCTTAATTTTTTGATATTGGGAATTCTCTCAACTATTTCTTTGCTCCACTTGAAATTCGATAACACCCCCAACGTTTGCAGATTTTCCAAAACATTATCAACTTCAAATCGGTCGTTATCGAGTTGCAAGAGAGCACCTGACCGAATATGCCTAATGTGAATCATGTCCCAAATCAAAGTTAACGGACGATACTCCCACGACTCGCAATATAATGTTTGTAGATTCCAAAATCGCCCAATTGAATGAGGGCATGTGAAATCCCAGATATTGATGTACCGTAAGTTAACCAATTGCTGCACGCTTGCAAAGCATGTTTCTGTTGCAACAGAAAATGAAAAGGGTGATTCCAATATCCTTAGCAACCTCATCAAATTGAGCGGTGGAAGTTTTTCGTCGTCAAGATTCCATATCAAAGAACGAGAAAGTGGCATAGATGACAAGGCGTTTATGGCTTCATCCTTTGATGCTCTACTTGAAACAACAATGCGCCGTTGCGAAGCAGCATTTACTATCCCTTGAGGACTAGGTGGACTTGCAACCACAGTATAAAACCTTTCTTTTTGAGCTTCTCTCAAGCACAAGTCTCTCAGCAAATCATGAATTTTGCACCTTTTTATATTTCCTGTATTCCCCAACTCATGAATCAAAATTAGATTTCTACCAATAAGCTCTTCCAAGTACTCTTTCGCTATCTCTTCAACGCTTTTCTTACTTACTGGTTTTAGAAATCCTTCAGCAACCCACAACTTAAAGAGCTTTGAGGTACGAATCTCTTCATCTTCTGGGAAAACTCCCATATAGAGGAACATGGTTTTAGATGAACGGGCAATCGCTTATAGCTCATGTATAATATCTTTAAGTAACGTTCATCATCTTCTAAATTCACCACTGAATTTATGTTATCTTCAATATGTTTCCAAAATTCAATTGTATGTTCGGACTTGGCCAAAAGTCCTCCGACCACAACAATTGACAATGGAAGTCCTTTGCAACTTTTCCTTATTTCCTTCCCAATTTCCTCAAATTCAAGTGGGCAATCCTTTTCTCCAAACACAGTTTTGGAGAGCAGGTCCCAACTATCATCCTCATCCAGAAGATTCATCTTAAGGCTGCTAGAGTTGGGTAATTTTGAAGCCAAATTTGATTGCCTAGTTGTTACCACTATTCTGCTACCATTTGTGGTATTTGGTAAAAACATCCTAACTCCATCCCATGCCCCAATACTCCACATATCATCGAATACAATCAAGTATTTTCTTCCATACAAGTGTTGGTGCAACATGTATCCTAATTCACCCTCCCTCAAATCTTGACTTTCTTGTTTATCTAGTTGCTTAAGAAGTAGTTCGAGTATTTCTCGAATGCTATACTCTTGAGAGACGGTAACCCAAGCACGAATATGAAAATGCTCCATAATAAGACGGTCTTTATAAATGTTTGTAGCAAGAGTAGTCTTACCTGAACTGCCCATTCCTGTGATCGGAATGATTTGGAGATTGAGGCGATCAGAAGTGAGATTATCCTTCATTTGAAGCAAGAGTTCATCAGCACCCACCATGCTACTCTTCTGCGCAATTGAAGAAGAAGATCTCGAGGAATCAGAAGGCGTTGACTTCGTGTACAGCTGATCATGTTGGAGCCCTGACTTGATTTGCATGGCTTCTTCTTCGATCATCGCCATTTCTTCAATCACCTTCTCTAGAGCTTCGTGGAAGACATCATCGGAGCTCATCTTTTGCTCATCATTTGTAATGTGATCCACAATATGGGTTTCGATGACGCCTTCGGCCGCATAAGCTGCATCTGCAATGCGAGTCTCAAAAGGATCTGCTTCTGTGCTGTAGCTAAGTTGGGGATTATAGCCTTCAAGAAATTCTTGGAGGAAAGTAATCTTTTGAGCGAGGAGATCAACTTGATTTTTGTTGAGAGAGATAGGTGGGCGAGGATGAAGACGAAGGTTGTCTATGATATGCATAACAGAAACTAGAGCTGCATAAACCGCCATGATTTTGAAATTGTGTGATCTTGTTTTAGATCAGTAGCAGAAAATGCAGAATAAAAATGAGATGGTGGTTCTGAAATCTCAAAAGTTGTAGAAGTAATTAAATAAAGTAGAGTGGTTTTTCCAACATCAATTAAAAGAGGAAAATTAAAAAGAAATGGCAACTTGGCCATACATGTTACCCCCATATTAATAGTAATTATTTAATTACTATTATTTTGAAAAGAAAAAAAAAACCTCCACCTACCTCCAGAAATGTTTACATATTAATTGTATATACTATTATGTACCCCATATTAACATATTAATCGGTACCCATGTGGTATATATAGTGTCAATTTTTATTAATTAAAGTATGAAACTTAGAAAAAGTTATAAATCCTTCAATTGAAATAATCAACTTAGAAGTTTGAAATAAATTTAAATATATATTTTTATATTATATCTGTTGATTTTCTATTTGTTTTAGTTATTTACTCTTATACTCATTGATGTAGCACCACTATATATATTAAGCAAATTTGAAGAGTTCAACATAATTTTAGAATTTTGATTAGAGTGCATGGAATTCTCATATTTTGTTTGTATTGAATAATAAAAATAATAATAATAATAATAATAATATATAAATGCCCTTAAATTAGATATAATCAAATTTTGTAAACAAGATTATGTTATACTAGCTCCCTCCATTCACGATATAAAGTTCCATTGTGGACACAGAGATTAAAAAAGCTGTTAGAATTGTTATGAGTGGAATAAAAGTATAATTTAAAGGGTAGTGTTAAAGGTACAATTTAAGGAATAAAAGTACAATTTGTGGAAATAAAGGTACAATAAAATATAATATGTAAAAATATAGCTTGTGATCCATCATCACGTACCTACCATTCTACTTTGTCCTTTTCTTTTGTTTTCAACAACCCTCAACTTATTCCACAAAATCTATAATAATAAAATAATTAATCCAAATGGTAGTTGAAATTATTATATATCTTAGCAAAACGAAACCTTTCATTAATTAAAAATTAAAAACATTTTCTACTTTATACTTTATCGTTTTCCTTTATTTTATACTACCATCAACATATTCCATAAAAAACAATAACAGTAACATCCAGATGGTAGTTACAATATATTATTATCATATCAAAGCCAAACAAGCTGCCATTAAACTAAACAATCTATACAGAGAAAATAAATTCAAAAGAGGGTATATTTTGGAAAGCGGCCAACCTAGACTTTAGCACCAACAAACATGCTACTCTCAACATCCTCCAATAAGTGTAACAAGTTGCTCAAATTTACTTTTTCGATTTTACATGCAATAATTTGAAGTAAATAAAAGTCATTTTGCGGACTATAGAATATAAATATGATAGTTTGGCATAATTTTCTATAGAATTCTGAGATATATATAACACTTATTCAAAAACAAGAATTTTGAAGTTCACGACACTTATTCAGGATTTAGGGGGCGGAGGGAGTATTCAGTCACAATCTCACAACTAACAAAAGCTTGCATCGTGATTTCTTTTATCACAAAAATACGAAAGCTTGCATCGGAATGGTGGGAGAGCCTAACAAAGCGCTCAACATATATCTATGTATGAACACCACTCTTTGACTACGTTATCATTAATCTTTTTATATTTTATATTATTTATATTTTAATGCCTTGAAATTGATATAGGAATTTTTAATTTACAAAATACATAAAAATAATTATTTCTATAAAGTTAAAGAGAAAAGAACAAACAATGGGCGGAAAACTATACTATGTATGTCATGAATATTTGAGCACATATTATTACATAGAACAGCTGCTCTCATCTTCGCCTTGTGCAAGACTGTACTCCCTTGGGTATACCCAAGTTCATTGTGTACTATTTAACTATTTTTACTAAATTCTCACACTTTTTGACCAAAAATATCCGGGGTGAGAAAAAAACTGAAAAATCGAACCAAACAAATCATATAGAAACCATCCAGAAAATACGGCTAACCAAAGTGATTGTTACGATTTTTTTCGATTTTGAAAACATCGAGGGTACATGTTAGATTTTTACTTTTATATATAAAAATCAGCGGTTAACCGAAGCTAACTGATACATATTAAAAATTACAAATTCAGTAATGATATTTTATAAAATTATATACTTACTAATTTATTTTTGTTATTTTGAATTGAAAGTATGGGAAAGATCACTTTATAATTTATACTTTTTTAAATTGTAAAGTTTGAATCTTTATTTTAATATATAATTCTTTTCATGCTAAATTATATAAAAAAATGAAATTTTCCAAGGAATAGTACTCCAAATATATTCAATTATAAAAAGCACTCTTTGTCCAAAAATTATAATGAATGCACGTAAGTAAAAAAATCATACGGATCCTCCAACTAAAATAAAATAAAATTATGCATGTCTAAATTTTGTAATTGAAGTCTATAATTTTAATTTCATCATTTAAAAAAAATAAATTAGCAATTAAATTTAAAAACGGTGACACACTGAACTCTTAAATTAAATTAATTTCATCATTTTATTACACATCATCATGATATAAATTAATTCAATATATTTTCTAAAATTAAACTGAAAAATCAGCCGTTTCTATTATGAATCCTTGATTGCACGCTTATTATATTTGGATTCAAAAACTCAAAAAATAGTTGTACTTTAAAGTTTAAACAGACACATAATAATGAATACACATCTTATAGCAGAAATCAGTTAAGCAAGCCAACAACACTGAGTTTACATATGCAAACAATAAGCATAACAACTCAGAAACATCACACAAAAATAAATAACAACTAAAATAGCAACGAGAGTATTAATCAAAAGAAAAGTATTCGGCTTCGAATAAATCCACACTAGTCTAAGGCTCTGATCATCGATGCAAGAATAAATTAATTCCCAAGAACCAACCAGTTATAGGGTACTGTGAATGCAGCGGACATACCCCAATTCCTACGTACTTTATCGATAGTTAGCTGTAGACGTCAGACCTAACTATTTCTCTTATTAAAACACAACCTAGCTGGAGACGCCAGACTTAGATTTAATGCTCTAATAGCTTTTAGAATTGAAGGAACCCAATTTAGACGAATTACCCAAGAACGCAAGTAATAATCCGTCTATCAATTTATTCATACTACGAACATGGTAATTTTATCACTAATTAGCCCTATTCCAACAATTACGGATTAGGGGAACTAATTGACTGTAATCCAATTTAATCTAAGTTGATCAGGCTTAAATAAAATCAGAATTAACTTTAAACACAAGGAATAAATCGAAACCCTAGGAAATTAGTTATATGAACAATTAGATCTCACAGATTATTAATAGACTAGTGCTTCAATATTCTCGCCGAATTAAAGAATTAGCTATTCATAATATTAAACTCAAACACAATCATATAATTAAAAAAAACATAAAACAATCGATGAAAATAAAGAAGTAAGAACAGTCACCAAAGTAAATCTTCAATTGCAATGTAAGGTTGAACTTCAAAACTAAGAATATGAAATTAAAATAGCTTAAGTTTCGTGCTCCACAAATCTCGTCTTGCTCTATGCTGCTAAAGACAAAAACTAAAGCTATAAAAAAGTATAATGATCCCTCAACATATGACGGCTGAAATAATAAGTCAAAAAGTATATATATAAAGTATAAACTAACTCCTAAACCTATACCGCTACTCCTCAAAATAATAAGGGAATTAATCCCTTTCATTACAGCCACCTAATATAAAGATTTGGGCTTAATTAGGACACTTTTAATTAGCCCAATAATAACAAAATACTAACTATCTGTCCAATAAAAATTAACATGCAAAATTAATCACAACCCATCTTTTCCTTGCATCCTTAATTCCACAGTAAAACCATGCAAAATATCCATCTTTCTCGATCACTCTCGTCCAAATCCTTGCACTCATAATTTCTCCAAATCCTGCACAAAACACACTTAAACGTGCATTATACTCGCATAAAACGATAGAAAACCCGACTTCTGAACAACAAATACACACATTAGGTATTTGCTACTTCTCCCTTAATAATAATGGTTTCGTTTATCTTTTAGTTAAATCTTTAACTTATTTTTTTTGAGAAAATATATAAGCGTAAGACTTCTGAAAATATTTCCAAGTCACTCATGAACTTCTTTTGATTATTATCATGGGGTTGTTGTGGAGATATATGCTTTCTTGTATGAAAATGTTAAAAGCACTCGTCCAAAAAATATGATAATTGTAAGAAAAAAATAATATGCGTGTTCCAATTTGGTCATTAAAGTCAACAATTTTAATTCAATAATTTTATACACATCATCATGAAATAAATTAATTCAATATAATTTTCTAAATTAATCTGAAAAATCAATCACTTTTAACATGAATCCTTATATAGTTGTATGTGCATGTATATTATATGTGGTTCAAAAACTTCAAAAATAATTTTAACTTGAATAGACATTTGATAACAAATAAATTTTTATAGCAGAAATCAGTACTTAAGCAAGCCAGTAACACTGAGTTTACATATGCAAACAATTAATAAGCATAACAACTAACAAACATCCCACAAAAATAAACAACAACACACCCATTCCCATTTTCATCACAACTAAAATTTCAAGAAAGTCTCATTTTTGAAATGTTTGAGATCTCACTCCAAAGCTCTCCACTTTCCTTGTTGTAGAGGTGATGCAGAAGTCGACAACCGTCGATCCGAAGCTTCCTTGAAATCTCTCAATCATCTTATAAAATGTTTTTGCTGTCAATCATTCAAGAAGCATTTCTGTCATACATTGATTGCATTTCTATCATTCAAGAATGTAAGATGGAAGATGAATGTAAAGAAAGAAGTAAGCCACAAATATATTTATCAAAACATTAAAAGTAAATGAGAATTCAAAAGAAAAAAGGCGATTGAATATATAAAGAAAAGAGGAGCACCTGCAGCAGCCATGCAATCACTACCTGTACAATTTGATCTCTCAGTCAAATATCAGAAATGAAAGTATAATAGAATCAACCTAAACCAAATCTACAATATTATTTCTTTATCATACCTTAATAACCACATGTTATTCAATTAATGGAAGGAATAGAGAATGAAATACAAATTGAAACTAGGAAATCTGAATTGCCAGCAAACTTTGATCTTTCGATTAAATATCAGAAATGAAAGTAATAAAAAACCTACAATATTTCTTTTCCGTACCTTATAATTTCTCCCATCATGTAACATGAAAGTTAGGACTCGCCAAGCTCTCCAGTGCTGCTTTGTTCGTCAAATGGAGCATAACACGAACTTGAAGTGCTGCTTCTTCCCCGTATAAATCCTCTTGTTCCTTTACTATTCTTTTAGCAGATTCCACAGCTGAATCAGTGCAAAATTTCACCTTAATTACTCCAAGTGTCGATATTTCTGCAAACTCTAAAGGAATCTCCTCGAGCTCCCATAATGAGTCGAGAACAAGCTTCTCAAGGCATGGAAAGTGGGAGCTTTCTGTTTTCCAAACTTGTAGACCATCACACCACTTAACAGCCAAGAATTTGAGACTACGGAATTGGCCTTCAGTTGTTTCCCACTGCCCTTCTTTAAAGCCCCCCCACCGATTATGAGCTTCTGAAGAAGGGGCAACGCACCTATCTTATCCAATATGTCTTCCCAACAATATCGCCCAAGTATTAAATCCAACTTTATGAGCGAATTTGGGAAGTCAAATTAGCCCCTGTAGAGATCCTCTTTGACGTCTTGTATCAAAAAAATAGCAGGTTAAGGACTCAAGTTTATCTAGACGTACAATATTGTTGAGACAATACCTGTCATCATCGATTATACCAGAATAATCCATTGTCAATTTTTTGATATTGGGAATTCTCTTAACTATTTCTTTGCTGCACTTGAAATTCAATAACTTCCCCAACATTTCCAGATTTCCCAAAACATTATCACCTTGCAATTGGTACTTATCGAGTTTCACGAGACCCTTAGACCAAATATGCCTGATGTGAATCATGTCCGAAATCAAAGTTGGCGCACGTGACTTCCACCACCGGCAATGTAATGATTGTAGATTCCAAAATCGCCCGATTGATTGATTGATTGATTGATTGAAAGGCGAGATATTGATGTACCGTAAGTTAACCAATTGATGCATGCTTTCTAAGCATGTTTCTGTTGCGTCAGAGTCTGAATCAGATGATTCCAATATCCTTAGCAACCTCATCAAATTGAGGGGTGGTAGTTCATCCTGTTCACAATTCCATATCAAAGAACGAGCTAGTGGCATAGACGACAACGCGTTTATGGCTTCATCCTTTGATGCGCTCTTTGAAACAACAATGCGCCATTGGGAAGCAGCATTTACTCTCCCTTGAGGACTAGGTGAACTTGCAACCACAATATAAAATCTTTCTTTTTCAGCTTCTCTCAAGCACAAGTCTCTCAGCAAATCATGAATTTTGCACCTTTTTATTTTTCCTGTAATCCCCAACTTATGAATCAAAATTAGATTTCTACCAATAAGCTCCTCCAAGTACTCGTTTGCTATCTCTTCCATGCTTTTCTTACTAACTGCTTTTAGAAATCCTTCAGCAACCCACAACTTAATGAGCGTTGAGGTACGAATCTCTTCATCTTCTGGGAAAACTCCCATATAAAGAAAACATGGTTTTAGATGAACGGGCAATTGCTTATAGCTCATGTATAATATCTTTAAGTAACGTTCATCATCCTCTAAATTCACTACTGAATTTATGTTTTCTTCTATATGTTTCCAAAATTCAATTGTATGTTCGGACTTGGCCAAAAGTCCTCCGACCACAACAATTGACAATGGAAGTCCTTTGTAACTTTTCCCTATTTCCTTCCCAATTTCCTCAAATTCAAGTGGGCAATCCCTTCCTCCAAACACAGTTTTGGAGAGCAGGTCCCAACTATCATCTTCATCCAGAAGATTCATCTTAAGGATCTTAGAGTTGGGTAATTTTGAAGCCAAATTTGATAGCCTAGTTGTTACCACTATTCTGCTACCATTTGTGGTATTTGGGAAAAACATCCTAACTCCATCCCATGCCCCAATGCTCCACATATCATCGAGTATAATCAAGTATTTTCTACCAAACAAGTGTTTGCGCAACATGTCTCCTAATTCACCCTCCCTCAAATCTTGACTTACTTGTTTATCTAGTTGCTTAAGAAGTTGTTCGAGTATTTCTCGAATGCTATACTCTTGAGAGACGGTAACCCAAGCACGAATATGAAAATGCTCCACAATAAGACGGTCTTGATAAATGTTTGTAGCAAGAGTAGTCTTACCTGAACCACCCATTCCTGTGATCGGAATAATTTGGAGATTGAGGCGATTAGATGTGAGCTTATCCTTCATTTGAAGCAAGAGTTCATCAGCACCCACCATCCTACTCTGCTGCGCAGCTGAAGAAGAAGAAGATCTGGAAGAATCTGGAGGCGTTGACTTTGTGTGGAGCTGATCATGTTGGACCTTTATACAGGCCTCTTTTTCGATCAACGTCATTTCTTCAATCACCATCTTTAGACCTTTATACAAGCCAACCGACGTGATCTTCTTCCCATCATTTTTTATGCTATGCACAATATGGGTTTCGATGACGTCTTCGGCCGCATAAGCTGCATCTGCAATGCGAATCTCCAAAGAATCTGCTTCTGTGCTGTAGCCAAGATGTGGATTATAGCCTTCCAAAAATTCTAGCAGGAAAGTAACCTTTGCAGTGAGAGACTCAGCCTGTTTTTTGCGGAGAGAGATAGGAGGGCGAGGATGAAGCTGAAGGTTGTCTATGATATGCATAAGAGAAACAAGAGCTGCATAAGCGGCCATGATTTTGAAATTGTGTGATCTATGCAGAATAAAAATGAGATGGTGGTTTGAAATCTCAAAAGTTGACCATATATGGAAGTTTAGCAGCAAATGTGACGTTGTAGAAGTAATTAAATAAAGTGGAGTGATATTGCTAAAAAGAGGGAAATTAAAAAGAATTGACAACTTGGAACTGACACCATGTTATTATATAATTAATTGTTATTTTGAAAAAAAAAAAGAAATAAAAAACTCCACCTACTCCTTCGATATTGAACGTTAACATATTAATCGGTACCCCGATATTGCATATATTGTGTCAATTTTAATTAACTAAAGTATGAAATTAACTTAGAAAAGGTTATAAATCCTTCAACTGAAATAATTAACCTTATTGATCCATTACAAAAACAAAATTAGAAATACAAAAGTTTCAAAATAAGCATACGTGTCAATAATATTTATGATAAAATTAACTCTAATTAGATAGTTAATAATTATTTAATGAGAATTAAAGACAAAATTCAAATCACAGAAAAATCTGATAAAAAGTTGAAAAATAATGGTTATTTCCTTTATACCATTCAACGGGAAATAACTTTATATTTTAATTTATATGTATACATTTTAAAAATAATTTTATATCTTATTTAGAAGTTGTGATATTGTTCGCATTAATTATTAATCAAACTTAACAAATTAAATTTATTTCACGTATTTAATTTATAATTAGGAATGCCAATGAATCGAGTATACTCATTTATTATGTATTTTCTAAATCTAAATTTATTTAGAATTTTTTTACATGTTCATCCTAATATCGGTTAAAATAGTGACTTTACTGTACATATTCGTCTCAAATCCGTTGAGTAATACTCGATAAAAATATGAATACTCTGAGTAATATTAATTAAAATTAGTAAAAATTCTTCTTTTTATGTTATTTGAACTGTCTCGTTGATTTATTCTAAATTACTCGATAAAAATATAAATAAACTTAATATTAATTAAAATTAGTAAAAATCCTTCCTTTTTAAGTATAATTGAACCGTCTCGTTGGTTTATATTAAATCGATATCTCTAATCTTTGCCAAAATGCGGAAAAAAATATGTTTACATCTTCAAAGTAATATTAATTAAAATTAGTAAAAATCCTTCTTTCTATGTTATTTGAACCGTCTTGTTGTTTTATGCTAAATTATTCAATAAAAATCTAAACAAAGTTAATTTTAATTAAAATTAGTAGAAATTCTTCTTTTTAAGTGTATTTGAACCGTCTCGTTAGTTCATGCTAATTAAATCGATATCTATAATCTTTGTCAATTTTATAATATTAAATATCCTTATTTCTATGTTATTTGAACAGTCTCATTGGTTTATTCTAAATTACTCGATAAAAATATAAACAAAGTTAATATTAATTAAAATTAGTAAAAATCCTTTCTTTTTAAGTATATTTGAACCGTCTCGTTGGTTCATGTTAAATCGATATCTCTAATCTTTGCCAAAATACGGAAAAAAAAATATGTTTACATCTTCAAAGTAATATTAATTAAAATTAGTAAAAATCATTTTTTTTCTATGTTATTTGAACCGTCTCGTTGGTTTATGCTAAATTATTCAATAAAAATATAAACAAAGTCAATATTAAATAAAATTAGTAGAAATTCTTCTTTTTAAGTATATTTGAACCGTCTCGTTGGTTCATGCTAATTAAATCGATATTTTTAATCTTTGCCAATTTTATAATATTAAATATATATATATATATAGATTATTATATATGAATTAAGAATGTATAAAATAAGGATTTATAAGAATGCATTCCGAAATTATTATTTTAATATGTATAATAGAAGAAATTAATTAAATAGAGGGAAAGATAAATATAAGATGTGATTAATAGATAAACATGTGATATTTCAAGAATATGAAATTAATAAAAATAAAAATTAGAATATATATGAATTAAAATTAGACAAATTACCATAATAAAGAAAAATCTGAACGGAGCACCGTGGATGAGGCAGCTTTATTTTCGTATTAGTAATAGATGGGCATGTTGTTAACTTGTTTCCATTAATATGGCCTCTTGGCTTGACTTTTTGGACAATAATATGGGATTACAAAATCAATATTTGAGTTGAATCTTCAAGTGAGAGATCGCCAACTCAGTAATCATATTCTTTATTTAAATTATCATGAATAAGTATCAACTAATAAAATACTAGTTGACTGGCACAAGTTCTAATAAAGTTGTTAGACTTAGTTGGTAGGATGTATTGTGAGTGGAATAAGGGTCCCACTTGTGAGATAGTTGTGAGTGGAATAAAGTTAAAAGTAAAGTGAAATGTGTGGGTCTTATTACCTAAAATGGAAGTGGCAAATGTTTTGGGGACATCCAAAAAAGAAAATTGTGGCAAACGGGTGGGGACGGAGGGAGTATTAGTTAAAAGGACTCTTTGTAGAACTAATAAATTACTTGGAACTTGTGAGTTACTATCATTTAATGTATATACTATATCTAAGGGCAAAAGTTTATCTGGCATATCTCAGGGAAAAAAATGTGTTTATAAAAAGAAAAAGAAAAAAAGAGTATAAAATTTCAAAAGTCCTACTATAATTTTTTTTTTTTTTAATATTTGGTGTTAGAATTTAGCTTACTATCTTAGATATGCTAGAAATAGGCCTCATAGGGATAGAGCTGGCAAAACGGGCGGGTCAGTCCAGTTCGGCCCGAACCCATCGAGCTTTAGCTAAAATTAGAGTTGGTCTACGTGGCTCGGGCCGCTAATAAACCAACCCAACCTTGTAAAATTCACCGGGCGGGCGGGCCGTACCGCCAGCCCAATATGGGCATGGCCCAATGTTCTGATGTCTTTATTCAAAAAATTCAAATTTGCTTGTAGTGAAGTCAAACACTGGAAGCAATGCAACACTAGTGTTTGATGTCATATATCAGAACCTGTTAATATATGATACATATAAAAACCGGGTAGGCTTTTTAGCCAAATAACCCCAAGCTTTTTTTGGCCCGAAGCCTAATCAGCACAGTGGGCTTGTGCGGCCCGAATTTTTTCGGGCGTGTAATTGTGTAACACCCTAATTTTAATAAGGTGTTAAGACTTAAATTTAAATAAATATTTGATGCGGAATAAGAATAATTTTTTTTGTTTATCTTTCTTTAACAAAACTAAACGAAGATAAACTTTTGACATAAATATTTAAAAATAAAATAAAATGTTAGAACTTAGAGTAACAATCATCTTTTAACTTAAACCATGAAAATACATAATTCTTAATAATTTTAAACCAACTAAGTTCAACAAAGTTAAACATAAACTAGAATTTATAGTCTTAAAATCTTAAAGAACTTATAAAGTAAATGCAGAAAAATGAAAATCCTAAGATAATTTGACACGTCATTCGACCCTCCACGCGCCTCCGAACTCAATTATTACCTGAAAATATTAAAGATTTGGGATGAGCATACATGAATATACTCAGTGTCGGCAGTTATGTTGAACTCGTCCAATTTAATAAAATAGAAAGCCATGTATGAATATTAAAATCAACATGATAGTGCATCAATGAATGAGAGCAAAGTCAAATGGACAACTTGAAATTAACTGTACTGCTCATCACATGATATTCAATGAATTGTACGCAAAATGAGTGAGAGCAAAATCAAATGGACAACTTGAAATTAACGGTCCTGCTCAATCACATAACGTCAAATAAACATACGACAAGTCACATGATATTAAAGAGGACAAATTCAAGTCAACGCATAAAGATAAATAAGATCTCACACCTTAATTTTTCTTGAAAAGTGAATCGAGCAACTCAAATGGAGTCTAATGTCATAGTCGCGCCGCACCTAGAGATTTAATAAATTTAAATTCCATAAACAAATGTCCGATATTTTAATGCATATGAATATTAATTTTTTGTAATCTAATATATATGATATGCATGTACATTAGATCACACGGTTCACTGTTTCTAATTGAAAATTTGGATTTCTAAATTTTCTTAAGAAAATTTACTAGTGATCTAGTTAATAATAAAGTATAGGAAATAAAATAATATAAAAAGATATAAAATGAAAATATGAATAAAGAAATAAAATTCTAACTTTAAAAATCAACTAATTTTCTTGATCTCTATTATCCCTCTCGACTATATCACCATTTACAAAACTTAATTCAACCAACAGCAACTTAAACTTTCTCCCAAATCTCTTGCTAGTTGGATCTCTATTCATATCGAAATTTCAAATTATACAGCCTCTAAACCTTAGTATCTAACTTAAAACACATATATCCTAATTCCTCTTTTTGCGAACTATTCTATGTACAAGTATTAATTAGAGTTTCAGTAGATGAAATAAATTTAATTATGCTTGTGATGTGCAAGATGAATGCGTATATTTGTAAAACTTCCATGCTTAACTAGTTATTTTGTAAAGTAAATCGTCAAAAGAATATAAAAGAAATTACCTTAAAATCGAACACACTTCAGTTACCAAACCGATCAAGAATTTCTAAACAAATCAGTTTTAAAATAATTTCAGAATTTGTACTCTCTTTGAAAAATTAAAGAACAAAGAAATAAGAAAATTTGAGAAAGAATCGATCGATACCTGGAACAATTTCTATAGATGCGTAAGAAAAATCTGATTTTAAAACTGAATCTTGCTTTTATACTAAAAGATAGAGGATTAACTACTATTAACTTGATTCCTATATTTCCTCCCACTTCTAAACGTGGGGAAACTACATGATAACCACAATTTGTTTTTAATAAACAATATATATATATATATAATATAATTAAGAAGATAAATTTATAAATCAAATAAGGCACTTTAAATCCCTTTTGCTCTATCCAAAATTCGAAAACAAAATTAAATATTAATACTAATCTTTCATGAAATGATGTATGCACATACATGTGTTTAGGTAAAGAAATAAATTTTAAATATCTTTCTAAACGAAACAATGTAATAAGAATTGAATTTGACTAATTAAATTAGATTTCATGTCTAGGGGCGCGACTTAGACTATATCAAAGCTCAATTAAATTTAATTTCACACATTTGCAAAATAAGAAACACATTTAAAATGATTTAACAAGTGTAAAAAATCGGGTTGTTACAAATTCTTTGGCTCAACCAAGCCCTTTTTTTGGGTATCGATCCCCTCCCGGCCCATCGGGTTGAGCCAATTTTGCCAGCCCTATGTACATAGGGATAGGTTCATGTAAAAAATTTCTTTAGTGTAGAAACTAGAAACCTTTTTAGATAGATCATATAAATATTGATGGTCCAGATGTTACACGTGGATAGGGATTGTGTTGTATAGATTTAATTTATCAATTATTAAATGATTTAAAGGGTACAAATGTCAAGATTATATCTCCATAAATTCCCTCATACCACGCTCACGCCACGAAATATGGGATTGCAATATCTCATTCCTAAAATATAAATCAATAATAAAAATAAGCTCTACGCATTACCAACATATATCCCCCTTATCTCATATATCTATCTATATATGGAAAAATGATATTCTACTCACCTTCTTTCTGTGAGCACTTTTTATAATCATCATTCGTGTTTTGTCTGCATTAGTATTTTTTTTTTCTTTTTCTAATATGGTGAATATGGTTTAGGCAGATATCATACTAATGATGAAATAAATTAGGCAAGCCCTCAATTCTTAGCCCAACTCCTACTTCATTTGTTTGACTAAGGCCCAATCTCTTAGTTAAAACAACAGCCCAAAATGCAGCCTAAATCTATAAAATAGTAGCCCATCACTTTATCAAAAATACAATAACTTGGCCCACTTTCTGAATATAACACTAAACCCTCTCCCTCTCTCTCCTATTCAGTGTTTCACACAATTCTGTCTCTATCTCAACACATTGTTGGAAAATAGTACCCTCGAATTTGACCTGTGAAAACAATGGCCACAAACTGCCTGTAGAAATGACAAAGAGAGAATAAACTGCTGCTGAAAATGTGCTTATTTCTGAAATGCACAGCAGACGTTTGTAAAAAGGATGAACAAGGTTGAAAAGATGATGAACCCTTTTAGACAATTCGTCAAACATGTAGTAGAAATGATAAACTAATGTTGAAGATGAAAAAAGTGGAACTGCCCGCCAAATGTTTGATGAAGTCCCAGCCAAGAGAAGAATGCTGGAACAGAAAATTCGTGCACACAAAACGCTCTATGAAAGTTCAAGCAGAAAAAAATAAAAATAAAATAAAACCTGCTAAGAGAAACATGAATAATAAAACAAGAGGCCACTCCCTTGAGAGCAAATCTTGGCCGACCACGGAGTGCTAGTCCTACACGCCGATTCACTCCGCAAGGGCATTTCCAACAATATATGGTGTCGCCTGCCCTAATAACAAACACAACGTCAAATCATTATTATCAAAGGAAAATGTAGTAGCTGCAGTAATATAGTAAGCTCATTAATTCTTTCTCTATGTGGGCATATGGTTAAGTTGCTTTAATTAATTTTGTTCGTCTACTTCATAGTTGAAGAATTTCTGATTCATTTCAAATCATGACCTGAAAACAAATTCAAGAGAATATGAATTATAAACTACTGCGTTTAGAATTTAGGCAACAAACAAATCAAATAAGCCTAGTGTTGCACTATGAATGTAACAATGAGCTTACAGTAATTATTTGCATCACGAAATTCGAAGGATTTATCCAGCACAATGTACAGAAAACAATTGAACTTATTGTTGGTCCTTTAAAGTAATATCAGAAATGAAAGTAAAAATAGAATCAACCACACCATAACTTTAACTTTGTACCTTAGTTGTCATAAGTACGTTTGAAACGAAAGTTTGGGCTCGCCAAGCTCTCCAGTGCTTCAATATCATTATCATCAAAATCGCAGAGCATAACTTGAACATGAAGGGCTGCTTCTTCCCCGTATAATTCCTCTTGTTCCACTACTATTCTTTTAGCAGAAACCACTGCAGACACGCTGCAACCATGCAATTCAATCACTCTAAGTGTCGATATTTCTGCAAAATCTAAAGGGATCTCCTCGAGCTCCACTGTAGATACAAACCGAAGGCGCTCAAGGCATGGAAAGTGAGAGCACTCTGTTGTCCACACTTGTAGATCCCAACAACAGTCAAGAGCCAAGAATTTTAGGCTGCGGAATTGGCCTTCTGTTGTTTCCCACTTCCCTTCTCTGAAGCTCCCCCACTGGAGTCGGAGCTTCTGAAGAAGAGGCAACGTACCTATCTTACCCAATATGTCTTGCCAACATGGGGATGAGTCGATTCTTAGATTCAACTTTGTGAGCGAATTTGGAAAGCTAATTAGCCTCTGTAGACAATCAGATCCACTTTGATCTTCAAAAACACAGGCTAAGGACTCAAGTTTATCCAGACATACAATATTGGTGAGACAATACCTGTCATCATAGATTATGTCGTAACGTATTGACAATTTTCTGATTTTGGGAATTCTCTTAACTATTTCTTTGCTGCACTTGAAATTCAATAACCGCCCCAACGTTTGCAGATTTCCCAACACATTTTTACCTTGCAATTGGTCGTCATCGAGGCACATGTGACAATCAGACTGAAAATGCCTGATGTGAATCATGTACCAAATAAACTTTGCTATATATGACTCCGACGTCCGGCCATAAAATGTTTGTAGATTCCAAAATCGCCCGATTGATTCATCGAATACTAGAGCCAAGGTATTGATGTACCGCAAGTTAACCAATTGATGCATGCTTTCTAAGCATGTTTCTGTTGTAGTAGAGTCTGGATCAGATAATTCCAATATCCTTAGCAACCTCAAATTGAGCGGTGGTAGTTCTTCCGCATTAAAATTCCATATCAAAGAACGAGCCAGTGGCACTGACGACAAGGCGTTTATGGCTTCATCCTTTGATGCGCTTCTTGAAAAAACAATGCGGCGTTGGGCAGCATTTACTATCTGTTGAGGTGAACTTGCAACCACACCATAAAACCTTTCTTTTTCAGCTTCTCTCAAGCACAAGTCTCTCAGCAAATCATGAATTTTGCACTCTTTTATATTTCCTATACTCCCCAACTTATGAATCAAAATAAGATTTCTACCAATAAGCTCATCCAAGTACTCTTTTGCTATCTCTTCCATGCTTTTCTTACTTATTGGTTTTAGAAATCCTTCAACAACCCACAATCTAACGAGCCTTGATGTACGAATCACTTCATCTTCTCTAAAAACTCCCATATAGAGAAAACATGGTTTTAGATGAACGGGCAATTGCTTATAGCTCATGTATAATATTTTTAAGTAACGTTCATCATCCTCTAAATTCACTATTGAATTTAAGTTTTCTTTTATGTATTCCCAAAATTCTGTTGTATGTGTGGACTTGGCCAAGAGTCCACCAACCACAACAATTGACAAAGGAAGTCCTTTGCAACTTTTTCCTATTTCCTTCCCAATTTCCTCAAATTCAAGTGGGCAATCCTTTTCTCCAAACACAGTTTTGGAGAGCAGGTCCCAACTATCACCCTCATCCAGAAGATTCATCCTAAGGCTATTCGAGTTGGGTAATTTTGAAGCCAAATTTGATAGTCTAGTTGTTACCACTATTCTGCTACCATTTGTGGTATTTGGTAAAAACATCCTAACTCCTTCCCATGCCCTAATGCTCCACATATCATCCAATACAATCAAGTATCTTCTACCATACAAGTGTTTGTGCAATATGTCTCCTAATTCACCCTCGCTTAAGTCTTGACTTACTTCTTGACCTAGTTGCTTAAGAAGTTGTTCGAGAATATTTCGAATGCTATACTCTTGAGAGACGGTAACCCAAGCACGAATATGAAAATGCTCCACAATAAGACGGTCTTGATAAATATTTATAGCAAGAGTAGTCTTACCTGAGCCGCCCATTCCTACAATGGGAATGATTTGTAGAGAAAGGCGATCAGATCTGAGCTTATCCTTCATTTGAAGCAAGAGTTCATCAGCACCAACCATGCTACTCTTCTGCGCCACTGAAGAAAATGAATCAGAAGGCGTTGACTTTGTGTGCTGGCGATCATGTTGGACCCCCACAGTCTGTAATTTGATTTGCATGGCTTCTTTCTCGATCAACGCCATTTCTTCAATCACCTTCTCTAGAGCTTCGTGGAAGACATCATCGGAGCTGATGTTTTCCTCATCATCATTTGTGATGTGATCCACAATATGGGTTTCGATGACGTCTTCGGCCGCATAAGCTGCATCTGCGATGCGAGTCTCCAAAGGATCTGCTTCAGCGGTGTAGGCAAGATTGGGGTTATAGCCTTCCAGAAAGTGTTGAAGAGAAGTAATCTTTTGAGTGAGGAGATAAACTTTATTTTTGTTGAGAGAGATAGGAGGGCGAGGATGAAGCTGAAGGTTATCGATGATATGCATAAGAGAAACCAGAGCTGCATAAGCCGCCATGACTGTGAAATTTTGTAAACTTTTTAGAGTAGCAGATGATGCAGAATGAATGAGCTGGTGGTTCTGAATTCTCAAAGCTGGTTGCAAAAAAAAGGGACGATGTTAGAATTTAGATGTCATTAAATAATGTAGAGTTGTTTTTCCAAGATTGAAAAAAGAAATGGCAACTTGCAATTTTGACAGTTGGCACCATTAATTTTTTCCACGCAAACCTGCCCAAAACACCCTTTCCGGCCTTGGTACTGGGGCTTGTCAACGTATTCTATATAGTACTCTTCTTTATTGAACGTTAACATATTAATCAACACTCATATCACATATATTAGGTTTAATAGGTTTAAAATATATGACATTTACTTTTATTATTGATACTAGTAGAGATGTCACGTGCGTTGCACGTGGTACCAATATTTTATTACATTTTCTTTGGTACAATCAACATTGATAATATGTGAATGATCTTAAATTTGAATCTATATCTAAATTAAATCTTTACTTTCTCCATCAAATGCTAATCTCCAATCATAAGCTAAAATGTCAAAGAAATTAAGGAACCAAAATGACTGTTCCATTATTGTGTTACCTGAATCATGCTCAAATCCCCTAAATTGGCTTAAATTTATAATTTAAACTACAAATATATAAATCATTTCTTAAAACTTCACAGGTCACACAATTTAGCACCTACCATGCCACTTAAAACTTCACATATAACTATTTTATTCATATGCATTTAGATATAAGTATAATGTAAATAAAATACTTATAAATAAATTAATAATCTTTTAGAATGAACATTAATATTTTTAAAAATTATCTTAATTTTATTCTTCAAATAAAACGTTATCTTAATATTGTTGTAATATAGATTTCTTTGTTGACATAAAAGTAGTATTTATCAATAAAAATAATTGTATAGTACATTAATATTTATTACTCTCTCCTTTCACCACTTTATTGCCTCATTTTGACGGACTTCAATAAGTTGGTTGATTAAGTTGGTAGAATGTGAGTGAAATAAAGAGTCTCACTTTTGATGTAGAATGTGTTGTAAATTGTGTGGGCCTATTACCAAAAATGAAATGTGGCAAATCTTTTATGGACGTACCGAAAAGAAAATTATGATAAAAATATTGTGAATGGAGGGAGTAGTATTTATCGTTGTACTATTATTATTTAAATTATATTTCTTGCTATTTGATTGGCCAGATAATTATTTTCGAATTTTTAAGCAATCAAGAAGGTCTGGTTCAGTTAGCAACTATCTCATGTAAATATTTATTCGGTGATTTTGATTATAAATCATGGCAATGTGATTGAACCTCATTTTATATTTCAAATTTCACCAAGGCATACAAGGATAAAAGAATTTTAGTTTATTTTTTAATATTTTGAGGAAGTTTTCATTTAAAATTTCACGTTATAAAGTTGTTAACTCTTGCCTTTTCTCTTTTATATCCTAATTCTTTTTGGGCGAGAAATGAAATTTTGTATTTGTACTAAGAGTCAATGCCCTTATCAACTTTCTAATTTGTTCCTTTTCAATAGTGATTCTTGATATAAGTGACCTTTTATTTTTATTTCATAAATATTTTGTATTCTTCTTTATGTTATTACAGTTTTCTCTAAATATTCTTTATAGTATACAACATAAAAATGCTTTAAGAGTTACAATTTTAATTTCATATTGTATACTATAAAGAATTTTTAATTGAGGTTCATTTAATTAATAATTAATTTATCTACTCCATGATCTCAATTTCCAAGAATTCGTTTTTTTTTATATTAAATACTTTGTACAAAATTTTGAGATTGATATTTGCTCAAATTCAATTGTGTCATGAATTTTTTTTTTGGTCTTCGGCTATTATTTGTAATTTTGATTTTTTGTTATATATCAACTTATTCCTCTATTCTTGTTTGCGAATTTGATGATCATGTGATTAAGTAGCTAGTATCAAATTGTGTTACTTTTGTCATCTCATCTAGAAGATTAATTATTTTATTTTTTTCGTTCATAGTAATTAGTTACTATATAATAGTTGGTGGAAGAGTTTTATTAGGAGAATGATTCTTATATATGTGTTGAGTTTATATATAAGTTCAATTAAAATATAAATTTAATATAGATTTACAATATTGCCCTTAAAATTAATATTATAAGATGGATATATTAGGCAAACCCAATTTTGTAAGAATCCGCTCTTTTATAATAGGTATAGATTGCACATGATTATTAAAGCTTATTTTAAAATACATTAATTTAACTTCTTTTGAAAATTTTATATAAAATCATCAGAGAGAGGCCAGGAGTTGGGAGTGGAGCCTTTTTGACAAAAATCAAGTATGACATGGCATCGAAATTTTTGATTTCTCAAGAGCTGTCCGTTTGTGAAGAATTGATTCAAAAGAGAGAGTATAGAGTTCTTTTAGGACCTTAACTTTTGCCGTTTTGCAAAAGTAGGACACATTTTTTCGAGCTTCCAATTATAGGACAAAATTTAAAAAATTAATCATCAGGAGGACAGATTTGGGCCCGATTTATGATGGTCGGGCTAAATTCCACGTGTGCTCAATTAAAGGGCCCGATACCTATGTGGCTGTCCATGTGTATGCCCATGTGTCAATTTCATAATAAAATCTAAAAAATCAAAACTAATTAATTCAAAATTAAAATTAGTAAAATCACTCCACCCTCCACTCTCTCAGCACTCTCCCAAAAAAAGTAGCCCACCACTACCACCGATCACCTCCATCGCCGACCACCTCCTCCGCGGACCATCATCTCTCTCTCTCTCTCCTTGTCTTTTTCTCCCCTTAAGCTTCCATGGCACGACAGGCTCCTAAACCTATGCCGATTCAATTTCCCCAAATTGGGGATTGATAACAAAAAAAAAAATCCCCCAAATTGACGCGTGCTCCTTTATCTTCACACAGCTGCACTAAAATATCCTCAGTAGAAGACCTCAAATCCCTCTATTCAAAAGCCAATTTTAAGAAACGACAAAAATAACGCTCAAAGTGCAGATCGCGATCTGGAGATGGGAAAGAAATAGGATCAAATTAGTAGAAGCCGGATTAGTCGGAGCACTAGTCGATCTTCTCCTTGACTAGGCTGATAAACATTGGTCGTAGATGATAGTGACGGTGCTCGATTTAAAATGCCAGTGCACGGAGGGGACGGCGGCGCTGATGCAGCACGACGCGGGATTGGCGGTGGTTTCGAAGAAGATACCTTAGGTTTCGCACGCCGCCAACGAGAGGGCGGTGAGGAGCCCGCATTCGGTTGCGAAGTTCTCGGCGACGGCGGCGGTGTTTGAGGAGATGGTGCAGATCGGAGTGGTGGCGAAGCTGTGCTTGGTGCTTCAAGTTGAGAATGGGGTGAAGACAAGGAGAGGGCGAGAGAAATTTTGAAGATGCATGCTAGAGTGTGGAAGAATTCTTCTTGTGTGCCATATACTTTCAGTTTCTTGAGTTGCAGAACTTGAACCAGAGAACGGGAGAAGGTGAGAAGAGGGAGGAGGTGATGACGTGGTTTTTTCATTTTTACTTTTTTTGTTAGTTTTTTTGTTTATATGGCAGCCAACTCAGCGTCGGGATCCACTATTCAAAAGCACGTGATGAGTCCGTGCGAATTGGCCCGAAATTTATAAATTGGGCTCAAATTTGTCCTAAGAATGGTTATTTTTTAAAATTTTGTCCTATAATTAGAAGCCCGAAAAAATGTGTCCTACTTTTGCAAAACGGCAAAAGTTAAAGGTCATAAAATAACTCTGTACTCCAAAAGAGACGTACGTTAACTGACCAAGTCTGCCTCAATAATTTGCAAGTTTTTTAATTTTGCGGCATCTTGACTTTTGGACAATTATTTGGGCGAATTAGGTAATTTCAAAATTAAATATTTGAGTTGAATCTTCAAGCCAAAGATATGGCCAATAATCATCAATCTTATACTTTTTTTATGCATTTATTAGAAAAGTTATAAATCTATGAATCTTTACCCCTCACATTATATTCTCGAACAAAACCAACAAAAGATGGAGAAATTAATGATTCTATCAGATTTAAGTTGAGGATTTCTATTTAAAGATGGCACGCACTTCAATTTCTCAACAGCTGGCCGTTTACGAAGAATTTCAAAAGAGACGTTAAACAGTCCAAGTCGCCTCAATTATAAAATTGGAACTGCCTAATATCGGTGGCGGAGGGAGCATGGGTTCTGTGGGGTCCAAGGACCCCCACCAATTTGAAAAAAAAGTAGGGGTATATTAGTAATTCGTAATTTTAATTAAAATAAAATAATTCATGTGTGATTTTTGTGCTTACTGCATGATTTAGATTATGTAAATTTATGTCAAAACATTTCTAAATTGGAATTACTTTTGAATTGAATTTGCAAATTGGGTTTTGGTCGCGATCGTCGGGGCCGTACGTAATGAGTTATAACTTAATAGGATATGTTAGGTGACTGTACTTACTGTGCTTCCTTACTAAAAGGTCCATGTCAACCATATGAGCATAATTTCCTCATAGAATGGATGGAAGTCAAAAACGTAAATTTGTTTCATTTTTATTTGATGAGTTCAAGTTGTGATAAGTTGGACCCCCAGAACAAAATGTCTGGCTCCGCCACTGCCTAATATATTCCTATTATTATATTTATTTTAAGGACAATAGTATAAATCTATAATACATAATAAATTAATAATATAGTCATACTCCTACTATAACTCATAAACTCAATAAAAGAGCGGATTCTTATAAAATTCAAATTGCCTAATATATCCCTATTATTATATTTATTTTAATGACAATAGTGTAAATCTATATTAAATTTATTACAAACATAATAAATTAATAATATAGTCCTACTCGTACTATAAGTCAACTTAATAAATAATTAATAATATAGTCCTACATATTCTATTACTCAAAAGTGAAAGAGAAAATACAACATAAATTTTGATACCTCGAGATTACTTTATTGCACCGGAATTTGATATTTTTTTGTAATTTGTTCTTCAATTTAGAGTTATTATTTGATTTGATTATGAAGTATTTTTTAGATCTGTATCCATGGTTATTATGAAGAGAGTCGAGAAATTAGCGGTTGATAAATTAATTTCGAAATTTGATATTTTTGGGTATTTTATTCTTTAATTTAGAGTTATTATTTGATTTGATTATGATATATTTTTATGTCTGTTGCCATGATTATTATGGAGAGATTCGAGAAATTAGCGGTTGATAAACTAATTTTATAGCTTTAAGCGTAATATCATATTAGACAATAAAATTAAATGGAATTGAGCATGATTGATATCGTTATGATTCAAAAATCAGCCTTTAATTTTGCATAAATTTGTAAAATTGGCAATCCTCATTATAATTTCTCAAGTATTAAAATAAAAATAATATTAAAAGTTAAAAGGAAAAATGTTGATGTAGGCAAAACGTCAATGGTGCTCACAAATGATCACTGGCATATTAGTCTTTGATAAATATATTATCTTAAATGCAATTTTTTTCTTTTATCTAAAATCAAATTATTATTATTTTTTTCTTATTGAAATCAACTATGAAGTATTTTTAAGTCTATAGTCATGTTTTATGAATGGAGTATATAAATTAGTATTGATAAATTAATTTCATACCTTTTAAAGCATGTCAAAGAAGATGATAAAATTAAATGATCAATTTACAATTTGGCGTAAAAGATGTGATTTTTGGTGTAATTAAATCTATTATTGATAACTACAATCTCAACTAAATTAAAGTATAATAATACATGATAGTTGATTTACTAACACATTTTCATCTAGCATAATATACTGAACTAAATTAAAGTTAAATCATGAATAATCCTAATTATATTTGAATATAAAGTAAAATAAAAAAATACATACTAAAATTGAAAAAGGAAATAGATATAAATAAAGGAAAAAAGTGTGGAAATCAAGATGAGAGAAAAACTTGATATAACGTGTTCGTCAAAATGCTACAAAGAAAAAAAACGGAAGAGAACAACCATTTGGCGTGAGTTGTTGTACTGCTACCTTCTTCAGGTTTGCTGCTACAGCCCGCTGCACGAAAACCTCATTGAAACTGGATTGGGCTGCTGCATTGCAGCTTTGCTTGATCTCACTTTGGCTTGGGATGTTTCTGTCAAGTATTTGCTTCAGCATTTCTTCATCAAAAACAGCAACAAAAATTTTATCCTAGTTTGAATTGTAACATTTTTATGATGGTAGTCTTCACAATTAGCCTCATTTGAGGATAATCGTGTTGTGTTCACAATTATTTCACCCCTCTCCGTCTTGGCCTTGTGCAAGACTGTTCATCCTTGGGTGTACCCAAGTATATTTTATCGGTTTACTTTTATTTAAATATCACACTCCTTTTCCCAGAAAAAGTTGCGCCATGGTTGTAATCATTGTTCTGTAAGAGATTTGGGCCGACTAGAGAGTGCTAGTCCTTCAACGCCTATCACTCCCCATGATTAACACAACAATCAATCAAAGCATGCCAGTGATTTGTTTGTGTATGATTATGTTTGAGCTCCGTCTCTCGACGGCTTCTCAGCCTCGGCACCATCGTCCGTCGCCCACAATAGCAATGTCGCCGTCGTCGCCTGCAAGCCAATGAATAGATGCCCATCCCGCCTTCCCCTTCTCGGCATCCCGACAGCCACTTCCACCATAACTTCACTCTTAAAAATTCTTGACACAAGGAAGAAAGAAAACCTAAAACTTTGAACTAGAAACATACTCATTTCGTCCCACAATAAGTGTCCCACTTTTCTCTTTGGTTTGTCTCACCCAAGTGTCCCATTTCCTTTGTTGGAAATCACTTTCTCTCACAAAAAGGTGAGCTCCACCACTTTCTATCTCTTTATCCTTTAAATTACTCTTCTCCTTAATTCCCGTACCGAAAAGAAATGAGACACTTATTGTGGGACGGATGGAGTATATAATATGTGCCTCTTGTTTTGGAATCCTTTGCTTTGACTAAATTTAATCAGACAATTCCTCGAACATGTTATGGGGTTTAATGGTTGATCGAGAGAATTTGTTGATTAAGCTAAAAAAAACTTTTGTACAGCCAACCGCACCGTATGGTTGTTCCTAAATAAGGGATAAGTAATGTATTAGGGATAATTAAGGAGACTATGAAGTAATTAGGGAATAATTAAGGTTTGTTAATATTAATTCTAATTTATTAATTCTAATTATGATTTTATAATATTTAATTTGTTGTTTCCATTTTGAGGTTTCAACACTTAAACTAAGAATATATAAAATTTAGAGAAAATGCTATATTTTGTCACACGGTTTGCTATTTTTTTAATAACGTCATGCCTTTTAATTTTTGTTGAATAGGTAAACCAGTGTTTATATATAGATGTAGGAGGATCCATTTGTTCCCCTTTGACAAAAGTAAACTAGTAGAAAATTCAAAACAAGGTTGAAAAGATGATGAATCCTGACAATTCGTCAAACACGTTGGTTGTCTGAAGAAAAACTAATGTTGAAGATGAAAATGTGCATATTTCACTGCACGAAATTGACAACAAACTTCTTTCCGACATGGAGTCACTACACTAAGGATATAAATTTCCACATGGAAGCGGTCGAATACTAGGATGGAACCAAGCTGCCATTCTGTAATGGTTGAAAGAAATAAAGATACTGCCGCCAACTGTTTGATGGAAGTTCCAGCCAAAGGAAGAAAGCTGCAGTTGAAAATACGTGCACACAAAAAACTCGATGAAAGTCCAAGTAGAAAAGAAAAAAAAAAACCTGCAAACAAAGAGACGTGAAATATAAAAATTTCAAAATATTTGTAAGTCAATACTTACAATGTCATTAACCTTAATTAGATAATTAATAATTATTTAATGAAAATATAAGACAAAAAATTCAAATCACTGTAAAAATTGATAGAAAGTTGAAAAACAAAAATGTGTGCATGTTGTTTACTTTTACATCCTTAAGTAATTGATAAATATTTGTTGGGATAAATAATTAGCGGCCTCTTAGCTTGACTTTTTGGACAATAATATGGGAGAATTAGGTTATTACGAAATTGAATATTTTAGTTGATTCTTCAAGTGAGAGATCGCCACCTCAGTAATCATGTTCCATAATAGTACTCCCTCCATCCCATTTCAATACGTCACTATGTCCGCGCATGAATGTTAAGAAATGAATTGTTTAAGATAAACTTGGAAAGATAAAATAGCTTTTTTAGGATATTTTTATTAAACCAAGTAAGAGAGAGAAGAAATAGAGTGGCTTTTTTGTGACATATGATAAATAATGAGAAATTATGTCGAAGTATTTTTTATATGTTGGATTTCTATTTTAGAAATGAGCTTATTGAAATGGAACGTTCAAATAAGGGAATGAAACCTATTGAAATGAGACGGAGGGAGTATTAGTTTATTCTCGACCGTGATGGACTAGAAAATTATGCCAGCTGTGAAACCATGTTAGTGAAAGTAATTATAAATCGAGAATTAAACGCCGGGAGAATTATGTTAGGAAATAAACGCGCACAAATAAATCACGAAATTAAAAGACATAAGAATTGTTTACCCAGTTCGTCACGATGTGATTACGTCTAGGGGCGATGCCAAGCCAGGTATTCTTCACTAGAGAATTTCAGATGAGGTTGTATCTTCAAACATGCTATCTGATCTACTCCGATCTAGCACACTGTGCTATCCTGATCTACACTAATCTAACACACAATGATGCTACTAATCTAGATCTAGCATGGGTGTCATCCCGATCCACTATGATCTATCCTGATCTTGGATCTCTGCACACATTACCATTACAATGAGAGGGGCTATTTATAACAAGGGAAAACCCTAACTAATCTTAATCCTAATCTGATTAGGATTCCATCAGGCCCAAAGATTCTTATTATGATTGGGCTTATCAGACTCCATAACCCAACAATCTCCCACCTGAAGACTGATCTCATATGTAATCTTCGATCTTCAACCTTCAATCTTCAAACTTCTACCTTCAGCTGCTCGGCAATACCAAACCTTCATCTCAAGTTCCAAGGCAAATCGAATCTATACAAAGCTTCACTTTCTCCTGAACTCATTGCTCCCACCCAAATTAGAAATATCGATAATAACTTGGGTGTCTCTAGCATCTCCTGGCGTCTGGCTTTGGCTTTGTAGAGATCGACGTTCTTGGACAACGATATACATACCACACTCATCGCCTTCCTGTCCAACAACTTCCAGTCATCCTCCTTTATCTCTTCTAGTTTGGTGCCATGGGACCGATACAGATCTTTGTCATAAAGTTAATCTTCTATCTGCATCTTCCAGAAATTGAAATCAGATCCATCAAACTTCTCGACTCCAATCTTCCCGTCGCTCATCGTGATTGCTCCCACTGAACCCGGAGCTCTTGATACCAGTTGTTAGGAAATAAACACACAATCACGAAATCAAAAAACACAAGAATTGTTTACCCAATTCGATACGATGTGTATCCGAAAAATATAGTGAAAATCCCTGGATGCATCGCCCCCAGACGTAGATACACATCGTATCGAACTGGGTAAACAATTCTTGTGTTTTTTGATTTCGTGATTGTGTGTTTATTTCCTAATAACTGGTATCAGAGCACAACAAATTAAACGGGAGGGGTAACTTTTTTATTTATTAAATGGAATGAACAAACAAACATTGCTAACAAATATTGTGTCGTATTAAATGCCGGAAAATATATCGTAGACAAAATTGTGATATATCGTAGACAAAATTGTGATGTACACCTGCCTTTCCCGACGCCACGTATGAAAAAAGTTGTCCGGAAAGTTAACTAGGATGCATTCCAAAAAAAAAATGTCAAATTAATAATTTGAGTACAAAACCAAAATTCGAGTAAAGTAAGTGAATTTAGGGGCAATTAGCCCCAATAATAAAACGAAACCGGATGTTACCTGCAATTTTCCGTTCTCAGCACAACTGAAACATCATTTCATTAAAATATAGTCTTAACACAGAAAAATAAATTCAAAATACAAAGTAACGAAATTTCCTGCGTCAACTCATTAATATCCAAATAAAATAAATCAATCACCCCCCTTTTCAGAAAAATTCTTCAGGCATCATAATTCTTCAAAATCGATTCCTAGATTTGCATGAGTATAATCACAATATATCAGGATTTGGATAACAATCAATATTCGCACTCCATAATAAATCATCAGTGTAGTGGAAAGCAGCTCAACGCGATCATATATAGGATCGTTTCATATGAAATTAATAAATGGAATGCAAACAATAAGCATATAATAACATGATCACACAAAAATAAATAACACACCCATTCCCATTTTCATAACTCCAAAGCTCTCCACTTTCTTTGTTGTAGAGCTGATGCAGAAGTCGACAACCGTCGATCCGAAGCTTCCTCCAAATCTCTCAACTATCTTATAAAATCTTTTTTCTGTCAATCATTCAAGAAGCATTTCTATCATACATTGATTGCATTTCTATCATTCAATAATGTAAGATGGAAGATGAATGTAAAGAAAGAAATAAGCCACAAATATATTTATCAAAACATTAAAAAGGAAATGAGAATTCAAAAGAAAGAAGGCAATCGAATATATAAAGAAAAGAGGAGCATCTGCAGCAGCCATGCAATCACTACCTGTTCAATTTGATCTCTCAGTCAAATATTATCATATATTTATGCCATGGTACTTTTTTGTTTTCATATTTTTATGTAACTTGGAATACAAGATCAACAAACTCTGAAACTGCAAGTGGACACACGAATTTGATTCTTGTAAGAACGGTGATATTGTTAAGTTTTGAATATAAACGAAAGAAATAAACCCATAGATATATTTATAAATAAAGTACATAAAAAGGAAATAAGAATTCATAAAAAAGAAAGCGAATATAAAGAAAAGAGGCACCTGCACCAGACATGCATTCACTCACTAGCTACCAACAAACAAACTCGGATCCTCTAGACTCTACTCCCTATTGTATTTCATCCTCTGTTCTAGTTCGTTGGATTATTGATATTTGATGATTTGAAGATAATTATATACCCTAATTGAGTGGAATAAACTCTAATCATGCCACATGTTATTCAATCGATGGAAGGAATAGAGAATGAAATACAAATTGAAAGTAGGAAATCTGAATTGTCAGCAAACTTTGATCTTTCAGTTAAATATCAGAAATGAAAGTAATAAAACCTACAATATTTCTTTTTCGTACCTTATAATCTCTCCGATCATGTAACGTGAAAGTTAGGACTCGCCAAGCTCTCCAGTGCTTCGTTGATCTTCATATCGTCAAGCCTAACATGAACTTGAAGTGCTGCTTCATCCCCGTATAAATCCTCTTGTTCGTCTACTATTCTTTTAGCAGAAACCACAGCAGAATCGGTGCAAAAGTTCACCTCAATTACTTGAAGTGTCGATATTTCTGCAAAATCTAAAGGAATCTCCTCGAAGTTAAATAATCCGTGGAGAACAAGCTTCTCAAGGCATGGAAAGTGGGAGCTTTCTGCTTTCCAGAGTTTTAGATCCGGACAATAGTTAATAGCCAAGAATTTGAGGCTGCGGAATTGGCCTTCAGTTGTTTCCCACTCCCCTTCTTCGAAGCTCCCCCCTTGCAGCTTGAGCTTCTGAAGAAGGGGCAACGCACCTATCTTATCCAATATATCTTCCCAACAATGGAATTGCTCGAGTCCTAAATCCAACTTTATGAGCGAATTCGGGAAGTCAATTAGCCCCTGTAGAGATCCTCTTTGATATCCTCTTGGATCAAAATGCAGTTTAAGGACTCAAGTTTATCTAGATGAACAATATTGTTGAGACAATACCTGTCATTATAGATTGCCTGATAATAACGTATTGTCAATTTTTTGATATTGGGAATTCTCTCAACTATTTCTTTGCTCCACTTGAAATTTGACAACGGCCCCAACGTTTGCAGATTTTCCAAAACATTATCACCTTGCAATCGGTCCCAAAACAGATCAACAGACTGAATATGCCTGATGTCCCAAATCAAAGTTGGCGCACCTAACTGCCACGACAAGCAATATAATGTTGATTAAGCAATACAAGAAAACCCACCAATTCCTTTGGCTGCAATAAAGCATTATAAAGATTTATGACATCAACTTTACAACATAGATAACAGAAAGGAAATGGATTATATGGATCATGGAGATAATTTTACTTTAGACATCATCACTAATAACTGAGAACGTTGTAAAGAACAAAAAATTCCATTCATTACCCCAATCTCAAATTAATAAGTACTTAATGAGGTTGAAAGAAAACATATGACCATATACCCTAGTTGAGAATATAGTTTTCATACAATAAAAGTGGCTGTAAACCATACAAGCCTGATTATCAAACATGCACACATGCAGTCCATTTCATATCTTAGCTAAATAATTCACTGATGTGTTGCTGCAATGCAAAATCTTCAACCATATAAAATCATGGACACAACAGAAAGTTCAAAACATGAAGGCAAAGATTCATTTCAGAACATCCACATACGAGGTTCAGTAAATAAAATAAAATAAAAAAATAAAAGATTTTGAGAAAAATGCTAAAGGCAATCTTTATACCTCACTTTCTATTAGCACCTCACTTTCTATTAGCAACTGGCCTAGTGCATTCGGAAGATAAGGAAATATGGAAGGTCCTAGAATGTCCACCATACGATGAATGAAAGAGGTGATCTAGAGAAACAATGGGTCATTAGATAGAGTTTGAATAATGGCATATCAATAAGAGAGGCAATCAATTCATTATGATAAAATTAACTCTATTATTTAATGAAAATTAAAGACAAAATTCAAATGCAAAATCTTCAACCATATAAAATCACGGACACAACAGAAAGTTCAAAACATCAAGTGAAAATGTAGCTGCATAGTTAATCTATTGGATGCATGGTTAGGCCTGAAAGAAATTCAATCGGAGTTCTAATTTTACAATCTAATTTTGGATCCTATATCAATTTTCGACACCTCTAATATAAGCATAGAGAATAAATTGGAAAAAAAAAAAGGAAGATTTCCTAAAGCCGTATAGGTAGAATTGAGCACCAACAAATTTTTTCAACCATCTATACCTATTATAAAATAACGGATTCTTACAAAATTGGGTTTGCCTAATATATCTCTATTGTTATGATTATTTTAAGGGTAATAGTGTAAATCTATATATAAAATTTATCATAAACATAATAAATTAATAATAGTGGGCATGGTTAAGATTACTTGAATTAATTTAGTTCGTCTGCTTCATAATTGTAGAATCAAATACGCCTAGTGTTACCCTATTTATAACTTTACAATGTACAGAAAATAATTAAACTTTATTGTTGATCCTCCAGATGCGATAAGCTTGAACTTTAAAGTAATATCAGAAATGAAAGTAAAAATAGAATAATTTACCAAATCTACAATATGCATGTAAGACGAAAGTTAGGACTCGCCAACCTCTCCACTGCTTCGTTCTTCCCATAGAACTTAACTTGAACTTGAAGGGCTGCTTCTTCTTCCTCTTGTTCGTCTACTATTCTTTTAGCAGAAACCACAGCAGAATCGCTGCAAAAGTCCACCTCAATTACTTGAAGTGTCGATATTTCTGCAAAATCAAAAGGAATCTCCTCGAGCTCCTCTAATCCGTAGAGATAAAGCTTCTCAAGGCATGGAAAGTGGGAGCTTTCTGTTTTCCAGACTCTTAGACTCTCACAACAGATAATAGACAAGAATTTGAGGCGGGGGAATTGGCCTTCACTTGTTTCCCACTGCCCTTCTTCGAATCTCCCCTCTTCCAGCTTGAGCTTTTGAAGAAGGGGCAACGCACTTATCTTATCCAATATTATGTCTTCCAAACAATATTTGGAATCCTCGAATAGTAGACTCAACTTCTTGAGCGAATTTGGGAAGTCAATTAGCCCCTGTAGAGATTCTCTTTGATATCCTCTTAGACGAAAATTGCAGTTTAAGGACTCAAGTTTATCTAGACGAACAATATTTTTGAGACAATACCTGTCATTTTAGATTGGCTCAGAATAATGTATTATCAATTTTTAGATATTGGGAATTCTCTCAACTATTTCTTTGCTCCACTTGAAATTCAATAACTGCCCCAACGATTGCAGATTTCCCAAAACATTACCACCTTGCAATTGGTCGTTATCGAGGTCCGTAACCACATCAACAGACCAAATATACCTGATGTGAATCATGTCCCAAATAAAAGTTGGCGCACGTAACTCCCACGACTGGCAATATAATGTTTGTACATTCCAAAATCGCCCAATTGAATGAGTGCATGTGAAACCCCGGATATCGATGTACCGTGAGTTAACCAATTGATGCACGCTTTCTAAGCATGTTTCTGTTGTAATAGAGACTTTATAAGTTGATTCCAATATCCTTAGCAACCTCATCAAATTGAGCGGCGGTAGTTCTCTGTTATCAAGATTCCATATGAAAGAACGAGCTAGTGGCATAGACGACAAGGCGTTTATGGCTTCATCCTTTGATGCGCTCCTTGATACAACAATGTGCCGTTGGGAAGCAGCATTTACTATCCCTTGAGGACTAGGTGGACTTGCAACCACACTATAAAACCTTTCTTTTTCAGCTTCTCTCAAGCACAAGTCTCTCAACAAATCATGTATTTTGCACTCTTTTATTTTTCCTATACTCCCCAACTTATGAATCAAAATAAGATTTCTACCAGTAAGCTCCTCCAAGTACTCTTTTGCTATTTCTTCCATGCTTTTCTTACTTACTGCTTTCACAAATCTTTCAGCAACCCACAACTTAATCAGAGTTGAGGTACGAATCTCATCATCTTCTGGGAAAACTCCCATATAGAGGAAACATGATTTTAGATGAACGGACAATTGCTTATAGCTCATGTATAATATCTTTAAGTAACGTTCACGATCCTCTAAATTCACTACTGAATTTATGTTTTCTTCTATATGTTTCCAAATTTCAATTGTATGTTCGTTCTTGGCCAAAAGTCCTCCGACCACAGCAATTGACAATGGAAGTCCTTTGCAACTTTTCCCTATTTCCTTCCCAATTTCCTCCAATTCAAGTGGACAATCCTTTTCTCTAAACACAGTTTTAGAGAGCAGGTGCCAACTATCATCCTCATTCAGAAGATTCATCCTAAGGATCTTAGAGTTGGGTAATTTTGAAGCCAAATTTGATAGTCTGGTTGTTACCACTACTATGCCACATTTTGTGTTATTTGGTAAAAACATCCTAACTCCATCCCATGCCCTAATGCTCCACATATCATCCAATACTATCAAGTATTTTTTACCAAACAAGTGTTGGTGCAACATGTCTCCTAATTCACCCTCGCTTAAATGACTAACTTCTTGACCTAGTTGCTTAAGAAGTTGTTCGAGAATATTTTGAATATCTTGACCTAGTTCTTTTGAATATTTTGTAATGTAACACAAATCTTTATAAACTATAACAGCAAGGCCGGCTTGTCATTTTTAGAAATTTTTATATTCAATTCTTTTTTTAATTTTTGACTTTCCGATTATGGATATCATAAGTAAAAATGGTACATTACAATTATTCATTAATAATTTACAATCATGCAATTAATAAAAGACGTTACAAAATCAAAATTAATGGTGTTAATGGTACAAATTAATTTATTTCCTAATTTTTATTGATTGTGTGCGTATATAACTAGAATTCTACAAGCAAAAATACCACACACTTCATTTTCTTTGTATAGTTGTACTCTTTTGCTAGAAATTGATTTATAGGTCGTCTCTCCTGCTTCTTAACTATTGTAATTCTAATAACATTCGTCGTTTTGTCCACCTTCATTTTGCCTTTCTAGACGAAAGAAAGCACGATTGATATGAAAGAAGCTTTTTCGTCGTTTCGTCCGCCTTCATTTCGCCTTTCAAGACCAAAGAAAACATGATTGATATGAAAGAAACTACCGTGCAAGAGCATTGCAATTGGTTTTCGTGCTTCCTTACGAAGTTCATACTCTGGAAAAAAGTTTAGAGAACTATGAATTGATCAAGAATGTACAGTTTTCAAAGTTGTACTAGCTTATACATTGATTATTATTATTATTATTGTTATTGCTTTGTTTTATATTTGAAATAATTTTGCGTATAAGAAAATTAGAAAATTTATATTTGAAATATTTTTCTTAATTATATAAAAGTTGAACAGTTTCAATTGAATTGAATTATATCTCTCTCTACAAGCTATTTTTTTTCCGATTGATTATAATGTGTATGTGTATATGTTTATATATTTTGTTGAAAAAATATACGTTTGAGTCAATAAACTCCTTTACATTGTTATACTTTTAACATATATATAAATTTATAAATGTATGAATTTGAATGAAATTTTATTTTACATTATTTGATACTTATCTTATATATATATATATATATATATTTTTCCTTACTCCTACTTAATTATATTGTTTACAAAAAAAAATATTAAAATTCAACTTATCCCATGCATAGCATGGGGGTGTAGTACTAGTATATTAATTAGAAAAATCAGGGCCAGTCCAAGAAAATTTGAGGCCTGAGACGATAAAACGCAAGAAATTTACATGTATATAAAGATATATGAAAAATCATTTCATTTTTTTTTTCAGCTGCAAATTGACTTATTAAATTTTTATAATCAACATGTTTTAACAAATTACTCTCAATTGATAATAAATTTAATTCATTCCATCATTTTTAACCTTTCAAAGCAAACGTGTAGAAGTATTACTTATTTTAAATACGGTTGGTATGTGAGTTCCATACTTTACCATTGTACAACCATAACATTTTGTATTTCTCTACAAATGTATAATATATACTCCACACACACACATATATAATCGGGGTCCTGAGGCGGTCGGCTCAGTTACTTCATGCACTGACCGCCCGTGTCCTCTACTCCCTATTGTATTTCATCTTTTGTTCTATTCGTTGGATTATTGACATTTGGAGATTTGAATTTAAAAATATACCCTAATTGAGTGGAATAAACTCTAACCACGCCACATGTTATTCAATTAATGGAAGGAATAGAGAATGAAATATAAATTGAAAGTAGGAAATTTGAATTGCGAGCAAACTTTGATCTTTCAGTTAAATATCAGAAATGAAAGTAATATCAAACCAACAATATTTCTTTTCTGTACCTTATAATTTCTCCAATCATGTAACACGAAAGTTAGGACTTGCCAAGCTCTCCAGTGCTTCGTCCTTTAACTTGAGCTTAACTTGAACTTGAAGGGCTGCTTCTTCCCCGTATAAATCCTCTTGTTCCTCTACTATTTTTTTAGCAGAAACCACAACAGAATGGCTGCAATCATCCACCTCAATTACTTGAAGTGTCGATATTTCTGCAAAATCTAAAGGAATCTCCTCGAGCTTATATAATGAGTGGAGAACAAGCTTCTCAAGGCATGGAAAGTGGGAGCTTTCTGTTTTCAAGACTTGTAGACTCACACAATATCTAAGAGACAAGAATTTGAGGCTGCGGAATTGGCCTTCAGTTGTTTCCCACTGCCTTTCTCTGAAGCCCCCCTTACAGAGTATGAGCTTCTGAAGAAGGGGCAACGCACCTATCTTATCCAATATGTCTTCCCAACAATGGAATTCCTCGAGACTTAAATCCAACTTTACGAGCGAATTTGGGAAGTCAATTAGCCGCTGTAGAGATCCTCTTTGAAGTCGTGTTGGCGCAAGCAACCATATGGTTAAGGACTCAAGTTTATCTAGACGAACAATATTGTTGAGACAATACCTGTCATTATGGATTGACTCATAATAACTTATTCCCAATTTTTTGATATTGGGAATTCTCTCAACTATTTCTTTGCACCATTGGAAATTCGATAACGTTTGCAGATTTCCCAAAACATTGTCACCTTCAAATCGGTCGTTATTGAGGTTCATTGGCTCATTAGACCGAATATGCCTGATGTGAATCATGTCCCAAATCAAAGTTGGCGCAGGTATCTGATTATACCAATAACAATATAATGTTTGTAGATTCCAAAATTGCCCAATTGAACAAGTGCATCTGAAATTCGAGATATTGATGTGCCGTAAGTTAACCAATTGATGCACGCATTCTAAGCATGTTTCTCTTGTTTTATAGTCTGAATGAGATGATTCCAATATCCTTAGCAACCTCATCAAATTGAGCGGTGGTAGTTCTTTGTCATCAAGATTCCATATCAAAGAACGAGCTAGTGGCATAGACAACAAGGCGTTTATGGCTTCATCCTTTGATGCGTTCCTTGAAACAACAATGCGCCGTTGGCCAGCAGCATTTACTATCCCTTGAGGACTTGCAACGACAGTATAAAACCTTTGTTTTTCAGCTTCTCTCAAGCACAAGTCTCTCAGCAAATCATGAATTTTGCACTCTTTTATTTTTCCTGTATTCCCCAACTTATGAATCAAAATAAGATTTCTACCAATAAGCTCCTCCAAGTACTCTTTTGCTATCTCTTCCATGCTTTTCTTACTTACTGCTTTCACAAATCCTTCAGCAACCCACAACTTAATCAGAGTTGAGGTACGAATCTCATCATCTTCTGGGAAAACTCCCATATAGAGGAAACATGATTTTAGATGAACGGGCAATTGCTTATAGCTCATGTATAATATCTTTAAGTAACGTTCACCATCCTCTAAATTCACTACTGAATTTATGTTTTCTTCTATATGTTTCCAAAATTCAATTGTAAGTTCGTTCTTGGCCAAAAGTCCTCCGACCACAGCAATTGACAATGGAAGTCCTTTGCAACTTTTCCCTATTTCCTTCCCAATTTCCTCCAATTCAAGTGGACAATCCTTTTCTCTAAACACAGTTTTAGAGAGCAGGTGCCAACTATCATCCTCATTCAGAAGATTCATCTTAAGGATCTTAGAGTTGGGTAATTTTGAAGCCAAATTTGATAGTCTGGTTGTTACCACTACTCTGCCACATTTTGTGTTATTTGGTAAAAACATCCTAACTCCATCCCATGCCCTAATGCTCCACATATCATCCAATACTATCAAGTATTTTTTACCAAACAAGTGTTGGTGCAACATGTCTCCTAATTCACCCTCGCTTAAATGACTAACTTCTTGACCTAGTTGCTTAAGAAGTTGTTCGAGAATATTTTGAATACTATTCTCTTGAGAGATGGTAACCCAAGCACGAATATGAAAATGCTCCATAATAAGATGGTCTTGATAAATGTTTGCAGCAAGAGTAGTCTTACCTGAACCGCCCATTCCTGTGATCGGAATGATTTGGAGATTGAGGCGATCAGAAGTGAGCGTATCCTTCATTTGAAGCAAGAGTTCATCCACACCCACCATGCTACTCTTCTGCGCAATTGAAGAAGAAGATCTCGCGGAATCATAAGGCGTTGACTTCGTGTGCAGCTGATCATGTTGGAGCCCCGCAGTCTCTGACTTGATTTGCATGGCTTCTTCTTCGATCATCGCCATTTCTTCAATCACCTTCTCTAGAGCTTCGTGGAAGACATCATCGGAGCTCATCTTCTTCCCATCAGTTGTGATGTGATCCACAATATGGGTTTCGATGACGTCTTCGGCCGCATAAGCTGCATCTGCAATGCGGATCTCCAGCGGATCTGCTTCTGTGTTGTAGTCGAGATTGGGATTATAGCCTTCCAGAAACTCTTGCAGGAAACTAATCTTTGCAGTGAGAGAGTCGGCCTGTTTTTTGCGGAGAGAGATAGGAGGGCGAGGATGAAGACGAAGGTTGTCTATGATATGCATTAGAGAAACCAGAGCTGCATAAGCGACCATGATTTTGAAATTGTGTGATCTTGTTTTAGATCAATAGCAGAAAATGCAGAATAAAAATGAGATGGTGGTTCTGAAATCTCAAAAGTTGACTATATTCTATATATGGCCTCTTGGCTTGTCTTTTTGGACAATAATATGGAAGAATTAGGTAATTACGAAATTAATATTCCCTCCATCTCATTTATATAGGCTTATTGGACTTTTCACAAGGATTAAGAAAAATTATTGGAAATATAAATTATATAGTAAACTTTCGAATATGTCCCTATTTATTCTTTGACTATGCATATTTTATGAGTCAATCAAAGAATTAAATAGGGATATATTAGTAAATGAGTTAAGAAACATTAATTTTTATAGAAACAAGCCTATATATTTGGAACATCCAAAAAAGGAAAACAAGCCTATATGAATGGGACGGAGAGAGTATTTGAGTTGAATCTTCAAGTGAGAGATTGCCAACTCAGTAATCATATTCTTTATCTAAATTATCATGAAATAAGTATCAACTATTAAAATACTAGATTGTTCTTTTCAAGATGAAATAAAAAGAGGGAGAAAAGAAAAGAGGATAAAACCATGTTGGTGAAATTAATTGTATTACTTTATTCTGGACCATGATGGACTAAAAAATTATGCCAACTGTGAAACCATGTTGGTGAAATTAATTATACATCGATATTTGTACTAGACAGTGGGCATCCTTTGGAGTTTGGAACTTTGGAGAATTAAACGGGAAGGAAGGAGGGATAACTTTTTTATTTACTAAATTAAATGGAGTGAACAAAAACAACTCGTATTGCTATCAAATATTGTGTCGTACTAAATGCTGGAAAATATATCAACGTAAACAAAATTGTGATTCCACCTGCCTTTTCCGACGCCACGTATGAAAAAAGTTGTCCGGAAAGTTAACTAGGATGCAAATCCAAAAGAAAAAAAAAAAGGATTATATGCCAAATTATTAGTTTGAGTACAAAATCAAAATTCGAGTAAAGTAAGTGAATTTAGGGGCAATTTGCCCTAATGATAAAACAAAACCGGATATTACCTGCAATTTTCCGTTCTCAGCACAAATGAAACATCCTTTCATTAAAATATACAGTCTGAACATAGAAAAATAAATTCAAAATACAAAGTAACGAAATTTCTTGCGTCAACTCATTAAAATGCAAATAAAATAAATCAATCACCCCCCCCCCCCCTTTCTGAAAAAATCTTCAGGCATCAAATTCTTCAAAATCGATTCCTAGATTTGTACGAGTATAATCACAATATATCAGGATTTGGATAGCAATCAATATTCGCACTCCATAAGAAATCATCAGTGTAGTGGAAAGCAGCTTAACGCGATCATATATAGGATCGTTTCATATGAAATTAATGAATGAAATGAAGCTGATGTAGAAGTACATTGGTCTAGGAAACATTTTTTAAGAATGATGATAGAAAACAAAATCTGCTCATTTTCACACTTGCCCCCCTCGGGTTGAGACGGGGAAAGAAAGTAAAAGGAAAGTAGAAGAGAGTTTTTAAAACCAGATCTACCCCTATTTCCTCATTATATGGAACATAGAACCTGAGGTCCAGAGTCATCGCCTTCTTGAGTGTGTTGTTTGCTGATACTCTTTACCACCAACGAATGGAACAAAACTGATGTCACATGGAAATAATGAAAATCTACGGATCCACCATCCACGGTGACCAAACGAATGATATTTACACGAAAAGAGACCTGCAATATTTTTAGGAAATTAAGTAGGCGCAACAATTGCAAGAGCTTGTCAGTTGTCACACATGAACTTAAGAATACTAACTGGCACGAACCTTTTCATGGATAAATATTGAACAGCGACGGCTATAACATTAGGACCTATAATGTTGCAGGGAGCCAGCCAGAATATGGTCACATTTTTGTTATCTGAAAACCAAGCTGCCATTTTGTAATGGTCTCAACCTTTCTATGAGGGACTGGTAGAAAGATTTCAGTGCCTTGAAGTCATTGCCCTAATAAAAACACGAGGCCACGTCAAATCATGATGCTGCCTATAAAAGGACTCAATTTAGGATGTTCAAGCACACACACACACACACACATCAAACAAAAATGTAACTGAATGTGTAATCTCTACTTACGTAAAAGACTTAGTTTAGCATGGAAGCTCATTCAGTTGAATTTCTGGCAAGCATTGCCTTAATTAATGTACTTTGAAAATTTTCAAAAATTAGAGTTATCCGACTCTGCATGGCTCTGTGAAAGGTTAACAAGTATGATCCATCAGAAAATGTTGACCTAATCAGATCTATAGAGCTTCTTATGCATATTCAAATATAAAGGTCCAGAAATTAATCCTAGTTTAATTTATTTGAAAACATGATCGAAAAATATTGAAATAATTAGATAGTACCTGCAGCTTTTGACAATACTGCTCTGCCAAGTCTTGAGGACAATTAATACTTGGAAAACACTTCGATACAAAATGAAGAAGAAAATCATTGCCAAATTTCTCGTACATGACCTTTTGGGCTGTTACTATTTCACCAAACAAGAGCACCTGTCAAAGAAGTGCACAAGATTAAAAAATGGATGTGTTTAGACAAACAGAAGAAGAAAACAGAATGAGCTTACAGTATTTGCATCACGAAACTCAAAAGATTTATCCAGCACACTGTACAGACAACAATTCACTGCAAATGTCTCGATTATGAACCTCTGAAAACCAGGCACCTGAAAAATAGACCTACTTTCAGTATTTAGAATAGATTAAAACAAAGCATGAATCATAGGTACTCCCAAGTATGATACCATTTCTTTTCCATAAGGACCAGCGCACCAATCCTTAATTAGCCTAATGAAGACTTGAACACATGCCTGAAAGATGCAGAAAGTTTATATATCAAACCCACATTATGCTACATCAGCTTGTAAGCAATTCCATGAAGTGCAAGATTTAAGTAAGTTACCTTTCTAATAACGATATCCTTATGATTACAACAATTATATAACAGCAACTGCATCATCAAGTCCAAGTGCGAACTACTTTTAGGGGATAGAAAGACCGATGAAAGCTCATGTGTAGCAATAACATTCAGAAATACAAAGAATGTTTTCTGAAGCTCTTGCAATTCGCGAATTTCCTGAGACAAAATCCATATTGAGATTCAATAAACAGTTGACCGTGAGCTGAGCTAAATGTCAGCCTTCATGCATATCTAATAAAGCTATAATTGCCACCGAAATGATGACATTTTAGGCAGGCAGTCCAGCCAGCTATTGAATAAGATAAAAGAAACAAAGCAAATTCTGGGAAGAGGCCATAGAGGCATAGACATATATACAAGACAAGAAAGTGAATGGCAATTCAAACACCTAAAGATACAATTAAATCAATCTACAAGGTGACTTTCCTGGGCACTATGATTAGAGCTGTATTCACAAATTCTAAGCATCCAGCCAAGAGAGGGTACATAATACTCATTAATGTGATCCAACTCCTTATCTGTTGTGAAATCTATCATATAGATGCTTCAATTTTACCACATGTGTTAACTTAAGAATAGGGCATCTTAGATCTTGCTGTAGAGTCCATGTAAAGACAATTTACAGGCTTAATCAACTCAAATAACCTCAGGGGACTAGTTCACATACCTCACCACAGCTGCCTGGTCCTGACTGAATATCATTCCTTGGGAGAATACTGAATGCCCTACTAGCAATAACAGGGTATACAGCTTCCAAGATGTCACGGACTTCAGTACCAAATTTGCAGATGAGCTGATTAAGCAATACAAGAAAACCCACCAATTCCTTTGGCTGCAATAAAGCATTATAAAGATTTATGACATCAACTTTACAACATAGATAACAGAAAGGAAATGGATTATATGGATCATGGAGATAATTTTACTTTAGACATCATCACTAATAACTGAGAACGTTGTAAAGAACAAAAAATTCCATTCATTACCCCAATCTCAAATTAATAAGTACTTAATGAGGTTGAAAGAAAACATATGACCATATACCCTAGTTGAGAACATAGTTTTCATACAATAAAAGTGGCTCTAAACCATAAAAGCCTGATTATCAAACATGCACAGTCCATTTCATATCTTAGCTAAATAATTTACTGATGTATAGCTGCAAATGCAAAATCTTCAACCATATAAAATCATGGACACAACAGAAAGTTCAAAACATGAAGGCAAAGAAGTTCACTATTTCAACCTTTCATTTCAGAACATATGAACACAAGATCTCAGCTAACTCACCACAACATCCACATAAGAGGTTCAGTAAATAAAATAAAATAAAAAATAAAAGATTTTGAGAAAAATGCTTAAGAGGCAATCTTTATACCTCACTTTCCATTAGCAACTGGCCCAGTGCATTCGGAAGATAAGGAAATATGGAAGGTCCTAGAGTGTCCACCATACGATGAATGAAAGAGGTGATCTAGAGAAACAATGGGTCATTAGATAGAGTTTGAATAATGGCAATCAATAAGAGAGATCCGCAATTCATACCTTACTTCGCAGGGGTTCTACCTTTGGGAAGACAACGAGAATTTGCAGGAGAATATCTAACGTCTACAATAAATAATAAGTCGTCACTGATAGAATTACACATATGAATAGAGACGTATAGCAACACATAACTCCACATGAACCAGAATACAGAAGCATATGCACAAAATTATTTAAACTAAACAAAAAGGAAGAAGAGAAGGGAACAAGCAAGGATAAGAGGGAGGAACTGCGAATAAAAACATCTCTATCAGTACTCACCTGTAATCTGTGTTGTGAAAGAGTGTGCGTGTGAGTGGGGGTGGGTGGGTGGGGGGGTGTTAATGGCATTGAGAAGAAGGGGGAAAGCTAGGTGATGATTAATGCCCAGAATTAAGAATACAGTAACTTGCCATTTCTCCAACAAATTTGAATCTCACCACACAAAAATAACTAGATCAAGTACTCAAGAAGAATAGGCAATTCATAACTTACTAGTTGACTTAAAATTACCTTTTTGAACATTTGACCAATTCCAGGGCGGGTGGTAGTTACCAGGCGCTGACTGAAGCCCTAATTACACAAAAGTAAAAAAGTTATAGCAAATATGTGCACAAACAGACCCAAAAGAATGCAGGTGAACTTCCCTAATAATCACAAAGTATGTTTCCAGATTTTAAAAAAAAAAAATAAAAACAAGCAAAATATATTTCGCCAGAAGTGACATCCTTATGCATTTTTTGTTCCTAAACTAATCTTCTTGCACCAATACAAATAGGGAAAATGAGACAAAGCCTGTAAATTTACAATCGTGAAAAGAAAATAGACTAAACCAAATAAAATGCACAAGATGACGTGAGAAACTTGAGATCTCGATGAACACCTTGCTAAGAGCATTTATAGCCATAACTATTTGCTGCATATTCTCAATCTGCAGTAGAGACTCTTCAGGATTTTGACGCTTAGCATTTAAGAGGGCCACCTCAACCTGCAAATACAAAAAAAGAAAAAGCAATTTAGCATATTTTTTCCACCATACTCCAGAGACAGTAAAAATCTTTCTCTACAGTCTCCTATGAAGCCCCACTGTAACTTAAAGACAATATACTGTCATATGCAAATTTTGACCTGCTGGCAAAGGGGAGTCAGAAGTGAAGAGAGATAATCAGATTGCTTCTCGAGGGGTACATCTTCCATTCCTATTAACAAGCCAATTGCCTAAGAGAACACAAAAGACAACATCAGATACAGCAGCAACTATCTAATTGAACCAAAAATCTCTATGTATAAACTTGACCTCAAAAATGTGACTTCCATCTTCAGATACTGAAACATCGTTTGAGACCTTGCCCATTCTTGTAAATTGGGCAACTGTATCCTGTAGGCTCTGATATTTTATTTGCATAAAATGTGTCAGAGAGAGCAAAATATAGCAGCAACTTTTAAAGCATATGCTACAGACACAAATAGGAAAGTTAGGAAGTTGAATTGCTACCTGCAAGATTGTCTCTATGTAAGGCACAAGCTTTGCTTTTAGCAATTTCACAACCCTCATGAAAAGATAACTCGCCCTTCTGCTAACATTGACATTCGGATGGTGTATACCTCTCTCATCAAGAAATGCACGCAATGCAATTGGAATATATTGTGTATTTTCTGATACAAACTTCACATATCTTGTTATTGTATCCAAATACACATGTGCAACGAGTCTATTGGAGTGGCAAGGAAATCGCGTTGATAGAAGCATTGGTATCAATTCACCAAGTAGACCACTACCGGTTCTCATAGCATCATCGCTTAATGATTCTCCGAGAGCATAAAATAAGGAAAGAGAAGCTTCAACTTCTTCAACATTTCTATCTTCTGGGGATGACATAGAACTGCCCAATGAGTTTTTGATGAATACCTGAGTCAGATCTGGTGCAACACGACCCACATTACGGATCAATACAAGTAAATCTTTCCGAAACTCAGCCATCCTATCTGCTTCTTGCTGCCCAATCTTGTCCAATATGTCCAGATTATTTCGATACATGGGGTCAAACTGAATCTGCATTCGGATCACTTCCAATATTTGGCTCAAATGATGCAGATGCCTGTCTGTCAGTGTGGAATGGCTCTTCATTGTGCCAACATAAACTGAGAGAAAGTGCACAATGCTGAATGCTGAATCAACTTCACCATTCTGGATGACATTGAAAACTGATGGCAAAACCTCATTTAAGAGTTCTACTGAAACTTCCTTACCATCCTCTGGCTTCAAATTCTTCGAACAATCCAAAACTTCAGTAGCATACCCAGTGAGCAAAGAAGCCACACCAGAAACCAACTCCGAACCACTATCATCTGTAGCCAACCTAAAGACCCTAGATATCTGAAGGTTTTGCAATAGAGAAAGCTTTGATTTGACATCCATCCTTTTTGTCACCACTGCGAGAACAACACCAGATGCAGCAGCTCGAAGCTGATCTGGTAACCCATCCACCAACATCAGTTCAAACAACAACTGAGTGAATGCATCATTGGCTATCAACCCTATGTCAATCCACGAAACATACTTCCTCATCGAATTCAAAACACTAGAACACAGGTCGGGGTCTGAATTCTTATACATCAAAACAATGTCGTACCAGGCCCTAACAATCTGAGGCACACATTGCATTCTCATTGCATCCTTAATCCTCCCCGCCATAGCCACATCATCCACACTACGTGGATAGTCCAAGCTAATTAATTCATCATCCATCACATTCAAAACCCGACAAAACATATCAATCACAGCAGCTCCTTTACTTAATTTCTGCAAGAAATCAACAAAAACAGAGGGCCAGATTCCCGGATACTCATAACCGATCAATGTTACAACAACCTGAGCAAGCTTATTCTTTACAAATGACGGGCTCTCAAAAACCCTCGCGGAATTAGTATCATTAGCATGGACAGGTTCGCCACACACCATCGAGAACACAGATTTCCGAATCAAATCCTTCTCCTCCGGCGACATTGAAGAGTACCTAACTCGAAGAATCTCATGGAGGCACTGCAAACACCAAAACTTAACCTCGACTAGCTTCGAGAAACAACACTTTTCTATACATATACTACAGATTGACGGTGTATCTTTAACTTGCTGAATAAAGGCAGCGGCTTGTAATTTTATCAACGAATTAATTGTACCAGATTCATCAAAGCTTATCAGAATTGCCTTTTCGAGATCATCCATTACTCTCCAAAAACCCTAAACCCTAGAATCACAACTCCCAAAAACTCAAAACCCAGAAAAACCAATACCGATTGCCAACTCAACTTAGTTCTAACTCCAGACAACGGAAGATTACCAATAAACTCAATTCCTCCACTTCTTTATCAAATTGATCGCACGAACAAAACCTCCTTACCTCTGATTAAAGAGATTTTTGATTATAGAGCTGGGGTTTTGAGTAGAGATTCAGCAATGACGTGTACAGTCGTCAAACTTTTGTGATCAGATTCCAATAGGATTAGGGTTTAACAGCTTCGGATTAATCGGTGAGGTCGATGTACAAAAATATATGCGTCTATTAATGTACGAATTTAGAGAGAGAAGAATAAGAGAGAGAAAATGGAGGTTGAAGGAGGTTTATATAATTGTTGAAGAAGGGAAGAAAAGCTGAGGACGGAGGTTTTTCAAGGGATCCTAATTTATAGCACTCACAATCCCGTATTTGCAGCAACTACTCCCCTAATTTCTCTCCCTTTTTTCAAATTTCCATAAATATTCATTTGTTTACTTTATTATTAGGGTAAATTGTCGGAAAAATCTCAATTTTTGGTCAAATTCTGATTTTTCCCTTCATTTTCTAATTTTACGATGAAATTTCTCACCTTTCAATGTTTCTGATTTTTTTCCCAGTGAACATTTCCGGTCAAAATATATTACGAGCGCCACTCTTGAAAAGGACGTTGTGCTCAATATATTTTCTTTTTCAGGCATGTTATTAATCAAAATAATGTTGATCTGTTAATTTTAATTGATCGGAAATGTTTGTCGGGGAAAAATCAAAACATTAGAAGGTGAGAAATTTCTTCGCAAAATTAAAAAAGTGAGGGGAAAAATCAGAATTTGACCAAAAGTCGGGATTTTTCCGACAATTAACCCTTATTATTATTTTCTTCTAAATTTCATCTAAATATTTGCCATTTATGGTCTTTGCCACAGCCATTTTAAAGGAAAACTCTTTGTAAAAATCTCACCATTTGGTGAACTAGACGAGTTTATATTTATTTTTTATTTTTTGAAAAAAGTAAATCTCTTATTAAATTCTCTTCTTTTCTTTTATGCGGAAAATCGTCCGTTGCTACTCGACATTTGGATCATTAATATGTTTAAGATTCGCACTGAGAATATTAGAGAGATTCAAACTAATTAATTATCGAGATATTTACTTTGACTTCGGATCATTTCAATATACATTCTAGATTATTTGAAATAAATATATGATTTATTGAATATTTATAAAAGTTTGCATGAGACCATCTCATAGACTATACCAAAATATTTGGAAATAACCAAATTTAATATCAATGTCATCGTGTATTAAATACGAAACAACCTATATTTTACCAAGTAAGAAAGGGCTATTTTTTTAGGAAGCCAAGAATTTCAATTGGGCTACAATAATTATATAGGCCTTAAAATATGTTATTGGGCCCGTGGTATATTAAAGCCCAATTATAAGTAATCCGAATTATTCTACTCAAACAATTGATAACCTACTTTTGGGCCCAAATTGAATACATACTTCGAATGGACTTCACTATTAGGGCATGAATTTATGGGGTAAATTTGAGAATGAAAACTTATCACTCCCACCAGTTCTCTCAAAATCATCATTAACTCTAAATTTAGGTTAAAATAATAAAAATGAGATAAAAAAAGTCATCTAGCTGATATCTTAAATTAGATAGGGCCTACAAAAATATTTACACCTTCCTAAATCTTCTCTCAAATTTACACCTCCCTAAAACTATTTTATCTCACAAATTGAGTTGGGCCCACAATTTTTATTGTATAATTAGTAGAAAATAAGAGAACTGTTGTATGCACTTCTGAAATAGGGGATATAAATAGTATAGGAGAAACTTTAGGAGCAAATTTAACAGCAAAATTTTGAGAATTCTGTTGGGATTGCTCTAATCTATTACTAATACGAAAATAAAGATGCCCCATCCACGGTGCTCCATTCAGATTTTCCTTTATTCTGGTAATTTGTCTAATTTTAATTCATATATATTCTAATTTTTATTTTTATTAATTAAAATTTTATTAATTTCATATTCTTGAAATATCACATGTTTATCTATTAATCACATCTCATATTTATCTACCCCTCTATTTAATTAATTTCTTCTATTATACATATTAAAATAATAACAATTTCGAAATGCATTCTTATAAATCCTTATTTTATACATTCTTAATTCATATATAATAATCTATAGAAAATTTGTAAATGAAAATCTCTCTATAAAGACTAAATAAATATATTTAATCAACATGTCTACATGGAATCCTTTTCATTTTTCATTCATATTTTTCTAAAAACTTCGATTAGTGATTTCTAGAAAATATATACATTGAATTAAATGTGGGATATGTAGCTAAAGAAAAGAACAATAAAATTTGAAGATGTAAACATTTTTTTTCCACATTTTGGCAAATATTAGAGATATCGATTTAACATGAACTAACGAGATGGTTCAAAATGTTTTTCTAAAAATTTAAGTTAGTGTTTTCTAGATTGTATATACATTGAATCAAATGTGGGATAGGTAGCAAAAGAACAGAACAAAAAAACTTGAAGATGTAAACATATTTTTTCCGTATTTTGGCAAAGATTAGAGATATTGATTTAACGAGACGGTTCAAATATACTTAAAAAGAAGGATTTTTACTAATTTTAATTAATATTAACTTTGTTTAATTTTTTATTGAGTAATTTAGCATAAACCAACGAGACCTTTGAAGAGGTAAACATATTTTTTTCCGTATTTTGGCAAAGATTAAATATATCGATTTAACATGAACCAACGAGACGATTCAAATATACTTAAAAGGGAATGATTTTTACTAATTTTAATTAATATTAACATTGTTTAGATTTTCATCGAGTAATTTAGCATAAACCAACGAAAGGGTTCAAATAACATAAAAATAATGATTTTTACTAATTTTAATTCATTTTACTTAGTGTTCATATTTTTATCGAGTATTACTCAACGGATTTGAAACGAGTATGTACAGTAAAGTTACTATTTTAACCAAGATTAAGACGAACATGTAGAAAAATTCTAAACAAATTTAGATTTAAAAAAAAAATACATAATGAATTAGTATACCTGATCCATTATCATTCTTAATTATAAATTTAGATACGTGAAATAATTAATTTTATAAGTTTGATTAATAATTAACGCGAACAATATCACAACTTTTAAATAAGATATAAAATTATTTTTAAAATGTATACATTCTTAATTCATATAAAATAATCTATATATATATATATTTAATATTATAAAATTGGTAAATATTAGATATATCGATATAATTAACATGAACCAACGAGACGGTTCAAATATACTTAAAAGAAGAATTTCTACTAATTTTAATTAATATTAACTTTGTTTAGATTTTTATCGAATAATTTAGCATAAACCAACGAGACGGTTCAAATAACATAGAAAGAAGGATTTTACTAATTTTAATTAATATTACTTTGAAGATGTCAACATATTTTTTTTCGCATTTTGACAAAGATTAGAGATATCGATTTAACATGAACCAACGAGACGGTTCAAATATACTTAAAAGGAAGGATTTTACTAATTTTAATTTATATTAACTTTGTTTTTATTTTTATCGAGTAATTTAGAATAAACCAACGAGACAGTTCAAATAACATAGAAAGAATGATTTTTACTAATTTTAATTAATTCTACTTGGAGTGTTTATATTTTTATCGAGTATTACTCAACGAATTTGAGACGAGTATGTACAGTAAAGTCACTATTTTAACCGAGATTAGGACGAACATGTAAAAAAATTCTAAACAAATTTAGATTTAGAAAATACATAATGATTTAGTATACTAGATTCATTGTAATTCCTAATAATAAATTTAGATACGTGAAATAAAATTAATTTTCTAAGTTTGATTAATAATTAACGCGAACAATATCACAACTTTTAAATAAGATAGTATAAAATTATTTTTAAAATGTATACATATAAATTAAAACATAAAGTTATTTCCCGTCGAGTCTCGACGGGCTACTTACTAGTATATTATTTTTACAAAATAAAAAGTGATACTATTGTATTTGAAATGTTTTGAATGTTGTGACGAAATTGCAATCAAATGCAAATGTTGTTACTTTCGAGAATAATAATGATAAACAATATAGATATCATGTATTATTATGAATTTCAATACGAACATTGTATTTAAGTTCCACAGTTAGTTATCCGAGTTAACAAAAAGTTTATTATTTACTTGAAATAGTATCATTTGGGAAAAATCATTAGAAAAATTAGGTTTCTATTGAAATTCATCACCTACCCATATGTTTTGATCTATGTCATATGATGGGTGGGACCTAACACAAAGTAGGCAGGGTTATTCCCCTCCCTAAGTCCTTAGTTTATTTATTTTATTTTTTTCCTTTCATATGTTTGTTGGACAAAAATGAATTTAATAATGATCCAACTGAATAAATTAACACTATACTCCTTATGCAAATATATTAATGATATGACAATAGCATAACATCTACTATCTCTGTCCACTATAAGTATAGTAATAAATTCATTTTGGTACGTTCACAATAAGTATACATTTTCTATTTCAGCCCATGGCCCCACCACTTCCTTATATTTTACACTTCACATAAATTCAAAATAATGAATCCTTATCTCTACTCAAATACTCTCTCATTCCCTTTCGATATGGTCTGTTTTCCTTTTTGGGTCATCTCATTCAACATGGCATGTTTCCTTTTATGGAAAGAATTAGAGCTTACTTTAAGCTAAAAAAATATTTTATTAGCACTTTATTGACTAAAAAACACTTTATTGACTAAAAAGTTAATTTATTAACATTTTATTATATCTAATTTCTTTTTTCTTAGTTTCCGTGCCAAAAAGAACTAGGTCATATTGAACGGGACGGAGGGAGTAACATTTACCTTATTTTTAATAAAACTCGTATCATTCCAAATGTAACACATTTATCGTTGATGGAGGTAGTAATACATATAGTGTGCATTAATAAAAACCAATATGAAATAGAAGACCAAGATAAAATCGAAAATCCCATATTGTAGCAGTGTCAAAAAATGTGAGCTAGAACTGAGAAGAAAAGTAGACAAAACAAAATCCCCAAACCCTATTTGACTTGTCCTAACAAGTTTATGTAAGTAATAGTTGCTTCTTGCCTTCTTCTTCTTGTATTCGCCTAACTAAACCACAAAAAAGTCACTTGAGATGTATGGACATTATTGGGATGACACAAAACGACGTAGTTTGTGGGCTTTGATAATTGATAGGTTGAAAATCTTAATTTGTGCAGAAAAATATTTTCACGTGTACAAAGAGACAGATAGCTCCAAGATTATGGGGCGTCGATCGTTGAAATTAGGTCGACTTGTTTTTGGAATCTCATTTGCCATAATCAACACACGCCTCTCTTCTCTTGATTGAACAAACTAGTAAAAATTTTACAATTGAAATTTTTGAATGTTTATGATTTTTTTTTTTTACTCGGTGAGGAGAACGGTGGGATTTGAACTCTAGACCTCACTGCTTACAAACTGAAGTCTGCATTTCTTTAGGGACAACTGTTTATGATTATACTAATTAATATGGGGAGAAAAAAATCTATATCCAGTAATCCATGAATCAGGTCACTTTGTCAGATCTAAACAAGGTCTTATATTGAAAAATTATAAGTATGTTTTTTATGTATTGCGAGTCTCGAATTATTATGACATCCAATATTTAGACAATATCACAAAAATGTTTCGAATTACAATTACGAGTCTCGAAAAATCGACTTGCATGTTATGTTGAAGGATGATGTGAATTTACAAATGTAATATTGAAAAAAGAAACTATACGATATTGTCCCAATGTAAAGTCTTTTTTTCAAAAATACCAATGTGCCGACATTGTTTCCAAAATATCATGAGTCATATTTTTGGGTCTCAAAAAATGGATGTGTTAAGTCGGAGTGTGGGTGAATTTACATGTAATGATAAAATAAACTCAAAATTAACATAATTGAATTTACTCGAGCTTAAAGTACTTAGTAAACAAAGATCAAATTATATTTACGTATTTGACAATTATTTGATGTATAGTATTTAAATATATTGTAATAACTTGATGCAGTATAATCTAATATAAATATTTGTTGTCATTGATGTGTTTATATAACTAATATTTCCAAAATATACTATTATTATTAAAATATTATACAAATTAGATTACAAAGTTCATGTCGAGTAAACTAACGAAAATCATAACCACACGTACTAATCTGACTTCACAAACTTTTTATCGAGTAGAATTCTGAATAGCTCCAAGCTGATTTAACCACATGGAAGCCCTGTGACCTACTATAGTTAGCAAAATAAATTTTTGTGTTGATATTGCGTGGAAGCAAGAAAAAAAAATAATAAATAATAAATATTAATAGAAAATAGTAGAAACAACCAATTGAGTGGTCAGAGGTGGATTTGATAGCCAAACAACAAGTGTACGCCGTCGTCGCTGACCACCTGTCATCCGCGCCGGCCGCTCGCCCACCACGTGCCTTCCCGCATCCAATTTTTTCTTTTTTTCTTTTTACCATGAAAAATAAAAAGAAAATCATATTTTTGTCAAGAAATGAAAATCATTTTTTAAATGTTATTTTTAATAATAATTCGTGGCAGAAACGGGTCATTTTCATTAATTTCTAGAAAATTTTGGGAATTTCCTTGGAGAAGATGGTGGAGATTCATTGAATTTGACTACTGTTTAAATGACCAAAATGCCTCTCGGACTTCACAGTTTTGCATATCTTTTCCCAATTTTACAAATTTTCGCCCGAATATTATCAAATATAAGTCGATTATTCTTGAATATTATCAAATATAACTCAACTTAAGATATCCAGATAATATTATACTCCCTCCGTCCCATTATTCTTGTCTAATTTCTTTTGGGCACATGTATTAAGGAGAATGGTGTTTAAAGGGTAAAAAGATAGAAAGTGGTGGAACCCACAACTTTTTGTGAGAGAAACATATTTCCTTTTATGAAAACAGGACAAGAATAACGGGACAACCCAAAAAGGAATACAAGACAAGAATAACGGGACGGATGGAGTATATAAATTAAAAGAATTCCAACTCCCTAAATAACTTAATTATACTCTGTCCATCCCACCATTTTTGTCAATTTCTTTCCATTTCGGATGTTCTAAAACTACAGTCCACCTTTTTAATTATAACATTATTTTATTAATATAACTTTATTCAATATTGTGAAAATTGATGTATGAAGTAATAAATAGGAACGAACTTGAAAAACTGGATAAAAATCAAATTGTTTCCAAAAAAATTAAATATTTTCTTAATTCGTGTGAAAATATGTGAAAGATTAAAATGGTGGGATGGAGGAGGTATTTTGCTCTTTTAAGAGTTAGCTACTCGATGGAGTTGATGAGTTCGTGATTGTAAGAAATTAATTATAATTTTATTAATATATTCGTTACATATAGTGCAATTCACATTTGATCTTAGTACTAATTACAGGGCTATGGTAGAATAATTAGTTTTATTACTCGATAGTGCTTTAACATCCTCCTCTAATATGAAATTAATAGATTGATCAATTTCATATATTATTATGTAATGTATAATTTGAAAAATTACAATAAATAGAATTTGTTATAGGTCTACTATGTCAATTATGTAGCAATACTCAATCTTGTATGAGATAATTTTACAGAGAGATCATATAACAATATTCTTTTTGTGTTTAAACATATATGTTAAATTCATCACAATAATATGATATTTTTACGTGCCCACGAAAAGATAGGCATAAATTTAATCATTACACATCCTATAAATATATAGGACAAAATATTCTTTAATAGATATGCATAGATCCTTTTACTGCGTAAAAATGGATATGTATCTTCTTCTTCGTCTTATCATTTTTTCTTTTCAAGATTCATTTATAGTGGATTGCTGACATAAAGGAAATTCCCACTTGACAAAAATAGTTCAACTAAAGAATATCAGACTATTGGTGGGCCCTATTCATGTAGTACTAATTTACTACATATACAATGGTTTGCTATAACATGTCGGTAACAAAAAATATCTTAATTTATTCTCCCTCCATCCCATTCAATTTGTCTATATTTTCTTAAATAAATGTCTCACTCAATTTGTCTATTAAAAAAATATATAACCTTCAAAAGTGGTGGGATCTACCCACTTTTTATTTATTTTTTACCATTATTCTTAATCTTCGTGCCGAACAGTGGATAAACAAATTAAATGAGACGGAGAGAGTAGTACTCTTTCATGGAATAATCACTATAATATCGATATGGAAATGATAATATTTATTATAGTTCTTTAAAATATAACAGCAAATTTTGTTTAGGAAAACGATATTTTATTACTAACTCAATATAAATAATTAAATTATTTGATTACGGCGAATAAATTGGTAATAATTATACACACACCAATAATATTATAATAAGAGTCGTAATTATTTGCTGCGAGAAACTAAATACCAAAATGTTTCTACATGAGGTTCAAATAACATATTATAGGATTCTCATATTCATTATTATACAAGTATTGATGTCATAATACCAATATATTCTTAGTCATTATTCGTAGATGCGTAATGTAGGAATTTCAAAACTACACAATATTTATATCGAATTAATATTAATTCTATGTCCAACCTAAAATGTTTTTGGTAGAAATATGAGGTCATTGTGGCTCATAATATCACACATCTTCTCTTATAATTTATGGCTCAAGTCCATTTTAAATGAAAGATTATATGCTTGAATATTCTTACCAACATATATTATAATATTAGTAAAAGACATCCATTTATGGTCATTATATTCCACCAACCCTAAAATTTATAGTCGGACCAAATAGTTAATGCCCTAATATATTAGACATTGCTTCCATTCTCAATGGTCATATATATTTATTTTCTTATTTCAATTTCTAAAGGAGAAAATAAGTAACCACCGGAAATTTAATAGATAGACTATATTAAAATAATTATAATTTAAGGTATTGTTTTGCCAAAATGTCAACCCATAATTCGGGTCTTTCTAGACAATATGTACTTATTATAATTAATTTGTGCAATTAATACATAAAGAAAAACTTTAGGTGAACCCTTCTTCACCCAGCTAACCCCTATATTTTGTATTTTACCAAAAGGCTAAAAATAGAAAAAAAGATGCAAATAGTCAATAAGAGAAGCTTCTAATGGTAGACCAAAAAAAATTGAAAAATAATAATAATAATAATAATAAAATCTGCAACAGTATGAGCAGAGTTTATTAAACATTAAAGCAAAAAAATCAGATCAAGTCCCATTTCAAAGTCTAATCTTTATAATATATAAAAGTAAGCCCGGCTTGCCGTTTTTAGTAACTTTCATTTCAATTATTTTTATTCCATTTTTGGAAATAATATATTTAATTGTTATTATTCTAATTATTCATTAATATTTTTTAATTATCTAATTAGTATAGGACGTTACAAAAGCACATTTGTGGCAAAATATTAATTATAATAATAAATTTTCCATTTTTATACTATTTTTCTACCTATAAATTCTAAAATTATGAAACCAATTTCATCCACATTTCACATTCTTTGTGCTCCTTCATTCCAACTTTTTCAACTCATCGATTGGGAATGCTAATATATATTCTATTATGTGCATTTGGTTGGATTGATAGCAAATTAAGCCGCTAAAATTCTCATGAGATCAAGGATTTTTATTGAAGAAGAAGTTGTTAGTTAGGGCCGTCTCATTTGGTTATATAAATGAAAATAAGTTTTATTCTTTACATTGTTTCTTTTGTTCATGATGTATAGGTTGCCCTCTTTGTAGGATGTAGGAGAAATGTTGGGAATTTTCTTTGGAATCTCATTGTTGCAACTTTTTTTTTTCTGAAATGATTATTATTCTTTTTTTCCTTCTTAATTCATCATGTTTGAATTGACAATTTATCCGGTTAAGTTTTTTTTATTAATTTATCTTGCCCTCGATATCCCCGGATGCAATGCAAGACTGTATGGTTATGATTTTTTTTTGTTTATATAATATTTTTGCTATTGGTTCATTGTTGGGTATTATTACTATTAGAAATTTTTATTTTCCTTTTTTTTATCAATATTTTTACTATTGGTTCAATGCAATCCAACAATATCTGCAGCTTTTAAAAAAATTTATTTTCTTTTTTTTATCAATATATTGTTTCATGGTAATAATATGTATAAATGGTAGATATCAATTGTACATTACAAAGTTTTAATCAATCAATTAATATAGACGTTATAAAAGCTTAATTCATGGTAATAATTAAATTAAATAACAAAATTGAATGTTAATTGCAATATTGTTTTCTTCCCATTTTTATATTATTTTCTCCTATATATTTCAAAATTTCACTACGAAAAATACTCACACACTCCATTGTAAGTCTCACATCAACAGTGCATAATTTACTCTTTTATTTCTCAATTATTGCAACCCTAACAAACTGTTCATCTGACTTCATTTCGTCTTTCTTGAACCAAAGAAGTACGATTGACATGAATTTATGTAGCAAGGTTATTGCAATTGCTTTCGGTTCGCTTACGAAATTCGTGCTTAGAATAAATTTAAACAATGTGTTAAATTGATCTCGAGTGTATATTTTTTGAAGTTGTATTAGATTTTTAATTGATTGATACCTTTTTATTATTCATTTTTGTCTGCGAGTCCAAACCAATGGTTTTCTCTTCTTTTTTGTGTGTATTTTAGTATGTATACAGTGTAATCATTTGCTCTTTTCGAAAGAAAAAAAAATGTAATAATTTGTTGGAAGAAAAAATTGTTGCCGACTTTCACGTATTAGATGTAAATACGAGAAAAATGTGATTTGATGTGTAGCATTATTTGCATCGTTTTGTTTTTTATTTTTTTTCCAATTTTTAATATATACAATATAGTTCCTTCGTCACATTAATAACGTCCTACTTTTATTTTTAATTTGTTTCATTTATAACGTCTTATTCTAAAAATGAAAATAATTAGGATATATTTAGAAATAATTATGAACGTAAGGAAAATATGATGTCGTTTATCACTTTAATTATCCTTTTAGTTTAATTTATAATATACCTTAATTAAGTGGACCAACTTACTTTATCTACTAAACACATTTTTCTTAATATATATGCCCAAAATTATGGTCATTGATTAAATATGATATATTGTTGTGAATATAAATATATATCCATTTATCCACTATTATTTAAATGTAAATAAATATAATTAATTATAAGTATATTAAATAAAAAAAATACATTATATATAATAATCGTAGTTAGTAAGAATTACATTCTATAGATCTAACTATTCGATATGTGTATATTATGGATTGAGTTAGAAAATTATCTTTAAGATAAAAACGAAAATAAATCTACACATTGTCCTATACAGTTAAATAGTTAATAATTCATTTTATCTATAATAGTTATGCTATTACATAAATTACGCTATTAACATTTTTTTTAGGGAAATACGCTATTGACATTACCTACATGTACTCCATATCTAATTAATTTATCTTCTCAACTGAAGATATGATTTTTTATTTTTATTTTTATTTTTTTTATCTCTTGGTGCTTGAGATTTTTTTTTTAAGTCGCCTTAATCTAATCTATACTTTATAACTAAGGTATAGTTAATTAAAATATTATTGATTATTATACTAGAAATGTATTATAAATAAAACATATATACAAAAATGAAAATTACTTTAATATACATCTAATTGTAATCAATTTGTGGAATGAGATGAGAATGACAAAATTGTAGCATCTTTAATAATAATAAAACATTACAATTCATATAACTATTTTGTAGACATGATAATACATTTCTAGAGGAATGATATAACGCTCACCTTGCATGAGCATCTTTCGGATCACCATTTGTCCATATTAGCATTATTTTTTTAATTTTTTTAATTTTAAATTATAATACTTCAGAAATTAATATTGAAATCATTAAATCTACAAAATACATAAAAATCAAAGTTCGATTTGTCTTATTAGTCATTTCTTTGAAGTTAAAGGAAAAAGATACAATCGAGTTTTTATTTTTATGTAATTTATAGATTTAATGTATCCTTGTGTAAGTGATTTTTTTTGTATTTTGTGGAGAGATTCTTATTAAAGTTAATTGTGTGTTGAGCTCGATTATGTCATGTTTTTTCTTCAACAAGTGTGCTTATGTCCCATTGTGCTTTTATGAAAAAGAAATTTGTTTGGTTTCTTATATTTTACACATTTAAAATAAATAAAGTGTTGGGAAAATTCTATGAGAAGTTTTGATTTGATTCCAAAACTCGACTGACCCCTCACATGAGTTTAGATTAGTTAGTCTTAAAATTTTATTCCAGCTCACATGTTAGGGAGCTGATATTTTGTGTAACTTATGGTTTGACACTTAGAAGACTTTCGAAGACGAAGTGATGATTCGATCAATCAAGAAAAGATTGATCAACTAAGAAGACTGAACTTACATTGAGTCAATTGATGGGAAACTGAAACTGAGGAAGTAAAACTCAGTTTACGTGGCAAATCAGAGATCGACAACTTATAAACTCTTTCAACCAAATCTGCAGAACCGTACCAAAATAACAGGAAGCATGCATACCAAAAGAGGAAAAAAATGACGATTCTCCAGCTGGAAGAATTTAGAAGACAAGATGTTTGAGCTTGAATATATAATATCCTTCATTCATGGCACAAGCCAGATGACTTGAGTTACCTTCAGGACAGAGCCATACTCTCTCCAACACTCGATGTAATCGAATCGGTTAATGAGTATATGATGGACAAGAATAAGTCTGTAAATAGAGAATATTTGAGTTCAGACAAGAGACATGAGGCTTCTGATGCAGTTATTGATGTAATGAACGATGTCCACACACCTGAATTTCTAAATGGTCTGAAATGTTCAGGAATACCTAAGCATAATCTCATTTTGAAGGTCGGCACGCCAGTTATGTTGTTAAGGAACATTGATCATTCTCTTGGATTGTGCAATGACACGCGTTTGATTGTCACAAGAATTGGTAATCATTTTTTGGAGTCCAAAATATTGACAGGTTGTAATTCCGGCCATAAAGTATTGATTCCGAGAATGTCACTAACTTCATGAGACCCACATATTTCATTCAAGTTTCAACGAAAATAATTCCCTCTAATTATTTCGTAAACCATGACAATCAACAAAAGTCAATGACAGTCTCTATCACACATGAGGCATTTTCTTAAGAAACCAGTGTTCTCCTATGGTCAACTATATGTCATTGTATCGAGAGTATGGAGTCGAAATGGTTTGAAGATCCTGATGTGTGATAAAGATAAGAAAAGCAGTGCATGTACAACGTACAATTGTTTACAAGGAAATTTTTCTAAATTTATAAATGTATGAATTTTGAATGAAATTTTAATTTCGATTGCTTGATACTTAGTTTTTTTTTTCTTTCAAATTTTCCTTGCTTAATGAATATCAAAATTCAACTTATCCCGTGCATCGCACGGGTGTAGTACTAGTGGTCACAAATCCAAGTCCAACGAAATTAAAAGCAAAATAAATGTGTAAAAATTAGAATAAAAATGTCCCCAATTAATGATGTAGTTAGGGGTGAACATTCGGTTATTCATTTTGGTTTTGGTCTAAACCAAATCAAACCGAATAAATTAAATTTTTAAAAATCAAACCAAACCAAACCAAACTAACCGAATAACCGAACCATATAAACCAAATTTTTATAAGTTAAAAGTTAAAACCAAACCAAACCAAACAAACCGAACGGTCATGTATGTTCTAAATATTTCATCCAAAATCAACAAAAATATACTTAATACAATAAGACAATAGTATTTTAATTTAAATAATTAACATAACATATATACACACACACATATTATAGGAAAAGCCAAATATGTTAAACGAGCAACAAAAATATCGGTCCATTGCCTTGTTGCATGATGTTGATATCTGCACTTTATTTCAATTCTATTGGGTCCAACAAGCTCTTTGCGCTAAATTCTTTCAAATTATTTTTCATTATTGAGAAAAGTTATATATAAATATAATTAATCTATATATGTTATATAAAAAATTAATATATATATATATATAGAAATTCGGTTTTCGGTTCGGTTTGGTTGCCAAAGCATCAAACCAAACCAAACCAAACCAAACAAATTAAATTTTTTAAAAATAAAACCAAACAAACCAAACAAACCAAACCGAATTCTATTTTCGGTTTGGTTTTCGGTTTTCGATTATTTTTGCTCACCCCTGGATGTAGTATGAAGTTAAACAAAAGTTTTGAGTATAATTATATGAAAGTTGAAGCTCAATTCACAAGTTTGTGACACGTGACGTTATTCGATTAATAAGGTTTATACTTCAAAATTCCAATGCGATTTTTTTTTAATAAATAGCGATTGTGATTTTTTTTTGGGACAATAAAGTTAAGGAAAAAATAATTTAAAAAAGAATATGAAGCGTGTTAGTTAATATTTAGACCTATTCTCTTGCTAATGTTATACTTAAATGGTTGTGGTCACTAATAATTAATGGTGTTAGGAGTAAAAATAATTAATTCTCATGTCGCGCCAAGAAGACATTCCATTCTTATCCAAACACAGATTAATTTGATTAATTTAATCTTAATTACTATGTCACGCCTCAAATCGAATAGGCTTTCGTACAATAATGTTGCTAAATTATTATTCAACTTATTAAGAAAACATGTAGGCCCCAAGACAATTAATAAATTAAATTTATAATATAGTCTAAGAGACTATATCACTATCCTTCATATTTGCATATCTAATGCATGTATTTATTTTTCAGTGTACTAATTATAATATAGTGAACACAATGAGTGCAATATTATCCAAACACATCCACTTATATAGTTTGAGACAATTTTTTCAGGATGCTTCATCATAAGTCATACCATTAAATAGAATATAATATTTGGGATGCAATATCCTCTCATATTTTTTAATTTAGAAAATATTGACAAATTTATATGTAAGTACATGGGTATCTAACAATAAAAAAATATTGTATTATATATTATGAAATTTATGATATACTCCATGGTTACATTATGTGTGAGCTTAGTGAATCCGATACGTTGTTACTAGTAATATACACGAATGCAATATCCGATTCAATCACTATTTTAATATTTTATTAAACATCATATATTAAATACTCTCTTAAAAAAATAGTATATAAATACTGCATTTGATAAAATATCCAAATTTGGCATTTATAAACCTTGCTATTTATTTATTTTTGAGGGAAAAAAGAATACATTATTAATTTCTATGTTCACTGAACGTGTACACACAATGCACACAAAATTCAAAGTTTTGTAATTTCCGGTTCAACATAGGGGCAATTTCGTCTTTTCAAGTCAAAGCGTTCATCAACAAATTCACAGAAGCCAGAAAAAAGAAAAAAATATCGGAGTAGAAGAATAAAGAACAAACTCTTATTATAAAACTCTCTCTCTCTCTCAAATTGCTTCAGTTCATCGTCTCAAACTTCACTTTCTTGACTTTCTCATTTTCAATTCTCAAGCAATAACCAGAAAATTCACTCTCTCTCACGTGTATATATAATTGTGTAGAGATTTTCTGTATTTAGTCCGAAATTTCCACAAAATACACTCCTTTCTCGTGTGTAATTGCACAATTTAGCAGCAATCAGAAAAAATTGGCCTTGAATTTTCTGTATTTGTTCCGATTACGGGTTTCTAGAGTGATCAATTTTCTGTGAAAAGCTAGAAATCAAATTTATGGCGGTTTCGACCATAGCGCTTTACTCGAGTTCGCCGAGTAGCGTATGCTCCGCCTCGCACCAGATCAGCTCCCACATATCGTACGACTTGGATGTTAACACCCGGTCAGCGTCGTCGACATCGGCGTCGGCATCGCCGTCGCAGAAGCCATTGACCGGTGGCCTTTCGTGCCTGTTTGCGTCGCCGGCGATCAAATCGGCGAGTTATTCATCTGGAGTGGAGGATTTGGGTGCTATGTGGCATGATAGGACCGACGAATTGGGATCCTCGTTTCGGTACTCGTCGTTGAGTTCGTCTCTGAAACGAGATCAGGCTCACCAGAGTCCGGTTTCTGTGCTTCAAGGCCTGAATAACTCAATTGGATCGGGTTCTCGGAGCCCGCCCATGAGAATCAGCGCGGATTTCAGCTCAATTAGGTCGGGGAGTGGGGGAATGTTCAAAGGATTCGTGAGGCACGCGTTGGGCTCGTGTGTCGTATACGATTCGTCGCCTTTGGATTTGGATGTGAAAGACTTCGATCTGTCTTCTTCGAATGCTTTGTCGGCAGATGAGCTTCCTTTTTCCATGGACGAGAATTTCATGGCGTTGGATTTGCCGGCATATGCGAAAGGCTTGCTTTCTGATGCGCAGTCGAGGCATTCGATTTTTAGGGATGATTTTGTTGTTAAGGCTTTTTATGAAGCAGAGAAGGCTCATAGAGGCCAGGTATTTATCGTTCCTTTTAAAAATTTTCGATTTTATGAAAGAATTGAAGTAACTATTAACTAATATAATGCTTTTCTTCTGTGTAGAAACGAGCAAGTGGTCATCCTTATTTGCAGCATTGCGTCGAAACGGCAGTTCTGCTGGCGAACATAGGCGCCAGTTCTACAGTTGTTGCTGCAGGGCTTTTGCACGACGCCGTTGATGATTCTTTTCTCACTTTCGATCAAATATCGAAGTCTTTTGGAGCTGGAGTTGCTGATCTAGTAGAGGGGGTAAGAGAAATTGTGATCTTGATTCTGCTTTCTTCGATTTCGATATGAAGTTTCAATCTTGAAGTTATGTTAATGTAAGAATGTGGTTGTTTATCACAAATCGGTTGAAGTCATGTGTAGATGTGTAGGTAATGAAAGGGATGTTGGCATGTAGATCTGTTAATGTTAATGATTATGAATGATTTGTGTTTTAGAATGTGTGCATGCACTTTGGATGTTGAAATATGTTATCTTGATTGATCTTTTGTGTTTAAACGAGGAAACCTTTTAATACAATCAGGAAGAATTTGTTCAAAAACTGCATCTTCGAACTGAAAGTATATATGTTGGAGAGATATTGAACTGGGTTTCTGTGTCAGGTATCTAAGCTGAGCCAACTGAGCAAGCTTGCACGAGAGAACAACACTGCCTGCAAAACTGTCGAGGCAGATCGATTGCATACCATGTTTCTTGCAATGGCAGATGCAAGGGCTGTTCTGATCAAGCTTGCTGATCGATTGCACAATATGTTGACCTTGGACGCGTTGCCGTTGATCAAACAACAAAGATTTGCTAAGGAGACTTTGGAAATATTTGCTCCTCTTGCCAATAGATTAGGCATCTCGACTTGGAAAGAGCAGCTAGAAAATCTCTGTTTCACATATCTTTATCCAGACCATCATCAAGAATTGTCCTCCAAGCTTCTCAAGTCCTTTGACCAGGCTGCCATTACTTCTTCTTTGGAGAAATTGGAGGAAGCACTGAAGGATGCTGGGATTTCATACCACTGCGCGTCAGGCCGGCATAAGAGCTTGTACAGCATCTATTCCAAAATGTCGAAGTACGTATGACTTAATTCTTCTTTCATTTCCTACACAATCATATCTAGATGTGTATGTAGATTATATTAATCTTAGCATTATGACCTTAAGATCTATTTAGATGAGTTTGTTTTTTTGTAAAGCTGTGTGAATTGATAGCCTTACGGGATGTTCACACTTAGGAGCTAGAAGCTGGTAGTCCTTCTGTCCTTTCCATGATACTAGTAACGAGAAATCAAACTATTTAGATTGTGTGTTTGGCAAATGGCAACTCTCCATGGTGTTTTTATAGAACCATGTGGTGTAATTATAGTCCTGACCTAATGAAATTCTTCCTCTTATAGGAAGAAGCTTAATATGGATGAAATTCATGATATTCATGGATTAAGGTTAATTGTTGAAACTGAAGAAGACTGCTATAAAGCTCTAAAAGTTGTCCAGCAGCTATGGCATGAAGTACCTGGAAGGTTCAAAGACTACATTACTCGTCCCAAGTGCAACGGGTATGTCATAACTCGATGTTGAAAATGCGGTTTAATCCGGTCGTATTTATCATATACCTAATTTTATATTGCACATTGCAGGTACCAATCTTTACATACAGTAGTCACGGGCAAGGATATGGTGCCCTTTGAAGTTCAGATTCGAACAAAAGAGATGCACTTGCAAGCTGAGTATGGGTTAGCTGCTCATTGGAGATACAAAGAAGGAGACTCCCAATATTCGTCCTTCGTCCTTCAGATGGTTGAATGGGCACGCTGGGTGATGACGTGGCAGTGCAAGGCGATCAGCAAAGACCGTTCATCTGCTGGTTTTGTCGACTCCGTGAAGCCACCTTGCACCTTCCCTACCCATTCTAAAGATTGCACCTTTTCATGCCAACCCCATTGTGATGCTGATGGTCCCATCTTTGTTATCATGATTGAGAATGATAAGGTTTGTTCTCGAATCTTGTAGGATAATCTATATCATCATTTTATCACTCTAGGTTTGGTCAGATTTAATGTTTGGCATCATATTTCAAACCTGCAGATGTCTGTTAAGGAGTTTGCAGCAAACTCATCAGTAATGGATTTGTTGGAGACAGCGGGTCGAGGCAGTTTTAGGTGGACGTCGTACAGATTCCCTGTGAAGGAGGAACTAAGGCCCCGGCTGAACCATAAGCCCATCAGCGATCCTACTTGCAAGCTGAATATGGGAGACGTCGTGGAATTAACTCCGGCCATACCGGACAAGTCGCTGATGGAGTACCGGGAAGAAATCCAGCGGATGTACAACAGAGGCACGGCGCCGTTGGCTGCTGGTTCCATGGCTACCTTCAGAAGTTGACCCCTCACTTCAATTCATTCTTTGGTAGTATTACATTTGATAACATAAAAGATAGGTATTCTTGTACATAAGCATTTGTAAAGAACAGTTTCGTTGTGTTATGAAAGTAATTATTTATCCAATTGGAATTGATTTTTTTTGTTTTTGTACAGTATTATAGGTTTTATGATATTTGTTTCATAAAGAACAGTTTAAATTGATTGATCTAATGCTTACCAAATGTGATATTTTTATAAGGGGCATTTACTTTGCGTGATATGATAGATTGATAAAATATAGGATTGAATATATGAAGGATTAGATGATTAAACAAGCTTAAAAGTAATCAATCTATCAAAATAAACGGTAGATTAATCTATACAAGTCTTATTACTCAAATAAACGCCTCCTAAGAATTATATAAATAGTAAACTCAATAAATAGATATGCTGAAATTTACTTCTACACAATTTTAGAAAAGAAAATGAGTATCATATTGATACTTGGGCTATCAGTCTTATCACAAAAAAAGAAATAATTTTTATTTGCATTTGCAAAAAAACCTAAAACAAAACAATTGTAATAAGGAACATTTACATCCCAAAGGTGATGAATGGTCTAAAATTGGAGCAAATGACCATATTCAGACACAAGAACAAACTGCATGTCTTATAATTTATGATGCAATCTTCAAGTTTCCATCAACTGAGATTGCATCATTTTGGATCTTTAGTTCCAAGTGGGAACGAAACGCTTTGTGGAGTATCTTGTGGAAGATCGCTCTGATCATGAGAAGGATTCTGGCCCGGATTTGATCCAGCGGGCTCTTCATCATCCTCGGTTTCTTCACCTCGTTGGCTGCTCTGTTTCTTAGGCACAACAAGTTGATAATTCGGGTTGATCAATATATCTTGCTCCGGAGGGAGAGGGATTCCAGGCCCCGATATTGATTTTGGCAACGGGACCTTGTTTCTGCTCCGAGCCAACTCTAAGAGCACCTAGTGAGAGGTTAGTGAGAGAGTGCTGGTATGCAGAAGAGAGTAAACCATGTTTGCAGAAAATGAACATTGTTTATAGACAACCAATGTGTTGAAACAGATCAAAATAACTCAAGATCACAATTAGAAAAGCATGAGTTGCAGGATTACCTCTCGTGGTGGAGGCTGTGAGAAGCTAAAATTGACTTTAGACTGGATTGCAAGCTTAATATCATCAGAATCAATCATGGACTTCTCAGCATGTTCTGAATACATCTGTGCATCCGTCAACACATCTGCAACGTACTGATACCAAAGCCCCAAGAACTGGTGCACGACTTGTGGTTCATAATCGTCAATGTTCATTGATCTAAGCAACTCCTTCACTATCTTTCCATCCCTCGGCATATCCTCTTCTCCACCCTCGTCCATTTCTCAAATACAGGTGCACAGCCAACTGAATTCAGAATTCACTTCTTATCTTAATGATATCTATGTGTACACCAAAATAACAAGATCAATCTAGAGGATTAGTGCAAGTTTCATGAGAGAGTTCTTAGCAGAGAAATATGAAGAAAGCAAAACAACTAAACCATATAAAAGGAAGAAAAAGAGAACAAATGCCAAACCGTAATCCACAAATCCAAACTACAGATAGTGAATTCCACTTAAAAGGGTATAAGGATACAATAATTTCTACATGTTGGCTTAAGTTTGCACCATCTGCTTTCTACAAGTTCTAGCCTCATTACGAGATCATCATTATACGAAACACAAAAATGGAACAGTTGCTTAATTCAAATCTCAATACTACAAATTTATTTAATCCCAAATCCCAGAAATTTATCTCATGCTGCAGATCCAATGTGTTTAATTTCCCAATTTCAAAGATAAACTATGTTAATATAAATCTCAACATAATGAAGAACAACAAAAGGATCAAACAGCTACTCAGCAACTTAAATCACTTTTTTCAGCTAACAAATTCACACCTCGAAATTTTCAACTTAAGAAATCAAAACATCTTTGGAAATGGCATCTCTATCTATAAATTCAAAATGATAAATTTAAACCTTGCACCCAAAAATCAGAGATAAATTTGGCAGCGCAGGGTTTCAAATGCAATACATTTCAATTTCCAGAAACAAATATCATAAATTCCGATCATCTTCAACACTATGTGACATTTTCAGAGCAATCGTGGAGCTTTACATCATACAAAGACAGGTTTCTGATCACTCTCAATTCTAATCAGCTAAGATTCCAATACTTCTTCACATTAATTCTTCAATCATTTCATAAACTGCAGCCATGAATAACCTATCAAAACACATAGATTTTATGGAAATTTATAATTTTGCAGGTAATCAATCAACCACTCAATTTAACCGGCCATCACTTTACATAATAGAATCAAAAGCTACAAATGTGCAGATATATACATATATAATGCGAAATTTTCTTCCTTCGCCGGAAATCCGCGATCTGAGCTGCCACCGGAACTCCAGCCGCCGCAAAACGCTGCCAACCGCCGTCCGCTCAATCTATTGCAAATGTTTGTGTGTGATTATTTACATATACATGTAGATAGATATTTGTGTGCGATTATTTACGTATAAATGTTTGGCTACGTAATTTTTGGGTTACAAATGTAATTTAAATTTGGCCCATTCCATTAATTTGGATTAAGTGAAAAGTCCATTATATTCGGCCCATTAAAATATATATTGGGCCGTGGAGAATCCTACACCCCCTCAATAATTTTTAATGCTGAAATATTTAATTATTATGCTTCATAATAAAAAACAATTATTTTAATAAGAATCGTATTTCTCAAAATTATATGAAATAAATCATTCTCTCCCTCATATCCATGAGTTTAAAATTCCCATTCATCTGAAAATGCATCTTATTATTATAAACTAGAGAGAACAGGGAATAAAGTAGAGAGAATAAGAGTTCTATCTATTGAGATGTATTCAAAGTGTGTACAATATGAGGACCAAATACCTCTATTTATAATGGTACAAAGCTAGGGTTTTAGGGTGGATGACTTGGTCAACACTCATATAATGTATATCTATAAGATATTTACAACACTCCCCCTTGAGTGACCAATCCCTAAAACAAATGTTGCCTCATTAAAACCTTGCCAGGAAAACCCAATGGGACAAAACCTGATCGAAGGAAAAAGAGTACAACTGCTCTGCTTGAACTTGATCATTGTAGTCTTTGAGTCGTTGCATGCCGACTTGTGTACCAACTTTCTTAATGTTGACGTCGGCAATACCTTTGTGAATAAGCACGCCAAATTGTCACTTGTGCGAGTCTCCGTTGAAACAATGATACAAGTATAACATTTCACATTTGACAATATTATTGTGATGTGCATGTCTTGTTAAAAACCTCTTCAGAAAAATCATGTGGGAAAAAAAAAACTCGATAGAGGAAAAAATTACATAACATACACTTACTCATGTGTTGCATTAGTTGTCTCGCTAAAAACCTTGACTAAGAAAACCCATCGGGAGAAAAACTTAGTAAGGGGAAAAATACGAGTACAACCATTTGGCCTTTAGAGTATAATCTTTATGATTACTCAAAATTAATCTTCATGGCCAAATCCTCATAAATATGTAGTAGTTTCTCACTCCCCCTGAAGATAATAATAATCTTCAAAGTCAACATATTTCACTACTATAAACGTAATCTCGTATAAAGATTGGGAGGAGATTTAGTGAATAAATCTACAAGTTTATCACTAAACAAACTTTTGTGACCATAGTTCTTCTAGAACTCATTTATGCAACACAAGTTGAATTATTCTCATAGAGAATAGTGGAGAATATAGCTTATATCCTTACACCAATTTGAGATATTGAATCATGGGATGAGATAAACAACCAACATCCTAGTAGCCACCAATGTGAATCTCAATCTCTTTCATAAAATAGATTAAAGATCGTTTTAACCTTTAAGATAACCAATGATATTCTCAATATCATTTCAATGTCTCATTATGAGAGCATTAATCTTGCTAGCAAGTTAACTTTAAATGTTACATCAGATCTGATAGAATATATAGTGCTATCGGCACTCAAAGTAGGGAACTTTTGGTCCCATAATATAATCGTTATCTTCTATATTCACTTCAAGTCAAGTGAAGAGACAATCATTGTGGTCTAACTAGATGTGATTTATAATAAAAATCAATCTCTCTACAACCTTTTCAAGTAGGTCGACTGGTGTAATAATAATATGCTCCTTTAGGAGATGTTCGATCTTTCATATCGAGTCAATAATTAGATTTAGCTAAGTCTTCTATTTCAAACTATACCTTTATGTACGAGTTGACTCTTTCATCAATATAAGTCATTCAAAGACTTTTGGATAAATGTACAAGTACACATATCCTTACTTCAGAAGGAATAATTCACACTTGTTGTGAATTTATATTTCTCTTTCTTAGAAATTTTGAGTACATTAGAGACTTTTATATATATTCACGTACAATGACCCAACAAATATACGGATCAATGATATTCATTACTGCGATAGATATTAAATAACTGAACGTGATGCCATATTAGGAGAATATATATAAGAAAAATCAATTTATGATCTCTGCCTAAATCTTTGAGCTATTTACATCGCTTTATTTCTCATCATCTCATCAATTTCTTTTCTCTTAGTACAAATACTCATTTGTGTCAACATTATTTGACATGTGTACTACAGAGCAAAAGATTATTTATTTAGCGAGTCAAGCTCTGCCTCAATTGCTTCTTTCAAATTTACTCAGTGCCTCTGGCACTTCTATTTTCTTTGATCTGGATCCAGAATATCATTTCAAAATGATATAAGCAATTTTGTCGAGGCAAAAGTATTGTTCACAATTATAATATTTTACTATTTCTCATTTATCTTGAATTCACATAATTCATGGCATTTTCAATCAACCAGATTTTCATCATTTCTCAATGATATTTTTCTTTACTGGTTATTCCGTAATCCCAGTCTTTTAATATTTGGTGTACGTGCATATGCACTGGGATTTTCGTCCTTATGACGATCCTCTTTAAGAGATTGATGAAGTGATATAATTTCTCTATTCAATTTTATATTTTGCGGATCTTTATATTTAACACCAATAGATCTCTCACGCTTATGGCGTTAAAGAGCATCATCTAATTTATTTAGTTCACGAGGAACTTCAAGATCTTTTTGGTGCATATATAATATGTATATGAGATTTGATCACTCATTTGGCAGTAATAACTTGTTGAACTTTAAGTTCATCACGCGAATATTTAATCTAATATATATTCCAACCTTTTGTTGGGGACCCATATTTTATATGTTGTGGGTTTGCAATTGAGACTTGAATTCAAAAATTCGTAGATGACAAATCAAGTTCTCAACCAACAATATATGAACTAATGTTGTCTCAATATGGTATCCATTGTAGCGGATATCATCAAAACTTAGTAAGTTTCTTTTTGACTTACTAACATGTTAATTTAGTATCAAAATGATACAAGCTCTTCCGGAGCAATTTGTCATTTGTGCAATATATATGCACAAAAATCAGGGATAATCATATATTATCCAAATATTTTATTGCTCATCAAGGCATGTAATATTCTTTAGAAATATTAATTGTGCTACTTCAATAGCATCAATACATAATCTTTAAGATTATATGTAAATTTGAATTTCTTCAGAAACAACGATTATCATAACATAAGAATTATAAACATAATATATCACAATATATTTATGCAGTAATATATTTCCATCAAGTCTCAATATTGAAGTACAAATACAATAAGAATTTGCAAAATAACCGATAACAATAATCTTTATAAAAGAAAATACAATTGTTTTGATTTGCTTAAATATAAGCGATTCGTCAGATTAAGAAATTTATAGCAATTGATATGAACAAATTAACAAATATTATATTTCAATATTCCAATATATTTGACTAAAGACATACACATGTTTCGTCAATTCATATAAATCAATCTAATATCAAACTTAGATTACAGAGGTCATTATCTTGATCACACGTATGATCGTATATTATAAATATATATGGGGTTTGCTTTAGAATTAAAAGCCAATGAAAATTGTATGAATTGAGATTTTAGACCGAAAAGAAATTCGTACCTTAATGGTAGACTAACCTTTTTAGGATCGAAGAAGGAGGGGTTGAACAATCGTGCTGATAACGTGTTATAAACTAGAGAGAACAGGGAATAAAGTAGAGAGAATAAGAGTTCTATCTATTGAGATGTATTCAAAGTGTGTACAATATGAGGACCAAAGACCTCTATTTATAATGGTACAGAGCTAGGGTTTTAGGGTGGATGACTTGGTCAACACTCATATAATGTATATCTATAAGATATTTACAACACTTATTTTATTATATTAGGATTATTCACTAACTTTATTTGATTTTGTAATTTCCAAACCTGATTTTTAAAATTCAGTGAATTAAAGCACAAACTTTGTAACTTTTGTAATGGAGACCTTTTAAATATATCCGGCAAGATGACATGGACTGCAAATACGATATCGTTTTGCTAAAGCCTTTCAATGATGTCGTTTTGTGCTTATTAAAATTGATAGTAATAGAAAAAAAAATAGAAATTCGTTGTGGAGTTCAGTTCCTATATTTATTCACAAAGCCATTTGTATAATAAATTAGCAAAGTTCATATATTATTATACTACTATAAATAATACTAAAATAAAACATAACTAAATACACCTTAATTCATAACCAACAATTATTCATTAATTTATTCATCTCCAGAAAAATTGTTGCACAGATGATTGCCATGAAAGCACAAAGAGCAGCATGATCAAAATCCCAGCTAACCCTAAACTTGAGCTTCCAATTCTGAAAGCAGAATCACAATCTGCAGATTCGAATTCTCCACCCCTTTTTTGCACTGAATTCTTCGATGAAGAAGTGGTGGTTTTGATGGCGACAATCAGCCCCGCCACCACCGCCGGCAGCACGAGGCCACTCGAGCTCCACCGCGACTCGAGGCGGCTCTCGCTCTTCCGGTGATCCATGTACAGCGGCGAGAGAACGACCGCCGAGACGAGGGCCAGCACCATTGCTGCTGCTCTCGGTGAAGAATTGATCATTTGTGGATAACGTGCACTAGTTTCCATTAATTCTTATGGTTTTCTTGTTATTATTATGGAGAGAGTAGTGATAATAATAACAAGAAAACCTAGGTTGGGTGGTGATGGAGTATGGTATAAGAGAGAGAGAGAGAGAGAGAGAGAGAGAGAGAGAGAGAGAGAGAGAGAGAGAGAGAGGGAGGGAGATTTATAGGAGAGAGAGAAAGATGAGGTGGGGAAGGAATGTGTGTGGAAAGATTGAAATTTGATGAAGGAAAAGCGAGTTGGGAGCCGTCCAAAAAGGTGTAAAATGGGAGGGGGGAGAGAGAGATTGATAATTGAAGCATGTCTGTGGAAGAAAGGGAAAAGAGTACTAAAAGGTGATTAAGGGATTTGAAAGTAAGGTATAATTTGTTGTTTATATACACAGGTGGCAAAAGACCGGGCTAGGTGGGGCCAATGGGCACAAAATCATGTCGGATTCTAGTTCAATCAGGCCTAAAACATCATTCATAGTTCAAATAAATCGGGTGGGATCGGACTAGGTTGGCCATCTGGATTTTAGCAAGCTCAAACCCGTCCGAAATTCCATCAAATCTAAAATCTCAAGGTCCAACCTAGCTCAAAATTAGGACTTGTTTTGCCACCTTTATTTATATGTTTATGTCATTGTGTGTGTAGATTTTCATATGAATAATCTTTTACAAATGGCATTTAGCTGTCATTTTTGCAACATGGCAAGGAAAATTTAAAAAGTTGCTTGACTAGAATTCACCTGCAAGCTGGCTTACTACTATTTTAATTTCTTTTTTGAACTTTTTTCTTTTCATTGATATAAATGTCTTACTTTAATTACTTTAACTGATTTTGGAAGAAGTCGACATTTCCTTAGACGCGTCTAAAGTGTGTAAATCTCAAGAGGTATATACTCAAGGCTGAAGGTTTGGTACTTAACTATATGATAGTACCGGCCTCATTCTGGGCCCGACCTAAGGCTATTTAGGCCTATATATTAAAACTCGGCCCATGGAGTTCAGCCCAAACAAAGTCAACATCTGCCTTGAAGACCAAGTAACGAAGCCCTACTTTGGGAGAAGATAGAATTCTACTACGAACGGGAATCGGATATGCATGTATCAAGCAACTAGATATGTGTAAGGAGTCCGATCTCTAGAAGGATTAGGACTTAACCCAAGGCTTATAAATAGATGCAGGATTAGAGATGTAAGGGACATTCAATACTCATTGTACTCTCAAGTATAATAAAAGCTCTCTATATTCTCCCCCGTGGACGTAGATCACATCGATCGAACCACGTATATCTTTGTGTCATCGTGTTATTATTTCTTTTAGCTACTTTCGCAAACCCTAGATCTATCATTGGCGCCGTCTGTGGGAACCTCATCAACGGTTCTTACGTAGCTGATTTATGATGGTAACGCGATCACAAAGCGTGCGGGGCCCAAAGCCAACGCGGGAATCCTAACGAAGCAGAAAGCTGCCCCATAAGCCAAGAGAATCGCCAGAAAGGCAGTTCGGTCCCAAAGGAGAGGCACGCCAGGGACCCAATAGAAGGAAATCCCTCCGAAGGGATGCCCGCGCTAGAGTACATCCCTCAGAGAAACCCGACGCAAAATCGGCATCGGAGGACACATAACGGACAGTCCTTCAGAACGGGTGATACCCCAGAAGGGTACATCGAAGAAATCAACGACGAGTCGGAGCCGAAGGGATCCGAGCTGAAGGAGGATGATCTCTCCAGAGACTTTGACCTTGCCACCACCTACGCCGCGGCCGAATTCGCTAAAGCAAATAAGGAGCGTTTCAAACGCTTTCTTGCGACGACCCGGATGTCTCCCATACCCGAGGCCAGGGAGAGTTCCACGCAAAAATCCCTACCTAAAGCTCCTCGCTACGCCGAGAGGCAGAAACCAGAGCTAAGGGAGAGACACGATCCCCGGCGGGGTTCAGTTCGACGCCAGAGTCCAAGCTCGCAGCAGACTCCCAGGCGACATCATACACAAAGGCGATCTCGGAGTCCCAGAAGGTGCCGAAGTCCGAGCTACAGCGAGAGTCGCAGTCCCCCGAGGAACCGACACCAACATGAAAAGGAACCAGCTCAGCTTGTCAGCCCGTTCACCGACGAGCTGCTTGACACCAAACTCCCCACGGTGTACAAATTGCCAAACATTCCGGCCTACAATGGGCTAGATGATCCCCTTAACTTCTTAACGCGTTTCCGATACAGCATGCACAACCAGGGTCTCAGGGAGGAACACATGTGCAAGCTATTCCCCGAAATGCTGATCGATTATGCCCGAGCTTGGTTTGACAGCCTCCCAACTGGCAGCGTAGGGTCCTGGACCTATTTGGAAAAAATATTCAAGCAAAGATTCCATACAAAGGTTCAGGCTCGCCGAGACACAGCCTACCTCCTATCGGTGAAACAAAAGGACAAGGAATCTATAAGGGAGTACGCTTCCAGGTTCATGCAGGAAAGCTTGAAGGTCGATAAAATCGACGATGTCTTCCTCATCTCGGCCTTCCGAAATGGAGTTGCTCCCGGGTCCCTGAACCAAGAGCTCGCTAAGCAGAAACCTGAGACAGCCCAGGAGATGTGGAAGATTGTATACCAGTTCGCCGATGGCCAGGATGCGGACCGATTGAAGCGGGAGGAGACCGAGAAGAAGAGAACTGAAGGGGATCGAGGTCGGAGTGATCGTGATCGGAGAAGTGCCCACGAGCGCCTCCAAAGAGGACCTATCCAGTCCCGGCTCGGATCAGGACCAATCCAGTCCCGGCTCGGATCAGGACCAATCCAGTCCCGGCTTGGACCTCGGGTGGGACCAGAGCCGTCCCAACGACCTCCTTTTATGAAAATGAATGCCGAGATCTTCGCACTCCACGAGGACTGGTTCGCTAAACCACGTCCCATGTCAAAGTCTAAACCTCGGGACAGAAACAAGCACTGCTCCTTCCATGATGACCATGGGCACCACACGGAGGATTGCCGCGACCTCGCGGAACAGATAGAGAGGTTAGCCCAAGAGGGAACTCTGAGGAAATACGAAGCCGGGGGGAAGAAAAACACAAAAGGAAAACGGAAAGGAGGACAAGGTCGCTGTGCTCCCCACAATAAGCGAGCTAAGGTCGATCACGACGAGGAGGATGACGACCCTCCGTACGACGCACCACAGTACGACGGAGTGGTCTCCACCATCACCGGGCAAGACAAAAACTAAGTTGAAGGGAGAAGCTCGCAGACCACCGGTCCGCGTCGGGTGAGGAGCAAACGAAAAAGAGGTTCAAGAAGGGGGAAACCGTCACATTCTCTGAGGATGACCCTGTGCCTACAGCTACACCACACAATGACGCCCTGGTGATACAGGTCGGAGTGGCCAACAAGATGGTCCATCGCGTATTCATCGATGGTGGGACGGCGTGAGCATCATCTTCCAACACCGCTTGGATAGGATGGGCCTCGACCCGGCTCGGGTGAACTCCACACCCCCGCCTCTCAAGAGCTTTACGCAAGAAGAGACGCGACCCGAAGCGGACCATTGCACTCGACGTTGCCATTGGCAGCCCGCCGACCAGCGTCAATAAACTGGTTCAGTTCTATGTGGTTAAAGCGAACTCCCCCTACAACATCATACTAGGTCGGGATTGGCTGAATGCAGTCATGGCCATCATTTCGCCCTACCACCTGCTGTTAAAGATTCCGACCTCTACGGAACCCCTACCGTCCGAGGTGACCGGATAAAGGCCAAGGAGTGCGTACGGGTTGCTCTACGAGGTCAACCCTGTGCATAGCAATCAAAGTATCCCAAGGAACCGGAAGAAATGACGTCGATCCCGGACACCTTGGCGGAACGGGTTTCCTGTCCGCGAGATCCAGCGAAGGTCGTCAAGGTCGGCTTTGCCGGGGGACCTCAAACACGCATGCAAGTAATCCAGCTCCTAAGGGAATATCAAGACGTCTTCGCCTGGTCTCCAACAGACATGACGGGGGTGTCGTCGAAAATCATCACGCATAAGCTTAACATTAACCCGAACTCAACCCCGGTCAAGCAGAAACGGCGATCATTTGCTGCTGAACGAAATCAAGTTATCTACAACGAGGTGCAGCAATGGTTGAAGGCAGGGCTTCTGTTTGAAGTCAGATACCCGATTTGGCTATCTAATCCGGTAGTGGTAAAGAAAGAAGAAGGAGAGTGGAGGATGTGTGTAGATTACACCGACCTCAACAAAGCTTGCCCGAAGGACTGCTATCCTCTCCCCAACATCGATGAAAAGATCAAATCCTTAGTGGGACACGAAGTATTCTGCTTTCTCGATCTCTATAAAGGATACTATCAGGTTCTAATGGATGATGGAGATGCGATCATGACAGCTTTCGCAACAAGCTTCGGGATCTTTGCATTCAAATACATGCCATTCGGGTTAAAGAATGCCGGGGCGACATACCAGCGAATGGTAGATTTCCTTTTCCGAGATCATATCGGCAAGATTGTCGAAGTATACGTAGACGACATTATCATCAAGAGCAAAGAAGAGGCTTCGGCGGTGAATGACCTGCGAACTACGCTCAACATACTACGGCAGGCGAACCTCAAGCTGAACCCAAAGAAGTGCACTTTCAACGTGCGATCTGGCAAATTTTTAGGGTGCTGGATCTCGCCAGAAGGTCTCAAAGCCAACCCGCTGAAGATTAGAGCCCTGCAGGAGATGAAGGTACCCCGGACTATCCGCGACGTGCATAGGTTGACAGGGTGCATAACTGCGCTAAGTCGTTTCCTCTCCAAGGCTGCCGAGAAACAACTCTCATTCTTTAAAATTCTCAAGAAGGCACCGGAATTTGGATGGGGACGTGAGCACGAGCTAGCCTTGGAGGAGCTCAAGCGCCATCTCGGGGATTTACCAACCTTGTCAGTCCCCCAAAAGGAAGAACCCCTCTCTCTGTACCTCGCGGCATCGAGGGAAGCAATAAGTGCAGTGTTGGTCCGAGACGAAGGAGATCGGCAGCTACCGGTGTACTTCGTCAGCCGAGTTCTCAAAGACCCAGAGACGAGGTATCAGCCTCTTGAGAAGTTCGCCCTAGCCCTGATAAACGCAGCTCGGCGTCTGAAACCCTACTTCCAAGCTCACCCAATACAAATTTTGACTGATCTACCTCTTCGGCAAGTTCTTACTAAACCGGAAGCCTCAGGAAGGATCGCGAAATGGGCAATCGAGCTAGGAGAGCACTCTATATCGTTCGGTCCCCGTCGAGCTATAAAAGGGCAGGCTCTAGCAGACTTGCTTGTAGAAGCTCATCATAAGGACCTCGAGGAACCAAAAGAGATCAAAGCCAAAACCGAGCTCCATGAAGTCCCGGAGAAGACACCCTCGGATTGCTGGGAGATGTACGTGGATGGAGCTTCAGGAAAAAAAGGAAGTGGAGCCGGCATACTCCTCATCAGCCCAGAGAAAAAGGAATTAACATATTCGCTGCGATTCGAGTTCTCCACTACGAATAACGAGGCGGAATATGAAGCTCTCATTGCCGTACTACATCTCGCCCAAACCCTTCAGATACGAGCTGTCCAAGCCCATTGTGATTCCCAAGTCGTGGTCAACCATGTGTTAGGGAAATACGAGGTGAAAAGTGAGAAGCTGAAGAAGTACCTAGAGAAGGTCAAGCTCCTTGAACAGTCTTTCAAGTTCTTCAAAATAGTTCGCATTTCCAGAAGCCAAAATACCCGAGCTGACGAGCTAAGCAAGCTGGCGAACTCTCCATCCAGCTCGACGCTAGTGGAGGAAGTCCGAAACAGGAGTATTGAAGAGGCAGAAGTCAATGCAATCATAGAGGACGACCCAAATTGGATGACCCCCCTAATCAGATGTTTGAAGAACGGGGAAGTGCCCGAGGACAAGACAGAGGCTAGAAAAATTCTAGCTAGATCCACGCAGTATGCCCTCGAGGGAGGGGTCCTCTATCGAAAGTCATACTTACAACCTCTCCTCAGAAGTGTTGGACCAAAGGAAGCGGACTACATACTAAATGAAGTGCACACAGGATCGTGCGGAAGCCACATTGGAGCTCGGGTGCTAGCTCAGAAAATCATGCGATGGGGGTACTATTGGCCAACAATGGCAAAAGATGCGGAAGAGTTCGTGAAGAAGTGCCTAAAATGCCACCGCATGCCGAGTGACGAGACTACCCCAAACCGACCTCTCTACTATTCAAAGTCCGTGGCCATTTATGGAGTGGGGCATTGACATCGTAGGGCCTTTCTACCCGGCACCTAAGCAAAAACGGTTTCTAATAGTCGCCGTCGACTACTTCACCAAGTGGGTAAGCTCGAACCTTCCACAAAAGTCACAAGTGATAAAGCCGTTGACTTCGTCTGGAAAAACATCGTGTGTCGGTTCGGGGTACCAAGAGTCCTCATCTCGGATAATGGAACGCAATTTACGAGCAGAAATTCGTAGAATTTCGCGAAGGACTCAATATCCAAAGAAAGTTCACCTCGGTCAACCGACCTCAAACTCATGGCCAGACCAAAGTCACCAACATGAAGATAGTGAACGGACTCAAGGCCCGCCTGCAGGCGAGAAAAACAGAGTGGATCCACAATCTCCAAAATGTCCTATGGTCGTACCGGACTACGCCCCGAACTCCAACGGGAGAAACCCCGTACCGTTTAGTATACGGGTCAGAAGCAGTCATACCTGTCGAGATCGGAGCACCCAGTCCCCGAACTATCAATTTCTCCGCCGAAGCTAACGAAGAGCAGCGCCGAACCGACCTAGACTTATTGGAGGAAAAACGGGAACAAGCCAGCATAAAAGAAGCTCGGTACAAACAGCAGATGGCTCGGTATTACAACCAAAGGGTTAAACCCCAACAGTTCCAGGTCGGTGATCTTGTGCTTCGAAACAATGAGATCAGCCTCTCAGAGAAGCTCGGCAAGCTCGAAGCCACGTGGAAAAGACCCTACAGAGTACACGAAGTCCTCGGCAAAGGAGCTTACAAAATCGCCTATCTTTCGGGCGAACTAATACCCAGAACGTGGCACATCGCCCATCTAAAGAGATTCTTCGTATAAGCAGCAAAATCTTGCATATAGAGTCTTAGGTTTTCTTTTTTGTTTTTTTTTGTCTTTAATGTTTTGTTTTTAACGAGCTCGTCAAAACTCTTTTTACTTTGTTTTTTGGTCCTTTTTTTAATAAAATTTCCTTTTTTATCTTGCATCTTGAGTCTTTTGATTTGCTTATACGAAGTGTCCATAACATCAAAAATCCCCTCATAAGGTCGAACTACGGTTCCCTTGCGTGGTCATTAATGACCCGACATGGGGTAAATAATATCCTACAATGCGCAAAGGAAACCCTTTCCGAGGTCCGAGCTCATCTCCCTTCAAAAAGGAAGATCCCACGAGGTCCGAGTCAAACTCCCTCCTAAGGATAATTAGTTCTCAACTGGGGTCGGAACCAAGTTCCCCCGGGAGGATAAAATACGAGGTCCGAACCATGGTTACCTCGCCGACACAAAGAAGCCCGAGTTAAACTCACTAAAAGGGTGCAACGCACAAATAAACCAAGGAAGCAATCTTCACGAAAAACAGGAAAGTTCAAAACCCAATATATAAACTTTTATTTCTAACTCTTTGGAAAAGTTTGTGTGTACATAAATTACAGGCAGAATCGAGCTAATCTATGAGGGAGGGTGTTTCTTGCTAAAGCTTAGCCAATCTTCCTCGAATGAGGAAGGCCCCAGGAGATCATCAATCGATATTCGACCTCGTCCCCGACCTCGACCTCTTCCAGCAGGAAAACTTAGACCTCGCGGGGTAGCCGAACCGCGACCAACAGTTCGCCTACCTTGGCTCGGACCAACCTGATGTCCCCACGATGCCGTTTTCACCTCGCGAGCAGGCATTGTCCGAACAGAAGAAGAAAGGTCTGCACCCGCACCACATGCCAAAAGCGCCCGTAACTTAGGTCGGCGGTCCAAAATACACTTATACCTGCCCGCACTCTCCTTCAGCATCTCAAAAGCACCCTGAAGCCCAAAAGACTCGGACCCGAGTGCTTCCTTTAGCGCGATATATTGTTCTAAGTCCTCTTTTGCCTTTAATTCCGCCTCGGAGATGGTGATACCACCACCGCGACGGATAATATCTTCATACTCGGCATGCTCCTCGACGATCTTCTCGTAATCTTTGGGAACGCGGCCAGCTCGACCTCGGGCAACTTTCAACTCCTCCTCAGCCTGAAGAAGCTTGGCTCGAAGCAAGTCGGTACTCTCTTGAAAAGCGAGCCGCTTGACTTCGACCTCCTCACAAAGTGCCTCAAACTTCATCTCGCCATCCCGTCGGCTCGGCTTGGGATTTCAGAATACACTTTTGGTGAAAAGCTCCTCGGCGGCATTTCTCCCTCCATTGCATCCGTTGGTCAACCACATCTTGAGAAAGGAGAGCTATTTGTATGCGCAAAGTAGAAATACCGACAGAATCCAAGCTCTACACTCAAGAAAGAAGAAAACAAATTCATTGATTCGAAGATGTTCAGTACAGATATACAATGTGAAAAAAAATGAAAAAAAAACAACTACACTAAAACATCACCGACCTCCTTATCCTGAGAAGGTGGCTGCTCGGAGGGGGAACCGTCCAAGTCCTTGTCAGCGGCCGGATCTTCACCAGCCCCAGCCTCCTGCTCCTCCTCCACTTCCTCTTCCGGGCCCTCGCCTTCTTCTTCCTCGTCACGAAGGGCATCGAAAGCAGAGTCCAGGTCGAGGTCCCGGTCTACCGAGCAGTCAGCAATCTGCTCGACAGATAGAAGCGTGGACGAGCCGGCAATATTCTCCAGGAGGAGAAACTGGCCGAGGTGATCTCGGACCACCCTGGTATACCGAGAAGGTAGGGCTTCATTTCCTAGCCGCTCGAAGCCGTACTTGGATACGTCCAGGCCGGGGAAGTCCTTGGCAGCCTGCTCCAAAGCAGCCACGGCGAAGTTTCCGTTGATGAGCATGGCCAGGTCATTGGCAAGCTTGGAGAAACTCTCCGACAACAGAAACCTCTTTGTGAAGGCCCGGAAGAGCTCACCTTGGCTAGCCGCAAGGTTGACCTCCCGGTCCTTCGCCGCAATCAGCTCGGACTCAAGCCTCCGAGCTTTCTCGGCCTCCGCCTCGGCCCTCGCGAGCTGAGCAACCAACTCGGACTTGGCGCCTTTTCTCGCCCTCTTCAGCCTTCACCAGCTCGGCCTCAGCTTTCTTCGCCCGGGCAATAGCCGACATCAGCTTTTCAGAGTATCGGCTTTTCTCTTCCTCATGTTTCGAGGACATCTCCTCGACGTTGTTCTTCAGCCAACTGACGAACATATCAAGGCCCTGAAAGAAGGAATGCAGTTAGATACACAGGCAAGGTTTAAGGAAACTTATGTCATGAAATCACTAAATCCTTACCTCGGAGAAAGGAAGGCCAGCCAGTTTGTTCGAAGGAGTTACGGGACTCGCATCACTTCCCGTAACATCAATGATGTCCACCTCGACTTGGTCCCCGACCCGCGCTCGTTTCAGAGGTGGTGTGGAGGAAGGACAACGAACATCTGTCGCTCTAGGATCTCTCACCTCAGCTCGCTGAATTTGATCAGACGAGGAAGCAGATCGGCCAGACAACCTCGGCCTCTTACCCCCACGAGCTGCGGCTTTCCCATCAGCTCCCTTGATCTTCCCGAACTTCACTGCAAATACAAATCATGAAAAGAGTTAGGACGATAAATAAACACATCACAGCAATCCTAGTAGCACTAGCGGGGCCTCACCCGTCGCCGGATCCACCATACTTTGAGGCTCATACGGGCTCAACCCCGCTTCAGCTAGGGAATCTTCATTATAGCTCGCCTCAAAAGGACCGTGATCCCTCATCGCTTTCACAGCGGACTCCAAATCCTTATCGACCTCTTCTATTACCCACTCGCAAGGCTTTTCTAGCCTCCAAATCAGGTCGATGAAACTATTGTGGCGGCAGAAGAAGAATTTCTGGTGCAACTTGTCCACCTTATTTTGAGTTCGCCCTTGAACTCGATCCGGCCGACGTAATACCAGCCCCCCGCCTTTTTGAAGACAAAGAGCTCGTGAATGAGCTCGGCAGATATTTGGTAACCCCTGTCTACCGCTGCCACACCCAAGTCGGTGAACTGCCTAAACGAGTTCGGCATTATCTGCCCTAACGCTAAGCCTAGCTTCTTCTGGAGCTCAGAATACGGCTCAGGGAGGGGTAATCGGAGTCCAGCGTGCAGACTATCCTCGTAAATAGTTACAAAATCCATTGGAGGAGAGCAGGCCCTATCCTCGGGGCGAGGCTCTATTAATTCGACGTCAACAGGAAAATTATATGTTTTGGCAAGCAATCTAATCCTAGTCTCATTTAAGGACGAAGGGTAATCAGCCACTTTCCCCTTCACACGCGGGGGTACTGTTAACGTTTCAATAGTAGGTACCAGGGATCCTAATGAAAAAATGCTAAACGCAACACTTCTACTCGAGCCGACTGACGGAGGCAATTCGATATCACTACTACTAGACTGAGAAGGGGAGGCCATACTTACTTGTTAAAAAGAAGGTAAATGCTCCGGCGGGTGATTTGAAACTGGGCGCAGAGAAACAACGGAGTGAACACCGGCGGTACAAGAACAGTAAATTGGGGGATTTTTGGGGAAGAAGAAACTTTTCTGCGCAGTAACTTTTTTTCTCGTAACGACGGCGGATGTGAAATAATGTGATAGGGGAAGAAACGCTTCAACTTCTGTGAATATACCTTTGAATCCCGCCGTTGCATCTGACACACGTGTGAACGTGGGCCCGCCTTTCTCGGAATATGTACCGTCCTTCAATAAAATTCAAATAGACAATTACTTTTCCCGCTTTCTGCATCGGGTCTGGGCCGTGTAAATTGCCCTACCGACCCAATTTAACATGGTCGCTGGTACTCAGATCGCTCCTTCTGTTCCCCATGCTACTTCAGCCCGACACGTAAGCTCGGTAATTCAGCTCGTACAGGTGATTTGCGCGATCAATCACCTCGAATAATTTGACCTCGTAGTCGGCGTCTACATGTCTTCTTTACTTTTTTGGGGGGGGGATATGATAGTACCGGCCTCATCCTGGGCCCGACCTAAGGCTATTTAGGCCTATATATTAAAACTCGGCCCACGGAGTTCGGCCCAAATAAAGTCAACATCTGCCTTGAAGACCAAGTAACGAAGCCCTACTTTGGGAGAAGATAGAATTCTACTACGAACGGGAATCGGATATGCATGTATCAAGCAACTAGATATGTGTAAGGAGTCCGATCTCTAGAAGGATTAGGACTTAACCCAAGGCTTATAAATAGATGCAGGATTAGAGATGTAAGGGACATTCAATACTCATTGTACTCTCAAGTATAATAAAAGCTCTCTATATTCTCCCCCGTGGACGTAGATCACATCGATCGAACCACGTATATCTTTGTGTCATCGTGTTATTATTTCTTTTAGCTACTTTCGCAAACCCTAGATCTATCACTATATATATATAATATAGTTGATAAATTTAAATTGAGATAATCTTGCATGATTTAGCGATTAGGAGAATGAAGAAAAAGTAAGAAAATTCGAAGACCTAAAAACCTATTAGCCACTGAAATTATATCTGATCGAGTTAGCTCATAAAGTCATTTGATAAAGCTACGTACCGTGATGAATAAATAGATGTATCAAAAAGTGTCGAATCTGCCCGAAAATCAATCGGACCTTAAAAATCTTGGCACAACGACCCAAATATATATATGATCAGGCTTAATTTTTAGAATCAACACTGCCCGAAAAACAATTAGTGTAGTTATACTGACTCGGCCCGAAAATCTGTCGTGTATATTTTTTTCAGAGTTCGGCCCGGCCCGGTTCGGCCTGCCAGCTCTAGAAACAGGCAGTGGGATCTTGGCATTAAATTTCACTTCACATAACGGAGACAACAAAAGTTTTTCCCAATTATTTGCAACAATGTTGATAGGTTCGGATTTAATTAATTAGGAATTAATTAATTAACCCTTTCTAAATCGAACATTATTTGAAATTGCTTTCGCTCCCATGCTATTACTTTAAGGAAAGGTACTAATGATTTGTCACTAAAATAAATCTTTTATTAAGAATTATTAAAAATGAAACAATTAATGGTCTATCATAGTAAAATCAGAAGGCTACATTCTCAATTAAATTTCCTTTGTCTGCGATTCATCACTGCAAAAGTTCGAATTTTCCGAACCGGTCCACTGGCTTCTGCTGTCCTTCGAATTTGTCTGCAAAACCATGATTGAAATACAAATTTTTGATAAATTGAAAATATACATAAATAAGAATATGAACTATGCATTTTATAATTTTCTAGGGTTTTAGATCATGAGTAATATTGATCTTGAAATAAAAGATGTTTTAACATTAGGACTTCTCTATCGATTACATAATTTGCTAATCTGGTCATGGTCTAGTAGTGAAGTGGACGTGAAAGATTAGAAGCTAGAGCCTAATCAATGTCTCTAAGGTCAAATCGTTGCAATGCATATATATTTTTCTAGTGGAGTTTGCCTCTTCTATATATATTCCCCGTTATAGAAAAATGTAACAATTATACTTATCATACGATATACCTGGTCATGAATGTAAGTCGACTCAAAAGGGAAATCTCTCGAGCTCGATTGAGGATGATTGATCATGCCAGCAAATCCTTGAGGCTGACTAGATGAATTTTGAATCAGACAATTTGTATCTGAAGTAAAGAAACCATCAGCTGAGAGGTGCCTAAGGTTTGAAGAATCTGTGCAAGGTACAATATTGTTTGCATGAGGTACCAATGCTCCATAATGTTGATGATAGGTGATTTGGTTAACCATGGTTGTTTCAATAACCCTAGAGTTCTGAGCTCTGATTTCGGATTCGGTGTGGCTTCTGGATCCCTGCCCGCCGCTAGCGTGGCCGTAGACCTCGTCGTCTGAAGGAGCCTTGGCTATTGGCCGGGGCATGGACCCAAATCGCCTTGGCTTGTGGCTAGACCCTTCGCCATCCGAAGACATGGGATGCGTGCCTAGGGTTGTTTTTCGCTCATCAGGGGATCGCCAATTGTCATTGCGACATTTCTAAGAAATAATTTAATTAGAAGTATTAGGAGGACCTATGTGTATGATTTCATCAAAACATTATAAAACAAAATAATGTGGACACTCGGAATCCTATGTGTATTATACTTGGAAGATAATACATGTAGGATTTAGGATTCTGATAGTTCACATGCGTTTCACGTGTCGTATTTTGATCAAATTCATGTTAGATTTAAAATAATACAAAAATATCTGGTTTTTCTGAAAAAACTTTTAAAGAGATCATAACATATTTGGAAAAGTCATTATATATAGGTCAGATTAGAAATTAGAATGATGAACTTACCTTTTGAAATATATTGACCAAACACATATAGAAAAATATTAAATATTTGTTGTTTTCTATCTTGAAGTTTTTATCATTTATATATTTAATAAGTTGTTGAAAAACAAACCTGAAGATGGCTTGCCACTTGCATTCTTGTTAGTCCAGGCACGTTCATTAACTCCAATATTTCCTTTGGGAAGCACCCTATTATAAATTTTGAAAAGATTATAAAATAAATATTAGTTAACATATATATACATATTAAATATTTCATAAGTTGGGTATTAAAATATATTTGCGTTACAATAACTATGAAAACAGTTTTTTATGCACGTATGCGCAAAGAGGAGAACATCATTAATACATAGGTACAAAAAATTAATCTAGCAAACTACTTTAGAAACAATATGTAATGAAAAAATATGAAACCATTAATGTAAGAAAATCAATCTTACTTCCTTCACCAAGTTGTTCGACGGCATCCATAAATTTCTCGTGTAGTTCCTGAGTCCACTCGGTACAAATCTTTCTTTTAACCTTTCCATGGACCGCCGAGTCATATTCTTCCTCAACTCGCTTACCCTTATAGTAACTTTTCTTAAACTTCCCCTTGTCCTTCATCACGAACAAGTTGTTGTTGCCACCAACGTTGTTAGGGTTTTCGTCTGGATGATGAGTCATTTCCCTAAACTCAATGCCACGTGGAGTGGCATAATTGGCCGCCATTAGGCTTTCGCGCTCTCTCATCGCACGTGCGTTCTCCCTCGCCACGTGTTGCCATAGGGATCTTAGCATCTCGAGAGTCGTTGGCCTTTTAATATAGAGAAACGCTCCGATCTCAATAACCCTCATGGCCGTTATCGTGTCGTCATCAATGGACATCACTGTATAGGAGATGAAATATTATCGTGAAAATTTCAGAAAAACGTACATTGTGAGATATTAAAATAAAATAATCCAAATTAAAGAAATTTAGCTTACAAATTATTGGTATATCCATGCTTACTGCTAACTGAAGAAGCTTGAATCCTTGAAGGTCAGGTGAATTGATATTTGCTATAATAAAATCGAATTTCATCTTCCCATTTGACAGCATTAACATAGCATCGGCAGCAACGGCGACATGAGTAACTAAATAATACCAACAAATAAAAAATAAAAATTTACTAGAAATTAATTCGGAAAAAGTTAAAATGTAATGTTTTGCAGTTTTAAATAATATAGATAAATATCAAGTTTCTCAAATACCACATATAACACATTTTTGTAGAAGGAATAGATATATATGCATAAATCATAATATCTATAGAGAAAGTAAAATTGTAGTCATTTTATACATAATTAATTCCATGATTATATGCTAAATATGATGCTTATGCTCTAAAAAATTCACGCATATTGGATCTTCTCCTTTGAGATTTTTATTCCCTCATTATATATGTTTGAATTTATATAATTGATGCCATGAAAAATTTAAAACTCATTTCCTAAATAAAAACGACATTGAATACGTTTTACTCTTCTTGTTTTTTTAGACAATTGAAAAAAATGATAATTAACATGCAACCTCTTGGTCAAAGCAAATAGAAATAACCATACACGACAAAATGATAGTATATAGTGAAGCAAATTAAGTACTAAATTAGTTCACAAAATAATATTAAAATATCAAAAACATATATGTACACTAATGATAAAATAAACACAAAGTTCTACGCTCTTATTATAATTTAATCTTATTTTGCTATAATATACTCACTAGTGTAACGGTGTAAGCAAAATATGACAGATGATTAATTTTCAATGGCATATATTAAAATATCACAAATTATAAAACAAAATAAACGGGAATACCTCTATACTGGCACGTTTCCAAGAGTCTTGTCGTATTTAGACAATTTAATTCATGATCCACAAAAAGAACATGAATTTCATGCATCACCGCGAGATATGAATTCATTGAAATATTATTTTTTTTCTTCGATGCAAAAGCTGCCACGAGTCAAGAAATTGTATTAGAGTTTGAAAAAAAATTGATGTTGAAATTAATAAAAAGTGAAAATCTTAACTAAGTTGAAACTTATACAAGAGAATTAGAAAACAAACCAACACAAAAAAAAAAGAAAAAAAAGTAAAAGAAATTAATCAATATTAAGACCTCAAAAAGCAGGTCCAGATGAGTTCAATTTTTCTGTAAAATGAGTGAAGTTTGGATATAATGACTAGTATTTATAGAGGTTGCTCGAAGGCATACAAATAATTGATTTTTTAAATTATTATTTTTCAGTAATAATTATTAGTAGTTTTTACACTTGTAATTAAGTTCGATTTCGTTTCACATGCACTTTATTGCTTGAAGAAAAATAAACCTGCAAATGTAGATGTGTTTTGACTGATTAATTTCATTCAATCCTACTGGTTTCACAATCATAGGAAGTTCTTCAAAACTTTATTTAATCATGCAAAATAATTATAGGTTTAATGATGTTATTTATTACATCAGCATATGACTGAGCTTGCAAAAGTCAAAACCCTAATTATATTATTTACAAAAGGACAATTTTTCTTCATGTGTTCACTGTTCACTAGAGCTGGCAAAACAGGCCCGGCCCGGCCCGGCCCGACGGGCCGGCCTGTTTTCGGGCCGGGCTGGGCTCAGCAAATTCAGGCCCGACGAGTTTTCGGGCCGGGCCGGCCCGGCCCGAAATAGGCAAAAGCCCGGTGGGCTCGGGCCGGCCCGGCCCAGCCCGGTAAAAATGTGCTTTAAATTGATTTTCGGGCCGGGCTGGGCTCCATATTTTCCGGCCCGGTGAATTTTCGGGCCGGGCCGGCCCGGCCCGATTTTTCCAAAAAGCCCGCCGGGCTCGGGCCGGGCCGGCCCGGCCCGGAAATTTGCCAGCCCTGCTGTTCACACTATTGCTTTGAATGAAATAAAATTTTGTCAGGCAAATGCTACATAATTACCCTTACCATTATATTATAACGGTTATTGAAAGTTACCTACTAATGCATCAATTTACTTACCTTTATAAATAATATTAGTCGCAATAAATTTTCAACTTTCCTTTTAAAACACATCGGCTTCAAACCAAAATTAATGTTGTAATAATTGCTACGAAACGAACTAAATTTCATTTTTTTTATATTTGATGTCGTGGGAACTGGTAGCAGCTACTATGGGTAAACGTCCTCTTCCGTGCAATAGTCTGCAAATCATACATGAGATAAATCACACTTTTCAAATACAAGTGCGACAGACTCGATCTATCGAGGCACTGGTGGCCAGTTTGAACCTGAGACCTTTGGCCTCATCAGAAATACCACTCTACGACTAGGTGCATCCCCAAGGGGGGTTAAATTTCAATTTTTTTTTCCAGTGAAGATTGGTATAATCATAGCATGTAATATACTCAACGAAAGAATTACACTAATAATATGGAGTCTTATGAAATTAGTGAAATATCCGTTCCAAATTATAATAATATTATGTTAAGCGCAGTGTTATGCACTGTATGAAATTTCAAGATATATATATAACAACAAATTAAAAAAAGGTTCCAAACAATAAACGATTGATAACTTCAAAAGAATATTCATATTGATGCAATCACTTAAAGAGGGTCCAAATTGATAAATCAATTAAGAAAGTATACATATGCATGTTTAATTAATTTTTTCCATATATAGGAATATCCTTTATATATAACTCTTAAATTTCTCTTATTGACTGTCATTGCTTATAATTGTTTCAAATTAATTATTGCGGTGATCATACTTTTTTGTAGGTAAATAAAATTTATTCAATACGAGGGGAGTGCAACCTATGAACGGAATACAAAGTTCAGAAAATTAAATATATAATCAACGAATTCTGCTTGTCATAGGTGCCACTAATAAAATAATCACGTCATACTGCTTTTGGTACTTGTAACTTGTAATTAAGTATTGATATCCTATGAATTAATATATTAAACAATATTACAAAAGTACACGATATTTTCTCAAAAAAAAGTATATGATATACGCAACCATTTAACTCCCAAAAAACTGTGATTAATTTACAATTACCAATAATAATAATTTATCTTTTCACATTCTAGCTATTAACAAATATAATCGTAATTATCTATTTATGGTGCTAAAAATATGAAAATACGATTATCATATAAATATTCTGCATAGAAAGGCGATTGAAAAAATATATTGAAGCCTATAATATTGTTGTAATAAAAAGGCAGCTGATAATCATGATTACTAAAATTCGAGCAGTAAAAAGGCAGCTGATTACTAAAATTCGAGCAATATTACACTTTAATATCAATAAAGGTTAGCTTGATAATATTAAAAAGATATTACTTTTTTTAATAGATTAAAAAGATATTACGTAACACGGGGTCTTTTTATTAATTTTGTTTAAGATTATATCAAATTCTTACAAAATATGGGATTTAGATTTTTACATATTCAACCAAATTAAAAATTGAGTCCTTTCATCCAAAACTTGTACGAGCCCATTACAATATTTAAGCCCGATGTACAATCATTATGATCTAAGTACATAATTAAGCCCATTACGAAATTAATATTTCCTTCAATTTATGGCATAATGGAGCCAAATATTACCAGTTAAAAAGAAAATAAAATATGTCACAAACCTTTGGGGGTGTTTACTTTTGGTGATAGGATAGATAGATGAAAATAGTATAGGTTAATCCACCGTTTACTTTGATAGATTGATTATTTTTGAACTTGTTTGATCATATAATCTTTCATATAGTCAATTCTATGTTTTATCAATCTATAATATCCTTCAAAGTAAACGCCCCCAAACAGTAAATAAAAATCCCAAGAACAGGATAAGAGAATCTCAATTGCTCTTCGTCGTCATAATTACGTCAGCAATATATAACCATATGTATTTTATTACGAACTAATAAGGGAAATAAAAATTTTCCCTAAAAAAAAGGGAAATAAAAATTCTCCTTCAAAATAAAATTCTTCCACTTAGTTTAAAAATTCCTCTTCAAAATAAATATATTCCCGTCTTTGAACCCAATATACTTCTTTCCAAACACAAAAATTAATTCTTATTTTCTAAGCCTAAAATAATTCTCAATAGTCATCTTCGCCAAATAATCCTTCTCCAAGTCTCAGCTTGTCCAAGCTGTGAACATCTTCCTATAACAAAACATAATAAAATAAATGATCAATTAAGCAAATTATATACTTCCTCCGTCCCAATTCAATAGGCTAGAATATTCCGACACAGACATCAATAAATCTATGACATAAAATGACTTATCAAACCTGGTCATATGAAGGAGGCTTGCCTAATTGCGGCATGGATCCAAATCGTCTTGGCTTGTGGTTTGAACCTTCACCATCAGAAGACAAAGGTTGCATCTCTAGGGCAGACTTTCTCTTGTGACGAGATCGTCAGTTATCTTTGTGCGACATTTCTAACAAGACAAGACACGAAAGAAGTATATATATATGTTTCTAAGATATACTAACTAACCACAAATAGAAAACAAAATCAAATATTTATATTTTATGACGTGGAGATTATATAGATTCGGGATAAATTTATTACTACACGTTTTAAATGTGACCGCATTAATTTGTAAAAAACGTGTTATTTTGGAGAGAACTGCAAAATTACCCTTACAAAATACGTGTTCTCTTTATTTGGATAACCCAATTAAGGATTACCGATCAAAGAAACTGATGAAGTAAACCCAAAAAAAAATTAAGAGTATTTTACGATCAAAGAAACTGATGAACTAAAAAAAAAACAAAAAAATCAAGAGTATTTTAAACTAAGAATCCAAATAAAGAAAAAAACCTAACCTGACAAAAAGTGACAATTAATACTAGATTTTAAATATGTTTGTTTGTTGAAAAAAAGACAAAGAGTACTCTTGTGCCGCTAGTCACGCTTAATTTAGTGTTAATTAGTTTTTAATCTTAATTAAAATTTATTAGTTTTAATTAGTTTTTAATCTTAATTAAAATTTATTAGTTTTAATTAATATTTATTATAATAACAAGCAAATTTTATATAGTGTCAATTAGATTTAGACCTATAAAGAAATATATGTAATACGAAAATATGTGTGTATTATAATAATAAAAGATGAAAAGGACAGTTAACAATTATTAATAAAGTAATGCAATCTAAAAAAGAAAAGGAAAAAGAGAAAGAAAGAAAGAAATTAAGACAAACAACCAATCGATGGATCTTTTAATAAAATTTAAACTTTTGATATCATTTAATTGGACAGCAAAAATAATTGCAGAACAACAATAAATGATTCAAACATAGCATATACTAAAATCCCAAATGACAAAAAAGAAAACAAAACAATCATATACAAATTAACACAAACATCTTGCAAGTCTAGATCAAATATATTGTGCTTTTCATCGAAGACAAACAAAAATGTATCTCCCCATTTATTAAATTAATTAAGAACCATGCATATTTTACAAGGGAACACAATTTACATTAATAAATTGTCTAGGGCTGACAATTTTTTACATAACACGATAATCCGACACGAACACGCACATAATTAATGGGTTAGTGTCAAGTCTTATCGGATTCGGGTCGTTATCGTGTAACCCGATATGGACACGAAATTATCAGGTCGGGTTCGTGTAACCCGATAAGATTTATTTATTATTTATTATTTTTTTATTTTCATCATTAATAATTAATTTATTATTTTTCTTAGGGTTTTAAGTTTAGTTTTTAATGTTTTTATTGTTTACATAGCTTATAGTGTCGTATAAATTTATGTTTTAATCGTGTCGTGTCGTATCGTGTCAACACGATAAAAATCGCGTAATATTCGTGTTCGTGTCGTGTTCAGATTTGAACATTTCGGATCGAATTCGTGTTGTGTCGAGCAAATCCTTGACAGGTCGTGTTTAGATTTAACCTTAACATGTCGGGTCGTTAACAGGTCGACACAATAACGACACGACACGCACGATTTGCCAGGCCTAAAATTATCTACCTTAATTGTAATGTTTCCAATAGTTCATGCATCACTACGAGAGACGAATTCATTGCAGTACTATATTTTTCTCTTCTCTCGAGAAGTTGTGTATATCTCACACGATCCTGTCTACATACAAGAAACGGAGTTGGGTTCGAAACTTCGAATTAGTTGATAATGAAATAAAACCGGATGAAAATTCTTAAATTGAAAACTTAAGCACAAGAATTAGTATACAAGCAAAAACAAAAAGGAAGGAAAAAAAATGTATTATTAAGATCTTAATAAATGCGATTTGGATCACTCCAATTTTCCTGCACAATGAATAAGCAATGTTTGCATAGAATGACTAATATTAACAGGGGATAGATTTACGGAATATATTAAGTCTGTATTTTTCAATAAATTAATTATTTAATTTTTTTACTCGTTTGATTTTTGTACTGTTTGAAGAAAATAAACCTTTATACGTACTGTTTGATTTTTACTCGTTTGATTTTTTAATGAAAATCAAACCTTAATTGGATATAAGTAAAGCAAAATTATTCTTGTTGTGGTCACACGATTGCTTTTAAGAAAATAAATACTCCCTTTTAAAGAACGTTAAATACAAATGTACTTCCCTTTTAACTAGTCATAAATTTTCAACTTTTTTCGTATAGCATATTAGATTAAAAAAATAAAGTGCAGTCTAAACGGAAACTAGTGCTGTCAAAACAGGCCCGGCCCGGCGGGCCGGCCTGTTTTCGGGCCGGGCTGGGCTCAGCAAATTCAGGCCGACGAATTTTCGGGCCGGGCCGGCCCGGCCCGAAATAGGCAAAAGCCCGGTGGGCTCGGGCCGGCCCGGCCCGGTAAAAATGTGCTATAAATTGATTTTTCGGGCCGAAGCTCCATATTTTCGGCCGGTGAATTTTCGGCCGGCCGGCCGATTTTTCCAAAAAGCCCGCCGGGCTCGGGCCGGGCCGGCCCGGCCCGGAAATTTGCCAGCTCTAACGGAAACTACCCTGATATTATTTCAGAAATTATAATTTGTTCAATTAATTTTTTCTACGTTATTTTCTTGAATTCACGAGAAAAAAATATTAATTTTAGATTTAAATCGAATTATATTTATCAGGTTCGTTTTTGTCGATACTAAAAGTATAGTCTAAAATTGAAATTACTAAAACTTTTTTTTTTTTCATGCTCCTTGGAAAAGAAGGACTTTCCCACTAAAATTAGGAAGACATGCACATTGCATTATTGCACCGATAAAATAAAATATTATTTAAGAAAGTACGTCATTAAAAAAGGTTGAAACACCTACCAAAAATTACGTGTGATTACATTATTTATCTATAATAAAATCACACAAAAAATTAAAATTGAAACAAAAAATTAAGTATTTCATGGGACCCAAACAAGCCTAAATTTCGGGGCCCACATAACATTCATTAAAAACCTTCAAAGAAATTGAAAAAAATAAAAATGAAAAAAGCTTATATTTAATCAATCATCACCACTTCCATATTTTCGCTTACACAAACTGAATTTCTGGAGCTCCAACTCCTCCATCAATGGAGACTCTGCGCCTATTCCTCCACCACCTCCTCTCCTTCCACTTGTCCCTCGCCACCACCATCTCTCACTACCTCTTCTCCCCCTTCTCCAAAATCCGCGGCTTCCCCATCTTCACTCCCGCCTTCGAGTGGATCCTCTCCGTCTACTTCAAATTCGCATGCAACCTGATCCAATGCGCCGTCGATTTGGACGATCAGACCACCATGCATTTCCTCGCCCCCGCCCACCGCAGATTCAACAAGCCCAATCTGTTGATGATCCATGGCTACGGCGGCAACTCTAAGTGGCAATTCGTCTACCAGGTTGGCTGCATTGATTTTTGTTGTCATTTTTATCGATCTCGATTCCTTCAAATTTAGATTCAAGTAGAAATTCAGTCGACTGGAAATGGCGTCCGATTTTCGTCTAGTGATATTCGATGCATTTTCGTCTGAATTGTAGCGAAAGTGTTTGAATTCTGAATGTTTCGATTCCGATTGAAATATATGTAGGTCGCGTCACTGGCGGAATCCTTCAATGTCTACATACCGGACCTCCTCTTCTTCGGGAAATCCTACACGAACCGCACGAACCGCACCGAAGCATTTCAGGCGGAGTGCGTGGCGGCGGGGCTGAGGCGATTGGGTGTGGAGAGGTGTTCGGTGTACGCAATCAGCTACGGCGGGTTCGTGTGCTATCGGATGGCCGAGATGCATCCGGAGCTGGTGGAGAAGGCGGTGATCGTTAGCAGTGGGGTCGGGTGCACGCAGAGCCAGAAAGGGGAGCAGCTTAAGAGCGTGGGGATCGATGTAGTGGATCTGCTCCTTCCCCGGAGGCCAGCCGGGATGAGGCGGCTGGTGGAGCTCTCCGTTCACAAGTCGAATCCGTTGAGGTGGGCCCCGGATTTCGTGCTCGAGGAGTTCATTGATGTGAGTGCTCTAAATGGATTTTCAATATTGTGCAGCTCTGATTGATGTGTGTTTCTTTTGCAGTTTGACTATGTGTTGTTGATCTTTTGTGATGTTTGATGATAGTATGCTCTTTCACACTGTTTCATTGATAGTCGTTATGATGATTATTGTTAGGCTGTTAATGCCGCTAAGTTAGTTGTGATGATTGAGATGCTGAGTCTGCTTATTTTTAGATAATTTCACATTGAAGATAAGGTGACACGGTGGATCAACCGTTGATCGTGTAGGTAGGATGTGATTTGTGGCTAATACGATGTTCAACAATTGGCTGCTCTTTAATAGCAGTCCTTGTCTTGCAGTCTTTTGTATCGCCGTAGATTATTTGATGACGATGTTGCAAGTTGATATCTCTTGCAAATTGGAAGCCAATGACTTTTCTGTCTCAGTGGTTGGTGATAAGTTATATAAGAAGAGGAGAGTTAACTTTTTTGGATATTCCTCGTTTTCTTGATCCAGTTGGTTACACATATTTAGAAGTAATATGTATTTAATCATGTAAGGTCCTGCACATGGAAGTGGTAACTTATAAGTTATACGTTGCTATAATGTTAAGCATGAGTTCACATTTATCTAATAATTATGATATTGATCTAAACATGTCACAATCGGTGCTCGTTATCAAGAAATCAAATTGAAGTTGCTAAAAGGACTGGTTACGTGTAAGTTTAGACGATATAATTTTTGTCATGATGGAGCATTGTTTTCTCAATGACATAGCTCATTGCGGTTGGCTGTCAAAATCAACATTTTTATAGTAACCGGAGTTTCTGCCAAGTCATAAACAACTTGCATATTTCAAATCTTGATAGGCAGTGGTTGCTGGCCCTTTTAGACTAGTATCTGCTTTCTTGCGGGAAGATGTGTCTATGGTGGAAAAATGGTACTTTTTTTTAGAATTCGATGAGCTGGAAACAAGCTTCTGAAACTTTGTAAATGCTTTGCTGATCGACTCTACAATGCATTTTCTAGCAAATGTTGGTGATTCAGAGCTTTATTCTTTCTATTTTATTTGTATGCATTAGTGAAGTATACAGTACGATCTTTCTGAATGATTGTTTCAAAATTTCAACGAGAATGATCTATAAACATGAGATCTCACACTCCACATTCTTTGGATAGACAATGTGCAACACTAACAGGAAAGAGAAACAAGAGCTAGTGGAACATTTGTTGGCCAATAGCGAAGAATGCAAGATTCGACCACTCAGTCAGGTCAGTTCACATTTCATTGCGTTTATGGTACATAACAAGCTGTCAAAGAATACGACGTATGCTTTGGTAAAAAATCATGACATCCTGCTGTTAAATATTTTTCCTCTTGTTGCATTTGATTGGTGAAGGAAATATTGCTTGTTTGGGGCGACAAGGATAAGATCTTCCCTTTAAGCTTCGCCTATCAGTTGCAAAGGTACATAATTTTTCAGTTTAAGCAAAAATCTCCATGCTTTAGTTCTAGTAACACCAACATATAGCGTATATTCATCTTTGTTAATGCAGAAACTTGGGCCCGAAATCTAGTCTGGAAATTCTCCGGGATACAGGACATGCAGTGAATTTCGACTCTCCTGATTCCTTGAATGATCTGATAAAAGGATTCATCTTAGAGTGAAACCCCAAACAGTTAGCCCTAAACAGGTTATAATTCCTCATAAATCTAGCTGCATTGGTTCATAACATCAAGACAGGAGATATGGTTTCACCTTCAGTATCCGGTATGGTTCAAATACACGATTAAATCTTCTTTAGAAGGCGTTCTTGCTCGATTCCAGTTATCGGGTTGGCCTTTGGATCTGCAGGCATAGTATATATGTTGTCTGTGTGTGTGTGAGTCTCAAATGCAGCTGTAGTTGTCTGTAAGGCGGCTGTTGCTTGTTGCTGTAGTTGTCTGTAAGGCGGCTGTTGCTTGTTTTCCTTGGTTTGAAGAAGTAGCTTTGTAGATTTTGTATAATAGTTGTATTGCAACATTTTGTTGGTTCATCTCTTCATAATGTGAGGGCTTTGTGAAAAGTGAAAACTAGCAGCTAGTATGAACTGAATCAGACTTAATAAGTGTCATATTTCAAAATTTTATATAAAAATGATGTCACACTTTCCGTTACTGATAAATCATATCAGTCTCTTTAGGTAATATATTAATAACCTCTATTCAAATCAATCTAAACCAGGGGCTATAAATTCTATCTCACCTTTTTTTTTCACTATTAATATTATGGAAAATATTAGTTAAAAGGTTGAATTTAGCTGCACAGCCTGCACCATCATAGATTAGATAAGTCAAAATTGAGGAGGGGATCCTTTGTAATCAGTATGAGAATATAATAAATCCTAACAAAATTAGTAATCAAAAGAAAAGAGAAAAAATATGGTAAATTACAATTTTGGATCCACACTATTATTTAAAATGGACCTAATAAATATAAATCAATTCAAATCTACAAAATACTCAATTTACGAAAACAAAATTGTTTTTTGCATTTAAAAATTTATAAAATCTGCTCATCATTTTCTTTAGTTCGAGCTTAAAACACGTCACCTTTTCGACTGCCAAATCGACACTTTGGCACTAAAAAACTGAATAATTTTTTTTATTTATAATATCCGCTTTTATTAATCAATATTTAAAGTGTGTTCTAGAATAGAAGTACCCTAATATTTTGGGCTCAAATATCCATGAAAGGGCTTAACAATTAATCCTGTTTTTTAATAAGTGTGTTTTTTTATCTCATTTTCTTGTTCCTCAATAAGTGATCCATTTCAAAAATCTAAAGTATCCTTGTTATTAATGCAGATTATCTACTTTTTTTAATTTTATGTACTACTCTATTTCCGATAGCAAGATCTTTCTTTCATTTTATGTATGTCTCATTAACATAGTCCATTCTAAAAATGGAAACCATTAACTCTTCAAAAGTTGTGCCATTTTTTATCCTTTTACTCTTATTTCTTACTCTCTTTTCGATAGCAAGATCTTTCTTTTCTTTTATGTCTGTCTCATTAACATAGTCCATTCTAAAAATGAAAACCATTAACTCTTCAAAAGTTGTGCCATTTTTTATCATTTTACTCTTATTTTAATAACCGTGTCCAAAACAAGTGAGACAAGTGAGACTTTCCTATTGGAATGGAAGGAGTATTAATTAAGGGTAAAGATAGTAAATTATCAATTTTCTTAGTATGCAGATTTTAACGGTTGAGGACTTAAAAAATGGATGAAGTATGTATTAAAGAAATCTTCTAAAATAATACTCCCATTCGTTCCGTTTATTTTATCTACATTTATTTAAATGTACGCTCCATTCAATTTATAACATACTAAAATTTAAAACTATGATAATCTATTACTAATACGAAAATAAAGCTGCTCCATCCACGGTGCTCCGTTCAGAATTTTCTTTATTCTGGTAATTGTCTAATTTTAATTCATATATATTCTAATTTTTATTAATTAAAATTTTATTAATTTCATATTCTTGAAATATCACATGTTTATCTATTAATCACATCTCATATTTATCTTTCCCTCTATTTAATTAATTTCTTCTATTACACATATTAAAATAATAATAATTTCGTAATACATTCTTATAAATCCTTATTTTATACATTCTTAATTCATATATAATAATCTATATATATACATATACTTAAAATTATAAAATTGGCAAAGATTAGATATATTGATTTAATTAGCATGAACCAATGAGACGGTTCAAATATACTTAAAAGAAGAATTTCTACTAATTTTAATTAATATTAACTTTGTTTATATATTTTTATAATACGAAAATAAAGCTGCCCCCTCCACGGTGCTCCATTCAGATTTTCCTTTATTCTGGTAATTTGTCTAATTTTAATTCATATATATTCTAATTTTTATTAATTAAAATTTTATTAATTTCATATTCTTGAAATATCAAATGTTTATCTATTAATCACATCTCATATTTATCTTTCCCTCTATTTAATTAATTTCTTCTATTAAAATAATAACAATTTCGTAATACATTCTTATAAATCCTTATTTTATACATTCTTAATTCATATATAATAATCTATATATATATATATATTTAATATTATAAAATTGACAAAGATTAGATATATCGATTTAATTAGCATGAACCAACGAGACGGTTCAAATATACTTGAAAGAAGAATTTCTACTAATTTTAATTAATATTAAATTTATTTAGATTTTTATTGAATAATTTAGCATAAACCAACGAGACAGTTCAAATAACATAGAAAGAAGGATTTTTACTAATTTTAATTAATATTACTTTGAAGATGTAAATATTTTTTTTTTCGCATTTTGACAAAGATTAGAGATATCGATTTAACAAGAACCAACGAGACGGTTCAAATATACTTAAAAGGGAAGGATTTTTACAAATTTTAATTCATATTAACTTTGTTTATATTTTTATCGAGTAATTTAGAATAAACCAACGAGACAGTTCAAATAACATATAAAGAAGGATTTTTACTAATTTAATTAATATTACTTGGAGTATTCATATTTTTATCGAGTATTATTCAACGGATTTGAGACGAGTATGTACAGTAAAGTCACTAGTTTAACTGAGATTAGGACGAACATGTAGAAAAATTCTAAACAATTCATAATTATAAATTTAAATACGTGAAATAAAATTAATTTGTTAATTTTGATTAATAATTAACGCGAACAATATCACAACTTCTAAATAAGATATAAAATTATTTTTAAAATGTATACATATAAATTAAAACATAAAGTTATTTCCCGTCGAATTTCGACGGGCTACCTACTAGTTAATTAGTAAAAGAAGGAACTAGAGATCCATCTCTTCTCTAGCAAGAAAAACGATAATTCTGATTCATCGACAAAAATAAAACCTTTTACGCGGGGGGAAGAAATAGGCGAAAAGAAGAGAAATTCTCAACACACAGAGCAAATCGGCAAATTCCGGTTGGCAAAAATCAGCGGCGGAAGAGATGTCGATGCACGACCGCGCGACGGCGGCGGTCCTCACGCAGATAATGATGGCGGCGGACGGCGCCTTGTTCGGCATCGGCGTCGCCTACGTGGCGTATCGCAGCATCCGCAAATACACAGCCACTGCATCAGCCCTCCAAAAAATCCGCGACGCGCCATCGGTTCTTCCGTCCGATCTCCGGTCTATTCTCACCGACGGCGATGATTCTAGTAGCTCGCCTCCAGAAGGCGGAGATGCATCGACTTCGAATTGCGGGGGCGAGAAATTGGTCATCGTAAGGGGTAGCGTTGAGGTGAAATCGGCGGCGGAGGGGAACTGGAAGAACTTGATTGGGAGTAATTTGGTCTCTTCGAAGGCATCCGGCGAGAAAGGGGTGATACTGCAGAGAACTCAAACCGTAGGCTATTTCCTCTTTGTTCTTTACCTTTACCTTATCTTGCTCATTTCTTTATTAGCCTTTTTTGGAGAAATGTAATAATTTAAATCCTCATGCCTTCTTTAACTGTTTGAGAAAGCACGAACTTTGAAAGCTTTACTAATAATAATTTGTAGATGAATTTGTTATTTCTTGCATGCCATGCCAACTTCTTATACACCAAGTTGTCTTATAATCCCTTACAGCACACAGACGAAGAATCTTGATTAGTTATATGAAATTATTTACTGAATTAGTCTTTTCTTTTTTCCATTTGTTTCCTTGAAGTGTATATACAATGAGTGGAAGGGGGTCTTTGGATGGACTGTTGATCTCCGCAACATGATTTCTGGATCCTTGAAAGAGCACGAGACAATGTCTACGAGATTGGTAACTTGTTATATTTTCAATATTCATGAAATCTTAAGTGACTTTAGACTTTTGATATCTGCTTTCATTTGCAGCTGTTGTATTATGTTATGAGTGAAACTGTTTTAGTTATGAACATGATATCTTCTGTTTTATGTGCTCTTGCTTGTTGCTACACTTTTCATAACTCCAGAATTATTCATTTACTTTGTCTGCTTTCTAAATGCATTGGTCTTCTCTCTCCTCCTAACTGCTCTGGTTTGCTGTAGATCATCAAGCATTAGATGCTACGATCATACTAAGCTTCTAATGAATCAGATTGCTGATTTTGCAATGTTCTGAAAAAATTGGATTCTATTGCTTGGTCATTAGCACATGATGCATAGAGGGACTCACAGCTAATCGTGTTCTGCCTTTTCTTGTATGAAATGTTTCATTTGAAAGAGATTTATCTTTATAGCTCCATTGTAGTATATCATCACTGGACTAATCATAGATAACGATTTTCTGTTTTTGCAACAATAATATTGAGGTTGGTCTCCAATGACATATGTATTGGATTTTTCCCCTCAGGTTCCTTTTATTCTTGTTGAAAGTGGGAAATGGCCACAATCTGATTATCTTGTTGTCAACATGGAAGGATCAAATCACCCACTACCTCTGACAACAGTTTATCAGCACTTGCAGCCTATTAATGCTACTCCGTACACTTTCCTTCAGGCGATTTGTGGTCTTGAATATCCTGTGAGTTTCATATTATATAACCTTGTTGTGATATAAATTGTTTAATGCTGTTCTTCATTACTTAAAAAACTATTTTTCCCTCAGGTTGGAATGCTTTATGAAGAGAAAATTCTCCCTTGTGGGAAGGATATAACTGCTGTTGGAATTTGCAGTTCAAAAAATGGGACTTTTGAGATTAAATCCTGCAAGGATCTTCCTTATTTCCTGTATGTGGATATTCTTCAAAATTTTCATTGGTTATGTATTAGACTGCAAGCTTACTTTACATTACAAAGATATGGTCACACCTTTCATGCAAGTTCATGATTTGGTCATTTTAGCTATCGCTCGTATGAATAAATATATCGTGTGTTTGTGTGAGTGTTTGTTTGTGTTCCCACTCATCTTTTCGGTGTGTGTGTGTGGGGGGGGGGGGTATTCCCATATTAATACAGTGTATTATATGCAAAAAGCTGTGTGAGTTATAACTGTTACATGGTTTTTGTGAAGTTTCATAATTTTGTAACTTTTGGCAGCATAAAGCAACCCTTCAAGCTCAAGGCATTCTGCCTACTGGCTATTTGAGAAATTATTTAGTATTTAAGAAGGCTTGTTTATCTTATATTTCTCGAATCGAAACCAATGTTTTTATTCTGGTGAAGTATTTTTATCAGGAATCTACATTAGTCTAGTGTTAATTCTTCTTCCTCAGCAAGAGATATTCTAGAAAGCTGACCAATCTCGGGCTCTATCTGTAGGTCTGCTTTGACCAAAGATCAACTTTTGGCGGATCTTTCCTTCAAGTCAAAAGTGTTAATGTGGAGTGGACTTGTTTTTGGTACCATCGCTATAGGTATCCTTGGCTATTCTGTTGCAAGGTATGTTTCTCCAACCATGAGTCCTACTCAGATAGGTTTTAATCTACAAAATTATGTCATAGTAGAAACACTTCTGGTAACTAACTAAGTTTCTTTTAAAAGAATCTCTTTGCTTGCACTGAAAACAATGCCTTTTTTGAGGAAATTTATTTTCTTAGTTACATGGTCGATCAAAATATTGCTTCTCATTTTCCAGAATTTTACTTTATAATTGTACAAGTTATATGTACATGAACGCAATAACACATACATACTAGAAAATAAAACAATATTTATTTTGATGAGAAAAATTATATGGGGGCAGTGGCACTGTATCTTCTGTTCTCCTTGTGGACCGGCATTTCAGTTTCTTTTTTTGCCTTAGACATGAGCCCAGTTACCTTGGTATCTGAAAATATATAGTTTGTAGAATCACAACTAGTTTTATACATTTTCCCAATGCTCAAATTTTATCAGATCGAAGCTTATCTGAATTTACTGGGACTGCACATCTTGTACAGCCTTTTCTCTTGTAATATCTGAATAAAATTCATATCTGTTTGTTTCTATCAAATTATCATTTGAATCACACATATTTTGCACTTCGAGTTGTCGGAGGATGTATATTTTGTCGGTGTAACTTTTGCATTGCACAAGACTGTAAAGGGCAAAGTATCATATTGTTATTCATAGGTTTTCACTTTGAACTTTGTGTAGGAACTGGACTAAGTGGAAAGAGTGGAGAATCCGGCGGCAGACCCAGCAGCAAACTAACTCTACTAGCAACGAGGATGATGCGACGGTGGATGACGAACCCGAAGAGATTCCTGATGGCGAGCTATGCGTGATTTGCCTGATGAGAAGACGGCGGTCTGCCTTTGTCCCCTGTGGACATCTAGTCTGCTGTCCGCGTTGTGCCCTTGCTGTCGAGCGCGAGACGTCTCCAAAGTGTCCCTTATGCAGACAGACGATCAGAAGCTCCATAAGAATATATGACTCTTGAGAGTATTCGAGATGTTTGCAGCTTTAGCAGTAGGGATAGTTTGCTAGCATTTCCTGCTACTGTGTAAAGAGATCAACAACATTTTGACCGTAGGTTCATTTGCAAAATATTTGTATATATAATTGAGCACTAAATACTTTGATATCTTCTCCTTCATTCTTGTTTCTTGTTTATTTTCTTTTTCCCCTACTTTCTTAGATGAAACTATTATAAAATTGCTGATTTTAAATAGACTTGACAGGAATCATTCACAGGTGACAGCACTATAAAAAAAGATTCAAATTCACTCCAAAAACAGAGGGCAAAAAGCATTCTTCCACAACTATGTCAAACACTCCTTCACTCTCACGTCCGGCTTCCACAGGGAGGAGAACGACACCGGCTGCCCCTTCCACCACAACCCGACGCAGCCGTCTTTTTCTTCGACCCGAAACTCCCAGTTGCTGTCGTACTTCCTCAGCAATGCTCTGGCTCCATCAATGGTTTCATCTCCAAACACTTCTCCTTTAAATCCTGCATTTTTCATTCTTTCACACCATTTCTCTTTTCTCTCATTCATCTCTACCACATTTATCAGCACCTTAGCTGCCTCTGCTTCGATCATCCTCCTCTCATCGCTCTCGCGCCCTTTATAGGCGATGCTGGTCGAGTCCAAGAATCTCCACAGGTAGTCCACCCTCCTTGAGAACGCTGTTGTGAAATCGCCACAGGTAAGGCAGCTGCAGTCTGTGTTGTTCTCACTCAAGATTACTCCTTTTGGCTGCAAACTTCTTAGCACTCTTAGAAACTCTGTTCTGTCGTCGTCTGGGGCGCTGTGGTTCAGGTTGTGCAGCCTGAACTGCGCACAGACGACTAATGTTTCGTCTGCTGTGGAGTTGATCACTTGTGTGTTGAGATTTTGCAGGGGGAAGTTGTCCATTTTGTTGATCTGCAGGTTTATGTTCATGTCCTTGGCGAAGCTGAGGAGTTTTGAGGCGAAGTCGTAGTTTTGTGGACCGTGAGCAAACGGAGTGGCGTTTCTTGACTCGTCGCTGGCAGGCGGAGGAACCACCGTAATACGGACTAGAGGCGGTGGCCCGCCTGCGCGACGAGTCAGCTCTTCGAGGAGAGTAGGCCATTGCAGGCCATGAGAGACTCCGATGTCAAGAATGTGGAGATTGGTTGGGTGATGCTGCTCGCCAAGAATTTGAAGGATTGCAGTGTTTGCAACATTGTTTGGGATTCGAAACCATGGATTGATGTCGTTGAATTTGAGCAGAGAATTGCTGAAAAATCTGGGATTGCTAGATGCAAATGTGTTGCCGGAGGACGACGAGAAGCTGTTGCTGCTGCTGCCGGAGGTGCCGGAGAGGTGGTGCGTGATCGCTCGGAGGCCATGGAACGCCAAGCGGTGGTTGGCATCGCCGTTGAGGGAGGCGAGGTCATGCAGGACGTACAAGAAGTGCTGCACGCGGGACGGGTTCCGGCCGGTGATCGCGGCGGCGCAAGGGTTGAGCAGCTGCTCTGCCCACCTCCCGTCCTTGTTGTTACCATTGTTGTTATTGTTGTTCCCTGCTGACTTGTTACCTTTCCTGTTTCCCGCCGGTTTTCTCGGGGCCGCCGCCGCGGACGCGTCGTGCTCCACTGCACCGGCCTCGGGCGCTTGCCGGCCGGTGTTCTTGCGCGGCGCCTTGGGGCTCGAATCATCGGGTAACTTTCTCTTCTTACTCAAATCTAGTGAGTCAGCCGGAGTTGGGGCCACGCTGGCGGTGGTGGCGGCGGCCTCCGCCGACGGAGTGTCGTAAGAGTTGAAACTATTGTTGATGAGTTGTTCAAGACTCTGGCTGTGATCCCACCATGAGTCACCACTGAAGTCTCCGGCCTCATAGGGGTCGTCGAAGATCGTCGGAAAGTACGATATGGACTCCTCGATCCATCCGACGATGTGATCGGGAGGCGGGCCCGTCTCCGATCCGTCGATGGTCATGATTTATTTGGCAACTAATGATCGATGGAGGGGGGAAAAAAGGGGAGAGGGGATTAGAAAATGTGTATAGTTTTGTTGATCATTTGATGAGAATGAAGCCTAAGATAGGAATCATAACATGGGGCGGTGTGTAGTTACGTTATTTCATGTGTTATAATAATACCTCAAGAAATAGTCTATTTTAGGAAGAGACAATTTAGGGAATATTCAAATTTAGGGTGTGCTGTTATTTTGGAAGTAGTGATGTTTTTATTAAGCTTTTCTTGATTTTTTTTTTTTGGGACATGGAAAGGGGCTGTGGTAGAGCTTGATCCAAGGCTTCTCTGTTCACAGACAAGATTTATTACGGTTTAGATGTTCCTGAAGAGACAGTTTTTCTTGATTGTGATTAGTAATAAGTAAAATAAAATAAGTAAAAGGGATATTTTATTTATAATAATCGCAATTACGTCATAGTTGTTGGGACAAAGAGGCAAGAGTTGCAGACAATTAAACATTAATTAAGGATTTTGAAATTCTTGGGATATTGATGTATTTTTTAAATTTTCATTAGACGGCACTCTCTTTGAGACTTTTGATTTAAACTATGGAGATAATGTGTAACTTTTATTTTTTATTAGTGGAGATTTGTTCTTATTTGAGGATGTAATTGACTTGCAAACAACTAAATTGTCAGCTTAGAATAATTCAAATTTCAATATTCAACCCTAGTCAGTTGTGAGTAGAGGTGTCAAATGCATGGGACGGCCCAACCCGACCTGAGCTCGACCGGCTAATATCAAACCTGCCTGGAAATCAATAGAATTGTTTCTTTTTTTTAGGAGGCATATAAAGATGTCCAAAAAATAAGTATTTCTACCTCGAATTTACACTAAAACACCAAAAAAGACCCATATGATACCATCACATGGAATTGTGCTGGGCTCGACCAACATTTTTTTGGGCCCAAAGAAACATGGCCTTAGATAGCAGTTGTGGTTCCACGACATAACAAAATGTTCGACCAGATTAATGGCTAGCTTGGTACTCACTACAATAATATATGTTTATGTTAAACCTTTTTCATTAGAACCGATCATAACAGAGAGTATATGCTTTGACTTTACATTGTAATAGTTTTAATCGGTAGTTGATAATATTGAGAGTCTAGGCTTTGACTTTTGATTTTAATCACTATATAGTTTTATTTTTAGAATAATTTTAGTAGCTAGTTATATTGAGTGTAGGTTCTTATAGAACCCACATCCCGATAATGCTGGTCCGAAGCTACGTGGATTGGCCCGATCCACATCTTAAGTATGTATATGGGATCAATAAATATAAAACCCTAAAAAGAGTTACATGCCTCCATCCCTCCATTAATTTACTATACGCCAAAGGTATGCATATGGCTTCTTCTTATTCTTTTTGTCCTTTAATTGCTTAGATTAATATAAGTTTAGTCTCTCTTTTTTTCAGTTTATTTTTCAAAATCCGAAAAAATTAGATCCAGATTATTGCGTTTTCTTCTATATATTACTGTTTCAGGAATATATATATATATACAAGAAGCTATGACGAAACGTAGTCGCAATCTGCATGAGGTAATTTTTCATCAACCCTCGATGTTTTCTCATTATAGTTTTCGTTTTTTATTGAAAAATTAATAATGGTTTATTTATCTGTGAATATAATGTGATTAGACGAACTTAATTTATACTTTACAGAAGCATGAAGACGGAATCAACAAATTGCCCAACGATATTCTCTTATCCATAATCTCTCGACTGACACTGCGAGAAGCTTCAGCCGCTACCATACTTTCAACTCGTTGGCGATATCTTCATACCTACTTTACTCGTCTCGATTTCCCACCATTAACTCCTGGTTGTGGTCGCAAGAAAAGATTCTCAAATTATGAAAAAATGATCAATCGTTTCTTGGATTCACATAGAGGCACCCGAATAAAAGAGTTTTAAGGTAGATATGTTCGATCTAGAGGGAGCCAATTTTGAGAAGTGGTTCGAGTTTGCATTGACTAAGGAAGCTGAAATAATTCTTATAAAGATGCTTCACAAGGATCAATTTCTTCGACTTTCAAATTCGATTTTGTTACATAGTCTCAAACGTCTTAAAGAATTGTCTTTATCTATGATTCATCTGACTGATCAAGACTTCAATCTTTTGGTCTCCAACTGTCTCTCTCTCTTCAAAGTTTATCTATCATGTTTCCTACCAAGTTGAAAAAGGTCTCGATCGTTGGTCGTTCGATCCATTTAAGATTCGCGACGTGATTAGCCTCGTCTCTTTGAGATTGTACGAATTAAGACGTGGATGTGCATTGCAGCTTAGTAATATTCCGAAGCTTATTAAACTTGATTTTAGAGAGTCCAAGGGAGTTCCACATGATGAACTCTTTGCCAAATTAATGCCATATGGCATAAATAATCAACTACAATCACTCCATCTCTCATTTTCTCGCTTTTGCTCTTATAAGGTAACGATATCCTCTTTTCTTAATATTACTGCATATTTCATTTCGGGAGAAATGATATAATAGCACTTTTAAGATTAAAAATCTTAATAATAGCACATGTTTTTAAAAAATACAAATAATAGCACTTCTGGACATATTTACCCCTCCATCCCACCATCTCTCCATCATTATGTGTGAATTCACGAATTAGAATTTGAGAATTCACGAATTAAAATTTGTGAATTCTCAAATTCAAATTTGTGAATTCTCAAATTGTAATTTGTGATTCACAAATTTAAATTTGTGATTTCAGGCTACATCTTCTTCAAATTTAAAATATTAATTCGAGAATTGACAAATTCACGAATTCTAATTTGTGAATTCACAAGTTTTAATTTGTGAATTCACGAATTTTAATATGTGAATTCACGAATTTTAGTATGTGATTTTACACATAAGAAAGGAGGTCGCTGAATGAGAGACGGGGACGGCGACGGCGACTAGGCCATGTGAGTCGGTGACGACGACTTTAAAATTCACAGCGGCGGCGGAAAGATGGTCGACATGTATAAAAAAAATGAAGAAGATACGCATAAACAAATAAAAAGATGAAAATAGATTGAGATAAAATAATTAGGGGCAAAAATGTCTAAAATTGCTATTATTTATCTTTTTAAAAATTGATGCTATTATTAGTTTTTTTTTCTTAAAAGTGCTATAATCCTATATTTTCTCTTTCTCATCATTTATATACCATATCATTTATGTATGTGACATTTGCAGATTACGGTGCCGTTTCAATTTGTAAATGTAAAACATCTAGAGTTGGTGAATGATATGGGTAGGACCACTAATTTTCCTCAAATCGAACCTTTGTTTGGAGCGTGTCCATCGTTGGAAAAACTTATGATAAAGGTATGCAGAGCACATTACATACACGTACATGTATGATAGAATTTCTAAACAGGTATTTGCATCTGATGCATATTCTTTTGCGTTCGACTAATTTATCTTGCAGTCTTTGTGGTCGATACACGATGACAAAGTCGAGCCAACGAGTCATCATCTCCACATGAGCGACGTATCTCTTGATGTTCTGAAAGCGCGTCTTTGGACGCGCTTCAATAGATTTTTCAACTTTGTCGAAGCACGAGACTATCAGCCGTACACGAGTGAGTTCGAGTCTCTTAAATATTTGAAAGAATTGGAAATCACTAGTTATTTAGGTATTTGGGTGGAATGGAAATTGGCTTTGGACGTCATCCATAATGCAAGAGCTCTTGAAAATATAGGGAGTAGTTTATGATTTCATAGTTATCGACTTATATTGTTAATTGATTTTATTTCTAAGTCTATATATCTTCGGTTTCTACTGTTGTACTTTTATCATTATACTAGAGCTGTCAAACTTCTCAGGCCCGTCAGGTCGGTCCGGTCCAAAAAATGTTATGAGTCAAAAATGACAGCCCAATCCAGTCTGATAAACAAATTTAGTATAAAAGTGGTAAGACCGACCGGTCCGGCCCGAATCCATGGGGCTTGATGTTATTACGCGCTGGGTCGGGTCCAGGTGGCCAAAAGTTCAATCGGACCTCAAATTTTCTAGCCGATACCTGCCCAATATTCATTACTAATATATCACAGTAAAAAAATTCTTGTACGGTTGATTGCACAGTGTGGTAAACTCAATTTTTTTTAATTTGAATAATTAACATTTAATTAAATTCAACAGGATTTATTAGTCACTGATTAGAGTTTATTAATCATCCATTAAGATTTATTAACGGAAGACATGATAACAGGAAATCTTCATACACAGAGAGCGAGAGAGTGAGAGAGAGAGAGAGAGAGATTTACAGGTGAAAATATGTAGGGACAATGCCAGAAAGATCGACTCCAGTTGCAACACTCGCTTCATCATCACACATTCAGTTGCTTTATATAGTATTGAGGTCACTTTGTTCATCAATGGCAGCTGCACGACTTGAGTATTCGACGTGCAGGGAGGACCAGTAGCTCTTCGAGAGAACAAGAATGGCTATCTCCAATTCGAGCCTATTCAATAAAAAGGATAACAATATTATTTTCCAGCCAAGTATACAATCCACACAGACTGATCACGAAATAAAATAAAATAGTACTATTAAAGAATAAAAGTATTAGTCACAGTAAGAGTAGAATTAAAATCATCCATCTCCAGCCAATGTTAACCATCAAATGATCAAATTCAATTCTATCAAGATTGCCCTTTTTTTATGTTCAATGCAACCTAATTATAAAGATCAATAATAATAATAATCAAATAGTATACAAGTATCAACTATAATAATTTCAAATTTTCAATATCTAACGGGATCAGAATCTGAAACCTCAAAATCTTAAAGGGGTCTAATGCTGAAACAAGAAAAGGTTAATGCACGACAAAAGTAGATACTGAGAGTCTAATGTGACACAGATCAAACAAGAAGTAACCAAGTGTTGAAAAATAGGACATCCATCAAAAATTCGGCACAAAAAAATTTCTTGTCTGTAAGCATGATGAACATGCATGCATTCTTAAGAAATTCTATCAAAAATATCAATTTGGCAATTCAAGAACTTAAATACTTGATGTCACCTACAAAAGTGAATGGATGCAAGGAATTTACAAATCATTTCCTAATATAAAATTCTCACAAGCACATTGATGGTATTTTATTCAACTAATAATTTGCAGTTTAAAAATCACAGCTTTCATTTCACACTCCCTTCATCGAACTCTTTATAATTCACACTCTGTTCGACTCTCACGAACTACGCTACATAGTTTTCCAACTAAACAGCTAATGTTTAATGCTAATCAAGTTCTTCATCGTCCAAAAGAAGAGCGAAAATCAAGTAGGTTCCACCAAACAAAATTCACTAATACATATAAACTCATGCATTTCAATCAATAACATCAATGGTAAGATAATGTAAACAGTCAAAACAGATAGTAAAGGAAACAAAAACCAGTCTTCTGTAGTCTGCACTAATCAAACAAGGTATAAAAAAATCAATGTAAAATCGAAAATCTAACAAAAGCAATCAAAATTTACCGAGTAAAAAGTTCGGTAAATCGGAGGCAGCGCCATTCATTCTCACTTCTCAGCAACATTGCTGCCTCAATTCAGTCTCAAGAATCTCAATAAAGCAATCTCCATCAAATAAAGGAAGAAGAAAAATACTTTAAATACAAGTATTTGGATTTTGTTCAATTTCTTTGATAGCCATTTTGAGTTTTCAATAGCTGTCTTCTGCTGATCAACAAGAATGCCACAATGCAAACTTGCAAAACTGCAGCAACTCCGACGAACATTAGCCCGATTTTCTTCCCCAAATTCGTCTTCTCTTTTACTGGCGGCGGATTCAAATGTTTGCTCAATTTATGATTGCCACCCTCTTGAACAGGAGGAGCTGGGGGTTTCCGCGGAGGCGGAGGCGGATGGTAGGGAGGAGACGACGGCGGCAGCGGCGGTGGTGGTAAAGGCGGAGATGGTGATCGCGGCTGGGGACCGACAATTTGTTGCGATTCTACTGTGAATGCAAGGTAAAGAGCGACGACGACTATAATCAAAACCGGTGAATCCATACAAATCAAAAGAATTTTCGAATTAACTGTTTGATTGAGCGAAATTGCTTCTTTATGCTCTAATCGCATCTGGGTTCGCTTCAAACTCCAACCAAAAACCGAAGAAAAGGAAAATAAAGGAAAGTAGGGGAAGAATCGAGAAACTAAAGATAAAATTTGGGAATTGAATCAAGCAGGGTTTCGAATTTTCGGAAAATCAAGGATTTTGGCCCCCAATATAGAAAGAGAAGTGTTCATCAAATTGAGAGTTAGGGTTATCTGAGGGGGAGAATTAGGAATTAGGGTATGAACATGGATTCTTGAATCTACGCTGATACAGCAGGTGAAGGAAAAAATTGATAAATTTCCTAGATTATTCCTATTCTTGCCTTCGTGATTCCATAACCTTATAGATGGAGAATGATTGAGAGAGAGAGAGAGAGAGATGGTAAGTCAACGTTGACTTGATAGATGTATATCTTGACTCTTGACTAGATTTTTGATGGATTTCATTTTACCGCAGTAATTTTTTAATTACGAATTAGAGTAGTCTAAGGTTGACAGGTTCAATTATTTACTGCAAAATAATGAAATGTGTGTACATGTCAATGTTTTAAAAACCGGACCGGAGATCGAATCGGTGAGGCCTCCGGATCATGGTTCAACCGGTTCAACCGTATTTGAACCGTTTTAATTGAACCGTTCAATAAAAAATAAAAATAATAATTAAATAAATAATATAATGTTAAAATATTCATGATTTTATAAGAAATACATATTAAAATCCATCATAAATATATTTATATTTTTCATGTGTAGATATTCTTAATAAATATATTCAAAATTTATACATTAAAAATATATTTGGTATCTAAAGTAATTGATAATCGAAAAAAAACTATAATTGAAATTTAGACATACTTTTATAGTATTCTGAATTAATAATAATAATAATAATAATAATAATAATAATAATAATAATAATAAATGTTGAATATTAAACAAGTGTGTGGGTTAGGAGAGTTGATTGAGACCTTAGACTAATATCCTAGAGGTCCAAGGTTCAAATCTCATTGAAGACACAAATTTTTGCACATTAAAAAAAAAAACTGAACCGATCGGTTCTCTAAAACCGGCGCCAGTTCTATGACCCGGCCGATTTTGATCGGTTCTGGCCGATTTTGACCGGTTCTTCCCGGTTTTGACCCACAACGAATTTTAAGAGGTTGACCAAACCGGTTCCCAGTCCAACCGGTCGAACCGGACGGTCCGGTCCGGTTTTTAAAACATTGGTATATGTATACTATGTAACAAAGGGTAAAAGGAAAACCAAAATTTATGCCAAAAATGAATGGGTTTGTTTGTTGACCACTTATAGTACTTTATTTGCATAAAAATTATTCAAATTATAAAATATGGGTGGGCCCAAGGCTAGAGTAAAGAAAGTATATATTGCAGTAATACAAAGATTTATGTGTGATTGACCGCACGGTACGATTGGATAAAAAGTTAACAATTATTCGGAAGAAAAGTGGCAATCTTACTTTTTTGTTACTATCTAACTAATTAAAATATGGGGTAAAATTTATTTTACACACTTCCACTTTACACAAATGAAAAATACACACCTCCTCCAAAACAAATGAAAAATACACAACCCTACAAAAGTAACCCTACAATGGCCCACAAAACATCACTTCATTCCACAAAAAACAAGGCTCATGCCTTGGGAAAGAAAAAAAAAATACTGTGCGCGGCAGAAGGAGGAGAAGAAAAAAACGACCAAGATTCGGTCATGAGGATTTTGAATAAAAAACCACTTTTTGACCCACTTTCTACATTAAATAACCCCCAGGTCCCCCACCATCTCAAAAAAAAAACGACAAACCCTACCCACCCCTTCAAATCCCGACAGCCACCATCTCTCTCTCCCCACCCAATTCCCAATTTCCCGACCCCTACCGTGTGTAAAATAAAAACCATCTAAAAAAAACGGCAAACCCTAAATCCCGACAGCCACCATCCCTCTCTCCCCACCCAATTCCCAATTTCCCGACCCCTATTTCGTGCTGGTCCCTCCACCCCAAAAAATCCGACGCCGGTGGTCCCAAATTGCACCGAAAGGGATCTTCAAGAGCACCGAGAGGGATCTTCAAAGTTTGGTGGATACAAAATCATGTCGGGACAACAGGTTAGCGGGATCTATATTAATTTTATTTCCCTCTCGGATACAACAATTTCCCGCTCGAGAACACACAATTCCCGCCCGAGCGGGATATAGTATGGTCGAGCGGGATATAGGTTTGTTATTTAGTTAACTATTTGCCGCTTGATTTTACCTATTTTCCGCTCCAGCGGGATATTACGTAGTCGAGCGGGATATAGGTTTGTCGAGAGAGAAATAGGCTTAAATGCATGATACTCATATTAGTATTATTTTCGTGGAATTTCCGTATTAATTAGGTGAATTTAAACTACGTGCATAATTGTTTCGTAATTTTTAGTAATATTTCGTTAAAGTGGGTATAATTATTTTGTGTTGCGTGATTTTTAGAATTCAGTAGGTAATATCATGATTCATGTAGATAGAACTATTTCCCGCTCGTAATGTACTATTTCCCGCTCGACTGAACCTATTTCCCGCTCGAGCGGGATATTGTTCTCGAGCGGGAAATTGTCTTATATTCATGTATTAATTCAGTCATTTTTTAGTATTATTTTCGTGAATTTTAGTTTGAATTTGGCGAATTTTAAATTGTGCAGTTAATTTCACATGAATTTCGTGAATTTAATTTTCTAAATTTTAAATAAATAATTACTGATGTTCGTAAATTTGATTGATTTTCTGTTGATTCAGATTACGTTCAAGAGGGCTGATACGATTAATCGTCAGTCGACGATTAGCACATACTACAAGACCAAGGTTTTAGAAGATGTTCGTAAGACATTGTTGTTCGTTGGTGGGCAGGAGCTACTGGATAGGTTTATAGCAGGGTGCTTTGGGCACTTTATTTATTGGAAGTCGGGGCAGAAGTGCAGTATGGCCGTGCATCACGTGTTGTCACGTGAGATTAATTATCCGGGCGCTCAAGAGTACGACATGTGGTTTCATATAAATGGGGCAAACATCCGTTTTTCCTATCCAGAGTATGCCCTTATTACTGGCTTGGTCTTCGGGTCGTCCGACTTTAGACCTTCGGACAACCATGACGTACGAAGGGTGGAGGTGTATCGGCATTTTTGTAATGGGATGCCGATTAGTGTCGCAGCCCTACTGGATCGGTTCACCAACACGCGGGAACTGGTTAGAGATGAAGCGGTGAGCTGTATCTCGGGTGGCTCATGTGTTAGTATTATATCTGTTATTACTTGCTTACGATCCGAAGAGGTATGTTGCTGCGTGGGTGTGGAAATTGGTGGACGATTTAGAGGCGTTTCACAGATTTCCTTGGGGGTCCTACACTTATCTGAATCTGAAGCACTACGTTCAAAACATACAGAGCTCGCCGAAGTACCACTTCTACGGTTCAGTGTGGGCTTTCCACGTTTGGTCCCTAGAAGTACTTCCAGATTTAGCTACCGCTGTAGGGAGTCTTGCTTCGCCGAATGCACGACCCAGATGCCTTAGATGGAAATTTAAGAGCAGAACTGGAATGGAGCTTGAGCCTATATTTTCTCTACAGGTATTTAATTATTTAATTAATTAAATTTATATGGACATTTATTCTGTATTTAATATTTATTTTGTATTTATTGTAGGTCCCTCGTGTCACTCTGTTGGAACCATATGGCGACGAGGCGCAGAGTTTGTACATGCGGTCCACTTTGTACCCAAATGCCCTTGCGGTGGACTTTGTGGTGCCGCGCAATCCGTTACGGCATGGGGAACGGTTCCCCGTCATGAGCATCGGGCAAGGCGGTTTCGGGAGGCTGGCTGGAGGTTGATGAGGCGGTGGAGCATGTCCCTCGAAGGAGAGGAGCACAGAGAGAGGCGTCTGATTTTGTTGAGCATGAAGATCATTCTGAGGAGGAACGTCAACCTCCTCCTCAAGATAAGGGGAAGCGTACTCGTCAAAAGGGATCATCATCTTCGAGCAGCGGAGGAGATCACCACCGTCGATACAGTGACCGTCGGTGGATGAGACAGGAGTTGGAGAAATCTGAAGATCGTTTGCTTGAAAAAATGGATAAGAGATGGTTGCCTCGATTTCAAAAGTGGTTTGAAGATTTGTTTGAGAATATACGATGTGGATCTTCACGGCGTCGCAGCCGTATACGAGCCCACTTTTCGTGGAATGTCTACTCCTGCATCACGCCGGCCGTCTGTTCATGAACCTGCACACGACACTGCTCGACGCCAGCCGTCTGTTCATGAACAAGTTCCTCCACGAGAGCCGTCTATTCATGAACAAGTTCCTCCACGAGAGTCGTCTGTTCATGAGACACACTTTGTACAGCCGGAGGTTCCTGCCCGTCATTCATTGCCTGAGCTTGGATCTTCGTTTGCCCCGATTGAGCAGTATGGTAGTTTTCTGCACGATCCATATCGTCATTCGATGGAAATCCCCAGTGGTCGTGATGAAGCCTTGTGGCAGGGGCTTGGGCAGGTAAGTATTTTATTTAATAAGCACGTATTTTTCAATTATTTATCATTTAATTTAGCACTTGTACTAATTTAATTTTCCGTATAAATTTAGGCAATTGGAAAAGCATTTGAGAACGTCCAGGCATCATATGCTGGACAAGAAGCTGTGATGAGAACGCCCATCGATGCAGTGCCTATTTCTCAGGTGGGTGCTTCGGTGGATGAAGATGATGAGCCGTTCCGGGTACCTCGAAGAGGAAATAGGAAGAAGAAACATGCAGCCGCAGTCCGTACACCCATGATTGCTAGTAGGGCACCAGCAGAGCTTGATATCCAGTTGGTTCAGGCGTACGAGTTGTTTCTAAGTGGCCCTTTGACCAATTTATGGTTGTATTTGCGAGTGGGGGTTATCTTCCGCATCAGTGGTGGAGGGTGTTAGAAAATCCACACACTGACATAATCGTTGGGGTAAGTAAATATAATTATTATATTTACTTCACTTGTTTAGTCTATTTATTTATTTTGGTTATATTTGTTGAATGACATATGAATTGTATTTGTGTTTGTAGGTTTTAGACCTGTACCTGCTATGGTTGAGGAAACGAATTGCTCACCGTGACAACGTCTTGGAGAATGTCACGGCTAGAAACCTTTGTACTCTTGGATTGTGATGTCTTCGTAAGTTTTATTGCATGTATTTTCTAACTAATATTCATTTCTTATTTCCAATTTGTTTTCTATTTTAAATCTATAACTATGATGTGAATTTCAAACAGCTCCAACTCCAAGGTGAATGGGACAAAAAGATTTTAAGCATAGAGATCGAGACGCCGTTGAGGGGAACTTGGGCGTTGTATGCGGTAGGGAGGCTCACTAAGAGCATATGTTTTGGAGCGCATGGACTCAATGCGGGTGACGAGCGGTCGTCGTTTTGATGCACATCACGTAAGTAAATAACTTCTCTATTTTGGATTTTACGCAATTATTTATTTTTAAATTAACTATCATGTGTACATTTAATGCAGATCATTATGGTATGTCTCATAGGAGGCCATTACGTAGTAGTCCGAATTGATATGTTAGCATGGACTGCCGAGTTGTATGACCACTCTATTACGGCAAGGATAGGAAAGTTCAAGAGGGGAGTTACTCAATTAGCACCACTTCTGAAGTTATGGGCTCGGGTGCTCGATTGTTCATTTTATTGGAGGCATAACCGGATTGGAAGAGCAGCCGAGGAAGATCCATTGAAGCTCGTTGTCCCTCCTGCAGTGGATCAATTCAAGCAAATAGACAATTACAGTTGTGGGCTATATGCATTGATGACTATTGAGCGATTAATCAGTGGTTCGCCCTCTATACCTTGGGGTAATACACACACCAAACAGTATAGGAAGAGGGTAGCGACCGCAATCTATGGCATGTGTCATCCACCAACGGAGCAGGAACGGGAACAATATCAAGAAATATGTAGGGCAGCTGCTTCATCTTCCAGAAATTAAATTTTGTAATGGCACTTATCCGAATTGATATGTACGCAGACTATTTATTATTTTCATGCTATATATTTCCAGTTTTATCGTGAATATATTAATCTAGCCTAACAATTTTCATCGCCACTATTATAAATATTAAGAGAAATTCAAAACTGACTAAAACCGACCGGAAATAGAAAGATCCCGCTCGAAAATGTGAAGATCCCTCTCGAGAGGGATCTTCACATTTTCGAGCGGGATTTTCACATTCTCGAGCGGGATATTAATATGCACTACCGGGATCTTTATATACACACTTTATGTATTAAAAGCCGACTGCAAAGTGAAGATCCCTCTCGAGAGGGATCTTCACTTTGCGAGCGGGATCTGTATATACACGAGAGGGATCTTTACATTTTGTGATGTTATTTCACTTCTTTATTTATTCATTAGATTATATTTATTTAATTATGTGATACATGACTTTGGCGAGTATGGCCATATTCATGACATACACTACATCTCTTACAAGCTTGACTCTCCGTAACAGCGCGTCGCCGGTTAACTCTCGGACGTCCGGAAAGAGAAGTGATAGCTGGAGGCAAGACCAATGTATTGTCTACTTCAATTGGAAGAGTCCAATCTTCTTTGTGCGGAACACGAAGTATAGGATATTTGTATGCGTCTATCCAAGCTTCTCTTTTGTAGTACAATTGCACGTAATCATATATCGTCTCTCTATTTTTGCTGTAATTTCAACCAATCACACAATTAGAGATTTTAAGTGATAAAATTATCAAAATCAATGTGATAAACTTACAGTATTGCAGCAATAGCATGAGAACAAGGCATTCCATCCAGTTGAAATTCACAGCAGGTGCATGTCTTCATATGGAGATCTACTTTGAAATATCTCTTACCATCATGTACGTTGAAGATCAATCTCGGTGCACGAGCTGCATTGTACCTCAATGCTTTATTCATCTGTTGCGTCAGTTTTTTAGATGCTTCAGCAGTTAATATGTCGTCATCGCCATTCGCCTTTTCACGTCTCTCATCAAACCATTTCTTGATGACATGTCTGATTGCATCAATCATTGAGCATATGGGAAGCCGTCGAGCCCACAACAATCTGCCATTCCACGACTCTGCTGCATTTGATGTCAGTTGGCTATAACGTGGAACTGGACAACAGCTCCGAGCCCATTTCTCCGGTCCAACACTCATTAATTTACAGTATGCGGCTTCGCTCTCTCGACGGATTTTGTTCATTGCATTTTCATAAACTGAATGACGATATGCATATGCAGCTTGTTCATACAAGGTAGTAACCACTTTTCCGAACCGCTTCAACTTGTTGAGTAAGTGATAGTAGCACAGACCGTGAACTGCATCAGGAAACACTTCACTAATAGCGTTACCTATCGAGACATGAGCATCAGAGACAATGACTGTATCCGTCAGTTCCCCATATGCAACTCTAAAACGCTCGAGGAACCACTTCCAAGAGATATCATTTTCGATTGGTCCAACACCTATCGCCAATGGGAATACTGCTCATTGGCATCCTTCGTCACGACGACAAACAAGATACCTCTATTTACGCCCTTGAGATGAGTGCCATCAATTGCGATCACGGGTCTCATGTTGAGTGGATAAGCAAGTACGCAGCGCCGAGAGCCACAAATAGATGCTGGAACTTCCCATCATTTCCAACTGCCAGATCAGTAACCGTGCCAGGATTTGATTCCTTAAGCATGTGAAGATAGCCAGACAACATCTGGAAGGACTCAACATACCCTCCGTATATCATCTGTATCGCAGTGTGTCGTGCTCTCAGGGCCAAATCATATTGGATTGTGATACCGAACTCGCGGAGCACCTCCTCCACAATGGCTTTCGGCTTCATGATTTCACACTCCCTCCGTATTTTTCTGGCAACGTAGGCTGCAATAACATTCATGTGGACTTTTTTGGGCGCCACACGTTCAAGATGACGGGTGCATGCATGATCGCCATTAAATTGGCGGACTATCCAAGCATCGAGTTTACGGGATGATGCTCGCAACTCGAAAGGGCAATTTTGCAAATGCACGCAAATCCATACGAGACGCTTCGTATCGGATGATACAACTTTGTATTCGGCTCAATCTCCATGTGCCACAAGCCGGCTACAATATTTAGATCATCTTTGCTTTCAAAAATAGAACCAACCTTTAACTCAGCATCATCTGTCGGGTCATTTTCTCGTGCAACGAGTGAAATCGTAGCATCGAGCGGAATCACTTTGGAACCAACCAGCGGCGAGATCCTCGGAATTCACTCCTTCATCCCTACGAATCCATCTTGCGCATGCTCTGCAATCGTGGATTACGTCATGTTATCCTCCGACTCTTCACTATCGGATTCGGGTTCAGATTCTAGAATATAACTTTCATCATCTCCTTCATTTGTATCTTCATCATCGTTGCTTTCTTGTTCATCATTGCGAGAAGTTGCTCTCCTTGGGAAAGAGGTCTCTGGAACAGGCATTTGGGGGATAGAGGAATATTCAGGTGTGGATGTCGATCCGTAATTATCTCCAGCGGAATATGGATTATCAAACCAATTTGAGGAAACCATCTGTCTTTGGATATGATCCATTTCATCCGAATATGTTCCGCCGAAGTCGTATCCAAAGGATGAAGAGCGCGGTTCTTCAAAAGAAGGAATATATACGTCCGTGTTGTTGTGAATCACGTATACAGTTAGGAAAGATTCCATCATGCACAACTGATCAAATTGGTGATCGGTGCGCAAGAGGGCTTTCATGGTGCGTCCTGTACGAGACCGCGATAAATAATACAACTCGTACTGTGTACTAATCGAATTTCCATTCAACATAATATCGATGTTGTATCTCAAATTTATGAGAGATTGAGAGGCCGCCATAAGTTGAATAATCTGTTCAAATCCGCCCACGTACGTACAATCGTGCCATTGTCCGCCGTATTTGATAGTGAAGTACTTCCATTCATCCATCTATATAAAATTAAAAACGAAAAATGATTAATAAAATAAATTAGAATACAAAACCCCAAAATCCCTCTCGGTATACCTATTTCCCGCTCGAGCGAGATTATGATGTACTGAGCGGGAAATGAGTTATGCGAGAGGAAAATAGTTCCATTTAATACGTTGCATAATTTATATCTTAAAATATAATTTTCGCTCATTATAGATTGATCTAGTAACGAATCCCGATTTATTTTGTATAATTACTAAATAGATTAATAAAAGATCAACATTAGAAATTAAATGAACTATAATGCTGTAAAAAATCACCTCAATCAACAACCTCCGAAGATGAGTGAATTTGTAAGTCAATTCTCTAATTTTTTCGTAGATATTTGTAGTGAATTTTCTAATTCTTCGTAGATGTATTTTGATCTTCGCTTCAATGTAAGAAATATATAGAAGTGAAAAGTAAAACTGGTATGGATTCACGTGAAAATTGTACATAAAATGTACAATTTAATTTACAGCTATACTACAGTCCAAAAAGAATAGGTGTGGCGTGCCTGCATTGTGCAAGTAATTCACGTGGTGCACAGAAAAAAAATTGAATATCCCTCTCGAGAATTGAAGATCCCACTCGACAAAACTAAAGATCCCGCTCCAGTATATGGATATCCCGCTCGACAAAATGACGATCCCGCTCTGGGAATTGAATATCCCGCTCGGGCGGGATGTTACATTTTTCGAGCGGGATATTCATTTTGTCGAGTGGGATCTTCATTTTTTGGCTCTTCATGGGGTTATTGTCTTTTTTGGTATGATTTCTATATTTTTCGCCTTCATTTAAATATGCAGCAGAATTTATTACTATTAATAATATATATAAAAGAATATTAATAACCAATGATTAACTACTTTATTAAACTTTCATGCAAGACACAAGTACACTTTTCTTACAATGTGTAAGTGATTAGCAATCATTAGTCACTTTTTGATTAAAATAAATCACAATCAACGGTCATTTCGGCTCTTCAAACGAAAAGTGTGTAAAATTCATTTGTTTTGGAGGAGGTGTGTATTTTTCATTTGTGTAAAGTGAAAGTGTGTATTTTTATGGATTAGCACTTAAAATATCAAATATTTTCTCCGTTCACAGAAAAGACGCACACTTGAAAATAGCAGGAATTTTAATAAATGAGTTGAGTTTATTGTAGTTGAATAATAATCCCACTTGTTGTATATTTTTAAATTGCTTCTAAATAATGAATTAAGCGTGTTGTTTGTGGTGGGTCTAATAATGGCAAAATGAGTAATTAATAGGTTGAATGGGAGGTTAAAACTAAGTGAATTGTGTGGGTGATATTGCTAAAAATGAAATGTGTATCTTTTTCGTGGACGGATCGAAATGAAAATATGTGCATATTTTTAGTATATAGAGGGAATATCTATTATTGTGAATAAAGTGATAATTATGATAAAGAAAAATAATTATTTAGATTCAATCACAGGATAAAGTCAATCGGGCTCGCCCAAATTGAGCTCATCTTGTAACTACATATTCCAAAATTTAGCCTATAAATAAGTTGGCCCAGAAATTATGGGCCATAATTGAGGCTTTGTATTCATAACTTCAAGAAAAGATTGTGGGTATCTTCTTCTCGCAGGCCCAATTAAGTTACTCCCTCCGTCCCAATAATAAGGTCTTACTTTCCTTTTTCGGCTGTCTCAATAGCAAGGTCTCAATCTAAATAAGAAAATAATTAGTGTGTAATAAGGGGAAAATAGTTGTTGGTTAGGAGTATTACTTTTAATTAAAATACTCCTTAATAAAGTGAAACAAACTTACTTTATACACTAAACCCCTTCTTCTTAATAACCGTGCCCAAAAGAAGTGAGATCATGCTATTGGGACGGAGGGAGTACTATTTAAAAATAGAAAATGGATTTATATTTTACTCATTTATAACATAAATACAATTTATTTTTTTTGAGGAAAAACATAAAGACAATTTACTCTTTGCATTCTCGAAATCCATCTACCGAAATAGATATATTTCATTATTTTTATATATTTATTATTTCTAAGACTTATTTTAAGTCAACTTGTATTTCGAAATTTTTTCATACTGAAATTGTCCAACACGATACATCTTGATTTAAACTTTTACAACCTGCATAAAATATGAAAAAGAAAAAAAAAATAACACGATTATTCTATTTTACATGCATATATAATCGAAATGTAGTTTAAGCCACTGAAATGCTGAAAAATGACATAATTAACGAATTACCAAAAAATAAGTGTGATTAGAATATGTGGCCACTCAAGTACATATGCATAAATTGCTATCACTTTTAATTTATTTCAAGTGAATACAAAAAATAGTCGTTCTCTCTTGAAAATAATTGGGCGATTTTGGATCTCTGAGTTGTGTTATAAAATTGGAACATGAAAAAAAAAAAGCCAATTACTAGTGCACACAAAATATCATATCCAGTATTCTCACAAAAATAAATAAATATCATATCCAGACTTAAAAATAAAATTTCGAGAATCTTATCCTTTAATTTTCTCCACTTTTTTGAGCTTGAAATTAAGTGTAAGCTGACCCCTCTGTTCATCCGTACGCATATTCCTTCTACTCTTACAACCTATAAAGTTACTTCTGCACACATTCACCAATTTTTTTATTTTTTTTTAAACTTTAGATTAGAAATATTTTATCCAAAATATCGTATGGTATGTTTTGAACTTTAATTGGTGAATGTGTGCAGAAGTAACTTTATAGGTTGAAATTAAGTATAATCTACTACACTGTATTTCTAATTCTATTTCAATTAAAAGATGTAAATTACATATCACTAATACATTATACTAATACTCCATCCGTCCCATTTATATAGGCGGATTGAAATATTCACAAGGATTAAGAAAAATTATTGGAAAAGTAAATTTTATAGTAAATTTCTTAATATGTCCCTATTTATTATTTGACTATGTATGTTTTATGAGTCAATCAAAAAATTAAATAGGAATATATTAGTAAACGAGCTGAAAAATATTACTTTTTATAGAAACAAGTCTATATATTTGAGATATCCAAAAAAGGAAAACAAACATATACTCCGTAATGAAGCTACAATTAATATGAAGTTAACCAAATTAACAATGATTGTTTGAACGTAATCAGTTGTTTTATTTTCTTTAATAGTTATCAAGTCAGACAAGAAAGAATGATGGGTTCTGTGGGAATGGGGTTAGAGTTTATGACCAGACGGCACACAAATTAAGGCGCCCTCTCTCTCCTCTCTCTTCTCTCTCTCACACACGGACGCATACATTAATACACAGTTGACTATGTTGTATACAGACATGAAACTAAATTCATACGCATATTCTCTGCCCGAATAAGTGTCTCGAGCTACCACATGTATATTAAGATAGTGAACAAAATAATTCTTTTTATCCTTTATTATTGCATTGAAAACTGAAAACATGTTAATATGACATAATTTTTTCATAGAATTATATGATAGGACATGGATAATAATTTTGATGGTTCGACAGCTCGACACACTTATTCAGAAATGGAGGGAGTACATGTTAAAGATGTGGGGCTTGTCGACAAAATCTAGCTCAAATGGTTAAACTGAGACATTACAAGTCTCTCCTTAGTGACTATATAGTTTTGTCTTCACATTTTATATGAGTTTGTTCCTAATTGAATTTGTTTCTAGTTTGAATTAACAATGATTTACATAGGATTTTTTAAATATTACTATCAAATCTAATAATGTATTTGTATCTAGAAAAAAAAGGACGATGAGAGATTCGTGACTTAGATTTTACCTATATTTTAAGTCAAACGATTTTAAACAGATTCAAGTCAAATGAATTTTGAAACTTAAAATAGAAAAAAAAAAGAACAAAACAACATATTTTCTCGCTGGACTTCTATGAAAGTTGAAAGAGGCGACTTAGATCCCATATATGACAGAATTTAAAATAAATATATATATATATATATATATATATATATATTGCAAAAAAAAACTAAACTGTATTAAATAGCATATAATTAGAGTTCCATTTTATCAATATAGATTCAAATTAACTAGATAAATAATTGTTCGAATTATTCAGTATAGGATAAAATTATTTATTTGATTTTGAATATACACTTGCCACTACACTCTTACTATTTATTGGCTCTCAATAACTTCTTTTAATTTGTTAACCGATGCAAAAAGACTGAAAATTAGAATTCGTTGCAAAATCAACTTCTTTTCTCTCTTTTGATTTTTCTACATGATGAGCCACAAAAAGAGTTGTATCTTCCTACAAAAGTTGTCAAAATCCTAAGACCAACACTGTAATAATCTAATAATATTGTCCGAAAATCATCCTCATTTCCCAATCCTTTCACTCACTCCACAAAGCAAAAGTAGGTGCTTGATGCACCAACCCCACGTCGGCCCGGCCCGAACTACCAAGCTCGCACCCGTCATCGTCGTACTTCTGCCCCTCCAACGAGAAATAACCCTGTGAAAAGCCACCCTCATCTCCAATCACTTGGTCCATCCGGGCCGGGCTCAAGTGTGACCCCGGTGGGCTAGGCGAGCCCCCACTGCCCCGCGCTCGGCCCGGTTGCATGTTACCCTTGGTGGCATGACCGTGGCTCTGCTCGTCCGGGGTGGTATTCCACATTATCTCAGCCAGCTCATCGGAGTTGGCCTCACCGTTGGTTATTTGCAACGGAGCCCGGGGCGAGGCTGAAGAGGCACAGGAATTGTAGTCGTCTAGTGCCACGGGTCCCGAGTGTTTCGGGGACCGTTTGGCTAGATCGCCTGCTATTAAAGTCGAGCTCGAGCAGATCCGTTTCACGTCGTATCTACTTATATCAAAATTTGTAACCGCGCTCGTCCCTCTAAACTTGATCGCTGCAATGTCGTAGGCTTCTGCAGCTTCTTCCTGCGTGCCTAAGTAGAATCCAAAATTTTAGTCCCTATGTAATAATATGTGAAATACGAGATGTAACATGGTATCAGACAATTCTAGAAAGTCGAAATTTTAGTCTTATGTAATGTAACGATATGTGAACCGCAAGATCCAAAATCAAATGCCTAAGTCGAAGTCAAAACTTTAGTCCTACGTAACAATATGTAAAATATGAGATGTAATATCATATTAGACAATTGTGACAAAACAAATAGACAAGAGTCGGACTGATCAAGACCTGGATCCAAACACTAGTAAATTTACAAACATGCCATCGGATATGAGTACTATCTGATAGTGACCCGTCAGACAGTTTGACAAAAGGTTTAGTGATTTCGAGTTGAGAATGTAAATCAAGAGCGTTGTTCAAACGTCGAGCATTTATGAATCAGAGCCCTATCTACAGCAAGTTATGAGAGGAGCAATTATGTTTCAATGTCGACTTCTGAGGTACAAGCAGAAGGTGAAATGAGATTTGAATTAGATAATAACAGCACACTTACTAAAAGTACCAAGGTACAAGTCTTTATTGCCTGCAACTCTTCCAATTCTGGCTTGCCATCTTCCATGTTGATGATGCCTGCAAACATAATAAGATTGGACCAAACCAAATTCATGTATATCAGAACCAGATCAGACCAATCTGTTGTGTCTTAAATTCTATGCTAAATTTATTGAATTATTATAGTACTATTCTAACTCAACTATGTCATGTCCACATGCATATAAATTATTATTCTTGCTTTTCTTGTTTGTTACATATGAATATTGCAATAAAAACTTAAATTACATGTGTCTTGAATTCTGTACTATTTTTTTTTTTTTTTTGAATTATAGTACTATTGTAACTCTAACTATGTCATGTCCACATATTGTTACATATAACTATTGCAATAATAACTTAATTGTTACATGTCTTAAACTCAACAATGTCATGTCCACATGCATAGGAATGATCATTCTTGCCTTTCTTGATTGTTTGTCACATATGATTATTGCAATAAAAATTTAGAAAAATTCACCTTGTAACTCCCCTGTACATGGATGCCCCTCTTGAAAATCCACTACTTTTCCTGCAAAAAATCGAACTCAAAAACTCAAACTCAAACTCAAACTCGAGATCAATACTTAAAAAGGGACAAGAAATGGGATCACCTTCTCAAATGAGCTACGAATTCTTGCCTAGTCATGTTCGTCATCTCTTCGAGCTCCTTCTCATAATCGCTTAGCTATTTCAAACACGAGATATACGAAAACTCATTCGTTCACAATAAATCATCAACACATAAGTAGAGACAAAATAAAATCTAAGGAAAACAACACATACTGGGAAATTAATGTGAGTTGTTGGTCCCCAATATTTCAATGCAGCTAAATCATAAGCCCTAGCTGCTTTCTCTTCCTTATCATATCCCCCTATATAAATACAACAACATCAACATCCACACACACACACACACACACACAAGTTACATTCATCAAAAGAAATTCAAATGCTAAATACAATTGCAGAGACAGCAGGAGCTTACCAAGATACACTGTATTTTTCGCGAAAACGAGGCCGGAAACAGAACAAAAACAGGGGTTAGTTCGGATCAAATGAGAATGTAAGAACATTATGAAACTGAACTACAAAATCATACATACAAAAAAAAGGAAAAAAAAAAGAAAAAAAGAAAAAAAAGATCAAATTATTTTCACCTTGCCTTCCTTTCCTTGTTTGCCCTTCCTTTCTGCAGCTGTTGTCCCATAAATGGGCTTCATATCTACCAGTCCATCTATGTCTATAAACACAATTTTTTTTCTCCATAAATAGCTAATAATAATTAAGATTAATACATTCTTAACAAGATATTAAAATTCTATTAATTCGAAATTTTAATCAAAATTTGTTCAAATTTCTACCTCGTAACGCCGCGAAACTGAGAAGTTCTTTGCCCAAAAGTATCGATTGATTTACGCGGCACAGGCTCCTTCGCCGCGCCAGTCTTCGCCGCCGCCCGTTTCTTCCCGTCCGCCACGGCCTGCAGCGGCGCAGCCGCCGCTATATCCGGCTGAGAGCTCGGGTTCACGGTGAGAGAAAGCGCCTGGAGATCACAATGACCGCCTCCCTCCAGCACCGGTTTCTCCGGCTGCTGCAGCCAAGACTTCAACCCTGAAGCGGCGGCGCCTCCGCCGTAGTAACCGCCGTCGGGATTTGCAGCGTACGGATATGGCGGGTAGAAGAGAGATGGGTTGTTGAAATCTTCTCTCTTTTGATCATCAAAATTTGGTGGCATGTTCATGTTGATCTCTCCCGATTCATTTTGTTGTGAATTTGAGTAGCAACTTCCGAGAAAATCTTCGAATTTCGGACCTTCTTCATTCGGGCTTGATTCATTCATTTCATGATCATATCTCCAATCTTCAAAATAAAAATAAAAATTCAAGAAATGAAACAGAAAAATTAATCTTAAACCAAAAATATGAATTCAAGAGAAGGTGAAATATATATATATATATATATATATATATATATATATTATATATACAATGGTCAGAGCGCAGAGGCATAGCAGGAATATGAGGAGGGAAGCAACCGCCGCCATTGGTATCCTCCGCCGCCGCTTGTTCTGTGGCGGTGCCGCTGATTTCACCATCGCCGCCACCAACTCTGAGGTGGGGAGTGAGAGAAAACCCCAACCAATTACTCATAATTAATATATATTCCAACTGTTTGAAAAAAGTCCGCTTGTTTTTCTGAAAAATTAAGCAGAAACAGAAACCTCCCTTTCTTCCTCAAACTCAAGTTTTTTGTGGGGTTGGAGCTCAAACTTCAAAGAATCAAAGCTGAAGGAGAGAAGCCTTTTTCTTTGTATTTGTATTTGTATTTATATTTACACACAGTACACACAGTAGATATAGGATGAGTTAGAGGGCGTATGTGTGTGTGTCATCAAGAAACTACACCTCATGCAAAAAAGAGAGTTTTCTTTTTAGAATTTTTTGCTTTTGTTTATACTACTTCAGAATCTATGAATAATATCGTCGTCTACAGTCTCACCCTCTCTCTCTCCTGTTCTGCGCCATCCTGCAACATGAAACCTCGTTTTTCGTTCCTCTCTCTGAGGTTTTTGCAGGTTTTCGTGGTTATGAGAAGGGACATGATCTGATGTGTCTCGGGTGCATGTGCCTTTTCGTGTAGGTGAGATGAATATCTGATGCTATTGGTCCAAAAAGCAAGCTATATTTAATTTACTAGGTTCAATGACCAGAAAATAAACGAATTTTGGTCAAATTTGATTTTTTTTTATCATAAACTTTTAATTTTAGTTAAAAAAAATGCATGAATTTTGAATTTATTGTAACTTTTACGTTGGGGAACTCCGAGAAATTCTTGAACCACTTGACATGCTCCATCAAAATCTCCACCACAATCGAAGTTCTCTATCGCGATTTAAAACCTAACTCGCATCACCCAAGAAACTTGAATCCCAAGTTCTTGAGAGATGTATCGCACCACATGTCAAATAAAATAGATTATGTAGAATATGAAGATCGCCGCTAGTTTGTTCATAAAATCCAACAATTAGAGGGAAAACGATGTCATTTAGGTAGATCCATAACTAAGGAAAAAATAATTTCGTTTAAGTAATCAGATGATTATGTCATGTTGGAAATTCTGATTGTCAATTCAGAATCGATTTTTCTAAAGTCAAAACTGTGTAAAAATTATTATTAAATTCAAAGTTCATGTATTTTTTTGTCAAATTAAAAGTTCATGTGAAAAGATCAAATTTGGGCAAAATTTTGTGTATTTTTCGGTCATTAACCCTTTAGTTTAGATTGATTGTAATAATGAATTTGTTGGAATATGGCGAAAATTTGAACCGTATGAATATGCAATTGCGTATGTTGTAATAATGTGTGTTATATACTACCTCCGTCCCATGATAAGTGGCTACTTTCTTTTGGGCATGGTTATTTAGGAGAAGAGTGTTTAAAGGGTAAAAAGATAAAAAGTGGTGGAGCCCACATCTTTTGTGTGAGAGAGGGTATTTCCATATTAGGAAAGTGGCCACTTATGATGGGACAGCCCAATAAGAAAATGTGGCCACTTATGACGGGACAGAGGGAGTGCTATATAAAATGTCATTCATTGAATAAAAATATTAATGTTAAATAAAATATGTCGAATATAGTAAGTATCTCCCATTTATTTTTAGAAGGTATGGAATATGTATGTGTTTGTTTATAACATCTTGCCGGGGAAGACGACAAAATCAGTCTGAGTTAATACTTATTTATAGAAAAGAAGGATGTAAGAAGGCAAATAAATATGGGCGTGACACGTGGATTTGTATTACTGGTTGTTGGAATAGGTGTTGATTGGGTGTATTATAGCTAAATTTTCCCTGTTTTTTTTAAGACTATATTACCCTTCTTTTTGTCTACTTGCATAACAAAGATCAAAGAATAGAACATACATTCGTCAAATCTCGGAAATAGTGTTTTAAAAGTAAAATGGTGGAACTAGCTCTCTCTCTCTCTCTATCTGCTCTCTCATTCCACCAATTAGAAAAGAAATGGTGAAGACTGCATTTAAAAAAAATCTGGCCCATTAGTGAATGAAGAAAATGTTGGGGCCCGTTTAATTCAAGAGGAAATATTAGAAGTTCAATTTAGGAGCGTGGATGGATATCTTTTAACTTTTTTTCTGTTGCATCATACATGTATATATTATATTGTTTATGGATATAATTTCATAAATATGCAATGCATACGTTAAGTATATTAATTATTAGAGTCCTGTGAGTAAAAGAAAAATGTTAAAAAATAGAAACGTTAACAATATAAAAAAATGTTATAAGAAAAATAGAATCGTTTGGGCAGATAAAATGTAGATCAAAAGGGTGGGGAGTATATATTATGTTGATGCTTAATCACTTAGAACATCATTAAATAAATTAGTAAGTTTCAGAAAAAAGAAAACAAATACTAGTAAATATTCTTTCATTTCTTCAAAATATATATTTCATTACTGTTTTCTTGAGTCTCCAGGAAATTAATTACTTAGACAAAGGAGAAAAGGAGCCTATGAGAGGCAATAATTCCAATAATCACTAAGCAAAAACTTCTAATTTTTCAATCAGTTTCTTGCATAAAAATAGCATAAAAATGGAAGAGTTATAACAGAAAAAAGTTCGAAATATACTTCTAACATGAAGATGTAAACTAAGGGTACCTCCAATGGTGCAAAACCAGTTTCAGCTTCCAAACCGCCACATCAGCGCCACATCAGCTTTTGGAACCCACCTACTTTTTTATCTAACATCTTCCACAACAATGAAACCAGTTTCTACTATTTAAAGGGTCCCACTATAATACACACTATCTTTATATATCTATACATATGTTTATCCAATTAATTTTATTTGCATTATTGTTTATATAATATTTACATATTTTGATTATATATTTTATTTAAAATTTTATATTTAATGATTTAATATAATAAAATAAAACGGCATTACAATTATAAATAATAATTAAAATTACATTACTAAAATTAAAATTACATTACTAAAATTGAAATTACAATAATTGAAAGTACATAAACATTAATAATGAAAACTAAAATATTACTTAATTATGATCATCGACATTGGATTGTTCCCAAATATGTTGTGTCAAATCGTATTGAAGTTGGAGATGAGCTTCTCTATTTGTTAAATCGTTGTGATTATTGAGATAAGTCTCAAATGCTTCGAGGTTATTAGCACCCATTGGTATTGGTTGTCGAGGAGTTGCATCTTCTGCAGACCAGTTGACCGCTTCTTCACCCTCATCCTCAATTATCATGTTGTGCAAAATAATACATGTGAGCATTATATTGTTGATATCCTCCTTCTCATAAGATCGCGCAGAAACTCGAACTACTGCCCAACGAGCTTGTAGCACTCCAAACGCCCGTTCGATGTCTTTTCTTGCAGCCTCTTGTCTCTGCGCAAATTTTTTTCTCCACGGATCTCCCGGGGCCGGGTAACTCTTGACGAATGCAGCCCATGTGGGATAGATTCCATCTGTCAGATAGTATCCATGGTTATACGTTCGACCATTCACCGTGAATTGAACTGGTGGAGTATTTCCCTGAAGGAATTGATTAAATAATGGAGACCCATGAAGAACATTGATATCATTGCTTGCTCCAGCGACATCAAAATAAGCATGCCATATCCACAAATCTGCCGATGCCACCGCTTCAAGAACTATTGTAGGACCTCCATGATCGCCTCTTGTATACAATCCTTTGTGAGCGAATGGACAATTCCTCCACTCCCAATGCATACAATCGAGGCTCCCCAACATTCCGGGGAAGCCATGTCTTTCTTCATGCATTTGTAGCAAGCGTTGAGTATCTGCTGCATTTGGACTCCTCAAATATCGCTCACCATAAACAGCAATGATACTCTCGCAAAATTTATGTAGACATTGCAACGCAGTAGTCTCACCCAGTCGCATATACTCATCCAGTGAGTCACCATACCGCGTATACGCCAATTGTCGTATAGCTGCAGTACACTTTTGAAGTGGTGATAGACCATTTCTCCCAGTTGCATCTTGCCTCAATGTGAAATATGGTGTGTAGTTGCCAACAGCATCAACGATCTGGAGAAATAACTCTCTCCGCATTCGAAATCGACGACGAAAAATATCTCCATCGAAGATGGGTTCTTCACAGAAATAATCACGAACGAGACGATCATGGCCGATTTCACGCTCCCGATCCCTATATGTTCTGGAACCGCTGCGCCTTCGTGAAGTTTGACCTCTTGTTGTGTCTTCTGCATCGGCCATAGCAATCATCTCTCGCATAATCGGATCTGTAGCCGAATTTCGAATGAATTGCTTCCACATTTCATCAATTTCATGTGAACTTGGAATATCAGACATTTTGAAGAAAATTTTGTATTCGGATGAAATGAAGGTTAAGATTTTTGTGATTGAATGATAAATGAAACACTAGTATATATAACAAAAACCTCCGACAAGTATATTTATTACATTTATTACTTCAACTACTATATTTATTAAATCAACTAAAATATTTATTACATTTGTTACCGTTGCCGACAATAATATTTATTACATTTGTTACCGTTGCCGTTGAATTGATATATTTATTACATTTGTTACCGTTGCCGACAATAATAAGTACAAGTGGAATTTATAAGATAATAACAAAACAAACATAATTCAAATTAATAATATTACAAATACATTAACTTCGAAATACATAAAAAAAATAAAGCACACTTAAAAATACATAAATAGATAAAGCACACTTAAAAATACATAAAAGATAAATGACACTTAAAAGTATTACATCCATCCGTATTTAGCTTTGATCTCGGCTACCATTTGGTTAAAAATGAATAGTTCTGTCTCCGACATGCGACTAGTGTCCTTACTGCAATACTCAGCATGATCGAGCTTAAGTTTGGACTCTTGAACGCTTAATTGTCTATCAAAACTTTCCTGCAGATAGTTCCACTTGTGGCGGTCTTCGTCAGTTGTAGCTGTCATTTTGGCCTTTTGTTTCGCTTGTCGTTTAGCTCTCTGTTGTCCCATCGGACGTGTTCGAGGTCTACTATCAGAAGATAGGCTATCTGTTTCAGAAGTTTTTGCTTTTTTCTTAGGATTCTGTGGCATTTGTTGAGGAGCCCACTTCTCACAAGTTTGAATGATCTTCCATATGTGCATGTACCTAAAGGCCTTGTTCTTTGGATGATCATTTATCCATGCTTTATTTGCAGCCTCCAGTACATCATCATCGCTTTGTCCGCTCGCTCGATTGCTCCAGAAATTATTGTAGAGACCTGCCCACTTATTAATATCTGGATTGAGTTTATAGTAATGATTTTTAACCTGCTGGTAACTTCGCTCAGTAGTGCCCTCCGGCTTCCACTCGTTGTAGTACGCAGCAATTTTCTCCCAAAATTCTCTTCTCTTTTGTTGATTGCCAATTATGGAGTCGGTGCTGGTGTTGTACCAAGCTTTTATAAGAAGAACGTCTTCATCAGGTGTCCAAATCGGCTTTGTTGAGTTTGCCTTTCTAGTGGATTTAGCAACTTCCTCGCCAACATTCACCTCATCATCATCATCAGCAAGGTGGATCTGTTCTACTGGAATTTGTGAAGAATGCTGCGGAAACTGGTACCTATTTTTTTGAGGTTGGTTTGGTGGCGACATGAAATAGTTGGAAGGAATGTTGGATGCAAATTGTGGAGGAAAATTTGATCCAGTAGGAGAGTTGAATGAAAATTGTTGAGGAAAATTTGAACCACCAGGAGAGTTGAAAGCAAATTGTTGAGGAAAATTCGAACCACCAGTAGGATAGTTGGATGAGATTTGTTGAGTAGAAAAATTGCCTGCATTTTGTTGAGTAGGAAAATTGCCAAAATTTTGTTGAGTAGGAAAATTACCCGCATTAGTGGGAAAATTACCTGCATTTTGAAAGTTGTATGGAAGTGGTTGTTGAGAGTATGGCATTTGATGATATTGTGAACTTGGAAAATAAGAACCTTGAAAATTTTGGGAGCTTGCATTACTAGAGTCGGAGTTTTGAGAGCTTGAATCCGCCATTTAATTGTAATGAAAATGAAGTGAAGAAGAAAGGAAGAAAATTGGAGTGTTGGAGAGATGAGATGAGTGAAAATTGGAGTGTTGGAGTATAGATATATATAGAGGATTTTGGAAAAATGGCCGTTGTAAATTTTATTGCCGTTGGGAAAAATTTTAGCCGTTTTAACAAAATTAGCAGTTTTAATAAATATTTTTAATATAATATATAAATTATAAATATTTATTATATAATTTATAAATTATTAGTTTTGAACTTTAAAATATCATCATTTGCTCGTTTCAAATCGGATTTTTACGATTTTTATGTCGAATTAAAGCTCTCGTCGTGATCTTTAATATAAGATATATGTTCGATATGTTTTAGACGAGCTAATAGGTCCGTATTTAAGAAAAAGTAAATTAAAAACCGAAAAAAAAATTAAAAACAAAACAGGAAAGAAGAAAAGGAAAAAAAAAAAAAAGTCAAAACTAGCGGCCACCCCCACGCGCGCGTGTACTGCACGCGCCAACCAGCGCGAGCGTGTGGTGCACGCGCCGTGGGTGACTCGCCCAGCCGCCCCTGCTTCTGCTCCCAGCCGCTGCCTCTCTCCTCTTGCACCCAGTTTCATTTTTGAAACTGGTTTCCAGTTTCAAAACTGGAAACCAATTTCTTTTCTCCACAATGGTGGATTTGGTGGGTTCCAAATTTTGGAACCCACCGTTGGAGATACCCTAAGATGCTCAGAACATAGACGCAGTGCTTTTCCGGCTTTGTCGACGCCGAGTCGGATCGGATCCCGAGTATGTCGGATGTGCGACACATGTACATACGGATGGACTGGATCCAGACTCTATTGAATGTGCGACATGTATGCATACATATTTCGTATAAGAGAGAGATTCATCCAAAATGCCCAAGATGTGACTGCGGATTTTTCCTCGTTACAAAAAATGAAGAAATAAAAAATACAACAATTAACCTAATAAAAGGAAATGGACATGAAAATCAAGTGGATATATATCAATTCCATTACAAGAAACTTTCATTCATGCCTCCACAGAAAGTAGCCATTGCAGCTAATGGAGAAGAAGATGTAAAGAAACACAGAAATATCGACTTAAAGTCCTCATCACAAGTCCTATGTAATCAGTTTCACCAGTTTCGCCAACCAACTGAATGCAACAATTGAACTACACTAACTTGCATCGTTTGGTCTGGCAAACGAGCAGCAATCATCAAGGGCTAGATGAACTACATTATGCAGCGATAAAGATAAAAGTCGAACTCAATTCATGTTTATCTGTATTTTTAGTGCTGACAAATGTGTGGAACAGGACGCATACCTTATATAGAGTTATATGAACAAATGTAAAGAGCCACGATCTCAATAGTAGTCATCCCCATGCCATGGAACACGCATAATTCACCACCAACTTACCATCAAAGCCAAAGTTCTGTGATGAAAAAACACACAGCTAAGTGACGGAAGTGCACAACAACAAGGTGCTAAAAACATCATAAAACATTCCATATTTCACGTAAGCTATGAATGCAAAGAACTCAAGCATCTGATGATTCTAAGAACAATTTCATCCGTCATCTAGGATAGGTTAATTATAAAGTCCTAAACGACAAAATAACTCCCAGTTCTATAAATTTGACTAATAAGCAAAGATAGTAATTAACTAGTTACAAAGATTTCAAGCAAACATGTGCTACAGCCATAATATAAATAGCTTATCCAATCAGAGAAAATCATTGCATATAAATTCTAGCATCAATAACAGAGTAAGCACAAACTTGGATAACAAAACAGAGCTATAAGAATTCTGAATAGTTAATTTCAAGTTCATCAGCCTAAAAAGAAAAAAAACAAACATCAAAGCCCATAACAACTCGAACTTACATTATACAGGTCTGTGACTAGCTCATCAGGATTTGGTGAGAATGCGCTGTTGACATACACAAACTACGAGACAATATGAAACTTAGTAATGTTATAGAAAGGGATTAAAAATATAAATGGCTACCACAAGTAAAACGTATTATTTCGGCCATTTTCATTAAAAAAGGAAATGTCTTTTGTGCATGAGTTGCAAAACTACCATTGCCATTGAAAAGGCTACCCGACCACGTGATCATATAATCTGATCGTGTAATGTGATCGGATTCAATATTACCCAATCGTGTTATATGGATCACATGACGAGTGAGTAATGTTAGGTAGCCAAGATCACACGATCTGACGATACAACATACAATCAGTAACTAATTTTGTGTGTTTTTGGCATGTAACAATACATAGGAGCTGAGAAGAAGAAAGAAAGAAGAACAAAAACTTGTTAAGGAAGAAGGTAAAATGAATAATGAAATTAAACATAAAAAAAAAGTGAGTAGTTTAGATTGAAATCATATAATTATGTTTGCTAGAAAAAAGTGGATGTGAAAAGCTTGAAGGTGAAAAGGTATAAAATAACTCACCAATGTCTCTCTGTGAAGCTGACGGCGGAGAAACTCTATCACTTTTATGAACTTCTCATCTCCACCAATCTGGATTGCAAAATTCATAACATAGATATCAATATCTACAATTTGACACAATCAAAAATTCCTTAAGAAGCCCATCACAAGCATAATCAACTTATACAGATTTTATTAGGGTTTAACGAAACGACTGCATTACTTAAATTTAGACATTTTACAGATAGATGAATATCAATTTCAATCAACCACTTGATGCTTCTAATCACCTTATTACATTGTCAAACAGTTGTGAAAGAATCAGCAAATTTTTTACTCCAAATTGAATTCCATCTTAACAATGATCCCTGCTTAGAACACACACACAGAAATAGCAAACAAACAAACAAAATTATAAAAAATAATCCATAAAAGTGTAGACAAAGCGAACTCTAAATTGCACTAAACTACTGATCTCCAGAAACTTAAAACAGCTCAATATGCAATCAAACAGAAATAAGTCAATATATTTGCATTAAAATTAAATTGAGAGATAAATTACCTTGAATTTGGCTTGCTTGAGAATCGGCGCGTCGCCGGTGGCTCTTAGATGAACTACTACTGCATAAATTTCGAGATTTCCCTTTAAATATTGAATATTAATATCAATAAATCTTACAGAGATTAATATCATGGATTGCCGTTTGTACGAGTGATCAAATAAAATGAATTTCAAAAGAAAACGGGAAAAAAAAAAAAGAGAGTAGAATTATGTATCTGTAGCCAACCTTTACGAGTCTCCGAAGCCATAACTCTGTTACGAAATAAGCTTCAAAATCTATTTGCTTCGAACTTTTAATTCAACTTTACCGTACGGTGCGCTTGCTCCAGTTTTCTCCGGTTTGACTAGAGATCGCCATTGTTAGGTTTCCTACACAAAGCACGAGTCTATAATATTTCCTTTCTTATTCTACTTCTTTTTATTTATTTATTTATTTTCTTTTTGAATTCGAAATGAGATTTTGGTTTTCGGAATAAATTCATTCAATCGATGACTTTCTATTTTAGAGAATCAATGACTTTTATAAAAAAAAAATGAGAAATATCACTAATGCTTTATTATAGTTTATGTTTCAATTTCATGTCTCAAATCACAAATAGCAAAAGATAGTTTGATTATTATGCTATAAAAAGAAATCACCAAAATATTTGGCATCACAAAATGAGGATAAATGGTATCACAAAATACTTGCATTCTAATTATATTTGATTAGACAGCACATGAACAAAATTATATGTTGTGTTCATCTCATGTGAATTTGCTATAATCTTTTGCTAGTTCTATCATATTACATATTACAACTTCAAAGTGGACACACCAATTCAACACTCTTTGATAGAGTGAAGGTATAGGAATAATCAATATATTAACTGAATGAACACGAAAACACGGGCTAAGCCTGTTCACACGAAGCTGGACAACCAAACGATGATCTCCAAAAGACGAAACCCTAATCTGCAGACGCTACTCCTTGAAACTACAACGCCCCATGTAAAGGCCTTATTTCATACTAAGTTGCTAATCAACTTGTGTAATAAAATAAATAAAAAACTAATCGATTCAATATAACTTAAGACATAAAAGACTTCTCTTCTTTCTTGCAATAGTGCTGGTTGCAGGAAACCTACCATTGAAAAGGGAGATTGTGTCAATAAAATCATAGGAAAATAGAAAGAAAAAAACTTTTCTAGTCTTCTCTTGTATGGACAGCTTGACATGTTGGGGGGGGGGGGGGGGAGAGAGAGAGAGAGAGAGGCTGAGAATATAAAAGAGCTGGAAAACAAACCAACAGTAAATAGGATCAAAGATGACAGTTTTTTATTCAACTTGTTAAAAATATAAAACTATAATACTTATCAGTAAAAGGCGAACTGTAAGTATCCTAGAGGGAATACCTTCAGAATCTGGTATTCTGCTGCAGCATCTGGGGCACAGCAGACTGTGAAACTAACTGCTCCGAACTTGGAGAAGGTCTTATCGTATGGTTTGGACCAACTTGATTGCTCGATCCCTGCCTGACCATCTGCTTAGCGGCACTATTTGTCTCAGATTGTATGGGCTCCATCAAGGTACGAATCTGAGCATAGATTTCATGATCAAGCTCGACTCATTTCAGAGAAAGGGGGGAGAAAGTAGGCCCAAAAGATAGATACATAGATAGATAGATAGAGAGAGAGAGAGAGAGAGAGAGAGAGAGAGAGGTTACCACATCCAAACGCTTTTTATGGGCATCACCAGGTAACTGCATGTCATTTTAAGTAGGTTTCAGTATAGAAGAATATTTTTTTTCTTTCTAATGCACAATTCATTAAAATAACTGAAAATCTTTCTGCATGTAATTAGTAAATTCTTACTATTTCCATTGTGGCATAATTCAAGCATTCAAGGACATGAATGAAGTGACATTTAAAGGGCCAAGCTTGTGCAGCTTTTTTAATTTGTTGTTCATGGATGTGGAAAAGTACTAATTTCTCGATATATTGTTCAGCAACTACTAATTAACCTTATCCAGTGCTTGTCAAACACAATCCTTTAAGGATCTGAGGAGTCGGAGTTATAGAGACTGATTTTATATCTAAATTTACAAATAACAAATACTGCATATAAAATTAGACTACACATTATAAAGACGGAACATATCTTACATTGTCAGGATTGTGTTTCTTTTCCTCGCTTGAATACCCAGGAATCGTTAGATCCCAGTTTTTCTCTGCAAATAATTCATTCAGTCAGCATAATGTCAAACAAAAATAAGTATACGACATACATCTGTACAGTGACTAGATTTTAGACGCAGCTTAGAGATGAGCTGTGAACTGAAATGTTATGAATCTTATGATAGGGGAATGAATGATCCTTAGCAATAGAGACCACTGCATGCAGCACCAACCTAAATGCAGCAAGACATCCTTGGCCTCCAAGGTTGAAGATTTGCGATGCTTTGCTAGGGTGCATGCAAATGTAGTAACCTGCATTGTACACGACACATTATACCTTAAAAAACAAGAGTGCACAGCTTAAGGATAAATCATCTATTAGGTATTGCTTAAAAAAAATCAAGAATCATACATGCATTTGGAATTTCAAGAGAATTGGCAACTGGTGTCGGAAAGGCATTTGAAATAAAATATAATGTACATTCTCAATATCAGCATCTGACGGATATGATAAACTACAATCTTTACTAGCTCTTTACCCAAAATTGGAAAACTCGAGCATATCCACCGAAAGGACTTCGTGTTCAAATTTGATACTTAAAAAAGATTTAGAAAGACAAAGATGAAGCATAACAGCAAAAATAAAACAGACAAAAACCACTATTATACATGTGCACGTGTTGGAAAGCCTTACCGAATCAATAAAGTTATCAGCAATCTCTAACAGAAGCTCTTCAACTTCAGGATGTAGTTTTCCATTCATATCCAACTGCAACATACAAAGATATTAATCAATCTTCATATTCCAATCATGCCATATTCTTAATCCTGATTCACTAGCAAATAGATTGGAGAAATCCAAACCATCATAATATATAACACCAAATCTTGATTCTTATGATCGGATGAACCATTATTAGTGAGGGAGAAGAGGAGTACTAGAAAAGAAAACTCACGAACCTGTGATACAAGATCTTGTATCTTTCTCTTCCCAAGAAGTTGATTGCTGGCTTCTGTGCCTTGGCTCGAACTTCCACCTGGTGTAGTTGTTCCTGATGCGGTGGCATCTGGCTGTGATCCGGTCAAACTTACAGATTTCTGGCCTCCAGGTCCCGCAATTCTTGGTGACTGCTGCTGATGGAAAAGTTGCTGTTGTGGAGGTTGCTGCTGCTGCATCGGCGACTGCTGCTGCTGCTGCTGTGTCTGCTGTTGTTTCTGCTGATGCATCTGCGTTTGCTGCTGTACTATTTGAGACAACTGTTGTTGATTAAGGCCCACTGAATTTTGATGCAACTGCGAAGAAGCTAGTTGTTGCTGGATGAGCAGTTGTTGTTGTTGCTGCCGCTGTTGTGCAAGACGGTATGAAGAAGTATTGGGGGAAGATATTGCTGGCATTTGCTTTAACCACTGCTGTTGAGATATAGCATTCTGCATCAGACCTGATTGTCCATTCTGAGCCAGCCCAGCAATTTGAGCGTTCATAAATGACGTTCTGGTAATATTCTGTCCCTGCAATTTCTTGTAAACCCCAACATTAAATTGCAACCATACAAGAAAAGTAGAGCAGCATAAAAGAAAGCAAGCAAAGCTCAACTTGAAATTTGCTAATTTCAACAGATTGACATCACCAATGAAGGACAAACCCTTAAATTCCGCAGAAAAAGTTCGTGAAAATAAAGTAGGCTAGGTAGCAACTCTTATTTAAAGAATATGACATTAATTACCAGGCGCTCATTTATAGAATCGGGAAAGCAGATCAAATTTTCCGTTGGACATTAATATTTCTTTTCATGACTTATAAATATATGCCAAGTTGGTAGATCAAAAATTTCCAATTACAATAAAGTATTGGTTATCAAGTATAGCAATCTAACCACATCACTAAGTTTTACTAAAAAAAAAATTCTCTTGAGGAAAACTTAATGGTTGACAAGAGAAAATTCCATAAAAAGCCCATTACATTTAGCAAGAAACCAGCAAATTTTACACGTCAATTCAAGGCTACAAAATCAATTTCTCTATTTCTCTCAACGATTAACAGTTCACCTTTGGTAGATCAAACCCTTTTCTATTTTCAAAAGTATTGCTCAGCATCTAATGTTCATTTATACATCAACGAAAATTTGTGCTACATGGGCCATGCTTTTTATTGTGCATATGTTCTAGACATCAAGATTGAGATAGATTTAAATTGAATGAATATACAATCTTTCAATACTTGACATATGACTGCATAATGAGTGAAAGTTCCGTGCATCCGGAAAACAAAGCAATCATCCTTACATCCTTCACCAAGAACAAGATTCCGTGGTTCAAGCACACAAATGAAATCGAAAATATGAGGACAATGGCTTCTTGAGAAACAGTGTAAGAACAAGGTGAAAACTCTGCAAATCCACACATCTTAAATGACTGCCTTTAAAACAATCAAAATGAATTTCGTAAGACTTTATACTGATGAATTAACTGCAGTCGTGCTTGAAGAGAAAATTAGAACGTTATAACTCAAGATTTTGTCGCCAGAAGCCCATTCCGGCTTCATTTCAGATCAATAATATATCATCCTCGAAGATAGATAAGATTAACTAGAAAATTATACCTGGCCAGTAGTAAGTGCACTTTGCTGTGAAAGCTGCTGCCTCAGTTGGCCTGCCGTCATTCTTTGCTGAGCGTAAGCAAGTGAGCCAGTTGCTCTGAGTTGAGAAGCCAAATTGATTGACCCCATCATTCCCATTGCTTGCATTCCTGGCAGGGACTGCCCAGGAGAATTACCCTGATGGAACTGAGACCCTTGCATGAACCCCGCCTTCTGACGTGGCTGCACTCAAAACACCAGGTTGCTCAAAAATTCATCATAACCCCCCCCCCCCCCCAAAAAAAAAACAAAGGAGGGAAATAGAAAATTGAAAAAAGTTCCCAAATGGATAAAATCTCTAAGTTAACAATAAATCAGCTATTAGATAACAAACAGAAAGATTAAAATAGAAATAATAGCAATATCAATCAAAAATGTTGGTGACCATGGACCAAGCTCAGCTATCAATAGGCAATGTCTGAAATACAACAACTAAAAGAAGCCTAAAACATACCTCTGCAAACATAAAATTATTATTAAAATCCTAAGTAAAACAAATTTAGATAAAAATCAAACCACAAAGAAAAAGAAGTAGTAACTAAGCAATCATGGACCAAAAAACTCAAAAACTTAGCAATCATTCATCTACTCAAGAGATCAATATACATGGCTATATCAAGTTTTCCAAAGAAAACCATGGTTACACAAATTAGGAGCCCTACATCACCGTCATAAGGAACAGAGAGCTACATGCAAAGATCACCTTTTGAACATATAAAACCATAATTCATGCAATCATAAGGCTTAACACTGAAGTCAAAAGATCAGAGCACATACACACAAAGATCTTTTTTTTTCCTAGAAAATCATAAACCACTATATATCTTACTCCTTACCGAATTCAAAAACTGATTTTGCAAATTATATTGGGCTGCTTGACCAGATAACATCGGCAAATGCCCAGTCTGCCCCATCAGAGCAGACCTCGACAAATTCCCACTCGCCATTTGCCCCATTTGTTGGGGCTGCAATTGGCTTTGCCCTATTTGCTGTTGCTGCAATTGGCTCTGCCCCAATTGCTGCTGTATCTGATTCTGCCCCAATTGCTGTTGCATCTGATTCTGCCCCAATTGCTGCTGCTGCTGCAACGAGCTCTGCCCCAGTTGCTGCTGCAACGAGCTCTGTTGGCCGATTTGCTGCTGCAGTTGACCTTGTTGGCCCATTTGCTGCTGCTGATTCGGCTGTCCAATTTGCTGCTGTAACTGCTGATTTTGCTGTCCCATCTGCTGCTGCAACTGATTTTGCTGACCTATCTGCTGCTGTTGCAATTGACCCTGCTGTCCGATTTGTTGTTGCAATTGACTCTGCTGCCCGATTTGCTGCTGCAACTGACTCTGCTGCCCAATTTGTTGCTGCAGTTGGCTTTGTTGCCCCATCTGTTGTTGCTGTTGTTGCGGCTGGTTGCTAGAAGCGCCATTGATACTAACATTAGCGACATTACTATTCTGTTGCTGTTGCTGCGTCACGTTCATTCCACCAAAATTCATTTGCCCGTAAATTGACGAGGCAGATGAATTCTGCTGCTGTTGCTGCCTCATCATTCCTAATTGAGAATTAATACTACTACTCTGCTGCATCTGAGTAAGCCTAGACATGGAAGGATTCCTTTGCATACCCTGAAAATTCGAAACTCCTATCAAATTATTACCACCACTACCACCATTGGCGTTGTTGTTGCCCTGTTGCTGCATTATCTGCTGCTGTAGCTGCTGCAATTGTTGCTGCTGGGGTGGTACCAACTGCTGCTGCGCTTGCACCATCTGCGGCTGCTGCTGCTGTACCAATTGCTGCTGCGACTGTACCAACTGCTGCTGCTGCTGATGGTCGATCGACGGCGATGGGGATTGCAGCGGCTGTAATTGCTGCGAATTAGAAGGTTCGATCATGGCGGGGCTCTGCTGCACCGGTAAGGGTTTCGGTGGGGAAGACGATGGCGTCGAATTTTCCGCCATCTTCGCGAAGAATCCGCAATTTGATTTTTCTTTGTTGAAGGTTTTTCTCGATTTCGATCAAATGAAGAAGAAATCGATCAAACGAAGAAGTATTCGATCAAATGGGGTCTTTTAAAGTTTTTGAGAGTTTTCAGTCTCCCGTGTTCGTGTGTAAGTTTTCTAAATATGAATTCTGTTACAAAAATAAAATGATATCATTATCAAGTCATCTATGTTTTTTTTTTTAAATTAATGCCAGTAGTATAATATGATATATTATGTTTAATTTTTTAATTAAAATGAAAAAAATAGCAAATGCTGGAAAATGAAGAAAACCCTCCACACCGACCAGAGGATTCCAAACATGTGTCAAAAGAAATTTTTTAAACATTCTAGCTAGCCGTTGAACCATAATTACTTAGTACCATGAATAACGTGCTTGATGCTAAAATTATTGTTCGCCTCAATCATACGCTTGCAAGCAGTCACAATTAATCCCAATTCAGATAAATGCAATGTCGAAGAAGCAATCGCATTCGCTATGATTTTGGTATTTGTTTCAACTAGCATGTTTCCATTCCTCCCTGCTTGATACAAGATAGAGCTTCCAACAGACTCGTTGCTTCCCCTCAACAACTCTCATACAACTCGGAAAATGTAGAACTATATAAATATGGAGTATCATTTATAATTTGAGTTGAAATATATGGCATTGTCATATTGAAATCACTATCGAAAAATTTGAGAAGCACTCTACTTTCCGATACAATGCTCGTATTCAAATGTTGTATTTCGGTAGATGATTCACCTGTAAAATAATAATTTCCAAATTTGTAAGCTCAAGATATACACTAAGTTAAAGCAAAACTACAAATTATATTAATTACTTATTAAATACTGTAATTAACTAATTACTATTGCAATGCAACATCAAATTTTTACTCAAACTCATATGCTGAAATAAAATAAATATATTTAGATTAAATAAAATACATCAGAGTATTTTTAGTTAAAATGGCAGAAAAATAAACTTCTAATAATTATTAAGAAAGTACATTATTAAAACAATTTGGTAGTGGGCAATTAAAATGCTGAAGCCCAGCTAACATACGAAAAAAAGCCCACAAAAAAAAAGAAAAAAAAAATGAAAGCAAAAATCCAAATCAAATCCAAATAAAACCTGAATCCTTCATCAAAATGGCTGTATTTTCCACCGAGTTGAACGAGTTGCTGACTCGGGAGCTGGCGGAGGACGGCTACTCCGGCGTGGAGGTCCGAGTCATCTGGTAATGGATTGTCACATCTGAAAATTTCAGTTTATATATATTATGATTTACATATCTGGATTTGAATTAGTAATATAATTATCTTTTATCCCTATTTTTGCTAGTTCTTACTCGGAATTCAATTTTTTAGCAAACAGCTTTTTTGTGATTGTAATTACTACAGCATTGGCGATTATTGATTCTCTCTCCAAATTTAATTTTGATTAGAGAAAATAGCTGGTGCTTATATCAATTGATGGAGTTAGGTTGGCCTCTTTGCTCGGACTTGTGTACTGGGGTTTGCTAAATGCTCCAACATTACGGCTAAAAGCTGTTAACTCAAAATTCATACTTCAATTCATAACTTTTTCCTAATTCATAGGAAATTTGTTTTTTCCTTTCATTTTTTTGAAATGCATACTGAATTTGGAATAATGATTTTTTCATGATTAATGATGATTTATCTTGTTTATTGGCTCCTTGTTGTGGGGCTCAATCTCAATGCACTTTGTTTGTATTTTATTTTATTTAAAGGCAGAACCTTTCTGTGCTGTTGCGATATAAACTACCGCAACTTCAATATATTTACTTAGATCCTAATTAAAACAGATGATAAAACACTTCGGTTAATTCATTATTTCAGTGGTAAAAAAGTCGAGTTTGTTTCTTATTATTATTGTTTATGTTAGTATATGATAAATCGTATTTTTTTTTTGTTAATCAAACTAATTGGTCGGCCTTTTTATCTTCTAGTTGCAGATTTGAGACCTTTTCTGCTTTGCTGATGCAAAATAAAGTTAAAATCCTAGATCTACTGCAAAGAATATCTAATAACAGTAAGTATTTGTGCATTTTTAGAAGTTGGACTCATCTTTTCAAAATCCAAAGTCTACTACATTTATCAGTAGATCGATTATAAATATTTACTTTTTGTTTATAAATCTGACTGGTATTATATTTATAAAACAATTTGCAAGAGCGAACAAAAGCAGAAAATTGAAAAGGGGAGAAATGAGTCAAAGAAAATCTGTTAATGGGAGGCCATCTGGGACGGATGGCTTTGATTTTTCATACCGAATGGTCGTTGATTCCAGTACGCTCACATTTCTAAGTCTTCTATTTTTTTTTTCCCAGTCGATTTTGCCTATACATTTTTTGAATTCCCTTTTGTTTTGTGGATTCTTATTATTCTCTCTTCAATGTTGATTTTGAAGGATACAAAAAAGTTGCTGAAGGAAAATCTCGCCTCTGCAAACTGATATTTATCCAGGTATATTCTGGGTTTATGTTTTAGGTCAATTTATTTGTTTGATTTTGACTTTAGTAAAATTGGGTTAAGATAGAAGATAGAAGTCAAAAATCGATTGAAATTTCTCTTTCTTAACCGAATGTGTGTGTGGATTCTTTTTCTTTTTGAGAGAATTGATGTCTTATATACAGAATATTTAGCATTTAGCAAGACAGCTAATTGGCTGATCCTTTTGCTCAAGCCTACAATTCTCCATTCATTCACCACTATTTTTTTATTTTTTATTTTAAAAGCATTCGGCACTAGATTTACTTCATGTAATATTGTATCTTTCGGTCTTGAATGTGATTCCTGCTGTTGTCTTGTTCTTGTAGAGTTATAGGATTTGTTTTAGTCTCTGATTTTGATTTCTAAGTTCCTTGCAGGGTTTTATTCAATTGCTTGCTGCGATAGTTGTATTTTTGCCTACAGTGGAAGGGGGCACTCTTGATAGGCTTTCCGCCTCCTCTTGTGTCATTTTCTTTATTTCTCTATTAATAGGAGAATTAGGTAGGCTGAAACATCCTTCTGTCAATAAGTAAGTCCCGTTGGGGATACCAGGGATTAATTGAGTATTTTGTCTCATTTGATGGTTTTGAAGGTCGAAAGCGTAGCCGTGCTATCCTTTTGAAGCTGTATTTGTTTGGATCATCAGTTGCCGTTATTATCTCAGTTGTCTCCGTGCTTCAGAGTAAAAATTCACTTGAGGTATAATATCTTCTAAGCTCAAATTTGCATATTTTACCTTATCCACACGCTCAACATCAAGTTTCGTAACATAAAGAAGTTTCGCATTTTTAAGCTGGATATGAAACTCTACCTGTCAAAATGTCCATCTTAGTCTAATCCATCAGCTGTAGATGGGTAATTATTTATATTTTTTTCTTATAAAGCAAAAGCCCCTTTCTTCCTAGTGCATGCGCATTATTCTTGTACTTACGACTATAACCATTTACTTCCATGAACATTTAAGTTTTTACTGAATCATTAGCTAGATGGCATATCATTATTATCTTGTTGTCGTGTCAAATGATGAGAGTTGAAAGAGAGAGGTAGAGAGGATGGCTAAATCAGCAATGCAATCACGGAGACCTTGACAAATTTATCTAAGATGAGAATCCTTCCCAATGCCCTCGAATCCTCTATTAATTGAAGCGCAGAAAGTTTGTTAGACGTATTCATTCATTTATTTACTTATCTAATTGAACATTATGTTTGTGAGTTCTCTGGATCATTATTTCAGTATTTGTTGTTGAGGTGTAGTAATCATGTCAAATTATGGCCATTTTATACAGAAAAATGTGAAAACCGTTACTGATGACATATGTGAACAGGTTATCAAAGATTTGAGTAGGTGGGCGACATCAAAGCTCGAACTTTCAGAGATTGGTGTTGTTTCACTTGGTAAATTTCTTTAATGTGATGTAGAATGCTCAAAATTAAAGCAATAAGTTGTTTACTTTTTGTATTGGAAACTATGGATGCAGGAGTAGTGGTCCAAATATTTGCTTTCGTGGTGGCGACCTCCCTCATTCACAATATGGCTCCTCCCAAGAGGGCGTCGTCGTGACGGATATGGTTGATTTTAAGTTCAGATGGAGAGCGATTGCTTCTGGTTTAAAGTTTGTGAGCGTGTGTTGACCTATCGGTAGAATGGTTAATGCCCGAAGCCAAATGTCTCATATTCGAGTTCACTGTGACGCGGTCTTTAAATTTCATTGTTTCTGGTTCAAGTTCAAATGAAAGTTAATTAAATATTAAATAAATAATTAAATAATATGATGCACAAACATGCAAGTGCATCTCATGTTATTTATTTCAAACAGTAATTCATTCAGTGTGAAACCCAGAACACATATGATTCTAACTAACTATACAAGAGGAGGGTTCAAGATTACCATTCTTTCAACCTTCCATGGCTACCACGCCTCCGTCCCGGTCACACGCTATGCAAAAAGCCGTGATCAAATTAGTAACCAGGATCGCGCTACTGCTACAACAAGGTTGTGCTCGAGGGATTCGCAAAATAATGGACTCGAGATATAAACTTAGATTTTTTGAATTTATCACCAAGAAGATGAGCCAGAATAGAGGGAGGCTGTGCAGATGTCATCTGCTGCATTTTGCGGGTAGTTATGTGGTTATCCATAATCATTATCTGTAACAGCTGCCTGCAGCTCTGGAAATCAAGCATCAAATTATGCAATTAGCAACAAAGCTGTTGAGAATTATTAAGCGAGTTAAGGAAATCGACCATAATTAGATTAGAGCAAGCTGCATTATAATTCTATAGGAAGGGAGTTTTAGAAATCTAAAGTATCATGATTAATTTTAGATTATTTGGGATTATTACTATGAACAAATCATAAATTGGTGACAAACTGTATTTTATAGATACTGAAGTTGAGAGCAAGAGTGAGAGCAAGAAAGAATAGGAGAAAGTATTAATAAGTATAAGGTCTGAAATCTATTTCCCAAATAAGAAAGTTGCATACCTGAGGATTTAGACCTTGCATCTGATTTATGATTTCATCCTGTAGATTGTCACAGAATATAAGAAATTGTATCTCAAATTACTTTTCAAGAGAATCATCAAGGGTAAAAAAATCGTAAAAAAACTGGTTAATTTAAATCACAAGAACCCACTAACAATGCAACAGATGATTATGAAGCATGAAAACGATTTACCAGGGCCAGGGGTACATGCAAAGTAAGGATTAAGGAAACTAAATACCGAAATGATCGACTACTATGTAACAGATTTCTAGAATCGCGAAAACCCAAAGGCCAAAAGACAGTACCCTTGCAGAATTTTAGGGAAATGGGAACTGGCAGATTACAATTTTCAAAATAATGCACATATCGGAGTATATAAGACGTGCTGTATATCATGGCGTAAAAGCATACTGTATATGAGGTGAAATAGAAGATAGCAGACCTCTAATATTCCTGGATGTAGCATCACAATACCGAGAACACGGCGAAGAACCCCGTTGTATAGAAGCTCATTTACAGTACCATCTCCGTTCATCCATGGCAACAGGGGCCTACATATCTGAGAATCAGTATAACGGCATTCAAGGTCTTCTACTCTATTTATTTTGGGTGAAGCAGCTTCAGAATGTTGATAGTCTGTAATCTTGTTGTTTTCTGCTAATATTTCTGAAGGAGGATCAGTGACATCTTCAGGACGATTTAAAATTGTGACTCTGTGCACTTCATTGTCCTTTGCGTTGATCTCATCCTCTGAGGCGGCCAAGTCCTCGTTTTGATTATCAATATTATGAGGCGTAGGCTTGTCCTTGGTTTTCCTTTCCCATTTGAGATGATTAGCAGCACGATCATCTATACTGGTCAAGAAATATTTGGATCGATACAGAAAATCAACCACGTGAACTGAATTGAAAGCATTGACCTGCATTTAAGATGCAATGAGAAGAAACGTCAAAATCGAGCAATGATAATCCTTCTGAGAATATCAATGACACAAAACCTGCAGAAAAGATCTTCAAAGCAACATCTTTTAACATAATGAATGGGCAAGAAGAGCAAACCTTTAACGCTCGCCCAAATGCTTCAAGCACCTCAATTGCAACTTCCAATATTCTCTCATCTGGAAAGGATGTTGACGGTTTGAATTCAATGGCAATTATGCAATAAAGGGTAAACATAAAAAAGAAAACAGATCTCTGCACAGTATCCAAGAGTAAAGCTGCATACCCTTAATGTTCAGAACTTTGTGGATTTCTTTCATGGTCAAACCATTGTCACCAGACTTCTGAATGGCTGAATAGAGTGTTTTGAATAAGTCAGGTTGGAGCAACGAACTATTTACTTCATAAGAACATGAAGAAAATAGATGCTTAGCACAGTCGGTCATAGCTTCCCATGGCGATTCACTCACATTGGGAGTGGGACGATCTGTCGTCCCAGAATCAAGAACATCACTTACACAATCAGCTACATCAGAAGGCAATAAACTCGAATTAACATCCAAATCAGACAAAGTATTGCTTTGATCTTTTCCACCAAGAAATGGGGCTGGATACACGTTCCCCTTTCTGAACGAGTCAATAGCAAGTGATCTCGAAATTGTTTCACGGTGCAAGCATAACTTAATGCCAGGAAAACCTTTTTCTCTCCGAGAAATTAACTCGCTATCCCCAGCAAATGATTTTCTAAATTTTTTTGATAATCCGCCATCAGGCTCAGCACTCTCACCTTTACGTTTAGGTCTATTATCTTCTGTCTCTCCAACGCCTTCATTGGGTAAGCATTGGGTAATTGACAGTTCACCTGAAGATAGTAGAGCACACAAAGAGAAAACTTCACCACACTGCAGATCTGATGGAACTTCAATGCCCTCTTCGACTAAATCCTTTTCTCTCTCATGAAGCCAGATAGCAAACTTAGCAGCTCTGCTTCCAGTATCAGTGGGAAATGCGGATGACGTGATACTATGCAAGAAGTGCTGTGATAATTCAAATTGACTATTGCTACCACCAATCTGCAAAAGGGAGAAATAAGATCGATTTATTTAGTAGCCAACTACAGATCAGGACAAAACAGACCAAAGCTAGAGAACAACCATATGGTTCATTATCAGAGAGCAAACAAGTATAAACATTTTAAACCAATGCACATGTCCATAATATTAATATGGTGAATGAGCTAGCATAACAAAATATTGGATCATCCCCCTCCCATTAATGAATTATAGTCAGTCAAGCCATTCCCAGCATTGCCTTTTATGACAATTCATCCATATGGTGCTGAGCAAGAACCATAAGCAGTACATGAATTCTACTCACCATTATTTTCTTCTCTCTCAAGTAATTAAAAGCAGCACAGAGATCATGCTCAGAATAACGACGTAGTGTTTCGGCCAACAAAGTCGGTACTTCAGGAGCTTTCGATTTGCTTAGAAAGATAAGCTTAAATAGCTCCGCAGCATTTGCAACTGCAACTGATTCATGCATCTGTCTGAAAATTCTTGCACCTGTAATTATATGCAAATTCCTTCTGAGACGTTGCTGGGAGCTTAATCTTTGACTAGAAGCATTACTCTGACCGTAATCTTCGATGTCCTGACCATGAGAAGCTGATTAAATTAACCAACAATGAAAAAATTGCACAAAATGCCAAGAAGGAAATGTGTTGTGAAGACATACAGCTAATACAGAATGAATGACAAAGGTATATCTGCATGATACATAGTAATAGGCAGGACATGTATATCAATTATGTGCACTGAATAAGGTATTTAGTTTGAAAGCATGTTTTGCAGGTTAATACCATTTTTTTAAGCATACAAGATATAAAGCTTACATCATCCTCGCTGTTGTCCTGTTCTGGAAACATTCCTCGAGCAGCATTCATCTTAGCCATTCTTTTACATCTCAAAACATCATCCAATGCAACCTTAATACTATCCTCATCAAAATTAGCCCATTCCTCAAGCATGTCAGCTGAAGCTTCTCCAGATGCAGGACCCCGAATCATTTCACCAGAATCTGCATGAATCAACATCTTGTCCTGGAACTTCTCAAGATACTTTGCATAATGTTCTGAAAGCATGGTGCATAGTTTCATAACAGCCTCTCTGAAAGGGATAAAAGTATTTAATAATGCCATTCTTCTTCTGCATGCATTAGGAGGTGCTGGAAGATTTGAAATTGACACCCAATCTGTACGGTAAAAATTTGCACCCCGAGCAGCTCGGTTTCTAGCATATTCAATCACTAATTGCCTGTGACAAAAATAGTCCATGTCAAAAGGCTCCATATTTAAGAATTTACATGGAATGCCAAAAAGAAAGGGAGAAAAGAAACGATAATTACAAGATTGACAAGATAGTGTAGTGAAGCATGAATCAGCATGCTGATATGCAATTCGTATATAAAATGAAACACTTATTAATTATATAGCAATTAAATGAAACAGACTTTGAAAAACTATTACTTATCAGTAATTGACAGATAAACTTTATAAACATAAATGATAATATTACCTATCAGCCTCTTCTGACCATGAAAACTTTTTCTGACGTGCTGGGTTCAACCTTGATAATGCTTTCTTGTGGATGAATGAATAGACCTCCTTATCTTCTTCACTCGATTTTTCCACCCCCAATCGCTCTCTATTATCATCTGCAGAATTTCTCTGGCAATCATCATTTTCAGTAGCAGGGGTCGAAGAACCTTGTTCCATGGTAGATTGGTTATCAGGATCTAATAACGAATCAGCTGCCTCCAGACCTGAATGTCCATTTGCAAGCTTTGAGGAAATCCTATCTTTTGATAAACATCTCCTCTTCCGGGGAGATATAATACGTTTTCCTTTGACTTTCTGAAGCTCTTCACTTCCAGCATCCAAAGTACTCGTAGATCTAGTGGCAGATTGCTGCCTCTTGTCATAATAGACACGGAGCACCTGCAATTACACAAGCACATTATACGTATATCATAACTAACGATTGTTATCTGAAGCCTACAGTACCAGAGATCCTCTCTGTAACTATTTTAATCCAAACAATCAGCGTGTGTAATACACTGGAGCTAGTTGAATGGAAGTAGCATGAGCTTTATGTAGTTAATAACATTAAACCGTATCAGAGTAACTCTAGTACGAAACTAACTAGAAATGAGGTCAAAAAAATATGATGATACTGAGCATGAAACCTTGTCAAGTGTTCAACTCTGCATACTCACTTTGCACTTAGGCAATCATCTTTTATATCCTATACCAGAAAACTAAAGACTTTCCAGATGAACAAACCTGCTCCAAGGTCAAATTAAGATCTTCAGCAATCTTCTCACAGTCTTTGAATGAAAGCTTCTTGTTTGTGCCATCTTGTGCAACGCGCTTGAGAAGTTCTACTCGCTGCCCAGCTGTCATGACCCGGGCAGATGCCCATGATCTTGGATGAAATACCTGAACAAATAAAATATTATAAAAAGCAGATGAACTTAAGGTTATCATGCTCAATACTTATATATTCGACTTTTTTATGTATTTTGTTCATGTTAAGATAATGGATCCAGTAATGCCCGTGAAAACTTTTAACATGGGGATACATCTTCCAAGGAAAAAACATATTCAACCAATCAAGATGCGAATGAAACTATAATTTCAAGAAATTAGCTTTAACTCCAAACAGGTAAAGCTGCCAAATCTATTTTTTATACCATACATGTGCACCACTTGGGAAGCGGGGGAAATTAAAAAGGAAAATAAATGAGGAATAACAGAAGCAACACAAAAGAACAAGAAAAAACGAATCAAAAAAATGAATGAAACAGTGATAGAAAATTGATTCTCGAATGAGCATGACAAGAATTCCTATATCTCTTTCATTATCCAATTTCACTGGCTTTTGCCATCATACATGTACAGTAGCATTTCATCAAGGAAAAAAAAACGGCAAGAGAGACCCTCCAACTCATAGACTTTAAAGAATCTTATAAGGAGATCACTATCAGCTATAATGTTCAAAAGAGTGTAGATTTAAGATATCTTGGCATAAGTAATGTCGTAAGAGGCACCAGTTAGTTGGTAGCACCTAGGCGGGGTAAAAGGGGGAATTCTACTACAGTGGATATATAACTATGAACAAGTTTTTGAAATGATAGTACAAAACAGGTTTGATGATCTTAGAAAGGCTCTATGAGTTGGGTGATATTTGCATGAGACAGTCATAACTCATGTCAAATAGACTGAACAACAGCTCCTTATTAGAGAAGTTTAGTGAGGAGTGAGCAAAAGTAGACCCTGCATCATCCATCAATGAGAATGCAACTTAACTAATCATAGTTGAACTTGACGAATAATAACAAAAGGATTGCTATCAAAATCACACCTCATTAACTGCAGATCCTGGAAATGCGAGTGATGCGGCCCTTGATTTAGCTGCAGCATAACAATACTCCAGAGTACTCCAGTACTCATCAACAGCTTTTTTGCTTGAAAGGACAAAATCATGTCTGATTTGAGGGCGCAGATCAGCAAAAACAAGACCAGATGATGCAACAGCTGATGTTGGTTCCTCAAGGTAAGGCTTAAATTCCAATGCATAAGTAAGAGTAGTATGCAGGCTGCTGGATCCTTCTTCTGCATGGCCCTTACTCATTAGACGAATCAACTGCCCAAAAGTCCCAATTCACACATGCCATAAATAACTTAGAAAATAAACAAAGTCATAAATCTTTGATAAAGTAACTTCTTCTGAGATTTTGGAAAAGGAACAATAAGTAATAAATTCATCCAAAAGAATGGAGTACTAAGGGTAGGAGTTGCAATATTTCTGTAAACTCTATTAGCCACTTCTTCCTAGCTAGTGGTATAAAATCCATGTCAGGATAAAAAATAAAGTAATCAATTGATAGGGGCAAGAGTTTGGCAGCATTAAAAAGAAAATGAACAATGATTTATTGAAGTAGAAAAAGATAGAGAACGGGAATGACTCCATTTCCCAAGACAACTTAGGGTTTCTTCTGCCCAATAGTTAATGCCAATTTTAAAGAGAGCAGAATACTTCACATCCTCAGAACAAACTCTATTGACTCTCTTAAATAGATGAAAGGCTAAATAACTTAAGACAATTGAACAGGCCTCACATATCGGTCCATCATTTTTCTTAAAGGAATTATCTCAGAGCTTAATATAAGGGCACACAAACTTATGAAAACGATTGATTTGACATTAATAACAAATATTATTTAAAAGGATCGTGCATCATACCTTCAAACGCCGCAATGTGTCAATTAGATGTGACAATCGATTAGATGCTCGAGTATCCATCAGGCAATTTTGTTTTTCCATAGGAAGATCACAAAATAACAAACCGCTTTTACAGTCCTCGAGCACATCCTCAAACTTTTGAGTAGATCCAACTACTTGTAAGAATAATTCAAGTGGCATTGACCTAATGGCCAGATTTAACTCGAATAACTTACAAGAGCTGTGTGGATTTTCTAAATCATGAGAATGCTCACTATAGAATAAAGCTTGATCCCAGCCAGGGGAACTACGGACCGAATCCCAAAGAAAGGTGTGAAGAAGTTTCGTTCTAACCATTTTTGCCAGCACAAATCCATTAGCACGCATCAATCCTGCATGCTCTGTTTGGCTCTGAACTTTACACGGAATTCTCTGCACATTGTCCAATATGGGAACTGATTGGCTTTTTTTCTGCCGTATATATGATTGCTTTCGTATTTGGACTTCAAAACGCCTCATCTTATCATGAATTTGAGACAATAATTCAGATGAGACATTAAAAACTGATGGATGGAGGATAACTTCTGTTGTCCTGCTGCGACCACAGTTTGTCACGCCTGGGACACTCACATGGATGCATTTACAATGTCCTTCTTGCTGAATTTTGTTAAGACTACGTTCCAAGGTCTTCCTATCCATCATTCCATTCTTTTCCATCTCAAAACTCTCAATATGCCTATGGAGCTCAGGTTTTAATAGGAACTTCTCCTCCTTCACACAAAGAAGTTTTGCACAAATTAATGGCAATAAGGCAACTAACTATAACAGAAATGTAAATTTGAAATATTAGGGGACAGACCTCCAAAATCTTGAGAATACGCTGCTCCCTCAGTGAGCTAGATACACGCATTGCAGGACTGGAAGACCTTGGATGTGATCGACGCCTTGGAGACTTTACAAGTGCAATACGGTGTGTTTCTGGCACATTACAGTTTGGTACTGATTTACTTCCCTGCAATGGTTCCTCAGCAAGGACCCCAGGGCATTGCTCCGTGTCAGAATTCTGAGTAGTGCATCGTACAAGCAGACCACTAGAACATTCATCCACAGTTGTACGGTTAGAATCTTCTGTTATGCCAGCAGCATCATTCTCACTTTCATTGTTACCAATATTATTCCCCACAGAAATAGAAGTATCTAGCACCTGCAAAGGCTGAGACGAGTCCTTAAGACGGTACCTATCCACAACAAGTGATGTAGATTCATCGACTTCCTGCATAACTGTTTCTCCTTTATTGGGGGTCATGTTGGATGCTTCTGGTTTGAAGTTACCAGCTGTCCATAGTCGGAAGACCTCGCCTTTTTTATGGCTTTCTTTTACAGAATGTACACCAAACCTGGACATCAATGGTTTAAAATATCGCTTGTGGTACTCCTTAGAGCATAGTCCAAGCCTTCTACATACCTGCTAACACAATATGTTGTAAAGTGAACACTGAAGAAGTTCTATTAATGTCCCAAACAATTGTCAAGCCCTAGTTAAACCTTTTAGAGATGTTTCATTGCATTTCAAGTACACCCAGCATATGAAGAATTGCAGCATGTGGCCATCATTGCCTATGTCAATAATCAAGATATAATATGTGATCCTGAATAAGCTATGGTAAAAACTCTATATATTAAAGACCTCTAGACCATGTACAATTTGTTAAGTAATAGATGTATAAATTATTTTTTAGTGAATTTAATAATTTAATTAGTAGAGTGAACAAATAATCTATGCTTATTCATCTTAAAATAGAGTGAATGTATAATTTTATGTTTAATCAACCAAAAATTTCATTATACTTATTGATTCAACAAACTTCATTTCTTGATAACCAAACTATACCACCTTTTCACTTTTGAAACCGAATATAGCACCCAATTGTTCCTAATTTTATAGGTTCTTCCACTTTTTGTCTCTGTAGTCAAATACAAATGTAGAACAACTAATTTGAGAAGGGGATGCTATTTACTTCAAGAATGTGTATTCAAGCTTCAATAGCACAAAACTACTTAACATACACCAACACACATTGATGCAAAACTAAAGTTGGAGAGTGTTTCCTGAGGAACTAGAAATTTAAACCCCATCATGAAGAAAAAAAAAAGGGCTTCCTAAGTAGATGTTTTCAAGGTTCAAGACAAACTGAGCAAATGAAGCAATACAAAGTAAGACCAAGGATATACAAGAAAGAACCTGATTAAGAAGTAAAAACAAAAGGTTTGAAGTCCAAAACTAAATTGCATTGTATGTATTTGAATAGATAGAATAGTTGCACTTACTTCTGTATTGGTCAATCCTTTTAACCCTGCAGCATCAATCATGTCATAGACCTGACGCAAGATGGGAAGCTCTACAAGTTCTTCTGTGACTAGTCCTCTTTTTGACAAATTTTCTGATTGTTCTATGTCCATATCATCAGGGCCACATCCATGAGATTTTGGCTCAAAACATGATGTTGAGAAACTTTGAAGTAGACGTAAACAATCAACCTCCTAAAAAGGAACAATATAAGTAGTTAAGGGGATGTGAAAATAAGAAGTCATTTATCCTTCATTTGTTCAGACTTCAGAATGTTCACACATCAAAAGTTCATTTTCTATCCAACAGTAGGCTTAAGTCCATATCCATGTCATGCTATTGAAGTTAATTTTAATACCTTGAAAAAAATGAATCATCTCCTGCAATTAAGAATTATTTTTATTTTATTTTAAAAGCATAAATTCACACCCAATGTCAGTTCTGAAAAGAGAAATCTATAAAGCAATAATAAAATTCAGCACAATATTAATATTAACTTAACATCTGCCAATGCGCCTTTGACAATGAACAGCCAGATGAGAGAAAAGACTAACGACAGATATCTCTTCATAATTTTCAGCTAACTTCTTCTCAAAAAAAAAAAGTTTCAACTAACTTCTCAAATACATATTTACAGAGCTAACAACATTTATTTAATGGTCATCAATTGTTATTCATATGTCTTTGGCATGCTATAAAGCCGCAACTCCAGGTCACATACCTTATTCTTGATTATTGTGCAACACCCTTCTACAACTCGAGCATCTTTCAACCTGTGACATATCTAACCATAAATTGCAAGTCAATCATCTGACAGTGAGAAATAGGCAACCTGTGACATATCTAACCATAAATTGCAAGTCAATCATCTGACAGTGAGAAATAGGAATATTTAGGATTATATGATATTAGATTTACTCATAAAAGAAAAGAAGTAAGACACAAAAATAAAATAGTACACAACTCACATTTCTCCATCTTCTATGGCCATTATTCCCCCGATAACCAAGGTCCTTTTTTATATCTGAGACAACTAGAACCTTCGGCAGCACACGGTAATAAAAAATAGTCAGCACGAGTTTATGCAGACAAGTAGGTATGTGGATTGAGATCCTATTTAGTACAGACCTTGCCCTCAGCCTTTTCAAGTTTATCGCAGATGGCTTTCAATGCTGGTACAAAATCTGTGACAGATACATTCTCATCCATAATTCCTGTAACCAAATCATCATGATTTCCAGTTTGACCATTTGCAGCGTCCCCATCCACCAACAGCTTATCCGTCCTAGTGATTTCAAGCCTCTGCTGGGAACCCAAATGCTTAGCATAACGAGCAAGATAGATCATATTGGTGCTTACAATGCTACCATTTTTCCTAATGACAGTCGGTTGTTTCACTATCAAACCTTGGGATTCAAGTGTTTTAAATTGATAGGATAAATTGTTCGCAGGAATGTGTAATTCCTTAGTAAGATCATGCTGAGCAATTCCATTGTTCCTGAAGATACAGACATAACAATAATGGATATTAAAATCTCTAGCTTCCCATCATCCTAACATAATTGAAAACTGACGAAAAAACACACAACTAATCTAGTAGAACTCGAAATCTACAATGCACACTTATGCTCAATAAACCATCAACAATCAAAGTTAGGAACGACTAACTAATCTAGATAGTGTGCAAAACGTGATAATTATCGAACAAATAAACAGCATGACCAAAAAACTATAGGAACAATCCCATAAAGCAGACAAGTTCAATGCACATTATTCAAATTTTAAAAAACTGAAGCTCACCGAGCTACGGCAAGGCGTTCGAGAATAGAGCGCTGAATATCAACCGACGAGGACTCCGACGTTCCCGCATCGTAAATTCCGAGAAAACTCCTCCTCATCCCTTCCGAAGCCACGATTTTGACATTCATCTTCTCGCACTCTTCAACTGTACACTTGATCAGTTCCTCCGTAGACTTGGACGCAGCGGCGCCGTCGCAGGCCACCAGCTTCAGCCCCGATATCTCCACCAGATTCTCCCACACTTCCCGCTTCACGTTCGGGCAGATGGGGAGGCCGCAGGAAACGAGAGTTGGGCTGATATTCGCCCATAGGTCGCTGAGGTGGAGCCCGTTCGCCGCTCCGCGGCATATCTCTTCTAGTGCTGAGTTGACGGCGGCGTCCATACGGCGGCGGATGGCGGTTGATCGGTTAAATTCACCTTTTAATTATTTATTTACTCTTTATTTTGGCGGGGAATTTGGATTTTGCAGGCGTGCGTTTCTTTACTGTAAGTGAACTAGGTTTAGGGTTCGAATCGGTTTGGGGGAAAATCGTGGAATGGTTTAATACTGAAAGCTGAATTGCTGATGACAAGAATTCGAAATTTCAGTTCAGCCCTTGAACTTTTAGATTTATATAAAATCTACCCTCACTGTTTTTGTAATTACGAAATTTGGGATGAAAATAGTTTACTTATTCTTTTTCGCCCCAATTGACATCTTAAACTTTAAGAGTTATTACAATGATAAATCAATTATATATCCAGTAAATTAGTTCGCGAACTTTTATACCATTTGCAATTACAACACGAACTTTGAGACTTTGTAATTAAATACTCAAACTTCAATTTTTTTTCGCAATTGCAACTCATGTTTTGTTTCCAGCATCGGAAACGCTGATGTGGTCATGTTAAATTCACCTAATTTAAGTGTTTTACCTTCATATAAATGCTTTCTGATCTGCATACAGCAATACCATAATCTTTTATCATCTGCAACACTAATTTAACGTGGGTGATTAACGTTTTTGGCGCCGAAAATAGATTGTAAGTTCTAATTGCAAAAAAAATCAAAATTTGTGTATTTAATTGTAAAATTTCAAAATTCATCTTGTACTTATAAAATAGGGGTAAAGTTCTTGCTATTATTATGATATGATATGATGAATTATATGCAAAGCCCCGTTAAAATCAAACTAAATAGTACATAAATTCTTACGAAATTCTACATGATTGATTGAATATGTTGCGGAATGCAGAATGACACATCTTCTCTTCGTTTAAACATATCTTGATATATTACAGTGGAATGGTGATGTATTATTGATAGAGGTTTTGATTTTGGTAATGAAGATTGTATGGTATTAGAATTTTATTTTAATTGTTTTTTAAATCGAAATGAATGGGAGCTATAAATAAAATTAAATAATGGATAAATTTTCTTAATTTTTCAAATATGGTTGCTATAGATAGTATAACATAGTACGAGTTTGTATATAATTGTTGTGAGAATATACTTGGATAAACTATAAACTACTCCCTCCTATTCCAAAATATATGTCGTTTTGTGTTTTTTTTAAATTTTTGAAAATAAATGTCGTTTTAGCATTTTTTTTCCCTCCTAGTTTCATAATTGTCTTTAATTAATTAATTTCAAAACTCACATTTTTAACTCCTCGCTAATTTCAATTTATCATTTATTTGCAATAAATTCGGTAATTTTTTTTCTTCTTCATTTTTGTACATAAAACTAAAATGACATATATTTTGAATATGAACGAGTACTAGTTATTGTTGCCAAATTATCACTCAAGCGCAATGACTATATATTATTGCTCTATAAAGTCCTTATACGATTAAATATGAATTTTATCGTTTTAGCCCAATCACCTATTTATATACGGTTTTAATTAATATAAAAAAAAGGAAATAAAAAGCGAAAGATCATTGTATCTCATTCTCATCAACTATTTGGGATGATATAATTAATTGATGTATATAGTCATCGATATACCTACCTACAGGTGTTTAATACATCACCTACTCAAATCAACCTAAATAAATAATAGCAATATTAAAATAAAATCATAGAGGGATCATTCGGCATTTAAATACTGACTATTTACAGGTAGAAATTAAGACAAAAAATTAGCACTTGACTAGTTTACCAAAGTCAATAACTAATTACAATTTGCAAGTTGAAACTCAAACTCCGTTTAATCTAATCTAATAAGCTCAATATATGTGTACGAATAAACAATATAAAAATTTGCTTTTATTTTTACGAACGAGGAAAGCTCGCAACTCCTATCTGACTTATTGCGACAAGTTCAACTTATAAGGTGGATCCGAACAATAAAATAATTTTCTTGAAAACTTGTACTCCCTCCGTCCCGCCATAAGTGGCCACATTTCTTTATTGGGCTGTCTCATCATAAGTGGCCACTTTCTTAACATGGAAACACCCTCTCTCACACAAAAAATGTGGGCTCCACTACTTTTTATCTTTTTACCCTTTAAACACTCTTCTCCTAAATACCCGTGCCCAAAAGAATATAGCCACTTATCATGAGACGGAGGGAGTAATATAGATTATAGATTCCAACAAATACCCGAATAATTTGATCTTCAATCATTATTACACAATAAAACCGGCAATTATGCAGATGCCAAATGTTTTCACATGAGAGAGAGAGGGAAAAAAAAGCACAAAAAACACAACCCCACGAAACTACCAAAGAGGGTCCTCTTTTGTGTGACTGTGTGTTGTGCGTGAATTGTCAAATCTCGAAGTAACTGCATAATACCCTCCTTTTTTCTTTTCATCCGCTTCATGATTTCAGGCTCTTTTTCTAATCCCTGCTCAGTTTGCTGTTGTTGATTCCACCGCCGACGTTTATCCGCACTTTGTCGAAGAGAGAGAGAGATAATGGTCTTGAATTTCAAGGTAAAACAGCTGGAAAATGCTGGGAAATTTTTGTTTCTTCTGCTGATATTACTTTTCTATTCTTTATTTTTTGCCCTTAATTGAATGTGTGATTTCTGGGCTTTTGAGCTTTTGCTGTTTGCAATCAGATATCTTTGTTTGACCGTTAAGATAATTCTTGCACGCAATTTTCTTGCAATTAAGGTATTATTACTATGTTTTTTTTTTGTTAATCTTGATTATTGAGGATTTGGATCTCTTTGTTATATTAATTATGTTGGTTTAGTTCTAGTTTATTGTCTTACCAATCTTAGAAAGGGAATTGCTTGTTTGAAGTTGAACAAGGCTTCACCTTCAAAAATTTGCACATAATATTTGATATTTGATGCTGAATTCACTTATTCTCCTAGATGAAGATCTTTTGAAAGATGAAGATTTTTGCTTTCTTTAAATGGTAAATGGCCCTTTTTAACCCAAGTACAAAACTTCAATTAATTCTGAAAGATGAAGATTTTTGCTTTTCGTCACCAAAGTCACAACTTATACACATTTGACGCCAATAATGGCCTGATTTTTAGATGAGAAATTTGTGAAATTTTCTGATTTTTGGGAGTTTTTGGATTTCTTGGAATCAATCATTAGCTTAAATAACAATTTGCTCTGCTTTGTTAGTTAGAACCACTTAGTGAAAGGGTCATTCATCAAGATAATGAAGTCAGTCCCTCCCTCTCTCTCTCTCTCTCTCTCTCTCTCTCTCTCTGTAATTACACTTTTTGTCCATAGATTTGTTAAGAGAGACGAATTTTTGAACTCGATTATGTGTAGATTTAGATAATGTTTTTTTCTGTCAGAAAACAAGAGTGGATGTTTTGTTGATTTTCCATATTCTCTTGAAAATGGAACCTACTATTTCTTATGCTTCTTGTTTTATATCTGATTTACAGTTTCTATAATGTTGAATTAGTTTGTTTGAACTACAAAAAACACACAAAAGGGTAATGGAAGAAGATGAACAAGTACTATGATGTTCATTTTGTTTTTTTGTTTTTCATCATCAAGAATTTCCCTTCAAAATGTGACAATTGTATCATCTTGGCAATTGCAGCGTTTATAATACGTTTGAGAGAATAACGTTATGGAGGACGACATATTTTCTGGCATTGCCAACGATCAACAGATCGAGGGCAAGGTCGTTCAAACGTTTCAGAAAAGTTTCGTGCAAGTCCAAAACATTCTAGACCAGAACAGATTATTGATCACTGAGATCAACCAGAATCACGAGTCGAAAATCCCAGATAATTTATCACGAAACGTGGGGTTAATTCGGGAGCTCAACAACAACATCAGAAGAGTGGTTGATCTGTACACCGATCTATCCAACTCCTTCACCAAATCCATGGAGGCATCCTCGGAAGGTGAATCAGCCGGGGTGACTAAATCCGATGGACGAGGTGGACAAAAGAGAGTAAGATCTGGTAATTGAGTATATTCGAGGTTTATCTAATTCTTGAGGTGATACAGTCTGGTTAGTGTAACTCGATTTCGTCGAAATTTTCTTAACCTTAGAGAGCATCATGTTGAGATAAAGAACTGTGGATATATACAGCTATCTATCTTGGTTGTTTGGTGTATATCTTGCAATTGTAATATCATCATCAACATTAACTGCCTATACATTTTGAAAGAACAAATCTTTCACAATCTTTTCTACCTTTGGAAATTTAGCTTGAGCTCATCATGACATTGCTACTTGGTGGATATGCTGTGTTGATTTACACACAATCACACACACCCGTGTGGATATGTGCAATTGGTTTTCAATTTTCATGGTTTGGAGCATACGAACAATCTTGTGCATGTCATTAGGTGGATATACTGTTTATTTACACGCAATCACACACACCCGTGTGGATGCGTGTGTTATTGTCATCTTCCTGCATTTAGAAATTAGACATGAGATCAAATATATATTTCTAGTTTATTTGCATCATTTTTATGCTTTTTGGTGTAAGATTTTGATGTTTTTTTCCTACTAATGTACGCAAAAAAATTATTTTCAGATTGACAAGTTATCTGAAGAGTAATATTTCATTATTTAAGTTGGGCTAGTTAACTTGTAAACATCATATAAATGAGGTAAATTTAGTATATTTATTAAATAATAATTTATGGTACATCTAAATGTATTCATACACCTTAAGCGTTAAATTATGGCAGATGCTTTTGAATACTAATTTAATGAAAACTTTTTTTTAAGTCAATTTTTATCATGTAAATGAAAATATTAGCCCAAATTACGTGATAATTGGTGTATCAATGCTGCATAATTAAATAGGACGTTACTATACCATTGGCATTTGAGTTAGGTGATGGTTTCCAAAGTCGTAGATTATCATGCGAAGAATAAATTATTCATTTGACTATTGTTTCGTCCCAAATTATGGTGGTCATAAATGTTTTTATTTCAATCATGTATAAGAAAATAATACTCCATTCTTCCCACTCGAAGTGACACATATTTCTTATTGGATCGTCCCACTCGAAGTTACACAGTCCAAATAACGAAACCACTATCTCTCACAAAAACGAAACCACTTTCTATCTCTTAATAACCGTGCTGAAAATAAACGTATCAGAGTGCGTACTATGTAATAATGTAATAAGACAATAAATGATAATCATTACGAATGGAAAATTACAATTTAGTCCACCAGAGATTTACTAATTAGGATTACGGAAGCTCCATCAAGATGGACCTCGATTAAGCCCAATATTTTTTTGTGCCCAAGTTTAAAAAATCAATAATACTTTTTGGACATATATGTCTAAACATAGAAAGATATATTAATAATTTTAATTTAAGATTTATCAAATAAAATAATGGTGTTGGTTAGTGCTATAATATAATTTACTTAATTATTCTTAACTTCCATTTTTAAAATAATAACTCTGCATATTTTCTTTTAATTATAAAATTAAATAAATAAGTAAAATGAATTGAATCCTCTATTTTCCAAAACGAACTGGATTATGTCCCGACATTTATGTCAGAATAACATCACTCTTAAAAAATTCCGCTTGCGAAACCCTAAATTGTCAATTGAATTTGGGCCGCTTCTCCACACACACACACACACCTACACATATATATCTATAAAATGGCGGCCTCCACCGAAACCCTCAATACATTTCCGCCGCCACCATTTTGCACTCTCTCCATCAGCTCAGAACTATATATACACAATGAAACCTGAATTCTTCACTGAGTTGAACGAGTTGCGGACTCGGGAGCTGGCGGAGGACGGCTACTCCGGCGTGGAGGTCTGAGTCACCTTAATGCGGACCGAGTCATCTCATAATGGATTGTCACATCTGAAAAATTCATTTTACGTATATTCTGATAGTTATCTGGATTTGAATTAGTACTATAATTATCGTTTTTCCCTATTTTTGCTAGTTATTACTCGGAATTCAATTTTTTAGCAAACAGCATTTTTGTGATTGCAATTACTACAGCACTGGCTATTATTGATTCTTTCTCCAAATTTCTTTTGATTGGAGAAAATAGCTGATGCTTATATCAATTGATGGAGTTAGGTTGGCCTCTTTACTTGGATTGGTGTACTGGGGTTTTCTAAATACTCCAACATTACTGCTAAAAGTTGTTAGCTCAAAATTCAATCTTCAATTTATAACTTTATCCTAATTCATAGGAAATTCGTTTTTCCCTTAATTTCTATAAAATTGATACTGAATTTGGAATAATGATTTCCCTTATGATGACTAAGCATTGATTTTTCTATTCTCTTCGACACAATCAACTAATGAGTTGAAGAGGTTCTTAATCGATGCTTTATATTGAATTACTGGATCTTGTCTGGCTTCCTTGATTACTATCATTGGAGTTTAGTATAAGTTCCAACATAAATGTGAAGATGATTTGTATTGTTTATTTGCTCTTTGTTCTGAGGCTTAATGTGTTTGTTTTCATTTCATTTGAACATTGGCTTAATGTGTCTGTTTTCATTTCATTTGAAGGTAGACATTTATATCGATAGAACTGCAATATAATTAGCTGTGTGCAGTGTGCACGAAGTTATTACTTTTCAGTATTGTATGCTCTTTGGCTCACTAGTTGATATGTTTTGTCAGTGGAACTGCTCAATAATTTCTTGCACAAATGATCCTATTTTATTTGCCTGCTTTTGTATTACTTTTTTTACCCCTCGTTTTGGAGTTACAAGCCTCTGAATTTGAATTTTCTTCGGTCAGCATTGATACTATTATTCTCCTACTCACTACATGGGTCGAAAGAGGCTTTCCTGCCAATGCTCATAGAAATTGTTTTGGAGTTTGTCAGGCTTCATGAGCTCCTTTATGTTTATGGAGTTTGGAATATTCTCCAACATCTTGCATCTTGATGTTTTCTGCTAAACTCCTCATTTTTTAACTGGTATTTCACATCTTGATTCTGCTAGTGTGATGGGGTGGCTTTTACCTGATCTTAATTTGTATGCATCTTGATGTTTTCTGCTAAACTCCTCATTTTGTATTTAACTGGGATTTCACTTCTTGATTCTTCTAGGGTGTGATGGGGTGGCTTTTACCTGATCTTAATCTGTATGCATCTTGATGTTTTCTGCTAAATTCCTCATTCTGTATTTAACTGGGATTTCACATCTTGATTCTGCTAGTGTGATGGGGTGGCTTTTACCTGATCTTAATCTGTATGCATCTGCCAGTTAAAGGGAACTTTTTCGATCTCTATTTCTGAAATGTTCTTATGTACGAACCCCGTATTAGATATTATACAACGCTAAATGTTCATTAAAAATGTAGTGTTGCAGATGCCTCAACTATAAACCTGGATGTATATAATTTCTTGTCTCATTAATTGTATTTCTCCTCTTTAGACTGCATTGGTGCAAAGGGGTATGAGGTACGGGAAGATAGTTCTGCTGATTCCTGCGATATCAGCTTCCATTCGTTGGCTGATCTTCATTTCCACCATCCTAAAATCAATCTCACTTGTTTATAAACTGGTGTGTAGGGTGTTCTGGGTATCAAGGTAAAGATCATACTTGACCGGGATCCGAGAAGGGGAAGCAGGACCTGGTAATGCTGTTACCCGATCTTGTGACCATCCATCAATTTTGTGGAGCTCCACCGGTAGCGGCCGTTGCTGGTCCACCCGAAGTAGATGATGTGGTGGTTAGTGCTGAGCATTCGGTCCAACCCGGACTGACCCGTCAAGACCGAGGACCGAAATTTTCTAAAAATCGAAACCGACCCGCACCGAACAAAGGCTACAAATCGAGCCGAATTCGGACCGAAACTGAACCTCGGGTTCGGTTTCGGTTAAAACCGACTTGAAATTGCCGTGCAGGAGGATGGGGACGGAGGAGGCGGCGGAGGGCGGTGGTTGTTGAGAATCTTGGTGGAGGCGAGGGAAAACGGGATCTGGACGGGTGAGATCTATTATAGAGAGCGAGAGCCATGTGGGATGGGCGGTGGGCGGTGACCGGCGTCCGGCGAGATGAGAGAGAGAAAAGAGAGGAGGGAGGCGAAGATGGAGCTACGGAGGCAGAGAGTACTGTTGAAGGTGAGCGATGCCGGGGAGAGTGTGACGAGGGCGGCGCCGGGATGAGAGAGAGAGAGTCGGTGGATGAGCGGTGGCCGGCGTCCGGTGAGATGAGGGAAAAAGAGAGAAGAGAGAGAAGATGGGAGGCGCAGCAGAGAAGAGAGAGAAAGAGAAAAAGAGAGGAGAGAGAGAGTAGATGGAGGCGCAACAGAGGTGTGAGGAGAAGTAGAGAGTTTAGGTCTTGGGTTGGGTTTGTATATATATATACGGGTTGGTCCGGGTTTGGGCTGGTTTGGAAAATCAAATCCGGAACCGACCCGAAAAAAATTCGATTTCTATATTTGTACCCGCCCCAGACTGAAGTGTGTATAAAACCGGACCGACCTGCCCTGAACCTGTCGGTTCGGGTCGGTTTAGCGGGTTCGGGGCGGGTCTGCTCACCCCTGGGCGGTATAAACAATTCTCTTCGGTGCAGCCTTAAGCAATGTTTGTATATACACTATGTAAAATTCTGGGTTTGTAACTAGACTACTCTGTTTAATCACATCATGGTATTCTTTCTCTGATGTATTCAAATTCATGTTTTGGTTGGGCGGTTCAATTTGCCATAACTGTACACGTAAAAAATATTACACGAGCTATAAGCAGTTGCAAGTATTATGTGAAATTACTCTATTCCAGAATTCTTTTCCTTAAGATGGGATGAATCATATTTCTAGATGGTAAATTTTAGATTAAGTTTTGAACTATTTGTTTTGTCTCAAAAATGTCTTGAGCTTTAAATGATGTTAGTATAAGAATTGAGCTATTGATAAAAAATATCATGCTAACGTCTCTATATATTGAATGGATTAATCCGTTCTCGTAGAATGACTCAGCTCCTTGAACTTTATAATACTCCTTCACTTACTTTCCTTTTTCGTCAGTCCCTCATAAGTGTGGTCCTTCCTTAAATGGATATGACTCCATTTAAAATTTTATCCTTTTACCCTTTAAAAGTAACTAACACTACACTAACACTACAATAAAGTGGGTCACATTCTTCACTCACTACACATCTACCTAACATTCTTCTTAAAATCCGTTACACTACACTAACACTACAATAAAGTGGGTCACATTCTTCACTCACTACACATCTACCTAACATTCTTCTTAAAATCCGTGTCCCTCTCTCCGGACCATACGAGTACATCTTTTTTTCTTAAAATATGAAAAAGTTATTTGAGTAGAAGGGTCCACACTCCACAGTCAATCCTAAGTTTAAAAAATTTAGAATTTATGAAAAGAGACAAAGAAGAAGGGAAAATGGAGAAGAAAAGATGAGAGAGACAATAAAATATGTATGTGAACAGAGAAAAATTAGTCGCTGTCTCTTTTAGACAGTAAAGAATGCTAGTAGTTGTAAGAAGAGACAACCTAAATTTCTAATGAATGAGGTAGATATATTCAAACAATATGTGGTCACTTTTCTATAATTCAGAACCACACTATAAAGTCTATAATTTTCATTTCACTCTGCTATCATATTCTGCTTCTCTCTCTGCAACTCCAAAGAAATCAAGTAAAACATCCATGGCGGCTTATGCAGCTCTTGTTTCTGTTATGCATATCATAGATGACCTTCAGCATCATCCTCGCCCTCCTATCTCTCTCCACAAAAATCAAGTTGATCTCCTCACTCAAAAGACTTCTTCTCTTCAAGAATTTCTGGAAGGCTATAATCCCCATCTTGGCTACAGCACAGAAGCAGATCCTTTGGAGACTCGCATTGCAGATGCAGCTTATGCAGCCGAAGACGTCATCGAATCTCATATTGTAGATCAGATCACAAGTGCTGGGGATCAAAAGATCAGCTCCGATGATAGCTTGTATGAAGCTCTAGAGAAGGTGATCGAAGAAATGGCGTTGATCGAGAAAGAGGCCATGGAAATGGAAGGAAGTGTAGGTGTCCAAGATCAGATTCTAGATTCTTCCAGATCATCATCTTCATCTTCTTCCATGGTACAGAAGAGTAGCATGGTAGGAGTTGATGATGTCAAGCTTCAAATGATGGATAACCTCACTGCTGATCGCCATGATCTGCAAATCATCCCGATTGTAGGAATGGGCGGGACAAGTAAGACTACTCTTGCTAGAAATATTTATCAAGAGCGTCTTATTAAAGAGCATTTTGATATTTGTGCTTGGACTACTATCTCTCAAGAATATAGCATTCGACAAATTCTCGTAGAAGTTCTTAAGCAACTAAATATAGAAGATAGTCAAGATTTGAGTGAGGGTGTAATAGGAGAAATGTTGTATAAACATCTCTATGGTAGAAAATACATGATTATAATGGATGATATGTGGAGCATTGATGCATGGGACAGAGTTAGGAACTTTTTTCCGGATAACAAAAATGGTAGCAGAATAGTCGTAACAACTAGACTATCAAATTTGGCTTCTAAGTTAACTAATTCTAATAGCCTTGAGATGAAACTTTTGGATGAGGTTGATAGTTGGGATCTTCTCTCCAAAACTGTATTTGGGGAAAAAGGTTGCCCTCTTGAATTTGAGGAAATCGGGAAAAAGATTGGAAAAAGTTGCAAAGGACTTCCATTATCAATCGTTGTGGTTGGAGGACTTTTGGCAAAGTCCAAACACACAAGAGAATTTTGGGAATACATAGAGGAAAACTTAAATGCAATTGTGAATCAAGAGGATGATGAACGTTGCTTAAAAATATTACACATGAGCTATAAGCAATTGCCGATTCATCTGAAACCATGTTTTCTCTATATGGGAGTTTTCTCCGAGGACGAGGATATTCGTATCTCGAGGCTAGCCAAGGTATGGGCTGCCGAAGGCTTTCTAACCAGTAAGTGGGAAAAGCTTGGAAGAGATAGCGAAAGTGTACTTAAAGGAGCTTATCGATAGAAATCTCACTCTGGTTGATGAGTTGGGTAGTATTGGAAACGTGAAATACTGCAAAATTCATGATTTGGTGAGAGACTTGTGCTTGAGAGAAGCTCAAAAAGAAAGGTTTTACACACCTCAAGGGATAGTAAATGTTGGCCAACACCGCCACATTGTTATTTCTAGCAATGAAGCCATGGATGTCTTGTCGTCCTCTTCGTCTCCGTTGCTAGCTCGTTCTTTGATGTGGGATCTTGAAGAAGTAGTAGCATCGCTCAGTTTCTTGAGGTTGCTAAGGAGACTGGATTCATGTAGAGTTCAAGCAATCGTATCTGCAGAATTCTTACAAAACGTGCATCAATTAGTTAACTCACGGTTTCTTGATATCTCGGTTCAACCATGTCATCAGTGTGAATTCCCTTTTCCAATTGGTCTGTTTTGGAATCTGCAAACATTAATCGTAGACGGGTTGATGGATTTTACCGCGCCGACTGATATCTGGTACATGCCTCACATTAGGCATGTCCAGTTTCTATGGCTCCATCTCCCGGATCCTCCTGACAGACAAGATGACGTCGTTTTGGAAAATCTGCAATCGTTGAGGACAGTAATGAATTTCAAGTGTGGCGAACAAGTGGTTAAAAGAATTCCGAATATAAAAAAATTGGTTATATTCTATGATGAGGTACTTGATGATGACAGGTATTGTCTCAGCAATCTTGATTGCCTAGATAAACTTGAGTCCTTAAGCTGCACTCTGCAAACCCTAGTTATTAACTTTCCGGATTCGATCAAGAAGTTGACTCTACATGTCTCCCAGTCCCAATGCTGGCAACAAATTTTGGGGAAAATAGGTTCGTTACCCCTTCTTCAGAAGCTCACACTGGAATCGGGGAGCTTTGAAGAAGGGGAGTGGGAAACAACTGAAGGCCAATTCCGCAGCCTCAGATTCTTGGCTGTTCAAGAATGTAAGAATTTACGAGTCTGGACGACAGAGAGCTCCCACTGTCCACGCCTTGACCGCCTTCTTCTTAGTCAAGTAGATGGGCTGAAGGAGATCCCATTAGATTTTGCAGAAATATCAACACTTGGAGTAATTGAGGTGAACTATTGCAGCAATTCTGCGGTGGAATCTGCTAAAAGAATAGTAGAGGAACAAGAGGATTTATACGGGGAAGAAGCAGCCGTTCAAGTTCAAGTTATGCTCTTGAGGAAGAACGAAGCACTGGAGAGCTTGACGAGTCCTAACTTTCATGTTAAATATGCTTGAAGAAGGGCTAATTATCAAGGTACAAAAAAGAAAATTGTTGTGTATATATATTTGGTTTAGATTGATTCTAATTGTACTTTCATTTATGATATTTGAGTGATGTGTCTCAAGTGTGCAGGGATTGTGCATGGGAAAGCCACACAATGAATCCTCTTTTCATTAATATTTGGCTTCTTTCATTTGAATTCTCTTTTCCTTCTTGATCATTATTAAATAAATCTGTTGGTTATCTGATGCTGGCTATGTTCGATCAAGCAGTTGTATTCATATTTGAGTTTGTAACTGATGTTGAATGTTGTTTGATGGTTCAACTCTATTTCATTGTTTTAGTATATTATTTAAAGGTTGCTTTTCAATTTATACTATAAAATGCCAATGTAACAGTTTAATCATATGTATTATGTCGTGATACTGAAAAATAAAAAATTAACCTCGGAAAACTTCTATAAAATGGATTCATATTTCATATATAGTAATATATAATAATTTTCCCTTCTTTTTAGGGAAACTAGTAGAGATGTCACGTGCGTTGCACGTGGTACCAATATTTTATTACATTTTCTTTGGTACAATCAACATTGATAATATGTGAATGATCTTAAATTTGAATCTATATCTAAATTAAATCTTTACTTTCTCCATCAAATGCTAATCTCCAATCATAAGCTAAAATGTCAAAGAAATTAAGGAACCAAAATGACTGTTCCATTATTGTGTTACCTGAATCATGCTCAAATCCCCTAAATTGGCTTAAATTTATAATTTAAACTACAAATATATAAATCATTTCTTAAAACTTCACAGGTCACACAATTTAGCACCTACCATGCCACTTAAAACTTCACATATAACTATTTTATTCATATGCATTTAGATATAAGTATAATGTAAATAAAATACTTATAAATAAATTAATAATCTTTTAGAATGAACATTAATATTTTTAAAAATTATCTTAATTTTATTCTTCAAATAAAACGTTATCTTAATATTGTTGTAATATAGATTTCTTTGTTGACATAAAAGTAGTATTTATCAATAAAAATAATTGTATAGTACATTAATATTTATTACTCTCTCCTTTCACCACTTTATTGCCTCATTTTGACGGACTTCAATAAGTTGGTTGATTAAGTTGGTAGAATGTGAGTGAAATAAAGAGTCTCACTTTTGATGTAGAATGTGTTGTAAATTGTGTGGCCTATTACCAAAAATGAAATGTGGCAAATCTTTTATGCTGACGTACGAAAAGAAAATTATGATAAAAATATTGTGAATGGAGGGAGTAGTATTTATCGTTGTACTATTATTATTTAAATTATATTTCTTGCTATTTGATTGGCCAGATAATTATTTTCGAATTTTTAAGCAATCAAGAAGGTCTGGTTCAGTTAGCAACTATCTCATGTAAATATTTATTCGGTGATTTTGATTATAAATCATGGCAATGTGATTGAACCTCATTTTATATTTCAAATTTCACCAAGGCATACAAGGATAAAAGAATTTTAGTTTATTTTTTAATATTTTGAGGAAGTTTTCATTTAAAATTTCACGTTATAAAGTTGTTAACTCTTGCCTTTTCTCTTTTATATCCTAATTCTTTTTGGGCGAGAAATGAAATTTTGTATTTGTACTAAGAGTCAATGCCCTTATCAACTTTCTAATTTGTTCCTTTTCAATAGTGATTCTTGATATAAGTGACCTTTTATTTTTATTTCATAAATATTTTGTATTCTTCTTTATGTTATTACAGTTTTTCTCTAAATATTCTTTATAGTATACAACATAAAAATGCTTTAAGAGTTACAATTTTAATTTCATATTGTATACTATAAAGAATTTTTAATTGAGGTTCATTTAATTAATAATTAATTTATCTACTCCATGATCTCAATTTCCAAGAATTCGTTTTTTTTTATATTAAATACTTTGTACAAAATTTTGAGATTGATATTTGCTCAAATTCAATTGTGTCATGAATTTTTTTTTTGGTCTTCGGCTATTATTTGTAATTTTGATTTTTTGTTATATATCAACTTATTCCTCTATTCTTGTTTGCGAATTTGATGATCATGTGATTAAGTAGCTAGTATCAAATTGTGTTACTTTTGTCATCTCATCTAGAAGATTAATTATTTTATTTTTTTCGTTCATAGTAATTAGTTACTATATAATAGTTGGTGGAAGAGTTTTATTAGGAGAATGATTCTTATATATGTGTTGAGTTTATATATAAGTTCAATTAAAATATAAATTTAATATAGATTTACAATATTGCCCTTAAAATTAATATTATAAGATGGATATATTAGGCAAACCCAATTTTGTAAGAATCCGCTCTTTTATAATAGGTATAGATATTATTTCGCTAAACCGTTCATTATAGACTTCACAATGAAATAATTTCAAGAACCTTAATTCACAATGAAATTTCTACAAATTGGTAGATGATTTATGAATATTTGAAAATTTATTTTAGTACTTTCCTTTTTGTTCGTATTTTTCTTTTGAATTCTCATTTTGTGCTGTTCACAATCATCTTTGTGCTATTGAAACTGAAAAAGAAATGAATGAAGTGGGAAATAAAGAGAGATTTGCCATTGTTGACCTTAAGGAGCAAAGAACTATATATTTCTGGGAAATCATAGTTATTTTCATTCGCATAATTACACAAACATCTCAAGTTTTCAGACTAAACTTCAACAAAATCCTCCTGTAAAAGACACATGCATAGTACTGTTTTCAATTTCAGGAAAAGTAATCTACATATTACTGTCTTAACCTTAAGAATGCTTCTGTAATGAGATGCACATTTAGAATAGGGTAATTTTAAACATAGCCTCCAAATCTCTCTCTATAGCCCCTTATTTAAAATAATAATAATAAATATAAATGTACAATTATATCCTTGTAGCTACCAACTTAAATTTTTAATTAAAAATAATAATATTCTATCCCATAGCCACTGTATACGCAGATTTCATCTCCGCATTCACTCTAAATACTCTTCTCGATCTCTTTTCGTCACTAATTTATCCTTGGGTAAACTTCTATGTGTGTGTACGTGTGAAAATGTTGATACGTTATGAATTTTATTTGGTCTCTTTCACTTATGTTGGAACCTTTTTTTGAATTTTAACTCTTCGCAATCTTATAGTACTAGGTTATAAGTTTCTTGAACACAAAGCTCTGTTTTCTTGGAAAAAAATATTAGTTATTTCGATTTAATCAGAAATTCCAGGTTTAGAAGTTAATTTTGTGTCTTTCTGTATTCAACATATTCCGAAACTACTTTCTGCAATTGACTAAATTATATTACTTCATGATTTTTGGAGCAAAATCATGAATCATAATTCTTTTTCTTGAAAGAACTTTGATTGATATTTGTATAAGTTGAGGTGTGTTATGATGGGGACTGCGGAATATATTTGATTTTTATTAGAATACATGATAAAGAGAATCAATGTGAATATGTGTTTGGTGTGCTTGGTTATGGTGTGGGATTAGGAAGCATTTTCTGGTCACTTTCATGCTGCAGAAGCTTCAGAGAGAGGCACTTCGACAAAGTAGATGAAATTGTTGGAGAATTATTTAATGACAGAAACAAGTGAAGAAGAAGACGTCCAAGAAGAGTGGGCTATAAGGACATAATTGTACATTTATATTTTATATATTATTATTTTAAATAGGGAGTTATAGATAGAAATTTGAGGGCTATGTTTAAAATTACTCTAGATGAATATCAATTTGGGAGACAAATTAAAAGATGGGCCATGTCTTTATTAAATTAAATGGGCTATGATTTGGGCTTTTAATTAATCAAGTATTGGGCTGAAATAATTAAAAGATGGGCCAAGTCTTAATTAGGATGTTCTGTTCAGATATAACAAGGGATAAAGAAGACAAGGATAAAGAAGAGCAGAATTTTTTCGAGGCTGTAGAAAAAATTATTTGAAGATCATGACAAGATGTGAATGGATATTTAGCCCCAGTCGCTTTTGTATTTTGGACTGACGCAGATTCCAACTTTTCTTTAAAGTAATGATCAATGATATTGCTAGCTGTAAAATGATATAATAAAGTTTTCAATAATTGAATTAGATTGATAAGAATATATCGTTCCAACAACATTATAGTCTCTAGAATTTTGTGGGGGAGGGAGAATAAATTATACTATATTCAAATAATTCTACAACGTTCCTTTTTTTGCAATCTTCAATATATGGCTCGATTTTGAGAATTCAGAATCACCATCTCATTTTCATCAACACATTGCTTTCTCTCTCTCTGCAACTCCAAAGAAATCACATAATACATCCATGGCGGCTTATGCAGCTCTGGTTTCTCTTGAGCATATCATCGATAAGCTCGAGCTTCATCCTCGCCCTCCTCTCTCTCTCCACAAACAACAGGTGGAGTCTCTCACTCGAAAGATTTCCTCTCTTCAAGAGTTTCTGGAAGGCTATAATCCACATCTTGACTACAACACAGAAGCAGATCCTTTGGAGAGTCGCATTGCAGATGCAGCTTATGCGGCCGAAGACGTGATTGAATCTCATATTGTGGATTCAATCACAAGCGAAGGGGAAAAGATGAGCTCTGATAATGCCTTGTATGAAGCTGTAGAGAAGGTGCTCGAAGAAATGGCGTTGGTCGAAAAAGAGGCCATGGAAATCAAACAGACTGTGGGAGGCCGAAATCAGCTGCACGGAAACTCAACGCCTCCAAATTCCTCCAAATCTTCTTCTTCAGTTGCGCAGAAGAGCAGCATGGTGGGTGCTGATGATATCTTGCTTGCAATGAAGAATAAGCTCACTTCTTATCGCCTCGATCTCCAAATCATTCCCATCGTAGGGATGGGCGGGACAGGTAAGACTACTCTTGCTATAAACATTTATCGAGACCGTCTTATTATGGAGCATTTTGATATTTGTGCTTGGGCTACCATCTCTCAAGAATATAGCATTAGAGAAATTCTCAGAGAGATTCTCATAAAAGTTGTTCGTCAACTAAATGTAAATGAAAACGTTGATCAACATTTGAGTGAGGGTGCATGTGGAGAAATGTTGTATAAACACCTATATGGCAGAAAATACCTAATTATAATGGATGATATGTGGAGCATCGATGCATGGGATGGAGTTAGGTGGTTCTTTCCGGATAACAAAAATGGTAGTAGAATAGTCGTAACAACTAGGCTATCAAATTTGGCTTCTGAATTACCAAACTCTGATAGCCTTGGGATGGGACTTTTGGATAAGGATGATAGTTGGGATCTACTCTCCAAAACTGTGTTTGGGGAAGAAGGTTGCCCACTTGAATTGGAGGAAATTGGGAAAAAGATAGGAGAAAGTTGCAAAGGGCTTCCATTGTCGATTGTTGTGGTTGGAGGACTTTTGGCAAAGTCCGAACATACGAGAGAATTTTGGGAATACATAGAGAAAAACTTAAATGCAACTGTGAATTTAGACGGTGGCGAACGTTGCTTGAAAATATTACACTTGAGCTATAAGCAATTGCCGGTCTATTTGAAGCCGTGTTTTCTCTATATGGGAGTTTACCCCGAAGATGAGGTGATCGGTATCTCACGACTCACTAAGCTATGGGTTGCTGAAGGAATTCTGAAACCGATAACTGGTAAAAGCTTGGAAGACATAGCAAGAGAGTATTTAAAGGATCTTGCTTATAGAAATCTCGTTCTAACTCATAAATTGGGGAGTACCGGAAGCATAAAGCAGTGCAAAATTCATGATTTGTTAAGAGACTTCTGCTTGAGACAAGCTGAAAAAGAAAGATTTTATTCTCCTCGACGTTGCAGTGTTATTCCCAGTGCATCAAAGGAGGAAGCCATAGATGTTCTGCAATCAACGACACGGGCTCGTTCTCTGATATGGAGTCTTAAGGAAAGACCGCCATCACTCTGCTCAAGATTGTTAAGGATACTTCAATCTAATGACTCTTTGCCTTGTCTAGAAAACATGTTGCAGTTAGTTAATCTTCGCTACATTGCCGCCATGTCTCTGAAGGAGGACATGTTTCATTCCTTAATCTACCGATTATGGAATCTAGAAACATTGATCGTCGAAGATGAACGCTTGAAATTCACTTTACCAGCTGAAATTTGGTACATGCCTCAAGTTAGGCATGTCCAGTTCAAAGACGTCCATCTCCCAGATCCTCCTACTGCCGACGATGCTGATAATGATGATGATGATGATGATGAGGAATTCGTCATCTTGGCAAACCTACACACACTAGAGGCGATAAAAGATTTCAAGTGTAGCGAAGAGGTGGTTAAGAGAATTCCTAATATCAAGAAACTGGGAATACAGTGTGCAGCTGATGAAGAGTGGCGTCTCAAGAATCTAGTCCTTTTACATAAACTGGAGTCCTTGGACTGCTCTTTGTGGCGAGATTTCAAGAACATTAACTTCCCTCATTCACTCAAGAAGTTGAGAGTGTCGGCTAATAGGTGGGAAGACTTATTGGAAAAGATAGGTACGTTGCCCCTTCTTGAGAAGCTCATTCTCAATTATGGGAGCTTCAAAGAAAACAAATGGGAAACGGTTGAAGGCCAGTTCCCCCGCCTGAAATTCTTGGAAATTTCCCGCTTGAATCTAGTGCATTGGAGGATGGAAAGTTCCCACTTTCCATGCCTCGAGCACCTTGTTCTTAGAAGATTATATTATTTGGAGGAGATTCCCATAGAGGTTGCAGAGATATCGACACTTCGATCGATTTACTTTGTCTTTTGCAGAACTGGCTCTATCAGTTCTGCAAAAAGGATAGTAGAAAAACAAGAGGAATTGTATGGGGAAGTAACCCTTCAAATCCTACTGAGGCTGAAGGTGGGAGCCAGATCTAGCGAAGAAGCACAGGAGTGTCGGTCAAGTCCCAACATTCAATTTGAATAAGGTGAGATCGAATGGATTCTACTCTTAGTTTTGTGTGTAACATCTCCAATTCTGCTTGAACGATTCTGCTGTGGAATCTGCTAAAAGAATAGTAGACGAACAAGAGGAATTATACGGGGAAGCAGCCATTCAAGGTCAAGTTAAGCCCTCGAGGAAGAACGAAACACTGGAGAGCTTGACGAGTCCTAACTTTCATGTTAAATATGTTTGAAGAAGGACTAATTATCAAGGTACATAAAAGAAGAATGTTGTATATTATATGTATATTTGGTTTAGATTGATTCTAATTTTACTTTCATTTATGATATTTGACTGTTTGATCATCTCAAGTGTGCAGGCATTGTGCATGGGAATCCTCTTTTCTTTTTATTTGGCTTCTTTCTTTTGAATTCTCTTTTCCTTCTTGATCATTATTAAATAAATCTGTTGGTTATTTGATGCTGGCTATGTTCAAGCAGTTGTATTCATATTTGAGTTTGAAATGTAATCTACTGATGTTAAATGTTGTTTGATGGTTCAACTCGATTTCATTGTTTTAGTAATGTTACTTTTCAATTTGTACTATAAAATGCCAATGTAACAGTAATCATATGTATTATGTCGTGATACTGAAAAATAAAAAACTAACCTTGGAAAACTACTATATAATAATTTTCCCTACTTTTTTAGGGAAATGTTATCTCACTAAACCGTTCATTATACCAAGAATTTGAAAAACCTTCACAATCAAATATAGTTGACAGTAATGAATTTCATAAACCTTCACAATGAAATTTCTATAAATTGGGATGATTTATGAATATTTGAAATTTTATTTTAGTACTTTCCTTTTTTTTCCCGTATTTTTCTTTTGAATTCTCATTTTGTGCTATCCACAATCATCTTTGTGCTATTGAAACTGAAAAAGAAGTGAATGAAGTGGGAAATAAAGAGAGATTTGATATTGTCTTTATCAAGTTGATGGTGTTTATGCCTTTCATATTGTGCTATTCACAATCCTCTTTGTGCTATTAAAACTGGAAAAGAAGTGTGAAGAATTAAGTGGGAAATAAAGAGAGATTTCTGAAAGAGCAAAGAACTATAGATTTCTGGGAAATGATATATAATTATTTTCATTCACATAATTACACAAACATCATTAAAATGATTGCGTGATGGTTATATAAGGATGCCCACAAATACAATTTCCTTTTAGCCGATTAAATTTATTTTAGAGAAAATACACCTTTTTAGCCACATGAGATAGTAAAACACAAAAGTTAGCCACAAGTTTAATTTTCACAAATTATGGCAAACATTTGCCTTTACGGACCAAAATACCCTTACTTTTTCTCTCTCTTTCTTTTTCTCTTTCCTTATTTTTCCCTTCCCTCTCTCTTCTCATTTTTTTCCTGCTATGTTTTCTCTTCTCACTTTCTCTCTCTTTCCATTCTCTTATTTCTCTCTCTGTGCCACCACCACCATCGCCTCTATTCCGCTGCCTCCGCCGTCTCCTCCATTCACGAGATTCATCCACCATGCCGTCCATCCTTCACCCTCTCTCCTGCGATTTTCTCTCTCCCGAAACCTAGCTTTTCCATCGCGTTTTGCTCGCTTCTGCGATTTTCTACCAATCGGAATCTTCTCGTTGGCATCGTGCTCCAGATCTACAAATAGATCCATAGATCCAGATTATTTCTCCTTCCAATTCTCGCAATTCATGTTGATCTAAAGTTTTTTTGAATTTTTGTTGTATTATTCTTATTTTTGTTGAATTTTTCTTATTTTTTTGTTGATTTAGTGCTTTTACGTGTTTGTTTCTCGATGATTTATGACATTTTCATATTGTTTTGGTAATTTTTGGTGTATTTGGGTTAATTTCTGGATGATTTGGATGTATTTTCGCTGATTTCTGTTTCGTTTGTGTTGATTGAAGGAGATCACGCTTGTCGTCAAAACTCGTTCGGTACGAAATAGGTGTATTCGTACCAAGTAGTAACTCGTACCATGTAAGAATTTTATAATTCGTACCAATAACCAAGACAACGAAATGGCATTTGGGTAAGAATTATGAAATTCTTACTAAGTACCATGTAAGAATTTCATAATTCGTACCAATAACCAAGCACAAAAAAATGGTACGAAAATCAACCATTTCGTACCACGATATAAAGGATTTAACTTTGGTAACACGGTACGAAATTCAACCATTTCGTACCGCGATATAAAAGTTTTAACTTTGGTACCACGGTACGAAATTCAACCATTTCGTACCTTAATATCGGTACAAAATTGAACCATTTCGATATTGTTTCTATTTCTCGATGATTTATGAGATTTTCATATTATTTTGGTAATTTTTTGTGCATTTGGGTTAATTTCTGGATGATTTGGATGTATTTTCGCTGATTTCTATTACGTTTGTATTGATTGAAGGAGCACTGTTTACTTCTTGTCCATTAAACTCCGTCGGTACGAAATTCAATCATTTCGTACCAGTAGTTCGTACCAATCATGTAAGAATTTCATAATTCGTACCAATAACCAAACACAAATGAATGGTACGCTGGTAAGAATTATGAAATTCTTACCAAGTACCATGTAAGAATTTCATAATTCGTACCAATAACCAAGCACAAAGAAATGGTATCTGTTTATAAAATTATGAAATTCTTACCAAGTACATGTAAGAATTTCATAATTCGTACCAATAACCAAACACAAATGAATGGTACTATTTGGTAAGAATTATGAAATTCTTACCAAGTACCATGTAAGAATTTCATAATTCGTACCAATAACCAAGCACAAATGAATGGTACGTTGGTAAGAATTTTATAATTCTTACCAAGTACCATGTATGAATTTCATAATTCGTACCAATAACCAAGCACAAATGAATGGTACGCTGGTAAGAATTATGAAATTCTTACCAAGTACCATGTAAGAATTTCATAATTCGTACCAATAACCAAACACAAATGAATGGTACGCTTGTAAGAATTTTATAATTCTTACCAAGTACCATGTATGAATTTCATATTTTGTACCAATAACCAAGCACAAAGAAATGGTACGCTGGTATACCAATCGGAAGCTTCTCATTGGCATCGTCTTAGGACTATAGATCCAAAGTTATTTCTCCTTCCAATTATCGCATTTCATGTTGATCTAGAATTTTTTTTTGAATTTTTGTTGTATTTTTCTTATTTTTGTTGTATTTTTCTTATTATTTTTGTTCAATTTTTCTTATTTCTGTTTCGTTTGTATTGATTGAAGGAGGTACAACTGTCGTTCGTCAAAACTCGTCGGTACGAAATAGGTGTATTCGTACCAGTAGTAACTCGTACCATGTAAGAATTTTGTACCAATAACCAAGCACAACGAAATGGTACGCTGGTAAGATTTATGAAATTCTTCCCAAGTACCATGTAAGAATTTCATAATTCGTACCAATAACCAAAGCACAAAGAAATGCGTACGCTAGTAAGAATTATGAAATTCTTACCAAGTACCATGTAAGAATTTCATAATTCGTACAAATAACCAAGCACAAATAAATGGTACGCTGGTTAGAATTATGAAATTCTTGCCATGTACTATATAAGAATTTTGATAATTCGTACCAATAACCAAGTACACGTAAATGGTACGCTAGTAAGAATTTCATAGTGCTACCAAGTACCATGTATGAATTTCATATTTCGTACCAATACCTGCTTATGAAACGAAATGGTACACTGGTAAGAATTATAAAATTCTTACCAAGTACCATGTAAGAATTTCATAATTCTTACCAAATAAGTATCATTTCGTTGCTTGGTTATTGGTACGAATTATAAAATTCTTACCAAGTACCATGTAACAATTTCATATTTCGTACCAATAACCAAGCACAAAGAAATGTAGTGCATTTGGAAAGAATTATGAAATTCTTACCAAGTACCATGTATGAATTCACACTTCGTACTAATAATCAAGCACAAAGAAATGGTATGTTGGTAAGAATTATATTAGTACCATATTCTAATTTTTCTTGCTTTAGTTTTGAAGGTACAATGGACATCATAGATGATTATGTGCAAGATTTTGGATGAATTTGGTCATGATGTCCTACAAGATCTCAAGAAATCAATATTTTTTTTGGGAGCATCTATTTGTTTCAACACAGATGAAATAACACTTACCGTAGAGATTGAGTTGGTGAATGAACAATGCTTAGTGATTCGTGAATGAACAATTCTTATTTTGTAAATTATTTACTGCAATTTCTTGTTTGTAAACCCTTTGCTACAATATCAATAATATTATTAGTGTTTTTGTTGATATATCGGTACGAAATGTTGATATTCATATCGGTAGAAAAAAACAAAAATTGTACCTCGCCATCGCGGTGATGGAGGTGGTGGCAGCGGATATAAAAGTTCTAACTTTGGTAGCACGGTACGAAATTCAACCATTTCGTACCGTGATATAAAAGTTCTAACTTTGGTAGCACGATACGAAATTTAGACATTTCGTACCGCGTTATATTAGTTCTAACTTTGGTAGCACGGTACGAAATCCAGACATTTCGTACCGTGATATAAAAGTTCTAACTTTTGTACCACGGTACGAAATTCCACCATTTCGTACCGTGATATAAAAGTTCTAACTTTGATAGCACGGTACGAAATATCGCGGTACGAAATGTTTGAATTTCGTACCATGTAACTTCGTACCATGCAACCAAAGTTAGAACTTTGATAGCACGGTACGAAATTCAAACATTTCGTACCGTGATATCAAAGTTCTAACTTTGGTTGCATGGTACGAAGTTGCATGGTACGAAATTCAAACATTTCGTACCGCGATATAAAAGTCCTATCTTTGGTAACACGGTACGAAATTCAACATTTCGTACCACGATCTAAAAGTTCTAACTCTGGTAATTAACACGGTACGAAATTCAACCATTTCGTACCACGATATAAAGTTTCTAACATTGGTAACACGGTACGAAATTAAACCATTTCATACCACAATATAAAGGTTCTAACTTCGGTAACACGGTACGAAATTCAACCATTTCGTACCGCGATATAAAAGTTCTAACTTTGGTAGCATGGTACGAAATTCAACCATTTCATACCACCATATCGGTACGAAATTCAATCATTTCGTACCACGATATCGGTACGAAATTGACTCATTTTGTACCGTGTTACCAAAGTTAGAACCTTTATATCACGGTACGAAATTCAACCATTTCGTATCACGATCTAAAAGTTCTAACTCAGGTAACACGGTACGAAATTCAACCATTTCGTACCACGATATAAAGGTTCTAACTTTGGTAATACGGTAAGAAATTCAACATTTCGTACCGCGATATAAAAGTTCTAACTTTGGTAGCACAGTACGAAATTCAACCATTTCGTACCACGATATCGGTACGAGTGAACCCATTTCGTATCACTAAAGTTAACCTTTATATCATGGTATGAAATTCAACCATTTCTACCCGGGATCTAAAAGTTCTAACCTCAGTAATAGGTACGAAATTCAACAATTTCGTACCACGATCTAAAAGTTCTAACTCTGGTAACACGGTACGAAATCCAACCATTTCGTACCACGATATAAAGGTTCTAACTTTGATAACACGGTACGAAATTCAACCATTTCGTACCGCGATATAAAAGTTCTAACTTTGGTAGCATGGTACGAAATTCAACCATTTCATACCACGATATCGGTAAGAAATTTAATCATTTCGTACCACGATATCGGTACGAAATTGAATCATTTTGTACCGTGTTACCAAAGTTTGAACCTTTATATCACGGTACGAAATTCTACCATTTCGTATCACGATCTAAAAGTTCTAACTCAGGTAACACGGTACGAAATTCAACCATTTCGTACCACGATATAAAGATTCTAACTTTGGTAATACGGTACGAAATTCAACATTTCGTACCGCGATATAAAAGTTCTAACTTTGGTAGCACAAGCATTTAAATTCAACCATTTCGTACCACGATATCTACGAAATTGAACCATTTCGTACCTTGTTACCAAAGTTAGAACCTTTATATCATGGTATGAAATTCAACCATTTCTACCAGGATCTAAAAGTTCTAACTCTGGTAACACGGTACGAAATTCAACAATTTCGTACCACGATCTAAAAGTTCTAACTCTGGTAACACGGTACGAAATCCAACCATTTCGTACCACGATATAAAGGTTCTAACTTTGGTAACACGGTACGAAAACATTTCGTACCGCGATATAAAAGTTCTAACTTTGGTAGCACGGTACGAAATTCAACCATTTCGTACCACGATATCGGTACGAAATTGAACCATTTCGTACCGTGTTATCATTTCGTGCTAACTTTGGTAGCACGGTACGAAATTCACACATTTCGTACCGCGATACAAAAGTGAAGTTGGACAACAGTACGAATTTGATGAGAGATGAGAGAGAATGTAAAGTTAGGTGGAAAAAGTAAAAAGTAGGTTGATAATGATAGAGGAAAGAGAATGTAAAGTTAGGTGGAAAAAGTCAAAAGTAATGGTAAAAGGGTCCAAAAAGGCAAATGTTTGCTATAATTTGTGAAAATTAAACTTGCGGCCAACATTCGTGTTTTACTATGTGTTTTGGCTATTCTAAGTTTTGCCTCTTTATTTTATTGTTAAAATAGTTATAATATGGTTCAAGAATCCTCGGTTACATTGATCTCAGCTTTTAAATTCACGCACAAACACACACACTTTTACAAAACACATTTTAAATATCAAAATTTCTCTTTCGTTTTTTCCTTAATTTTTCTGCAATCTTCCTACCAAGAATTTCAGCAAAGAGATCGAACAACAAGTCCTGAGTATAGGTTAATCCACCGTTTACTTTGATGGATTGATTATTTTTTAGATTGTTTGATAATCTAATCCTTCATATAGTCAATCCTATGTCTTATCAATCTATCATATCACGCAAAATAAACGCCCCTTAATTGTCTCTCTCTTGTAAATTTCATATCCAGCATACGTACACTGATTCATCTATAGTACTTATCAATTCCCAGATTTAAAAGAATAAATCAAAATTACAAGTTTTCATACTAAACTCCAACAAAATTCTGTAAAAATAAAATACACACGAATAGTCAGTTTACAATTTCAGAAAAAGTAATCTACATATACACTCTTAACTTCAAGAATACCTTCTGTAAAGAGAAGTATAAATTTAGAATATCATGAATTTGGGAACTTTAGTTACTCCTAATTATCCCTAAATAATCCTAGTTCAATATTAATTTAATAATAATTGCTAAATTGGGCTACAATCACAAACGAGACTCATACAAAAATACATACATAACACTCTTAATTTTATTTTGGAAAAAATGTGTAGATATTTTTTTAAACAGTTTCATATATATTGTCTAAAATTTAATTTTATCTTAGTTCAGAAAGATTCTCGCAGACAGTATGAATGCTAGTAGTTGTAAGAAGAGACGACTAAAATTAGTCGCTGTCTATTTTAGACAGTAATGAATGCTAGTAGTTGTAAGAAGTGAACTAAAATTTCTAATAAATGAGGTCGAACAAGATTCAAAACAATATATGGCCACATTTTTATAGTAATTCAGAAAGCACTATAATTTCCATTCACCATAATTAATAGGGCTGACAATTTTTTACACGACACGATAATTCGATACAAACCGTTACGAAATCAATGAGTTTAGCTCAAGTCTTATTGGGTTCGGGTCCTTCGGGCCGGGTTTGGATTGGGTTTGGATTACCCGATTACGTATTAATTTTATTAATATTATATTTATTTAATTCATATTAAGCTTTTAAATTGATGACATATTAATTTTTCCTTCCCAAGTCATCATAATATATTAAATTTTTGAATATTTATTTATTTTTCTTTTATTAAATTTTATTTTAAAATATTTTTTCTCTTATTAAATCTTTTAAATTTGGGTTCGGGTCATTATCGTGTCGGGTCAACCCGAATTTTATCGCGTGTTCGGGTTTAGTCATTTCGGATTGGGTTCGGGTTTGGGTTGAGCATATTCTTAACAGGTCGGATTTGGGTTGGGCCTTAACAGATCAGGGGGAAATCAGGTCAACCCGAACCCGACCCGATTGTCACCCCTAAATTAATAATTTTATATTTTCAAGTTAATTTAAACTTAACGAGTTGCTCACAAGCTAACGGGCTGAATATTGTCTAGCTAACTAGCTACGAGCAGGATAGTTTAATACTATCCTAGGCCTAGTGATGAGGCCAAAAAAGTCTCAGGTTCTTAAAAAACTCTTGGTTCCTTTCACATCCACGAAACCAAAAAAATAAAAAAATAAAATAATTGATAATACCGTATATGCCTAGTCGTTCTTGAGCGACCTTGAGTTGAAGCGTTTGCCCGTTACCCTCGAGAATACACGCAAGAACATTGTCACCGTACTCCACATTACTTTAAAATTTTTAGATTTCTTCTTTGTGGCCAAAAGTGGCTCTTTAGGTGTTTCTTCATCTTCTTGTTTGGAGCTGGATCCACAAATGCTTTCAATTCGACGAGAGAGAGATTGATGAGAGATGGGTTGCCTCTGGTCCATAATGGATCGAGATGCTAGGCCATCATCAATCAGCTGATCAGCTTGATTGATGACAGCCATTTCTTCAACGTCGTCGACGTCTTCCAAGAGGAAGGCATCGTCTCCGTACCAATGAGCAACCAAACAGTAGAATATAAAGCTCCCAAAACTCAAAACTGCCAGAAAAATATAATACTTGTCGAGGCGACTGTTTTTTAGTTCACTCTGGAACCATTTAAACCGATTCCTGCCGAAGATGAGAATGCAAACTATGCTCAGAAATTTACCAACTCCCATACTAAATTCTCCAAACGGCGGCCCGTACGTAGACAGACTTTCAGAAACCTGAGATTCGTAAAATGATTCGAGCCCTTCTCGAGTGAGTCCACCCATTAGTCCCAGCAACAAGAACTGCGGAGTCAGTAAATACACATTCATTTGATTACCTTGTTTGGTGTCGTGCTGCCTGCGTGCTGCAGTTGCCCAAGCAACAATGCAGCACGACATCCCAATGCCGATTCTCACCAGCTCCATCTTTTGTTTGTTACGTTGCGTTCCCTCCCCCGAGTCTTTTGAGCACGTAGTCGCATGTTACTGCGACCACAAACTCTGTTAATGCCACCAGATTGGAAAAAAAGATCATGGGTCTTAGATCATCGTCATCGACAAGGCTGGTGGCTTCTTCTAGAAAGAAGGTGCTTCCAGAAGCAGCAACGAGACTGAAAGTGAGAAAACAAGACCATAACGGAAGCATCTTTAACAAAAACTTCACTCTCCTCACTTGTTCCACACTGAGAGGGCCGGGCTGGAATGTGTCTGTAATAATTGCCGCTTTGTCTAACCACCTGTCATTTTTAATTTTCAATCAAATTACAAATACAAATTCTCAAAATTGGGTACGAGTCATTAATGTAAGAGTGACACTCCTGTACACATAGTGCACAGTACATCCGACCTGACCCGATCCGGGTATGACTCAGTCAACTTTGACCGGTCAACGATCAAATGTTGACTTTTTTGTTTTTTGTTTTTTTTTTCTCCGCCTTCTGCTCCAATTTTAATTTAGAGATAATGATTGTGGCAATATTAATGTCTTTTAGCTCGCTCCGAGGCCTTCGGCTCCCCTCGCTCGACTCTTTTAAAAAATAAATGAAATTCAAAAGTTTTTTATTGTGGCAACGTTGACTGGGTCGGATCATGAATCGGGTCGGGTCGAATCTGACCCGAATGTACGGTAGACACGCTGCACACAAGTTTTTGCCTGAGTACCTACTTTCCTCAAACATGGAACGGGAGGCGAGATATGCAGATCACGACTAGAGTCGACGAATAATCCCTCTCGAGCGGGCAGAAAGTAGCCCTCTTGATTCTGTGGATACTCGACTTTTCTTTTATCGATGGCTGTGTTGATGACGGTTCCCACATCTTTGAAGGGGTTTTCAGTTGTGTCGACGAAGATGTAGTATTTCGTACCCAACAGGAACAATAAGAAGCAACCCCCCATCACAGCGGTTAATACTAATACGAGTTTCCTGAACTCAAGTC